>OZ010791.1:184965762-186408262 GCA_963932465.1 Maratus speciosus | reverse complement strand
TTCAGACTTCTAAAGCATGTTAATGAATTTATTTTACAATATCCTTTCTCTTTTAAAATTCACATGTAAATATAGTTTTTATGGCGTAATTTCCAATAAGTGCCTGCTTTTTATACCTAATTATTTAATTCTAATTTGAAGGTTTTTTTCTGTTTATAATAGTAACGTGTAAATAATTTTTTTTATTTGAAGCAAACATTATTGTTTGCGCTGTTTATACAGTTGGCAACAGTTGAAATTAATACCATTTTCTAAAATATTTAAAAAATATCTCTCAAGATGCTGCATATTTGAATTTAAAATAGAAATAAAACCTCAAAAAATGAGTAAAATTTAAAAAAAATAATGAAATCTGCACACCGGGATCTTCTATTGAATAAAATGATCTAAAAATGATTAAATTCCCATGTATAGCTTTTGCTCCTATAAATTTTTTTTTAATGGAACGATTTTGTCCAACTTTAGCATTAATTATCTCTTAAAATAATTCTTCGATTTGAAAACTGTATGCATTAGCGTGTTAATCAAACATTTCGCTATAATACCACCGATTTTCATATTTTTGTATGCAATAGTTTTCTTAATATTAACGAAGAAAGACCTCCGATCACAAAAAAATTCAAAACCGGCGGCGGCGGTGACAGCGTTAGTTACTTTTTTTAGAATAGAGAGATATATAAAAAATGAAAACTTGTCTATCTGTCTGTTTGTAATTTTATAAAAATCCACAATTTGGAAGCCAAAATTGTGAAAAGATACGGACATGTGTATTAAAACATGGCCGAGGCAACTAAAGTAATCCGGAATCAAAATAACTTATAGTGAATTTTTAATTAATAAAAAACCACCAATTTAACAGCAATTTCTTATCAAATTTAAACATTTTTCGTTATAGCAGTTGCCAACAATTAAAAACACAATAAAATTATTACTACAACAATTAATTTTCTACTGCAAGATTTCCACGTGAAAAATGAAAATGAAATATATAGTTTGATGAATTTAAAAAAAGGGTGAATATTACGTCATAACTTTTCTATTGCAAGATATTCACGTGAAATATGAAAATGAAATAAATGGTTTGACGAATTTAAATGAAAGTGGAAATAACTTCATAACTTTTCTATTTCAAGGTTTCCCCGTGAAAGAGGAAAATATTACGTCATATTGGAAATATAAAGGACGTGGTGGATATAGTATAACGTCATATAAGTGTGAAAAATGTATTGAAGCATGATAAAAACCCGATTAGGGAAATTATTGGCCTATTTTAACATTATTGCTCCAATTATAAATTGAAATAAGTTCATTTATAGCTGTATTCTTTTGCGTCTGTTATATACATTTATACATTTTTATGTAGCGTTTTCTTATGATTCATTTATACAACATTTCGACTGCTTTTTTTAATGTTTGTTTTGTGTTGTATGTTAAATTTTGAAATTGATTTTTCAGAACAAACATCTTTCAAATTCTGGGCAACGCCGGCACTTTAGTTTGTAACGGATAAATGGCTTTTGTATCTGTACATCTAATGCTAATATTATAAAGCGTTATAATATTATAAAGTATATAATATTATTAATGCTTGTACGTTTGTGAGGTGTTATCTCTGAAACTACATAGCCAACTTAAAAAAAATGTTGGTGGCCATCTCTGCTCCGAAAAAAGACTATTTTATGTCAGTGCAAGAACCTACATCGCTGCAGGAGCAAAAAAGTTATAAAATGGTGATTTCTGCGATGTTGATTGGGTTAGAAACTTTAAATTTGGTGCGGTAGTTACTTTTAAGATATTAATACTCGTAATGAACGCTATCTAAAAGGTTCAATTTGACTGATAAACGTAAAAAATTCGAGAAAGGTTCTAAACTATGATTTATTTGGAATACTGAAATTTTTGGGATACTGTTGGGGTTAGAAACTAGAACTTTGGCATGGTAGTAATTAATAAGATGTAAATGTTCGTTGTAGAACGAATTCTAAAAAATAGAAAGACTAAACAAAGCGGAAAAAGATCTAAAGATGATCTAAGTAACGAAGTACATGGAATTGTTAGGAATATAAACATGAAAATTGACATGGCTGTATTTCTCATGACGTAAATTCTCGCAATAGCATAATTTCTAAAAATGTCGCTTTATAAAACAGTGCAAAAACAAAAAACTTTCAAAAATTTTCTATTTCTGTGTTACTGCTGGGCCCAAAATCTTGAAATTTTGCTTCGGGTTAGTTTTAAAATATACAATTGTCTCTATGAATGGTTTCTAAAAAATTTAAAAAGATGAAATTAACGGAAAGCGATCTCAATTACTATTAATTTGGAATTATTAGGTACAGCAACTTTAAATATTTCATAATGCTACATTTGCTCCGCAAAACATGCGATTTAAATGAAACAAAACTGATAGATACCCACCTAGCATTAAATAAATTCTGTAAATATGGAATAAAGACCTGTATGAAACAGTGAGTAGGTTGCCCGAAAGTACTTGTTAAAGTGTTCCTTCTCTAGGCTTTTCTCTCTCTCGCCAAGGCCATTAACAGAGGTAAGTGCCGTTTTAAATGTGATATGAATTTTTTATCCGATTCATTTTTCTAGACATTTTATCATAAGGTCATATTCTCAATTATCATTAGTAGATTTTTTATATATTAACTTATTCTGGTGAAATTTTATAATCGGGTTCATATTGGCGTACGTTAGCTTGCATGATTTGCTGAATAAATATGTATGGATTTTTAAATTACTTCAAATGACACTTTGACAGCTCAAAAGTTATGCAGACGATATATTCAGATCTTGTGTCATACTTTATGTTGTAATCATTGCCGATTTCTTTTATTTAATACATGCTAAATACAGCTCAACTTGTGCAGAGTATGTTTGAAAACAAAACAATACAGCGTATGTAGTGGCCAGCATACACTCATTCAAATCCGATCGAGCATATCTAAAACACACTCAAACGAAGCATTGCATGCCACTGTTGATGCATTCGGTACTTTGATACTATATTAGATTTTGAGGAGAGAATTCCTTAAATGTTATTGACAACCTCATTGCATCCGTGGAAAACAGATATTGTACAATATTAACTATTCCGGGGAAGCACACACCAAATAAAGTATAGTCCATTCTTTTTAAACATCATAATATTTGTCATTTAAAGTTACTCAAATTGGTGCGAAGCGTCTGATTATGCTCTGGACATCATTTTATACAGTTAAAATTCCGATATAAGTAATTTAGTATTTCATTTTCTATTTTACTTTTAATATATTGCGTACTTTCAATTTTATATCCATGCATGGCTGTCTTGAATGGTTAGATTTCCCATTTTTAAAAACAGTGTATACGAATTTATATATAAGATTTTGTCTACGATTTCACGATTCGTTTATTTTCATCATTTCAATTTATCACAGCATATGGACAATTAAAGATAACATCTCATTTTCTTTTCTTCCACATGTTATTATTAAATCTATGTTCTCAGTAATATCGCTCAGACTAATCCCTCTGAGGGAAGTCCTAGTGTATACTAATGTTTACTTACTAAATAATTTTGTTTATTCTTGTCGATCGTGGTTTTTCTTCCAATTTTAATATTCCTTAGAACCCTATTCGAAAATTACTCGACTTGTTGCCATTACCCAAACAGTGTAACTTTTTTTAAAATATTGATATGCATCTTTTTCTTCCACTTTAAGCGCAGTTAAAATGTGTTAAGGAATAGTCAAAGTTTGTTTTTTACTAACTTTTTAGGTATCTCGATTTTTTTATGTTGACTTGCAAATAAAAATGTTAATGGTAATGCTTAATATCCGAACTCCTCTCTCTCTCTCTCTCTATATATATATATATATATATATATATATATATATATTAAGTGTTTTTAGGTATTTTAAATAATGTAATTATTTTCTTTTTATATTATATTAACTGAATTTATCACGGTATTTAAAAATGAATTACCTGAATCCATAGGTTTTAATTTCTGTGTTAACTTAACTGTTTAATTCACCTTAATCTTATTGTGCTTTTGGATACCATGTGCAGGAGGATATTTTGAAAACAACTGGGACTTTATTCGGTATGTTGTGGAATATTTCTATTTTTTTATGCTATAAATTAAATATTTAACAGGTTGTATTGTTTTTTCCATTTCATGCCATTTGATATTATTCTGTTTTCATCTTGAAACTATTCTCTTGGTCATATTGGTTGTTTGATTACAGGAGAAAAAAATTTTCAGCTTGTAGGTTTATTTTTTCTGGCAGAAAACATCGATTTGCTTATATAATTGAATTATGTACTCTTGAAAACGTAATTCAATATATAAGTTTTTCAATTATTTTTATCGGTATCCATATTCTTCTTTTTTTCTTCCATATTAATTCTTGTAATAAAGTATAAGGCACTTTATTTTATACATACAGTTGTATATTATAGGATTGTGGTATCTATTTTTATTGTCTTTTCATTCACAATATTGCGGTTTTTGATGGTGGTTGGTAATGTTTAATTAATGGTTATATATATATATATATATATATATATACATATACAGGGTGTCCATAATTAAAGGACCCTACTTTAAAGTTGTGTAGAAACGAAACTATTGGTCAGAAGTTGTGAAATTTTGTGACGGACATAATGAAAGTATGGGAATATATTTGAGATTTAAAAAAAAATTAGTTTAAAAATTAGTTTAGTCAGATTAAATAAGACAAATATACAGACCACCCCCTGAAAAAAATAAAGCGTAAAAACTTTTTTAATTATTGGTGTTCGAATTAAACGGACCGTACAAAATCTGAAAAGAAAATCCTCCTACGGCAGCCGCCCTTTTTTTTATAGAGCTCAGGCTAGTATTCAGTGGGCGGTGGCTAAATGTGTAATTTATTTAAAAATGACCTCTGGTGACAAAATTTTGAGCAAAAAATTTTTTTCGTTCGAACAAATTCCCATTCTTTCATTATGTCTGTCACAAAATTTCACAACTTTCTGACCAATAGTTTCGTATGTAGACAACTTTAAAGTAGGGTCGTTTAATTATGGACACCCTGTTTGTATATATATATATACATTCATTTTTTAATTATCTGTAGAGGGCGCTATTCACATATATTGAGGATTATGCTTGGTCATATTGTACATTATTACTCCTTGGTCCATCAACACTTTTTAAAAAGTCTTTTGGCAACATGTGCAAATAATCTGTTTTACTTGTATTTAATGCTGCCTCATTCTTAGTCAGCAATGCTTTCAACATGGTAATGTGAATTTTATTTCTTAATCATTTTTAATGACGTTTTATTTTAAATTTATTTGTTTTTCATAATTTATTTCTATTTTTTTCTCTATTTTTTTTTTTTTTTTTTTTTTTTTTTTTTTTTTGTGTGTGTGTGTGTTGGTAGTCTCAAATTCATATTTTTTAGCTTTTTTATGGCTAATATGAAGATGAAACCGCACACTTTATTTGTAGAACTCTAGGCACTTTTGACCTGAAGATCCTCTCTAGGTTCTACAAATATCCATTATTTATTCTCTGCTCATTTTATTTATTTATTTATTTATTTTATGTTTGTTGGTAATTTGTAATTTTTTTTAATCGTCATATATAATATTTATGTATATGTATGTATGAAGTCTGCAGGTATACTTCATATAATATTGTTCCTGTTTATTAAAAATAGTTTTAGTTTATTTTCAGTCAATTAAGTTTTTTATTTTCTTCAAGATCTTTGATAGAAATGATAAGATATTTTCGCTCTGTTTGAACCGGTGCACTAAATCTTTGAATATCTTATTTCGGTCACGAATTCATCATTTATAAAATATGTATATGTCGTACCTAGAGGGATGCTTGGTAAATTTAATAAAGAGAAACGTGAGATACGAAAATATTTGTTGAACTCAGCTTCTCTAGCATCTGAATTGTATGCGGTGATCATTCCTGATTCCACACCGCATACCAAACAGAGCCCCAAAACTGTATATTCTATAAATAGTGAGTTTGGAAGATATTGATAAGACCAAAAGTTAAAAAAGGACCATTCGTTTGCTTTAGATTTCCAAATAAATCTTAAATGTACATAAAACTGAAACAGGACAAAAAGAGCAAATGGGTGATTCTTTTGAAACATGAAAATTATATGTCTTTGCTGACTTTTTCTCTTTATTTGATATCATAGCATAAAACTTTTTATGCAAAAATATGTTTGCATGACACAAAACATATGTTTATGTAACAATAAATTTATTTACATAAAAAATAGTAATTTTGGCGTCACAAATCATGTTTGGTATTATAACAACTTTTATAATGCACTACAATATACATATTTTTCTTTCAAGTAGTATTATTCAAAGTAAATTCTATATACTGTATATGTATGCATTGAAAGCAGAAATGGAATCTTCCGTGTGTATATTTTTGCAAATAAAACCTTTGTTGCATAGATCCATGTCATTTTCTTGGCTTAGACAGTTTAGCATTATATTGCTGGCTACAGCTGGAGGCTAAAGAATAACAGAGATCCTCACTAGAATAGTTTAAGATAGAGTATTCAAAACATTGCATCGAGAATCAACATTTAGAAACTATTTCAATTGCCAATTACATCAATTAAAACTTATAGATGTGTAGGCTTTTATGACATCATTTTCGTAACATTTTCGTTACATTTCGTAACAAATTATATAAACTAAGGGATCCAATCCGGGCTCCCACGTTACAGAACATAGATGAAAAAAAAAAAATTAATTGAAAACTTTAATAAATCTTTTAAATTTAATATATATTTTTTAGATAGCCCACTAACGAAACTAAAAAACATGTATATGGAAAATGGCATGTATACGGATATTTTTATATGGAAAAACAATTATACAATGAAATAAAGTTTTGAAAATTTTTAAAAGCGATTCTCTCGTATTATCTGCGGTCCAGGGGTTAATAGCTGCTGATGAAATCGCTAAATATTTTGCTACTTACAGTGTGATTGAAATTGTGTGATGTTCACCAGTTAAACAAAATTCCAGTAAAAGCGAAATGTGTAGGTCAATTCGTTACCACTTTCGATATGACCTCAGCGTTATTCACGGGCATGATTTTGCTGTATAATATAGATTTTAATTCAGTAATATGTTGTAACACACAGCCTTTATACGGTGTTAATCATGCTAATTCTAAAAATGAAGAAAACATGAAATAAAAAAAAAGTATTTGTCATGCAACCAACCTTCTTTTAACCTTTTTTCCTTAAGTAAAGTGAAGTGAAGAGACTGTCTCCTCAACGGTAAGTGAATTGAAGTGAAGAGGGTAGACCGGGTATAGTGGTGGGTTTTGTCGGATGTGTAGGATGCGGGAATGCATCCGAATTAATATTGGTTTGGTTTTGAGAAGTAAGATGTGTAGTTTGGTGGAGTATTGTTGATCCTAAATTATTGCAAAAGTGTATCGTCAAGTGTATTGTACATAGGATTTTGTATTTAATAAACTTTTCATATTAAATTCCTGGTGCCATCCTCGGCTGTCGTGACATCACAGTCTTATTGAAACATTTTCCTGACAGTGATTAACCTGGCATGTGCATGTCAGTACATACCAGGATGTTGGCTCAAATGGCAAGGTAATGATTTTTAAGAATGATAATTTTTGTTTTGATTGTAGATATCCATGAAACAGTTAGAAATAAAATAAACGTAAAAAGTTTAATTTAAAAGTTTTTAAGCACTGTCAATCCTTAAAGTTTGTTATTTTGAAAATGTCATATTTCATGAGGATCACCCAATTACATTTATCATAAGGTGTCTACATACAAAATATCATATAAATGATTTCTTTTACCAAGAAATAGTCTTAAATTTCTTTTTCGCCCAGTGAAATGTGCACTGAATTTTTACTAATATGATTTTTGAAATAGATAAAATTACGCAAATTTTGTATTATTCCATCTAAATTGCAATAAATCGTCGTTTAGCACTAACATAGACCCAGATGCACATACAAATATGCATAAGCACATTTTTAATTGAAAGTATATTTCATATTAAAGTTTTTTAAATTTTCTGTAACTACTTCAAAATTATTTAACATAAAACGAAATGTTTAATCATTTACATTTAATTCAATTAAGTTGAGATTAAATTATAATAGATATTTTAAGATTAGCAACATAGTCATGAATATAAAGAATTTTAACTATAATTTTGTATTTAGCCTAAAATATTTCACGTATAAAATAAAAAAGAATTCTTTTGCGAGCTTTGAAGATTTTAAGAGGATAACAGTTAAACATTTCTGCTTTCGAAACTACATAGAATGTGGTAAAAAGATGATTGTTTTAATTGCAGAAATAAGCTGAGACATTCAAATATTCACCTTTAAAATAAACAACTAATTTGCATAGAAAACATTATATAATGATACAGCTTTAATTAAATCAATTCTCTTTCTACAAGAAGATAATAAATATTCAAAGAATGCAATTTAATTTGATAAAAATATTTCAAAACAACACAATTGCTCTTTAATTTGATTAGAATACTTTTAGGAGTTATTAGGTCTCTTTCTTTTTATTCGTTGTTTTCAGTTTAAATCTTTTTTTTTTCACACGTAGTGCTTTTATTCAATTCTTTAAGCTTTAATTTTATCCATGAGAGCTTTATTTAATTTTCCTTCGCTTGACATTCAGATATATTTTTCCTTCTCTCTCCATTTCTACTGACACGTTTCAGTAATATTTTTGTTTCACGGTTTATTTTCCGAACGTGACAAAATTTTTAAAGACAGAGATTCAAAATTACTTGTCTCAAAACAGCTCATTTTTTTTCTTTTTTTTTTATATGCAATTAATTTTTATTTTGGACAATTAAGAAAATTCTATAGCACTTTTAAGATGCTGAAAGAAATTAAATGTAAGTAATTTTTAATGGAAGCGCTTTCAACTGATTTAGCCAGGCATTTATATTTTCAATAATCAAAACAAAGAATCGACAACAGCATTCGTTTACATTTTTTGTGCTAATAAAGGTTAGGAAAAAAATTGATAACTCATAGAAACTTCAGAAGAAAAAAAAAATAGTTAAAAAAGCCTATCAGCCGAAATGGTGAATTAGGAATAAAAAGAATTAAATTTCTCCCCAGAACATTAAAACGTTCATAAGATAAAGGTTTGATCTAAAAAATCAGCGTAAAGAAAAGCACAGTCGGGGTGAATTTAGCATGTTGCTACTTTACCGTAACATTTTCAAAGGGAAAATTAAAGCCTTTAAGATTTATTTCTTTTGGGAACTTTTAAATTTTTAAATTATAAAGATATTCTGTACAGATGCATACATACATAGACTATTATGTTTGGATCCATTTGTACATTGATATTACATCAAGGGACCGATCACAGACCGAAAAGTTCCTAAACTTTACTCTAAATGGCCCTTTCTTTAATTAATTAATTTAGAACGTATATCAGTAGGAAACAACTAAGTCCGCTTATAATCCTACATCAAGATGAGGACAGCATAAGCACATGGAAATATACATCAGTGCAGATTACAGCCGGGAACTCTATTAAGTGTGTGTAATGGCATCTGTGGGAGTCAAACTCTGCACCGCAACCTTGGTGCTTTTACCCCGCTGCTATGGAGAGTTCCTAAAGGCTGTTTACATCAATCTAACAAAATCTACAGCACGTTATCAAAAACTAGATGGAACCGATATTGTAACAGAGTTTTTTTTCCGTTAAAACTAGACGGAAAAAACTGTTACAATATTGGTAAAAAAAAGCTTCTTTATTGTTTAAAAGGGAGTGGGAGAGTGTAAAATAGTGTTTCAAAAATTTTTATTTTGAAAGTCCCCCCCCCCCCCCCATGAAATACAGTACTATTTTCGATGTAAACTCCAAACAAACAATCCTTAAACAACTGTGTAATACTAATCAATTCGACATTGCCGACATATTTACCATGCAAGAAAAAAAAATTCATTGACCTTTGAAGTATCATACAAATAAGAAGTATATTCCTACGTCCATATCATATTCAGTAAATAAAGCACGCATCTCTCCACTTATGATAATGCAACCGAGCGAGCTCCTTTGCACATGTGCAAATGCATTGCATCTGCCCAAATTCACAGATTTGTACATATACGTTGCGCAAGTTCAGATGTTCAGAAGTAAAATTTTAATTGAAAATTTCGACTAATTATTAGAAGTTTTTAACAAACGAATGCACGATAACAAATCTGTGCTAAATATATTTCATTCGAAATAAGAATCACGTAATTTGAAGAAATAGTTTTTTTCTCGTGAACTGTCGAAAGAAAACGCTTAGAGTTTTAAATATATATAAGTTCAATTCAAGTTCGAAGTTCTTTTGTCATCTTTCTTGAACTCGAATTCCTTTTTTCTTTTGCTGGTAAACTGTTTTTCTTGTTTTACAGTCTTTAAATCTTACATTTCTGAAAACAACTTTTCCAATGTATTGCAGCTAAAGTTTATGATTTTTTTCCGATATCCAGGAAATATTTTTGAAAAGTGCTTCGCTGAGAAATAATTTTGTTTCTACACCGTTAGAGTGATGCACCTCTTATATTTTCCTCACTTATCCATTTTAAATAACGACCTATAAATGAAAATAAGTATAATCAAAATCTTAGTTTTATAGCGTAGAAAATTTCACTGTGAAACTTTAACGCATTTATTCAATGAAATAAAGTATATTAACTTTTCTTTTAGGATTTAATGCGCTATTTATATAATTAATTATTACATATTTTCAAACTTAACGAGTTGAGGTAGAGGATTAGAACTTTGCCCAAACTCTTTCAGATTCATAACTGTAGCTACTACAAACTATTAAACTGTACATCAAAACTTAATTGGAACATTCATAATGGATTAAAAAATTCTCACCATGTACACTGAAAATTCCCAGTACACCTTCACTGTAAAAAAAAAACGACATTTTTACAGTACAAAGTACTGTTCATCTCGCGCACAAACTCGATCACAGTGAATGTGCTGTATCTTTCTTTGGTTTCCTGACTATATTAACATGGAAAATACAGTAGTTGCGCAAAATTAACAGCACAATGTGCTGACAATTTGGACGCAAGCAGTTTGTGCTGTAAAAAAATGCGTCCAAATTGCCAGCACATTGTGCTGTTAATTTTACGCAACTACTGTATTTTTCATGTTAATATAGTCAGGAAACCAAAGAAAGATATAGCACATTCACTGTGATCGAGTTTGTTCTGGCAAATTTACAGTGGTTTTTTTACAGCGATGGCAGCGATGACCACCTCGGGAACTCAGCTTTCGCTTTAGAGTGTTAGTGCAATCCCGAGGGGTAGACCGCATCTACTCCTCCCGACTCTCAGTCTGAGAGGGAGCGTCGGGTCCCTGATCAAGCTGCTGAGATTTATTTCGGTTACTGTGAGATTTACAATTACAATCACAATTGGTTACCCAATTTTTCTGGGCGAACCGAAGATTTCACATCGAGATATATGACTGTATGTAGTGATTACATGAGGATCATTTCACCTAATGTGATTGCATAATTGTTTACAATTTTCTTGGATATATATATACGTCACAGTACATTTAACACACAATATTTAACATGACAATTAGAAACACATTACAACACAATATTAAATACCTACTATTTACATGACTGTGTGTAGTGATTACATGAGGATCATTTGAATGTGATTGCATAATTATTTACATTTTTCATGGATTTACAGGGATTTCACAGTACATTAAACACACTATATTGAACATCACAATTAGAAACACATTACAACACACCTACTATTTACAATTTGCGCATACAAGAGTTTGGAGAGATGCACAAGATAAAAATTCAAAAGTGATAGAAGTTTCTGGCACCCGCTAATAACCCGTTTCTCCCTCCGTGCTACACCCTAGTGATGGAGTCGGACTAGAATGGCTCTGGATTTGAAAAGATGTACTCGTTTGTTTCTATAAACCTCATGCATTGTATGATCTTGTTGAGTAGTTGTGGTTTCTCTTTTACATCCCGCCACCAACTTGCCAAATTCATACGTGTGTGTTTTTTGAGATGATAATGCGATGTTAATGTACAGTATAATACATAGTGTAACGATGTTGACGGCAAGCCACAAATGCATAGTGGGGAGTCTCTTTTGTTAATTTTGTATAAGTGTTCCTGAAAGGGGCCGTGATTTGTTAAAAATATGTGTAAGTATCTGTTGTTTACGAAATACTTGTGGTCAACCAATGGCAAGAATTCCTTCGTATATCGGCCTGTGTCTGAATCCGTCCAGCGTTTTTGCCAATTTTTTTAACAGATTCTGCTTTTTCTGTGATTTTAGTGAAGAAGCTGGATATGGTAAAAATGTATGTATTAGTGTTTCATCCGTTACTGCCGATTTTGCCAGTTGGTCAGCTGCCTCATTGCCCTCAACACCTGAATGTCCTTTTGTCCAATTGAAGTATATGTCTTTTACTGTTGTTTGTAATTGTTGAAGAATTTTTAGTATTAAATAGTTAGTATTGTCAAAATTGTTTAATGCTTTTAAACTTGATAGGCTATCCGTTATGATTAAATATTGATAATGTTTGTCCAACTCTATCCACTCTAATGCTGAAGAGATCGCGAAGAGTTCTCACTGGAAGACGGAGTTATCCTGGGACAGTTTCGCTCTCCAAGTATAGATTTGCTCGTTTTTTTCGTACACACAAAATGCCGAGGCTGTGCCTTCGGACATTTTGGAACCGTCCGTGTATATTGTAATTTTGCCTACATAGTCGTTTATTTCACAAATTTGTATTTCACTTGTTAGTGGTGATGTTTTGTATTTTGAGCATTTTGGATAGTATAGTGCAGCAAAAGCCTTTTCTGTTGACTTGCCGAGACGAATCGTCCCCGAATACTCCGCCTCCGCCTCCAACTGCAAATCCAGTGGGGGGATACCTGTGAGGACCTGCAGGGCGTTTGTTGACGTATTGCGATATGCTCTCGTTATCAGCAACAAAGCTTTCCTTTGTGCCGAGAGCAAATTTCGACGACCGTGATTTTGCGCCATACGCGGAAACCAGACAGCACACGCGTAGGCCAGTTTCCTTTGTAAGATCGCCGAGTACCAAATCTTAAAAAATTCCGGAGGGAGTCGACCAGAGATTGATGAAAATTTATAAAGATTTTGAGTTATTTTTCCGATTTCTACTCTCTTTTGTGCCACATGTGGGAGAAATGATAATTGTTTATCTAATATTACCCCCAGGTATTTTAGTGTTGTTTCTGATTTTATTGATTTACCTTGAAGTTTAAATGTGGGGCCCCGCTTAAAGTGTTTTGGTTTGCCAAAAGTTAATGATGGGGATTTTTCATGTGAAATTTCTATTTTGTTGGTTTCTGCCCAATTCTGAATAAATTTTAAAGCTTTCTGACCTTTTTGTTCAAGTTGCTGTCTCGACTGTGCCCAGATCAGTAATATCACGTCATCCGCGTATGCCACCAGTTCACAGTCCTGTACATCAAAGGTCCCCAACAGAGTCTCCAACAGAACCAACCAAAGAAAAGGACCCAGACACGATCCCTGCGGGCAACCCTTACTAAAGTAGTACAACAAAAATGGTGTCATCCAGTCCACCTGAGCTCGCCTAACCGAAAGGAAGGAAACGACAAGATTAATGAGTTGTTTAGAAATACCTTGTCTTTGCAATGCTAGGATCACCTGGTCCCAAGGAAGGTTGTCAAATGCTCCTCTGAAATCCAGTGACACCAGTGATGTGTATTGTTTATTTTGTTTGTGTTGTTCTACTAATGAAATCACTTGCTCCAAAGCCGTTTCCGTAGATTTATTTTGCGTGTAGCCGTATTGCTTACCCGATAGGAAATTCGTTTTGTCTAATGCGTGATGTATTCGTCTTAGAATTAATTTCTCTAAGATTTTTCCGAATATTGGTAATAGAGTGATGGGGCGATATGAAGAGCTCTCATTCAAGGGTTTTCCCTCCTTTCTAAAATGCACGAGCTCTCCCAATTTCCAGTCATCAGAAAAATAGTTTAACTTTAAAAGACTGTTGTACATATCCAGCAGAATATTAGGAATTTTTGAAAAGATGCACCTGACCATCCTGTGATCAATTTGATCAGGTCCTGGCGCCTTGTTAATATTGAATGAGAAAACAACATTTCGCAACTCTCTTTTCGTGAATTTTGCCAGGTCGTGCGAGTTTAGTCGCTGTGGTAGTTGCTTTGGAGTTTCAAAAATGGGAGTTTGGCCAAAAATGTCTCTCGTTAGTTTTAAAAGGGTTGATGACCTGGAAGTGGGTGACAAAGAATCAAATTGGTAACTGATATGTGAGTCCTGGAATCGCTGGAAGGCCAACTTTTTCGTTAAACCAAAAGGATCCGTCTCTCTGCGACACAGGTTTGTCCAAGCTTTTTCCTTCTCCGATAAAATCTGTTTTTGATAAATTGCCCTTTCCCTTTTGTATTGCTGGTTTATATTTGACTCGTAGTTTGAATTTTTTGCTCTTTTTAAAAGAGCTGCTACTTTATTTCTTTGGGCCCTCAATTGTGGAGACCACCAGGAAATTTTAAATTTCTTGAAGGGGGCTTTCTTTTTAAAGGATTTATTGGCTTGTAATAATATTTCTTGTTTAAAAGTTACAGTGTTGAGAATACACTTGGAATACTTTGATTCAAAAAAAGTGTTCCAGTTACCTTAATGTATACTGAAATGTGTTCCAAATAATCTCCGCTATAAAGAAAGTGCATCGAATGTGTTCTGCTGAGGTTGTTTGTTAAATCTAAACTTGGAAACTCATCTAAGAACAGATTGAGAATACATTTGGGCACATTTGTGAAATCACGCGTTCCCAAAAGTGTTCAAAAAGTGCTCTAGAAAGTGTGCTGAAAAAAATGGGTGTTTTCAGAAGTATTCGAAAAATTGTTCCAAAAGGTGCGCTTCAAAGTGTTCTAAAAAAGGTGACAAAATAAATGTTCTAAAAAGTGTTCTGAAAAGTGCATAAAGGTTTGCAGTGTATAAAAAGGTAGGGAAAATGAGGGACAGCTTTTAACCCACCTTACCAATCAAAATTAAAATAACTCAATATTTAACACTGAAAAGAAAATAATGAAACAAAACATACATTTTGCTCATTCCTCTTTCTCCAATCCTTTGTCGTTATCGACTTCTTCTAAATTAGATTCGCTTTGTGACAATAGAACTTTTTTGTTTTCAGTACATTTTAGGAATGGGTAAAATTTTAAAAGAGATCCACATCAAAATAGAAATAGAAATAAAATCACCTTATTTCGAAGTATATACATATCTACTGATCTAATAACTAATGTACTTCTGTTAAGTTCTTGATCGACGTATATTTGAAATGGTACAAAAAGCGTAAATTATCTACTTTTTATTTCAAGTCTGAATAAAAACAAAACCTAATCAAAATTTTGCACAAAATACTTATACTATTCAAATGAAAAGAAAATACTTCCGATCACAATAAAAACGACGCACCATATAGATGTAAAACTCACATAAATGAAATATGTTTAAGTAATGCTCCATTGTTATTTGTATATTAAGAAATAAAATTTATATTATTCACATTCTTTTCTCTATGTGTATCTTTTTCTGTGTATTACACTTTACTGAACTTTTCTTCAAATATTTAAAGATGATGTTTTCTAAAAAAACACTTATATAAAATTTGAACATCAATAGTTTCTTTCACTTTTTTAAGAAGTTGTCGAATGATTTTGAATGTTATCCTTTGTCTTCGAAGTTTTAAATTGTCTTACGCAAAAGAGATTTATCTTAATAACAGCATTTCAAAATACTACGCATTTTCTGATTTAATGCTAGAGGATGAAGTTATACCCTACTCTTGATTTAACAAAGCGTTTTGCTCGTTAAAGCATACTGATTTTTCCTTTTGTAAAATTTGTATTTAGCATAAAATTTAAAGATATCTTTATCGATATTTTGAGGTAATTAAATTATGTTAAAAGAGTAACTTCAAAAGCTTAATATTAAAAGTCACAAAATTGCTTTGAAAAAGCTTTTGTTCACAAAATCTTTCAGATGTTACATTGATTTTTTAAATTTCTCTGAATCAATTCATATAGCGTATTTTAAAGTCATTTTCACAAGATAGGCAGGCCTGTAATTTTTATACGAAATGTATACCTAAAGAAATGAACATGTGACTCTGTTATAATTTCGGATCATTTTTGCTAATGCATGTTGATATGAAATATTTTACAATATTATATATTGTAATCAACTGCTTTGCATTTTTTACATAAACACCTTCACGTGAACTAACTCTCTGTACAATTATGTGATTTATCTCTGCTATTCAAAAATAGAACTGGTACAGAAGTTTGGATTTTAAAAGATTGGCAGTTCCTTTTCTAGTTTAGATTTAGCCTTATCTAGCTATTATGTCTAACTGCAAATTAACTCTAAGTACATAGAACGATATTTATGAAATTGGTTGATGAACATTGTACAAAGAAAAAAAATAAAAAACCCTTAAAGGACGCTTTGTTTTTCAAAAAATTTCTAACTGTACCACTATTATTTATACTTTTTGAATGCAAATTGTTTTCTTAATCACTTGTGTATTTTGCGAAAATAATTTTAAATGATTCCGAAAATAGCTCATGCTCTTTGAAAACATGTTTGGGACGACATTCCTGGCTTTCATGAACCAAATACATTTAGCGATATTCTAGACATTATAAGAAACATTTTGAAATTGAAAACTGTTTAGCTTTCTCCAGAAAAGAGCAAATTCTCCGTATATGAATCATTTCCGAAACTCTTCTAAAGCATTGCCGTCAGGCATTAACGGAAACTAAAAGTATTTTTGCTTTAATGGAACTCTTATAAGACTTTTGTAATTTATAATGTATGTGACTTCAAGTTTTGAATAATTTCGAACTTCGAATAAAACTTTGAATTAATAACGTTCCGGTATCACCTGGGAAGACCTAGCTTTGCAGAAGTGGTACTTGAATTATTGCATCTTATTAAAAGAAGATTAAGTTTTAGCACTCAGGCATGTAAATTTAATGAATATTATGTTCCCATGATTAATTAATTTGAAAGCCGTTCGCCTTTTATTAGAAATATTTTTGGTATTCGCTCATTATAAAATCCTTATTTGCCAGTTTATTATTTCTCCATAATTATTTTAAGCTGTCATATGCACTTCCAGACAAATAAATTTTCTTTTTATTTATCACGTTTGAACGATTCCCCCTTTCTGTCAGAATACACTAATATTTGTAGTATACAACCTTGGAAAATATTATATATAAGAGGCATCCTCTCTTCAACGTTTTTCGTTGTGCATAATTATGCGAATGAATATTAAAAAATGGGAAAAAGTATTTATTATTCACAGATAATGAATGTAAGCTTTCTTTGAGAGCATAATGTAAATTTATTTTATACTTACTTTCTTCGTTAATCAATCTTTTATGCTTATTTTCTTAGTTTATACAATTTCCTGAAAATTTAACGCAATTCTAATTGCAGAAAATATTATGCTGTCAGTCCCGATTTTTTTCCTTATAGTGGATCATTTTTAAAATTTTCGTATTAGAAATATAAATATAAATATAAATAAATATATATATATATATATTATCTGCATTAAATCATGGTTATCCTAAAAAAAAATCATATATTCTTTAATATACAATTAATACATAAATGATCTTACAACACAAATAAAGCATTGCGTAAAAAAATATTTTAAAAACTGAAAAAAACATAAAATAACAATAAAAATTGAAAATGCAAAATAATAATAAAAAATATAATAGGATGGATGGGTGGGTAGATGTTAGAGTACAGAGGAGGGCGGCGTTGTCTGGATGATATACGCAATGGTTAATTTTAAAAAAGAGAGATAGAGAGAGCATTTGTTTATTAAATACGATGCAATAATACATATTTTATTATGGGTGTTGATTCGGCACACTCCCATGTCTAAATTTATAGCACTATTTACTTATTTATTAATTTAAATTAAATCTATATACATTTTCTTTATTAATTAATAATGTCAATGTTTAAATTTTTATTTAAATTTTAGCCCAATGTGGACAATATCATATTAATGTCTCATACATTGTAAATTTTATTACGATAGCATAAAAAGTGTATGTATCAATTATGTGTTTTATTTTTTGTTCTTTCCTCTCCCCCATAATCAGGTATTTTAAATTGTATGCACGCTTGTGGGCACGTTAATTGTTACTTATTATTTTCAAAATTTATAATGTTAATTTAAATTTAATAAGCATCATAAATTATTTTTTTTTTCATTATTATTATTTAAGTGATTATGCACTTCTGCGACAAAGATTTAAATATATTAATATGGCGTAGATTTATTTATATCAAACATTAATTAATGAATCATCCATATCATCATTTTACTTATTTAATTTTATACATTGGTATGTATTTATATACATATTTTTAATTCATCAAATATATTAACTTAATGCAATTACTGTTTTATGTTTAATTCACTATTAATTATTGCTTTTATTTATTGATTCATTTACTTATTTGTTCTTATATATTGTTATGTATATATTTACATATTTTTAATTATCATTTATAATATCTCTATACAGTTTCTGCTTTAAAGCTTAATCCAATATTAGTTATTAATGATAATTAATCTATTTATTTTAATTATTTATTAGTTTTTATTCCGACCAATGTATATTTTTATTTATATTTTCTACTTTTTAGTGTTTTAAATATTTCGTTATTGTATTTTCATAACCAATTGGCCTATTTTGCCACACAATTAACTTCCATGTATATTTTTATTTATATTTTCTACTTTTCAGTGTTTTAAATATTTCGTTATTGTAGTTTGATAATCAGTTGGCCTACTTTGGCACATAATTAACTTCATTGTTTTTGTAACTCGCAAACAATTGTAACCATAAATAATACTTGGCGATTTGATTTATCGCCTGCAGACGATTAACGAGAAAGGCTTTAAAATTAATATATTAATTTATAATTAAGTTCTAAAAATATTAATGTTGTAATTATTTTAAAATGTAATTGTCATAGGAAATAAAGTTTGCATTTGTAAATGTTTTATTAAGTCTCGCAAATATATTGATTTCTGAGTATTCTAAAGATGAAGAACGCTTTTTGGAATCGTGGGTTATTCGGAAGGGGTTATTGCATATTTTTTATCATTGTTACATTATATTTTCCTACATTAAGAAACATTTGTCTGTTTTTTTACAGTATAAGATATTTTAAATAATGTTGGCTTGAATGTTATATGTTATATGTGACTTATAATTATATTATATTATTATATATATATTTCGAAAATGCATATTTGCTATTAAAAAGAAACAGATTGTACAACATTTAAATGTATTTCTCAGTAATTCTTTCTCTAAAAATGTCTCTAATTTTTTTTTTTTTTATCTCATTATGACTAGAGTTAATATTTTCAACATTAAATTACAAAAAAAAAAAAAAAAAAAAAAAAAAAAAAAAAAAAACATAAAATTCAAAACCCGAATACTCAAATGATAATAACTTTTTCAAATCAAATATTTAATAAAATTAATAGTAATTCTATAACTAATGATAAGTCTGTTATTTTCCTATTAATAATCTTCAAATATCAAAAACCTTTAAATATCCGAATACAATCGGTAGAAAGATTTTTAACTATAATACATTTTCAAAAACTACATCTGTAGCAAGTACTTTTCCGTGTAAATGCAATGACCCTCTCTAAAAAAGTACATAAATAATGATCATGGACATATAATCACTGGAAATCTTAGTATTGTTAAAGATTTTAAATTGAAAATACTAATAAGTTGTGGTACTAAATATAGACTTCCATCTAAATTTAACATAAAATCTATTATAAAACAGTTTACATATAATATAGATATTTTTATTTATAAAATTTCAATCTCATACAATAAACCTATTGAATATTTTAATCAATGGAAAATACTAGTTATTGAAAAATTAACTAAGGCTTTAAAATGTAATATTTCTGATTTGGTTACTATTAACACAAAGCATTTTTTCCAGCAAATTACTAAATTACAAAAAAAAAAAAAAAAACGTTATTACATGTGTAGACAAATCTCTTAATAATTATGCAATCATATGTAAATCTTATTATCACCAACTTCTTAGATCCTGTATTTCTTCTAATAAATATTTTCAAAAAACTAATGAAAATATAATAGCAAACAATCGTAAAATTCAAAGTTATTATAAACTATTAAATATTTTCTTTACTAACTTTAATTATCCTTATTTAGCTCTTATACCCAAATTTCGTAAGAAACCAATTAAATTTAGAACTGTAACTATTGTATGCAATACATTTAATAATATAGCCAATAAACGCCTATTAAAAATTCTCAATCAAATATATATACTGACAACAACCACTGATAATACACATTGTATAAAAAATAGCTATCAACTGGTCAATATTATGAAAAATCCTAAATGTGTAAACAATATAACGACATATGATTTCAAAGATCTTTTTAATAATATAGATGTATTAAATCTACATAATATTATAAATGCATTATTTAAAAAGTATCATCATAAACTGGATTTACCATTTAATATAGATATGGATCTTTAACAAATTTGATTATCTATAATAATTATATTTTGTAAAATAACACATTATATTTACAGAACGTCGGTATACCACAAGGTGGATGTACATCCAGTTTATTATCAGACTTATATCACTATGAACGTACTTTTACTAATAGTAATCTACATTTATATCGTTATATTGATGACATAATTTTAATTGCCACTGATCAAACTAATATTTCTCAATTTCCAATAGATTATCCTACTAATTTAGAATTAACGGAAAACCTCCTATCTAACATTACAATTAACTTATTAGATCTTAAAATTACAATAAAAGAAAACAAAACAATAACTGATCTATATGGTAAATGTAAAGAATTTAAATTCAAAGTTAATACATTTACTAATTTTAAATCTTGTCTTCATAATTCTGTATATCGTAATATAATCCTGAATCATTTATGTAGAATAAAGTGTTTATGTTCTTCTCATCTAATTAACAATAATATTAAAAAACTAATTTATGATGCATTAAATCATGATTTTTTTAAAACCATATATTCTTTAATATACACTGCTCAAAACAATTAAAGGATATTTGAAGTTTTATATAAAATAAAGATATAAACGAAATTTTTTTTTGCCGAAAATAGAAGAAGAGAATCACAAATGCAAATTTTTCTGGTTTTCAAACTGTGGAGTATGCAAATTTTGAGTTCGACGTCAAAAACGTCGCTTCAGCGGCAGCGAATGAAATTTGACTTTCAACTGGATAAAAGAGAATGAAGACAAGGATGATCGGCATTCAGTGATTGCTTTGTTTCGATGAGTACGATGTCTCAGCGAAGTCATTTGACAGATTCAGAAGCTTTGAGAATTGTTGGTAGGTTAGAAGGGGGCCAAACTCAAGCCGAAGTAGCACAAACCATTGGAGTGTCACAAAGTGCCATTTCCAGGATCTGGAACCTTTTTTTGGAGAGTGGATGTGCAGGCCGAAGACCAGGGCAAGGTCGTAGACGGGCAACAACGCCCAATGAGGATCGGTATTTAGCGTTAACAGCTCGGAGACACCGAACCATGAACGCTACTCTTCTCCAACAACACCTTCGCTCGGCTACAGGCACCACGATTTCAACTCAGACTGTCCGAAACCGGCTCCATGCTGTAGGTCTGTATGCTCGCCGACCGATGGTATGTGTTAGATTAACATCAAGGCATCGTCGCGACCGCAGGGAGTGGGCAACCGAGCATGTCAACTGGAGGAGAAATGAATGGAGCAATATTCTGTTTTCTGACGAGTCCCTTTTTCTGTGCATCCGGATAATAGGCGCATTTTCATCTGGAGGGACGGTGGCAGTAGGAATAATCCTGCGTTCGTGCACGAAAGTGTCAGATTTGGCGGTGGAGGAGTGTTGGTGTATGGTGGCATCTCCATTGACGGGCGCACTGACCTCTACATCATTCGAGATGGAGCTCTGACTGGTCGCCGATATAGGGATGAGATCATCAGACCTATTGTAGTCCCTTACGCTGCAGCAATCGGAGATAACTTCATTTTAATGGACGATAACTGCAGGCCACATCGTGCAAACCTGGTGGAGGATTTCCTTTTCGAGGAAGGAATCGTTCGAATGGAATGGCCAGCGTGTTCTCCAGACATGAATCCAATCGAGCACGTTTGGGACGCTCTAGGAAGACGAGTTTCTGGCCGCCAACAACCCCCACAAACTCTCCAAGAACTGGAAAGAGCTCTTCTGGAAGAGTGGGGCAGAATACCCCAACTCGTCATTAATAGCCTCATTGAGTCCATGCCTCAAAGGTGTTCAACGTTGCTGACCGCCCGTGGAAACCATACCCCCTACTGAAAATGATTTTCTTTGAAGAAAACACCTTTTCTTATTCTTTTTTTCTCATATGCACAAATTGTGTTTTTTTCCTTTAGTACACAAATGCGCAATAAAATGCATTTTTTCTGCCAAACATGTGTAATTTATTCTCATATAACCTACTATGTCTGTCGACCATGTATCAATCAGCTAAACAGTTTACCAGATACAAAATCCACCTAAAACTGCAATATCCTTTAATTGTTTTGAGCAGTGTATATTGTAATTAGTACTTAAATGATCTTAAAAAGCAAAATAACACATGCGTAAATAAATTTACAAAAAATATATAAAATGAGAAAATAATTATAAAAAATGAAAAATTGTAAAATAAATAATAATAAATTATTATAGGATGGTTGGGTGGGTAGATGTTAGAGTACGAAGGGGGTGGCATTGTCTGGATAATACTCAATGGTTAATTAAAAAAAAAAAATGCGGCATTTTATTTATAACTACGTTGCTAATACACATTTTATAATGGATGTTGGTTCGATACTTTTATATGTGTAATGTTGTAGTTATATTTATATATTTATTTATCAATTCATATTAAATTTATTCATATTCATTAATTTTTAATAAAGTTAACGATTAACTTGCATTTAAATTTTAGCCTACTCAGGACAATATCATATTAATTTCTAATACTATACTATCTTAAATGAGAATAAAATGCATAATGAGTATATTTGTTATACCTAATGCTATGACAGTATGGATTCTAGTTTGGTAATTTGTTTTTGTTTTTTGTTTTTCCTCTATCCTTTTTAATCTTGTTTCATTTTGAACTTAATTGGTGTTCAATGGTTTATTTCTAGGTTTTCTGTGTGTGGTAGTCCAAATTCATATTCTTTAGCTAATTTATGGCTAATATGAAGATGAAAACACACATTTTATTTGTGGAACTTAAGGCATTTGGTACCCGATGATTCTGTCTAAGTTCTACAAATTTCCATCATTTCATTTCTCTTATTCAATTTCTGCTGTTTTTTACTATGTGTTTGGAATCTATGTTATGTGTATTGGGGTAACTGTATTTGTTAATGTCATGTTATTCACAATTTCACAATTTTTGTGGGTGGTCGGTAACGCTTATTCAATGGTTATAGTATATATATTATCTATATTTCTCTAGTTTTCTTGATTTTTTTGTTTTTGTTGTTGTTGTTTTATTATTCCAATGCATTATATCGGCAAATATAGACTATTCTTGGCAAATTTGCCTATCTATCGTATGAAATAACGTATTTATTAGCGACATGTGGTGTCCTGCCGACTGACATCCACCTATCGCTTTTGTTTCTTAAATTTTAATTGCATCATTTGATATCTATATTAAAATTTATAATGTTTGACAAATCTGTCTGGATTATTATTGCCGTTTCTAAATTTGGAGTTCCGGGCACTTTATTGTTCGAATATATTAATTTTTATTAACTTCGTATTAGGTATTCTAAATATAAATTAAACATATATCATCTTAAGGGGTCTCAGGATTCTTAAAATTTGAAAAAATGAAAAAAATAGAACATTTTTAACATTTAATATCTTAAAATGTATATGATTTTGAAACACATTTTTTAGGGAAATGAAAGATATAAATATGTTCTTTCGTTTCATATGTTTAAAACATTACAAAATTCAGAATTAATATTTATAGGGAGCTTCAAACTGTCAGACATTTGTAAGGCAGAAAATTGGTATAACAGTTTACCCGCAAGATTACAAAATACATTTTGGAACTAGAATGAAAATTTTGGTGTCTCATTATACTTCAGATTCCAATAATTAACCTGAACCTAAATAAAGTTGTATTTAAAGCATTTTTATAATTTTAATTCGAAGTTCTATTTAACTAATACAAAATTCTGAAAATTTCAACAGTATAATCACATAGAAAAATATTTTTTTAACAATAAAAAGGAAATTTTAGGTTCCGTTTATACAGACTAACATAAAACATCGATTTCAAAAATTTTATGAAAAATATCGAGAAGTTTTTGAGATACCCTGCACGTTATGGCCAAAAATGTCATTTTCAGTAAAAGGACTTCAATATTTCGGAAAAGCTGCTTCAGCTATTGAGCGGGTTCAATTCTAAAAGCCATAACTTCTGTTCTAATGAGAATTTCGAGAAAACAATTCGATCAAAATGTTCCGAAAATATAGGAGTTTAAAATATTAAATAATTAAAGTTTCGAAAATTTTGAATCTTTAACCCCTTCGGGAGGAAGCCTTTTACAAAATTTTTAATCTTTGGTCACCGTTTTTTAAAAACAGAAATTTGTGTCTTCTTGAATCGAGAAAATGCGCTGATTAAATAAGGCAAATTTTGCAGTAAAATTTTACTGGTGAGGAAAAACAAGGCTTCTGAGCGCTTCATGCGGCACGCATACGTGTCGCTCGCCCCCAAGGGGTTAAGAGTCCTGCGACACCTTAACACTAGAGATTTTTGTCAGGTTTTGTTAAAAGTACTTTGCCTTTTGACTTTCAAAGGTATTATATATATATATATATATATATATATATATATATATATAACTTCAGATAAGATCCACATATGAGTTTCAGGTGAGCTAAAGAATTAGGATGAAAAGTTATTAGTATAAAAAATTCAGTCGGCATTAAATATTTTGTATGAAATTAAAGTACTAATTTTCGTTTAGCTTTTAATATGCTTGACGTCAGATTAACCTTTATATTACGGGTCATAATTGGCGACTGGTTTAAATTCAGTCGTACGACAATTTTCAAAAGAAATTTCTTAGTAGCAGATTTCTCTTAAAAATATCAACTAGTATAACTGTATGGCCGATTTTTTTTTTCAAAAAGTGGTACGAAAAGAATAAAAAAAGAAATAGTCATTGGCATGTTTATATCCCGACACCGTTACTAAAGGTTTACTTTTAAAAACAGTAGTGACTAGTCTCCTCAGATATTTTCAATTTCCCAAATATTGAATATTTCTAAATGTACCAGAAGACCCATGCGAGACTTTCGTCCTGAAATCTTTCATTTTATTTTTCTGATTCCTTTTCCATTAATTTTTAATTAACTTCATTTTTTTTAATCAAACAACTTGCTTTAACGAAATAGGAATGTACTATGTCAAAAGCCTGTTCAAAAGCCTTTCGTATAATACCACATTCATCGTTGTGCGTGCTGTATGTGAATAGAAAAAAGGATGTTGACATCAGAAATAATATATATGATAATGCTTAACCTAAAAGTATAACGAAAATTCGGTATGCAATGTCAGATGTAGGCAAAATATTATATCTGATGATGCCTCATTTATCGTTGTATGATACATATAAGTTAAATTTAGTATGCGATGTCAGATGTGGGCAAAAAATCCTATCCAATGATACCTCATTCATCGTTGTACGCTACATATAAGTTAAATTTAGTATGCGATGTCAGATGTGGGCAAAAAATCCTATCCAATGATACCTCATTCATCGTTGTACGCTACGTATAAGTTAAATTTAGTATGCGATGCCAGATGTGGACAAAAAATCCTATCTGATGATGCCTCATTTATCGTTGTATGATACATATAAGTTAAATTCAGTATGCGATGTCAGTTGTGGGCAAAAAATCCTATCCAATGACACCTCATTCATTGTTGTACGCTACATATTAGTTCACAAAAAGATGTTGACGACAGACGTAATATATATTATTTTTAAAAAGCGTGGTTATTTAAATATATGGAAATCGTAAATAAAAAAAAAAAAAAAAAAAAAAAAAAAAACTTACAGTTTTTTAAGGAAATATTTCTGAATGCTGCTGCTGAATGAAAGTTAATTTCTTTTATTAAAAGATCTAGTTTTTTTATAACGTTTATCTTCCTTTCATTGTTGAAAGAAAAAGTTTTCGCTCTTAACACAAAGGATGTAAAAACATGCTGCCCACTGTTTAATCAGGAAATCAGCTACTTTTTTTTTTCTTTACAATTACTTGAGTTTAAAGCACTTATTTTATTATAAGCTTCCTTTATTGTACGTTTTTAAATGCGTAATGATTTTTATTCGTGGCAGAAAGAAAATTTCAATTTGAAAATTTTCAATAAATCAATTTTGTTTAGTTTTTGAGCAAAAATTGTCTTTGTATTAAATCGCGTTGCAAATATACATAATACCATCTTACTCATGATTAGAACATTTTAACGCGTTTTTTACTGTTATTAGAATGATTACGCCAAATCAATGCTGTGTTTCTTTGATTTTAAATATTTTTCAGAGATGTTGATCCTAATTATTTTTAGTATTTTTCGCTTAATTAAGAAAATTGCCTCTACTGTATATTCCACGTTTTCACTTTCATTGGATAACAAGTTATTGTAAAGTAAACCGTTAAGGCCACTTAAGGCCCCGTTGCACTGAAACTCCCCGATCGCAAAATTCGATTTTAGCCTATGGGAAAACTTTCAAGCGCGATTACTCATTACCTAATATAATTATTAAAATATCGTTTTCGCCATCAGAAAGTAGACGTCAGATGCTGATGATGTTCGTTTTTAAAAATTGTCTCCGTAAATTTTATGTACATAAAAAATTCCTATAAACTTTTAAATTTCCATTTGATTAAATTTTATCATCTTCTTTAAAAAACTTAAGATTTACGTAGCCAATTTTTTAAAACGCACATAATCGGTATTTGACGTCTAGGTTCTGATGGTGAAAACGGTATTTCAATAATTATATTAGGTAATGAGTAACAGCGCTTTAAAGTTTTCCCATAGGCTAACATGGGGATTTGCGATCGGGGAGTTTCAGTGCAGCGGCCCCTTAACACTACACTGTTAAAAATTTTGCAGCATTCTGGCAGGTCATTCGACAGTTTTTTTGAAAAAACGGTTTCATAACCATAATTTAACTATATTCTGACCATAATATGGTCAGAATAGTGTTAAAATTACGCTTGTGTAACCGTTTTCGGAAAAAACGGTCAAATGACCTGCCAGAATGCTGCAAATTTTTAAGTGTATAGACACAGCGCAGATGCATTTATGGGTCATTTATAAAACTATCGCTAAAAAATTGTAAATTCTTCCGGAAAGTTTGAATAGTTGTTTTTTGTGTTATAATGATAGATATTTCGTAAATAAATTAAATTAAAATTAGTATTAAATATTTTTTGGTGGGAACTCGAAATTTCTGAATAAAAAATCTGCTACATTTGGCTGGATTGTTTGCGGCGCGTATAGTGCTACACTGTTAAAAATTTTGCAGCATTCTGGCAGGTCATTCAACCGTTTTTTGAAAAAAAGGTTTCATAACCATAATTTATCTATATTCTGACCATAAAATGGCTAATAATATTGTCAGAATAGTGTTAAAATTACGGTTGTGTAACCGTTTTCGGAAAAAACGGTCAAATGATCTGCCAGAATGCTGCAAATTTTTAACAGTGTAATAGACCGGAAGCTGGCAGCACAGACAATCACCTCATCGATTTCACGGCTGAAATTCCAGAATTAGTTAAAACTCTATACGCATATTAAAACGCAATCGATCTGCCAAGTCATATCTTGGTAGAAAACACCTGAAAACCCGATTTTAGCGGTTGACTCGTACATTTACTATTGCGTTTTCCTGCTCCCAGTCCTCCATGTTTTCATAATTTTCGGTGCAGGAAAACACAATGGTAAACCTACGAGTTGACCGCTAAAATCGGGTTTTCAGGTGTTTTCCACAAAGATATGACTTGGCAGACCGATTTCGTTTTAATATGCGTATCGAGTTTTAACTAATTCTGGAATTTTAGCCGTGAACTTGATGAGGTGATTGTCTGTGCTGCCGGGGTCTATAAGTTACCTGCTATATTATTTATTGCCGATTTTGTTTTATACTCTTCGGGAAATCCTTTGTTAAATCTTGAGAAAAACTGTCAATTATTTTTTTCTGGCTATGTTTATGCTTTTTTACATTTTTTATTGTCATCTCATGCATTTATCGTATCCCGAAATATTTGTTGTTGTTGTTGTGTACATTTGTCTTAAATGCTTGCTCAGTATTAATCCCTTGCGCTCTAGCGCTGTTAGCGGATGTATGTCATTAGCCACCAGTGTTGCCGCATCTGCAGATTTATTTTTTTTTTTTAGAAATTTTGAATTCACACCACAAAAATTTTATTCGTAATTTTCTTATACTTTATTTATGGAATATTAATCACCTTGTAAAGCAAAAATAAAAGTTAAAACTGTCTGGTGAGAATTCGGAATGTCTAATTAAAAGCTCAGCCAGATATCAGGATGTACGCTGCGTACGTCATTGTCGGAAATGACCAAAATAGCATGACGTACGCTGCGTCAAAGGGCGCAAGAGGTTAATTATCTTAATAAAGTTGTGAAATAAAAAAATTATTTTACAAACTATTAAAATATTTTCTTTTCTAGGTATGATGACACATGTCTGTATTTTGCATTTAAGGTAAATATGTACCATTTATTATTTGAAAGCTATTTATATTACATTGAATGCTATTTCGGGAATGTTTGAAATACATCAAGATATATATATTACCCGCTGTCTACAAATAAAGTATTCTACGGGTATTTCTTTTGTTATAAGGTTTAGTTTGTTTAAAATTATGAATTAAACATAAATTTAAACATACTTATACGGCTATCAAAAAATATGTGGAAATGGGAATATTGTCTCTAAACTTATAGAGATATTCATCATTAAGTTTCTTCAAAAACTTAATTGCCGTGTGTCTAAACATCTTCTTCAGGTATTCCCTTCCTCTTATATTTCTTTTCTGCACGAAAGTAAATGATACACCGCATATACAAAAATATGAAAGTAGTTATTTCTCGAAATTTTCACACCCACTCCCTTTGCTTTAAATATTCTTGAGAATAGGCATCTGACATCTCATCATTGCATCTAGAAAAAGAATGGCTTGAAAAGCTAAAAAAAGATAGAATGTGTCGCAAATTTATAGAGGAAATGAACCATAATTGTAGGTTTCCGTGACTCTTTCTCTTAGGTCATAAGTTTTCGAGGAGTTTCTTTTTAACTTTCCGTCCGTTAATGCAGCTTGAAAAGGCATATATAAATGTGTCTTCGCTTTTCTTTTTTCTTAATTAAAGATACTGCCTGGATGTCTAAATGAAATGAAGATGTTGTGTTTGTGTTCAGTAAAGATAAATATTTGGCAGCGTTGAGAATATTGCCATGTCTAGAATATGTAATAAAATTCAGACTCTTAGATTTTGATATTCTTTAAAAAAATAAATAACAATAATTATTATTTTCTTAGAAAAATAAATAATTCTACAAATAAAGTATTCTACTGGTATTTCTTTCTTATAAAATTTAGTTACCTTTAAAATTTGGTTTAAATTATGAGTCGAATATAAGTTTAGATATACTTATAGGCTAGCCAAAACTATGTGAAAATGCCAGTATTGTCAAAATATATAATCTACATAATCCTAATTTATTTTTGTATGCTTCAGTGTATGATAGCTTATTGGAGCTAAAAGTAGGTGGCACAGATCCAACACAATTTTCTTTTGTATTTATATCGTCCTTTGGGGGTAAATACGGTAACTAAATTTAAATAAATCTCTTTAGAATAAAGTTTCTGACACGGTGAAATCTGAGTTTTGGTAAAAAATCGTCACATGATAAGTTTTTTTACGCTGGGAGTGCCCCTGGAGGGAAATTTCAAAACTTGAACTTTAAAATGGATTTTTTTTATGCTTTCTCATGTATAAAACCATACCTCAAGGTAAAATTAGGTAAACAAAATTTCCTTTTGCGTTTATCGTGCACCCTGGAAGTATCAGGGATAACCAAATTTAATTTAAGCGAATTTTTTTATGTTTTGCTCTATGACAGATATAATGATTTTAAAAGTAAGTAGTACAGATTCTACACAGTTTTCTTTTTCATTTATAACTCCTCTTTCTATATATTAATGAACTTCCGTTTGTATATATTCATGAACGATAGTAGATGGATGTCTGACTGAAATAAAGATTTTGGGTTTGTGTTCAGTATAGATAAATATTTGGCGATGGTGAAATTATTGCCATATCTAGAATATGCAATTATTCTTTAAACAGAGAAATTATAATTATTCTTATTTTCTTAAAAATTAGTAATCTGCATGCATCACTTTGTTGTAATGTTTTGTTTTTGTAGAATTTGGGAAAAATTCTAAATCTCGAAATTCGAAATAAATTTTAATAAATTAAGTATAATTCGAAAAAATCGAAATATAGTATAGAATAGTCGAAAGTATGGCAAAAGTAACGAAATCGTCAAATTAATTTTAATGCATAAAAAATTACCAATTTTGTCTAAATAATACCGACATGATTAATGTTTTTCTAACTGCAATACATATTTGATATGATACAGGGCTAAACCCAAAATTAAAAAGCAATGATAATAATAATAATAATAATAATAATAATAATAATAATAATAATAATAATAATAATATTCTATAACATTAAAGTATAATAATAATAATAATAATCTATAATAATAATAATAATAATAATATTCTATAACATTAAAGAATAATAATAATAATAATAATCTATAATAATAATAATAATAATAATAATAATAATAATAATAATATTCTATAACATTAAAGAATAATAATAATAATAATAATCTATAATATTAATAATAATAATAATAATAATAATACTCGTCTATTTTTTATTTGAAATAATATACACAGAAAGTTGTGACGCATCACATAGCATTGTATACCGTGCAGTTCGTCTGACTTCTTATCCAGGTTATTCTCTGTCTCTTCTAGTTGTGCCTAGCATACATCTTTCCGTACTTCGTTGTGTTGTTTGTAATCTTTGTAGCATTCGTTTTGTTAGCACCCAGGTTTCCGATCCATAAGTTGGTGCAGGCAAAACACATTGGTTAAACACCTTTATTTTCAAACAAAGAGGCATGTTACTATTCAGAATAATATTGTTCTTCCCAAAAGCACTCCATGCATTTCTTATTCTTCTATTGATTTCATTCATTATACTGTTGTCGATGATATTTCCTGTACAAGGTTCACCATAACTGTGCACTTTCATAATCTCAGTGTTGTTGTAGACGATTTTTTTTTATGCGAATGAATTGAACATCACCTAAGTCTTTCCCAAATTTATTTTTAATCCCACATTAATGCTAACTTCTGCCAAATCTTTTAGCATATTTTCCAGTTCTTCAGGGCTATTACTCAAAATTAAAAACATAGCCTTCAATTGTTCCTGGAATTTAATACCCAATGCATTTCCGTTCCTTCTCAGACTTCAGAAGTTTGTTTAAATCAATAAATCTAATCCTACCTGATATGAAACTTTTATCCGATAATTTTAATTACCATAATTACTAATTACTGGATTTACACACACTCTCTCTGGGTATAGGATCTCCTCTCTGTTTCTCCGGATACAAACTTAATGCAAAAGTTTGAAACATGCTTATTTCTAAACTCCTTTCCGGTTTATTTAACATTTCTAGTAGTCTTAATCTCTTTCAGTTCAAATTTGTTTAATAATTTATAGCTGCAAAATCTCAATTGAATCATTGAATCTCCAATCGTCTGTGCTATTTTTGTAACCATAAACCACAGTAAGAAAAATTATTTTAAAACCATTTATGTACAGTCTGCCAAAGGAAAAAATATATAACTATACCAAATTTATTCACCAAATTCTTTCTGAAAAAAGGTAAATTAGTATTCGAAAGAAAATGATATCATCTTGCAATTTGTGTTAAAAAATTAAGCTTAAGGACTGTCTTCATATCGAAATTGTATCAAAGTCTAAAATTTTCGAAACGAAAACCTAATTTTGACATCATATTTGGATTTTTCGGTAAATTTCACCTTAGGATACCAAACGGGAAGCCGTTCGGTGGAGTAGTTTAAGAATTATGGCGATTTACTGATTTATTCACCTAATGTTAAATTTATTTTTAATAGTAGTTGCAAAACGAACTACAAGGTAGGTAATATTTTTAAGCATAACTCAAAAACTACTTGGCGGAATGAGGTCTAATTTTGGATTCGCATATTTAAAGCTTCTAGATATCTCTGTTAAAATTTTTATAGCTAACAATTCATACTTCGAGGGCATATCAAAAAATAAGTTACACTTCCAAGTTATGGCCATTTATTAAACCACATATACATAGGCAACACGGTTATGACAACATACAATATAAGTTCACTTTTCCACATAGTCCCCAAGAAACTGTAAACATTTCTCTGAACGGTCAACCAACTTTTCTATTCCAGATGCGTAGAAATCTCCTCCAGCGCTGTGTAACCAACCACCTGGAGACAACGAAATTCAAGGTGCTCGTGAACAGTGGAGAACACACTGCCGTATGAAATGTTCAACATGCTGGTTCAGCATGCACGGATATCACGGACGAATATCGCGAAGGCAGGTCAGTAACGTCCAGTACCGTTGCAAATGTTGACCGTGTGGATGCGATCATTAGAGAGAATCGGCGCATAACACTCCAGGAAATTGCCAGCATGTTGAACATTTCCGGAATCGAAAATTTGGTTGACCGTTCCGAGAAATGTTTATAGTCTCTTGGGGACTATGTGGAAAAGTGAACTTGCATTGCATGTTGCCATAGCCGTGTTGCCTATGTATATGGGGTTTAATAAAGGGCCATAATTTGGAAGTATAACTTATTTTTGATTTGCCCTCTTCAAAATATGTTGATTTTCAAACTAGTTTTAGAAACAAATATGAATTGTAACCTATGAATTTGTTTACATAAATCGATTCCCAGATACTTAAAATATACGAGCACGAAATTTCAGCTCATTCTGCCGAGAAGTTTTTATATTATACTTCAAAATCTACTCTCACTGCAGTTTGTTTTTTAACTATTAAAAATTAATTTAGTATCAGAAATTCAAAACTTTAAATCGTCATAATTCCTAAACTATTCCACCGAAAGACTTCCGTTTGGTATCTTTATTTAAAATTAGCGGAAAATCAAAAAAGGATGTCAAAATTAAGTGTTCGTATTAAAAATTTTAAAATTTGATACAATTTCTGTATGAATATGCCGCCCTAAATTTATTTTGTTTTAATATAAACTAAAAGAAGACGAATGGCTCATTCAGTCGAATGGCTATTTCAATTTTCTTGTCGAATACTTAGATGGTTAAAATGCATGCTCTTTTCTTTCATTTTCTTCGGCTGACTGTACAATCATTAAATAATTAACATTCATTTTTCCGAATACCACACAATAAAAAAAGATATTATTATTGTTGCTATTATTTGTCATGAATAGAAAGAAATTTATCCGAACAAAGAATAAATGAAGTGCATTTGAGATAATGCAGATTCATTTAATCATTTTTCTTTCTTTATATGCAAAAATAACCTTCTAGGCATTTATATTACTATTGTATGAAGACATTAGTCTACATTTTTATCCGTTACTATTGCGGAATCGTGTATCGCAAAGAAGCCATTTTCAAAATTAAAAACCACTTTGTGTAACTTGGTAAATATACTTTTTTATAGAGCATTAATTTTTCTATTTTTACTTTCGTCTTTCTGGAGAAGAAAGTATTATAATCGACATTTTTTTCGGCTTCCGGTTTTTGACGGATTTACATGTTTCAGGGGTCAGAGATTCCGAAAAACATGTTTATACAAAATGGCTGTCTGTCCGTCCGTATGTCCTCTTTGTATCATCGAAAAGTGTATGAAGTTATGCGTAGAATTAAACCAAATGTTTTGTGTATGTTTTTGGCTATGGCCAGCAGGTTCTCCTTCAATTTGGAAATATTCCAGCCGCTGTATTAGTGATTTTTGTGCAATTTTCATTATTGTGCCATCGAAAAGTCTATGAAGATATGCATAGAATTGAATCAAATTACATGTGTATGTTTTTGGCTGTGGAAAGCTACGGTCAGTAGGTCCTACGTCAATCCGCCAGAAGGATACGCTGTAATAGCGAATTCTCTCGATTTTTCATAGTTTTATTGTATATCGGCTGTTCATGCAGTGACGGGCAAGCTAGTCCGGTGATTCTCAAGCAGCTTATGTACACCAGAATACCGAAAAATATTGATTTTATTAAATATATTATAATCGAGATTAACTCGTTTTTGCTCCGATTAGTGAAATGCAGCAGAACCTTAAGATGAAAATCAAAGCTGGTGTAATACTGAAGTAATACCACTGAAGTATCAATATGTGTAACATATTTTTAAAATATTAACATATGATATGATAAATATATATGATAAAGAAAAAAGATTTGAAATTGGCACATCCGACTAGTTTTTTTTTTTGTTGTTGTTTGTTTGTTTGTTTTTGTTTTTTTTTTTTTTTTTTTTTTTAACTTTACCACAACTGTTTGTTGCAGAATACGATAAGAATAGCTTACAGCATAGTTATTGTCGTTAATGCTATTATTGCTTATAATAATAAGCTTATTTAAAAGCCTAATGGTATGAGGTAGTGCAAATTTGTTTTGCCTTTTCGTTTTTCTTCTTTTTTTTTCACATGTAAAAGTAATGTTTGAGAATTTTTTTTAATTATTGCATAGTAAAAAAGATTTTGAAAGTTTCGATTTCAATTAACTGTTGGAGAACTATGTATGAAACAGGAAGGATAAAAAAAATACTTTGCATAAATTTATAATAACATTTATCAAAGATCATTAATTTCTCTTCACAATTTTTACTAATAAAACACACTCATTTATTGAATAGTACGGTAAGACTAGCTTTCGGCAAAATATCACATTTATTTTATCAACTACATCCTGATTCCCAAATCATTTTTTTTTTTTTTTTTTTTTTTTTTTATCTTGGAATAGATACATCGGACAAAGTATACCTGTTATTTATCGCAATGGCTTGTATGTAATAAGTGCAACTGGGTGTGAGATAACGCAAATTCATTTTGCCTTTTCATTTTCCTAGTTTCTTTTACATGCAAAAAAGATAGCTGAGAGATCTTGTTTTAATAATATGTAATTAAATACATTTTGGAAGTCTACATTTTTATCAGTTATTATTGGAGAACCATGTAACACAGGGAAAGCATTTTCAAAAAGAAAAAAAATTACATAAATTGGTAATATATTTATACAGCATTGATTTCTCTTCCCAATTTTATGCAATTTAATGTGGTAAGCATAGCTTTCAGCATAAAAATCACATTTATTTTTATGAGCTACATCCAAATTCTACATTCAAATCATTTTTCTAATGTGCTAATAGATACATCCGGACAAAGTTTACTTGCTATTTATCTTAATGTATCACTCCCCACCACAGCAAAAAGACTACAAACACCAAAAGCCTTGTACATCGCAAAAGCTCTTTTTCTCCAATAAACCGTCGTATCTTGCTCTTAATGATGTCGGTGTAATTAACAACAGAAAATTAAAACCACCAGTTTTCAGGTAAGCAACCGATAGGGAGGACGGATGTGGGATATTTTTTAATTAATTTTACTAATTGCGTTATCTTAATGAGTTACCATCTTGTTCTAATATCGAGGCAATTTATTGGGAAAATAAAGTGTTTTATTTTTTATTCTTTGGGCCGTTTACTTTATTTGCTTTATGTTGTTTTTACTTTTTGATAAACATTGTCATTACTTTCTTTCATAATGTTTACAAGCTTTGTTAAAAGTGTCGTTAAATTAAGAAATGACGCTTTAAATAATTTTATACATGGCTACAGTAACACTTTTCATTCATAGAACTTGCTATTCTATACATTTTTTAATTAAGCTGATCTGATTTGAAAATTTTCGTTTAAAAATGTTTTAATTATTGCATTTGAAATGCTACCATTTCGTGTAATCCGAAAAAAATAATACTAATTCATATTAGAGGTAATTTTTATCACAAACAAATGTTTAATTATTTTTGTATGTGTGTGCGCGTGCGTGCGCCCGTGTGTGTGTGCGTGTGTGTGTGCGTGCGGTGTGTGCATGCGTGTGTATGGATATGAAATATTTCTTTTCTTTTCAAAATCATGCTTAATTGTATAATTAAGAGAAAAATCCAGTAAGTTAAAAGCTCTTAAAATAAAGAAAGCACTTTATATTTCCTCGAGCATTTTCCGCAATTATAAATGTTTATCAGCGCTAATTATATTTCTTAAGAATTTTACCAAATCTCTAGATATTTTAGTTGGGAAATTGACAGTCTCCCATATTTCTATCTTATGTAAAACAAAAAGTATTTTTATTTTAAGCTGAAATTACACACACATACAGGGTAATTCAAAAAGATTGCCTCAGTTCGTACAATACAACCCGAACCTTATAGTGCATGTTAATGACCTACAGATCATTTGTAAGAAGATGTTCTAAATTTTCAAATGCTATCTTTTGAGGCCGCCTAAATCTCGCATTTGCACAACAGTTTCGATTGTGAGCAAAAAAGCTAATATGCAGCGCAAGACTTTTTTCATTCTTAAGTTCAGTAAAAGGCTAATTACGTATTTTATATGTGAATTTGTTAAAAGAGCACTTTATGTGCTCCCTCTAGCAAAACTATGAACGACCCAAATAACCGCACAAGACATTCGCCATTGGGTGTGTAATGAATTCAACTTCAGTTTGTATGTTACCCATGCGGCTATAACAGAGTACATTAAACTTCTATAAAATTTAGTGCAACTATAATTAAATGTAATTTACATCATCCACATGCAATGTGTAAATTACAAAAGGCAATCATATGAAATTAAGCCGATTATTTTGAGTCTACCTGTATTCACAAAGTAAAAACATGTATCAATATATTTAAACAAATATTCATCAGTATATTTTATCTAAAACCAAATAATCTTAACTTTTATTTAGTATATGAAAAACATAGTTATTAATAAAATTTAATTAGCGCTGATAATGCTCAAAATTATTAATTTCAACTTAATGAAACAATGGAAAATAATTGAAAGGCGCCACTTAAATTTCTTTTCCCTTTTAACAATTGACCAAATATGCATTTTCCATTCTACAATGTCGAAAGTTCTTCTTTGGATAAAATCAGCATTTCGATATTTATTCCCTGCTCTGTTTATTTATATACTTCTCTCATTCTTCCCGAACCTTATTCAGTGATGTACGGGAGAAGGTCGCAAATAAATAAATACAAAAGATAAACAAACCAACTTTCAATTATATGTAGATTTTGTTCCTTTTAATTCTCACTGATTCCCTTCGAATCAATCTGTGACATGCCACATGCTTCAGCGAGGCACACAAAAGGAGTCCGCAAAACTCTCCTCGAAAGAGGCAAAGAGATGGAAATAGGGAGGTCTTTTATTAATGAAACTCATTTGTTGAGGGTAACAAATCGATGATGGAACTCTTCATTAAGCCATCGCTCTCTTGATTCATTCATTCATTATCATCCGTGTCTATACTTTTGTCTTCGCCTCTGGTGTATACCCGGCACGGAATGTGGGTCACGAATAGGTATAGAACAGCTTGGACTATACGATTTCCCAAAGATATTGTATTTATACAATGCGGCATTCTAGAAATTTGCAGTGTGGTTTATTCAATAAATTTCTTTGTACAGTTTCCTCTCGTATATTTCACCAGTTCTCATTTGATTTTTGACCGCTAATATCTATTTTAGGAAAAACTTTTGCTTTTTTTTTTTTTTCTTACGGTTTTGTTAAAGCCTGCATATATCTTTCAGACGTTCTTTTGACACAAAATTCGGAACTTTTTTCAAATTATAATTAGTTTGAGTTGTCATAATTAAACTTTAATGTAGCAGTAGCTGTTACTGAATACTCGCGGGAAACAAATCGATGATGAAACTGTTCTTTTCTTTAAGCCATCGCTCTCTTGATTCCTTCATTCATTATCATCCGTGTCTATAATTTTTCTCTTCCCTCTTATGCATACCCGGCACGGAATGTGGGTCACGAATAGGTATAGAACAGCTTGGACTATGCGATTTCCCAAAGATATTGTATCTGTACAATGCGGCATTCTAGAAATTTGCGGTGTGGTTTATTCAATAAATTTCTTTGTACAGTTTCCTCTCGTATAGTTCATCAGCTCTCATTTGATTTTCGACCGCTAATATCTATTTTAGGAAAAACTTTTGCTTTTTTTTTCTTACTGCTTTGTTAAAGCCTGCATATATCTTTCAGACGTAATGTAACACAAAATTCGGAACTTTATTCAAATTATAATTAGTTTGAGTTGTCATAATTAAACTTTAAGGTAGCAGTAGCTGTTACTTGATACTCGCGGGAAACAAATCAATGATGGAACTGTTCTTTTCTTTAACCCATCGCGGAATGTGCATCACGAATAAGTATAGAACAGCTTGAATTGCATGTTTTCTCAAAGATATTGTATCTACATAATGCGCCATTCTAGAAATTTGCAATGTGATTTATTCAATAAATTTCTCCGTACCATTTTCTGTCATATATTTCGTTAATTTTCATAGATTTTTGTCGTATAATATTTGCTTTAATAAAAAAAAATTTCACTTATTGTTTTGTTATAGCCTTAACTGCCTATATCTTCCAGACTTGACACAAAATTCTGAACTTTATTCAAATTAAAATTAGTTTGGATTCTTTTAACTAAACTTTAAGCTTACAGTAATTATTACTTTATATTTACGGGAAACAAATTGATGATGGAACTTTTTTTTAAGCCATCGTTTTCTTGATTCATTCATTCACTCATTACCATACCTGTATAATATACTTTTATCTTCGTTTCTTTTGTATACTCGGCACTGAATGTGAGTCTCGGATGGGCATAGAACAACTTGGACTGTACGCTTTCCCAGAGATATCGTATCTATACAATACGCCATTCTAGAAATTTTCGGTATGGTTAATCCAATAAATTTCTTCGTACAATTTCCTCTCATATATTTCATTAGTTTTTATTAGATGTTTGCGTATAATGTCTGCTTTAGTAAATGCGTTTCTTTTTTTTTTTTTTTTTTTTTTACTTCCTGTTTTATTAAAACCTTAACTGAATATACTTTCCAAACTTGACATGAAATTCTGAGCGTTATTCAAATTATAATTAGTTTGGGTTCTCTTGAATAAACTTTAAGGTTACAGTGACTGTTACTTTATATTTTCGGGGAAAAAATCTATGATGGAACGCTTCTTTAAGCTAACGCTCTAATTCTTCTTTTTCTTTCTTTTTTTTTTTTTGGTTGGGGGGGGGGGGGTCTTCGTTTCTGATGTATACTCGGTACGGAATACAGATTAAGAGTGAGTCAGAACAGCTTGGAATGTACTGCTTCTGTAAGATAGAGTAGCTATACAATGAAGCATTCCAAAGTTTGCGGTATGGTTTATTCAATATATTTCTTTGGAAAATTTTATCTCATACTTTTCATTTGATTTTTGCCCTCTTATGTCTGTTTGAATAAATAAAAAAAATATTCTGTTTCTTTTGTAATACTTTTTTTGTTGTTAAAACTTTGACTGTATATATCTTCCAGACTTACTCCACAATTTTGAAATTTATTCAAATAATCATAAGTCTGGATTTCCTTTTTAAACTTCAATGTTATAATAACTCTTGCTTTATAGCTGCTTTGTAGATGAAAGAAATAAATCGATCGTGTCAGTCATTGTTCTCTTAATTCATTCATTCAATATGATCCATGTCTATACTTTTGCCTTCGCTTCTGATGTATTACTGACACGACATGGGGTTCACAAATGTGTATACAAGAATTTGGCATAAGCAACTGTAGCTATATAAAATGAAATATTCTATAAATTTTCAGAATAATTTATTACTTAGTAAAATTTCATCTCATATACTTTTTATTGATTTTCACATGATTTTTGATTTATTATGTACAAAGTCTCCACAAACTCTTGTAAAAAGAAAAGAGCTAGTAGTGCTATTCGACCAGCAATGAATTCAGACACAGATGAGGCATTCTTTCGAAGTATTGAAATGCCCCCCCCCCCTCCTCCCCCGACCCCGAAAAGTTTGGGATTTTGTGCATAAGTATGATACAGAAGTGAAAATTATCCCCTCATTACTGAATAATAACTCATGAATCCCCACGAAAGGAAATCTTCAAATTCAGCATTGTATTCTATAACGATAAGTTAACTTTTGACAATAATGCAAGTAACCCAATTGCCACCATTTTGAAGGCATTTTAATAAAAACTTTTAAAACTAAAACTAAAATAGAAATGGGGAAATAGAAAAATAGAAAGAAACTGAATCCATCAAAATAAAATTAAAAAAATTTGTTCAGTTAAATCATTAACTGCCGTAGTATTTCTTCAGGGACAAAGTTGTTTTTTGAAAATCAGCTTTCATGGTTATTTTGCAAATTTATTAATAATTTTCTTCTACTTTTAGATTTGAATAAAAATAATTTTAAGAAACTTCTCCGCATTGTTTTTTCGGCTTTCTAATGCTACTTGTGTACGTACGTTAATGAAAATATTCACAATGACCAGTATATAGTCATTGCTACTAAGTAAAACTCAACTACTGAAATATTATCATCTACTGGCTGGTGACTACTGAACAACATTTCTAAAAAATAAAAAGTTACGCGAACAAAGTAACTAAACTACTAAATAAAAAGTTACGCGAGCAAGTAACTAAACTATTAAGTAAAAAGCAACTACTAAAATAATATCATCTATTAGCTAGTGGTTACTGAACAAAAGTTCTGCTAAGTAAAAAGCTACGCGAGTTAAATAAACGCTACTAAGTAAAAAGCAGCTACTAAAATAATATCATCTACTGGCTAGTGACTACTGAACAAACTTTTTAGTTAGTAAAAAGCTACGCGAGCTAAGTAAATGCTACTAAGTAAAAAACAACGTCTAAAATGATATCATCTACTGGCTAATGGCTACTGAAAAAAAAAAAATTACTAAGTAAAAAGCTACGCGAGCTAAGTAAACGCTACTAAGTAACAAACAACTACTAGAAAAATACCATCTATTCTCCAGTGTCTACTAACCAAAATTTTTTATTTTCAGCTTTACAGGGAATTTAAAGGGCATGTAACAATTTTTCGGTTTAACAGTTTGATAAATATTGCTTAACTTTCAGCTAAACTAAGATATTCAGATTTATAATTTTCCTTTAGTAACGATCTCAGGCCAGTGGTTAACATTCTAGCCACAAATTAGAAACTTTAGGTCGATGATCGCCGATTCGAAATGTCCCATGTAAATGAGGACTCCACATGCTCTGGACACCACTAATTTCTTTCAGTTTATTTCGTCATCTTTAATCGTAGATAAGGCGAAGAAAATGTTGGAATTTGTGTAGCATGTTAAGCCAAAACCACTCGTTAGCTAATGCGCACTCTCTCATGAAAAAACAAAAAGAGAAAATAAAAACAAAGTGGCTTTATGCTGCTTGTTCAAAAGGAGGTAAGTAAAATTCGCTTACCTTTTATTCATCATATTCCGAGAAGTTGGCTCGAGATTCGGCACCGTCTGCGTGGTCAGGGATCCTTTGGTTTGTCTTTTTTTGAAAACTATATTTTTATTTTAATAAATTCTAGAAGCGACGTGTAATCCCTGGGATACTGAAAAATAATTTGTCGGTTAATAGATGTGTTTGTTGAGAAAGGAAAATCTCATCTTTACACTTAATATCTCATATTTTAGACATTACAGGAGTACTAAGAATCTCTTGTCTTATAGGAGCAACTACATTTTTGAGACTGTTAAAAATTGATGCGGCGAAAACACACGCCGCGGGATAAAAATATACAATTACTAAAACAAAATGTCTGTTAAGAGTCAAGAGTACATCTGTTTCGGAAAGTTACTTGTATTTGGCGCAATACCAGTCATTAAAACAAGGAAGAAACATAAAATTCACAAATAGTTCGTTAAAGTGTTTTGAGACCACTGATTGGATTCTTTTCTTATTTAATTAGGTTTTGATGTTGCCGAAATATCTGAGTGGTTAATTTCAAGAGAAAACTACATTAAAATACTGGCATCCAGAGCTTTTGAAACCCCGATTTATCCGGGACGCCTGGCAACACTAGCGGAGTGACTTTGGCGTTATAATGGTTTATACAAAGGCTTAACAAGATTATAAGGGTTTTTCTTGTACAATGATAATTTGAGTCACTTTCATGCGAGCATACCTCTTTGGAGCAAACCATAAAAAATTGCACTGCGTTGACAATGTTATTATTCCTTGATTCATCATTTCCATTGATAATTTATTTCCTTCGCTGTATTTAGGTTTGTATTAAGGTCACTATCAGCTGTATATTTCACAAACGATCCCACGTCTCCTATTCCATAAACAATGAAATGGTTTAATTAACATTAAACTCCTTACTTTACGAAACAATTTATCCTGTGGAAATTCATTCATAACTTGTTACTATTATTGTCCTGCCTATCAGACCACAATAAATATCTTATTTTTCGTCTTCTAAAAATATATAAGAGCATAAAAAAAATAGCACTGCATTGATAGCGTTATCATTTCTTAATTCATCATTTCCACTGATACAGTATTTATCTCTTTCGCTTTATTTAGGTCTGTATTAAGGTCATTATCAGCTGTATATTTTACAAAAGACCTCCTCCTTTAAGTCTTCTCTTCCGTAAACAAAGAAATGATTTAATTAATGGAATCCTTTTGTCCCGAAGAATAAATCGATAATACTGTGTTTATCCAATGAACAATCCTTCCCTGTCAATTTTGCTTTGGGTTTTTGTGGTTGGTTGTGTTCAAAGTTTTCTTGAACAATATATTTAAAAAATAATCAATAGTTTCTTTTTCTAGACAGATACTTTAATGCTATAAATACTTTTTTTGTTGTTGTTTATTAAAAAACTATTTCTTTTGTTTAATTTTTTTTTTCTTACAAAAATGAAGCATGTCGATTGTACCATAATTTTTTTAAAGATAATTAATTGCTCGTTACTGGAAAAAAGATTATTAAAATAAACAAAGATTTTTTTTTATTATTTCACTTATCAATCGATTAATTGCGTTTTTTTTTTTTTTTTTTTATTACTTAAAGATAAATATTTTATTCATTAAACGTTAACTCATAGCCATGAAACTAGATACTCACATGTCAAGTACTTGAAAATGTGCTGGGATAGTTATATTTCAATATCTGGTGACAGGAAAATTATGCCCTTGTAGAATAATCTCGATAATCCTTTAAATGACTTTAAATCAAGAGAAACAAAGCTAACTTATTAAACTTATATGGGCAAAAACGAAAATAAAGCTCATAAAAAATGAAAATTAATAACAAATTCAATACCACAAAATTTATGTTTTTTGTTTAATTTAGCATGTTCCATTTTTTAAATACAAAAGGGGGGAGTTAAAAGAATAAAAGGAAGTAGGGGGAATTCATGTCTGTAAAAATCTGTGAAAAGTTTTCATCATATGTAAGCAGTTTTCCTATAATCTGAATACGTGTTTGTCTGGTTTGCAAATATGCTTCGAATTTTATTAGTAAGGTAACAGTACCAGTGGTGGGCACTGTACCAGTAGAGTAATAGACGCTTTAAATAAAATAAATAGGCTTTGAAAGTCGTACAGAGATTTATGTCGCTCGTAAAGCTGTTCATAAAACACCTCTAACCACAGAGATGTCAACTCGCCAGTTCTGGAGCGAGATGATTTTAACTCAAACAATGTCACTGTGTGGTCATTTTATAGTGATTTTTTGTAGTTTAGAATAAGGTAATCCAATTTCTGTTTTTGTTTGTGACCACTGCTTTTTTGTAAACACTTTTGGACTTATATGACTGAAATTGGTATGTAGAACTCGTTTATTGTGTTTATTTTTAATTCTGTATCAACATGATAAATTCTTGCGAGCGCACTCTACTGACATTACGATATATCACCATAAACAGTCGGGGATAGTCTTGTAAAAAGCTGGAACCCTGGTGACAAGGGGCGACGCAACGTTGCGAACAGTGTGAGACAATTGCGTGTGGAATTGGATAGAGAGAACACATTTTGTGCACAACCGATCAGAACGCAAATCATTTAATACATTTTGGAAAAAAAATCCGACTCTTTTATTACAAATAGTTCGGAAAGTAAAAGCAACAAGAGTTGTATCAATGAATAAAAACTGTTGAAATGGTTCGAAGAGGTCCACAGTTAATTTTCAGAAAAAGGACTTCATTCGATACTTGAAGATTAAAGCTGGATGCAATTTTTTTTTTAATCATGAAGACAGTAACGTTCTCAATTTAAAAGGGAGCAAAATCCTTTTCTTAATTTTATTATTTTCGAATACTTATCTTTCCCTTATGTAATCTCAGAAAAATAAGTCGAAGAATCACTATTCGTAAAATAGTGATAGCCAAATTGAAGGGACTGTTAAAGCTGGGAAAAGTCCACCTGCTACAAACGCTATTTTTTGAATCAACGTGTAGACTTAGTGCTGGAATGATATACTCTCTTAAAAAAATTCAGCGATTTTAACTCCGACTGAGTGTATTTTCATTCCTTTCCAGTATTGAAAATGCACTTATCCTATAGGAGTGAATTTTATCAATCTTGCGGAGTGTTTTTTTTTCATTCCTTTTTGATAAGCTGTTTTCGCTCTTTTTTCTACTAAATTAATAGGCAAAACGAGTGACCGCACTCATTATTGACAAGTCATTTTTAAACCCCTTTTTTTGTCAAACTTAATAGGCAAAATAAGTTATTTTCCCTCTTATTTTCAGATTTTTTTTTTTTTTTTTAACATAGATAACTCCCCAGTTTGCAAAATGTATTATTTTTAAAACTCCATTTTTCTTTATTTTAATCCAGATGCAGAAGAACAAAAGAAATTTTGTTTTTCATTTCTGAAAGATAAATTAAATAATAATAATAATAATAATAATAATAATAATAATAATAATATGGTTCGCGCCATAACAAGACAAGATTTTTTACCTTGTCAATATCCTGAAGTGCGCTGTTTTTACTTTATATTTCTTATTATGATTTTTTTCTTTTTAATATTTTCACATTGTATATATAATTTTAACGTTATTAGTTTTAATCCGAAAATATCGATTTCTTTATTTATTTCTGATATTATTATATCTTCTTCATATATTTTGCTTATGACACAGATAAATAATTATGGAATATAGAATTCATGTGTTACATAACTGCAGACTTTTTTTTAGTTAAACTTTTGAATATGAACAGAGCGAAGTATAACACAAAAAAAAATAAGTTAATTGTGCCATGAAATAAAATATTAATAATATATTATTAATATTAATATATTATTAATATTATTAATATATTATTAATATTATTAATATATTATTAATATATTATTAATATATTATTAATATTTTTTTTTACTAATCTATTATTTTCTGATACTTTTTTAAATTATCGTTTACATTTCGTACTATTTATATAACACTGTGTCAAAAAAATAATAAGTAAAATGTAGATGTGTACAACTATCTAAAAGAACATAATTTATTAAATACTTGTACTTACTGAAACATAAAAAAATAGAACATATATTATAAGTTAATAATAATTTAATTTTTATAATCATGGGTTGTTTTCCGCAAATATTTCTGAGTGTCATGAGCAAAGTAGTATATTAATAATAATAATATAAGTACAAAATGATACATGTTTAATAATGTAAATACCAATTAGCGTAATTTTACACAATATGAATACGTGAAAACTACATATCTAAGCGCATTTTATTGATTATAAAAATTATGGAACAGATGCATTAAAAAAAAAAGAAAAAAAAAGTAATTTAAGAAATTCAAGTTTCCGGTTTAAAAATAATAACGTTAAATAATGCAAAAAATCATATATACAATGTGAAACTACAACAAGGAATGGGGAAGGAATTACAAGAAAGATGAAGTAAAACAACGTACTTTACCTTAGAATTTTTTAGTATTAGTAAAATCCTAGAATCGCCGGTAGACATCTTTGTTTTAGCTGGGAAACAAAAACGATATTTATTCAGTTCTTTGTGATGATTGCCCCCTCCCCCCTGCTTTCGTGGGCATAATTCATCTATCTTATTCTATACCTTTTTTAAATCAATCAAATTATAATTGTAATATTATTTTAATCGCATAGGTGAAGGTGACGCTAAGCTTTGACGCTTGAAACAAACAAGCGACTCCCTTTCAAAACGGTTCTCGGTTCTCCCTCTGCCAAACTATATATCGTGTTACAGGATTTCAACCAATAGGGAGGCTTCTTTAACCGCTCTTTTAGAGATATTTTTCTGTTTCGATCTGAAATGAGCGGTCCTGGGATGCTACTCCTAAAAGGGTGATTTGGTAAACCAGTTTTTTGTGAAAATGTCTCTTTTTGATAAAACAGATACTCGGAAAGAACAAAAACACGCTTAAAACTTTTCGTTCTTTTGTTGAGTTAATAATTCGTTCTTTTGAATTAAGAGTGTATACTTGCTAAAATATATCTATAACATCAATGGACATAGCATACATAGGAAAACATAGGAAATGAGGTTGTTTAATATTAATTTGGCTAAGGAGATTAATTTTTTAAATCCTTAAGCATCGTACAGTGATAATAGCACCATTGACTCTAGGTATGCAATATAATTAAAAGTTCCCTTCAGGGTAATGTAAATAAAATTTAATATATTAATTATTAAATCATAAATAACCAATGCGCTGTGTTCATTTTTTTCGAAGATCGCATACCTTCTAAGCCTGTACACTCCCCATATCAATATTTGAAAATCTTAAATAAATCATTTATGTATATCTAATATTTTGTTAGAAAATTATAAAATAAATGGATTGTCTTAAAATCCCCTTTACTAAAAGAGAAAAAAATTACTTCAGAATTAAAACAAAGAAAATATTAGTAATATTCAATCTTGATTTACTATTTATTATATAAAATATTTACAATAAAAAAGTGCTATTACATATTGTGGGTTATAAGTCTCAACACTAATAACTGTTGCACATATACATTTTATTAGACCCATTTAAATTAATTATTTAATTAATTTTATATCACGTGATATCACCATAGGCCGTATCTTTTTATAGGTAAATATTTTTACTGGTACACACAATGGAATAAAAAAAATCATAATTTCCTCTATCTGGAATACTGTCCATCACTTAGTATTCGGGGGAAGGTGGGGGGGGGGGGGTCTTTTAACCCTTTGAGGACAAGCAATTGTGTTTCTGTAATACCGAATTCACACCTGAATCTTCAAAAAAAATTATTGCAAAATAAGGAAAAGAAATTTTACTACTTTTTTCCATCAAAGTTAGAAAAGTAAAATTTAATAAAATTTTTCTGGTGCAAATCTTTATTAATCGTAGGTGGGATAAAATGTATCCCACCGCCCCACAGTGGAGTATTTGACCCAAAAACCTGGCCAAAACTGCAAAAATTAAAATTTCGCCAACAATTGTAAAAATCATATTTTTTAATAGCTAACTAATTGGTGCATCGATCTATGTCTATTTTAAAAGCCCGATTTATACCCAGTGGCTTCTGGCCTCAGTTGAAGAGGAAGTTTCTTTCTGAGAAGACGTGGTTTTTTTGTTGTTTTTGGCATTGTTGTTATGTTTAAATATAATTTTTTTGTGGCTCAGTGAATTGTTGAATTGAAACTAAACAGGGCTTACGTGTTTAACAAAGGTCAGAGCTTAGTGTTAAACTATGTGTGAATTTAAACAGTTTTGCTTTTAATGTAATAAAAAAACATTAAATGTGTAAAAGGGTTATTTTTAAAGCGTTTTTGGCTCTGGTTTATACATATCGAAAGCTTTTTAAATATGTGCCGCGCTTTGCCCAGCCATGTTTGAATTATAATCGGATTAGTTATAGTCTTGAGTGTCAATTTCTGCAAAAAAATCTTCCGCATATTGTTGCCATTTTTTTATAAATTTTTTTTTCGGGATGACTATTTAAATGTTCAGTTTTGCGGCCACCGAATTGAAGAGATAAGAACTATATATTTTCTGTCGTATTGCAGGTTTATAGCTCACAGGATATTACCGGAGAGCTTTTGCACCTACATATTCTGTCTTTATGTCTGTACGTACGTACATACGCAAGCGACTCGATAATTTTTGATAGAAATATCCGATCGCCTTCAAATTGTATATCCTTATTTATTGAAAAATGGTTCCATAAATTAGTTCTTGGGGCTCATGTGTGTAACATAAGGAGAGAAAGGAGGGAATTAGCCCTTTCGAGGGCGGTGTCTTTAAAAAGGGACACACAGTTTTAATTCCAAAACTGAAAATCGGCACCAAGAAAATTTAATTAAAAATTTCCTTTTATAATGTACGTGAAAAAAAGCAACTTCATATTTTCTAATAACTCCGTTTATGAACTAAAAAGAGCAAGCCATACAGTAGCGAGACTCTACAACTTCTTCTTCCAGCAAGGTCTGATGGTAGTCCCGATAAAAGCCAAGAAGGGAGTGATGAAGAAGATGAAGAGTTCTGAAGAGTCATTTTGAAACTGGTAATATATTAAATACATTCAAAAACTAGCAATCTATACTATATAGACTCCAATTTACCGAACCTACTATTAAATATAACACACTATTAAACATAAATTAAATGCAATGATTAAATGTAATTTAAATGTAATAAGCATTATTAAATGTAAATAATAAGTTTTATATATAGTAAAATTAAATACATTTAATTAAACATTAATAGTAAATAAGACAAACCTATCAACAATTACTTTCCTCTTAAAAACAGTAAATAGTTAAGGTTACAAGTCTCTCAACTTCCTAACTCCCTTCGGTAATGTTAAGAGAATGAACATGTGATTTATTCGTATTTTTAAAATATCTACTTAGTAACTTAATATTTTAACTTATTTTTTTTTTGTGCTCTTCTTAAATGATGACTCTTTCTTTTCTTAATTGTCAAAATATTTATAAAATGTATATTTATTATTATGTGAAGTGTTAAAATCTTACTTACACTTCGTCAGCTTTTAAGATATAAAATATTAAACTAAGCTATGGATTTGCATGTATACTTCATAGTATGCTAAAAGTTAGTTCAGTGAAACACATAGCACAGTTAAAAATGTCCATTCAACCATTTTCGTGAATAAACGGAAATGTACTTGAGAACTTTTGTGCAGCACTGTATATGACCTATAGAATGCATACACACCAAGTAATATTTAAAAAAAAAATTGTTCTTTTTAAATCTCCTATCACAAGTACAAACGCACTTCCAGCAATTATTGGACTTCAATAGTTAAATTTATTCTTCAGCCATATTCTTTTGTGTGTCCCTGTAAATGAACGATATATTCTATACACACCATATTCTACAATAAGTGTCTTAGTACACATTAGTGATGTACTATATAAATTTCAGCACGTTTAAAAGTGTGATATCATTAAAATACAGAGCAAAGGATTTTTCCCCATAGACCATAATGTAAGGGAATTCTTTCGGGTGAATTCTTCTGTAAATGAACCGTAAAGGCCATAGACTTCATTTACAATACCAAACATCCCATAGCGACACCCAATAACATCTAAGAATTTCAAGCCAATCGGACTATATTTACAACGAAAAATATTTTTGACCAGGATTTCTGGTCAAATACTCCACTGTGCGCCCCCCAAGGGGTTATGGTAATTGCCCAATGTTATGATTAAAATTTAGTTAACGAATTAACAATTAATTGCAATAAAATGCTGTGATTAAAGCGCTATTATTGGAATGCGCCGTGCTACAATGTTTAATTTGTTAAACTTTTTAGACGTTTCTTTTTTAAGCTTTTAATACAGGGTTGTTGTTGTTTGTTTGTTTGTTTGTTTGTTTTTTCTATAACTCATAATTGTAACAACAAATATTTTTTATTAACAAAAGTAGTTCTGTCTGTTATTTGACTTTTCATTAAAAATTCTACCCAGTCCATTACTGGAAGAGAAAAGCGTCTGTTATTGTATTTTGTGTGACCACTTCTTTTGCATTTTAAACTCTTCGAAAAGATTTAATTTGTGCGGAAAAAAGTTTAAAGCACTAACTTTTGCAGCACAATCATGTGCAGAACGAGTTAATTAAGAATGAAACATTCGATGTTGTCGCAATTACTAAAACCATGAACGGTACACGAAAAATTTCTTAAAGTGTTCACTACTGGTACACTTTCCTTAATTATACCTGTCCAACATTTTTTTTTTCAATTTGTAGCATTTCATACCAATATTTCATGTGAAATTTACCTAATAATTCAATGTTTTTGCGGAGAAATGTTTATTGTTTGAACTGAATTCGTGCTTAAAAACGAAACGTAAAAATGAACTCCATTTCCAAAAATTTAATTTGAAACATAAGATTTAAGGTACGCTTTTAAATGTATTTTCGATTTAATAAAATCTTAACAGTAAGAATCTTAAAAAAGATGTATTTTTAAAGGCAGTAGGCAAAAATAAAAACTTTTCTATTAAATAGTTATTATTTGTTCTTACTTCGGTATTCTACTTCGTTACATTTCGTTTGATTAACCCTTTGGGGGGCAAGCAATTGCATTTGTATAATGCTGAATTCCCACCGGAAATTTGGAAAAATTATATTTCAAAATAAGGAAAAGCAATTTTTGAACACTTTTTCCCCCAAAGTTATAAAAGTAAAACTTAATAAAAGGTTTCTGGTGCAAATCTTAATTAAATATAGATATAATATAATCTATCCGACCACCCCTCGAAGGGTTAAGAAAAAGCTTGATGATATTTCAGTCCAAAATGTCTGAAAAATTCATGACTTAATTCCTGTAATATCTACAATATTTCTGCCTATAAGTAAAACTGCAGATACATAAATTATTAATGTTTAAATCATGTATCTTTTACTGATACCTTACACTTGAGATCTGCACGGGCCGGCCCGAACCCCACGGCACTCGGGCCGGGCCTAGTCACTACTCTTTACGGGCCGGGCCTAACTTATTTTTTCTGCACACACCCGGGTACTGGTTTCATTCCTAATCTTCATGGCCCAAAATTTTTATTCCTAGTTTTCACCCAGCCCGTATGAAAATCATTGTCTCGGCGTGGCTTGGTCCGTTCAAATGTCAGTAAAATTAGGCTTGGCACAAAATTTTTGTTAAAAAATGCATACATTTTTAAATCATCATTATTCTACAATTAAACATTCAAATTCATTCTTTTTAAAGAGTAGTAGATTTCTACACTTATTAAAATATAGTTAAATTATAATATAGTAAAATATGTGAAAAAGAACCTGTCTATGACGGAATCTTGTTTTAAGCTGAAAAACGTGTTGATCCATGCAAAATTAATATACTATTACGTAAGAAAATAATATATAATACATTTACACTTGCTAAGAAGGGAACTTGTCTATAACGCATTTTTTTTCTTTTCTATGCAATTCAGTCTTTGATTTTTCTGTATAGCATTTTTCAGAACACTTCAATGCATGAAATATGGATTAATAATGTTAATGATAACTGAAACATTTACATACAAGAAATAGAGATTCATTAAAAAAATAAATATCGCACCCTGCGGCTCTTCTATAAAAATGAAGATTATAAACATGAAAAGAAAAGGTAAGATAAATATTTTTGGCTTGAACTCATCTTACGAGACAAACTTTTAATCAAATCGACGTAAAAATCAATGTTTTGTCGAAATTCACTCGGGCCGGGCCGGGCCGGGCTAGGGCCGAACTTTTAACTTTTATACCGGGCCGGGCCGGGCCGGGCCGGGCTTGTGTCGAACTTTTAACTTTTTTAGCGGGCCGGGCCAAATTTTTTTCGTACGGGCCGGGCCAAATTTTTTTTTTCTCTGAGTCGGGCCGGGCCCGGGCCTGGAAATGTCAGCCCGTGCAGACCTCTACCTTACATTGATAATTTTTTTGCTCATTTAAATGTATTTTAAGATCAAAATCAGCTGCTGAAATTTTATTGTTATTTAGTTTTTCTCACTCACCTATCTTACATTTTGTCAACAAAGAATTTTTTTTTTCCTTGGGAAATGTTTTATCGATTTTCAGAATCTTATCTTATCCGTAACTCCACATGTTTATTATTTTCGGTTTATGGCTTCTCTCATTATTCTATCGTTATCTGTTTAGTGAGATATTTAAATATCAGAAATATTTTAAAGGTTATTTTTATTGCCGTGCAATATCAACTTTTAGCTTTTGTGTATTATAAAGCTGTTTTTCTTTTCCCTCTCAGCCTAAACAAAAAATTAATTATTCTCAAACGCTTTAAAAAATCTTTTATATATATGAATATAGTTTTTCAAATCTTTCATTACAAAATCAATTTGCATTAACTAGCATCAGAACTAGCCAAAGGTGTGTTTATATGTTTATATATATTGCTGATATGTTTATATATATTGCTGCCCCCCCCCCTGTTTCTTGCCAGGGGGGGGGGGGGCTTTGTACTGTCTTGGAAATGAAAAAATGAATATACTAATTTTATGTATAGTAATTAATAATTTCAAATGACAATCGAAGAGCTCAGATGATAAAGGTGGTAAGTGACAAATCATCATTTTGAGAAACACATTTTAAATCACTTTTATCGACTAAAATTACAATTTTTTTATTGTTAAATGCCACCTTTATCGATTCGCTGATTACTCGATTTATTAATTCGCTGTGACTATTAGGTTTTTTTCAAATAGTACCCTCCGAGCGTCTGAGGTCTTTCTTGCATTTTCATAAAAGTGCTCATAAAAATAACCTTAATTAAAATTTTCTTTCTCGGTTTGTTTCTAAAATACACTTCATGCCTTTTTATCTGATATACATTTTAAAATAAAATTCTGTTTAAAATATTTTTGTCTACAACAGATTAAAGTTGTTTGAGGAAATGGAAAAATACGGACAAACTGCTCAGAGGGTTAACAGATGATAGAGAACCATTGATTGTCTTCAATCCTACGATTAAATGGGTTTTTTTTTTTTTTTGTCAAATATCCTTTTTATCATCTGAGCGTTTCAATTAATAATTACTAATAATTGATAATTGATAATTTCCTTTTCCTGGGACAATGGTGAATTGAAGTGCTTCGTATATTAAGGAAAAATGCGACAGAGGTAGATCTTTTTTTTTTTTTTTTTTTTTTTTTTTTTACATTTTATTTTCCAACATAGTTAAAAAGTGTTTGTGACTTCGATTTGTCTGTCTGTCGTCTGTCTATTTGTATGTCCGAGTTCTAACTCGCGCAAATATGTTCAGATTGTCATATAATCTATATATGTTATCAAGGTTTACTATTTCCTATTCCGTGTTGAAAATGAAGTGTGTATCATTTATAGTTCGTTCGTTTACAGGGATCCGCAAAAGAATTCCGATACATTAATACATGCGGGAAAAAGTAATTTACAATGCACTTTAATTATGTTACACTATTTCAGATATATTGAAAATGATATACAGCACATAGAGACCCAATAAGATGCTTACTGTTGAATATGCTATGCATGGCATTTATTGTTCATTTACAGGGACACACCAAAAAATTCGGTTACATAACTGTCTATGAACGATAATTGCTACAAGTGCGTTTTTAGTTGTGGTACGCGTTTTTAAATTTAATTAATTTTTTGCATATTACTTGGTGCGTATAAATTCTAACTATCATATACACGGTTGTACAATGCACAGAAGAATTTGCATATATTTCCTTTTATTGAGAAAATTGCTGAAGGAGAATTTTCAATTGTGTTATACCTTCCCTAACTGAACTCAATTTTCGCATACTATGTAATATATTTACAAATCTGCAGACCATATACAGGGCTTTACAAAAGAATTCGAAGATTTTTCCGACTATTTATGGTAACTGCTGAAATTGGCTTTCCAAATGTGTGGTAGGTTTTCCAAATTGTTTACCTATATATCATATTTCATCTGATTAAGCAGTGAAATTTTGTTACACTATTCTCACTGTGTTGAAAAGAGTTTTAAAATGTATGGTTAGCGCATAATTTTCCCCTTTTTTAACATAACATGGAATACTGTTCGGCGCTAATACTGCGAAATTTGCTTTCTAAAATAAACTGAGAAACATGCAATAATTATAAATGTGTATATTTGAACTGTTGATTCTCAAATTTGTTCTTTGCGAGCGGGCTTTTAAAAATCCGCAAAGCTTCAATTCATTGTATGCGATTATTTAATATGAAGATGTGTGTTGGTAAAAACAATCGGCCGCGAATTTATTTTACTTAAAATTATTGTCTGACAACATGAAAACCGGATTCAAACAGACAAAAATATCTCGACAGCAGCTGGACAATTTAGTTTGTTAGTAATATCTCCCTTATAAAAATCTGTATTACATTTCAAAGACTTCTTTGGTATATTATAAGTTTTTTCTTTTTTTTTTCTAGCTGCCTGACTATGCAAGATGAGTAAATCATTTTTCTTTTTTTTAACTATTGTTAATGACTGTTAGCATGCACATAGTTAATCTGCTAATTATTATAATCTTTTTGATTTAATGAGATGCTAAGTTAGTTTATATTTTCTTATTTCTTCTTTTGTATGCATATTAAATGCATACATGATTAAATAATAACAAGTTAAACAATTCAAAAATTAGCTAACTCTGATTCCTAGATTTTTAAACATCAGAATTCTTTTTAAGAAAAAATAATATGGCTGCTAAAAAGTGACAGCTAAATAAATCTCAGTATTTCTAATTTTCCAATTAGCGTAGAATTGCTAAATGCAATTTCAATTGCCAAATTAGATCAAAATTTATAAAAGCAGTATTTTTTAACAGGTAGCCTCTCTCAAAAAAAATGTGTAAATCACTTCAGCAATTAATATCGGATCTTTTCTTTCTTTTTTACAATATCTTAATTTAAAATTATCCATACCTAGAAGGTTTTTTCCTAGGCATTGAGAATTTTACCTTGTTAAATATTACCCTATTAGAAATCTTGGATAGAACTCGCGAAACAACGAATAATTAAATAGAAAAATTCCATTCAAACTTTTCTCTATTCTTTTTTTTTCCCCCTTAGAAATATATTTCAAATTTTTACGCATTGACAAGATAGAACAGTTTCATCCAATTAGAACAAATTGCAACTCTCTGCCTAAAATTAATTTTGAAAATTAGAAAAATCAAGAGACTTGATTTTAAAATTTTAATTGGTTTTAACGAGGTAAAATTGTCATGGAGATAAATATGGCATACTGGTAATTAATATATTTCAGCAATCTTCATGCTTTTAAGTTTAATTGGAAGTTATGTTTTACACTTTTTGTGTAATATTAATTGTCTCCGCGCTCTGAAGCGTGCCAGTTTTCTTCAGTCAATTACTTAAAATTTTAAATTTATTAAAAATTTTGGTTACTATTTATTTCATCCTATCTTTAAAAGGCATCCTTTACTAAAGTTTAATTTTCCATTTTGCTAAAGAAAAATATCTATTCATATTCTATTTAAAATAACACATTTTCACGGATTATTGGTACGGTAATCAGAAGAATTTGTTAATAAACTGCATAAACTTCATGACTAGACGAATTTTTAATATTGAAGAACCTATTTGATCGTGTAAGTTCAGGAGCGACCTTTCGACCATCATTGCCGAATCTCGCGAGTTTCTTTTTCAGACATTTCGAACTTCTACCAGAAATTTTTGAATAGCAATTTTCTTTTGTTTTATAAATGATATATCTATCATTATATAAAGAAAAAATAACTATTCAAAATTTCTGATAAGAATAGTGAATCTCTGAATAAGAAATCCGCCAGATATGGCAACACTGCTTTCGATATTTAAGTGGCAAGTTGCTCTGTTCGTAAGTGAAGCAAATTGTCTTATAAACACACACAACCCTATCCACTAAAATGGGTTAGTTCGGCCTTTGTTCGGTAAATGTGAACGCGCCTTTAAACCAACCCAAATCTGAATATGCAATCTTTAGAAATATTTTGTAAGGCAAAAATGTACTAGTTTCCTTCAGAAAGTACTTCGGGTGATGTTATCTCCCAGTGGCAGACTTACTAATCACGAACTGTCTTAAAATAAATCAAATTATCTCCATTATTATATAACATGACGGAATAGAAAATCAATTACGTGATTTTATACTCAATGTAACTTGCTTCTATTATCAATGTAACTTTTATATTAACCAATCAGAATAAATTATTACAGCTCCAAAATCACTTTCTTAGCCTTACTGATTATATACCACATTGTGAAATCAATATCTTATTCAATTCTTCTCAAATTCCGTGAAAAGAATTGTTTTGTTAAGATTGGATGGCATCTCTTCCGCTTGTTAAGGCATATCTTGTGTCACTTTCTTCTTAAGGTCTTCAATACGTGCCTGGAATTGGCGGATAAAGGAAGTTCTGGAATTTGGTAATTAACTCCGTTAGGTGCCATCATTTACAAGTTCGCGCCGATAAAACAAGTGGTTTATTTAAGAAGGGAAATTACCTCAGCTATTTTCATGATTCATTGTTCAAGTTCTAATGATAATATTACACGCGAGGTTCCTGGTGACATTAATTTAAATACATTCTTGCAATAAAAATATATTGATGGCAAAAATATATTGGTGTAAAAATATATTGATATCGCGTATATTTCATAAATGCATATATTTAGAATTGAATAAAGGAAATAAAAATAATCCAGTGACAGAATGAAGGATTTTGCATCCTTTTACTCTTTCTGTTGTACCGTTTGAATATTCAGATATATTTTATAGCATACAGGGTATTTCATAACCAGTGGAATAAACTTCAAGTGGTTGTAAAATTTGCCGAAACTAACATTTTTCACGAAAAAATATACAGTCCGAACTGGATCATTAATTCGCCAGAGGACGCTTTTTGATTATAGTAGAAAAATGCCAGTTTCCTTTATGGTATCTTGCACAACTTGGCTGTGCAATACATTGGAAAGCAAAGTATTATTAATACTTTTTTCAAAGAATGAACTTTTCTGAACTCACGTGGCTCAAACGCCAGTTAATTGCAGCGGAATAATAAATTATTGTTCAATTCGTTAAATATATATATAACTATTATGCTAATTGCTAAAAAAAACCCCGTAAAATAGCAATATTGTTAAAACGTATTTGTTTATTGATAGATAATTCAGTCTATTCTAAATTACTTTATTACATATTTAAGTTTAGCAACTTCGTTTACAGTGAAACCTTTAACCCTTTATGATCCAACGGTGCATTAAAGTACCATTAAAATATCTTGTTATAAAATTCATTTAATACGTCGATTAGTAGTAATACAGTTTAGAATGAGATAAAGATACTTTACTTTATCTTATTCCAAAAGCATTATTTGTTGAACAAAACCAAAATATAACTTAAAGGATGATTTCTTTTTCATTTGCATCTCTTCAGTTTTCTTGACGTTGAAAGATTATGGGAGAAAAGTTTCAGTTCAGAATTATTCCGATATTTCCATTGTATGAGCATTATTATATTTGTACGTTTTCCAATTCTATAATATACTAAAAAAAATATTTTAAATAAAAGATTTGAGTGAAGTTGTAAATATTGCACAAAATTTCTATAAATATAAATTTAATTAATTTTAATTGACAAAATCATTCTAAAATTTATTAAATGATTGTGTAATTTTCTAATGCAGTTAAAAAATTCACGAAAAATCTTTAGAAGATGAAATTTTCATGAATTCATAATTTGGGATATAAAGGGTTAAATCGTCACACGTGACTCAAATGCCAGTTAATTGCAGCTGAATAATAAAGTATTGTTCAGTTCTTTAAATATGTATATAATTATTATCTTAATAGCTAAAAAACTTAAAATAGCAATATTGTTTTGTTTATACGCATTTTTTTCTATTGACAGATAATTCAATCTATTATAAATTACTTTATTATTTAAGTATAGCAACTTCGTTTTACAGTGCACCCTTTAAATCTTCACACCTTACGTTCTCTATATAAGAAGTAAATTAAATAAGAGCATGTATTCGGTCAATGTAGCTTGAGACTACTTATGATTGACTACTTTAATGCATCAAGTAACGTATTGCAATTTAATTCACCATGCATAAAATTAAGTATATGAAAAATGCAAACCGAATAATAATTTAGTTGGTTTTCACGTAAATAGGGAAAGCTGGGGAGGGCTGACCATGGGGGAGGCTTGACCCACCCTTCAGTTTTCATATTTAAAAGAATTTCAGAGCTTTGCCAATAAGTGGCAACCAAGACTACTGAAATGTTCAAACAATTTGTTTCATGAAAATAATTGAAACAGGTGAGGAAAAATCAATTGTGAAGAATTTTCAGCTTAAAAAGTGTATTTTTTAGAAACATTTTTCAATATTTTCTCAGATAAAATATATCATAGAAAATTAAGTAAGTAGGTTTTAAGTAATACAGAAATATTGAGCTTTCATTCCAGCCATAAAGATTCTAGAGTAAATTAGGCTAAACATAACCATGTGCTATACTTTAAAGATTGGCTATGTGGGGAGGGTTGACAAGATGGTCAAAGCACCTTAATTAAGTGTTTTTGGAAATATTTTTATTTCACATTGTACGTAATGAAAGGTTAATGGTAATATTGCTAAAATGTAAATTTATTCTCTGAAGCTACAATAAAATGGGGTGATAGAAACAAAATGTTTAAAACTGATTAAATGAAGTTGCGAAAAATTGCTATAGAAGCAAGAAAAAATTTAATGAAATATAAATTGGAAAGTTGATAGGAACTTTTATTTCATTTAAATAGTACCTATAGTAGGTAAATAGAAAGAATGGAAAAGACTAGAAATGATGAAAGCAGCAACCTTATAAGATGTTAGGTATTCATTCCTCTGAAGAAGAACATAACATTGATCAAAACACTTTAGGGAGGTATATAGACAAATTTCACCAAGATGAACACATTCAGATGAAGCCAAACTATGTGGCAATGTTGCCAGATCGAGTGTCAAAAAAATTGCGTGTTTAAAACAGAATTTTTCTCCTGTGCCTTGAATTCCGTCTAAGAAGGTTTGTTTACACATCACATTTTACCAGCTATTTTTTTTTAATAATTAAACTATGTAGTATAAAGTTATTCTGCCTTTTCTAAAACTGATTTTATTTCCTTTAACAAATATTTCAATATAAAATAAAGTAAATCAAGCCTAACATAGGTGGGGAGCCTTGACCCATTATTTTCTCATGTTTAAAATCAATGATTCTTCAAGTTTCTTATACATTCCACTTAAGTCGCAATTTTATTTTGATAACTGATTGTATAACGAATAAAATGATATATGAAACTTTATTCTAGGTTCAGTATTTAAAAAATAAAAAATCATTTTGTAAAAAATGGACCAATCTTCCCCAGTCTCCCGTATATGATTTACTAAAGTAAACATCTTCAAGATAACATTATTTTCACAAAAGAAATAATAATGTTGCTTCATTGAGACACTTATTTCCCTTTCACATATCCCGAAGACATGTTGTTTAACTATGTCAATTTGGCATCTGATATGTCAGTTAAACTCGGCTGATCATTTTCAATTTCGGCATCATAACAGTCAAGGATATGTTTTACCTGTATATTCTCCATTGTTATCGCCTGTTTCAATTTACCAATTAACTGTTGTATCTAATTCTATCAAAAGTGATATGATTCCAGCTGTTCCAATTAAACCTTTTATATTATGCTTCTACATTAAATATGAAACGCTTTGACATGAAGCATTCATTCATTATTTCAGTAAAATATTTATGTTTGCCCCCTTTGAATTACAATTATAAACCTAGATATGAAAATATTAAAATAAATTTAGTGCCAACAAAAATACAAATGTGATATCAATAATATGTAATCTGATAAAAATATTAATTTGTTTTAAAATCGCATAGTGCTTATTTTCTTCATTAGTTATATAAATCTCGTACTGCGAGATTTAAAGCAACGAATGAGTTGAAATATAGACAAGTTTTTAAAAAGCGTACTGTTGCTTTAAATCTTGCCTCAACTCATGGGTACCGGTAGAGGAAGGGGTGGGGGCAGAGGAGAGTCATTGTCCCTCCCTGGACTTTGAAATCTAATTATATTTTATCGCTGATTTTGAAACACATATGGTGAAACTTATTCTAACCAACTGATTTAAAATAATTAAATAACAAAAAGAGATTAAAAAGAATCGGTTTTTTCGTCAGAAATTCCACGTTATAAATAATTTTTTAATATAAACCTAACAGAAAAATAGAACTAAAAATTTTCTTCCGCATGGGGTTTTGGTAGATAATATTTGTTTAAATTCTCCATTTTAAAAAAAGCCAGTAAAGAATTGAATTTTAATTTTTTTTTCATTTGTTAAATTTCTGTATTGTTTGCTATGTTTATATGGTTAAAAATTGTCTTGTTTGGGAAATGCTGTCAAAAATTTCTTGCATTAGCGTATTTCATAACGTATATTCTCCATTTTAAAAAACTCAGCAAGTATATCTGTTCGAAAACCTTCCCTCCCTTGGATTTTGTTCTACCGACGCACAGTGGAACGAATACCATAAAAATCTGGACATTGATGAAAATTTGAATTTTTTATTTTTAATTGTCTTACCACTGAAGGTTGTTCTTAAGCACATAATGTACCCCAAAAACACTATGGGCTTATTAGATAATTTTTCCCTTCGAATTTTTAGCTTAGTGGAATGATGGTAGATTCTGCTGATTTCAATGCCCTACGTGTTAAACCGTTAAAAAAGTTTTCTCAATTATTATTCATTTTAAATTCAGGAATGACATTTAGAAAGATATTTAATTTCTTTTTAGTTTAAAAACAAAACAGATACTTGTCCTCTTTTGATAAGGTAAACTTGGAATACTTTTCTCGACTATTTACTTCATCAAAGACGACTACTTTTTCGTCATTATTTTCGCCATTCTAGTGTGAAAAAATATTAATATTAGCTGTGACCACATGCGACCTAGAGAATAATTTCAATAAAAAACATTCACCAAAATGTTATTAAATATATTCCTCAATGTCATTCTTGGAGTGGAAATGAATAATTTTTAAAAGTAGTTTTTAACGATTTAACATGCATTGCATTAAAATCATATCTACCAACCATCATTCGAGGGGAGAATTCTAAAAATTCGAGGGAAAATTTTTTGATAGGGTCCTAGTATTTTTGGGGTACATTATGTGCTTAAGAACAACCTCCTATAATAATACAACTAAAAATTTAAAAAAAAAATAAAATTTTCATCAATGTCTAGGTTTGTACGATGTTCATTCCACAGTGCGGCGTCCATGTTTCACCTCACTAAAATGACAAAACTATGAAACAATAGTGAATATACCTTTTGTAATTTTTTTTAAATTTCTTTTACCAATAATAAATATTATAAATCTTCAACATTCTCTCTGAAACAAATGAAAAATCTTAATGAATTCTCTTATCTTTTCTAATGTGATTTTATCTCGTTACTTCTTACTTTCATTTCTTTCACAAAATATCATATTTAAAAAAAAAAAAAAAAAAAAAAAAAAAAAACGAAGAAAGAAAACAATTTTTTTTTTATATATATACGTCCAATAAGTTTCGAAAAATAAATCTTTGAGATAAAGACCAAAAACATATTATTACTCTATAATTGGATAGAATTTAATACGGCTTACAGTTTTCGGTCGTGTAATAAATAGCAAGGATTTTAAAATCATTTTCCTAACTACGGCGAAATACGTAATATATCGTACTAAGAAACAGAATTTTTCTGGGGGTTTTAAAAGAATCTAGTATTTGCAGCAGACTTTGGAAAGTTATCTGACAAATTAATATAATATTTGCATTCACTTTAATAGAATTTTTTTTCTGGAAATTTTTTTAATTTCCTCGAATTAAAAAATATAATTAGATTAGTGTTTTGGAGGCTATTAAAACACATGGGGTCTCCAGAAAATAAGGTTAATTTTAAAAAATGTGAAATGTAATTAAGCAAAATACTTTATTGTACACGGAAGTACAAACTTTGTACTATGTTTCAACATAACTGACTCTCCTGCTGAGACATTCGTCTTTAACAGAAAAAAACATAATTTGTGCCTCCTTATCGTAGAAACCCTTTTGATGATATTCCAGGGGTGGAGAATTACATCATTTTACTCGCCACTGGCGAGTAGATTTTCTGACAGAGCAAATGAATTATTCAGCGGTATTTTAAAACCTGCACGCTATAAAAAATATGTTATTTTACTTGCTAGCTATATTTTGCCACTCTCCAAATCACCGTAATGTAAATATGGTACTAAGTTCTATCCTATACTAAACTTTCCTCTGTTGTAGATATTTTTTTATTTTATAGGAAAAAATTACGAAAATGTATTGTAGTAATAATAATGAATTATTTTTGCTGTTGCGTAAATTCTGTCATAACAGATTTCAACGGCACGTTACTTCTTGTTGGCTGTAAAATAAATGCATGGTTGGTAAGATTTTCTGAAAAATTCCATACAAATGGTAACAGATTGTCTGGATGTATCGCAAAGCTGAAATCTCTGGCCAACAAAAAAAGTACTCATATTGGCAAAAGGGTTCTCTTCCATAGCATGGATCAATTGTCACCAAAGGCGAAAAGATTGTAGCCCGCTGCGTTCATCATCGAGCAGACTGCTGCATCCTTCGATAGACTGTCGCGTCTGTTTTCGTATAATTGAGTAACTCATGATTTACTGATTACATGATTCACTGTACACTTCACAAATTCGACGTTAAATTTCAGCTTCTGGCACATTCTGTGTATACAAAAACTATATAACTAAGCGCTCTATGCACGCGGAGAGAATCTCGATTTTCATGAACGGCTCAATTCTCCGAATTCACTATCAAGCATCTGCACTGCTATCTTCTTAGTCCAAGAGCCGACAGCACAAAAACCTATGTTATCAAGCACAAGAAAAAAGCCTTTATTTTATGGGAGAGTAGAAGTAGGGGAATCTAATTATCCATGTCTGCCGGAAGTGAAGTGGTGCATAAAATTAATATCCCCAGGAGTTGACTCGTAGGTTTATCATTGTGTTTGTCCTACAACTATCCTCCATGTTTTCATACCTTTGTTTGTAGGACAAACACAATCATAAAGCTGCGAGTCAACCCCTGGTGGTATTAATTTTTGGATTATGCACCTCTTCACTTCCGACAAACATGGATCATTAGATTCCCCTACTTCTACTCACCCATAAAATAAAGTTTCTTTTCTTGTGCTTGATAACATAGGTTTTTGTGTTGTCGGCTCTTGGACTATCTGTAACGCAGGCATTTCCAGTTTGCCAATGGGTCCAATCCAACTACTCTGGGCGCATGCTCATTTTTGCGATTACAGAATGGTTCGACGATAAATTTCAAATAGAACTTACTTTCTATATTACCATTCTATTATTTGGTAATTTTAATTAATTGGAAGGAATTCCCCCTAAAAACGGAGATTAAGATCATAAAGTTTCAAGAAATAACACAAAACTTCATCCTTTCTTTTTCAAAAATTTGCCCTTTACATGATATGCAATGGTCCGAATTCCGAACATTCAGTCAACCTTCCAAAACTAGTAATTCGGCATTTTCTGGAAGCTACTTCGCGGAACCTTACGTAGATGGAATAATGTGGACGGCTGTTTTGCATTTTATTCTACGGGGCTTCTTCTTCACGCTGTCATCTAAAAATCGTCACCTGACTAAAACATCGCTAATTAAAAGCTTATTGCATTAAACTGATTGTTTAGTGAGCAGTTCTGCCCAAACGATAGCTGCATAAGTAGCTTGCACAAAATCCTTCACTATTTTCTTGGACCATGTCATCTAACAGAAGACTATTTTTAATGTAAATTATTTGTGTTTTAATTTTTCTTGAAATAGTCATATTACTACATGCACGTAGTATTAATTTCGAGTTTTCTTTATTTCCTCTATGCAAAATGAAGAGGAAAATACTGAAAACTTTAACTGAGATAATACAATGAAAAGTTATTCAATACAATAAAATATTATTCAATACAATGAAATGTTATTCAGTACAATAAAATATTATTCAATACAATAAAATATTGTTCAATATAATAAATATTATTCTGCGCTATAAAATATTATTCAATAAAATAAAATATTGTTCAATAATATCGCATATACAATCAAAATAATATTTTTCTGCATTAATCTAGAATTTGGGTTTTCTGTAATGTCTTTTAAAAAACTTCGATTAAAATATTTTAGAAATAGCTAAAAATTATCTGCTTGGTATTTTAATAGAAAACATAAGCATTATTAAAGTAAATCAAGAATAAATTTCAGAAAAAAGAGCTTTCATGAAAGTCAAATGACACAGAAAAAAAAAATTCTTTTATTTTTTATGCATGACTTATTAAAAAAAGGGAGGGGGGGCGGGGTTAAAAGGCATTTCTTAAGACAAATTCTAATTATCAAACTAAATAATTATGCGACATTTGTATATCATACATTATTTAAATTTCATGAGTTCCGTTCCATTCCATTTCATTTTAATTCATCGTTTTCTTTTTTTTAATTATTTTTATTGTCTACTGAAAAGAGGCTTCCTTTTCTTTAATTACTTTTGCAAGTTGAACTTTTCTTTGCAGGAAGGATAAAATGTCCGTCATTTGAAAAAAATAGTGATAATAATGAGCTAAAAAATTCTAAATACATTCTAAATGCTTTTTCTAAATACAAACGGTAAGAAAGGTTACACTGCATTTTAGATTTGTTAAATGTTTGATTCATCTCTTTTATTAAGAAATCTATTTTTTAAATGTTTTTTAATTTCGAAAAGACTGCGAAAATTGGGTTCAAAATTCAAAAACCTTCATCCTTAACAAAATTCATTGCTTTCCTTAACCCTTTATGCTCCGACGGGACTTTTAAGTCCCATTAAAGAAAATGCAATATAAAATTTATTTAATTCGTCTGCTAATAAAAGTATATACTTTTCATACAAAATACTTTTCTGCATCACATTCAGTAACCACAGCAAAACAGTCGAGCCTAAATATTTTTTAATGCGGTTATTTTCTCAACCATTTACATGGATCATTTACCTTTCTCTTATTAAAAAAATGTTTTACGAAAAATTTGCAACTACAAAACACTGCTCAGTTACAGATAAGGATTACAATACATTTATTTACATTGTTCGTATAAGAATTGTAAGGTTTCCATAGCAGTGTATTTGTTAATTAAATTATTCTTGTAAATATTTTACAAAAAAGACTCTAAATGTCGATCTGTTAAATCAGTTTTATTTAAGAATCTATCTAAAAATCAAATTGTTATTATATCAGTTGTTTTGGATATCTTCAGACATTATTCAAGATAATTGTTGAAGAGGGGCCAATTTCTGATTTATAATTCGGAACATAAAGAATTTATTTCCATGAAAAATAATAAACAAACATCATTTAAAAATAGTGAATATGAGATCATACAGTTTAAGAGAGCTTAATAAATAAATCATATATATTATCTCTGTTGTCAACATCCCTTTTTCTCAATTAATATGTAGCGTACAACGATGAATGGGGTATCATTGGATAAGTTTTTTGCCCAAATTTGACACTGCATAACACTGTAAAAAAAATCTGTATTTCTACAGATGTAAAGTTACAGAAATCTGTATGCTTATTAAAATTTTATCTGTACACTGTACAAAAAAAGATGTAAACTTACAATACAGTAGAACCTCTTTTATCCGAAACTCTTTTAACCGAAACTCTCGGTTAACCTAAATCGATTTTGAAGGACTTTTTTTTTTTTTTTTTTTTTTTTTTTTTTTGACTATCATATTCTTTGCGTGCAAGCGGTCCTTTTCGAACTACGAATACATATAAATATTTTCGATCCCCTTTCTTGGAGTTCCTTTGAATTTAACTTGAGCTCCCATAAGCTGCGGAGTGGAACAAAGAAAACGAATAAATTAGCAATTCTGAAGCTTTTGAATGTTTTGCGAAAGGTTTGGCATGGATGGAGCAGCAGAAAGACTGTGATACTGGTGAACTAATAATATTAAAAAACTCCGTGATAGAGCTTCAAATCAAAGGCAATCGAAACTACGACAAACAAAAACTTTTTTCAAACCCTTGTGATACATGCAAAAGGTACTTAGTTTCAAAATTAAAAGGTATTTCGGGTAATTTATTCTTGTTTCTATTTTGATATATATTTTTTTTATTAAACACTTGTTACCATAATAAGAAATATTGCATATATTTCTCCTTAATCTTAAAATTGAAGCATTCTCGATTATCCGAAAATTTCGATTTTCCGAAAGAGGGTCGGTCCCAATTACTTCGGATAATCGGGGTTCTACTGTACTAGTTCTTGTAAAGGTTATAGAAATCTGTAGCTTTACAAATGAATCTACTAGAATTACAGTAATCTTACTAAAATTTTATCTGCAACCCGGGTTGCAGTTACATAAAAAATTCTAGGCATGCTTCAGTTTCCTAAAAAATTCAGAAGAAGACAGTTTCCTAAAAAATTCTTATTAACCTTACAGATTTTTCGATTTTAGGTACAAAAATGTATCTGTTACATGAATTTTTGTTGTTGCCGTTGCATAAAAAGTTCTAGGGATTCCAGTTTCCTAGAAAATTCTTAATAACCTTACAGATTTTTTTTTTTACAGTTTACTGAATTTTCGTTTTACTTTTAGGCTAAGTATCATCCTGCATATTATTTCTGTTGTTAATATCCCCTTTTCTATGCACATACAAAAGGCTCAACGATGGATGGTGCATTATACGAAATGTTTTTGAACAGGATTTTGCTCATACTATATCGTTAAAACAAGTTGTTTGATTAAAAAAAATTGCAGTTAATTATAAGTGGATGAAAAATATACCAGAAAATAAATTCAAAGATTGCAGTGAGAAAGCTACTGGCTTTAATGTATTCTACTCCGTCTCTAAATAACGAAATATATCTATAAAATGTTTACTGTACTTCAATTGCAGAACCCCTAAGAACAAAATAAAGTTAAATCCAAAATGTACTTGGTGAAAAAAAATCGTATCGAAGCCAATATATTTTCAGTTTTTTTTTTTTTTTTTAATTATACTTTCTATCACTTAACTGAAGATGCATTCATAACAGAATTATCATACTCTGATATTTATTAAACATTTATTCTTTAATTGATGGTTTGTAGTTAATAAGCTAATAGTTTGTGATTAATCTACCATAAGAAAACTGCGTAAGAGAATTAAATGAACTATCTTCAACTTTTGCCAAACGTATCATTCTAAATTAATACTTAGAAATCCATATTCCATCTTGTGCTGCGTTTGTAGCCTTGCCAACCTCTAATAGTGAGAAGTTCCAGGCTGAGGATCGTTCCATGTGGTTTAGTCGGTAGAATGTCAGCGCGCTATACTGATGACCCAGGTTCGAGTTCCGGCATGAACTCTTTTTCACTAGGTTAGCCTTTGCGCCTTTTAAGCAGTTAATTTGAAATTTGATTTTCATTTGGAGTATTATTCTAAAACTTTAGAACGCTGTGTTATACCATTTTAAAATATTTCAAATTCATCTTCAATTACTATTTTCCATATGCAAGAAATGTATTCTTAAAATAATCATATAAAATAACATTCTAACTATTCACTGTATATTAAATATTCTTCCTTTTTTCTTTTTAATCTTTAATTTCATTAAGTTACTTGCAGGCGGAATTTTTGTTTCTCATTATTTTTAAACCTTCTAGTTTTGTCCCTTGGAGGATTTTAATTTTTTGTTAATTATAATGTCCCGTATGCACCTCAGATTTATGAGCTTTCAAAATAAATAATATCCATTTGTATTTGAAAAAAAATTTCCACTAAGATGGTTTTTTTTGTTGTTGTTGTTGTTTTTTTTGTTGTTGTTTTTTAGAAAATGGTAAGTCATATACCCACTATTTTTAAAAATGCAATTTCGGGGTTGCCACTGGTGACTATTTCTAATTTTCTCTACTTTTAATTCCATGGAAAAATAATCTACATGGGAAATTGGCAGAATTTTAACATAATGATTTTTGATTGGAAATAATCGAGGATAAAAGAAATATAAAACGAACTCGCGAGTGGCAGCCATACAAATTACCATGCAAACGTAAAAGCGTAAATGAATCGTGCAATCTTTCCAAACATTTTCTACTATTTTAATATTAAAATATTGAAAAAGATAACTTTCTTCAAAATAAAAGTGTCTCTACAATTGCTTGATTTTGTGTTATAAGATTACTATGTTTAATAGATATCAAAATGGATCATGGCTCTTTTATTATTTTTTTTTTATCTTGCGCAATTTATTGAAGTATTTACTATTGCTTAGTTAAATTGCAAATAATAAAATCACTTACTCTTTTATCATTTACTCTTTAAAGAAATCAAAACAATGCTCTTTTAGAGGTAAAATTTGAATTCATCAATTATTTATTCAAATGTGAATGAGATTTGGAATTTTATTCAAGTTAATAAATTTGGGTGCATATACAGTTTATATACCAAACAAATGAATTAAATTAGTTATCATTCATTCAAATTACATGAATTAAATTGAATTCATCGTTAAATTTAAATTTCCCTTTTTTAATTATTAAAAAATATTATTTAATACAATGAGTGATTATAAAGTCTTTATTTTTTTTCAGTAATAATGTGTTTTTGGTTTTATTTGTTATTGTTGTTTTCTTTTTATTTAATTTGGTTTAATTCAAGGGTTTAGCCATGAAACACCATGTGCCTACTAATTTTTTTTCTGTAAAATAAATAAAATATTCCTTTGTTAGAATTTAAATATATACTTCTGTCATCGAGGGTGACCCAGCAGTAGTTGATCAAATAAACCAGAATTGCGGGATCGGTGGGAAAAATGGACGACTCCGGCCCTTTCGCTCAAAAATGGGCCTGAATCCGACTCCACGACTCCGATTCCGACAACGCAGCCCTGCTTTTAAAATAGACAACTCCGATCCGGGAATTTTAATAGATCCGACTCCGGCTCCTTCGCTCAAAAATGGGCCTGACTCTGACTCCGACTCCGCAGCCCTGAAATAAAGTCAGTGCTACTGAGTTTTTATTCCATTGCCTTCCTCTTAAGTTTAGAAGTAAACTAACACGACTGCTACAACCCTTAATGAATGCCCTGTAATGGGCAGAAATGAAAATCCGCTGAAATTAAAAAGCAACAAAATTATAAATAAATAGTTTTTTTAATTGCCATTTACCCAGTGGTTGATCAGGCGAAAGAAGTCAATCGAAAATTTAAAAATTAATCTTTAAAATGCCATCCTTGTGTTGTGATTAACAATAATTCTTATAAAAATATTAGTTGAAATAAGCAAGATGGAAGTGGATTATTTTAACTTACCGTAATTGACTCCAACTAATCAAAAACGGAATGTTTGCACTTTTTAATTAAAAAAAAATTCATAAAAATCAAAATTCCACGGATTCAAGATTGTACACGGCTTCTTTTGCAATAGGCAGCTGACAATGTTACAACAGGTGCACTAACATTCAAACAAAAATATTATGTCTAGTATCATGTGTAAAGCTCATTTCCTTCTGAAATAGCCCAATATTTCAAAATTTTGATCAACTACTGGAAGGATATCAACTACTGGCGGGTATACCGATATTCAAAGAGGGAAAAGGTTTAACCATTACAATACCCTTGAAATGCATAATCGAAATGAACTTTTTATCAATGGCAATAATTCAGGGCTAATTCTATTTATTTACGGATAATCAACAAAAGGAAAAACAAATAATAAAAAAAGGAATACTTTCGATATTCTCCATAGAACTACCAGACTTTCATATATCATAATACCCCCCCCCCCCTCCCCTCGAAATCATTTTGAAGATCGCCATCTGTTGCCGAAAAGTACACATAGAATATATTTCTCTGTATAGAAATAGAATATATTTCTTTGTATAGAAATTATAAGAGAAAGAACAGCTCATTAATGATCGTCGTCAGTCTCGAAGTTTCTTGGTACTTGATTACATAATTTTCTTGATGATCTGTGAGAGTTTAGATAATTCTGTTACATTTTCCTTCGATGGAAACATATTTTTGTTTTATTGAATTGCGCCCAAATAAAATTTATATATGTTTCGAAATATGGAACAGTTTTCGTTTAGGAGTTTTTGGGTTCTATTTTGCTAATATTTAATATCTTGAAATCAGATTTGATTTTTTTTAATGGTGTATTATAAATGATATAAATATGAATTTTTTTACGCATGTGAACAATTATGACTGAATGACATATGAACTTTTTTTTTCCTTCTCCTCTAGAACTTTAAAGGATCATTTAACAATACACCTGCCTCCAAAAGTTAAGGAAAAGGGATTGGGTGCTTTAGTACACGGTTTGTCGAATATACTACCAAAATTATTGGCGAATTGTTCTTGAATTTCTGGGATGTAAAGAAAATGTTTGACTTCATATTTTTCGGTGAAGATTTAGTCGGAGGACAATTAGAGGATAATAATAAGTTTAATAATAAAATAATATTTGCGATCACCTATGTTGCAGAAAATGTTGAAAATCGTTTGTCACTCTGCTAAGTGACTATTTGGGTCCTGTTCAACGTTTGTGCGCATTTGTGTAAGCATAGCACTCATGTTCGTGAAGATGTTTGTTATTGTGTCTGTGAAAAAGTCAAAAGTTTTTTGTTCATAGCATACAGAGTTTTCAACCAAATTTAACACAACCTTTCGAAAGCGGGACAAAGAACAATAGCAGCAATATACTGCTATTAAAACATAAATATATTGAATATTTGATGAGATATGGGCATTTGTGTGAAATAATTTTTAACTGCACATGAGTGGACAATTCCAAAATCGTTATTTTATAATTTGGTAGTCAGCTATTTAAGGCAACTTATATAAAAAGTCCAGTAAAATATCGCGAAAATTCACAAAAATAGGGGCGATATAGGGAGTTGCTTTCTAAAAATAGCTTTATTATAAGGGATTTTCCACAACTTTTCAATCAGCTCACTATATCTTTCTGAGTTTTCAGAATATGTGACTAGACTTTTATAGAAGTTGCCCAAAATAGCTCACTACCAAATTATGAAATAAAAATTTTGAAATCTTCCACGCATGCGAAGTTAAAAATTATTTCATACAAATGTCCATACCTCATCAAATATTCAATATATTCATGTTTTAATTGCAGTATACTGTTGCTACTGCTTTTTGTCAGGTTTTCGGAAGGTTGTGTTAAATTTGCTTAATAACTCTGTATGGTATAAACAAAAAACTTTTGAATTTTTCAGGGACACAATAACATCTTCGCGAAACACAAATGCACACAAACGTTGAACAGGACCCAAATAGTCATTTAGCACAGTGACAAACCATTTTCAGCATTTTCTGTTACATAGGTGATCGCAAATATTATTTTATTATTAAATTTATTATTAACCCCCTAATTGTCCTCCCGACTAAATCTTCATTGAGAAATATGAAATCAAACTTGTCCTTTACATCCCAGAAGTTCAAGAATAATTCGCCAATAATTTTGGTAGATATTCAACAAACCCTGTATAATCGAAAGCATCCAGTGCCTGCTCCTTAACTTTTGGAGACCAGTGTACTTTCCAATCTATAAATTCAGATCAATTTTAATGGACTTGCCATAAATCAATAATATTGTCAGGTAACTAGCTTTAATGAATGTGTGACTAATGAAGATTACTGTTAATTAATTTTATTTTATTTATTTATTGTATTTATATCACTTGCTAGTACATACTTGGGTTAGGGAAACATTTTTTCTTATCATTGGTATAGGAATGAGACTATTATATTCCTGTCTCTATTGTATGAAAAGCTCTATTGTAAAAGAGGAAATACTAAATCAGTATCCTTTTATATCGGAATGTAAATAACAATGGCGAGCAGATAAGGAGAAGAAATTAGGAGAAACCAAGAGAGTCTCCTGCGAGTCAGTGAGCACAGTGAGCTGTATCAGTGAGCAAGTGGAAAGGGAAGTGCAGCTGGATTGTCTGTGATTTCACAAATATTTATTAATTTTAAAATGATCGGTTTACAATTTTCATTGTAATGCAGTTATTCTTTTTAAATAATTAATTTATGAAGTCCTACTTATATTTTTAAGGGGACAGTTTACCTTTCCAACAATTTTGTTTATTTTAAGAAATATGGTTCAAATGGTAAACTCGCTGCATTTCAATGTTCAAATAAAAGTACATTTTGAAACGATAAAAATTTTAACTGCAAATTTAATTAAAATTTTAATAAAGTTTAAAACATTTTGACTTTTTTTAAAAATCCCTACTATTTTTTTAAAATATTGATATTGGTGACCGAATTTTTTTTAAGATTTTCAAAAGTGTATTACACAAAACTGCGCATGGATTTTTAGACACATATAATATTGCATTTAATTTAATTTTGTTACTTATATATATAGTGTAAAATGATGAAATCTGGCACATCTTCTATACTTTTATTTTTAAAAAAATAACAAAAAACCTGAAGACCAATTCCATGCGCAAATTTATCTCATATATAATAAAGAACACCTATAAAAAAGCTTAAATCTGTATCTCAAATACAAAAAAGCTTTAGCATTTTTAAAACATGAGAGTGGGAAAAATATGAATATGGAGAAAAAACTATTTTCATTTGTGTAGGTAATTGCGCTGGGTGTATTAATAATACAATATCTCGCGATATAATTGCCGTACGTATAAAAATGAGGTTTCAAAATATTCGCAATTAAACAGGCTTTTGTTTTAATCTTTAAAACAAAAAATCGATTTTTTGACTCATTTTGATGTAAACTGCCCCCTTAATAATATCAATTATATAAGTGAATGAAAATGTTGAATAAAATTTTCCTTCAGTTTCTCTCAACACAACTTTTTAAAAATGTATAGCAGATTATAAATTCTTATATTAAAATGAAGTTAAATGTTATTATTTTAACCTATAAACATAGAACTTGAAAGTAATCTTTATTCCGATATATTTTTTCTAATAAAAAGTAATAAAATAATTACAAAAAAAATAATTCTTGAAATTCTGTTATTTATTACAGTATGATAAGAATGGTATAGTTTTATCTTTAGTACAGTAATACTTTTGAAATTGTAACTATATTGCTATTTATATTCTAAAAAATCTTGGAACAAATTTTAAAAAGGAAATAGGAATAGTATCCAAAAATTAGTAGTAAAATTTTATTTTTAAAAAATTTCTGAGAAAAAGTCAATGTTAAGAAAATTTTTAGATTAAATTAATTGCTTCCAACATTGAACTAATGATGATAAAAAATATATATTTTAATTAATAATATTTTTTGGAGGGGAGTTCGAAGTATACTCAGAACACTTAAGAAACTCATACTTAAGAAAATTTTCATTAATCGTGTAACATTTTTAAATTGAACTTTATCTATAGCATCGTAAAAAAAAACTGTTGTTAATAAGTAATCAATTTTTTTTTTTTTTTTTTTTTTTTTTTTTTTTTTAGTATGTCATGTACAGTAAAATTGACTGCGGACTAAATTTTATGAAATTTTAAAAATTTTAAGATATACATTAAGTATGTCTGTCGTCTGTTATAAAGTTAACTGCAAACAAAGACAAAACTTCAATTTTTGTTATGATATATAAATTTTACAAAACTTTATTTTCTTTCTTTAATAATGGATTTAAATATATATCCAAAGTACATTTTCTTAGTTGCTGGTGTAGTCTCATTAAAAACACATTAACCAAGAAACTGTGAAAACATCGCTTTGCTAAATTTGACATTTTATTTAAAGAACTGGAAAATCAGGAGATATTACTCTCGGGCTATTTTTTTTCTATAACGTGAGGACAACTATGATTGAATTTAGAAATGACTTTGTATAAATCAAAATACAATTCAGAAAATATAGGAATTCCGAACTAATTAACAGGGTTAATCAAAAGTATTAGCAAGTTGCATTTTTTTTTAAGTAAAAATTTTTAAAGAATACTGTAACATCAAATAACTGAGTGAATTTTTAAATTGTACTATTATAAAGAAAAAAGGGTTTTTATTCTAGGGTTTTTTTTTTTTAGATTGAATATTACTTTTTTATGCATTTAAATGAAAAATAATTTTTAAGCAATGTATAGAACACCTCAAAATTATCTTTTAAAAGTATTCTTTATTTAATGGAAAGATGTTGGATAAAAGAGTACATAACTTATACAGATACTAGCTGGCTTCGCCCGCTACGCTGACGTGAAGCTTTTCGTAATTTTTACGGCAACGGTTTCTCGGCGCTCGTCTGAAGACCAGAAGGTCATTATACTCTCAAGAGAGGCCGTCCGTATTTCCTCTTTTTACAACCGCTCGTCTGACATTAGCCTTAAGAACAGTTTGCATAGGCAATTAATTAGTTTCTTTTCACAGATAACATATATAAGTGCTCGATTGCTTTTTCGGAAACAGCAGGTCAATGCATTCAATATTAGTTATAATATTCAGTTCAGATTTAGATTGAATTTGGTTATTTTTACTTAATTGTAGAGCTCTAAAATATATGTCCAACTGCACCAAACTACTACAATTTTAAAAAACTATGTAATTCTTCTGCTACAAAAAGAATAAAAAACAACGAAATTTGCTTTTTTTTTTAAATTCATTTACATTAAAAATTTAATTGTTTCATAAATTAAATTTTATCATTAAAAAAAAAAAATTATGATTTTGAAAACTCATCTAGAATGGAAAAATTCTTTTGCTGGGATCCAATGAAATACTTTAAGAAAATATAATTACTAATGAACAATCCAATTCATTTTATATTTCATTGCAAGTTAATATTTTACATACTTATGAAATGACTAATATGATGTACAATGTTTACCAACATAGGATTGCTTTCTGTTTGTTTGAACGTTTGATTTTTCTCTTTTCTCAGTAAAGTCCCTTTATCAAAAAAAATAATTAGAAAACTACCGTTCAGATTAAGAAAGTTGAGCCACTTAACTTTTTTGAACCGGTCAACCGGGAATTAGGTTTCACTGGTTCCCATTACCTAAGAGACTTAACTTAGCCAAACACGTGTTTGGGCATGAACATAAGTTTTTTAATTTGTAACTACAACTTCTAATCATCCATTGTTTATTATTGTTTTTATTTTTTGTGTCGTGTTAAATAAATAAACTATTGAAAAGATCATTGAAAAATCTGATTAATTATTTGTAGAACTCAACTCGGAATTTAAGAACAGCTTCAAAGAGAAGAAAAATAATTCAGAAGGCAGAGTTCCACTCAACTCATAGTTAAATGAGTATCGAAAATTGAAAGTTAAGTGAGTTTAAGAATCTTACTGAAGTCGAAAATCTTGATTCCGGGTCGTCCGCTTCAAAAAAATTTAAGTTAAGGGACTTATCTAGCATAATCTGAACGTAATATAATCAGTCTGAGAGTGCCAAGGGAAAATCTTGATGCTTACATGGCTAGAAATCCTACATTAGAGATCTCTAATGTAGGATCTCTATACATGGCAAGGAAGTACCGCCATCTAGTGACAGACCAGGATGCAGTAAATCCTCTCGCCACAGCATCTCCCCCCAGTACTCACACAGCAAATTTTAAATTTACTAAATACAAGTGAGATCAAGAATGTATTTACTTCTCAACCCAGCTAAAAGTGTAAGCGCAAGAAAATAAAAAAAAAATAATGTTAGAAATAGGAAAAGGACTTTAAAAAGGGGGAGCGTTTCGATGTTGCTTGATTATGTGATAAGGGCAAATGTATTCTGACATAATATGTTTATATTTTTGGCAAATACCAATTTTGAGCTCAGTTAGCTTATTATTTAGCCAATCTATACTAATTTAATCTACTTATTGTTTTATTAAATGTTTCTAATCGTTATGAATTCAGATTAATCATTTCAAAGATTTTGTGGTCAAGTTATTAAATTATCTAATGACCATACATTCTTTATTTATCTTATTTCCTTAAAAAAAAAAAAAAAAAAAAAAAAAAAAAAAAAAAAAAAAAGGCTGGGGTAGTATATGCATTTCACTTATTATTCATCAAATGCTACATGTAAAACAGTAAATCCCCCCATTTATATTCAGAGCGATACAAAGCCCTTTAGAAAATGGAGTGTTCATAACCATGTGCAGATTACGACTTAATCTTTCGGCTGACTTCGACTTGTTTTCGACAGAAGTGGATCCCTCCTTTGTTGCGAGTTGGAGAGACCCTCTAAGACAAAGAGGATCCCTTTGTCTAATAAGTAATCCCTTTATAGCAGCATGAAGAGGGAGTGGATCTCAATAATGAAGATCTGTTGTTCCTTGGAAAGCGGGGTACTTAACAATTGTTCATTTTCGCTCAAACTTCGGGCAGAGTCCTTAAAAATGGTTTTATTAAATTGTTTACAAAACTAGATTATTCATATTAAAGAAAGTTTAAGCATTATTTGTGGTGTACAATAGTCTTAAACAGCTGTTCAAAGAAGACCGTCGTGACGTTAGCAGATAACCATTAAAGGATTGGAAATTGTAAACACAAATTTACATACATGTAGGTGTAAATTAAACTAAACGATCTATGCTAAGACAAGAAATATTTGATATAATGCAATGAAGTTTGGTCAAAATAAATCTATGAGTATGTGTGTGTGCCCACGTGTGTGTTTGAGCAAAATTGAGATATATACTATATAGTAAAAACAAAAAGTAATTATATTTCAGCAAAGTTTCTTTCAAAAACAATCTATATTATATACAGTTTTCTTATCTATACATAGATTGTGTGTGAATGTGGGGTAGATATGAACAAAATTAAGACTACATAATGCATAAGTAAGAGGTATTGATGTATTCTAGAGAAATTTTGTTGAAAAAAAATATATTGCATTGATTCATCAATTATACAAAAATAAAATATGCAGTATAATCAATCAAAAATGGTGTAATAGCTGATACTGATACCCTCTTGCATACTTGTAGTTTATTCTATCTAAAAAAAAAAAAAAAAAATTCCTTTCAACGGTGAATAATTTGATGGTGTAAGGAAAGCAGAATCATCAAAACGTGGTTCACTTCTTTTTTCAAAATTGCTGATTATAGTGAAACTTCAATATTTGTTCAATATTTCAGAAACCTACAGAAATACGTAACAGATAAACAGATTAAATACTTCGATGCATTGTCAAAATGCTGCTATGAGCACGCTAACATCCACCTGCCTCTCTAGTTATTAAAAAAAGCCACGAAGTTGAGGTTCGAATGCGGCTTGGATATCCGTAGTGCGTCTGATTGAAATTAAAACAAAAATTCCGGTTTGACCCTTTTCTCAGAAGCCCTTTTTTCAGACAATAATTGCAGCCATTTTAATTTTCAATATTTTACCAGCTTCGTAGTTCATCATTTTAGCACGTCATAATTCAACATTTTATCAGTTTATGGTTCAACATACACAAGTTTGTGCTTCAACCGGAGTACCAAATTTTGGAACAAGGTCTCACCATCTCATAACTGTAATTTGTCTGGCAACTAATTTTGGTGAAGTGTTAAATCAAATTTTTAACTATTTAAAAGGGTATAAAATAGCCTGTGGTAATGAAGTTCTCAAAATTTGTAATTTGCAATGCGCATATAAAATGCTGTTATTAGAAGACTAAATTTCTTATTTATATCCAGCTTTTGGTAAGATACCTGTTAATTTTGTGAGCATTCTCATCTCTTTCAACAATTTCTAAAATATGTGATGTTTTCCATTTATATGAACTACCATTTAGGAACTTTTCCCATATTATTTTAGGTAAAAATTCATTTTCATGTAGACATTCTCTAAGGTTTAGTTTTTCATTTTATTGTTAATTTTAGCGTTATTTGAATTTGAACTTCTGCAAATGGTCTTAAAACTGCTTTTTGGTATATATGACACATTTTATATTTATATTTTTAAGTGGATTTATTTTAATTGCATAGATAATACAATAATAAAATTATTGTCGAAAAGAAAAATCTCCATAAACGAAAAAAAAAGGGGGGGGGGAGCTGAAGAAAAATTGAATGTAAAGAGACAGGAACTTAACCCATTTATGCCTAAGCACCCTATTTTGGGGACGCTTCGAATTTTAATAAAATTGTATAATTTTCTTCTTTTTTCTAACATGAAAATTGTATGAAATAATTTTCTATAAATGTCTTTATCTGTTACCGAAAGATGACAGGATAAGATGGATATTTATTTGCTTAAATGAATGTTTTTTCGGAGTTCATAGATTTTTTATTTTTCAAGATGGCGAAATGTAAAAACAAAGTTTCTTTGTATTTTTTCTACCAATGATCTAAATAAATAAGTCATAATCTTAGCTTGTAGACTTTGAAATACACATTTTTTTAATTGTGATATGTCCAAGCCTAATTTGTGTGCATTTTTGTAACGTACAAAATATGGGGCGAATGGGTACACATTTTTATTAGCCATTTAGGGGACAGTTATTTATATAAAGTTCTTTTCAAAATGATTATGAAACAAATTACTTTTAAGTCTCAAATATGATTATTCTTAGTTTATTATTACTTATACTTATAATGTTATTAGTTTCTGTAAAGAAATAAATATATATTTTTTAATAGTTCATGAAAATACTAATTATAGTATATAATATACAATTTAAAAGCTTATTTTATATAAATTTAGACAAAAAATATACCGTATTTTTCGTTCTATAACCCGCGGCGGCGTATAATCCGCAGCCGCAATTTTTAGTGCTTATAAAAAAAATTTCAGCAGATAATCCGCATCGGCCCATAATCCGCGGATAATACGCCGGACTATACGAGGATTAATCATTGGTTTCAATATTCCAAAGTACTACTAATAAACCACCTCCCTATTTATTTAGTTACTCTATTTAAATGATAATTGTAATAAAATAATTGAAAAAAAATAATTACAAGTTAAAAATACAAATAGTTTTTTTTTCATTGAATCTTATATCTAAAACGTAGACTGTCTTGTAAATACAGATAATTCTATAATAATTGGTGTTTTTAAATCATTTTCCGCTTTTATAATAATGTTCAGTTTAAATTTTGTAGTATTAAATAACACATTTTCTGTAAGACATTATTTATTTTATTGCATTGCAATTTTTGAAAGAGATGTGTTGAGAAACGCTTTTTTTTTCATAAAAACATGTTGCCAAAAGGCTAAAAATTATAACATAAAAATTGGAAGCCACTCCCACTAGCATGTTCACGTCATATATGAACGAATCACGAGCAACTCCGCGAACGGTCGATAGTAAACAATCGTGTGATAGCTGTTTACATTTTTATTTTGACTGCCGGTAGAAACAGGATATCTGATATGAACTTCTGCTTAAAAAAATGTTAGCAGATAATCCGCACTTAAAATTTTTGAGGTTTTTTAACAGATAATTCGCGGATTATAGGCCGAAAAATACGGTAATTATGCATATTATACTATTACAAATATTATGCATAGTCCCATATTTAGTACGTTTACATTTTATCAAATAAATACAAAACGTTTTCAGTGTAATTTTTTAGTACTTTTCCAGTTCATTTTGCTGCAACATTTTAAAGTGATTTTACCAACAAATTAGATAAAACAAAAATCCAGGCACAAATGGGTTAAGCAGAAGTAATTATCTATGCTTTATATACTGTAATCTAACAAAATAACGTATGCGAAACAGTAAAAGAAGATTTTTCCGTTCTGAAACTGAGGTAATTTCACTGGAACGACAGAAAAGTAATAATGGAACCTGTAATTAATGATACGAGATAATGGCCGAAGAATGATCAATGGATCATCAACAACGAATGGACTTTTAATCACTTCATCAGAAGAAACTCAAAGATTGTATTTTTCTGAAATTAGCAGAAATTAGGATAAAATTACCATGAAAGATTAGTATGGTTGTTATCACAAAGAAAGCGTTATAACCTGGCTGTAAAAAGTGAATTAAAAGAAAAAAATGTGGATGATAAGTGGATGGTTTTAGAACAGATGTTAGAAATTATTTCAGCATATGTAGATTAATTCAAACCATCAAACCTGATGTATAAGTTTCAAACTTATTGCGCAGAGACCTGATACGCTGTACAAATGTTATTTTTATAATGTCTTATGAAAATGTTTTCTTTTTTTTAACCGGGTCAGATTGAATTTTTAAAACAAAATATTAAGAAACACAAGTGATAGTTTGCATTTCACATTTATTGCAGTCAAAAGCAGAACATTACAAGTTTATTTTTTTTAATTAACCATTAAACAATCATAAATTACGTTGCAGTTTTGGATAAACTTTATCTGAAAGGCCATTTTTTTTTCTGTTCTGTGTGAAATTATGTGATATTTAGAAACAAAGATGCGAATGTCGAAAGAAAAAACCTTGTGTAAAAAGACAGTAAAAATCCGTTAAAACTTGATATTTAAAAATTCTAAATCGAACTTTGTAAGAATCTCTTCGACGGGTTTTCAGGTACACGTTGGAGTGTATCCGTACACAGTGTCGTAGCGCTGGCCTTATCCACCATAGCTGGAGGAGCCTATACAGGCAGACGTGTTAGGTGCGTTCGTAATTATATAAATACATAGCACCTATAGTCTTCGTTCAGTCCGTCTGTCTGTCCGTCTGTCTACCCGCATACAACAGAGCTAAAACTAACCAACCTAATGGTCTGAAATTTTAAATATATAATTGTTGCAAAATTTTGTCGAGTCATTTCAAGTTTTATGAAAATCGAATGTATAGTTTAATGACAAAGATAGTCAAAAGTTTTCCGTTACATTACGGCCCATGGGAATAAATTATTGCAAGTGCATTTTAATGATTACAGTCTTCCGAATGGTCTGAAATTTTAAATGTATAATTGTTGTAAATTTTTGCCGAGTCATTTCAAATTTTATGAAAATCGGATGTATAATTAAATTACAGGGACAGTCAAAAGAGTTCGGTTCCATTACGGCATTACAGCCAATAGGAAAAATAATTACAAGTGCATTTTAATGATGTTACAGCCTTTCGAACAGAATGAAATTGATATGCACTTATGAAGTGCACTAAAATATACATTCAGTACAATATGCGATGGAAAAAATATTTATAAAACTAGTTATAGTACGAACGCACCTCATTTGCCACATTTGACGAGCAATTTCCAACTTGTTTTATTAATATCAAGGCTGTAGCCAATGGGGGATCAACCAGGGTTTGATCCCCTTCCGAAATTTCTGTCAAGATGACTGTAAATATGCCATTAACTATCACTTCACACAGTCAAGATTCGAAAACCAACTACAGTAGAGTCCCGATTATACGAGTTAATATGGGCCAATCTCACCTCGGATAAGCAAAAAACTCGGATAAACCGAATTTACACAGATCGTCACCAACGAAGGAGATGAAATATAAATTTTCACTTAATTCATTCATTTTTATGGTGCTAGCAATATTTCTTTGATGTACATTTCCGTTATTTTTAAGAAAAACGGGGAATGACATTGTTTATTTGAAAAAGCCCTTGATATTTTTTTGTTTGTTGAATGTCAATTTTGCTGCAGTTATTATTATTATTATTATTATTATTATTATTATTATTTTATTTAATATTATTTTTTGCTGCAGTATTACGCTACGCTACTGCATAGCAATCAATTTCTAAGATTTTTCCTTACCACTAAAACTTACCAATAAATTTTGCCTAATTCAATCGCCGAAATCTAACAATTGTCAACGATTAAATAATGCAAATATTTGTATTAAATTTGAGAGGTAACAAAACCGTACAAATTGGCAGCTGTGTGGTTCTATTAGTGTCATGAAAATAGCAGGTGCAGCCTCTTCTTTTTGCTCAAAGTATTAAATAGTTTTTTTCAATTGAACTTATACCTTTGGAATGGATCGTTTTCTTCTGATGGACTGATGGCTTCCATTATTATGAAACAGACATTATAAATGAAGTGTTAGGTGAAGATGAAATGAAAGAGCAGTCTTAACAACTTTTTACGACTGCTCTTCTCTTCTATATTCACCTAACACTTCATTTATAATGTCTGTTTCGTAATAATGGAAGCCATCAGTCCATCAAAAGAAAATAACTCGGTTAAAAATAAAAAATCCAAAATGAGATAATGATGAAACCATGATCAAATCCCCCTACAAAATATATTTCTTTGAAGTCCAATTTTCTTTTGCCATTCATAAAGTTTTAAAGTAATTGTTAACGTATCTTTTAAAAATATAAATGTGATATTAAACTTGAGAACAAGATAATAAAAGTTCTTGCCTGTAATAGACTGTTTTAACAATGCGAATAACATTATTAAGGTCTGTTAATAAAATTGGCATAGATGCTGTATCTTCCCTCAGCCGTTGTTGTTTTGAACTGTTTGGCGATTTTTTGTTGGCGTGTTGGCGGTGTTTGCGGATATGACGAACTCGATATGGAAACCCCGTGTGACGTGCGTGTTCTGGCAACCCCTGAGAAGCTTAGAATTTTGTGCATGCATTTTGATATCGTGTATCGTTTTCTATCGTTGTTTTTCTATTTTTATGTTAAATTTATTGGATGTATATCATTGACTATAGTTTCTGTAGTCCGTTTAAACGCTCTTGCTGAAGTAATTAAGAAATATGAGGAAATTTTGACAAGAAAGGGCGGTTTGTTTATAGCGTGTCCATGCGTATTAAGCCTATTTTGGAAAATGACGGCGGTGTTATGAGAGATATTTTGTGCTGGAAGCTTCAAGAAAGCATATGTCTGTTAAAGTATGTTGATAATTTTATGTATATTTTGAGATTGCTACAAAACGAGAACTGCTGAATTTTGAGAATGCTATACCGCGAAAAATGCTGAATTCGGCGATGTTTTTATTTTCGGTAAATGTGCGCGAAGCGCTCATACAACTATTGCTGATTGCCACTTTAGGGAGTTTCGTTTTTTATGTATATTTTGCTGCTTTCAGAGTTTTTTACGTTTTGAGATTGCTACAAAACGAGAACTGATGAATTTTGAGAATGCCATCCCGCGAGAAATGCTGAATTCGGCGGTGTTTTTTTCGGTAAATGTCGCTCATACAAGGATTACTGATTGCCAGTTTAGCGAATTTTGTTTATTATTTACATTTTATTTTCGTTAACCCAAAACATGCGTATAAACCGATGCTTGGCGACATTTACTACTTGGCGGAAAAGGGGTTTTCACGCCAAGAAGAATTCCAAGATGGCGGCCGGGGGGAACTTATGACATCTGTTCCATAAAATTATTCTTTGTATAATTAATTGGTATAATTTTTTTCGATTGATAATTATAGAATAAATTAGTTATCCCATAAAGTTAGTTAGCAACTCAAACGGAGTAATAGAGTATAAATTGTTTGCTTAGTTTGCGGTGCTGTCATCTATAGCGTTAAAATGAAACAAATTGCTATAGTTCAAAGTTCATTTTAAAATAAGTTTTATGTTGATATATCTATCAGGTTGAGCAAAAAGTTCTGGAAAATTTTTAATCTAATAGTCATATATAACCAGATCTATAACCAGAAGTTGTATCGTATAGAGGAGTACTAATGGTATATTTATAGGAATTCAGGACGTGGCTCCATCCGATCATGACCTCTTTCGATCAATGCAACACATTTTCAAGGACGGTCCATTTGAAACCTTTAATGAAGTTGAAGAAGCATGTCAAGAGATTTTCGATTCCACGGAGCCGCCATGGTACTTCCAACAAACCCGGAATCTGGTAGAACGACGGCAAAAAGTCGGGGACTATGATGGTCTCTACTTTGAAGAATAGTCCTTGTTGCTTTTGTTGTTAATTTGCGCATAACAACGCAACTTTCACAAATTTCCCAGAGCTTTTTGCTCAACCTATTAGGTACATAGGCAGTGTTAATTAAAAAAGCGTTCAAAATAAAGTAGTAATTAATATGACGTTGATGAATGAGCTTTGCAATTAATTTTTAAAATGTTAGACTTTTTAACTTTTTACACATTCCCCGAGTACTAATAAATTAATTTATCGTGCGGGCTGTAACATGAACATACCATGTGGAAAATTAATTGAACTGTATTTATTATTATAACACTTATATTACATTATAAGTGTTTACTTTTTGTATTTTATAGTCTTAAATATGGTTTAAATATTTTACAAATATTTATGTAATTTCAATACGTATTTAAAAAGTTATAATTATAACTCATAACTATATCTGTTTTCGAAATGACGACGGGGATTTTAAAAGGTATGAGGCCCCTTAAGTGAAATAATTTTTTTTCACTAATTTCATAAAAAATAAATGACTCAATTTGTCTACATATCTTTAGAAATTGAAGATTCATTTTTATTTATTTATTTTGTTATGGATGCACATAAACGTCACCCTTAAAATTTCAGAAAAAACAAAATGAAATTTATTTTATTTATAAACAGAATATTTCACCTTTGATCCTTCGAATATCGACCCGGGCTCCTATAGTGCAGTAGCACTCTAACCACTGAGCCAAGATGAATGCAAGAAAGCGACTGAAATTAAGATTCTGTTTCCTTCCTATGCATACTGGGCATGCTCTTCGACGACTGGGGATGCAGTAGCTGTTTCTTTATGAGAGTGCGTTGCGATTTTTAATTAATAGTTCAACTAATAATTAGAATTTTAAAATTCCGAGTCTCAGGTGCATCAGGAGAGACTTTGGGCTATTCTCACAAAACTTTTGAGCCTAGTACGTGCCGCAGATTTTACTAGCCATCGCACACACACACAGAGACAGAGCAAAACTTTCTTTTATTAGTATAGATTATTTTGCACTGAACGCAAAGAGTACATGCATGAGATACAGTGATCGCAGCCATAATTAAATTTATGCATTTTGATAGTCCTGTTCAATGAGGTTGCTGAAGTCACTTTTTATTTCTTTTTTCTTATTTTATTACTCTTTTCCTGTTTTTTATGGCGCGAATTACATAGAGGGTGTTCTTGAACTCATGGGCCAAATTGCAAGAGAAAGTAAAGTACAAAGAAGTAATTTTGGTTGGATTTTTTAATATATATTTTTTACTAAAACATTATAAAATTGTCATTATCTCATGCAGTGTACAATTTTCTAATATGTTTTTTATATTTTAATGCACTGTACTGTATAGTAGGTAGATTGTTTCAAACAGGTTAATAATATAGAAAGTGACTTGGGAAGTGGGAATGGGAACAAATTATTCGTACTTTTATTATTTCTTATGATAAAGTTTGATTCGCTTTAAGTAAAATTTATTTATCAAGCAATTATATTTGAAAATCCTGGTCTAGTTTTATGTTTAGGATATACAAAAGTAATCATTTTCTGCTTTATAATACGTGAATAAAATTACTTAAGTGTCTTACCTGTGTAAATATAATTTTTATCTGGAGAATTTAAAAAATAAATTTATTATTTTTAATTGTACCAATATTAATAGAACACAATAGTTCGCTTTAGTTGCATTCAGCGAATAATATTCATTTGCATTTCATAAATATTCCTCATTGCATTTTAAAATCGCATAAAATGGAATCCCATTTCGAGAAACCTGCAGTTAAAATGTTTATTGTTCAACATAAAATGACGCTTTGCATTTAATTGGGAGAAATGTAAATTCCGGATACTCGAAATTTCGCCTCTTTCATCATCTTTGTTAGGAATACAGCCTACACTTGAATCTCCTTTCGATATCAAAGGCGATAGTTATAAATGTAATTTAAGCTTATAATTTCCGTATACTTTCAATGTCTCATATCTCAAATTATGGATATTTTGGATTTCCTTTGATAGTGTTTATTAATTAATGCTGCTATATTCATTTGTAGGTAGATCGTAATAAAATCCAAATCAATTACAAGCATAAATTAGACGCTTCTGTTATGTAAATTTGCATATATTATGTAATAGAATCATTAATATACTAAGCTACCAACTTCAGTAACAATATAATGTTTATATGTTAGAAATTATTATTTTTTCGATATTGTCGCTATTTTCAAAAACGTTTATTGTTATTGATACTATTTATTAATTAACGTCTCTATATTCATTTATAGACAGACCGTAGTGAACTTTAGTCACTTATAAGCTTGGGATCGGATACAAATTTTCCTGTCTATATATTATGTAATCAAATTATTAATGCATGTACTAAATTCACTTTGCAAGGGAGCAGCGGAACAGTTAGGGCATTTCATTGGCTTCCTAATTGACGCCAACTTTACGCCCTTATCTACAAGTAGCTATATTACTAAAGCTTAGGGAGTTGTAAAAGTAACAGTGTGAATATATTAAAGTGAAAAAAAAGTAAAATAAAGTATTATTTATATGTTTTTATCAAATAAAAATTAATAAGAAATTTAAATTAAATGTAAGTCAAACAAAAATAAATAAGATTTTCGGCCCTTTGAATAAAAAATCAAATATTTAAATTACGTCTAATGGTAGTATTACGTAGGTATTTGCATCCATTACTGATGGATCTTAAATTTCTATTATGAATTTTTGATAGGCTTTCTACACTGGATTTGCATATGAAATCGCATATCTGCGAGGCAGAAGTCGTGATAAAGAGAATACAGGCTTTATATATTAGTGTTTTATTGCAAATAGACAGCGCAGGTTTTGTAATAATGGTACAAAATTTACTGTTTAAAAGAAAATTTCATTTTTTCTGGTTAACATCTGTTAATATTTCCATAAAAGTGTATCGCTGTAAAGGACAGTGGTGCCCAAATAATGGGTCGCGACCCCCAAGGGGGTCGTGAGAAAATATATGTGGGTCGTCAAATTCAAAGAAATTTATTTGATAACAAAAAAGATAAGGCTTTTCTTCAAGTTTCAGATACCAATAAAATGGTGAAATGAGGTAATATTATTTATATAAAAAAAAACTTTTTTTTACGAAAACAATAGTTTGTATTTATAATACCCATACTCCGGCAACAGGTAGGTGAACAGACGTAGTGATTTCAGATAATTGTCAATTTCGGATGCTCTCTACCTACTCTCTTGTGGGATTCATTTGCGACTTGAGTCGTTCTGACGTTTAGTAGTAGCCATCTTTGCTATAAGGAAAGGACAGCTGACGTTACTGTGGGTAAAATTACTGTGGATCTACAGTAATTTCGTATCCGCCTTTATAACTCCTACTGTACACAGAAATCCAGGTGATCTGATTGGTCTACGATTAGCACTTCTGTGATATAATTGGTCAACGCCGCCAAGATGATTCTTGCAATGATTGCGAAAGCAAAAATGAAGTAGATAGATTGGTTGAAGGGAGTGCTTGTTTGTGAACATTCCTTTTCCTTACAGTTTTTTCAATCTAGGTGGCACATCCCCTCCTGCTATATATTCTGTCTTTATACCGTGGTCACAGCGAGGAACGCCAAGTTCTTTCAGTCTATGCCTCAGTAGTTCGGTTTTGTTGCTTCTTACGTTTCTTTATTCGAGTGCATTCTGCAATTCTGTTTACATACTGCTTATGTTAATCCCAAATAATTCTTTTAAATACTCTATAGTGATGAGTTCTGTATATGAGACATTATTACTTCAAACCGAAGTCAGTTCGCTCTCAAGCGGCAAAATACTGTGATGTATTTTTAATTAAAAAATATTTATACCTATATGCATAAATAAAATCATTGCTTCCTGAAATTATGTGTTTTATTCAGACCTCTAATATGGCAGAAACGCAATCCTTTGTATCCTGTTACATGTCTGTAACATACCGAAAAGAAAATGTTACCTGTGCAGTGGGCTTTAAAAGAAATTTTATTTATTGCTGCTGTCTTTCAACACAGCAGTTAATATAAAATGTTCATAGAATGCTCAAAAGACGGCGATATCGAGTTAATTTTTTGTGCCAAAGTTTTATTTATCATTTGAGCAGTTTCGCATCGTTATTGCTAAATTGAACGTTCTTTTTGTTTTATTTATTAAACAGGCTGGAGACGTTCAAAAATAGATTTTTTACAAAGTAGGTTCGTAAACATTACAATTTTACATTAGAAAATTGGCACTATTTATGAGAAGTGTATAATTTTCTGTTAATTGCAGATGTGAAAAAAGTACCTTTTAGTAAATGTATTTTTATTTTTATTTTCTAAAATTTTTTTATTATTTTTTACAAAAAATAATATTAGCTTAAAATGATGTATTCTAACATCTGAGTAAATATTTTTAAAATCGGAGAGATGATAAGTCATAATGGGAATGCTCAAAAAAAATTTCACTTAAACTATATTGAGAGATTTAAAAGAGTCTACTGTCTATCAAGGGATCGCAACAAAATTTTACACAAAATGGAGTGTCGGAAATGAAAATAGTTTGTATACCACTGGTATAGGACCCAAAATTACTATTTTTTGAAAACGGAAAATGCTTTTGGATACTTTGTAATGCAGTTTAATTGTTTTATTGTAAATTTTGCTACAATTTAATTTATTTATAATATAAAATATAACTAGTCGGATGCGCCAATCCCAAAACTTTCTCCTATCTTATACTGTTAATACTTTCTGAAAAATGCAGCATATCAGCGGCACCGGTTAGATGATTTACACCAAAATCTAATCATAAACAATTTATGTCAACTTCTAACTAAATCTAAAGTTTGATGAAAAGCCGTGTATCAGTTTTTGAGGTAAATCTATTGCAGAAATCGCAAATAATTTTGCATATCAGCGCCACCTGTTCGGCGATCTACACCAAAAACTAATCAGGACCAATTTATACCAGGGACTAACTGAATCTGAAGCTCATTGAAAATGCATGCATCAGTTCTTGAGATACATCTATTGCGTAAGTCGTGAAAAATGCAGTACAGCAGCGCCACCTGTTGGAAGATTTACACCAAAAACTGGACAGCACTAATTTATATTAGGGACTAACTGAATCTGCATTTTGATGCAAATTCATGCATTAGAACTTGAGATAGAGCTGTTGCGATAATCATGAATAATGCAGCATAGCAGCGCCACCTGTGTTCTTGAGATACATCTATTGCGTAAGTCGTGGAAAATGCAGTATAACAGCGCCACCTGTTGGTCGATCTACACCAAAAACTAGACAGCACTACTTTATATCAGGGACTAACTGAATCTGCAGTTTGATGCAAATTCGTGCATTAGAACTTGAGATAGACTATTGCAATAATCGTGAAAAATGCAGCATAGCAGTGCCACCTGTCGGGCGGTTTACACCAAAAAGTAATCAGCTCCTGTTTATATCAAGCTCTAACTGAATCTAAAATTTTGTGAAATTCCGTGCATTAGGTTTTGAGATAGAGCCCCCACAAAATTTTTGTCACATACGAGGGTGTATCAATAAGTTTTTGCCCTCACATACAAATAATTGTGTGAAATTTATGAAATTGCTACATTTTATGAGTACTTTCTATGTAGTCAGTGTGCACTGTAACACATTTGTGCAACCGGTATTTCAAAGAGAAAGGGGGAGGATGTATTCCAAGAGGCGCGATAGTAGACCCCAAAGGGGGCATTTTTCTTTTTACCGACCCCCACATGTGGTATATTGTTGGAAAGGTCTGTGGCCACTTATTCATTCTATGCACCTCCCGAGCCCCTTCCCCCAAATTTGCCATCCGGGGGGCACTTTTCTAAATTTTGCAGACATCATTCATGCCCCAGGGGGGCAAATTTGGAAGGAGGGGCTTGGGAGGAGCATGGGACTGGTCACAGGTCTTTCCAACAATATGTCACATGTGGGGGTCGGCAAAAGTTAGAAAAATGACCCCCTTTGGGTCTACTATCGCGCCTCCTGGAATACATCCTCCCCCCTCTCTTTGAAATACCGTTTGCAGAAATGTGTTACTGTGCACGGTGACTATATAGAAATGTAGCAATTTCAGAAATTTCACTCAATTATTTCTATGTGAGCGCAAAAACTTATTGATACACACTCGTACAGACAGACTCACATAGTGACAGACAGACATTTTCTAAAAACCCTCAAGTCGTGTTTAGAACCTTCTAAAACGTATAAATCCATCGAAAACCGGAAGTCTAAATTTTTCACGATTCGAATATTTTCTTCTTGTAAAGATAGAAGAAAGTAAAATTGAGTTCTTAGTTTTCAAATCTGCAATCAGATTTACTGATATTTTATTCATAAATTAAAAAACTAAAATTGTAAGAATTGAATGTTTTGGAAGAATGAGTTCTTTTTTCTCATTATGCATTATTGATACTTATATATACATATATACACTGGCGTCCAAAAGTTAAGGTACAGGGACTGGATGCTTTCGATTGCACACGTTTTGTCGGTCGAATATCTACCAACATTATTGGCGAATTGTTCTTGAACTTCTAGAATGTAAAGAACATGTTTGATTTTATATTTCTCCGTGAAGATTTATCGGGGGGTACAATTAGGGGGCTAATAATAAATTTAATAATAAAATAATATTTGCGATCGCCTACGTAACAGAAAAGGCTGGAAATGGTTTGTCACTGTGGTAAATGACTATTTGGGTCCTGTTCAACGTTTGTATGCATTTGTGTAGTAAGCATAGCACTCATATTAGATGTAAATTTCCAACTGGGCGAAAAATGCCCGGACCAGGATTCGAACCCTGGACCTCCTGGTTGAAGCCGCCAGTGCTCTGCCATCTGAGCTATCCCGGACGATTCTGGTCGAACTTTTTCACCCAGCTAACCTTGATGATTACAGCATCTGGTCTGAAACCTTAAAGCTCAACAGAATAAATCTCAGGTAATGGAACTCCAGAAATCGCTGGATACGAAATTGCACTAGATTAATATTAACACAATTATTCTAATATTCCTACTACTATTCCTGGTCCGGACATTTTTCGCCCAGTTGGAAATTTACATCTAATATGATTCGTTTACCATTTAGAATAATTGTGTTAATATTAATCTAGCATAGCACTCATATTCGCGAAGATGTTAACGTTTTTGTGAAGAATTCAAAAGTTTTTTGTTTATAACATACAGAGTTTTCAACCAAATTTAACACAACTTTATAAAAACGTGACAAAGAATAGTAGCAACAGTATACTGCAATTAAAACTTGAATATTTGATGAGATATGGGCATTTGTTTGAAATAATTTTTGACTGCGCATGCGTGGAAGATCCTAAAACTTTTATTATATAATTTGGTAGTCAGCTATTTATGGCAACTTATATAAAAAGTCCAGTCAAATATCACGAAAATTCACAAAGATAGAATCGATATAGTCAGTTGCTTCCTAAAAATAGCTTTATTATAAGGGATTTTCCACAACTTTTCAATCAGCTCACTATATCTTTCTAAGTTTTCACAACATTTGACTGAACTTTTTATAGAAGTTGCCCCGAAATACTGACTACCAAATTATGAAATAAAAATTTTGAAATCTTCTGCGCATGCGCAGTTAAAAATTATCTCATAAAAATGCCCATATCTCATCAAATATTCAATATATTCATGTTTTAATTGCAGTATACTGTTGCTACTGTTCTTTGGCAAGTTTTCGGAAAGTTGTGTTAAATTTAGTTGAAAACTCTGTATGCTATAAACAAAAAACTTTTGAATTTTTCACAAAAACGTTAACATCTTCACGAATATGAGTGCTATGCTTACACAAATGCTTACAAACGTTGAACAGAACCCAAATAGTCATTTACCATAGTGACAAACCATTTCCAGCCTTTTCTGTTACATAGGTGATCGCAAATATTATTTTATTATTAAATTTATTATTAGCCCCCTAATTGTACCACCCGATAAATCTTCACCGAGAAATATAAAATCAAACATGTTCTTTACATCCTAGAAGTTCAAGAACAATTCGCCAATAATGTTGGTAGATATTCGACAAAACGTGTGCAATCGAAAGCATCCAGTCCCTGTACCTTAACTTTTGGAGGCCAGTGTATATCTATATAACGTTATGTTTTTTCGATATTTCTTTTCTCAGATATTCTGTTTTCTAGCGTATTACTGTAATTAATTAATTAATTATATATTACTGAGCTTCTTAACTGTGCAAAAACAATTTTTATTTTGAGTATTTTTTAAAAATGCACAGCGACCTTACGAGTGCTTACTATTGAATACTGGTATTTTAGAAAAATAATTTTCGCCTTGTTTAATTGCAAGATTCTGCGATAAAATAAGATGAAAATTTATTTTCGAAAATACTGCTAATGAAAAGTAAGCTTGTATTAACCCTGGTGTATAATTTTTCATTATAGAAACTAGGTAGTACAACCGGACCTTCCAGGTTACTGTATATAAGGGGAAAAAAACCTTTTATATTAATATATATTTAGATTGCCTACTAACAACAGCAAAAAGCATTTTTATTTCAAAAGTATCAATTTTGCATTCAAATAATGTTTTGAAATTTTTCAAAAGCTATACTTTCGTATGAGTTAATAGTCGAAGAAATCGCCAAAGATTTCGTCAATTAAAGCAGTCCTTTTTAATTCAGATCATTTCAGTTGTTTAAGCTAGTAGTTTGATTACATGTCTGTTAAATTATCTGTTTTATTTACATTAATTTATTAGTTTATTTTATTGATAAAGTTATAACTTCTTTATGGAATATCAGTCGGAAAGATTGCTGAATATTAACTTACGTGCAAACGGATTTATCTTTCATAATCGTCTGCATGCGATAGATAGATTTTTAAAAAAATTCCTGCTTGAAAATTGATTGAAAAATTATAAAAAATGAGTAAATTTCGATACAGTTTTAAACAAATTGCATTTTTAAGTACATTTTTTTCTCTATTCGGCAGTGTAAAAATTGAAAATGTGCGATGTTTAGAAGTTTTAAACATTGAAGTAAAAGTGAAATTTAATCGTCTGTCGTTGCCAGCATCAAAATGACGTCAGCATTACGGACAGACACGTTTGTCAATTATAATATAGATAGTAATAGAATACAATAGTGTGATAATTGCATTTTGCAAATCATAATAATTTACCTTTAATAAAGTACCTCGTTGCATTTGAAAAATGGTATAAAATTCAATCCCATTTCGAGAAACCTGCGCTTCAAAGGTGTATTGTTCGACAGAAAATAACACTTTACATTTAATTGGGATAATTTAAATTCCATTGTCAATCTGCAGGAAATTTCGTCTCTTTCATCAGCTTTGTTAGTGAATGAAAACTACGCATTTGACTATATTAAAGACTATGGTGTCTGTATTTTAAGCTTATAATTTTCGTTACTTTCAATGTCTCAGATCTTAAATTATGGATTTATTAATTTCATTTGATTGCTTTTATTAATTAATGCTACTGTATTCATTAGGTAGATCGTAATGAAGTTCAATTTACAATCACTAAATTAGATCTCACTTCTGTTATGTAAATTTGCTTACCATGTAAAAGTACCATTAATGGATTTACTGAACTACTAATTTCAATGAGGGCATAATGTTTATCAATTAAGAATTTTTTTTCCCTGTTAACGCTCTCTTCAAACACGTTTATTATTGTATCAGACATAAAATTGCTATTTCGTATTTTATATTTGAGGTTGCAGGAATAGCTACCGACAAGAATAGCTAAAGTGAAATAGATTATGTATTTTATCAATTTATTTTAATATATTTTTTAGTTCGATTTCATTTAAATATGAGATATAAATTTAAAACGCACTATTATTTTTCAAATGTAAAATGTATTTACTGCCATATTTTTATAAATTAAAGAACTAAAAGAGTAAGAGTTACTTTAATGTTTTATAAAAAATAAAACTTATTAATTATTCTTAGAATTTTTTCTTATACTTTTTATCTCTCTGTCATTCTTTTTTCTTTTGTATTTATAAAATTATTTTATTAAATACTATCGAGTCTTTTATCTACATTTTAGAATTATAAAATAAATTAGACAGTTAACTCCTTGGAAGGGTGTTGGGATATTTTTTATATCATTTAATTTTAATCAATATTTGCACCAGAATTTTTGAACAAAATTTTACTTTAATAACTTTGATAAAAAGAGAAAAAAAAAAAGCTGTATGTAAATTGCATTTCCTTATTTTTCGATACAAATTTTCGAAAATTCTCGAGTGAATTCAACATTGCAAAAGTTAATTACTTGCCGTTAATCTATATATTTAAAAGTCAAGACTGTTTTTTTAGTCATCAGTCCTGAGCTTTCCAACTGAATCAATTTTGATATTTATTTTTTTAACGAAATCTGTTCATTTGTAGATGTGACCTCACTAGCTTTTTTTTTTTTTATCGATTTCCATTTTTATATTTTATTTTTAATTTTAAAAGATTTTTATGAAATTTATTTAAAATGATGGCAATCAGGTTAAACTTTTCTCTCTATAACATAAAATTATTTTGTCTTATCACATTCCACGAATCAGAATCGTGATTCCATCAGTGAATGTGTCATCATATTTAAAAGAAAAATTTCAATGGTTTTCATAAAATTTAAACATATTAAAATTATTACATTTAATTATGCACTAATCGCAGAAGATCAAAACACAGATCATTTATTGAGAAATAATATTAAGTAATGTATGTAAATAAAATAACAGTAAATAATCTATCATAAAATGTAACACGTAAACCGAAATGATAGAAAATGATTATGAGAAATGAAATGTTTTCGATGAGGAAAACGATGTCATTGAGCAAACAGATGAATTTGTTCCATGAGTATAAAATATGTTATTATAACTGTGTCAGTGATGACATTATATTCACCGACACTTATTATTAGTTGAAAAGTTTTCACCTATAAAAATGGAAGTTATGCTTAGCTTCAAACGTATTTTTACATTGATAAAACTAATGACAAAAACTGATTTTGCCAACATGATGTAATTTTAACTGTTTTTTTTTTACTTCTTAATTATAAAGATTAGAATTGAAGACTTTATTCGTTGCTTCATCGTAATTGTTTACTTTTATCATATTTTACCGATTGCTTTTAAAAAAAAAAGTCTTATAGGTTGTTGGACACCAGGCAATTTGCAATTTTTAGAAAAGTATAACGAGGGTGACAACGATGACCGATGATCGCTTTTGTTTCTATCGCTCTTACTTCGCTTTAACGCTTCTATCTTCTAAATTTCGTACAATTTCAATTCTTACATCATCTAATAGGGAAATAAATAACTTTTGAATGAAATTTATTTGAAAACTTCCGTTCCTTTTAGCGACTTTTTAAACAATTTTCAAGCATGAGTTATTATTATTATTATTATTATTTTATCTCGACAATTACCACCTGTTTGATTCAATAATCTGAAATAGCCACTGGCAACGTTACCGCGTTATCAATTGGAAATTGATTGAGCTAAAGAACTTAAAAAGTAAGAAAATAAAATAACCAAAATAAAAAATAATGAATTATTTGTATTTATGTGTTACTTTTATTTTAAGGTCAGATCACTCTTAAAATAAAGCATTTTGGAACTAAACTAAAATTTGTCAACACAAAGACTGATTTTCAGTTTAACTTAAACATAAAATTAATATCACGTTGAATTGTTTTTAATATGCACCAGAATACGCAAGGAATTTTATTTTATTATGTTTTTAAAAATCAATTGGGTATGTCACTTTATAAGAGGGAAAGGAAATGTGGAATAATATTGTGGGAAATGGACAGTCATCCCGATTGTGGAAAGGGAACGAAAAAACCATACAAAGTAATTATCACTTAAAAACATTACAAATCTGCCTCATCTACAGATGGTATAAATATGTCTTCGTTTTTACATAAAAATTGTTTAGCTTAAAACAATAGATGCGTTTCAGAAGATATGAATTCGAAACGAACAATGATTGAAGAAGACCTTTCGAAAATGCTCTATTTAAACAGTTTAAAACTCCTTTAAACATCAAATTTCTACAGATTCCACCTCGCTATACTAATAAAACACAGCCTTTTCTTTGTATTTTTAAAGTGCAATCTATATGTTCTGTTCATAATAAAATGACTCTTTTCAACTTTAACAAGTATAAAATTAAATTTTGCTTGATAAACTTAAATTTTCAATCGAGAATGCTTGGTACAAAATCAAGCCATAAAATATGCAATTTTTTTATGAAATTCGAATAACAGAACTTGATTAATAAGGATGGAAGTCTCATTAGATTTTTAATTTTGTTTAATTTTATGAAATTACGGTATTTTGTATGAACTTCTGAGACAATGTAATTATATTTTTTGTTGTTATTAAAGTATAATTTACGAAATGTATGACAATGTTTTCTTGTTCTGCGTAAAACCTAAAGAGTATTTAATATATGAGAGTGTTTATGTGATACTTCAAATAGTATTTCCTCAGAATCTATTGGAATTCATTCATTGTCTAAATTTTTGCACCGATGATTACATAAAATAAAGCTTTGCCAATAATTGGAAAGATGTGAATTCCATTATCAGACTCCTTGAAATTATGCGTCTTAATTAGTGGTATCTGTTAGTAAATATAGCCTGCACTTGAATCTCCCTAAAGTCTATAGTTTTGAAAGTAATTTAAGCTCACAATCCTCGTATATTTTGAACATCTGAGATCTCAACTCATAGATATTTTAGATTTATCTTCAGACCATTTATTAATTAAGGTGACTGTATTTATTTGCATATTAGTCATAGTGAAGTTTAAATCAATTGAAATTGTTAAATTAAGTATGGCTCTTTTCATATAAATTTATATTTTCTTTAATAGATTCATTAATTAACATTCAGAGTATACACTTTATTTATTAAATAAAATAAATATTTTTTCACTTGATTCTGTTTTTCTGAAAATGTCACTATCACTTCAAGTACAAAATTACTATTTTTGTAGACAGAAAATATTTTTTGTTTATATCATAGATATGGTGTATTGTATTTCAATGCTTTATGAGAATTTTTACTATGGCTTACTTTATTATATTTATAAACGTTTTAGTTACTTTTTCTGGCAGTTTTTGAATAAGCAAAAGAAATAGCAACTTAAATAAACACAATAAGTTATTTCAAGACACAAGAAAAATTATATTTAACGAGTTGGAAGCCGTCGAAATTCGACAAACTCAAAAGTTTAGAAAAGAATTGTTAGATCGACTTTATAATAAACTTACAAAAATAATTACAATACAAAATTCATCTTACATTGAATGTCTAACTCTTAAAACTTATAATATTTTTAACCTAAAGTTACCGAAATACTATTTCTACAAACTTCAACTGTTTAAATTATTGAAAAATTAAAGTGTATTAGGATACGTAATCAAGATGAGTAAATATGATGAAGTTATCGATTGAGGCTCTTATGTTTGGTATTACGGGATGAAAAATCAGCAAAAAGAATTTCGCTTTGTCACTTCATAGAATTTTTCCCCCATAACATCTAAGTCTTACGTCATTTTCACATTCTCAAAATTTACATAGCACCACTCAAATCTGTATTCACCCCTTAAAAGTAGTTTAACACACAACAGATTATTAATGAATATATTTCCGAAGTTAAAGTCATGTTTGTCCGATACAACTGAGGTTCTAATCTCAGTACCCGCGAATAAAAAAATCAAAAATTTGTCTTTTAGATGACGGTAACTCGTTTTAAATAAAGTAGAAAAATAGATTACTTGATTTTTCCCCTTCAAAATAATAAATGTACAAATAAATAAATTCATTAATTCATTAATTATATAATAATTTTGAAAAAAAAAAGGAACAAATTTGATAAATGATCAATTCACTAGAACAAATTTTTATAACGTGATATGCGTATAACGTAATGGTGCGTAATAAGTATTATTAATTATTAATGAAGTGGTAATTCTTCTTCATTAATAATCCAAATGCATTACCGTCAACATATGGTTTATTTCTTGAAGAGCAGTTTACAACTAAATTTAACTGTTGTATGTTATCGAGGTGGACGACTATCCAGTAACTCTTAGAGTTCAAATGAAAATGAAATTAAATTAATTAATGTAAGCACTTATTTAAAGTTATTTTAATTTTATTACTTAAATAAATAATTAATTTTATTGAAGCAATTAATAGAATTATTCCAATTATTTCCAAAATTGAATGAAATTTACAATTAAATTTGAATGAGTAAATGAATTTATATTAAAATCCGGTAACATTTAAAAAACTCCCATAAAAAATTCGTAGCGTTTGAGACGCCTGTTGCGACCTCTCCATTCGACTGTTATCAAATGTGCCCCATATGCATACTTTGGACCAGTAGTTCTTGATTTATTAAAAGTCAGGCGAGATTAACAGGAGAATTAGAGGTCAAAGGGCTTTCAGTAAAAAAATAGTTGGAACAGCTTGCGTATTCACCCGAAGTCCGCCATCTTGTTTCTTTGTTGGTCTTTTATAACCACTTTATGCTTAATTTTTGAAAATTTAGAGGTTAAACAAACAATAACAACAAAATTTTAAACACAAAATCAGCACTCCAAACATTATTTGTAAAAAAGAAAATAAATTAAGGGAGGGTGAGGGGGGAATTCGTAATTAGCAAACTGTAAATACATAAATTTTAAAACAGTAGAGTTAAGCAAATATTCATTTTCAAAAATATATATTCCAAAATTACAGCCAAAATAAGAATCAGAGATTAAACGTCTTAAAAAACAACAACAAAAAAAAAGTAAATAAAACCAAATGAAGAAATTTAAAATTTCTTCATTTCTTCGAAATTCTTTCTTCAAAATTCTTCAAAATTTCTTCATTCCGGAGATGGCGGCAAAAAAATGGCCGCCATCTCCGGGCGAATACAGCAGGATAACCAAATAGTTAAATGTGTGTCCCGCTTATTTTCGATGAAGAATTTAAATTCGTCATCAAACTTCAACAACACAAACGTCTGAAACACTCGAAACCCAATTTTAAGAATTAGATGTCTTAATAAACCGTAAAGTTTAGAGTACTAGTTTATAAGCCCCGTCGTAAATAACGGAATGTTAATCTGCGTTTCGTTTTCATAAGACTTCATGTAAGCAAATAACAGAATGAATATATTATTATTGAAGGGTTTGTATTGTAGAAAAGTACATTTTAAAAATAACAAATGATTTCTACAAATACAAATGATGAGGATTTTTTTTTATTTATTTACCCAATATTCAATCCTTGAAATTGATCAACAATTGGTCAAAACAAACAGCAATATTTACTGCAACAATAATAATAATTAGAAAGTGAAACACAACTTCTGAAGATTTCACAAAACATTAAAATAAAATATTGAACGCGTTCAAGTTTTTTTTTCTTTTAAAATATATTATTTTTTATAAAAATAAATGAATCTCAATAATGAATAGCTTAAGAAACCACTTTCTATTAGGAGTAGATCAAGGCAGCGGTTTTACTCATCAATTAATAAAGTTTATGATTGGTTGATTGAATGATTTCGTTTCTTAATATGGATCTGGCGCCATATGTCGGCAATTAATATAAACGAATGAACTGTTATTAAAGTTATAGTTTTTTTGTCATAGAAAATATGCAGGACGCATTGATTTAATTCAAGATCAATTTTTTAAATCTTCAGCTATGTAATTTTAAAAATTCATTCCGTATAAATTAAAACCAAATTATTGTTATTATTTCTTTCGTAAAATTTAATTTAATTATATCAATTTTTAAGAGCTTAGTTTGTATCCACTTGAAATCTGCTTGCATTGTAAATAAAATTTACATTTCTTATGAAACGTAATTAAAATATAAGGAATATACAATACAATGTACTACATATATTAATTACATCAATGCAGATAAAATTTCGATTTTTAACATAGTAATATTTTAACATAACTTTGGAGTGAAAGCAGAATTGTAATGCCAATGTGAAATGATATTTTTCAGTCATACTATTGATAACATCTTATATTTCAATTACACCTGAAAAAGAAGAAAAAGGGGGGGGGGATCATTTTATTTATAATGTAAACACAGTTTTAAAAAATAAGCGGATAAATGTTAACTTCTTAAAAATTATTAAAATTAAATTTAAATTCTATTAAAAAATTCATAATAATAAAAATATTCATTTTATTTATATCGAACGAAATTTTAAAGTTGTGTAACGGAAACGCTTAAAAAATGATCTCGGCTGGATATAATCGACTCATTATATCCTGCATTTTTTTTTTTTAAACTATCATTTTAATCAAAAATTCCTTCATTTATATTGATTGTCAATAGATGGCGCCAAAACAATGTTGAAATAAAGTATAGCCGAAACATGGAAACTCTCTCTTGTTTATTTCACAAAAACATGATTCGGTATGTAAAAGTGAAAAACGCTTTTCAAACTCTTTTACAAATATTTTAAAAGCAGAATAAGATGTTGGATGGAATTAATGAGGTAAATGAATCGCTCAAAGAGCCGTTCATTTGTTTCTAGATTTGAAATTTGTGCTTCTGAATGGCAACGGTGTTCGTTTCTTTATATCGGTAACCGATTGTTGGTATCTGGTTATTATTAATTTAGAACTTAAAGTATTCTAATTGTATAGTTTTTGAAGGTTTTAGAAAAAATGAAGAAGAATAAATGTTACACAACGTAGATTAAATAACGCAGTTGTTCGATTTATAATACGGGATCAGAATGCTTAACCCTAACATGGCCGCGATATGTTTTTTTTTTTTTTCTCTTCCGAGGATGAGGGCGCCCCGGTATCGTCACCTGAGCAATTTATATAAATGGATAGTTTTTGAAGGTTTTATAAAAAATAAAGAAGAGCAGATGTTACACAACGTAGATTAAATAAGGCAGTTGTTCGACTTATAATACGGGATCGGAATGCATAAGCGTAGCATGGCCGCAATCTGTTTTTTTTTTTTTTTTTTTTTTTTTTTTTTTTTTTTTTTTCGAGGATGAGCGCGCCCCGTTATCGTCACCTTAGCGTATTATATAAATAGATTCTGAATGCGTTGGAAAGTGTTACGTAATCTGTGCTGGAATAATGAGTTTTCGTTCTTTTTAAATAAAAAGTCTGAAGAATCAAAATAATGTCTATAACATAAATATACTACTCCTAATTTCATAAGAAGTAAAAAGAACATTGTAAAAAAGTTTTTTATATTTTTTGAAAAAAAAAAAAAGCTATTTATTTTTTATTGGATTGTTTATTTAATAGCGTTTTTTTTTAAATAATTATATAGCTGTGAAATAAATTATTGCTTTTAATTAGCACTTGTATTCGTTTAAATGCATTAATTATTAAATTTCTTTTGGCAATGAAAACAAACAAATTGAAAATGTTTCTAAAAGAAAAATAGTTATTATATGGGCAAATTAAATTGTAAAATCATATTTTACCTAGAAAAAAATTATTTGTAAAATATATAAAATAAAAATATTTCGTTCATTTGTTCAGAAATTTAAAAAAAGTATGGAAAAGGATTGAATATAATTTGCGATCATGAAATTAATCATAATTAGTGTCGTCAAAGAACAAAAGCAAATTATTTATTCATTTAAACTTTTTTTAATATATTTCAAGTAAACTTCATTAATCTTGACTGTATTTTGCTAATAAAGAACTGTCCCTTTTATTTCTAAAAAATAAAAATGAGGAAAAAATAAACATTAGTATGAGACAGAGCCTATAAAATAATTTTAGTCTATTTTTCACTTTTGTTTTATCATAATACGGTAGTGAATAGAATATTTAGATAAAGTTAAATGAATCTGGTTATAACGAAAAACAAATGTTATATGGTTATAAGATTTTTAAGATTTTTCAACATTGTTGTAAAGTATTTACGATTTTGTTCGTCTGTCTGTGTGTCACACTAGCAATTGTAAAGATGCTTCGGTCGCTACAAAACTGATATATGTTATTGATATTTACTACAACATGTCCCCTATGTACATTTGTATACAGGAAAACACAAGATAATTCAGATACGTTAGTATGTTTGTGTTATAACAGCTTGAAAAGCATTTTAATGATGTTATAATATTTCAAATTAAATTAAATTGATGTATGTAATTTTAACAATCCTTATAGCATGTTTTCTATAGAGAAAAAAGCAATAAACTTTTTTTTTTTTTTTTTTTTTTTTTACAGCGTCTCACAAAGCAATTCGAATACATGTTTTAATTCTGGTAAGCAATTTTCAGCTGAACAAAAATTTTAATATACTACGAAGTGTATAAAATTTATATTTCGTTTACAAAGCCGGAAAAAGAAAAACCTATTGAAGTACATTACTGTGTATGGGCGAGTTTCTCTTGTAGTCTATTTCCCACCTGAACTAAGTTTTACTGTGGTCTTATTTGATACGTTATATTATCAATAGTTTCTATACATATCAGCGAAAAATAATTTAAACACATTACCATCTATAGGCAGTTATTCTTAAACATATTTTTTTATTGTTCTCAATTTTTTTTAATAAAGAAGGGTTATTTTTAATACAAAAGTAGTAAAAATTTATTCCCAATACACATATTATTGTGACCATAAAAGTTGTGAATTATGAGCATAACGAATTGACCAATATAAAGATTGGTCTTAGTAATGAACGTAGTGACGGTGACTCTGGGCAATTTTCATGATGACTTGGTCATATGGTATCAAAATTTAGTGCAAATACCTATTTGGCTTATGATATTCCAGAAATCAAATCTATACAACATATTGAAGCAGTCCAGGTTATTTGTGATATATTGGTGATTGCAAAAGCTCGTGCCCGATTTCCAATGCATCGAATTTCGAAGTGTACCCAAGTTGCTTTAAATGGCGAAATGCAATCGAATTGTCAATATGTAGTCTCACATCAATCTCATAAGAGGTCTCAAGACTCTTAAAGCTTCAAAATTTTCGAATTTAATTTTTTTTTTTTTACATGTTAAACTCCTATCCTTTCCTGAACATTTTGATATTATTGTTTCCTTGAAATCCCTATTAGAACAGAAGTTAATGGCTTTTAGAATTATACTTAGATTATTATTTTAGAATTTATAGCTGAAGCGGCATTTCCGAAACTTTGAAGTCATTTTTCTGTAAATGACGTTTTTTGGCATAACGCGCACGATATCTCAAAAACTTCTGAATATTTTTTCATGAAATTTTCAAAACAAATGTTTCATGTTAGTTTGTATAATCTGAACTTAAATTTTCCTTTTTACTATATTCAAAACAATGTTTGTTTTATGTGATTATACTCTTAAAATTTTCAAAAATTTTTATTAGGTAAATACAATTTTGTATTAAAAATATAAAAATGCTTTAAATACAATTTTTTTTTAGGTTCAGTGTAATTATTACAGTCTGAAGTAGAAGTAGGCAACACAATTTCCATTCTTTTTTCAAAATTTATTTTGTAATCGTGCGCGTAAACTGTTATACCAATTTTCTACTTGCCAAATGTCTGATACTTTGGAGCACCCTATAAATGCTAATTCTACATCTTGCTATTTTTCAAATGCATGAAATTAAAAAACATACTTATATCTTTCATTCCGTCAAAAAATTGTGTTTTAAAATCATATACATTTTAAGATATTGAATGTTGAAAATGGTCTTTTTTCTCTTTTTTTCAATTTTAAGAGTCCTGAAACCCCTTATTAGAAAGACCCCCACGGAGGGCACTCCCCCCGGGACTATATCCCTCGTGTCGATAATTGGCCGTCAAAAATCAACCCAACCCAACCCTGAAACCCCTTAAGTAGTAATCCGTGGATTAGTATTCACTAAATCACGGATTAAGTCATGATTCCCAGAAAGTCGCTTAGAACGAATTTTATGGTTTAGACTGAAATCACCATTTCGAAGTCGACAAAACCACTTTTTAACTGTCCCAAGAGCGAGAGCTCGATCTAAATAAACAGGGCCGAAACTAGCCTCTTTTGAGCCCGAGGCAAACATGGATTTTGGCGCCCCCACTCCCTCCCCTTTCGCAAAGTATATTTAAAAAGAGAATTTTACTAATTTTCTAATAGCCGACTTATTTTAAAATTTAAAATATGTAATCATAAAATACGTAATACTGAACTACGTAATCTACAATGGCGGATCCAAGGGGGAGGTCACGGGGGTCGTGACTCCCCTCTGAATACGAACAAAAATATTCTAAAGATCATTTTTTAAATGAAATATACAGTAGAGTCCCGATTATCCAAGTTTCCGCTTTAACCGAGTTATTTTCTTCTGATGGACTGATGACTTCCATTATTCTGAAACAGCTATTATAAATGAAGTGTTAGGTGAAGATGAAAGAGCAGACGTAAAATGTTAGAACTCTGATTTTCTGGTCAGAATGGGGGAAAAAATGGCCTTTTTTTTTTTTTTTTTTTTTTTTTTTTTTTTAATAGATTTGCTATATGCATTAATCCTTAAGGGTGTTCTCAAATCCAAAAGGGCAACTTTCTGACATAAGTTTTAATTTATTTTTGTTCGAAAATGCATGAAACTAGCTGGTGTTGTTGTCCAGAAACTATGCCGTCGAGCTGTTTTTTCCGATTTTTTGCAAACACAATAGACCTTTCAGAAAACAGTGTCAAAGTGGACGTTTTGAACCGAGTTTACGCGCGAACGGAGAAAAAGCACTCAAGAGCGGGCGAAAAACGGGTTAGTCACGTGATCAAAAATGCTTATAACTCAATAGAAAATTGATGGATCAAAAAAGGGAAAAAGCAGTTCAATTCCAAATCGCTTCCATGGCCAGGCTTTCCAGTTTTGCACCTTTCCGTTAAAAAATGAATTTATAAATGTGTCAAAACGTTTTGCGCTTGTTGAGCAGAGCAGTTGAGAACAGCCTTAACGCCAAAGGTCGAAGTATATTCCTCCCAGAACAAGATTTTTTCACGAATTTGCTCAATTGGCACCACTTTTTTAAAAGAAACATTTTTAGTTCTATTTGACTACATGCGCAAGAGAAATTACTCATAAATATACTTTTAAAATACAGTGGTGCGAATGTAATATAAAAATAGAATCAGGTACAGGGTGTCCATAATTAAACAAACGACCCTACTTTAAAGTTGTCTACAGACAAAAGTGTTGTTCATAAAGTTGTGAAATTTGGTGAAAGACATAATAAAGGAATGGAAATTTGCTTAAGAAAAAAAAAGTTCAATATTTTGCTACCAGAAGGCGATTTTTAATAAATTACACATTTAGCATTACGATAGTTTAGAAATTTTATTTATTAACGATTCTAAAGACAGCATTTCACGACATGTTCCTAGCATTTCCCAGAGCACACTACAATCAGCTGTGGAACATGCTATTTTACGATTCCAGATGGTATCTGAAACAATGATGACCATCATGCGGAACATGTTTGGTTATAACAAAATTTTTTAAACTATCGTAAGTGTATGCTAAATGTGTAATTCGTTAAAAAACGGCCTTCTAATATTCCTTTTCGCTCAAAACAAATTCCGATACCTTTATTATGTACTCCACAATATTTCACAACATTCTGAACAATAGTTTCATCTGTACACTGTTAAAAATTTTGCAGCATTCTGGCAGGTCATTCGACCGTTTAAAAAAAAAAAAAAAAAAAAAAAACGGTTTCATAACCATAATTTGACTATATTCTGACCATAAAATGGCCAATAATATGGTCAGAATAGTGTTAAATTACGGTTGTGTAACCGTTTTCGTAAAAAACGGTCAAATGACCTGCCAGAATGCTGCAAATTTTTAACAGTGTAGACAACTTTAAAATAGGGTCGTTTAGTTATGGACACCCTGTAAATAAAATTTCTAAACTATCGTAATGCTGTAATTTATTAAAAATCGCCCTCCGGTGGCGAAATTTTAAACTTTTTTTCCTTAAACAAATTTTCATACCTTTGTTATGTTTTGCACCAAATTCCACAACTTTATGAACAATAGTTTGTCTGTAGACAACTTGGAAGTAAGTTCGTTTAATTATGAACACCCTATATATAAAGCTTGGGCGTCTGTTTTCCAACACTCTACCGCAAAGGGTTAAAAAAATTCATTTTGACTGAACTGCTGAACTGGTTTTTATTTCATATAATTACATAGGTATGAAACAATATGTTTTAAATTGGTATTTTTAACCTTTTAAAAATTATTCATGATAAGTTATATTTTGTAATACACAGGCATAATTTTTCTTTAAAAGACTATTTAAAAGTTATTACTCTACGGATCAAAGACATAATAAAAGTATTATTTTATCTGGAAGAAAAATGATCACTAAAAAATGTACAAAATCAAAACTTGATTGGACATTTGTTCATGGAAGAAATTAGAGGGGGAAAAAATCAGCTATCTATGCGATTATAAAGTTAGCCATAATTAGTATTTTCTAAGAACAAAGACTAATTTTTCATTCATTTTCTTTCTTATATTCTGAAAAAAAAAATTAATTAGAAATATTAACCTTAACGCTATATTCTGCTAATAAAAAATGGGTCATTTCTCTTTCAATAAAGAAAACGGTGGAACAAAATACTTAATAAATAATTATAAGCAAGAAGGTTACTCGGTTTACAAAACTGCAGTTAAATAATTTCAAAGTTTAATTGAAACAAATTTTCTTCTTTATCGTATGAAAATAACAAATCAATAATATATATATATATATATATATATACTTGCTACATTAAACTCTGTTAACTTATTTCCGACGAGCGTCTATTGTGCAATTTTTAATATTAGTATCACACCAGTTATTCCAAATAGAAATTTTTTTTCTAATTTCATCGAAGAAACTCCTTTATTAAATGAAGCGAAATATACTATTCAAAATTGCAGGTAGAAAAAATTGGGAACTGTGTGCACCCTATATATGACATTCGTCGGGAAGGGGTTAAAACTTAAGAACATAAAAAGGTTTTATTTTCACTGTTAAAATTTATAGAGTATGGAAATTTTCTATAAAAATTAAAACTTAAAACAAAAGTTGTTATTTTTTACATAAAAGGATTTTATAAATTTATTGTTTAAAATTTTATGCACTTTTTATTGTTAAATAGTATTCATTTTCATTTTGAAGCTTTTTGTTTGTTTGCTTTATTGGTTATGCTGATATTATAAAATAAGTTAAAATGTTGCACTGCATAACGTTAAATTTATGCATTTATAGTTAAATATTAAAAATATCGGAATAAGGACTAATATTCATTCAGTTTCGTAATAGAAAAAAAAAGTAGTCTAAATGTACTATGTTTGTCTTAACGATGTTCAAATTGTATGGCGCAAAAGACTTTCCTCAAAATTTCTAAATAGCGGATTTTAACTACATAATAGTTTACTTTGAAGGTCAAAAATTAAAATAAAGCCTATCCGCTGATAAACAAAAACTTAAGGGTCTTCTAAAAAACCAGAAACCATCACTAAGCTATTCTAGGCTCTGTATTTAAAAACCTACTAGAGGTTTTTTTCGCTGATTTAAAGTTGTTGTTGTTTATTATTGTTGTTGTTGTTATTTATGTAAAAGGCACCAAGAATCTGGTGTAAATAAATATATAAAATACTTGGTAAAATCATCATATGAATTAAATAAATGATCAAGTGCGAGTATTACTCACATTCAGAGGGTTCCGTACAATAAATATATGAATTATTAACCGTATTATTAAAAAAAAATCGTGCTAAAAGAATAATAAGACTTTGTAAAAAACTATACAATGTAGTGTAGGATATAACTGCATGTAGTACTAGAACAGTATGAATGAGTATACCATAAAAGTTCAAAGAGATATGAAGTCTAAATAATATCAAATATTGCTGTTCTGTATAACTCTTATTTATCCTTTTCCTGATCTGTTTATAATGAATTTAATTCAGAACTGACAGTAAAAGTAGTGCATATTTAAACTTCATTTGGCACTCCATAAAACTAAATTCAGCGTAGTAATAATCTTTTCTTTTTACAGTGTAGCTAAAACGTAACACTTTTTCAAAGTTTAAACTTGGCATTGTGCTAAGCGCGCTTCGAAAGAAGGTCGCAAAGTTGCAACGCCGCCTTGGTCTGCGCCGCGTTTTTCCAGACAGGTTTTTAATTAACTTTTAAAGACATGGGAGGCGTATTGGGAGATTCACTCAATGCAAACTAGTCGCGAATCCCATAGTAATTATGTAAATAATTCTAATTAAATTAATCCGTTTTTAACAATTTGACGTTTATTGCTTTTACCGGTTGATTCTCCACCAACCTTTAACTCGCGGTTCAACTCTCAGTTGAGAAACCTTCCGTTGACAAATCTAACCGCGCGCCGGTTAAGATTTCGAATTCATCAATAACTTTCAAGCCGCGATTAGTCGACCTGAGTTAGTCAACTCTCGCTTGAAATCTGCGTAGTTGATTGGCTAAAGGAATCACATGACCTAGCAATCCTCTCTGCGAGTTCTGTCCTTCCTTGACACCATCTTAATCTGTTTCTTTTCAATAACGAAACTAAAGGCAGTATTGAAATTGGAAATGCATACTTATCATGTTTAATTTTTAAATAAAAAATTCTTATAAGTAAATGTGCAATTTCCATTTTGATTTCATGATTTTGTTCTTTTACAGAACAAAAGTTTCAATAAAATTCTTAACAATAAAATTCTTAAAAAACAGTTGATTAAAAAATATCTTGATTAAAAAAATCATTTTCTTTAATGTAAGTTTAATAAACAATTATCTGATCAAACTAGTAGTATTAAGTAGAATAAAAGTAAATAACGCAATAGGTTTATTTATTTATTTTTTACAATGAATATTAGATGTGAAGATATTTTCATATAATTATTTCTAATGCATATATATTTTATTTAACAAATGTCTGTACAGATTCAATTAAAATATCTTGGATAAAACAGCATGCCGGTAGCAAAAAAAAAAAAAAAATAAAAATAAAAATAAAAAGACGAGGCCTTAGAAAATCCTGTGTTGATTATTACACATTTTTTTAGAGATCATGTTTAATAATTTTAGAAGAAGGCCGAGAACATGTATTAATATTCTTGATGTATTGCGAAATTATATATAAAAAAAAATCTTCTGAAAAAATGTTTCTTTAAAACAAAAATCATTATTTCAAACTTACTAAGTATGTAATAAAACAAATAATTATTTATCTATTATGAACAATTGATCACATATACACAATTCGGTAGAAAATTCATGCTTTAAGCAACTATGAACGAGGGACTCAAATGGAAGAAAATTTGTTTTCTATTTTTTCATTATTATTAAAAAAGAGAGACAGAAAGAAAGAGTTTTGAATCATATATTTTTACAAAATTGGTATTGAAAGTACATATTTCCATTTAGATTTGTTAGATGGCGCCACCACAAAATACTTTGTAAATCAATAAAATTTGAAGCTTTGTTTTCGACACACAAATTAGTATAATTTTGCATTCATAGAGCAAAAATATCCAAAAAAAAGGGGAAAAATGTAAGTGACACATTCTTTTATAATACCATCTTTAATAATTAATGCTTCGTTTAATTAGTAAATTCCAAAAAGCTTTGTTTTTAAAAAAGAAGCATCAGCGCACAATTTAAAACGACCGCCATCTTTCTTTCTACTAGGCATGCGCGGTTCACTAACCTACCTACCAGAGCTTGGTTGAGTTAGTCAACCCCAGGTTAGTATTTACTTCGAATTTCGTCAGGTTGGGTAAACGGAGAATTGGATTTCGCATTCAACCGAGAGTTAAGCTCCGAAACGCGAGGTTGAAGTTGACGGAGAATTACCGGGTTATACTGCTACTGGGCATTAATTACACAAATATATAATTAAAAGTTATTATCTAGGCTTTAAAAGCAGATGGTACATAGAGTACGCCGCCCCTGTCATTATCTAGTCCAAACCGTTGGTGTTTTTAAGGGTTTACATTTCAGCTAATTATCGACGATTTTTTCGAAAACCATTGTCGACAATGCTTTTATACTTCTGCTACGATAGGTACCTCCAGCGCTCCTCAACATGTTTGCTGAAAGTTCGCAAATCGAAATTTGTGTGCAACGGAAAAATGCGCTTTTCTCAAAAACTATGTGACCTAGGGTGATCGCTATAATTTTCCTGCAAGTTTTAAATTAACGTCTACTACCTCTAATTTTTTCATAATTTTAGTTTCAGTAGATTCGAAAATAGATTGGGGGGGGGGGGGCATATTTTTGCACTACATTTTCGACGATATCTCTGAAAATATAATACCTAAAATTAAAAGAAATGCATTTTTGAGTGCAGCGTTATGAAAGCTTTCACGCGATACCCCTAACGATATACAAAGAAAATATTTTTTGTTTCAAGAAACTTAATCAGCCCCTCTACATTTTTCCTAAATATATTTATGAATGTTTAATAATCTGTAAATATGTGGGTCAATAGTCTTTATTACTTCCCCCAATTTAAACTTTCCACGTTCCTTAGTTTACGAGTAAAATGGCTGTGACAGACAGACACAGGAGTGATCTTATAATGGTTCCGTTTTTACTTTTTACGTACGGAACCCTAAAAATGATTTAAAAACATGAAAACATCAATTTAAAAGAATTTTTTTTTTTAATTACTTAAGTTATGCCACCTTAATATCCTAAGTAAAATCATCTTTCAAATAAAAAACATTTAAAAAAATCAACATTAAAGCTGGGATTTCTTTATTCTTTGTGTAGTGTTTTTAACAAACTATCTTATATCATCATTATTATTATTTTAAATACATAGATAACTTTTATTTTTATCATTATCATTATTATTATATTACTTCTTCTATACTACTGCTACTACTGCTACTATTACTACTACTACTACTACTACTACTATAACTATAACTACTTTCACTACTACTACTGAGTAACAAAAAGTATAGTTTTAACCTAATTCGAAACATCTAAAAATTCTTTAAGCATTCTTTAACACGTTGAATGCCAAGTCTATTTTGTCTGTCTTTCCGGTTAGGCCACGAAATAAGACTCCTGTTACTTAATCTATAAGTGTCAGTGACTGATTCGGCCCAAGTGTCAGTCACCGGTGGCTGACGTGCCATTCAACGTGTTAAGAATTTTGAATACTGTTCCTTTTTTATATTCTTTATTTAATAATTTCTTTTTAAAAAGTCTTCGAAATCGTAATATTTACGAAAAGTTCACGTAACATTTTACGTATTTTTCGTACTTATTTAGTCATTTCCTCGGTGCGAAAATTGGAAGACCAAAAAATATCTATTTCATAATGTTGATTGCAATATAAAAAAATTAATAATATTGATTTTTTCAAATGTTTTTAATTTTAAAGATGATTTTACTTAGGATATCAAGGTAGTATTATTTATGTAATTAAAAAAAATTAATTGACGTTGTCATATTTTTAAATTCATATGATGATTTTAACAAGTATTTTATATACATTAGTTTTTACACCAGTTTCTTGATGCCTTTTTACATAAATAACAACAACAATAAAACGAAAACAATTTTAAATCAGGGGGGAAATGCTTCATTTTGTTTATTCAGTAACATATTTCTCCTAAATATCACCAATTCCTTTGATAATCCCAGTTTTCAACCACTAGAAATGAGTATCAGTCAATATTCCATAAGAAATTTTTATAGTTTTTGCTCTCCTTAATTTTAGTACTGAAGAAATGACGTAATGAGTACGAAAAATACGTAGAATTTTACGTGAACTTTTCGTAAATATTAGGATTGCTAAGACTTTTTAAAAAGAAATAATTAAACAAAGAATATAAAGAACGAACAGTACCTATTAAAAATTCTTTATTTTGAATATAATAATACAATTTTGAATATAATCAGAAATTTTGATACTTTTTGCTCTCCCTAATTTTGGTACAAAAGAAATGACCAAATCAGTACGAAAAATACGTAAAATATTACGTGAACTTTTCGTAAATATTAGTATTGCTAAGACTTTTTTAAAAGAAATAATTAAGGAAAGAATATAAAGAACGAATAATATTTAAAATTCTTTATTTTGAATGTAATAATAATACAATTTTGAATATAATAAGAAATATTGATACTTTTTGCTCTCCCTAATTTTGGTACAAAAGAAATGACCAAATAAGTACGAAAAATACGTAAAATATTACGTGAACGTTTCGTAAATATTAGGATTGCTAAAACTTTTTAAAAAGAAATAATTAAGCAAAGAATATAAAGAACGAACAATATTAAAAATTCTTTATTTTGAATATAATAATACAATAATTTAATTCTTGTATTAAAAGTTTCTAAACATACTGGAAGAAAGATTATTTCGGTCTCCCTAACTTGTTAATGACAAATAAGTAAATAGTGGTATGTCATTCTGTACAAATATTTGATCTTGTGCTGTGAAGGAAGGTAAATACGGAAAAAATATTCAGCGCACTTTCATTTAAGTTTTTTGCAGAAGAAATGGAAGATTTTGTTTGGTTATATGTTTTCCCATAGGGTAACTCTAGGCCATAGTTTTTAAAGATTGAAATAAAAATTCTTAGAATGCAAATACAAGAAAGATTTATGCATATTTGAAATTCTTATACATATCCTCATCATACTTTGGACAAAAAATAATTAAATATCGAGAACAAAAAGTGGCAAACAAAATTGAAATTAAAATAGCAGATGGCCATCTCTCCTTCAAGCCGAGGAGAGATGACCATCCAATCCAAAACAGGAAAAATGAAGTTAAAATAACAAAAAATAACACATTTCATGTAGTTAATAATGAAAAACACATAGAAATTTGTAAAGATCCAATTATATCGCGGAAAATCAGCGAATAAAATTTGAATAAACAAACTTTGACGTATAATTTCAATCTTTCACTTTTCGTAAAATTTTCGCACATTTTCGCCAAAGATCTTGATAGTTCGTACAAGATTCGTGGAACCACTTCTGGCACCTTATGCATTGTATCCAGTCATCCTTTTTGGTTGTATTTCTTCATTTGGTTGTATTCTATTGGTGGTACATTCTTCTCCATAACCAACACAGTGATCCTCGTCCAATTCTATTCCCTCGGACTCTGTAGAATCTAATAATTTCAAATGTATTTCATCTTCTTCGCTGCTCAAAATGTCCTTATTTTGTTTGTTTTTTCTCGCTTTTATTTTAAACTTTTTCACAGTTTTAATTTTTTTTTCTTTTTTTTTATCAACTTTATCTGTTTCTGGGATGAATGTTTCCGAAGTTTTTCAATATTTTATGAAACAAAAATACATCGCTAGACTCTATTATATTATTGTTATTGAAATATTTATATTAGTTCAAATTTAAATAAATATGTCAATTAGAATAATTATAAAAATAAAAATTATATAATTATTTTAAAAATAATTATATTTATTTAAAAACCTCACTCTATATAATTTTGAAATTTTGATTATGGGTGACCATCTCTCCTCGATTTGATGTGGGCATCTCCCCCAAAATTGATGGACAGATTGCCACCCAATTTAAAGCGACACTCCGCCATTGTGCGTCTTTGTTTTAGACTTAAAACCAAAGATTGGATTATATACGTGCCTTAAAAATCCTTTTAGTAAAAAGAAATGTAACAATCATACTGCAAAACGCTCAGATACCTAACTCAACAAAAATATACAACCACTAAATTAAAAAAAAAACATTAAAATTACACTTTCTTTTTATAATTGAAAAACACAGCTGCACGTCGCATTGAATGAACACGTTGAACTATTTCTTACGAGCAAAGTTTATGCTGCAATATATGATATAGATTTTGAAATATTTAGACTGGCCATCTCTCCTAGAATTACCTTACTTTGAAAAAAATTCTCAAAATTATCTGCATTCTCACCATTTTATTACTTATAAAGACTTTATTTAAAAAACCTGCATCTACTTTTTAATCCAACAGATATGTAAAAGATTTTTAAAAAAATGATATGAACTTCCTTAAAAATTCACATGTTAATATTCTTTATTACTAATTTGAGGACACCAATAAACCAACATTACAAAACGGATGTACAGATTTGTTGTGTATGAAGATTACCCGCTATATTTCTTGAGAATTTTGAAGAAAAGTTAAAATACATCGAAAATTTTAAAGATGTACAGACTACGAAAAATGTTTTTGGGGGAAAATACATTTGATATACACTTTCAGAAGGAACTAAACACACTTTCTGTCAAGTAAAATGTAATATAATTATATTATGATTAATTTTATTTTAACAACTTAATAACACAAAAAACAAATACCCTGATACATTGGGTAACGGCTACCAAGGCTAAGGGTTATTGTTTTTCTGACTGGGTTCACGAATTATTGTTATTGTTATTATTATTATTTGGATACGTTACACTGAAATAGCACAGAAGTGTTATATTTGAATTGAACGAGAAATTCGTTTTGATTAACGAACATTCCAGCTAACCCATATAATTCAGAAACAAATTATGTTTGTTAGCTGAAGTATCACTTTATTGGTATTTTTAGTCAATTTTTTCATATTTTAAAGTCCATCATCATCATAATGAAACGCTTATTATAAAAGATATTAAAAGCGTGTATTGCAAATTGCGCATTGTTACAAATGTTGGCAAAGGGGCCAGAACACTTTCTCAAAGTAGATGGAGGAATCGTTAACATTTTCTACAATGATTCTCCTCTTATTAAATTTTCGTACCAATCTTCAAATTAATAATTTAAGATAAATGCACCTACAGTGGGGCCACTAATTTTTTAAGTGTAAAAACAAGCTCAAAGTGCATTTCTTGAAAACGATTGAAAGAAATCCAATAGACTGAACATCCTTCAATGTTAACTTTCCATAAACTGTATGGAATAATAGTTTTATTTTCTGCTGGTACATTTTATTATTTTCTAGAGTGTCTTCAAAAACAGATTTTTTGGCAAATTCTTAAAGATTTCATTAAGAGATAAGTTTTTATTTCAAACATTGTTTCTTTAACATTATGTTTCATTTGAAATTAAACTACTGTTGATATACTCTATTACATTGTGAATAATGTGTTGGATAAACCGAAAACTTACAGATTGATCCGTCAGCAATTTACCAGGCCCTTACTACTAGAGCATAGAGAAATGTAACATTTTATTTTTCATTTTTTCCGAAGAATATAGTTTGAAGCTTTGAATGTTTATTCTGATACATGAAGGTTAGGACTAGGCTAAATATAAATATATCTATTGGAATTCACATATTAAAACAAACCATAACTTTTTTTTTCCAATAGTAGTACACAATTCCAACAGCATAAATGCACTCTACACCCTTCAATTAGCCTAAAAACAAATTTTTATGCAATTCGTACGATAAGTTTCCGAGAAATTAATTATTTTAAAACGTGCGTATTTTAGGGGCTGTATCCAAATTAAAGTTCGGTACTGGATTGTTGACCGAGAGAGCCCTTTTCTTGATCAAGGCATCTTAAGCGACACTCAAGCAGTCATTGAAGCGTGCTAGATTACAGTACAGCATAAGAAATTTCAAAATATCTAGTAACTTTTATCATAGATGGCCCCTTAAACCATCATTTTGCCGGTTTTTAAGCATCATTTTAAAACTACTTGGAAGAAAAATGTGAAATTTTGGATTTCCAAAAAGCAGGACTTAATACATCTAAATCCATCAAAAAAAAATGTAGGTTGCAATTCATATTTTTTTCGAATATTAATTTCATAATTCATATCATAAAATTATAAAAATTGCAAATTCACCGTATTTATGTTTGGGTATTTTAGTATTATTGCTACACGAAAAATTAGTACATTAGGAATATAATTTCAGGAGATATTAATAAAAATATGAAAATGTAATTTAACATTAGAAGCACTAAATTTTGAATGGTTATAATTCAAAAAATTATCATTCAAATGACTTGAAATTTGGTGTCTGGGCATAGTTTGAACCGAAGATTTGAAATATCTTGTTAAAATTGGGTTTTGCCATTGAAAAAAATGAAGTTTGAATTCGTTTTAATATGTAGATGGCCCCCTACACAAATTTTATATGCATCAATTAAAAAGTAGACTTTATTCCCAATCGTTCGGTACCACTAACTTTCTTCTACGATGATTTGTTCAGGAGTTAGGGGGTGTTTACTTTTTTTTCCCGCGACAGTACAAGGGTCTTTAATACTGCGCTCCAGGTTACACTTGAGCTCATTAACTCTTTTTATTGCACCCAAGAAGTCTTCATGATAAATGCGTATTTTGCACTTATTAAGTATTTATAATAAGTGTTAGTCTTAATTAAAAGAAAGAAAAGATGTTCACTGGTTGTTCCTACAATATTTGCCGTTAACGCAATACTGAAAGATTCATTCGTTCTCAAAAATAGACCTTTTTTTTTTTTTTTTTAGAATTATGTCATTTTTTACATCCTCGGTAGCCTTTGTTATTTTTGAATTGGAATGTTTTTGCAACTATACATCTATATCCATTCATATATGAAGTTTTGTATCTTTATGCAATGTACGTCCATCGCACGCACGTATAAATGAATATGTGTGTATGCTAGATATACAAATAAATATGAGAAGGGAGTGCTCGTGAAGATGCTTAAAAATATTAAAGGCGCTTATCTTAATATAAAGGTTGACGATACAAAGGTCTTTATGTACGATATCAAAAGCATCAAAAGATGTATCAAAAGCAAATTATGCAAAACTCTAAAGCATCGAAAAAGCCGTAGTAGACAGAATTGCATTTTCCTATTTAAAATCTATAATCTTTAATTTATATATAAAACCGTTGTTGTCGATTTAACTATTACAGTTCTACATTGCTCAATCTATCTTTTTTATTCTTCTTATTATTTTTCTGTACAAAATGTAAACATTTATAGAGAGTTTAATTTTATTGCTTAGAGGAGGACGACAATTTTATAGCCTTTGTTCATCCAAACTAAAATTTCCTTTTTTCTAGATAAATTTTTATCGAATCACTTTCGAAAAATGTGGTATTTTGTGTATTAGAATATGTTGGCATTAAATATTTTGATGCATTCATGCGATTTAATAAAACATTTGATTACCAATACTTAATAACCTTTATTATCTTACAAAATTGTAAATAATCAGTGCAGAAATTAAATAAATATTAAAAATAGAATTGTTGGTTGTTGATAGCTTAATCACGCTCAATTTACGTTCAATTCATTCGCTTTGAAACGTTTAAACCCGATCATTTTTATTTCAACTTATTAAGATTAAATAAAGAATACTCTACCTGAAAATATTTCTAAATATTAAGCAAGACATTTCCTGTTCATCATTAAATTCTAAGGTACTCCCAACGTAAAAATAGAAAAATAAGAAGTGTATTCGCAATTTCAAGTGTTCTTGAAATGTCTGCAAATTGTCTCGCCAATTCAACATTATTGGAGTCATTTTCTTTGATTTATAGCGAATTGTTCTTTTTTAGCCCCTTAAGACAGTATTTATTCTCGCAGGATAAAAAAAAAGGAAGTAAAAGAAAAATACAGTTCGAGTTAACGTCTTCATTTTCTTATTTGTTCCAATCTTTTAGCTCTGCAATTTTAGCTCGTTGAGTTAAGTACTAGGTTAGAAGTTTCATCTTTCTCTTTCTTACACACAATATTTCAGATGTGAAATTTTAGAGGAAATGCTGTTGCGTTATTAGGAGAAAATATTTGATTTCTGGAATTTGAAGTGACCTCTGATTTCTAGTTTATTCGAAAAATATACCTAAAGTCAAGTTTCTGTTTAAATATTTGTATTCGGAATGTACTAATTATAACATTAAATTCATGTATTATTTCTAGTATTTCCTTTAAAATCTCTTTTTTCCGATTGTTCCGTCTTAGAAGCAGGGGTGTAGTGATGGGTATACGGAGGTATACGCTGTATACCTTCTGTATTTTATTAAGATGCTCCGTATATCCTCAGTTTCTCAAAAAAAACTGTGGCGTATATTCTAGCCATGAACGTTCATGACTTTAGCGTATACCCTCTGGTTTATTTACGACTACAAGACTGCTCAGAAGTATGTTTTGGCTTCACCTTACGAGTAATTTGTAAAAACGACATTAAACTGTTGAATCAGATCGGCATCCACACGTCATTTCTTACTCCCCGCCTAATTCACAAGGTTGTTATTAAATATAACCAACTGTAAACCATTATCATGCTAATCATAATCAAGAATTTATGTTTGTGCGTGTAATGTGATGTTTTAGCTGTTAATAGAAAAAACTTTTAAAAAAAATTCAAAGCCTACCGTCCTTATCAAAAATGACATAGTGGTCCTACCATAGCCTGAGTGCTCCTGTGGATAAATTAAATCTTTCAAAAGACACCGTGAAGGCTGTCATTACGAGATTAGAACAGTATCTAACAGAATCTAAAAATAAGGCCACAAATGTGAAATAGTTGTAAGTGAAAACTGAAAAAGACAGAAAGCCTCCAAATTAAATTGGAGCAAATACGTGATGAATATTTCGAGATACAGCTTACACAACGGCATCAATTTCTAGAAACTGAGGATGACATCGGCAAATAAGCAACTAGGAAGCGATTAGTCCTGTAAGGCTGCTAGTCACTCAGCTTCCGAATTCCCATCGCTAACGCTAAGTCTATGGGCATAGAATGTATTCGTATATTTAAAATATCTCTTCAAGAATTTAATATTTTTAACTCCTTTTTTTTCTTTGTACTCTTCTTGAAAGATGTCTCTTTTTTTCTTAGTTGTCAAAATATTTCAAAAATCTGTGCTTAATTTAATATTTTATGCGTTAAAAGCTGACGAACAGTGAGTAAGTTTTTAACACTTCATATAAAATTAAGTATATATTTTAGAAATATTTTGAGAACTAAGAATAAAAGAGACATCCTTTAAGAAGAGTACACACAAAAAAAAGGAGTTAAAAATATTAATTTCCCGAGGACATATTTTAAATATACGAATGCATTCTGCGCCCATAGACTTAGCATTAACGAGGGGAATTGGGAAGCTGAGTGACAAAAAGTAAAAGAAAAATACAGTTCGACTTAACGTCTTCATTTTCCTTATTTGTTCCAATCGCTTATGCTTTGCAATTTTAGCTCGTTGAGTTAAGTACTAGGTTAGAAGTTTCATCTTTCTCTTTCTTACACACAATATTTCAGATGTGAAATTTTAGAGGAAATGTTGTCACGTTATTAGGAGAAAACGTTTGATTTCTGGAATTTGAAGTTACCTCAGAATTTTAGCTTGTTCGTAAACTACATACCTGTTGTTAAAGTCAAGTTTTTGTTTAAACATTCATAGTTGGAATGTAGTATTTATAACACTAAAGTCATGTATTACTTCAAATATTTTTCTTTTTGCGTGCTTTGTTGCATTTATTTGAAAACTGTCTCAGCAAATTTAGTAAAAACATTCACATATTTATTAACATATGTAGGACAATTGTACCATAAAATATAATAAATAAGATGTATTTGTTAAAAACACATAAACTTGCTCAGTGGTACACAAAAGCAAGAACTTTAATATGAACTCTTACAAATAAAATTAATTATAAAGCATAATATCGACGTTTCGAACTACTTCTGTAGTTGTCTTCAGGATAAATATGATGTTGAAATGTTTAAAAGTCTCGAGACTAAAGCTTCCTGTCGAGTTTTGGTAAATTATATGACTTTTAAACATTCCAACATCGTATTTATCCGGAACACGACTGCAGACACAGTTCGAAACGTCAATATTATGCTTTATCCCTAATTTTATATCCATTCACATATTTATTTATATGTTTAAACAGTGGGAATGCACTTTGATATATAAATAAAACTTGTTAAGGTTTTATTTTTTTTCTAATCTTTTTGTTTATAATATTCTTCTTTATTTTCAATTTTATTTGTTTTTGTCACTATTAATTTTTATGGACATTTATTATTTTTATTTAATAAATTTATATACTTCTTACTTAATTTGGATTATTACAACTTAGAAGTTTGGATACGATATTTCGTGCTGCAGTTGTCAAATTCAAATATCCCAAAAGACATTATCATTATTTTTCTCTTCACAATAAATTACGTTAACATATGCGTGTTCATTATAAAGTGATGCATGAATTCGATTGAGAAGATGCTTATAAGTTACGAATGTCAATTGATTTCGTTCGTTGTGCATTGTTCATCATCTATGCTATTAAATATAATGCTAATTTAATTATCTGCAGGGTTTTTTTTTTTTTAGTTTATTTGAAAAAAGCATCTGTTTAATTGCACTTAGAAATAATTTACTGTTTTTTTTTATGATTCCAAGATATACTAATCATTTAAATACAAAATATGAGCTGCAATAAGCTTGCTTTTTCTGCTAATTAGCCTATTCATGAAACAGTATTGAATCAACCATGATGATGGAAATAAATAAAAATATTTAGTACAGTACAATAGACACTCAATACAATGACTGTTCATTATAGAGACTTTTCCATTATAACCATTGTAATAAGACGCTGGATGTAGTGGAGGATATACGGTGACATGCGCCCTACACCTTTAATATTTCTAAAGTTGTTTTTTTTTTTGTTTTGTTTTTTTGTTTTGTTTTTTCACTCCGTAACTTAAGAGGACAGTGGACATTAAAAAACAAACATTTAAATCTTGGATTCATTCCCAAATAAGCTCAAACAGTCATATTCAAAATTTAGGGTTAAAATAATAAAAAGTTTTTAAATTATTCAGTATTTCAATTTTTAATAACGAATAATTTACATATTTTAAATTGTCCCATGCGCACTTATTTTGCTTAAAATATGGCAATATTTATTTATGAGATACATAATATATATAACAATAGAAGTTAGCATGAGTTGTAAAAGTTTGCTGAATATATAAACAAAAAATGTATTTTTTTTTATAATTATGCTTTGTTTTTTCTAAAAAAGTAGCTATATATTTTCATATGCATATAAATTACAACACTAAAATACCCTTGAAATCCAACTTTTTATGCTAAGATTTATTTATTGTTGTATGGAGAATATATAGTATAAAATTGAAAAGAATTAGATAATTAGGAATAAGCTTGAAACGTTCCAAAAGTTAAAAATTTGCGAAATTTTCAGTTTTGAGAAATCAACACTTTTGGTAAAAAAACAAACTTAGATAAGGTTGGTTGTGTTTATGACGGCCAATTATCGACACGAGGGATATAGGCCCTAAGGGGGATGAGTGCCTTCCGTGAGGGTCTTTCTAAGGGAACCTAACCCGTATTTACGCAAAGAAATTCAAAGTTCGAAAAAAAACCACGGAAAACTCCGAACGATTAGGCCGACGTGCGCGATTGGGTTTGAATTCAGCACCTCCCGTCTATCAGCTTCGATAGCAGAACCTCTCGGCCACTGGTGGAGGCAAAAAAAACTTATATAAATATATGCAGTTTTTAAAAACATAAAAGGTTATATCTCTGCGAAGATGCGTCAGAATTGAAAAAAAAAACTTTTGCATCTGATAAATTTGAGCATCTATTTTCATAATTCTCAAAATTAAGAGAAAGCGATTTTTTAGTCGAATTTAGTGATTTTGAATGTCCACTCTCCCATTAACTTCTGTAATTTTTTAACTCGCTATACATCTATTTCTCAAGTAAAGCTATAGCGTATACCCCTGGAATACCCTCTTGTTTGTTTTGTTTTTTACAAGTAGAGCATACTAAAAAAGAAAAGATAAAAATCAATTGCAAAATTTTACATCTGCATATTAATTAATTGCTTAATTACTATTCATGTTTGTCAGTTTTGTTTTCACGTTTTTCGCATTATTATTTTGATATCAAGATTTAAATGCAATCCTTTTGATTTTTTTTATTATTTTGATGAATTGTATAAAAACAGTATATTAACAAATACTATAAAAGCTTTATTCTATTATAACGACCAATTTCTATAAACTATTTTCGTTATAATGAGCGTTGTCTGTATTTATCCTCGTAAATTAAATTTAACCTTGACATAAAGATACAATTCAGTTAAATAGAACTTTTCTTTGTACTACCTATGATATGTTTAGTCCCTACGTTATACATACACACACTAGAATTAATGGGAAAAACGATTGGATAATTAATTCGTTTATTTGGACACCATGACATAATAAAATCTCTTTAAGGCGAATTTTTTCAAGAAAAAATTGAAACTTAATTAAATGTGCAAAAATTTTGAACCGACACCTAAACTCACTCCAAAGCTCTTCTAACCGATACATGAACTCACTCCACTGGGAAAGCTTTTCTTTGCTGCTATGGATGTAGTTAAAAGTCTCTTCTTAAAGACTTCAAAAGTGCACATATCAAACATCGTGATTTTTTATGCATATTTTGAGTATCATAAATGTAGTAGTTTCAATTTTCGTTAGTCGTTATGAATTTGTGTATTGAATCCAATGTTTTCAGTTCGAATCATATTTTAATAATAGAAAGAAACTTTCGGATCATTTTACAAAAAACCTTTTCTAGTTCTTATTATGTCTGAATTAAAAAAAAATCCAATTGATATAAAACAGAATGAAATTAATCTATCCACATCAAAGCATTTAAATTATCAGTTAAAGGGAGGAAAATTCATGAGTGTATTTTTAAAAATAAAGAATAAACTCTTAAAAAAGAGAGAAAGAAAGGAGGAAAAAGCTTTTAAATTTATCTAAAGCGAGATATAAAATGACTATTCTACAATTTTAAGCAACAAAGATATGGCATGAATCACCTATTGAGTTGTCTTTTTTTTTTTCAAGACTATAAGTCGATCTTTTATTTCCAGTCATCAAAACTAACATTTTTCGCTAAAAGTACCACAATAAATTTCAACTATCACTATGATTAGTTCTTTTCTCTCATCTATTTTTTTCTCATTTCTCTACACGTGCGTTATTGCTCACAAAAGAGAAAAGAAATGTGAATCATTCCGGTTATTTTTTTCTTTTCAAAAGACTGAAAACTCGCTCTCATTTTACCATTTTCTCGATGAGCATTATCGGAATGATCTTATTTGATTTACAGCCAGTTATTCGTTTCCTGTCTCAAACAGATTTTTTTTTTCAAGAAAGAAGGAAAAGAAAAAAAGACAAAATTGCTTCTTTTTTTTTCTTCTTTTAGTGCTTTTATCTTATACAACCCATATATATTTTTTTTTTCCTTTCCCAATCTCGCTCAGCGGAATAGGATACACAAGTAGGGACGATTCGTGTTTCATAGTTTTCTTTATCCAAATTTCCTTCTAGAAAAATTCTCGTCAATCACGATAAAAGAAAAAGAAAATTGCGTTTAGAATATTTTGTATCAAACTTATATTAAACTCGATGATTCTTTTCCTTTAGTTTTCCTTTAGTTTATGTTTTACCTGCTTAAGGGGAAAATTGGAAGAGTTGAAGGTAACAAACAGTAAACAAGCAGTTTTAAAAGATTTCAAAAGTATTTAATGGCTGATATATAAATTATTGGTCTTATAAAAAATTAAACTTTTTGTTCACTAGTTTTTTATTCCAGATTTATTCTGGCAATTAGTTTCTAGAAAAAATAATCCTTCCGTTCCTTCCATCCTTTTCTTTTTCTCTGCCTTCTTCCCGCTTTTTCTGTCTCTCTCGCTGTCTATTTATCTCTCGGTCTGTGTATGTATATTCTTTGATCATCTTTTTTTTCCAATTGATTTATTGTTTAGAATATTTTGTATCAAACTTGTATTAAACTCGATGATTCTTTTCCTTTAGTTTTATGTTTTACCTGCTTAAGGGGAAAAGTGGAAGAGTTGAAGGTAACAAACAGTAAACAAGCAGTTTTGAAAGATTTCAAAATATTTAATGGCTGATATATAAATTATTGGTCTTATAAAAAATTAAACTTTTTGCTCACTAGTTTTTTATTCCAGTTTTATTCTGGCAATTAGTTTCTAGAAAAAATAATCCTTCCGTTCCTTCCATCCTTCTCTTTTTTTCTGTCTCTGTCTTCTCCCCGCTTTTTCTGTCTCTCTCGCTGTCTATTTATCTCTCGGTTTGTGTATGTATATTCTTTGATCATCTTTTTTTAACCATTTGGAAATTGCTGTTGTTTTCGGTCGAGGATGGGGCCAAATGATACTCGCATTTTATTTTTTTAACGAAATTCAACGATGTTCTTTACTTTTAGAAGAATTTTTATTTGAATAGGTAATCGAAAGGCATAAAATCGTTAAAAATTGAAAAAGTTACAAAATGGGTAGGCGCAAATTATCAGATATGAAAAAATCCAAAGCCAAAGAGCGACGCCGAAATGAAAATCGTCTTGCAAAGCAAAAATCGATGTCTTCAACTGATTATGTAGGCCATGAAAATCGAGGTCTTCAACTGATGAAAATCGAGGTCTTCAATTGATTATGTAACCCATGAAAATCGATTACAGAATAAAAGACGTACGCGAAAAAGGAAACAATCTAATGTTTAATCGATTGATAGTAAAAGGCCATGTCTCGAGGGTCTCGAATCCACTAGCCACGGCGTTTTACAATCGGTCGATTCTAACCGGGAAAAATTGAGCTCAACGTAGGTAATTTGTCGCAATCTGTGGATGATTCGGTGGTACTGCTTTCGATTTGTAAACTGTTTTTCTTCTCGAAACGGAACTTTGAGAATTTATCGATGAAGGTTTTGGTTGTCTGAAGTTTGATCTTTGCGATCTGTTGTTGAAGAGGATGCGACAGAATTTGGTGGACGAAATTTAGATTTTTCGGTTAAATTTTGTTACGAAGGTGATTTGTCGCGATCTGTGGATGATTCGGTGGAACTGCTTCCGATTTTTAACCTCTTATCTTTCTCGGCTTCTCTTGTCGAAATGCCCCAAAATTAAAACTAAGTAAATATTAAGTCAAAAAAAAATTCCAAATGGTCGTTGTAATCTATTAAATTACAATTTTTTTTTTTCAATTGATTTACTGTTTCTAATATTTTATTAGGATACTTCACGAATTGCTAAAAGATGTTAAATAAAGATCTTATAAACAGTAAAAAATGTAAATGAAATCATAACACGAAATGCAATATTCCTCCTTGATTCGAACACACACAAAAAAAAAAAAAAAAAAACAATAAGAACTTTTATAATTTCACCGTTTTACTAAAAAAGACGACAAAAATAATAATAATATAGATGTTACAAGGGGCTGGTCACTCAGCTTGTGACTTCTTCTCCGTAATGTTAAGCCTATGGACTTTTGATGCGTTCGTGTACCAGTCGAACATGGTTAAGACGCGTTTCAAGGGAGTTAACAAAAGTCGCGTATTAAGCGCGATATCACAATCACGTACTAAACGTGATGTGTATAAAGTTGCAGGAACTGGGCTAATTTACACATTTAATCGTCTAAATGAACTTCAGATCTTTCATTTATATGTTTATGGTCAAAAATTGTGTCTTTTACGTATATTTAGATTTAAATTTAATTCTATTCCACTTTAACTCATTGTTTCTTTTTATAGGACCGGCTGGAATAATAACAGAAAATAAATATGGATTCAAACATGGCTTTATTGTCAATTAATACGTTGCAACAAAAAAAAATAATAATAATTTTCTTACTAGACTAATTTTTTTAACAGAAAGAAAAAAATTAAATCTTTGAAACATAACCCAGTTTTCAAAATCATATTTGGTACGTGTAATAATTAGTATCATTATAATCTGTCCTCCTTTTTAATCTAAGAAAAAACTATGCTTATGTATCTTTGTGTAAAAGAAAAAGAAATGCTAGCATAGCAAAAGAAAACATAAAATAATTTTCCAACTGCAGTCGTATTCGTTTAATGTTAACGCGTTTCATTTTTTTTTTTTTTTTTGGCCTATAATATGCGTTATAAATTAAATTTAAAAAATCAAAAAACCCGACCGCAAAAAGCGAACTAATTAATTATTTCTCATCAATGTTAAACTATTTTTTTATATTACTTACCTATTTTTTATTTACTTTTATTGATGACTTTTAAGTTGTGTTTAATTGTTAGTTGATATCTATAAACACTGTTCTGATGAAGCCTATAAATGTCTATGATGGTTAGAGTTGCAGTAAAGCTAGAGATCCTACCTACACAACTTCCAGGTTGTGTAATATTTAAACGGAGCTTCTGACCGTAAAATAGTCAATGAAACATCGTCTTCATTTTGAAAGACCTATCCAATGATATGCCACTCAATGTGGTGTGTAATTTTTTTTTCGTGTCTACCGCCATTTTGAATGTATAAAAACAAAACCTAGCCTATAACCATTGGACGTTTAAGACGATTCGATAGAGACCTCATTCATTAAAATCCATCCAGCCGTTGGGATGTTTCGAGGGCATAAAGAAATCCACATACCCAGATACGCGTGAAGCACATAACCCTTCTTGGCAGTCGGGTAAAAATAGCTATATAAAGTGCATTTAAAACCTCATTAGCACCAGGTATGGTCATCTGTAATTGTAATAATTTTAGATGCATCAGAGTAACCTAAATTTGTCTATCTCTCTCTACTACAGTAAAAACATATACAAAGCGAGAAACAAAGAATGTTAAGAGGCGAGATCAAAGAAGAATTGCAGTTTTGCTAATTTAGCAGGTTTTTGTCTTATTCTAATATCTACCACTGTTTCCGATTAGAAATTTTCACCTTACTTAATCTGTTATTAAATAAAGTAAATAATACTATTCGGAAACAGTTTTATTATCTGAATAAAAAAATCCGCTAAATTGGCAACACTTGAAAAGAGAGAAGGAAATCGCATCTTAATCAATGAATTCGCGTTTTAAACGTGATTTTTTTCTGTCAAAGAACCGAAAATGGTATCACGTATTAAGCGGAATCGCGTAATAACCGTTCGGGTATTAAACGTGATATTTTTGCATTAGCCTTATGGGCGATATTCAAGGGATCGAAAAAAATCCGTCTATTAAGCGGGTTCGCGTATTAACCGTGAGCGACTTAACCGGGTTCCACTGTATTTAAAATATCTTCTCGGGAAATTCATATTTTACACATCTTTTTTCTGTGTACTCTTCTTAAAGGATTTCTTCTTTTCTTAGTTTTCAAAATATTTCTAAAATCTACGCTGAATTTAACATTTTATGTGTTAAAATCGGGCGAACTGTGAGTAAGATTTTAACACTCCATATAAAATTAAGTCTATACTTTAGAAATATTTTGAGAACTAAGAAAAAAAAAGAGACATCTTTTAGGAAGTGTACACAAAAAAATAGAAGTTAAAAATATTAATTTCCCGAGGAGGTAATTTAAATATACGAATACATCCAATGCCCATAGACTTTACATTAGTGAAGGGAAATTGGAAACTGGGTGACCAGCCCCCTTAAGAATATACATTTTCTTTAAAATTCTTAGTACTTTCGGCCTGCAATCCCGCAGCCTAATAATTATAGACTCTCCCATTTCAAACGAAATGACGTATTTGAATGAATGAAGCAGCAATTAATAATAAAAATATTCGCAGACGATGGTCGCGGGATTTCAAGCCAGAAGTACTAACAAATTCAAATAACATTTATATTTTTAACTTGTAACATCTGTATTATTATTATTTTTATCGCCTTTTAAATAAAACAGCGAGCTTTTTAAAGTTTATATCGTACATTTTGCAGTAAAATATATACTATATACAAAGCTGTCTGCGTGATTCAGCTTTTCCGAAGCCTTTTTCAAGACCAATGTTCTCAGAATATCCTCATAGTATTTTCATTTACCTTGAAAAACTCTTTTAGTCCAAGAGCTGTTAAACATTTTAGGGAAGGTATTTGAGGCACCCTGAAAATTTGTGCAACACTTCTTTTGTAATGCCTGAATACAAAATCGAATGTCTGGTTGAAGGATCGTGGCCCAAAACCTGTGCCAGACAAAAAATGGCACTTGACACGTGTGTGGCACAGTTTTTGTGCCGACTAAAGTGTCTGTCATTTTCAAAATATTTTTTTCTAAGCATAAATATTATTGTGCCTCAATCTCAGCGTGCCCCAAATACCTTTTTTGGGTAGTCAAAAAATGGCACTTGACACGTGTCTGGCACAGTTTTTGGGCCGACTAAAGTGTCTGTCATTTTCAAAATATTTTTTTCTAAGTATAAATATTATTCTGTTTCAATCTCAGCGTGCCTCAAATACTTTTTTTGGGTAGTGTCAAAAAATGGCACTTGACACGTGTCTGGCACAGGTTTTGGGCCACGATCCTTTAGCCAGACATTCGATTTTGTGTTCAGGCATTACAAAAGAAGTGTTGCACAAATTTTCAGGGTGCCTCAAATACCTACTCAAAAATGTTCAACAGCTCTCATACTATTTAAAAGGGACTGAAAACGAAGAGGAGAAAAATACCTAAAATTTTGTTTTAAAGAAAGCAAGGAAGTTTTTGCTAAAGGTTTTGTGGTTATTGCTAGATTCTCTTATAACGAAAAACTTAAAATACGAAAAGTAGAAAAAAATCTCAAAATTAACTGGTATTACTATAAGAAATGTGTTTTAACACTTGTTTTCAAAGAAGACATCCCATCACTTTATCCAAACAATCTTCACCGTGTTACGTTCCATCGGGATAGGGTTACCAGCCATATCTCCAAATCTACTGCTATATTTTTCAAAAAATGAGAAGTGAAACTAGAATTGAGACTATTCCATTTAAGGCTCTTTTCAACTGCTCTCAACAAGCGCAAAACGTTTTGACACTTTTACAAATTCATTTTTTAACTTAAAGATATAAAATTGGAAGGCCTGGCTAATGGAAGCGATTTGGAATCAAACAGTGTTATCCATTTTTTGATAAATAAATTATCTATTGAGTTATAAGCGATTTTTATTACGTGAAAAAGATGTTTTTCGCCCTTCCTTCAGTGGTTATTCTTCTTTCGCGCGGAAATTCGGTTCAAAATGCGCACTTTGACAGTATTTTCTGAAAGATCCATTGCGCTTGGGAAAAAAAACGGAAAAACAGTTCGATTACATAGTTTCTGAACAACAACACGTGCTAGATTCATGCATTTCCTAACAAAAATAAATTAAAACTTGTGTCATAAAGTTGTCCTTTTGGATTTGAGAACAGCCTTAAATGCATCAAACCCAAGTCTCTGACGTGCCTGGTAGCGATTACTGTACATTTGGACTTTTAAAATAAAATTTTATAAGCGGCATCCCAAAACATTGGATGAACTCTGGAAGACTATGATCGAGGAGTGGAACAAAATCAACTTTGAGATATTTTAAGAAAAGCTCTTTTATTTTGGAAATCAAGATGTAATATGATAATTCAACAAAAGGGCTATCAGACTGAACGTATTAGAAAACAAAATCCTGATCTTTGTTTATATATTTCTTTTTTCAAAATCGTTAAAATAATTATTCACTGATAAATATGAAATCAAATATTTTTTTTATATTTCTGAATTTTCAGAAAAATTCGTTAAGTATTTCTCGAGATATTCGGCTAGACATCTCAACCCTTAAGTATTCGGTGACTTATGGCCGTATAGTGTAGCTTAAACAACCTTGGGGTTTTCTGTAATTAATTGTATATAAAATAATCATGTCCAGATTGTCCGACAATAGCGTCTCATAAAATTAAATAGTCGTTATATGTCTTTGTCCTTCGAAGAGTCCTTTTATAAAATTATAATATTAATAAATATTTGTTAATAAATATCTTAAGTTACTTATTTATCAAAATTAATTTTTTACACATACTATATTTTTTAAACACATTTTTTAGTAATAGTATATGGAGTTCTTTAATGAGAAAACGTTAAAGAGGAAGACTACATCCATAATTTTTTGCACTTGTAATACGAAGCTTCTGATAACTTTGGCATTAAATAATTATTGCTGCTTTCTCTAGTAAACCTTTAGTTGAACAATTATAGATAAATTGTGGTTTGTCACAAGAATGGTAATTATTTACGCCATTTTGTATAGAAGGAAAGTTTCGAACAATAATTCATATGCATAATTCATCAAAATCCATTTTTTTAAACATTGAATGCTACATTGTAATTCCTAGAACTATCAGAAATTTTACTCAAGTTTTATAAAAAATATTCTACACCAGAATTTTTGTTTAAAACTATTTAACTTTTTAATTTAACTTAGTATTGTTTGTTTTACATATTTAGTTTACTTTAAAAACATTTCTGGTTTGAATAAATATTTTGTATGTACTTGTGTTACACTTGTACGCAAACATTTCTTTTTTAAGGTACAATATTTAACCCTTTAGTGCGCAGTTTTGCATATAAGCAATAGTGTTTTGAATTTAATAGATTTGTAGAAATTTAATGCACATTGATTTTGACGAATAAATGTATACTGTGGTCGGTGTCTAGAAGTAATTAGTCCAGGCAGATTCTTGAGGGAATCTTAAACTTTAATGTTCTTGAATATATGGATGAGGTATTTACAGATGTGGTATTTACATTTAGAATAAACATGACAATTATAACTAACTGGCGGCATTCGGACCCGGTATTCGGTCGAACAGCGACGTTTCAACACGTCTGCTCTCACGAGCAACCAACAGTCATCTCTATCTTTTCACAATAGTTTCTGTAAGTTCAGCAGTTTTTCGTACACTCAGAGTTGGGGTGGATCGTCCCGAGCCTCATTTAAAGAATGTGCTGGTCTTTGCAGTGCAAAGTTCAAACTCTGTCACCACAATTCGGCCTACCTGACAGGGCTGGGTCCTCCCAATCACCCATCTCCTTTATATACCAGACTGGTACTGGACTACTTTTTCCAGAACGTATAATATACACACAAAAAAAATCACAAATAATATTTAAAACAAAATAATAGTAAAATCAACAACTAATTTCTGCGTTTTAAAAGTTTTCAGTCCTTGACCAATATTTTTAGAGTTAGAAAAATAATAAAGTTTTTCTGCTTGTCACTTGGAAGCAGTTCTTTTCACAGTTTGTTCATAATAGTAATTAAAAAAAGATATCAATAATACACAGTTTATAAAAAAAATAAAAAACACAAAAATCACTTAAAGCTCAAATATTTCGTCTTAGACAGTAGAAGTCCAAGGCTTCGTGTGATCTGCAGCCGTTGAGGTCGTATTTGGACCCTCATGTTGACCAACTTTACTTACGTTCTAGCAATCGTTTCTTTTTACTGCAGTAATCTCATAGAAACCAAGAAACTTAGGCTTTAGTTTGGTACCTGTTCCAAACTGTGTTTTTTGAATGGCCACCAAATCACCGAGTTTATAGGTGTTGGCCTTTTTTCGCCTTTTGTTATACGTTTTCATGTTTTCCTGTTGTATTTTTAGTATGTTTTGCTTAGCTATTTCTCTATTCGAATTTCTTTCCGATATGAACGAATATAATTCCTCATCCTCTAGCAGTGTTTTGATTTGTAGATCAGTTTTCTGCCGCAGTTTCGTTCCTGTCAGTAGTTCAAAAGGTGTAAATTTTGTACTCCTCGATACGGTACTATTCATGATACGTTGCACAGGCGCGACAAACTTGTACCATTTAGTGGGGTCTTCTACGCTAAGTTTTGCTAAAATTGGGATAAGAATTCTGTGCATTCGCTCTATTTGACCGTTTCCTCTAGGTATCCCTGTTGTTATGGGAATATGCTCTATGTTCTCTTCCTTACAATATTTCTCAAAATCAGCAGAGGTAAATGCTGGTCCTTTATCGGTTATAATTCGCGATGGATTTCCGAAAATATCATGTTGTCTGGTCAATTTATCGATGACTTCTTTAGCGGCTGTAGTTTTAACGGGGTATAGCCAAACAAATTTAGTAAATGCGTCCACAACAGTAAAAATATGATTGTAATTTTTATTTGTAGAAGGCATGGGACCAATGTGATCTATGTGATAGGTCTCAAGGGGCATATTTTGTTTGGGGATCGGGTTTAATAGACCTTCTCCTTTTCCTTGCTTTTTATTGCAAAGTATACACTCTATGCAGTTGGCAATGACACTTTCAATTTGCTTTCTTAATTGGGGTATAAAATAATTTTCTTTTAAAATAATTTCAGTTTTAGCCACTGCGTAATGACCTTTGTTATGAACATCGCGTATTATTTCCTTTTGCATATTGGTAGGAATCATCAGAAGTTCTCTATCATTTTCATATTTGTATACGATGTCGTTTCTTATAAAATATTCTGAACTTTCATTTTTTTCAATTAACTTTTTTATCGCGTGTATGCGTTCGTCTTCTTGTTGTGCATTCTTTATTTTTAAAGTTAATTCATCATGCGATCGGGTAACTATTAGTACTGTATTTCTACTCAATGCGTCTACATGTTTCATTCTGGACCCTGATCGGTGGGCAATTTCATAATGAAATTCCTGTAAGAATAGAGCCCATCTGGCTACATTTGGCGTAATGTCTTTTTTGTCCATTGTCTTTTGAAACGCGGAACAATCTGTCACAATTTTAAATTTCGTGCCTAATAAATAGTTTCTGAATTTTTTAACCGATTCTATTACCGCGAGTGTTTCCAATTCGTAACTCGAATATTTTGCTTGAGTAGGTGTAGTTTTACGGCTCATGTAATGAATAGGATGTAAGTTTTTGTTTTCATCTTCTTGTAGTAGGACACTACCAAATCCTATGGCGCTTACATCGGTGTGCAATTCTAGTCTAGCGCCTCTTCGGAATGTATGCAATACTGGGGGGTTAACTAGTTTTTCTTTAAGAGTCTCAAAAGCTTGTTTTTCGAGGATTCCAAATTTAAATGTATTTCCCGCTTTTAATAAATCACTTAAAGGTTTCGCTATAGTTGCATAATGTGGGATGTATTTTCTGAAATAAGAAGTTAGATCCAGAAAACTGTGTAATTGTTTAAGGGTGCGGGGTTCAGGAAAATTCTTTACTGCCAAAGTTTTGGCTTCCGAGGGCCTTGTAGTTCCGTTTTCAATAATATAGCCTAAAAATTCAATTTTCCGTTTAAGGAATTGGCATTTTGCAAAATTAAATTCAAGCCCGTAATCCGATGCAACTTCTAGGACGCGTTTCAGTTTTAAAAACGCTTCTTCTTCAGTCTTCGCAAGTACTATGACATAGTCTAAGTAAATTAATATTACTTTTTCTTTAATTAACTGTTTAAAAACAGCTTGAATATATCTCTGAAAATTCTGCGGGCCAATCGATAATCCGAATGAAAGCTTTAAATATTCGTACTGGGAGTTATGCGTGACAAATGCTGTATATTTCCTACTCTCCTCTGCTACGTCTATGTGAAAAAAAACATTTTTTAAATCCAATGTAGTGAAAACCTTCGCTTCCTCAATGTTATCTAAAACGTCCTCTATTCTTGGCAAGGGAAAATTATCTCTAATTATTTTTTTATTGAGGGGTCTATAGTCAACACACAATCTCCAGGAATTATCTTTCTTTTTCGCTAACACAATAGGCGATGCATAATTAGAATTACTCTCCGTTATAATTCCCATTTCCAACCATTCTTGTATTTGTTTGTCTACAAATTCCTGTTCTGGATATGCTAACCTACGCGGTCGTTGCGCAATCGGAATATCATCACTTAATATTATATTTACTTTTAACTCTGTGTCTTTAACCTTGTTTGGCTTATAATTAGTGATCAGTTCCGTTAACTCTTTCTTAATAGTGTTGTTTGTAATGTGATTTAGCTCAACTTCCTGAAAATTAATAGAATTAGCTGTCTCAGCTAAATAAATATCTGTAGTTTTCGCTGAGTCTAACTGTCGGATGGAACACTGTTCACTTTCCAACAAACAATTTTTATCAAAGCTTAATTGCATGTTTATTTTTTCACTAAAGTTTCAAGCTCTTTCATTTTGATTAGTTTGCTCCTTTCTCACCAATTCAGCTGTCGCAATCGTTTTCCTTATCGTGGCATTGTTTTGCTTTTCTGACCGCAACATCGCATGAAATTTGGGTGTGACATAGATGACGCGCCTGGTTTTTGTCATGACTGTTTCTCGTGGGAAAGCAGTTACGTAATTCACCCTAACTTCCTTCAATTTTCGTTTCCATGTAATTTGCAATCCTTTTTCTGACATATTGAAATTTACCTGTTTCAAAAAGTTATTTCCTAAAATTATAGAATGGCTCAAATTTTTTACGACGTATAAATCTGCATTCATTGTGTAACCATCTATTTCAATTTTTACGGTCGTAAATCCTATGGGTGTAATTTGGCTACCACCAATACCTGATAAAACCAAATCATTTTCATGCAATTTAGGGCATCCCAGGGCTGTATAAGTATCGTTGCTACACATATTAACGTCACTTCTTGTATCAATTAAAGCATCCATATTTTTCCCTAAAATCCCCACGCTTTTTATTATTTTATCAACCGGATTTGAGTTATTGCTTACGCCAGCATTTGCATTTTTAGGAGAATTATTTGTACACTGGTCAGACCTGTGGCCAGGAATTTTACACTTCCAGCAGACCAGACTTTCTTTTTTTCGGGGGCAATCCCTAAAACGGTGGGAAAAGTCATTGCAATTGAAACAACGGATTTTTGTATTTAAATTCTTTTGGGGGTAAGTGTGTAGTTTTTCTCATATGGTACGCGACTAATGTCATTTCGATGGAACGCTCTATTATTTTCACTACCTTGAAGTTTTCTAAATTCCGTGTTTGGGGCTTAATTTCAGTTTTCCGTAAGTTAATTCTGGCGGTTTCAAAATCATCCAATTTATTGGTCAAATCTTCTACACTCGTAATTTTTGGTAGCTCATCACAAAAGTGTTCCTTCATTTCTAGGGACAATTTTCGCCTAATCTGGTCAATGATTAAAATATTTTTTAACTCTTCGAACGTTGATATGTGTAATCCCAATAACCATTCATTCAGAAAATTTGCGATTTCAAATGAGAAATCTTTCCATGACGCTGAATTTTGTTTTCTATGTAGAAAGAATTTTTGCCTGAGTTGCTCTGGTGTAAGTTTGAAACGTCTTAAAAGTATTTTCTTTACACAGTCGTAATCACTGGATAGTTCTTCACTTTCACGATTTATGAGACTAACGATATCAAGCGGTAATAGTGCCAACAGATATGTAACCCAGTCATTTTTCTCTATCCCAAGACGCTTCGCTTGCCGTTCGAAAAGGGTTAAGTAAATGCTAATTTCTTCCTCCTTATTATATCTATTTAGCAATTTTAGAACATCGGAACCCTTCCGGCGATTGTAGATATTGGATTATGCAATTGGGTATTTTGTGTCTTTTCCAATTGTAATTTTCTTAACTCAAAATCGCGATTTTCGATTTCTTTTTGTTGCAACAATTTTTCTTTCTCTTCCCTTTCGCTTATAATCCCCGCTAGCAAATTTTTTACTAAATCCTCATTATACCCTTCAGATTTTAAAATTAAATCAGTCAGTTGACTTTTATTAGCACCATCTGGAGGACTTAAACCTAACTCGATTACTTCAATAACCAGATCGATCTTTTTAGACCTTATTAAGTGTGCCATAATTATATCTAACCAATTAACACATAAATAAAATATCTTAATATAAATCTATTATATGTAAGCACCCGATAAATCAAATATATCTATATATATAATAATATTAACAGTTTTCTAAAATAGACTTACTTTGTACCAGATTTTTCCACAAAAAAAATAAATATATATATTTTCTTCACAATATAACAATACAAAAAAATAATTATTGAATACCAATTTTATAAAAACTTGCTTCCCTCTAAATATTCTCACAGAATATATATTCCTTTCTTTTCACATAAAAAAAAATAACAAGATAAAAAAAAATGATACCGTTAAAACACTTTTCTCTGAAAGAAGCAAAAAATAATCATGTATTAGGAATCTAAGATCATGTATATCATTAGGAAGCAAAAAAAAAAACCACCTTCCTATATTTCCTCTTCGCAGACACGTCTAAGACCTTATTTCTTTTATTAAAAAAAAGTGCAGAACAAAAAAAAAAATCCACTTCTGCATAAATTACTAAATATGCTTTTTCTTCTGGCGTACACAACAGAAAACTCACTGTACACCTTTTATTAACACAATTCAAGCACTTATATGGAAAAATAAAAAACGCACTTCCCCATTTTATCTCAAGAAAAGAAGAAGCTGAAATTGGCCCAACGTATATTTCTTCTCACAGAGACTCGAAAATACTGTCACACTTTTTTATCAGCACTCAGAATTCACGATGTATTCCAAATGATTCATCGCAGAACACGCTCACTTCTATCCTTCGATGAAATACCCAGTTGAAATTCCGACCCTTCATTAACGGACTTTATCGATGCACAAGAAAACACTTGACTCTTTTTATCTTTCCTTCTACATGAGAATTTTCCCTTTTTTTTTCTCTTTCCATCTATTCACGGAACATTCGATGAAAGCAACTTTTTTTCGTTTCTTTTTCAGAACATCATTCAACTTAAGGACATCAGAATTTCTTTAGTACAAGTTCAATCCACACTTTGCATGTAAATATCCCGGACGAGGTCGCCAATCTGTAGAAATTTGATGCACATTGATTTTGACGAATAAATGTACACTGTGGTCGGTGTCTAGAAGTAATTAGTCCAGGCAGATTTTTGAGGGAATCTTAAACTTTAATGTTCTTGAATATATGGATGAGGTATTTACAGATGGGGTATTTACATTTAGATTAAACATGATAATTATAACTGGCTGGCGGCATTCCGACTTAATCAGGTCCGTGACCCGGTATTCGGTCGAACAGCGACGTTTCAACACGTCTGCTCTCACGAGCAACCAACAGTCATCTCTATCTTTTCACAATAGTTTCTGTAAGTTCAGCAGTTTTTCGTACACTCAGAGGTTGGGGTGGATCGTCCCGAGCCTCATTTAAAGAATGTGCTGGTCTTTGCAGTGCAGAGTTCAAACTCTGTCACCACAGATTTTTTTATTCGTATACACTTAATTCACACCAGAAAATTAAAATAGCAATATTTGCTTTAAATAATAACATACTTTCCGTATTTAAATAAAGCGAAATTAACCATTGTAACTTTCTGGTGTAAAGTCAGATTCTCTAGACTACGTAATTTCTAGAACGTATTCTATTTTGGGAATTAAAGGGTTAAAGGTTAAGCTTCATAAAATAAATAATTATATAAAATAAGGTATTTGGAGACATACTTATTAAAATATTTACTAATTTGCAATATTCTAGCGTAAAACAGCCACACCACAGTAGTTTTTACTTATATCGCAGATGTGCAACAGAAGAAAAGATTCACGTATTATATGAAAAATGTATCTCTGATTTTTTTCATTATTTATCCTGTGTTGTAAACCTTTCAGAGAATCATATATAATTTTTTCGAAACAATAAAAAATCGCGCATTTAAGGGTTAAGTTTCTGTTTTGTTATTTTCCAATAACCTTTTTTAAAACACTTGAACTATATATATATATATATATATATATATATGACTTCAAAGATCTTTTTAATAATATAGACCTATTAGATTTACATAAAATTATAAATGCATTATTTAAAAAGTATTATAAAAAACTGGAATTACCATCTAATATAGATATTGCATATTTTAAATCTTTAACTAACTTCATTATCTATAATAATTATATATTGCAAGATAATACTTTATATTTACAGCATGTCGGTATATCACAAGGCGGTTGTACTTCCAGTTTACTCTCAGACTTATACTTATATCATTATGAACGTAATTTTACTAATAATAATCTACATTTATATCGTTATATTGATGACATCATTTTAATTTATACTGATCAATCTGCAATTACTCGATTTCCAGTTGATTATCCCACTAATTTGGAATTAACGGAAAACCTTTTATCTAACAATACAATTAACTTCTTAGATCTTAAAATTACAATAAAAGACAATAAAACAATCACAGATTTATATGACAAACGTAAAGAATTTCAATTCACAGTTAATACATTTACAAATTTTAAATCTTGTCTACATCATTCTGTATTTCGGAATATAATACTTAATCATTTATATAGAATAAAATGTTTATGTTCTTCTCCTCTAATTAACAATAATATTAAAAAACTAATTTATGATGCATTAAATCATGGTTTTCCAAAAAAATTCATATATTCATTAATATACAATTAGTACTTTTCTTACATGATCTATTAAAACAAATTAACACATGCGTAAACAAAATTACAAAAAAATTATAAAATAAAAAAAAATATCTATAAAAAATTAAAAATTGTAAAATAATATAAAAAAAATATTATAGGTTGGTTGGGTGGGTAGATGTTAGAGTACGGAGGAGGGTGGTGTTGTCTGGATAATACGCAATGGTTAATTATAAAAAATAAAAAAAATGGGGGCTTTTGTATTATTACTATATTTTTGTTACGTATTTTATATGGATGTTGATTTGATATTTTATATGTAATTGGAGAATTTCATTAATATTATAATTAGCTTAATTATTGATTAATCTAATTTACAATTATTTGTTATTAAATTTTAATTTACTAAGGACAATATCATATTAATTACTAATAGTATGCCATTCTTATAGTGAATAATATACATATAAGTATGTTTAATATAAATATAGTTATACTGTATGCATTAAAATTGGGTAATTATTTTTATTATTATTCCTCTATTCTTTTTAATATTTATTATTGGGTTAATGTTTCTGAATGTCCCACATTCATACTTTTTGGATTTTTATGGATGTCTGAAAATAATCCACACTCTATATTTGTGCTTTTTAAGCAATGGGAATTTAAGTATCATTTAACCTTCTATATACTTCCACATGTTTTTTATTTCCTGTTCATTTTATAAATATCTTATATATAATTGATTAAAAAATAATTTTTATATTATTTTTAATAATTATTTATATTAATTATTACTGAATTTATTTTCTTTTATAGCATATAGCTATATGCTATATATTATCAAAGTTCTAGAATTATTTAAATTCTTAGTTTAGTTTAAATAAGTTAGCTAATAGAATATATTGTATGCTTTTAAATTTTATTAACAATAGTTTTTAAATACATTGTGTGGTTTATATTAGGTTTATAATTCTCTATATATAAGGATATGTTTGGTTTTGCTGTTTAAACAGTTATTTACATTCAAAGGCTTACAAATATTTATCTTGCGACAGTTGTTTAATAAAAGTAATACTAGATGGCAGCACCAAATTTGTCTCTTTAAGATAGCTCTAAATTTTAATTTTTCTAGCTCCATTTCAGTTATAATTTAATGCACCAGGGGGTATTTTTAGCTAAATTTTGACGATATTGTTAAACAGTTATTAATTAATTTAATAGTGCATTTTAAATAATGTAATTACTATCTATTTATTTTATATTAGATTAAATGTGTTTAACAAGGTATTTCAAATTTTATTTCAAAATGTATTAACTGCATCCTTTGGTATCATTTACTGTGATTTCTTAACTGTTTTATTCACCTTAATCTTTATGATATTATGGTAGCCATGTGCGCGTGGATTTTTGTAAAATACTGAAATATTAATAGGTATGGTGTTTATTATTTATATTTTATATCCTATAAATATTTAAATACGTTTTATTGATTCTTCCATTTCATATTATTTGTTTCTATTCTGCTTTCATTTTTAATCAATTCACTTGATTTTAATGGTTGTTTGGGCACAGGGGAAAATAATTTTTAGCTTTAGCTTATTTTTCCCACAGAAAACAACCATTTTGCTTATATCATTGAATTCTGTGCCCTTGATAACGTAATTCAATGTATAAGCTTTTCAATTTTTGTCGGTGTCCACTTTTTTTCTTTTTCTTCCATAATATTTCTTATAATATTTTTTTTTATATATATACTTACAGCTTTAATTCATATTAATTGACGGTGGTAGGTTATGTTTAATTAATGGTTATATATATATATATTTAATTTCTATCTGGGGCATCCAATTTAGTAGAATTATTGATAGAAATAAGCGAAGGCAAAAGTTGTTTTCCAGGAGTTAAAAAGTCATTTTTTAAAAATTTCTTTTAATAATTCAAAACTGGTGTTTTTACTCCAAATTTTGTGCATTGCATTCCTTAAAATATATTGTACATAATTACACAAGGATTTTATTGTGTATGAGTTTTCAGAGTTAAAATAAACTTTTTAGTGACTTATACAGTAATATCGAATTGAAAGTACAGTTATTAAAAATAGAATTGATTATGCGTACACTGTAAAAAAAAGACGTTTCTTAATCTAGAAATATATAATAAAACCGGACAAAAATATACAATAACCTCTTCCGAGTTATCTAAAAATCCGAAAAGCTTTATCTTTAGAAATCTCAGAAATCGATATATTTTCGAGAGTTATAGAAACAGAATTTCCTTTTCTGCCATTTATTTTCGAAAACGTTTCAGAGCAGTTTTTACAGCGTTTTAATCAACGCACTCAAGCCGTAATATGGGTTTTTCGAATGCTACAAATTCTCAAATAAGCATTTTAATGTTCAACAAACATGTTTTCCAGACAAACATGATAAATTACACCATTAAGAGTAACATTAAAATTAACATTCTTTTATTACTCTTAAAAAATACGTGTAAAAATTCAATTGGACAGGTGAAAATGTTTATTTGGGAATCGTTAGCATCCGATATACCGATATTTCGGTTTGGAAAATCTCCATACATCTTAAATGTAAAATATATATATATATTTTAATTTTAATTCATTACTCCTGAATTAGTTTGTATTAAAAAAATCCCTAACAGAAACTTAAAGGCATACATTAAAAGAAATAAATCTTCCACAATCGAAACATCATATAATTTTTTGTAATAACGCCTAACTCGTTCGGGTCTGACGTACTATTAATAGTACATGTCTATTCATTATTATTTTATCTTAACAAATGCGGTCGTTACTATCTACATGTAGTAATAGTAGTATATGTCTATGCATTTCTTATTATCACTTCTTTTATGTCTTGGCATTTAGTAATAATAATAGTAATTAGGGATGCATCGAATATTCGGTATCTATTCGATATTCGGCCATGTTACCGAATATTCGGTTTGGCCTAATATCAGATATTCGGTATACCGAATATTCAGCTTGACCGAATAACAAACTATCCGGCCTTCCGAATATTCGGTTTGACCGAATATCGAAATATTCGGCCGAATACTTTAAAAAACTTTTAAAACATATTTTTAAAAACCTTATACCACTTTTCCGTCTAACAGTCAACTTATAAGGATATTCAGAATTATTAGAAACAGAATCATATGTTTAAATAAAAGAGAATGTTCTTACATTATTTATTTGCTGTTTGTTAAGTATTATTTAAGAAAATTAACCAATCACGAGGATTTTCATAGGAATTAATCAGGTACTAATGCAAGTTCCTGAACATTGTCCAGTAAATAATCTGTTTCTTGCTAAAATTTTAAGAATAACGTTTACAATCTCTGAAAATGATCGCCCACTCCAGACACCGATCTAGGATGCATTTAAAAACTTCCTTGCTTAATGAAAGGGAGTAGAACAGTTATTCTTGTTGAGTTGCCACCCTATAAAATTTGAATAGATTGTATTATTTATTCACTTTTACTTTAGTCTCTTCCGGACAAACAAATAATATATGATCCTGTACATTTTTTCTTCCAATTTTTTCACTATTTCTCTTTGATTTTAAAATGTTTGTTTTAGAATTTAAGAAAATTTTATTCATTTGTTTTAATTCACCGAAGAAGCCATGAAATTTAAAATTTTATTAATTAAAAAAGTTTTATAACTATCATCTTCTTAAATAACTCAAAGCAGATTTTTTTCAGCATAACGTTTACTTGAAAAAAGCTCTTGATTATCAAAATGAAAGTTTCTGTTTTAAATATTATGTAAAATTGTTTTAAAATTTAGCATTTTAATGCCTTTAAACTTTGAAATCTAAAATTATTCGACAAGCCGAACATTCGGTATTCGGCCTAGCAGTTACTAGTAGGCTTATCGTTTAAATCCTGTTGTAATACGTTATTTTCCACACATCTCCAAAAATCTTCCTTAGCCAATTGTCATATGAATATGAATTGAACAGTAGGGTAACTCCGGGAGAGTCGCCGCATACGGGATAGATGCCGCACCCCGTCTATTTCTTGTAATTATCGATAGATGGTCGTCAAACCCACAGTATAGGTGCGCAATGAGATTATTTTAACCACTGTATAGCGTGAATCCCATTTAGATGTTCACTTGTAGATTTACGATCCTTAATTTGACGTAAGTGCATGATTTCACTGTTCAAACTTTTAAACACGTTATGTTTAAATACTTTTCATACATTAATTACTAAATGCATGCATGATTTCGAAGTCAAAACTAAGTGTAGCGTTTGTATAGAGTACTGTGTGTATGATTACGCCATTCTCCTTAGCGATGACAGGTAACTGCGATGGCCGACGTCTGCACCATGCAAAATGGGATACATGCTGCACTGCTGTTCCGGTATACATGCCACAGTTTCTTTTGTACGGGATGATTAATTGTTATTAACTTTTCCTTTTCTTTTTGCTTAGACTAACTATGTTAGGCATGTTATCAAGTTTACTAAAACCAAAGGAAGAAAAGGGGAAAATAAAAAAAAGAAGGGCAAGAAAGATGCAAGTCGAGATGATAATAACGAAAAATTGGATTACGCGTAATGCAGACGTTCTTTGCAAACTACTCCAAAAAAGAGGAAGTGTAATTGGCTTCGTTGCATCATGTGTTTAAAGGTAGTTACGTAAGACTGTACTTTTTCGACACTTATTCTGTGGATTGAAGTCGATCTCTTAACCCATTTGGGAACATAGGTGCATATCAGCACCTTTATAAAGAGCTTACAAAAAAATTTTCTGGCACCAGTAAAAAAGAAAAGTAATATTTGCTTTGTTTAATTAGAGTATTTTCATGATTATTTAAGTAAAGGTAACTTCTTTTTAAAAAGTGGTACCAATCGAATAAAATTTGTTTAAAAGCCACCGTTCCCGAAAGAGTTAACAAATAAATTATGTAAACACAATTTTACTTTTTTTTCTTTTCCCTTTCTAATACATTGACGTTACGTTGTTTCTGAAATAACAATTAAAATTTAATGCAAAAAAAAAGTCTATAATTTTAATAGTGAAAGTAGGCAACAATTATTAATTTGAATCTACTAATACGTTTCATTGTACTCATTTAGTTTCATTTTGTTATTACATCCATAATCATAGTCCAGATATGATTTTTTTTTTGAAATTTTTATTTATAATTTCTTTCTGTTCTTATTACAAGCGCGGCATAACTACCGCACAAGTGCGGCGTCTCAGCCTGAATGTACGGGTGACGCGCCGCAATGTAGTGTTTTAGAAAAAAATTGTTAAAAAATATTAATAATTTGTTTTGAATTTTTTTGTCGCAGTTCACGCGTTGTATATTTAACATTAAATAGCACGGCATGATTTTTTTTATTTTATGTCCACCGTGGAACTTTATACACAAATTCAAAAAAATGTGCGGCATAAATCCAGGAATTACCCTACGCAAAATAACTACATTCGTTAGATTTCAGACAATGACACATTCGTTTTTAAAATTCAGTAAATCTTTTTGAAATCTACTATTAACATTAACGTAAAAGTAATTTTTTTTTCTTAAAATTGAAAAAAAAAGAAATCGGACCCGAAAAGGTTAAAATAAAAGCTGCTTGCTTATTAATATGAATGATCCTTTAATTTAAAGAAAGAAAAAAAAAGAACCCTTTTGTACATCTTAATTGTGACGCCTATTGGTAAAAAAAAAAAAAAAAAAAAAAAAAAAAAAAAAAAAAAATACGGATAATGAATGTACATAATTTATACAGGCGACAATATTAATCATTAAGTAGGTTTTGAAAATTTAAAAACGTTAAAGAATTAATTCACGTGATACAAAATATTCAAATTATTTCTACTGAAGAAGGAAATGAAAAATGATGCTCTGATGAAACAAACTATAAATCTCAATTCCTGAGCTTTATTAAATGAAAAACAAAGGCATTATTAATTAAATTATTACCAAGTCATACCGGCACATAAATTTATTTATAATTAAACATTTACTGTAGTTAATTTCCTTGAATAGTTGCATAATAATGACGCTGTTAAAGCAAATAAATATTTTCTAAATAGAAAAAAGTGAACAATTAACTTTTTAAAAGTCTTAATTATGGTTAATTTAAAGTTGGAGTACGTTTTCAGTACCTATTTAAAGATTATTTTTTTTATGTTGAGGTTAATTATCATGTTAGTAATGAATACAAAAAAATAAATTATAGCAGTGTGCCTGTCTCTTTTTACAAGTTTTTTTTTTCCACAATAATGAGCCTGTGAAACTACCATTAATTAAGAAGTTCGTATTTTTTCATTTAAAAATAAATAGAAAGTATTCTATTTCAAAGTTTTTTGAATTTTTATTGTAATTAACTTTTTGTGATAACATGAGCAAATCGATTATTTAAAAATAATAGTTTTTAAAATTATATTGTACACAACATATTTAATTTATGCCTAGCGTCCCATTTTTGGGACGTTTGGAATTTTAATATTTTTTTTATAATTTTCTTCTTTTTTATAACATAAAAATTGTATGAAGTAATTGTCTATAAATGTCTTTATTTATTACCGAGAGATGACAGCATAAGATTAATCTTTGTTTGCTTAAATGAAGGCCTTTTTTCGGTGTTTATAGATTTTTCATTTTTCAAGATAGCGAAATATAAAAAGTAAGTTTATTTTTATTTTTTATATCAAGGATCAGTAGCTTCTAGGCTTGTAACTTCTTTGAAATACGTATTTTTTTTAAATTGCGAAATTATGTGTTCAAGCCTATTTTTGATGCATGTTTGTAACGTACAAAATATAGGGCGCTAGGCGCAAATGGGTACATATTTCAATTAGCCATTTAGGGGACAGTTATTTATGTAAAGTCCTTTTCAAGATGATTTTGAAATAAATTATTTTTTATCCTCAAATATACTTATTCTTAATTTATTATTAATAATATTTATAATGTTATTAATCTCTCTGAAGAAATAAATATATTTATTTAATAGTTCATAAAAATACTAATCATAGTATATAATCTAAAATTTAAACGCTTAATTTATATAAATTTAGGCAAAACATATAATTATGCATTTTTCCATATTCCCATATTTAGTACGTTTACATTTATCAAATAAATACAAAAATATTTTAGCGTAATTTTTTTTAGTATTTTTCCAGTTCATTTTTCAACATTTTAAAGTGATTTTTCCATCAAATTTGAGAAAACAAAAATTCAGGCATAAATGGGTTAATACTTCTAAATTAAATTTCATGTAATCTGGAATTTCTTTTTAAACGCATACATTAGAAAACATATGTATGTCTCTTATTCTTTTCTTTCTTTTTTTTTTTCTCTTTTAACCGTTTCATTACGGAATCGGGACACCATACGTCCCAGCGATTATTTTTTTATTATACCCATACCACTTTTTGAAAAATAATCTCTGCTATACATTTATATTAGAATATTTTCAAGCAGTATTAATTTAATTTTTCCTAGTTAAATAAATATTGCTTGAAAATATCCTAATATATAGCAGAAATTAATTTTCAAAAAGTGGTATGAATATAATAAAAAAAAAAGTCGCTGGGACGTACTGTGTCCCGATTCCGTAATGAAAAGGTTACGACAACAAAAAAATCTTGCAAATAATCAAATTCCTACAATGCATAAAAAATATTTCCACACAAACTAAGAAAATAAACATACCAATGCAAAAAACTTTAGTCATCATAAAAGAATTTGACAGTCTAGCCAATGAGTTCAATAATACCACCGATGATCTTCTAACTTCTTTCCAGAGTTACCAGACTGTGAGATCGCCGATCACCTTTTTTTTCATTTCACCCTTTCATTACTGTTTTAAATGCCCTGTTAGTTTGAATTATCCTCATCTCAGCTATATTCTTTATCTCACTTTGTCTGTTTTTGTTTGTTTTAAATTTAATTTTTAAAATCTTCTTTAAAAAAAAATTATTTTTATTCAGTTGTTCTCAGGGCTTAACTTCTACCAAAAAAAGTACCGGAGCCCTGAAATTCTGCAGTACTAAAACCATTGCGTGCCCCCCCCCCCCCCCCCCCGTCTTCACTTTGATCCGCACATATATATATATTTCATATTTGCAAAATTTAAAGCACCTTTTTTCTTTAGTAAAATAAAACTTTTAAATATGTATTTGCATATACTTAACTGTCCTCTTTTTAGTTTATCGCTCCTTCCGAATAAAAATTGAAGTTGCCTAATTTAATGTTAATTAAGGATTAATCTCAGAATTCTGCAATTAAATAATGTAAGAATTATGATTAGGAAATAGTGTTAACACAAAAAAAGAAAGATGAGATGTTTTTATAGTAAAAGGCGAAACACTGCTCAATTGCTTTCTAACAGAATAACAAACAATACCTAGCAATTATAACTACTTACAAATGAAAGTGACATCGTAAATGTACAGAGACGTACATAAATGCCTCGTCTTTATGTATGCCAACGCCTTGGCATGGGCAGCGTTCATGATGAAAAATAAATAGAAAAATCACTAACTTTTTTCCGTATTCGTACACAATACAAGGCTAAAAACCTCAAACAAACAAAACCTCAAACTGATGCTTGTTGAATAAAAACAAAATAAAATATTCTTTTCAGATTAGATATCTAAATAAAATAAAATAAATGATCCAATTAAAAAATATCCTACTGCCACAAAATAAAATTGAACTGAAGGGTAATTTTGGTTTCGGTTTTTCGGAAGTGCTATTGCACTGGGCTCCGAAGCCCTGTATTTATGAGCTCCAGTGAATTCCGGCCAATATTTAAATATTTACTGAAAACAGAGAAGTACCGGAGCTGAGCTCCGGTGGGCTCCGGCGCAAATTAAGCCCTGGTTATTCTGCTTTTTTAGCATTTTATACCTTAATAAACTATAATTATGGTCTCTGAAAAGAATTTTTTTTTTTTTTTTTTTTATGGGGCTGCTCCCACAGTAGTTTTTTCGCCTGTTCTTTTTGGCCTGTTTGAATCTAATAGAATTTCTTTTTTTTTTTTTTTTTTTTTTTTTTTTTTGTCCATATTGTTAAACTTTTATAACTTAATATATTTTTAATTTCTCTATTTATTTATTTTAAATTACTAAACTTAATTCTCATGTGGCTAACAACTACGTCCTATTTTTTTTTATTTTTTTTGGCTCCTATTTGCTTTGAAAGCCAGTTTACCATAAGATATCTGCCACAAAGAAAATTTTTTGTACATTGCGATAATAGTCACATCTCCTTACCCGTAATCATAAGGTGAATATATTTTTGTAAATGAAGAGCTCAGATGTTAAAGGTGGCAAGTGACACAGTGCGTTTGTATTATCAAATTCCTCCTTTATCAAATAAAGTCTCTGTGAGTATTAGGTTTTTTTCAAATAGTAGTTTAACAGATGATAGAGGATCATTGATTATCTTCAATCCGCATGATTAACTCTTTTTTTTTTTTTTTTTGTCACATATCACCTTTATCATCTGAACTCTTCAAATATATTTTCAAACACATTGTCACGGATTTTAAAATATTTCAAATAATTCCGCCAATGGGTTATAATAATTCAAGCAATATTGTTTGTTTTGAATGCATTTCAATGAAAATGCCTCAGAATAATTCGAGACGTAACAAAGATACGTGGCAATGAGTGAACGTGCACGTCTAGAAATGATCCACCTCCTCTCGGAGAAACTTACGGTACGTGGGCACACGGCTTCGGTGGGATGTTCTGGAAGCCACTTCTTCTAGGTTTTTCCAGTTGACCATCCAAATGTAAATGTCCATCCCACTGCGGTCAATCTATTTAAGTTTAGTCAAGCTAGTGTTGAGTTCAGTTTTCTGAGCTGCGCTGTGGGTCTGTTTATCTGAAGTGTTTTAGGTATCTATCTTCTTTGGAATAATTCTGTATTTTCTTCAGTATTATTCAGTGATTAGTTGCTTAGTAGTATTTGTCTGTCTTCCATGAACATTTTTAAGAATAAAATAACTCTGAAATGTCAAAAGACAGTTTTTTGATCAATCACACGGATACCAAAGTCGAAACAACATAAATAATTTTAAATAATACAAAATTAAAATTTAAAAATAGAGAAAATTTCTGGAGAGAAAACATTTTAAACATTGCAGTCTTAAATTTGAAAAAATAATTAGAAGGAAAATTCTAATGACACATGCTTTTGTTTGTTTATTTTAAACTTGTCGCATAATATGATAATACATTAAATGAGTTATCTGTGGAATTGATGTTTTTTTTAATATATACAGTAGAGCCTCTTTTATCCGACACTCTTTTAACAGAAACTCTCGGTTAACCGAAATCTATTTTTAAAGATTTTTTTTTTTTTAACTATCGCATTCCTTGTGTGCAAAATTCATTTTGAAAGCTTTTTCTTTAACTATCATATTCCTTCTATGCAAGCGGTCCTTTCCGAACTACGAGTACATATAAACATTTTCGATCCCTTTCCTTAGAGTTCCTTTTAATTTAACTTGAATTCCCGTAAGCTGCAGAGTGGAACGAAGAAAACGAACAAATAAGCAATTCGGAAGCTTTTGAATGTTTTGAAAAAGGTTTGTCATGGCTGGACTGCGATACTGGTGAACTAATAATATTAAAATATTAAGTGGTAGAGCTTCAAAGCAAAGGCAAGCGAAACTGCGACAAAAAAAAAAACATTTTTTCAAACTCTTGTATTATATGTAAAAGGTATTATTAAAATTCAGGTAATTTATTCTTGTTTCTATTTTTCTATTGCTTTATTTTTATTAAGCACTTGTTACCATAATACGAAATATTGCATACATTTTACCTCAATCTTAAAATTGAAGCATTCTCGATTATCCGAAAATTTCGATTTTCCGAAAGAGGGTCGGTCCCAATTACTTCGGATAATCGACGTTCTACTGTATATATAAATAAAACACTTTTATTTACATCTTCACAAATCACGAATAGTGTTGCCACATGTCCCGCGTAAATAGGAGCTCTAAGTGCACTGGACGCCATTAATTTCTTGCAGTTTATTTCGCCATCTTTATACACAGACAATTTTGCCAATAGCTAAGCCGAAAAAAAATTGCTTTAAAATACTGGTATCAAGAGCATTTAGAGCCCCAATTTACGCGGGACACTTAGCAATACTATTCCCAACCAACTTCGCTTACAAGTTATCTCTCAAAACTCAACATATAAACTTTAAGGCGTGGTAGCTAATAAGTTCTTTTCAAATATTTTAATTTTCGCTTTATTTTTATGAAAATATTGTACAATTTTTTGAAAATTATAGTACCTATTAATAGTCCTATTTTAAACCTGACAAATAATTTATATTAATGTTTTGTATCTACATTCATAAAGCGTCTAAAAATTTATAAAATATGGATGTATCATTAATCAGTCCTCCATTCCGGATTTTCTTTCACACACACACGCGCGCGCGTGCACAGAGACAGAAAGAGAAACGTACTTGCTTGTCTTTTAAATTGTCAGTTATTGTTTAATTTCGAAAATAAATAATAACAAAGTTACTATTATTATTCCAATCCTCATCTTTCGAAGGTAAATATTCATTAAAAATAAATATTTTTCCCTCAAACAATTCTTAAAATATGTTAAAACAAATTACAGTCGAACCTCTATTTAACGAAGTCACTAAATCCCGGAAAAATGTTCGTTATATGGGAAATTCGTTAAATAGAGATTCACCATTTAAAATATTTTTATCTACATAAGACAGATTTTAAATTCATAAACACTAAATATTGTTAATAAAAGTAATTAATCACACTTTTATATATATATATATATATATATATAAATTATATCTATTTGTTTTATTTATTTTACCCACCAATACCTATCATCAATTTATTTTTTCTATGTGTTTAAATCTTTGAAATCTGCGAGGCAAACAAAACATTGTCCGGGAATACATTGTATTTTCAGTTTAATATAAATAGCTTTACATTAAAATTAACGAATTTTAAGGACATTATCGTATTCAATATTATTATAACAAATAATTTTAACCATACATTACCACACGCGTCCTTAAATTTAATTTCTGAAAAAGACTTAATTTTACCTGAGTTTTTCATTTAAAAAAGTTCTTTCTCTCATACGTTTCGCATCTTTGCAATTCACCAAAAACCCCTTCATGCGTATTTTCTTTAAACTGTAATCCGTGTCGGATTGTTTCAAATGATTTTAGCATTTCATCATATGAAGTTTTGTTAATTCCTGCATCATGATCATTTCCATCGTCATCATATTCGTCTTCATCACAATTCATTGCTGTATTGTTTTTATTTTTCACACTGTCGAAAATATCCAATTGGGTTAGAGTTTTCGAGGTCTCAATTTCAGAATTAAATGAAATACAATCATCAATCAGCGCATCATAGTTAATTTCTTCTTTTTTCTCTCAGCTATATCCTAAGTTACTCTAAGGGACTATCGTCTTCGTCTTCCGTACTTAAAGAATTCTCACTGCTGACAAAGAAGGTGCCTGGTAAAACCAGTTCAAGGCCATTGAACATCATAAAATGTGTTAAAAGAAAGAATAAGTTTGAAATGTCCAGAAATATTTTGAGAAATAGGGAGAAAAAAATTAGATCCCAAGAAAAGGTTCGTTAAGTAGAGAATGCACTTCGCTATTTGGAGGTTATTTTACGAAGAAATTCGCAAAATGCTCTTGGTTCCAAGGAAAAGTTCGTAAAATGGAGAAATTCGCAAAAGAGAGGTTCGCTAAATAGAGGTTGGACTGTAATTATATTATTAATTCAAGCAGTTTGTATTAATTGAAAACTATGAATGCCTCAAGTGCATAATTTAAATTGCCCTATAATATTATATAATTAGCAGCATCGTTTGATACGTAAAATAGCATAATTTGTTTGCAAGATTCATATGCAGAATAATTAGTAGACATTTAAATATTATAGCACCAATTACTGATATATAGAATAGAAAAAAAAATGTTTATGTTATAAATATAAAAAATAAAATAATTTTTTTTAAAAGGTATTTAATATTTTTCATGTTTTAATTCCAAATCTGTTTTTTTTTTATTATTATCTTGTAAGTAAATTTAAAAACACAACGAACAAAATGCATTAAATGAAATAAAAATTACGTTAATAAAACGTTTCATTTGTTAAATGGGAAAAAAATCAACATTTTTACAAGCGTTAATTTTGTTTTTTGGTTTGCCAATATGGCTTTTAAAAGATTAAATAATGCTCAGAAAATGCATTGCAACATACTAATATAAAAATAAGTTTTACGACTGAATAGTTTTTACGACTTAAATGTTTTCTGTTTTTGAAAGCTTTTTTTCCCCCCTCGTTTCACTGGAATCATTAAATTTTATTATTTTTAATTTATGAAATTTCCACTAACAGCTGCGTCACATGCATAAAAGTTTTATTTCATAAACAAACTAGACAAACAACAAACAAAAGATTAAAAAAGAACATGATTTGAAAGAGAAAAAAAAATGTTAGTTTCAAGTTTGTTATTGCCATTATTTTTCAATTCTTAAATGCTGCCACCGGAAATAAAGATGAAAATAATAAATAATAAATTAAGCGTAAAAGAAACTGCGATCGGTTTTTTTATTACCATATATTAAATTAAATTTGTGCACATCTCCAAAGACATTTAAAAAATAATTTCCAGTCAAACTGTTTCCTTTTCTTTCTCTTTCTTTTTAATGGGCTATTTTAAAACTATTAAAGGGGAAATAATAAAGGAAAATGTAAAGAGCAGTAAATAATAAAAAACGTAAAGAAGATGTAGTTATTAGAAATAAACATAAAAAATAAAAATTTAAACTATTAAAAAGCAATCAAACAACCAGAAGTTTAAAAATCGTAAATATCAATTTTTTCATTACATGCTCTTTAATCTGATTTATGAAGCACGCTTAAAAAGAAATTCAAAGCAAGAGCTTTTTTTTTCTTTGTGAAAAATTTTTTAACCAGCAATGCTTTAATGCTGCAAAATAATTTAGCATCAAACATCTTAAATCTTTTTATAATTGATAGTAAAAAAGAATTTTGAAATTAATTGTCTGATGGGAAGTTTAGAAAAAAAAGAACTCAAAGTATTATAAACTTTTACGTATAAAATTCATTTCAGATTTAAAGAAAAATGCGTAACGTATTATGAAAGCTTGGTGATATGAGCTATTAAAAAATAATTTTTTAAACAGTTTTCAATATCCGAATATTTTAATGTAAAAATGATAGTAACTATCCAAACATTTAATGATTGGACAGCAGAAAAAAAGAGAAAGTAAAAAGAATAGTAAAGAAATGAAAAAGAAAAGCACTTCTCGAACTGATTATAACACGATTACAGCAAAGATGCCAATACCATTAACCCCTTCGTAACGAGAGCCTTTTGCTTAATTTTTAATATTTTACCACCAGTTTTTTAAAACAGAAAATTTTCTGTAATTGAATCGCAAGAATGCTCTGATTAAATAAGGTAAACTTTACAATAAAAAATAACTGGTGGGAATAATGAAGGATTCTGAGCACCTTAAGTGGCACGTATACCGGTCGCTCGTCCTCAAGGGCTTAAACTTGGGAAAATGTCTTTTTTCATAGTATTAACGCATTTTCTGGATAATGGTCTACATACTTAAAGTTTCACCACTTAATTTTTTCAAATGGTATCACTCACTTTTGAATCTTAATTAGCTTTTTTTATTATTATTAATTTATTTTAAAAATACATATTTTTTTTTCTCAAATCTTTATGAAGTTAGCTCAGGTTAAATATAGGTGGTACTAAAAGGTTAAGTACGTTCGAAAATTTTTAATTAATGGAGTTAAAAGAAGTCAAATTTAAAGGAGGCTAATATTAAATCTATTTGACAAATTTTAATAAAAATTCTCGAAAAAATTATTCGATTGAAATATTTCTTTTAAAAATAAAACAATAAAAGAATTCAAGGCATAGGCAGTTTTTCGATTCAAAAGTAAGTTTTAAATTAAAATTAAATTAAACTATGTCATACATGAATTCACATAAAAATGTGAATTTTAATGACTCATTAGTTTTTTTTTTTTATAAAAAGAATCGGCATCGCCAAAAACATACTTATGTATATTATTACCTCATTCCTTTCAATAATTTTGAAGATAAGAAGAAATTTTATTCTAAGATTGACTTTAATGGTAACCATCTGGTACCGTTTGCCACAAGGAAGAAACGTTTTCAGAAAGGTGATAAAAAGAATTACATGAGCAAAGAATCTGACGTTACACTAACAATAAATGTTAGAGAAATTTATTTATTCGAATTTTGTATTATTGATGATAATTAGGAGGATTTATAAAATTCTTAAATCAGTTTTCAAGATCGAATTAAAGGAAAGGTATGAAAGTAACGAGTAAGTAAATTTTAAATGAAATTATTAAATAAATCTAATAGTCATGTTCACGCATTTCACAAAAACATATATGCTTTTTCGTACTTATTATGTGAGTAATTTAGTTTTTTCAATTCCTGAATAATTCTAGGTTTGTTGCTGCATATCTCAGATGAGTCTCAAACTCCAAAGAAATCAAATATCATTACATTTAAAGCCAGCTGCTGGAATAAAAATGTAAGAAACCTAATTTGAGAGAAGTTATGCGTTGTAGCAACTGTTCAACCTAATCGCACTGCCAGAAAAACTCGTCAATATACACTTATTCCTCATTTTTTTAACAAATAATTTCCGTACTCCTAGAAAACATGTTTTATCCGTGAATTCTTCCCGAAAGTCTGAAAAAGAGGGAGAAACTCCGTTCATTCCCAGCAGGAATACCCAGAGAGAATATACTTCATTGATTGCTAAAATGTGTTAAATAAAAACCATAAAAACTGTAAAAAGCTTTTATATATAAACTGCTTACATGTTTCGACTTCTCTAAAGCCTTCATCAAGACAAATAAGAATATTCTACAGTTGCACGATCTATAAAGCGATCATTCACATTTTTCACATTCTCTCTCAGATTACTCAAATTATTTTATTTTTATTTTTACTTTGATTTTTATTTCCTTGCTCATAACCATTGAGAAATTCAACCCATAATTTTGGAACATTACATGATGCTTTGAATGTTTGCGTGTTACAATTTCAATAGTTTCTCTTATAATGGATGGGTAATATAGATTGCAGGGAAAAATTATCCTACTTGCATTAAAATTTATTTAGATGGTTTCTTCTTGATATAATCTTGCCAGGGCTGTGGTTTTCTATTATACTTTATATCAGTTGAATACTCAGCTCCATTTTTCTACAACTAAATTTCCTGCTAGTCATGCCAGTAAGGTAGTTTTTTGGTCAGTCGGTTTTAATAAATGGGATTTCATATTCTTCGAAATAATTTTCAAAATGAATTGGCTCGATTTTAGTTCAAATAATTTTCTTTATTTCGGAGCTGGTTTGGCATTTATTAAAACCGACGGATCAAAGTCCGAAGTTAAAAGCTATCATTTACACTAAAATTGGTCCAATTCATTTAAGAAATTATTCAAGAATATATGATATCCCATTTATTAAAATCAACGGATTAAAGTATTATTATATTGGCATGACTAGCAGGAAATTTAGTTCTAGAAAAAAGAACACATAGCTAATGTAAAAGTATAGTAGAAAAAACACAACACTTGGAAGATTATATCAAGAAGCATTCATACAAATAAATTTCAGAGGCAGCAAAGTAATTTCCCCCTTCAATATATGCACTGTCAGGAAAACCCGTTAATATACACTAAATTATTCCTCATTTTTTAACAAATAATTTCCGTACTCCTAGAAAACATGATTTATCCGTGAATTCTTCCCGAAAGTCTGAAAAAGAGAGAGAAACGCCGTTCATTCCCAGCACGCATGCGTATTGGTTCTATTAATATTAAATCCGAATTTATAATATTTTAAAAATAAAAATGAAAAATTCTATAAATTAAGATTTCTAATTTAATTTTTTTTTTAAGTTTTCGAATTAAAAAATGAATAACAATTACTTTTCTCATTCATTCAAAAGTACTCACAATTTATTTTTTTTAAGTTGAATAAGTTGAATAAGTTAAATAAAGTTGAATTTATAAAGTTGCCTATAAATAAACATTCGAATTAAAAATATATTTTAAACGAACACATTTGAAAGATATTTTAATTAAAATATTAAATGGAAAAAAATCGATATTACTGAAAAAAATCTTTTTGAATAAAAATATAGTATTCATATTTTACATCTAGCAATCTACTTAAAAATATTTATAATTCATATTTTCATCCTATATTAATGTTAAAGTATTAAAACCCCAACCACAATCTCATTAAAGGCGAAATCTTCCCGAAATTAACTTCAAAATTAAAAGCTTTTAAAGAAATTCAATCAAACCATATCCATCTGAAGCAAACATATTTACTTCAAAGTATTACTGCAGCTCAGTGGTTAGTGTGCTCTAGAGGTCTGCACGGGCCGAAATTTCCAGGCCCGGGCCCGGCCCGACTCATCGAAAAAAAAATCGGCCCGGCCCGGCCCGTAGAAAAAATAATATTGGCCCGGCCCGGCCCGGTAAAAAAGTTAAAAGTTCGGCCCGGGTCCGGCCCGGAATAAAGTTAAAATCTCGGCCCGAGCCCCGCCCGGCCCGAATGAATTTTACAAAAAATTGCTTTTTACGTCAATTTGGTTAAAAATTTGTCTCGTACGAGGAAGCTCTGACCAAAAATATTTATCTGAACTCTTTTTTTCTCATGTTTATAATCTTCATTTTTATAGAAGTACCGCAGGCTGCGATATTTATGTTTTTAACGAATCTCTATTTCTTGTATGTAAATGTTTCAGTTATCATTAATATTGTTAATCCATATTCCATGTATTAACATACATGTATTCCATGTATGCTAAAAATATGAAAACTGCTATACAGTAAAATCTTCTAAGACGGAATTGCATAGAAAAGAAAAGAAATGCGTTATAGACAAGTTTCCTTCTTAGCAAGTGTAAATATATCATATATACTTTTCTTACGTATTAGTATTTTAATTTTGCATGGATCAACACGTTTTTCAGTTTAAATATGGGATTCCGTCATAGGCAGGTTCCTTTTCACACGTTTTACTATATTTTAATTTAGCTATATTGTAATAAGCGTAGAAATCTACTACTCTTTAAAAAAAAATAAATTTTAATATTTAAGTGTAGAATAATGGCAATTTAAAAATGTATGCATTTTTTGAAAAATTTGTTGGACCAGGTCTAATTTAACTGATCTTTCAATGGATCTGGCCAAGCTGAGACAATGATTTTCATACGGGCTGGGTCAAAACTAGGACTGAAAATTTTGAGCCGTGAAGACTAGGAATGAAACCAGTACAGAAAAAATAAGACAGAAAAGACAGACCTCTGTACAGAAAAAATAAGTTAGGCCCGTCCAGGCCCGAGCCTTCAGAAAAAAGTATGGCCCGGGCCCGGCCCGAAAAGTGTGGAGAACAGGCCCGGCCCGGCCCGAGTGCCGTGAATGAAAATCGGCTCGAGCCCGGCCCGCGGGACGGGCCGGGCTCGGGCTTCGGGCCACGGGCCGTCCCGTGCAGATCTCTAGTGTTGCTCGTCTAGTAACGCTATGATGGCTGGTTCGAATCCAGGGTTCGCAACTTTTATTTTTTCCCAACATTCTTCAATTGACGATATTTTACCTCCTGAATTTCCGTGAATTGAAGAAAGTATTTCTGAGAGTTGCAGTCTGTGACAATTTGATCATATGAACATATATGTATGATGCAGATAAGAATATACAGACATCCCCGACTTACGTAAGTAATGCGTTCCACAAATTTTTACGTAACTTGAAAAACTATAAAACTATGAAAAAATATAAAAACAAACTGAAGGAACACTTTTCGAATAAAAACCTCTTATAGAATGAAATGCGAGATTTATAAATTTAACATTGATGAATTGATCTAAACAATTTTCAATATACATCAAACGAACAGGTGAAGCTAAAAGAAAAAATACACTATTTCCTTTTCATCGAAATTTTAAAATTAGCTTTCCTTTTCGTTTTGAATTCAGCTAACATAATTGTTACGTTGAACCCCAGGTTTTTTGTCTCATTTTAATTAGATTTGAGTTTGTTTTGTTAAAGATTTGATTGTATTATATCCCAATAAAAATATAACTCTCATTAATATATAAAGCTGTATTATGGTCGTGTTTTTTCTCTGCATATTTTATTTATAAAATAATTATCAAAAGTATACAAATGCATATCAAACACGCTAGTGTGTTCGTAAATGTAATTTTCGAGCTTATTACGTAACTGCGAATTTCCGTAAGTCGCATAATACGTAAGTCGAGGGATGCCTGTACTAACTAACAATCTTTTAAAGTAAATTTCATTCTCATAGTTTATCCCTTATAAAATTATATGTTTTATTTATTTTTTGTTTTATTTTGTTTGTTTGTTTGTTTGTTTTTTCAATATGAATTGATTTATACGTATGGGATGTTCATAATTTATCCGTTATAAAATTATATGTTCCTTTTCATATAGAAACGGATTTATATTTATTGTGATGCATTAGTTCTTAGTTTCCAAGTTAATTTTTTTTAGTTGAAATTAATATTTGTATACTTACTATCACGGAAAAACCTGTTTTTTACAGTCGTGTATAGTATATGGCTGATGAAACAAGGAAAACTCATAAAAATGCGTATTTCTTCCCTGTACAATAAAGTGTTTTACTGTCAGCTAAAGCGGCTGCATTTTCCTATAAAGCAAATCGACTTTTTGTTTGTTTGTTTGTTTGTTTACAGTACAAAACAATGTGAACCGTAAAACTGCAAATTTAATCTATCATAAAAATACATCAAACTTCAGTCTCCTTCAATCTTTTCTAAACAGTCTCTTTGAAATTCATTTAAAAGCAGTCTTCTGTAAAGCGTATAGGCGATTTTCCTAAAAATCTAAGTTGTACACTCAATTTGCGTTGTTCCGTAATGTATTTTCTTCCCTTCCCAACCTCCTTCATTATTTCCATTTGTTTTCCCAAACTTTTCATTAAGTCCCAACAATGCCCGGAGATAAATGGAGTTCCGGACTACCTTAGAGCCGAATCGATGGCATGCTCTCTCTTTTCTTCGCTCTTCTCTCTCTTTCATTAGGCGCCTCTAGATCTCAGCGGACCCGCAATCACTTCATTAACTTCCGAGATGGCCACGCAAGAATTAAGCGATGGTGTTGGAAGGCGACCTTCACGTTTTGTATCTGTCAGCGGTCTCAGGGCGTTTGTTCGATGAAAATAGTTTAAAATTTGAGAGTAGAATTTCAGGCATGTAAATTAAGCTTTATTTAGCAGCACTGCCATAGATAATAGCATATTTGCACAGCAGAAAAAGGAACTGGAAGCTCTGCAAGATAACTGTTAAATAATACTCACTAGTGACATACTCTTATTCTTTTAATTGCTAAAAGATGTAAACATTAAAACAGTAAAAATAGTTTTATTAGACTGCTTACATGTTTCGGCTCTATCTGAGCCATTTTCAAAACAAATAAATAAGAATATTTTAAAATTGCGCGATCTATTACGTAATGATCTGAAACGCCATCATTCAGTTTTCCACATACACGTAAAGAGTCTAATAAAACTATTTTTACTGTTTTAAAGTTTACACCTTTTAGCAATTAAAAAAGAATATTATTATAAGGTGTTAATTGTTATATGTTAGTAACGTGCTCATAAAGTTTGTTCCGAAAAATACTCTGTATTGTCCTGTTAATAAACAAACATACAAATAATAACAAAAAAAATTTAATCCTTCGAACGAATTATTTACTGAATGATTCGATTTGTTTTTCTGCTCAGTGTATAGCTCTTTTGTCGGAATATTATTATTTATATACATCGCAGCACAAATTTTAGATAATGACCCTATTTGTCCACAAATCAATAAAAACAACTTGCTATGCTGAAAAGAATAATGTATAATTCGTATTTTAGAAGATGTTTGGAAGGAAGTAGACCATAAATGTCTTTAAACCTGCTAAGGTATTCAATTTTTTCTACTAAAAGCAAATTTGCATAACGAAAGAATTTAGGCATAATCTTGAACTGTTGGAACTAGTCGCCAAAAAAACGCAAGTTAGACATTAATGATGTCGCACACTTCTGGTATTTAAGTTCACCTTACGATTGCTTCAGTTATTCAAAATGTCTCAAGCTAAGGATATACAATCGGACGTGGTAACTAAGATATGGAAGCTAAAATCAGATGGTCGGAGTGCTTCTGAAATTACTCTACGTTTAAAACATTCAAAGAGGTATGTGTACAAGTCCTATTCAGAGCTAATAGGTACATAGTAAAACCCATACCTGGAAGGGCGCATGTCACAATTAAACCGGGCTATACAAAGATTTGAAGAATGACATCTACACAAAAGTTGACAGCGCGGGAAATTCTGAATGAATCTGGCTCACAGTATCAAAAGATACAAATCATAGAAAAGTAGAAGAAACGTGTTATAGTTCAACAAAAATTAAGGAGGCTCTCAGCTCTGAAGCCTGGGCAGAAGTTGCAAAGAATGGACTGGACTCGTACGCCGATGCCGTAGGAAGAAAAGTGGTATTCAATAACAATCAGTGACGAAGAAAAAAATATATAATCTAGATGGTCCGTATGATTGGGTCAACTACTGGCAGGACTTAACAAGGCTAAGAAACGCACGCATTTTTTGTCGAGTACAAAGTGGGTGTTCGGTGATAGTTTGGGTTGCATTTTTCTTCAATGTGCAGACATCTCATCTCGGACCTTTCTCGATGGACAAACATACGTACTGCCGTTGCAAATAATTTCGTCGAGATTTGGTATATGAACAACATATTGTTCAGTTACAAATAAAGGAGTAAAGGAGAACTATACTGCAGCATGATAGCAAAAGAAAACAGTGAATAGGTGGCCGTTTTTTAAATTTGTGTCGTATTCGTGTAAGATTTCGTATAAAATACTATCTATTGCGATCTCTCCTATGTTGGAATTTCTGAAAACTTTTTGCAGATCTACACCGACCATGACCCTTAGAACCCAAAACCACCCTCAGTAAAAAAACTTTATACATATATCACTTTTTATGAACACGATAACTTCCATAATTCTGCACAAATCTCTTCCAAACTCATACATAAAATCAAGGGGTAGAAAATCTCTGTCATGTTCGTTAATGGGCAAAATCGGACCAAGGGGTGGAAATAGGGAGGGGGTTTGTGAAAAACGAAAAAAACCCACAACCACTTAATTTTCACACATATCAAATCAGTTTAAAGCTATTATTACTTCTAGGAAAAGGGTTAAAAATTTATGTATCACAGATTTTTGATAAAATAAAAAAATGAGCTAAAGGGGCGCAAAAAATAGGATTTTAGGAAAAAAAATTCATAACTTCGTCAATTCTTAAGATATCAAATTCACTTAAACTTATTATAAATCTTCTTAATATTATCTACAACTTTCATATTGACAAGTTTTTGATAGGATCAACGCTTACAGCAAAAAAAAAATTAAACAAAAATAGGGCTTGACGAAAAAATTATAGTATTAAAGGTGTAATCAAATCCAAACGGCTTATTGTCTGACTCATTTTTAAATTCATTTTCGCTCTCAAACGCATCCAATTGGCAGGTTCTCTTATTCAGAAACTATATAAAGTGCTGTATTAGTCGATTTTTTGGTAAAGGCAGAATATGTTTCAAAAAATGCTGTTAAAGTGAGCGTTTTTAACCTAATTTCTCGAAGCGATAGTGCTGGAAACGAAAAAAAAAAAAATGGTCGTACTGAGAAAACAATTGTAAATCAAGTTCAAATTAATTGAACGGAAAATAAAAACACAGGTCGCTTATAAATCTCTTCAAAAAATCACGTCAGTAAGTTTCATGTTTTTACTTTTAAAAATTTGTCAGAAAGGGTAGCAGTTAAATGGGGAAAATATTTTTTTAATACCGAGTTAATGTGATTTTGATACAGAAAAATGAAATTAAAAATTTGTCAAAACCGGCCGGATACAATTGTTAAACTGGGTTTATCTCTAATCTTGATTTAGTTTTTGTTTGGGAAATTAGTACTTAACTTCGAAATCTAACAACGCCTGTAGGCCGAGTCGGCAGGGATTTTTGTTTTTTTCATAGTTGTATTGTACATTGGCAGTTCATGCAGCGACGGGCAATTCGCATCTAGCTAACCCGGCGGTACTCAAGCAGCTGATGTACAACAGAATAACAAAATAAATGATTTTTATCCCGATTGCCAAGAAGGGTTATGTGTTTCACGCGTATCTGGGTATGTGGATTTCTTTACACGCTCGAAACATTCCAACGGCTGGATGGATTTTAATGAATGAGGTCTTTATCGATTCGTCTTAACCTTAGGCTAAATAGGCTAAATTTTATTTTTATAAATTAAAAATGGCGGCCGTAAAATACGAAATGGTGGTAGAGACGAAAAAAAAAATTACGCACCCTATTGAGTGGCATATCATTGGATAGGTCTTTCAAAATGAAGACGATGTTTCATTGACTATTTTACAGTCAGAAACTCCGTTTAAATATTACACAATCTGGAAGTTGTGTGGGTAGGATCTTTAGTTTTACTGCAACTCTAACCTTCATAGACATTTATAGGCCTCATTAAAAAGTGTTTATAGATAGAAACTAACAATTAAACACAACTTAAAAGTCATCAATACAAGTAAATAAAAAAATAGGTAAGTAATATAAAAAATAATTTCACATTGGTGAGAAATAATTAATTAGTTCGCTTTTTACGCATTCGGGTTTTTGATTTTTTAAATTTAATTTTTACTTGTTAAATATTATGATTGAGATTAACTCGTTTTAACTCCGATTAGTAAAATGAAGCAGAAACTTAAGATGAAAATCAAATTTGGTGTAACACTGAAGTAATGACACTGAAGTAACGTCTGTAACAACTTTTAGGTAGATTTCGTATGAAATACTACCTATTGGGATCGTTCCTATGTTGGAATTTCTGAAACATTTTTGCAGATCTACACCGATCATGACCCCTAGAACCCAAAACCACCCTCAGTAAAAAACTTTATATATATATATATATATATATATATATATATATATATATATATATATATGTATCTATCTATCTATCTATATATATATATAACTTTCTTCTGGACACGATAACTTTCGTAATTCTGCACCAATCTCTTCCACACTGATACATAAACTCAATGGCCATAAAATCTCGGTCAAGTTCGTTAATGGGCAAAATCGGACCAAGGGGATGGAAATAGGGAGGGGTTTTGTGAAAACAGAAAACCCCCCATAACTTCTTAATTTTTGTACATACCAAATCAGTTTAAAGTTTTTATTACTTCTAAAAATAGGGTCAAAAATTTATGTATCACAGATTTTTGATAAAGTTAAAAATGGGCTCAAGGGGCGCAAAAAATAGGGTTTTTGGGAGAAAAAAAATCATAACTTCGTCAATTCTCAAGATATCAAATCCAATTAATTTTATTATAAATCTCCTTAACATTATCTACAACTTTTATATTCACAAGTTTTTGATAGGACCAATTCGTACCGCAAAAAAATTAAAAACGAAAACAAAAAGGGGGTTTGAAGGAGAAAAAATCCCTAACTCCGTCAATTCAAAAGATATAAAATTCCCATGAATTTATCATATATCTTCTTAATTTTGTCTACAACATCTATATAGACAAGTTTTGGATAGGACCAATTCTTACAGCAAAACAATTTAAAAATACATAGCGGTTGACGAAAAAAAATCATCTTAGTAAGGGTGTATTCAAATCCAAACTGCTTATTTTCTTACTCATTTTACAATTCATTTTTGCTCTCAAAGGCTTCCAATTGGTACGTTTTCTTACTCAGAAACTATATAAACTACCGTAATGGTCGATTGTTTGATAGAGGCAGAATATATTTTTTTTTTAATGCTGTTAAAAAGGGCACTTTGAACAAAATCTACCGAAGTGGATTTTGTTGGAAAAATCATTGTCACTCAAATTCAAACTGCTTATTTTCTGACTCATTTTTAAATTCATTTTTGCTTTCAAACGCATTTAATTGGTAGATTCGCTTATTCAGAAACTATATAATGTGCTGTAATGATCGATTTTTGGATAGAGGCAGAATATATTTCAAAAAATGATGTCAAAGTGGGCATTTTGAACGGAATTTCCCGAAGCGATTGTGTTAGAAACGAAAAATATTGTTCTTCTTAGAAAATAATTGTTTATATATCAAGTTTTAATTAATTGAACAAAAAATAAAAACACAGGTCGCTTATAAATCTCTTCAAAAATCACGTCAGCAAGTTTCATATTTTTTTTTTAATTAAAAATGAATCTGGAATTATGCCAGAAAATGTCGAGTTGTTGAGCATGGAAAAGTATTTTTTTGAATACCGCCCTAACATGATTCTTATAAAACCAGCTATTATATAAAAATGAAATAAAAACTCGTCAAAAGCGGCCAGATAAAATTGTTAAAGTGGATTTATCTCTAATCATGATTTAGTTTTTGTTTGTGAAATTAGTATATTTGACTTCGAAATCTACCTCTGCCTGTAGGCCGTGCCGGCAGGGATTTTTTTGAAATATTAACATGTATGAGAAAGAAGAAAATTTTGCGTTTGGCACATCCCACTAGTTTCATATTATGACAGGTTATGCTACACTGTTAAAAATTTTGCAGCATTCTGGCAGGTCATTCGACCGTTTTTTGAAAAACGGTTTCATAACCATAATTTAACTATATTCTGACCATAAAATGGCCAATAATATGGTCAGAATAGTGTTAAAATTAAGGTTGTGTAACCGTTTTCGGAAAAACGGTCAAATGACCTGCCAGAATGCTGCAAATTTTTAACAGTGTAGGACTGTTCTATTCTAAAAAAAACTCAGAAATCAACTCTTTAATTTAATTGAAAATTCCAGATTTTGTTGGTTGAAAAATTATTAACAGTTTTCAAAATCAACTTAAAATACTGCAAAAACACTTACTTTTTTCCCCTGAAGCTTTGCAGCATTTTAATACACAAAAAACATTAATGTATTTTATTTGTTTTCGCCTTTGACTTTTTGATTAACTGACTTCTTAGTTTAGTTATGCTGCTAAAAATAAAATAAACGTATTTTTAAAAGGCTCTTCCTTAAAAAAAAAGTTAAAGTTGTCGGAAAAAAACAGACAAGCTATTGAAGCTATTAAAAAAAATCTTTTTTAAATATTAGAACTTTGAAAACAAAAAGGGTACAAAAAAGGATGTCTCTAACTAAACTCCCTCTTTAATTAGGAAAAAGTTGAAAAAAAAGCAAAAGCATTACATATCTCATATCTTAAGGGAGGTTTTCAGATAATGTTTTAAGTTTTGTGACATAAAAAATATCAATTAAATAAATAATTTAGTTTGACAAAAGAAAACGAAAAGTCAATACCGTTTTTATTCCATTTTTAAAACTCAAATTCATTTTTTTTCTACATTTTTATCTTTTATTTGTTATATAAAATATTTGTTCTTTTTCTTCTAAAAGTAGTCATTACTTACGCCTCGTTTGAAGATAATGATTATAAATTTTGATAAGTGGTTATAAATTTTAGACAAAACTAAAAAAAAATACGTAAAATTAAAAACATATTATAAAGGGTTTTAAATGCGATTCAGTCTTTAATTAGAACATTTGAGGCTCTATTAGACTAATACAAGGAAAACATGATCAATTAATTTTAAAAAGAATATTACTCATCAGTTTTGGGGTTCGATAGAATTAGTTGCCTTTAGTTTAGTAATAAGTTCGACTCTGGATTAAGTAATCTGAGTACAATTTCATTTAAAACTATCTTTTACTCCCCCGTTGAATTGGGTGGTTATTTATCGATCAGTTTTTATTTTCTTCTATCTTTACGAGAAGAAGTATTGGATTCATGAAAATTTTCTAATTCCAGTTTTCGATGGATTTATACGTTTTAGGAGTCAGAGATCACGAACAATATGTTTTTACAAAATGTCTGTCTGTGAATCTGTCTGTATGTGACACAAATTTTGTGGACGCTCTATCTCAAGATCTAATGAAAGGAATTTAATAAAACTTTAGATTCAGTTAGTCCCTGATATAAATTGGTGCTGATTACTTTTTGGTGCAAATCGCCCAACAGGTGGCGCTGCTATGCTGCATTATTCATGATTTCCACAATAGCTATATCTCAAGAACTAAAGCACGGATTTTCAGAAAACTTCAGATTCAGTTAGTCCTTGAGATAATTTGGTGCAGCTAACTTTTTGGTGTAAATCCTCTGATACGTGGCACTGTTATGTTGCATTATTTATGATTATCGCAATAGTTCTATCTCAGAAACTAATGCAAGAATTTTCACCAAACTTCAGATTCAGTTAGTCCCTGATATAAATTAGTTCTCTTTAGTTTTTGGTGTAAATCGCCCAACAGGTGGCGCTACTATGCTGCATTTTTCGCTATTTCCGCAATAGCTGAATCTCAAGAACTAATGCATGAATTTTCATCAAACTTTATATCCAGTTGGTTAAGTGCTATAAACTGATTCTGATAAGTTTTTGGTGTAAACTGCCCTACAGGTGCCACTGCTATGCAGAACTTTTCACGATTTCTACAATAGCTCTATCTCAAAAACTAATGAACAGATTTTCTTTAAACTTCAAATTCAATTAGAAGTTCACGTAAGTTGTTGCTGATTAGATTTTGGTGTAAATCACCTAACTGGTGGCGAGCTGTGCTACATTTATCAGAAGTATTAACATGTATAAGATAGAAGAAAGTTTTGGAATTGCCACATTGGACTAGTTTATTTTTGTGCTCATAATACTAGGTTGAGCATAAGTTCTGGGAAATTTGTGAAAGTTGCGTTGTTATGCGCAAATTAACAACAAAAGCAACAAGGACTATTCTTCAAAGTAGAGACCATCATAGTCCACGACTTTCTGCCATCGTTCTGCAAGATTCCGGACTTGCTGGAAGTACCATGGCGGCTCCTTGGAATAAAAAAATATTCTTGACATGCTTCTTCAACTTCATTAAAGGATTCAAATCGACGGCCCTTTAATAAGTGTTGCACTGATCGAAAGAGTCCATAATCAGGTGGAGCCACGTCTAGTCTGTACCACTAGTACTCCTATATACGATACAAATTCTGGTATCTATTAGATTAAAAATTTACCAGAACTTTTTGCTCAACCTAATATTTTGTCTCATCAATTTATATTAAATATTAAGGGGCTACTTCAGTCCAAGGTGAAAACACTCTGTTCGCTAATGTTAATCCAATGGATAAATTTTTTTATGTCGTTTGCATTTGAATATTTTTAAATGATTTTTTTTTTTTTTTTTTTTTACATTGGATAGCTGGGGTAGATTTGTACGAAGGCCGTTTTTTACTTTTCGATTTTGCTTGCAGATTTTTTTTTACTTAGGATGTTTTCACTTTCGAAACCGGTTTCGAAAGTGAAAGTGTCCTAATTAAAAATACCTTTAAGCAAAATCAACAAAGTGCAAAACGGTCTTTGTACAGATCTTCATCGGCTATCCAATGCAAAAAAGAAAAAAAAATCATTTAAAAATATTAAAATGCAAACGAGATATCTTTAAAAAATTCTCCCATTGGTTTAACCGAACGGGTCTTTTCGCCTGACTGAGGTAGCCCCTTAAGGGAAATCATAATTTTTAAACCTTCAAAAAATCTTTTTTTTTTTGGCTGTTCTCAATTCCAAAAGAACTCCTTTCAGACACATTTCTGAATTCATTTTTGCACCGAAACGCATAAAACTGGCAGGTGTTCTTATTCAAAAACTATGTAATTGAATGGCGTTTTCCATTTTTTGGTAAAAGCAGAAGGTGTTTCAGAAAATACTGTCAAAGTTGGCATTTTGAACTGAATTTTTGGACGCGGAAGCGCAGAAAAGGAGGAAAACCGGTCTTCAAGTGACAAGAATCTCTTATAACTTTATAAGTAATTACCTTATCAAATAACGGAAAACGCCATTCGATCCCGAATCGCTTCAATAATCAGGTCCGTCAATTTTATGTCTTTACGTTTAAAAATGAATCAAAAAATGTGTCATAAAGTTTCGCGTTGTTGCACAGGGAATTTGAGAACCGCCTTAAATAGTTTTAAAAGAATTATATAATTATGAATCAAATAAACCAAACCGCATGAAAATATTCAAATTTGAACTTGATCAATTTTAAATGGAGGATGCATATTTTAACAAAAAACTTTATTTTTTACTTTAATCTTTCCATGAATTTGTCTCAAAACTGTGTTTTTGTTAATTTAGAGCACTGTGAAAAAGAAAAAAAAATTGTAGACAAACCATTTATTTAACACAGGCATCATGTATAAAATAGTTATCCTGCAACTTCTATTTATCTTCTTGTCAATTCGACAATGTAAATTTTATTGAGGCTGTTCTCAAATCTAAAAAGGCAACTTTATGACATAAGTTTTAATTTATTTTTGTTCGGAAATGCATGAAACTAGCAGGTGTTGTTGTTCAACTATGTAATTGAATTGTTTTTTTTTTTTTTTTTTGCAAACACAATAGATCCTTCAGAAAATGTGTCAAAGTGGACGTTTTGAACCGAATTTCCCCGCGAAGGAAAAATAATAACTCAAGCAAGGGTGAAAAACGTCTTTGTCACGTGATCAAAATCGCTTATAATTCAATAGGTAATTTATTTATCAAAAAATGGAAAAATCAGTTCGATTCCAAATCACTTCGATAGTCAGGCTTTCCAATTTTATATCTTTCCGTTAAAAAATGAATTTGTAAATGTGTCAAAACGTTTTTTGCGCTTGTTGAGCAGAGCAGCTGAGAACAGCCTTAACCCCTTGGGGACGAGCGACCCGTATACGTGCCGCGTAAGGTGCTCAGAATCAGTGATTGTTCCCACCAGTAAAATTTTATTGTGAATTTTGCCTTATTTAATCCGAGCATTTTCCCAATTCAGTTAGGCAAAAATTTCTATTTTGAAAAACCGGTGATAAAAGATTAAAAATTCTGTAAAAGATGCTCGTCCTGAAGGAGTTAAGAATCAAAAAACACCCAGAAATAAGCGTCAAATAAATAAAGTACTGAAAGTTTGTAATAAAACATCAGATACCCTTAATATCCTTTATTTACTCCCTTAATATCCTCTACCTTTAACATCTTTTAATATCTTCTCCTCTACAATCAAAGTTAAACAGCTAAAAATACAATAATAAAATAAATCCCTTTATCAAGACATGTTATTTACCGAGTGTGTAACACTTTACATTGGGAACTCGGTACCCTTTGAAGAACTTTGAAGGTTTTTTTTTTTTTTTTACTGGTGTACATTTACTTATTATATATCACATACTAGCTGATCCGCTCGGCGTTGCCCGAGCCTGTGATAATATTATTAAATGAATGTGTTGAGCGGAAACACCACTCAACACTTCGAACAATTTTATACAACACTATTTGCTGGTCGGTTTATCTAAAACAGCCTTGAATCAACCGAAATATATCTAGCAAAGATGAAATGTGTTTACCTATTTTTTTAGTATGTTTGTTATCTTGAATTTCACGCTTCTACCTAAAATGGCTGCTGAGATATGCCAAATGTTCTAAAATTTTCGTCCCCCCCCCCCCCTTTTAAAACCCTTAGGGTGGGGAATTTGTAAAATCACTGAAACATGTTTTCAATTATTTTTTTTAGTAGATTTATTTTCTGGAATTTTACGCTTCTCCCTAAAACGGCTGCTGAGATATGGCCAAATGTCCTAAAAGTTTCAACACCCCTTTTAAACCCCTTAAGGGTGAATTTCTAAAAACACTGAAACACATGTTTAATCATCTTTTTAGTAGATTTATTTTCTGGAATTTCACGCTTCTACCTCAAACGTCTGGTGAGATATGGCAAATGTTCTAAAATTTTCGATCCCCCTTTTAACCCCCTTTTGAGGGGGGGGGTATTTCTAAAATCGCTGAAGTACATGCTTAATTATTTTTATAGTAGATTTATTTTCTGAAATTTCACGCTCCTAACTAAACCGACTGCTGAGATATGGCCACATGCTCTAAAATTTTCGACCCCTCCCCCTTTTAACCCCTTTAGGGGGGGTTGGATTTTCAAAAATCCGTCCTTAGTGCTCTTTTCCCCTCAATTTTCATGCTTCTATGTTCAGTAGTTTGAGCTGGGCTTTTTATATATGGAGATAAAGATTAAAAACTATCTCAAACGATTTTTCCCGATTGGCCGTAATGTAATTGAATTCTTTTGAGTGTCCCTGTAATCCCCCACTTCCACCCACCTCGACCAAACTGCCTTACTAACAGCAGGAGACGAAGAGCTATCTAACCACTACAACTGTGTGTGGGCGGCAGTAGGTGTTCATGGAGAAAAGTCTGTCTTTACCCATAGACAATTGACTTATATATATACAGTTGAGTCTCTATATAACGAAATCCATTGTTCCAGTAAAAAATTTGTTATATAGAGAAATTCATTATATAGAGAATGAGCAAAAATTCCTATTTAATGTGTATATTTTGAGCAAAAATTACTTTTGAGGTGTTTAATTAAGAATTTGAAATGTTTAACTGTAAAATTTAACCTAATATTGTATTTCTGAATTATTTAAACAGTTTCAGAAAGGAGAACAGACATTTATTTGAAAGCATAATAAAAATCACATAAGGAAGAATTACATTAATTTTAAACGAAGTAATCTGTAATTTTTCGCTGTTTTTATTTCAAAATTGTTACACTCTCGAAAAAATGTTCACACTTTAGCAAGGAATGAAATTGTATCGGGAACATTTTCCTCCATTTGAATTCTCATTCACCTTAAACTTCAATTACCTCTCTGAGACCGCTCTTATATGTATAACAATCCAATAGAAACTGTTTGAAGAAGTATGTTTGAAGGGGTGTGGGAGGGAGGGGGGGGGGGCGAGATGAACTTGTTGGGCATAAAAAACAAGGAGATTCAAGGTAGAAAAGTAAGATAAAAAACTCAACACTGAACGATAAATCACTAATCAGTGATGGAAAATTGATTCCATGTGATTTGGAAGCTTTTTTAAAACAATAAATAAAGAACATTTTATGAAAAAAATTGTTATATGGAGATAGATATTTCGCTATATGGAGACTGTTTTTAATGAGATCATGGGAAAAAGGGACCGTTCCTACTAAAAATTCGTTATATAGAGAAATTCGATGTATGGAGTTTCGTTATAGAGAGACTCGACTGTATATATATATAAATTATTATAGGTAATACTTATGAAACTGATTTTGGCAAGAAAAAAAATCATTTTGTGGGTAAAAATTGAGAAATTAATTTTTTTTTTTTATTTAAAGAATTTAAAGTTTGCTCTTTTTCATACATTACTGTGTTTAAAACACTAAAACTTCTACAAATATTTGTCAAATCACTCAATTACTTGTTTGTATCCTCCATATAGTGTACTTAATAAAATTAGGGATGCATTTTAGAATATAATGAAAAAAAAATGAAAATCGAAACGTTGAAGAAATCATGTTTTTGTTGCATTTTTGCTTATGTTTGTATATTTTATTTTATTTTTCTCATAAACTATTTCATTAATTGTAAAATCGATCCTTAATTTTATTTAGTAGACTTTATTGAGGATACAAAAAAATAATTGAGTGATTTAACAAATATTTGTAGAAGTTTTAGTGTTTTAAACACAGTAATGCATCAAAAAACAGCAAACTTGAAAATTCTTTAATTTTTTTAACCATTTGGAAAAATGGTTATTGTCCTCTGTCAGGGTAGGAAATCAAAAACATATCTGAAGCGTTTTATTAGTTGAATCCGCATTTTATTCGTTTTCTGATTGGTCTATACAGTAATCTGTATTTTCCCTTTACTTTCAACAGAGATGGATACTTCTGTTGCCACTATGACAAAAAAGTAATAAAAACTACAAAAAAAATTAATAACTCAGAAACAAATTGAGATACAGCTTTCAAACAAATTGCATTTAAAGGTACATTTTTTTCTATACGATGGTGTAAAAAGTAATATTATGGGATGTTTAGAAGTTTAAGAATGAAATTTCATTTAAAATTGGTCCAGGAATATTAATTTTTAATCCATGGCGTACGTTATGTATGACCAGCTCCGTAGAAGTTTAAAAATTTACAGTACCTAAAAATGTAATCCATGGCGTACGTAATGTATGATCAACTCCGTGCGATTTTTTATGTCTTAAATTTTAGTCTTTGAAAAAATCATTTTCCAAATGGTCGTTGTAATTTGCTAAATTGCATTTTTTTTATTATTATTAAAATCCCAATTTTTACCCTTAAAAGGATTTTTGTCTTCCCAAAATCAGTTTTTCTAAGTATTACTTATAATAATATGTGTATATAATGAGTAAATGTACATTAGTAAAACAAAACTTTTAAAGGGTACCGAATCCCCTTATTTGCATATACGTGTGTTTATTGTATACCTCTAAGTCTCCTATATTTTGAAAAGTGCTGTTCCCGAACAAAAATATTCGCTTTATTTAATTGCAAAAATTCGTGATTGAATACGAAGATTAACATTAGAAAATGGCGGTACTGAAAATAGGGAAGTCTGGGCAGATATGCAAATGTTGAAAATTACGCAAATAGTTAAGGAGTTACCTCCAGAAAAAATGTTTTTTCTCCAAAAGTATACAATAGGAAAAAACAACAATCACTTCAGTCTTAAAGTTTATTCCCGAATTTTTGTGTACCAAAATAATGAAAAAATGGCGAGTTATGGCCTGGCTCCGGGTGCATCTATCCACCAGGGGTGTACCTACAGATATGTTTTCAGGGGGGGGGGGGGGGAATTCAAAAGTTTCCCAACTTATAATTCAAAAATTTTCCAACTTGTAACAAATTGCTCTATTTTCCAACTCAAATGATATGCACAATATGTGTTTAATGATAATAAATAATACTTATACTTAAACAAAATTCTTTCCAAGGAAAAATACTGAAACTAAAAGAAAAATTAGAATTATTGGTTCCTTTAATGAAAGTTTTTGTTTTTCATTGTGTAAGAGTCATAATTGTACTTCATAAGAAAATAGCTTCATGATATTTTCAGATTTTTGAGAAAGGAACAAAGTTTTGGAGGAAATATATTACAGACATTGTTGATGGAAAACAGTAGGGAAATTCAGCGTCTCGTAGATGTATGATATTTTCGTAGAACGAAGAAACACAATGGCAAATTGATTCTGGCTGCTTTTTTTGTATTTCTTTCGATAATTTAGCTGGTTTACTGTTACAGAACTCAGAAAGTAGTCGGCAAAACATTTTTTTTCTTTTTTTTTTTTTTTTTACTATGACTTTGTGAAAGTGTTTCAAAAATCTAGAATTTCCAACTCTAAGCTCAAATTTCCTAAGCTCACATGTATTGGAGGGGAGCCCCCCCCCCCCCCCCATAACCCCCCATCGCGACGCCTCTGCTCTCCACGGAGAAGTGGCGTAAGAGGGGCAGGACAATTCGGAAACTACTTATCTGAAACAAGTGAAACCAATCAATTTTAATAATATATTAAATAAACTTTCCTTTGAATGAAGGAAATTAATTCGTTGTGATTGAAAACACAATTACGACCGTTTGAAAGACAAAGCTTTTTTTTTTACCGAAAATTTGGCTATTCTAACGTGCATAAAAAATATTAATTTTGATCATAAATTAATTTCTTAGTCTAAGGGCAAGATAATTCTAATAGCTACAATTTCACAAAGTTTCATTGAAATTCGTTAAGAAGTTTGTTTGTAATTATGTCCACCGAATTTTAAAATGTTATTTCGAGGAAAAAAAGCTTTAAAGTTTTGAAATGAAATAAAATGTATGTAACATTCATAAAAAAAAGGATTCTATACTATACAACATGTGTTTCACATACTAAGGAGGCCAGCTTTCTTACATGAATTAAGAGAGACAGATACTACAAGAAGCAGAACGAGGCACATCGTTCGCTTTGGTGGCGGGTGGAAAAAATAAGTTCTTACTATCAGTTCGACTTAAAATTTTGGAATTGAATAGTCCACATACTTTCGCACTGTTACAATTGCCCAAAATTGATTTTCCCAAAATTTATGACTTGGGATAACTCCTTTAATTTCAGTATTCAGATGTGGCTTTTTGTACTCAAATTTTGATTTTCTGTAAGTAGTAAAAACTTAATGCCAATCTAAAATTCCAGAAAATATATTTAATATATTTGCATAATGCAAATTTGAAGAGTAGGAGAGTTCTAAAACTACAATCTTTGTTCCAAACACAATTTTTTTTTCGGTTAAATAACAAACTTAAAGTTGAACAAAACACACGCATGAACAATTGCCGACTAGCAAGATCAAGTGCATCACGTTCGACTTATATCTTTCATACCTAGAACCATCTATAAGATTTTTTTTTTTCAAACATAGCCTTCTGGGCTACCATGTATGTTAATTTAATTTATTTCTTTTTGTATCATTATAGCTGTAAATTTATCCGAATCTTTTTCAATTTAATGAAGAACTGTATGTTATTCTAAAATTCTTGAAAATAAATGCAATATAATATGCCCAGTGTCGCAATGCAGAGCTGATGTGACTGTTTTTGAAAATACAAAATAATCATATCAATGTTTAGAATTTTTTAATAAACACGATTAATTTATAATAAAAATAAAAACTGAATTGTGTAAACAATCTAACATCTGGGATAAAATATTCACATATATATCTGCATATTATTGAAGGCATTCAAGTCTGAATGCATTCATTAAACGTTAATTAATTTTGGCACAAAGTGATAATTATACACTTTGAAAAGAAGAGTAAAAAGGCGCAGCTTAATTAATATTAAATTTTAATTAAGTCAGCCGATATTATCAGCAACAAAAATTCTTTACGCCTCTTCCTCCAAATTGACAGTGACATAACGTCAGGTACATTTTTTGTAGTATGATATTTCAATTCCAAATGAGCCATGAACAGTTTTCCAAATTAAATTGGGAAAAAAAAATAAAAAACTGAGCACTTCGATATCGTTTTCTACGCGCGATGCCACCACCTACTAATTAAATTTGCGGTAATTAAATCTTTTCACTGGCGCATCAGTTGGAGGGCATCAAAAAACACGATTCATTTATCTTTCCCATTTAATTATGGATTTAAGCTCATTTATCTGTTTTATAACATTATAAAGCTAAGTTGGGAAATCGTACACCGGGATTGCATGAGAAGGGTGTATATTTTTCCGATATCGGATTTGGTTATGGGAAAAGGGCGCAAAAGATCGTCTCGTTGGGTCCCTGTTTGTAGTTTCCAATTTCTAAGTACCCGGTGATGAGCCATTTAAGTGCAGAAGTGATATAAGAGGTGGCAGCTGAAAATTACTACCCAGCAGGCGTTCATGATTTATGAAAGCAATTCATTGTTGAAAATTACTTATGAAGAAAATATTGTTGAAAAAAAGTGAGGGTGTTGAGCTTGATTTAGATAATAGAGGGAAAGTTTTCTCACGTCTGCCTGCGTCTCACGTTTTAGAGATTCATTGATCTTTTAAAAATAAAATACAGTTGCTATTTCTTGAATTAAATAAATACCAGTTTACTCCATTTTCCTAGTAACGGTGCGAAAGCGTACCATTTTTTAAAAGTAATATTCTTTCTTATGCAAATAAATGTTTGAATCAAAAACAATTTTTTTCTTGAAGATTGCTTTTTTTTTAACCTAATTAGTTTTTATTAGTTGCCAATCACATATATTTATAATTTTAAAAAAATGTAAAATTATATTTTTTTATTCTTTGCAAAAAAATGCAAAGTGACTGTACATGCCAAGTGTTTTGAAATATTTCGTGATTAATATATATTTTTTTTCCTTTTAGTAAAAAATTCACGTTAGTCTTACTTTTGTTTTTCTGTTTTATCAGCATCTGATTGCATCTAATTTTTTTATAATTCCTATTGATAATAACGATAACTAATAAAAATAAGCTTGTTTCTTTTCAGTTTTGTGAACAGCGTGGCTTATTTATCATAAAATATTAGTATACAGCAACGTTTTAATCAAAAATCATTGGTGTAGGGAATGTATTAAAACTCACTTTTAGACTCAAGAATCTGAAGAATATACCTGTTAAACGAACTCATAATTTCCTGAGCCCGTTATCCTTGAATATTACAAAAGTTTTGCTATAAAGTGTTCTGTTTCTGCCTTGCCTCTCAGGGTAGTACGAAATGGCTATAGTCTCACGAGTCTTATCTTAGAACAATAAACGTAAACTTTCAAAATGCCATTTTGAAATGTGACTTAGAATAATAAAATGAGAAATTTTGCGAATACGTGATAAATGTATTGATCTTAAATATCATATTACATTGATACAGTATTTTGTGATGCGGAAAAATAGCTTGGTGCATTCTTTCCTCGTGTTTCATATAAAAAAAAAAATACAGTAGAACCTCGATTATCCGAAGTAAATGGGACCGACCCTCTTTCGGAAAATCGAAATTTTCGGATAATCGAGAATGCTTCAATTTTAAGATTAAGGAGAAATATATGCGCTATTCCTTATTGAGGTAACAAGTATTTAATAAAAATAAAGCAGTAACAAAATAGAAACAAGTTAATAAATTACCTGAATTTTAATTTTGAAATTAAGTACCTTGTACATATTTCACAAGGGTTTGAAACAATGTTTTGTTTGTCGCAGTTTGATTGCCTTTTCTTTGAAAATCTAACACGAAGTTTTTTAATATTATTAGTTCACGAGTATCACAGTCTGTCTGCTGCTCCAGCCATGTCAAACCTTTTGCAAAACATTCAAAAGCTTCAGAATTGCTAATATGTTCGTTTTGTTCGTTCCACTCCGCTTACGGGAGCTCAAGTTAAATTCAAAGGAACTCTAAGAAAGGGGATCGAAAATGTTTATATGTACCCGTAGTTCAGAATGGAGTGCTTGCACACAAGGAATATGATAGTTAAAAGAAAAAAGAAAAAAAAAAGCTTTGAAAATGGATTTTGCACACAAAGAATGTGACACTAAAAAAAAAAAAAAAAAAAAAGCTTTAAAAATGAATTTCGGTTAATCGAGATTTTCGGTTAAAAGAGTTTCGGATAACAGAGGTTCTACTGTAGTATTTTTTTCCATTTCTAAGGATATTTTCTGAGGGTTTTTATAGTTGTCATTATTTGAAGTGCATAGATTAATAGGGGCTATATGAAGGGCTAGATTAATAATTTCCCAATTTTCGAATTATAAAAGTAATTCTATTATATTATTGCTCACGAGAATTTTAACCCCTTCTTTGTCTTTGTTTGTTTGATACGTTCGGCTTTTTTACTACCTATTTTGTTGATAAGTTCTGCTTGCCCCCTCACCTTCCCCCTGCGGGACAAGCGCAGGAAACACATTATTGCTGTTGAATGCATTGTGTAACAAAACGCTTTTATTAAATGCTTTTAAATAGTAACTTTTCTCTTATGTGTTATTTGATATGAAATTATTTCATATGTAATAATGATATTTTATTGACTTCTTCTCATTTGAATCAATAATGTATGCGAATAATAAATGTATTACTATGTTATATCTGGTATACCACTATAAAGAAAAAAAAAATGATTGCAGAAAGCAAAATTATTTTTAGACATTGATACGGTATCATTAGGGAGGGGGAGTTAGGGAGGGGGATCGTTATCGATAAATGATAACGTATGATATCATCCAAATATTCAAAAGGGGGGGGGGGATTCAAAATTACTAAAAAGTTGATAACCTTACATATGGACAGCCCCTTAAAAGCATGTTTAATGATAACGGTAAAAGTTTGTCTGTTTCTGTGTGCTGTATTCTGAAGAGACGCTGTGTATAGAACTGCAATATATGGCAAGAAGCTACTTGTATACTATCTGGAATTATGCACCTCGAAGCCATTTTTTTGGATTTTTTTTAATTTAATTTTTTGTTTGTGATTTTTAGCGTTTTTTCACGTTTTGCTGAGATTTTTTCACATTCGCAAAAGGAATGCGGTTTCAATTTTTTAACCCATTATAGTAATTTTTGTTCTCTTTTCAATCGAATTTATTCGTGGTTCGCACAGCTAATTTTGAATTTTCCGCGATCTTTTTGTGCGATATTTAGAGATTTTCGCGTTCTGCAGAAATTTTTTGACATTCTTTGAAGGAATTCGGTTTAATATTTTTAACCTAACATAATATGTTTTTTCCTCCACAATTTTTGAACTTTTAACGATTTGTAACGCGAATTTCAATGCAAAATTCAGTTTTTCTTCGTGTTCCGCGGCGATTTTTTGACATTCATGAAAGTGTCCCGGTTACAATGTTTCAGCCCACTATTAAGTTAAGTTCTATGCGATTTTTTTAATTTTTAGGGATTTTTATGTGGTTTTAGCAAGTGTTTTCCCCGTGTCGCGGTGATATTTCCACATTATTAAAAATAATCCTGTTTTAATATTTTATAGCCCATATGGTAAATGTTATCCTCTTTTCAATAAATTTTATTCGGAATTCAAATGTCAATTTTGAATGGGATTTTTAGAGTTTTTTTCGTGTCCACGGTGATTTTTCAATATTCATAAAACAAATCACTATTTAAACTTTTAGCCCAACATTGTAAATTTTGCACTCTGTAATTCTTGATATGCCATTTTCAGCATTTTTCGCATTTTTCTGAAGTTTTCCCACTTTAGTAAAAGGAATCTTTTTATAACTTCAAACCGATTACATTCAATTTTTTCTCTTTTCAGTAAAGTTTATTTAAAATTCGTGCAGCGATTTTTAAAATTTTCACGATTTTTAGAGGGGGTTTTTTTGTGTGTGTGTGTGTTTTGTGTGATTTTTTTGACGGGTTCGGGCAACGCTGGTCGGGTCAGCTAGTTTGTTCCCAAAAACGTATTTTTAGCTTAACATCCTCGTAATCACCGAAAATGCTGCTTTGCATATGTAGGGAGTGCTATAGACCGATGAGAAAACAGATCGCTTTTATTCTTTTCGTTCCCATGATTACGACTTTAAAATAGCCCAATATAATAAATTTTATCCTCTTTTAACCCTTTGGTGTCCACAACCTGTAGACACCCTTTGGCAATGTCCAGAAAAAGGACACCTAATTTTAAAAGTTCTGGCACCAAGAATATTTAATTAAAGTTTTTCTTTGATAAAGTACGGAAAAATAAGAAAGTTTTTATTTTCTAATTATGGTATATTTAGTAATTAACTAACAATAATTAACATAACTCTTAATAACGAGGTTGCTTGTAGACATTTAAACATTTAATAAGCACTTCACAAACAAACACATAACTTACAGAACGTCAGTCACATGACTACACAAGTAAACAGAAGAGAATTCTCTGGAAATGAATTGCGGGAAGAAAGAAAGCTTTGATACTTTGGTGCTGCCATCTACATATATTAAATTGAAGCTCAAACATCACACTGATCAATTCGTATGTAAATTCCGGTAAAATCATTCCGGTATGGAAAATAATTTCATCATTTTACAAACAGAATTAATTACTCTGCGCCGGAAAGGGTTAAATATAGTTTATTGGAAGTTAGTACAGCGATTTTTGAGTTTATTCTGATTTCATGAGATTTTTTGACAGAGCCGCGGAATGCCGGGCTGGTCAGTTTATTTCTAAGGTAAAGTTAAGGAAAACTGGTGAAACTATTTAACTTCAAATAATTTATTCATAATGTTAGAAGGTATGTCATATTCTTAGCAAAAGGCATGACTTTCTCGTCAACAGGGTCACATAGTTTTCCCGTTTTTAACACTTTCCAACATAGTTGAAAAGTGTTTATGATTTCGTTTTGTCTGTCTGCAGTCTTTCCGTGCTCTAACTTGCGTAAATATAGTCCGATTGCCATGAAATATATAGATGTTATTGGGTATCAATATTAGGTTCGGTATTGAAAATGAAGTGTGTAGCATTTATGGTTCATTTACAGGGACACTTAAAAGAATTCCGTTAGATTAAGGTCTGTGGAGAAAAATCATTTGCGTTGTATTATAATGATATTACACTATTTTAAAACATACAGGCATTTATAGTATATATCACTGAGGTGTACAAGACAGGGCTTACTTTAGAATATGGTATGCGTAGAATTTATCGTTCATTTACAGGGACACCACACAAAAGAATTTGGCTACAGAAGAAATTGACCAATAATTGATCTATCGAAGCCTATGAACAATAATTGCTGGAAGTGTGTTTTCAGTTGTGGTACAGGTTTTTAAAATTAACTATTTTTTAACTATTACTTGGTGTGCATAAATTCTATATGTCATATGCAGGGCTGCACAGAATTTCTCAAGTATATTTCCGTTTATTCATTGGAAATTGTTGAATGGAAATTTTTCAACTGTGCTATTCGTTTAACTGAGCTACCTTTTAGCATACTACGTAGTATTCATACAAACCTATAAATCATATACAGGGCTGCACAAAAAAAATCTGATATTTTTCCGACTATTGATGTTAATAACAGAAATTTGGTTTTCAAATGCGTTATGCGTTTTCCAAATTGTTTATATAGATATCATATTTCACACTTAATAAACTGTAAAGTTTCGTTACAGTATTCGTTGGAAAGTATTTCATAATCTATGTTGTACGCATAGTTTTTCGTTCTTCTTTTTCAGTTATGTAATTTTCTAATCAGATGAACGGCAAAATTGTTTAAAACTATGACCTTACCAACATTACATTTTATATTTTGTTTCAACCATTGACAATTCCTTATCAACATAATCTCATAATATTTTACTGATAAAAATAAATGTTAAGGCAAATAACGATGTAGAAATAGTAACTAAATCCGTTATTTATTATGAATGTACTGTGCATATGTCTGATTTAAAAATGAATTGCAGGTAGGTATCACTTAAGCAGCTTGCTTGCTGTATATGTGCATGGTAAATACATTTATTCTGAGTGCACCCTGAGGCCTAATTCCTATTACTCTATTTCCATGTCCTGGCATAAATGCAGTATTAATGGAATGGCATGTTTGGAGATCATATTGTATGGTAAATTTATGCTATAAATATTACAAAACGACATTAATGGACTTTGGTGATACTTTTAAAGTAAATATAGTATTGATGTTTGGATTGTTATGGAGTCTATATGATATTAATTTAAACACAGAATCTCCTCTTATACATATATTTGGATTGAGAAAAACCTTTATCTTTACTATATATATTATCAAGTATTTAGTCTGAGAATAAGATATCTGATAAATATTGGCTTATCAGTAATTACATTCGAGTTCAATTTATTAGGATTCGGGTAGGGTTAAAGAAGAATGTTTATAACCGAGGTTTGAATAAAGTAAATAAAGTAAGAAAGATCAAGTTAGTAGCATAAGTAGCATTGCTATCGAGCTAACACACCATCTATTGCATTCTATCTGTAATAATAAGGAAAGAAGTTTGACTCGTCTGTTTGTCTGTCTGTCCGCTGTGTTTGAAGAGACCGCTGCACGGAGAGCAAAATTTGACAGGAAGGTACCTCTATATGTGTAGTTATGCACCTCAAATCCCAATTTTGAATTTTTTTTTTTACTTGTATGCAGTTTTTGCGAGGTTTTTTCTACGTTTTGCGGCGAATTTTTTACAATTAATCTGATTTCAATATTTTAGCCCATTATACTAAATTTTGTTCTCATTTGAATAAAGTGTATTCGGGATTCGTACAGCTATTTTTTAATTTTTCGCGAAGTTTTCTGGATGCGATCTTCAGAGTTTTTTCGCGTTTCGCGGCGATTTTTTGACATTGGTAAAAGGAATTTGGTTTCAAAATTTTAGCCTAATATAGTAAATTTTGTTTTTTGCAATTTTTCAATTTTTAGCGATTTTCCATTTTATTTTTAAAACAATTTTTAGGAGTTTTTGCGATTTTTTGGGCTTTTTCGTGTTTTCCGGCGATTTTTTGACATTCGTGAAAGAATTCCCCGTTAAAATGTTTCAGCCCACTATAGTAAATTTTGTCCTCTGCATTTGTGAATATTTAAAAATTTTTCATGTGATTTTTAGGGGGGGTTTCGCGTTTTGTGATAATCTTCTGACATTCGTAAAATGATTCTGTTTCAGACTTTTAGCCTAAACGTAAGCCAACGTGAATTGAACCGGAGATGTGGCTCGAGATAGAAAAGGTGCACACATTGAACTATGCAAATGGACTGCACAAATTATTGCTCTGTAACTGCTTTTGACAAAATAAAATGATCTGTAACTGATTGTCTTGAGCTTTTGATGCTTCTTTCTGATAATTTAAGGCACAACGCCATCTATCGACGAATTTTGGAACTAATTTTTTTATTCGCTTGAAGAAAGCTTTTCATCGTGAAAAGCATTTTAGTCCAAACCTCACTCCTGTATGACAATCACTTGATTTTATATTGAATTTTAAAATGTGTCTTGGACTTTCGGGTCAACCTGTATATTAAATGTAAAAAATCGATTAGAGTTATCAATTTTAAAGAAATAGTTTTCACCTACATTCTGTTACCCGGGAAGCTCTGCTTTATATCCTTGTAAAAATATAAAGACTAGATAAGTGACATGCTTATAAGTAAATTTTGTATCTAGTAACCTTTAAAATAGCTCAATATCAAATAGAGATAGTCGACATTTTTATAGCAAAATTGTGCTCCATTACATCGCTGAGAGAATTCCTTTTCTATTTGCTTGCTTGCTTGAAGTTGAAGTAAATTGATGGAGGAAAAAAACGTGTAACAGAAGAGAGCATCAAAGACTGCTTTATTTACTTTTTTCAGCTGTCCTCCGGTTCTTTCAGAACCTCGTCGTTTCAATTTTGTTATTTAATTAAGACATCGTACCAGATTCCAAATTAGATTTAAAGTTGGTATGGCAACGGATTCAAAGATTTCCTTTTTTACTTGCCTTGCAGTGTTTGTTTCTTATTCCCCGCATTCGTCCTATTATTTTGTACTGTGTTTCCTGTTTGGGGCAAAAAACCAGCAATATGGAAATTTATTACTTCATTGTTTGAAAAAAAAAAGTTTCTGAATCAAATATTTTTTAATAGTAAGATTAGCTCTTTAAAGTCCTAGCTTTGTTACTCAGTAAAACAGATTACAAATTCTCTTTTATCAATTTTTTTCAATGTGTATAATGTATTTTTTTTTCTCTTTTTTTTTTGTAGAGGGGAGGGGTATTTTGGTTTAAAAAAAACTAAAAGTAGCTATCCAAAGGACAAAAATTGAGGTTTATTGAAATTTAACGAATATGCATTTCATTCAATGAAACTTAACGAATAAAAATCTTTTTTGTGTAATATGATAATAGTCTATGCATTATTTTTTTATCTTGTTTGCAAACTATCGTATTAACCGGATTAAATCGATATGAAAATTTTACTGCATTTTCTTCATTTTTAAGGTTCTGTTCTTAAACAGTAAAAATTAAACCATTATAAGGTCATTCGTGTGTCTGTCTGTCCGTCTGTCACAGATTTTTTCTCAAGAAATATGGAACGTGGAAAGTTCAGACTTGGCAGGGTTATAAAAGCTATTGTCCCACATATTCATAGATTATTAGCCATTCAAAAATGCTTTTAAGGAAAAGTTTAGAGGGGCTGATTAAGTGACTTCAAAAAAAAATTGCTGATGCTTATAGGGGGATTTAAGGGGTGCTCGATGTACCTATCGACCGGAATCATCCAAGGATTGTCGATAATGATTTTCGAAAGTAATTGTCGGTAATTAGCTGAGCTATTAATTAAATAATTTTAAAAAATGTAAAAACTATCATGTTAGCTTTTATTCTCAGATATCCTGTGTAAAAAAAAAAAAAAAAAATGTGTAAAAATATTGAAAAGCAAGGGAGGAATTTGTAATGGTTTGTATTGGTTTAACTTCAGCTTGTGAATATCGTATGCTGACGAGTGTAGGCTTTTGATGCAATTTTATAGTACGTGATTCTGTAATTATCTAAGTCCTTTTCACTTGCTGTTATCTTCCTTTTATAAGGACTGAAATGTGATTGGAATTAAAGGTCAAACATTTGTTTTCTCTTATTTAAACTTTGATCATTTTGTAAATCTGAGAGACATGGTATTTTTATCGAGTGAAAATGTTGCATTGAAATAAGATTTTCTGTCTCTTAAGTGTTAATATTACTCTATAGTAACTTTATTTTTATGAATTATTCTTCTTTTCTTGTTTAGGTTCTACGGCTTCCTTCAGAGACCTGATTTTTACAATCGAACCAGAAGATGTCATAGCAGTTCGAGACGGACCAGCTCTATTGAACTGTTCGGCTAGAGGACCATCCTCACCCAAATACGATTGGAGGAAAGATGGATCTACTGTACAGTTCATTGGAGACACCCGAAGGTATAAAAAAATCATTTCAAAATATTGAAATGCGAACGAGAAACGTTGCCATTGATTTAAAATTAGCTTGCGAGTGAGTGTCTTTGCACAACTAGCGTAGATTTTTAAGGGGTTATAAGAGAATGCATTTTTTACTTTCTTCTATCTTCAATTCAATGGAAGAAAGTACTGTAAGCGAAATTTTTTTCGACGTATTTACAAGTTTTAGGGATCAGAGATCCCAAAAAACATGTTCATATAAAATGTATGTCTATCCGTCTGTCCATGTGCCACCATTGTACCATCGAAAAATGTATGAAGTTATGCATAGAATTGGACCAAATTTTTTGTGTATGTTGTTGACTATGGCCAGCAGATCCTCCTTCAGTTTGGAAATATTCCGCCAAAAGGGGAGACTGTAATGACGATGTCTGTGACATTTTCATTATTGACCATCGAAAAGTGTATGAAGTTATGCATAGAACTGAACCAAATTTTTTTGTGTATGTTTTTGGCTATGGCAAGCAGGTCCTCCTTGAATTAGAAAAAAATCTGCCGGAAGGGCGGGGGCTGTAATGGAGATTTTTGTGCCATTTTCATTGTTGCACCATCAAAAGGTGTATGAAGTTATGCATAGAATTGAATCAATCTTTGTGTATGTTTTTGACTATGGCCAGCAGGCCCTCCGTGAATTTGGAAATATTCCGCCGGAAAAAGGCGCTGTGATAGCAATTTTTGTATAATTTTCTTGATTTTTCGTCGTTCTATTGTCCATCGGCGGCTCGTGCAGCGACGAGAACTCGTGCTTCAGGGACTGCACTAAAACTCTAAAGCATTTGCTGGGTTTCCCAGGGTGGCCATCCTCGCCCCGCTAAGCTGGCTATTCGCAAACAGCTGATGTACAACAGAATAACGAAAAACTATTGATTTTAATAAATATCATGATCGAGATTAACTCGTTTTTACTTTGATTAATTGACTGAAGCAGAAATTTTAGGATATAAGTCAAAGTTGGTATGGTATTGAACTAATAATATTGAAGTATTAACATCTATAACTGCTTTTTGAAATATTAAGATGTATGATATAGAAGAAAATTTTGGAATTGTCACATCCATCTAGTTTCTTTTTCCTATTCTGAATGCCTGGCTTTTCATAAATGTTCTCTCTAAGTCGTTTTTCCAAATTAAAACACATATAGAAAGTAACAAATCTTACCGTATACTGCTCGAGCAAGCAATCAAAACTTTTAACGCGATACATATATACATATACATACATATAACCATAATATATACGACATTATAATTCACCATACTCACATAGGGGGAAAGGAAAGATGAAATACTTGATATGAGAATTTATTTAAAAATGAAAATATTGAAAAAAACTGTAAAATCTATGGTAGAATTATCAAATTCAAATTACTTTATACTTTCTTCTGTCAGCTTTCTCTGGCTGCGTGGGGCTCTCATCTATTGACATATACGCAAGATTAGGTTTATATAATGTGTTTTCCAGAATATTGAATTTAGAAACTCCGTATAAACTTCTAACAGCCTTCGGTCTATCCGTCACTTTGACTTTTTCAATTAAAATTCATTTGAAGATGCAGCATAACTCTCGATTAAATATTCAAAAGTCCTTCTAAAGCAATATCGCTTTCAATGGTTTATATTAGTAAAAAGTTGCAGAAACACTCTTAAAAATCCAGTGTAACCTCGAAGTTACCTGTGGTTTCCGATAACTTTTCCTTATATTTAGTAAATTTTACCAGAAAACAATCAAACACTTAAAAAACAATAGATTTCCGTAATTAACAGAAACGTCTTTTTCGAAATTTCGTGTCAGCAATGTACTTCTTTACTTCAGAGAAATCCTCCTGTAAATTTCGGAAACCTATTATTTTTTTTAGATTTATGATTTGTCCTTCTTCAGATCGTTTCTGAACATAATAGGAACGTTTCCGGAATCCTGGATAGCTACGAAGTTAAGTAAGAATTTTCGCAAACACTTCTACTATCAGTTCACTTCAGTAGAATATCAAGAACTTCATATCAAACTCTTCAGTAAAATTTTCAACTATTTTTACAGTGTAGTACATTGATGTCGGTTTCTTATTACATCTATTTTCTATTTTTTATGCATCACCTTTAAACTTTTCATTTTATTGTTGCAGATCTATAATGTCGAACGGATCCTTGTATATAAATCAGGTGCATCATACTCGTACTGAACGCCCTGATGAAGGTACGTACCAGTGTGTTGCTACCATAGAAGACATTGGTACCATTGTCAGTAGACCAGCTAAACTGCAAGTGGCAAGTGAGTATTTCTCTATTTTTGTAATTGACTGCGAAATCCTTTTATTCTGATAGATTCGGCTATATTTATAAGTTACTAACAAAACCCTCGGCTTTGCATGCGTAGTTGTTGAAATATGCCGAGTGGTAATTGTGTGCTTTAGAAATGGATGTAAAATTAATTTAAAAATATTATATAAAATACCATAGAAATCGTAATTTAAAAAGTTTTGCACTCTTTCCACCCTTTTAAATTTTGAATTGTTTTAGAAACCATTTTTGACGACCATTTTTGTATCTTAAAAGTAACCGCTATGCCAAGTTTCAAGTTTCTAGTCCCTTTAGTTTCACAAATATCGTAAGTTTAGAATATTTTTTTTGCTACACACTTTTAAATTTTATTTTTTTTAACTATTCTGTGCATGCTTTTGTGTCTTAAAAGTAGCAGCCATGTCAAATTTTAAGTTTCTATGATTAACAATCCCATAGAAATCGTAATTTAGAACATTTTAAAAACATTTTTCGCGTATTTCACCCTTATACATTTTGAGCTTTTTAGAGAGCATTTACATCTTATAAGTAACTACCATGCCAAATATCAAGTTTCCAGTGCCTTCAGTATCACAAAAATCGCAATCACCATCAATTTGCCACCATTACTTTTGAAATCGGTTGGGTAGTTCCATAGATTACGCCCTACAAACAAACAAACGTTACTTCTTTGTAACATTAGTATAGATGATAATATTATGTTATAATACTCTGCCCATACTAGGTGCCACATAGTGGTATATAATATTGTTAAAATAATTATTAGATCTTAAAGACATATTTTCGAAACTCATGAGTAGTTAGTTACTAACAAGGAAAGTCTCAATTTCTGATTTGCTTGAAAACATCATAAAAGCTAGCCTACATTTATACTATATGCATAGTGTGTCAGAACTTCATAGGATTTTATCAAACTGCCAAGTATAGAATTTGACTGGTCTAGACCATTGTTATTGTTGAACGTTTGTCGCGGTGCGAATTTTCGCGATGATTTCTGAGAATTCTTCGACTTTTTCTCAAATTCCGCAAATTTTGAAAATCGGCAAGATTTTTGCGAAAATTATTTAAAATTTCAGTATTTTCTAACTATAAAGAGTGTTTTTAATATTTTTATTGCAATCCAAATTTATCAAATGAAACTCGGCAAATTTTTTAATTTATACTTGAAACAAAACGGGACGCTCTCTGAAAGTGGGGACCCAGAACTCTCGTCTACATTCCCTGCCATAAATCGCATTGTATGTTCAAATACATAGCCCAAGTGACTATCATTGTCCCTGAAAACAGTACATTACCACTAAACATGGCTCTTGCATGAATACACTAAGAATATTTCTTGTTGTGAGTGGGGCTGCATTATTTGTCAATATATCTGCCAAATATTGATATTTTTTAACTATCGCAATAAGATATCTAAGTTCTGACTCTGACGATATATCCCAATAACATTTTCTTTCCAGACTACGAATTCCGAGAAAAAGCGGCGAATATTCTGATATCTTCCATCTTTCTTTCGCCCCATCCATGCATTTATCCGCTGCCCCGCTTCATTCAAACCAGAATATCTCACTCCAGTGATTATCTCTATTTCCTTAATATACCGGAGTAATCAGTAACCCAATATATCCCAATACATTACCTTGATATGTCCATATTCATTGATATTTCTTTGAAACGCAAGCAAATTCCACACTGACCGTTAGTTACTAAATAATACTCTTATCATCAGGGTTGTGTGTTTTTGTTCCATCGCTTCACTTGGTCTTGATATATGGCAATATATCTAGACATTCATATATCATAGAATTGGCTGAAATATGTGCTGGTTATTGTCGAGTCAATAGCACAGCTTAGCAGCAGGGAAGCTCGGCTCGCGAGTTACCAATCTAAGACCGCTAATGATAAAGCTTCATTCACCTTTTGTTTCTCTTCACGTTAGCAAAGTTTTTCTTCTCGTTCACTATGATGATAGATTTCTTATGAGCTGAGCTTCCTAACTACTAACGTCTAGCATGCTATTGCCTACACTGCACTCAATGTTAATTCATATTATATCTTCTTTGTCGTATTATCGTTAAAGCGAAGTTTTCCCGAGTGAATTTGGTATATCATGTCATGATATTCCAGTTTAAATGAATATTTATCAAAAAACTAAATTTAAATTAATATAAAACTATTCCCAAATGCGATTTGAATATTTATATTTAAAAAAGGGTGTCAATGTTCTTTTCATGTAGTAAATAGATAGGAAGGTATAAATACTGTGATTTTTTTTTTTTTTAATATATATATTTTTTTACTATTAAGACTGTATAGATTCCTTAGAGAAAGATTGAAAAACAATATTTCTACTGCATCTGTCATCCATTGAAAGCTATTTAATTACAAGTATATTAGCATATTAGCATGATACGTGGCTTTAGTTTCTCCTTTGCTTTTCACTTATTTTAATCATATGAAAATCGTCAACTTACTAATCTTAAGAATATTTTATTTTATTTTTCATAATATTCTCAGTTATACGCGAAGAAATTAAATAGTTAAAATTTTATTAATAAATAATGCATAAAGTAGGAAGAGTGGGAAGCATTACTATTTAAAAAAAAAAAAAAAAATACTATGCCAGCAATGGTAAAAGTGGAAATAGATATCAAACATTGATTACTTTTTCTAAAATATTTCTATTTTGCATAAATATATATATATTTAAAGGATGATGTAAGAGCAAATAGGTAAAAAACATTGATTCGTTGCTTTCTACGTCTGTTTATACTTTAACTGCTGCTACTATACCATTTATGCTCCGAAATTAGCAATATTTCGATTCCCACGCACTTTAAAGTAGTTATCGCGATATACGTAGCACAATTATGAGTATTAACTTTCTGATATCGTCCAGCCCTAGTTGTGAGGATTGTTCTGTCTAAAAAAAAGAAATATCTCCCTTTAAATAAGCATATTTCAAGCATTTCCTGTTTTTACTATTTTTTAACTATTTATTATTTAACTAAATTAATAATTATTTATTAAATAATTATTTATTATTTAACTATTTTTTAACTATTTATTATTTAACTAAATTAATAATTATTTATTAAATAATTATTTATTATTTAACTATTTTTAAACTTTTTAAAAAGAGTGTGAATGTGATGTCATTTCCATTTAGATGAACTATTTAACCTTTAGTCTTTCTAGATCAAGGATGGCAAACCTTTTCACATCCGCGTGCCAATTTTTAGCAAAACAGATTTTACATCACCGTGCCAACAAACGAAAAAAAAAAAAGCGGATCGAAATAATCGAAATTTTATTTAGGAGAATTAAAAAAAAGTCCTTCCGGCCAGTGCCGGGAGGAAGAGGTAGCTTTCATATTCCTTATTTTAAAAAAGCCAACTTATATCATTCAAACACACGAAGCTCAATATAGTGGAAACTGAATATAGGAGATTCAATACTAATTTTTATCAATATAATGAATGAGAATTTCGCGAAATTAGTCAGCTTTATCCAAGCTGCTTTTCTTTAAAGTAACTCATATTTGGCTGCCAAATTCGGCGATTTCTTAAAGTGCCTACCATTTTAAGACAACATGGTGGATGAGGCTAACCAGTGAACTTGGTCGAGACCTTAGTAATTGCTGTGCACATGCTCACTCACATCGGAATCGGTTGATATATACGAGTGCTGTCGCATGCAAAAAAATCAGATTTTTCAAAATGTCACCCACAATAGAAATTGAAACTGCTATATCTGAGCCATTTTTTAAGGTAAAGACAAACAAAAAATGCTCCTGAATCCTTATATCAAGGTCAAATACTTAAGAAAGGAACCTTTTTCAATTTCTAATTTTTTTGCACCTCACTTTAAATATATATATATTTTTTAATTTAATGGCCGCCATTTTGAAACAAGATGGCTGATGAATCTGGCCAGCGAACTTGGTCGAGGTATTGATGTATACTATCCACATGCCTTCTTACATCGAAATAGGCGAATACGTGTGTTATCGCGTGACAAATACAAGATCGTTTCAAAATGTTAGCCATGCTAGAAATTTAAAGTGCTATAATTCAATCATTTTTTAAGATATAAACAAAAGAACAAATTTTCAGAAACAAAAACTGCTCCGGAATCTTTGTATCAAGACCAAACACATAAAAAAATCTTTTTCATTTTCCAATTTTTTAATACCTCGTTTTAAATTTTAAATTTAATTTTTTTTAATGGCAACCCTTTTGAAACAAGATAGCGAATGAAGCTGGCCAACGAACTCGGTCGAGACATTAGTATGTACTTTGTACAGACCAAGTTACATCCAAATCGGTTCATAAATACGCCTGTTATCGCATGACAAAAATCAGGTCGTTTTAAAATGTCAGCCACAATAGAAAGTCAAAATGCTATTACTCAGCCATTTTTTTAGATATAGACGAAACAAAAACTGTTCCGGAATCTTTGTATTAAGGTCAAACACATACGAAAAATATCTTTTTCATTTTCTAATTTTTTGGTATCTCATTTTAATTTTTTAATTTTTAAAATTTTTTTAAATGGCCGCCATTTTGAAACTAGATGGCGGATGAAGCTGGCCAACGAACTCGGTCGAGATATTTGTATGTACTATGTACACACCAAGGTACATCCAAATCGGTTCATAAATACGCCTGTTATTACGTGACAAAAATCAGAACGTTTCAAAATGTCAGCCACGCTAGAAATTCAAAATGCTATAACTCAGCCATTTCTTAAAATATAGACGAAACAAAAACTGCTCTCGAATCTTTTTATCAAGGTCAAACACATAAGAAGAAAATATTTTTTCAATTTTGAATTTTTTGGTACCACATTTCAAATTTAAATTTTTCTTAAAAATTAAAATGGCCGCCATTTTTAAACAAGATGGCGGATGAAGCTGGCCAACGAACTCGGTCGAGACATTGGTATGTACTATGTACACACCGAATTACATCGAAATCGGTTCATAAATACGCCTTTTATCGCGTGACAAAATTCAGGACGTTTCAAAATGGCAGCCACGCTAGAAATTCAAAACGCTATAACTCAGCCATTTTTTAAGATATAGACGAAACAAAAACTCCTCCGGAATCTTCGTATAAAGGTCAAATACATAAGAAAAAAATATTTTTCCATTTTTAATTTTTTGGTACCACATTTAAAATTTTAATTTTTTTTAAAAAATTTAAATGGCCGCCATTTTGAAACAAAGCGGCGGATGAAGCTGGCCAACGAACTCGGTCGAGACATTTGTATGTACTATGTACACACCGAATTACATCGAAATCTATTCATAATTACGAGAGTTACAGTGTGACACAGGTCATATATATATATATATATACATTCTATATTTGTGCGTTTTAAGTAATGGGATTTTAAGTATTATTTAACCTTCTATATACTTCCACATGTTTGATATTTCCTGTTCATTTTATAAATATCTTATATATAATTCATTAAAAAATAATTTTTAGATAATTTTTAATAATTATTTATATTAATTATTACTGAATTTATTTTGTTTTATAGCATATAGATATATGCTATATATTATCAATGTTCTAACATTATTTAAACTCTTAGTTTAGTGTAAATAATTTAGCTAATAGAACATATTGTATGCTTTTAAATTTTATAAACAATAGTTTTAAATACTTTGTGTGATTTATATTAGGTTTATAATTCTCTATATATAAGGATTTGTTTGGTTTTGCTGTTTAAACAGTTATTTACATTCAAAAGCTTGCAAATTTTTATCTTGCGATAGATGTTTAATATAATTATTAATAGATGGCAGCACTAAAATTGTATCTTTCATATTGCTCTTATTTTTAATTTTTCTAGCTCCATTTTAGTTATATTTTATACACCAGGGTGTATTTTTAGCTAAATTTTGACGATATTGTTAAACTGTTATCTATTAATTTAATAGTGCATTTTAAATAATGTAATTAATTTCTATATATTTTATATTAGATTAAATTCGTTTTACAAGGTATTTCAAATATTATTTCAAAATGTATTAACTGCATCCTTTGGTATCATTCACTGTGATTTCTTAACTGTTTTATTCACCTTAATCTTTTTGATATACTGGAAGACATGTGCACATGGATTTATGTAAAATACTGAAATATTAATCGGTATGGTGTTTATTATTTCTATTTTATATCCTATAAATATTTAAATACGTTTTACTGATTCTTCCATTTCATATTATTTGTTTCTATTCTGCTTTCATTTTTAATCAATTCACTTGATTTTAGTGGTTGTTCTATAATTCTCTATATATAAGGATTTGTTTGGTTTTGCTGTTTAAACAGTTATTTACATTCAAAAGCTTGCAAATTTTTATTTTGCGATAGATGTTTAATATAATTATTAATAGATGGCAGCACTAAAATTGTATCTTTCATATTGCTCTTATTTTTAATTTTTCTAGCTCCATTTTAGTTATATTTTATACACCAGGGTGTATTTTTAGCTAAATTTTGACGATATTGTTAAACTGTTATCTATTAATTTAATAGTGCATTTTAAATAATGTAATTAATTTCTATATATTTTATATTAGATTAAATTCGTTTTACAAGGTATTTCAAATATTATTTCAAAATGTATTAACTGCATCCTTTGGTATCATTCACTGTGATTTCTTAACTGTTTTATTCACCTTAATCTTTTTGATATACTGGAAGACATGTGCACATGGATTTTTGTAAAATACTGAAATATTAATCGGTATGGTGTTTATTATTTCTATTTTATATCCTATAAATATTTAAACACGTTTTATTGATTCTTCCATTTCATATTATTTGTTTCTATTCTGCTTTCATTTTTAATCAATTCACTTGATTTTAGTGGTTGTTCGGGCACAGGGGAAAATTAATTTTAGCTTTAGCTTATTTCTCCCACAGAAAACACCATTTTGCTTATATCATTGAATTCTGTGCCCTCGATAACGTAATTCAATGTATAACCTTTTCAATTTTTGTCGGTGTCCACTTTTTTCTTTTTTCTTCCATAATAATTCTTATAATATATATTTTTTTTTTTTTTTAATACTTACAGCTTTAATTCATAATAATTGACGGTGGCAGGTTATGTTTAATTAATGGTAATATATATATATATATATATATATATATATATATCAATTTTGAACGGAGGGTGGTTTCGGGGTCTGGGGGTCATGATCGATGAAAATATACCAAAATTTTTCGAAATCTTTTTCCTCCGAACGGCTGCAATAGGTAGCTTTTTGTAATGAAAGCTACCTAATATAGAGGAAATACACATTTGGGTATTACACAGTAAACAATTGCACGAATTTTAGAAAATAATAAAAGAGTAAATGCGATTTCTGTCATTGCATTTGGGATGGCAAATAATTAATATCGATTGATACCGAGTACGTTTTAATATAATTCAAGCTGAATTGAAGTCATGTGAGAAAAGGGTTTCTATTTGAGTTTTTCATATCATTCATTTTCGAAAATAGTGACTAGCATGCGTAAATAGAGAGGAAAACTGTAAGTATGACAAATTTCATACGAAATCAGTATAATTTCATCAATGGCATTTTTTCTTATAAGGTCTAATGATCTTTCTTTTTTATTTTCTTCATATCTTCTCCTAATTTGATAAAGTATTTTAATAAATTGCCTTTCAACACCAGAAAAAAACTTAAGTAATTTGAAAACTCCGTCTTGTTTAAAGTCATGTAAATTGCATTATATTTTGTTTCAGGATCTCAATCAACTCAGCGCCGAAAATAATCAGTCGCGTGCCACTTATGGCATGTGTGCCATAGGTCCTGTCCTAAGCTATCAAGTAAAACATACCTCGTTGAACATAACTCTGTTTCGCATGCCCTTTTTCGATTAAAATTGTTTTATTTTATTTCTAAAAATTGTTACTTTCTCTTGAATCATTCATCTTGAGCATAATTTTCAAATGCTAGAATGATTTATTTTAAAATTAACGAAAATTGCACTATGCATTCAATAATTTTTACGGTAATTACACTATTCGTGTATTCCCTAGGGCTTACGTGTGCTTTCCAATTACGTTAAAGAGCTTGCCCCAAAATATGTCATTGCTCTAAGCTACATATTTTGCGTTTTGCAGTAACTTCTAGTTTTAAAAGTTAAACTGCTCACTTAATACGACATCATATTCGCATTAGATATGTTAGAATGATAAAAATAATTCATTCTGAAGAACAAATAAAACGCTGAAATCTGTACGTGACTTTAAAAGAAATAAACACAGTTCTCGAATAATATAAACATACGCTCTCACTAAATTGGAGGCAGAGCAAATATTTACTCCCGGCCAAAATTAATCTCGAATGCGGAAATCAGTTGCTATTCGGAGTAATATTCAGATTTAAATTAAATTTAAGCGAAAAATTTTTAAGCTTTCGCAGAGATTGAAGCGTGAACTTAATTATGTTGAATGCGTAATTCATATCTTAATTAAACCCCGAAAGCTTTCTAAAAATTCTAACTTGTTGCTCTGTATTTAACAGACGTGGTGTGATTATTTTCTGTGTTACTAACTGGGAGTTTAATTCTAGATATTTGTTTCAGCGTTAAACATGTGAGTAAAATTTAGTTAACTTCTGTTCATTTTGTTACAGCTGTTGGTTAAAATATGTATTTTAGAAGCGTTAATTTTAATTGTAATATTCACGTTGTATAATGAAAGTAATTTTGTTTCTACTGGGATATCACAATTAAAACATCCTGCTGCGTTTAAGTAGAACAAATTTAGGTTTCTTAAATGAGATTTCATTTTAAACATTTTATGAGTTTTTTTTTTTTAACTGAAAGAGGAATTTTTCTTTTCTAGATTCATCTTTCTCTTTTTCACGCTCTTTTTAAAACTTTCCAACATTGTTTAAAAATGTATATGAATTTGGTTTGTCTGTCCGTGCTCTAACTCTCGTAATTATACTGGAATTGCCATGAAATGTTTATGTTATTGAGCTTTACTATAAAATTTTTGGCATTGAAAGTGAAGTGCGTAGTATTTATATTTATAGTTTACAGGGACACACAAAAGACTTCCGCTACACTATGGTCTTTAGAGGGGGATTGGGGAATCATTTACGGTGCATTTCATTGATGTTACAACCTTTCAAACATAAGATTAATGTGCATTACTGAGATGGACTACAACATACTTTCTTAGGAGTATCGATTGTGTAATATTTATACTTCATTTACAGTAACGCACAAAAGAATTCATTAAATTACGATCTAAAGGAAACAATTGTTTGCAGTACTTTTAAATGATGTTATGATACTTCAAACATAATGAAATCACTGAAAGCGCACTACACTATAGATTATGAAGTGCATAACATTTGTGGTTCCTTTACAGAGACGCACAAAAGAATTCGATTAGAGGGCTGACTAAAATCGATAATTGCTGGAAGTGCATTTTCTGCTGTGATATGATGCATATGGATAGCAATTGCTGAAAATAACTTTCATAAATTTCATTATTCGCATAGCTTTTACACACACCAAATTATTAATGGCAAGTATTAATAATTTTGAAAAAAAAAATTCAGGCAGGGAAAATTTTCGCATCAAGAATATGAGGTAATTTGGGTAAGTGAAATTAGTAATGGGCATAATAAATAACTTTGATATTCGAATGAGTCATTCAGGCATGCGCAAAAGCGCAGCTGCCAAGCTTCGTATTCTTTTTAATCAATTAAAACCAGAAATTTTGTTTGAATTTAATTGAAAGCCACGGGCTCTTAATTTAATTCTTTTTCCTTACAAAACTTTAACCCTTAATTGCATGAATTATTCTTTTAGAATTGTGTTTTTTTTATTTTTATATTAAGGATTAGACACCAGAAATCTTAAGATAGATTTTTAACTTTATTTAGTAGCATATTTTCGTAATTTTTAGAGGATTAATATTTCTATATAAATATAGTGGTTGTAAGAACTTAATTTATGTATTAAAAATTAAATAAAAAGGTAATAGAAATTTACATCACTATGCAATTAAGGGTTAAAGTTTAACCCTTTGCATTCGAGAGGTGACTCTCATTTACCCCTAGTGCTGCCAGGTGTCTTGCGTAAATTCGAGTTCCAAATGCTCTGGACACCAGTATTTTAAAGAAATTTTCTTATTCTTATCTAATGACAAAATTATTTGCGATTAAAGATGGCGAAATAAACTATAAGAACTAAGTGGTATCCAGAGAATTTGGAGTCCTGATTTACGCGTGACACCTGGCAACACTAGAGTTGAGTGAGAGTCACCTCTCGAGTGCAAAGGGTTAAAATCGATAATACACGGCCGACAACTAACGATAATGGGGAAGGGAAAAACCTCTAACTTAGAAATGTGCTATGATGGGGGAAAATGACAGAGGAAAATCCTGAAATGCCTCTTGTATATTGTGTTATGAACAGAGGGAAAATTTAATGTCCAAAACTTTTGTATCAACTTTGTAGATGCTATTAAAATCAATTCGAAAATGTGTCAATGCTATCAATTTTACTACCAAATATGACAGTCTCTTCAAGATATTTTATGAAGACAATATCAATGAGGTAAGTTGGCAAGGAACAATAATAGTAGGAGAGCTGTTGAACATTTTTGAGTAGGTATTTGAGGCATCCTGAAAATTTGCGCAACACTTCTTTTGTAATGCCTGAATACAAAATCGAATGTCTGGCTGAAGGATCGTGGCCCAAAAACTGTGCCAGACACGTGTCAAGTGCCATTTTTGTGCCGACTAAAGTGTCTGTCATTTTTAAAATATTTTTTTCTAAGCATAAATATTATTCTCCCTCAATCTCAGCGTGCCTCAAATAAATTTTTTGGGTAGTCAAAAAATGGCACTTAACACGTGTCTGGCACAGTTTTTGGGCCGACTAAAGTGTCTGTCGTTTTCAAAATATTTTTTTCTAAGTATAAACATTATTCTGTCTCAATCTCAGCGTGCCTCAAATACCTTTTTTTGGTTAGTCAAAAAATGGCACTTGACACGTGTCTGGCACAGTTTTTGGCCCACGATCCTTCAGCCAGACATCCGATTTTGTATTCAGCCATTACAAAAGAAGTGTTGCACAAATTTTCAGGGTGCCTCAAATACCTTCCCTAAAATGTTTAACAGATCTTGGACTATAAGTTCACCTGTTTGATAAGCTAAGAAGTGTGAAATGACTATTAAAACATTGTTGGACTTCCTCCGTATCAATGGAGATGAAATTTTTAATTATAAGAGCTACATGTTACAGAGTAGGAGGGGCATCGCGATTTTACAGATGCTTCGGTGAGGCGTGGGCAATAAAAAGTTGGGAACCACTGGTGTAGATGATGAAATGGAGCTATTAAGCCAATTGCCACAATTGTCGCGTGATCAAAGTAATCAACCGTTGTGGATAACAGATTTGCCTCGCTAAGATCATGTAAATTAGATGCATCATTAAAATCCAAAATAAGCGATGAAGATGTGGACTGCCAGGATAAACTCCAGCGGTGAGCATTTGCTACATGTAGGCCTAATCGTTTAAACAGTTAGAAATATAACCTGGATGCATGAAGTTTCTCAGCGTAGAACTTGAAAAACTTCTGATAATATTTATACATGTCGTTCAAATGCCAAGAATTTTGAACTTAATTTCAGGAAACACTCGAAAGAAGTTCTCGGTCTTGATTAAAGTATGTGCCTACCTTCGGGGCACTTTTTTTTAAAAATGGGAAATTTTTGTCAAACACATGTGTTTTTAGTTAAAACAGGGAATAAAATTATGAATTCATATAAATTTTAATGGATTTTTGATTAACTTTTGAAATTTAGGCATTTAGTCAAGTTTTAGTAAAGAATTGCGTTTATGTCAAACCTTCTATAACGAAATCTATTCAATATATTTCACTTTTTTTTTAACAATATATTAGCAAACCACTTACTTGTGTTATGAAGCAAAAGATTTACAATACCTCTTAAATGTACCAACAAATACCAAATTTTGTATACAAAACATGATTTTTTGAAGAAAAGAAATGTGTATTTTTCAATAAAAGTAGCTCTTAAATTAAAGTATACAAAGGTACAAGCTATATTTTACTTCATAACATACCAATAGGTGAGCAGAACCTTGTAACAAAATTTATTTCAATATCTTAAAAACTTTTTAAGAAATGATGTTCTCTGTAAACGTACACAATGAAAAACACAGTTTTCCAGAAAACGCAACCTAAGATTCTGATATAGTACAGAAAATTATGTATAAAGTGTGCAACTTTAAAATCCACGATATTTGTAGGCTTTTATATATTTGTGTATACATTATATGTTATATATTTGTGTATTAAAATGTATTGGTTATCTTTTTGTGGCTGTTTAAATGATTACTTCCGGTTTCAGAAAGTTCATTTCCAGTTTGTGTTTTGGGATATAGCTTTGCTTCTAATTATCGCTGAACCAAAAGTAAGGCAATTTTAGAATCCTAAATGTTTGAACTTTAATTAAAAATAATAAAAAAAGCGAAAATTTTCGCATAAATAGCGATTTGAAGGTAAGCACATATCTTAACGCGACAGATGCAGTTTCATTATCAAATTCGCCCACCTTCCTTTGTTCTAATTTGGCATACTCGATGTTGCCCAATCTGATGCGCTTGCATTCGCTAGCGCATCAGATTTAATCTGTGTCTTTGAAGCCTTTATCATTTTCATGGATTGTGTGAGTGATCTTCGACGATGCATATAGGACTGTTTTATGAGTTTCAGCATCTTAATGAGAAAAGTAACAGTAGACAAAACGATATACCTGCAAATAGTCTGGCAAAAATGATACCTTGTTTACATGTGATAGTATACTTAAGTAACAATAAAAATAAGTAAAATTATGAAATTAAAAAGCAACTTCGGATAAGAACAATATGTACAAATAAGAAAAAAAATTGAAATTCAAACTAGTTTACATCGAATATTAATGATGTGAATTATCACATTGCTACAAAGCGTAAACCAACTTAGTGAAAAATGTCCAAGCCGGGAATCGAACCCGGGTCCCTGGAATAGATCTCCAGTGCTCTACCACTAAACCACAAGGACGATGTCCAGCTTGGCATTTCTCACTTATATAAATATATATGCTGGGTTTATTTGCGTCTCATGTTACGCCGCTAGAAAGTGTGCTCATGAAGACTTCTCCATCTTGTGCTGCAGTAGCAGCCTTACCGACTTATATAAGTGAGAAATGCCGAGCTGGACATCGTCCTTGTGGTTTAGTGGTAGAGCACTGGTGATCTATTCCAGGGACCCGGGTTCGATTCCCGGCTTGGACATTTTTCACTAAGTTGGTTTACGCTTTGTAGCAATGTGATAATTCACATCATTAATATTCAATAATTTCAAGCGTAATTTCACTGCTGAAATGCAGTTGAAAAATTAATTAAAAAATAGTTTACATCGATTTGAATGTTATAACGAATATAGTTTGTTTACCTATCAGATCGGACATATAAATAAACGGACAAAAAAATAAAATATTCGTGCTGGCACGTTAAAAGTGAAACTTCTAAAAATCAATATTATAAAGCACAAACGTGGGTTTTAATAACGCTGACTTAATATTCACGCGGATAACCTATATGGTTAAAATGTATGAGAGTTAGAACAATGGAGCTAATTTTTCAATTAAAATTAAACAATTGCTATCTTATCTCTATGGGAAAAAATACAAATTTCAATCCCTTCACCACGCGTTCCAGGTGTAAATCGGGTCCTGTCCAACAAACTCGACATTCAATTCTTACTGAGTAACTACGTTGTCAAGTTTAATAATTCTGCGTTTTGTGGTTGGTTTGAAAACGTGGTGACAAAGTTGAAGCAATTGGCTTTTTTGTGATTAATGAAAACATCAATAGTGTTTGCAGCCTTATACTAATCCAACATGCTATTGCTGACTTCTGGACGAGACGAAAACTTGAATATCTGCAGAAAAGAAGCGATTTCTGATCAAATACGTTATATTCCTACATGAAAATGCTCTATCTCATACGACTGTTTTAACTCCAGAAAGACTGGCAGAAACACACCTAGCAGTTTTGAAACATTCTGCTTACATTTCAGACTTATCACATTTAAACTATCAAACGTTTTTCAGCGTCTAATAGGCTACTTTGTAGCCATCAGTTTCAGGTCGATGCGGTCGTCGAGGCGTTAAGGCGGAATTGGCTTGACAAACTAACTCGCTTCATTCTAAAGTAATCTAAAAAAAATCTATCTGCTTAAAAATATTTTTTTCAAATTATCGATTACGTGAAATAAAAATATTGCTGCATGAGATTTGTATCTTATTTCAATAAATTTAAAAAATAAATTCTGATTTATATTTGATTGACTCCTGTAGCTGTATTGGTTGAAAAATCTAAGAGAATGTATGTTCTAAAAATGTAATTTGCTAAAAATACCTATTATAGTATATTTATTGCAGATTTTTAATTTAAATTAATCTGTTTTGCATAAAATTTAACAATAAAGCCTCAGACACATAAAGAATGTAAAGATGTATACATATATTTCTTTAGAAATTTTTAAATTTACGGTACATATTTTTCATAAATGTTATGCTACTGTTAGTATTTTCGCGCTTATTGTCGAATGTATGTTAAATCTTTATTGTTACTGTTATATCTAACTTCTAAATGACTAAAAACGATAGTTTTTACTCAGTTTAGAAATATCATGTAAACTTTGTTTTGGATTTTATGTTCTACTAGGTGTAGAACGTCATCAATATCTAACTAGTTTGTAATATGACTCTTGTTTATTCTTTATTCAAAAAAGTTAACATTTCCTTATAACCTTTTTCTATCGGCTACTTCAAATCGTAATTGCAAATATATGTTGCTAAGTGTCTTTCCGAAAATTCTTAAAATCATGCCTTAAGGAGCAAAATTATTTAATCTGTAAGTTTGCAAAAGATTTAATTTTGAAGCTTCGCACATTCTTCGCTTGATGAAATAAGACGCTTCAAACTTAACTAGCGAAATACTTGAACTCTTCTTGTAAATATACGTGAATATGTCTTCCTTTAGAAGCCGTTTAGAAATATTTATTTATTCAGTGATTTCGACATTAAAATTTTTGATGCGAAATGCATAAGGAAGCTAAGATTTGTGATTTATTTTCATGACTGTGTAATATAAAATCCTTCATTTCTGTTTCTTTCTTTCAGGAATATATTTTTTTTTCGTTAAATATATTGCTTTCAGGAATTTATTCATTAAATATGTTATTGAAATCAGAATTAATCAATCAATTTTACAATAATTCCTATGATTTTTTTTTTGTAAGTTTTAATTTTATTATAAGGAATGGTAAACAGATTTATTGAGCAACACGTGATTGATAAAGTATTATGCTCTTGCACCTTTTTTGATATTGAATTAAATTTTAAAAATACCCTATCCGTATTGAAATGATTTTCGAATTTGCACCAAATAATTTTATATCTAAATGATTGTCCTATATTAAAAAAATAATATTTTAAACATACTCGATCATTAATTTCAAGGTATAGGCATAATTTATTACTAATGACACAAATATATGAATGTAGTAAGTCTTATTTATTTCATTTTTATTCGTATAATCAACCAGCGCATGTAAATGATTTCTACTAGATATTTGACACGAGAGTTCGTTTAGCGCAATTTTTGGAACTTCTTGTATTTGCTGCATGAATACAATAAGAAGCCAAATTCCGATTTTGTTATTTAAAAAAGAAAACGTTTTATCTGGATATCTAAGTCGAGTCACAACAGCAATGAATATTATCTTTGTAGTGAAACATCATGTTCATGGTTTTTACATGGTAAATTACATGGTCATGGTAACGTGTAATTTATTTCATTACAATTATGTAATGAATATAAACAATTATATGTTTTCATGTTCGTGGTAAATTGCATGGTTTGTGAGGGATATCCTCATCTGAAAGAAGATAGAAGTGGTTTTATTTTATTCTCTATGTCTATGTCATTGCCTGTGATTCTTCTTTCCTAATGTAGTAGTAAAGTTTCTTAACCCTTTCCGGTACAGAAAAATTACTTTTTTAAAATGAGGAAATGATTGAGTGACATCGGAATTTACAAACGACTTTTTTAGAAATTAAAAACTTTCATTGTAAAAGCAAAATTTTATTAAAATATGCTTGGTGCCGTTTATAAGTTTGGAATTAAAATTATGTGGTCCTGACGTGGGATCACAGTACCGGAAAGGTTTAAGGAAGTACATTTGCGAAGAGGCATTTTACTGAATTTTTTTTTCGTTTTTTTTTCATAATCCCTTCACATCTTTTGTGTCGACGACTCCTTAATTTTTGCGTCAACATTAGCGATTTCTCCTCTGTCATAGCAGGTTTTGGCTAGTTTTCATGTCCTAGAAACGGTTTTGACCGACACTTTATGTTTGTAATCGATTACGGCTACAATACCATTCTTACGTCTTGCATTTTCAAATTTCCTCCCAGATCTTCAGTAGAACCACATTTCTCTCTTCTTGCATTAGTTTGCTTTACTTCATCATAGTTCTAAGGAGGGAAAAGGAAAAGAAAACAACTAGACATAGGGTTAAACCCCCAGTTATTGGCACCTAATCAGCAACTGACACTCCAGCTAAATTTAACTCAAATAAGCATTTTCTTGTTTTGTGAATATCCTTTTGCAACTAAACGTGCTTTATATTTTTGGATTTTTCCTGTGTTGTTGCGTTTTAGTTTGTAGGTCCATTTGCAACCTATTATTCTCCTATTTGGTGGAGCTTCTACAATTGACCATGTTTTATTTTTTATAAGGGAGTTTATTTCGCTTTTCATCGCATCTATCCAATTTTGTTTATCCTTAAAATTTTCCATGTTTTCGAGTTCCTCGTAATTTTATCGGTTCAGTAGCGTTTTCGCTCTTAACCATGTATATTGACCTGTCAGGAGGTACGCCTTTATTAATTCTATCTGATCGTCTAGGTTTTGCTACTGGTTGATTGGACGTGGATGATGTCTCATAGCTATTTAAAATTTCTATTTCTATGAGGTTTTCATTATCACGATTTTCCTTTTCATCTTGTTTTGGTTTGTTTTCTACTTTCTCCTTTCTGTATTTAAATTTGTTTTCGAGAAATTTAACGGTTCTTGCGATCTTTATTTCATTTCCTCCTTTCTGTGTCCTTTGGATCATATCCGACGAAAATTCCCTCTATAGCTTTATCATCTAATTTTTGTTTTCTGGTTTTACTGATATATGCGAAGGCCTTTCAGCCAAATACCCTAACGTAACTTAAGTTTGGCTGTCTGTTTGTCCATAACATGTATGGCGTTTTTTCGTTTGCTTTTGTCGGTAGTCTGTTTTGCAAATGATTTGCTGTGCAAATTGCTTCCCCCCAGAACTGTAATGGTAAATTTGATTCACTTAACATTGTCCTTGCCATCTCAACTAACGACCTATTTTTTCTCTGCCACCCCGTTCTGGCTGCGCAATATGGGACTGTGTGTTGATGTTTTATCCCATCAGCTCTAAGGTAATTTTCTATTTCATCTGATGTGAATTCCCCTCCGTTATCCGTTCTAATTGCTTTCGGTTTTCCTCCAAATTTGTTGTTAATTAACGCGATGAATTCTTTAAGTTTTTCGTAAACTTCACTTTTTCCAGACAACAGGTATATGATCGTAAATCGTGAGTAGCCATCAGTAAAAGTCAAAAAATATGATTTCCCCCCAATTGTTGGTGTTTGAAAAGATCTGCACACGTCGAGTGAATGAACTGGAGTCTTTTAGTTGCTCGATATTCTGAAATTTTTGGATAGGATTCATCAGTTAATTTTGCCTTAATGCACGGTTAGCAATCTATGTTATGCTTACAGTTGTTTATTTGGATACCTCTAGCTAATTCCTTTTGCGTAACTTCTTTAATTGATATTAGATTTCTATGTCCTAACCTACGGTGCCATAATTCTAGGCATTTTTTGTTGTTGCAGCTTTGTGCTTCATTTGCGTAGTTTTCGAATGCTAACTAAAGTTCGTATAGGTTATTTACTTTTCGCGCTTCTAAACATATTTCATTGTTAAGTTTGAACATATATCTGTCATTTCTGAATATAATTTCACATCCATTTTGCGTCGCTTTACTAACCGATAATAAATTTGTTTCGATTTCAGGTACTAGCAATATCTCTTCAAGTGTTATTTCATGAACTTTGTTGCCTGATGTTCGCGTATTTATATTTACGTCACCTGACCTGTAACAGATAAGTTTTTTTCCGTTTGCGATGGAAACATTGATTCTGATGTTACAATATGGCTTGAGCTGCCACTGTCTACTATAAATGTTTTGTTTTCTATTCCTTGCGTTATAAAGGCATAATTTTTATTTTCGCTCGCCCTCCAGGTATTGTTTTCGTTTTCGGAGTGACTATACCTACGGTTCGATTCCAGTGTTTGTTCACTTCTAAAATTGTTTTCACTCTTTTGAAAAACTAGTGATGTAGAGTAATGTTTTTTGTCTGGTCTAATATGTAGATGTTGTGGTGTGTTTCGTGTTTTGGCTTTGTTATGCCAGCATTCCTGTGTATTATGGTTTCTCATCCGACAATTGGAGCAGTATTTATTATTTGTTTTGTCGTTATATTTTTTCTGGGCTTTGAATGCTCTGCCAGGATTTTCTGGTCTCTCATCATTATCATATCTTTGGTTATATTCGTCAATAAGTTTAGACTTAATAAATGAAGGAGTAAGCTCATTTTCTTTTCGATACGTGAGCTGTAATAAGGGTATCATAAGACTGGGGTAGGGAGCATAATAACAATGCAGAAATGTGGTTATCATTTATAACTTCTCCTGTGGCCGCTAATTTATCTACTATTTCCATTATTTTTGTAATATGATTAACAACGTTGCCACCTTTCGCTAATTTAATGCCATAAAGTTTTCTTAAACGATAGAGTTTGCTAAACAAATTATGTCGCTCATGGATTTCGCGAAAAGCTTGCCAGGTTTGTCTGGCTGTCTGTAAATTTTTAACATGTGTAATCTGATTATTTGTTAGATTAATTAGTGCGCGGGCTTTCTTATCACTTTTGCACCATGCGTCCGTAATTGGATTAGGCGGGTCTTCGTGATTACATGAAACAAATCTTCTTTAGTTAACATCATTGCGGCCTTGAACTTCCAAGTCGAATAGTTCGTATCTGTTAGTTTTTCAATTGCTAAATTGTCTTTAGAAGCTGCCATTTTCTTAACTTTTAATTATTTACGTGTTACCGTGGAAAGTTCTTTCCACTTTTCTTTTTGAAAGTTTAAAAGTTTATTTGACTTTATTTAAATCAAATATCTGATATTTCAGATTTCAGATTTCAGTGGAGGCTATTTAATTTATTTATTTATAATCAGTGTTCATAATCTTGATAGGATTTTGAATCCCATTAAATAGGCGTGAGTAAGAAATGTAAATTGGGACTTACCCTTTTTCAGGACACTTATTCATTATTGGTGTAAATCCACGTTTTACCTTTTATCCAAAACGTATTAGTTGACGATATTATTCACTTTATATTTGGAGATGTAATTATATTCTCCGTGATTTTTCATGCCTCCCTTAAGTAAAGAAATTGTAGATTATTTGTATATTGTCAAATGAGCAGTGACCTTTTACGTTATTTAATTAACACTATTTAAATTGTAATAAGAGAGCTTTTTTATATGCTCTTTCTCGGTTAGCTACATTTTTCAGAATGAATAAAAATGTTTACATTATAAGAAACATAATAATAACAATAAAACAGTTCACTGTAGTTTATGAGTCTAATTTAGCCATTCAACAAGTCATTATCTTTATCAAAGGATTTTCAAGGTTAAATACATTTAAAGAGATTTATAGCTAAGTTGAAAAGTTATATTGTTTATGTAACTGAAGAAATTAGTTTATTTTTAGCACATTTATTCATCTTAATGATTTATGTCCATCATGAATTATAAGCATCGATGCAATACATCAATGATAAGCTATGTTCAATTAAATAAAAAACAGGCATTTAAGGATTAAAAAGGGTAAAAAATTATGCAAAAAAATTCCATTCAAACGTAAAATTTTGGAACGTCCGTGAAAGCACATGCTGGCTATACAACTATTTTACCCCTCAATTCCATTATGATTGAAAAAAACTTTCTCAGGTAATAGTTTGATTGCGTCATAATAGAAAACTACTTTTTTTGTCTAGTTTAATATGCGTTGTTGATATTTGCACTTATTTAATGTTGATTTTTTTAATCAGGTCTACCAAGGTTTGATGAACAACCGTATGATATCACTGTTTATCCTGGTCAAACTGCCTACTTCCCGTGCTCTATACAGGGACATCCACCTGCGGAAATTGCGTGGCTGAAGGATGATCGAGCCATTCGGATCGACATTGACGAAAGAATGACGCTTCTTCCTAGTGGTGCATTAGAAATCCGTAGAGTACAAACGTCTGACAGTGGAACGTACAAGTGTAACGCATCAAATGCTGAAAGGCACAGAATCAGTTCAACAGGAACGCTCACAGTTAGTTTAGATTACTGTAAGTTCATTAAAATAATTCAACACTTTTCTGTTAATGTTAACCCTTTACTGCATGATTTTTTAACTTTTACAAAAAAAAAAAAAAAAAAAAAAAAAAAAAAAAAAAAAAAAAAAAAAAAAAAAACTATTTGACATTATGTGAGAAGTGTAAAAGTTAAAGGGGTGGTATCTTTTTAAAACATTGCTTCAAATGATTATAAAATTTTTGAATTACATCGTTCGTGACCTAAGTGGCATGTAAAGTACAGTTTACAAAACAAAAAAGGTCTCTCAAAGCGAACTTTCGAATTTCAACAAAAATGTCATTGGGATAAGTACATGTCTAAATGTAGCCATATTTTTAACATTAGCGGCTAAATTAAAACTGGAAAGCCGCAAAAACATACTTAAAAGATGCGCAGAGTTACCAAAATGGCACTCTATCGTCCGTTGTCGAATTTAATGTTTTGAATTATATTTATTTTAAATGAGGATGGTACAAAAAACAGCATGTGTTATATTGTAGTTAGAGGTAGTAGTTAAAATCAGAAAGACCATAAAGGGCAAGAAAGAGCCTTTGCTTTCCTTTCAACATTCAAGGGCTTTTATTTTTGTGCCTGAAAAATTACTCGAAAATCTACTTTTTTCTGGAATTTCTATTATTTTTTATCCTTTTCCCATTGAAATATATATAAGAGGGAAGTCACAAGATTTGCCCTGCTCCGGAAGTCTTGTGACATCCGGGTTGACACACAAGATAGACATCCATGTCTGGAATATTTAAAAGTAATTTACTTTCAAATGTTGCTTTATCGCATTTGCTTTCATATAGCTTTATCGCATATAATCAATTAATTGCAATTTTTTATTATAAGTGTAAGATGCGTACAAATTCTAACATAATACTTGTCAGCAGTTTGCATGCTTTTGTCAAGAGCTTGTGTGTGTATTACAACTGAAATGTAGAACAACGACGTACCCCCACCTCCACGACTTAAATTTTCTATGCATAAAAATATTTAAAATTTAAATGTAATTCAGGGGATTATTTTTTTTGTTTTATGACCGTTTGAATATTGCGTCTTCCCTTCTTTACAAATTCTGATGGGGGGTGGGGGGGTCTGGAAAGGTGGAGAAGCTGAGACGTTAAGGTTATATGAGTACTGCTCCTCTACTTGTAAAGAAATATTTTTCTATGCATGCTTTTGTCAAGAACTTTTGTGTGTATTACAACTGAAATGTAGGACAACGACGTACCCCCACCTCCACGACTTAAATTTTCTATGCATAAAAATACTTAAAATTTAAATGTAATTCAGAGGATTATTTTTTTGTTGTTGTTGTTCTTTTATGACCGTTTGAATATTGCGTCTTCCCTTCTTTACAAATTCTGATGGGGGGGGGGGAGGGTCTGGAAAGGTGGAGAAGCTGACACGTTACGGTTATATGAGTACTGCTCCTCTACTTGTAAAGAAATATTTTTCTATGCATGCTTTTGTCAAGAACTTTTGTGTGTATTACAACTGAAATGTAGAACAACGACGTACCCCCACCTCCACGACTTAAATTTTCTATGCATAAAAATATTTAAAATTTAAATGTAATTCAGGGGATTATTTTTTTTTTGTTGTTTTATGACCGTTTGAATATTGCATCTTCCCTTCTTTACAAATTCTGATTGGGGGGGGGGGAGGGTCTGGAAAGGTGGAGAAGCTGACACGTTACGGTTATATGGGTACTGCTCCTCTACTTGTAAAGAAATATTTTTCGATTCGCTTTCTGTTTCCTCTTTAGAATCTCTCTCCCCTTCCCCAGATATTCACTTTCAGCATCGTATTCTGTCTCAAAATCGGTTTCTGCATTTTAATCTGAATCAAGCATTTCCTCTACTTTAAACCTTCAAATCAATATTGACTGCTTCTTGACACATTCTTGAACTCATTTTTGTTTGTAAACTCATGCGATTAGCTGGTGCTCTTATTCCGAAACTATAAATTGAATAGAATTTTTTTTTCATTTTTTTTTTTATAAAGGCAGACAATCTTTCAATAAATGCTGTCAAAGTTGGCGTTTTGAATCGAATTTCTGGACACGACAGCCTGTTAAAGCTCGTTATGTGACCTCAATCCCTTGTAATTCAAGATGTAATTATTTTATCTAAAAAAGAAAGAGACTCTTCTATTCCAAATCAGGTCAATAGTCGTGCCTGCAAGTGACATTTTTTTTTACATTTAAAAATAAGTCCATAAATGTGTCATAAAGTTCACGATGTAAAATGGTTTCGATATTTTCAAGCGTCTCTCTGTCTCGAACGCTGCACAGCTCATGTCTTTAGCAACCTGGAGATAACGCCTTTAGCAACATAAACATAAATCTTGATAATTCATCCAAACTTTGATGAATGTATTAACGCTTGAATTTTTTTCGTTGCGCAGAAAAACCTATTCTCAAAATCAAATTAAAGAATTTCAGATGTAAAATGGTAAATGGTAAAATATTTCAAAACAACAGTCGTTTGAATCTTACAAGTCACACGAGAATTCTTGTTCTAAAAAGACTCCGTTTCAACAGTGCACCTAAGCTTGAAGAAGTTGCGACGGCCGCAATGAAGAACATGTCATTCAAAGGCTTCCGGAAATGTCTTCAGCAGCTGTACTCGTCCTGGCATAAATGTACAGTAGGGAGCCTAGATATGAGAGAGGCGACATATAACATTAGATTGGTTGAGAAGATTCTGAACAAAAGTGAATTGCCGAGCATCTTGGCGATCCTGCCATTATTGCCAAGTTAATGCATGTTAACTTGTCTAGCGTGCATAATCGAACTCGCCCAGGCGAATATCGCCAAGTTCTGGAATAGCAAATGCCGAGGTTTATCATGGTTTTGGACAAACGCGTCTGTCTAAGCCCAGTCTGAGCATCGTATGTCGCCACTCTCATATAGAGGCACAGTAGTGTACAGCTGAAGAAGAAAAGTATTTTGAGGGTGGTTGTGTTTCACAATCTCCGTTAGGAAAGCCAGTCTCCGAACTTATTGATCCTAATAAAAGACCATATATTTTCCTCATAATATTTTACCTTCTATCTTTAAATAATTATTTATAAATAAAAATTAAACAAAAAAATCGTATCATTAACTCCTGATTCACTCTTCCATGTTTTTATAAAACAAAATTTACAGTAGTTATCATAAAAATGCTTGAAGTAGTACGACTATATTGGTGTCGTTTATTGGATTTGATTACATCCGTTGCTTAAATCGAAGCTTTAAACACGGTTGTAGAGTTCTGGATTACTTCTGAAGCACGTGAGAGACCTTACGTTTTTCAACAAGACTCTGCACCATCTCATACAACGCGTACAACCCAATAATGGATGACCGAAAATTACCATGGCCATTTTATCACCGACTTTTAGCCTCTCAGCTCACCAGATGTTAACCCAATGTACTTGCGTGTGGAGCGTGGTTAAGAAGGGCTCCAACAGGCACCCACGTATCACAGTTGCGCGCAGCTGCTGTGGATGCTATGGCAAACTTTTCAAACACCCATCTTATTATTGCCTGCAGTCAATTTCGATAGCGTGTAGAGACTGTTATTGCGGCTTCAACGAATTATGTCACCCATTGTGTATGCGATCACCTGTACAGATACAGAAAGTTAAAATGTAAAAATATGCTCTATCTCCAGTGTCTGTCCCTGTTTGCATGCAGACGTAGTTTTGTTCTCAAACACTTGCTGCAGCCTGTATATGATAAAAAAAAAAGCAGTGTGGGATTGATAATAGACGGTGGATAATTGAAAGGTTTATAATTTGAAATAGGAAATCCGATAGCAATAAAAATAAGGATTCCCTTTTATCTTATTTTTGTTTTGTTATTTGTTGATAAAATTTAAGTTTTCAAAAACTTGTTTTGCAGCTGAAGCCAGCAAAGTGTCTTCCCCACAGTTCATAGCCGCTCCCCGAAGTACCTTCGTTGTAGAAGGGCAAAGGATTACTCTTGACTGCGCAGCAAATGGAAACCCACCGCCGAAGATAACGTGGCTTAAAGACGGAGCTACAATAGATTTACAGTAAGCAATCATTTCTCAGAAATTTCGAAAATTAACTCTCATTATCTTTCTAAGAAATGGCATTGAACTAGGAGGTACATGATATGTTGAAATATGTGTTATTTTATTTAAAAATACATAAATTAAAAAAGGTAATTAAGTTTTCTAAAACTACATTTTTCTTAGCCTACATCTTTTATAAAAACACACCGTAAAAAAAAAAAAAAAAAAATGTTTCTTAATCTAGTAAAATAAAATATAACAATGAACGAAAATATACACTAACCTCTTCCGAGGTACCCACGATTCCGAAAAGCATTCTTTATCTTTAGAAATCTCAGAAACCTTTATTTTTTCGAGATTTAAAGAGAAATTTATAAAAACAAAGTTACTTTTGCTTCCAGTGACTTTCGGAAACTTTTCCGGGTAGGTTTTCTGGTGTATTAATTATTTTTTTTTAACTCGAAACGTAGGATTTTTGGATGCTATCAATTCTCAAGTAAACATTTTTATGTTCAAAATACATGTTTTCCGACAAACATGATAAATTAAAGCATTAACAATGGCATTAAAATTGATATTATTTTGTTACTCTTGCGTATATAAATCCTGTTATGCAACTGAAAATGCTTAATTGAGAATGGATAGCGAAGTTAATGAGATGGGCTAAGTCGAAGCCGTGAGCCCGGTCCCGAAGCGGGCTCGGTCTCGATTTTAGTACCAGTCTTTGGGCTACGTCTCAAAGAGAAAATCTCATTAATTCTCAAGTTGAAAATAGGTAAATGAAATCACACTATTTGAGAAACAAGAATGTATTCTAAGTTATTTAAAGTATTTCACGATTCTTTAAAAATCATTTTTAAAAGGGAAATAAGTTGTTATTGACTGTATATAAGGAAAAATATTCTATTTGATTCTGAAGTCTTTCAAATTGTCTATGTTAGTAACATAAAGGAGTCGTGCGGTATTCCTTGTCGTTTGCCGCTTTTATTTGAAGTCCGTTTCCAGAATTACCGGAAATCAGAATTCATGTTTTTCTGCCGTATAGTTGTACAATGTTATTTTAAAAGAATAAGAATTGTGATGTTTGCACAGACCCTGATTACCGAATAGGCACGAAGCACGTGCTTCCCGTAGAAAATTTTGAAGGAGCCCGAATTCGAGAAAACAGGGGGGGGGGGGGCAAAATGACACTGTGCTTCCCATAGCTTCAGAGGTTAATCGAGCCCTGTGTTTGCAGATTTCTGGCAGTGATTGGATACAAATACTAAATCTGCTACTTTAAATAGATTTTCAGGGTCATGAAATCACGAAACGTTGTCATGAGGGAGCATTTAGGATTAATACTTATTTCTATGTGGGGGGGGGGGGATTAAATTAGAAAATGTGCCACTACATAAGGAAGGGAAGCAATTTTTTTCAACTCGATATATCATTTAAAGGTTGGAGTAGCACAGTTGAGGTTTGTTTCAACAGAGCGAAAACAATTCAGACCAGGACTCGAACCTGGATACATGGGCTTGCCATGCCAATGCTCTGCCTAATGACCAAACATTGAACAACTACTTATTGTGCAACAAATAAGAGTGAATTATGTCAGCCAGGTATCGTCCGGATAGCTCAATAGGAAGAGCATTGGCACGACAAGCCAAGATAACCAGGTTCGAGTCCTGGTATGGACATTTTTCGCTCTGTTGGAATAAACCTCAGCTGTGCTACTCCAACCTTGAAGATGTACCACCATATTTTACGAAAAGTAATCTCCCACTTATTTTATCGCAGAACTAATAAAACTTTTCTGCGATTAAGTAAGGCGAGGATAATTATAGTTGGAAGTATTGGGGTCAAAATAAAAGCAATACGTACCCTAAATATATTATACCCTATTTGTTTGCTACCGTCTTAAAAATTAATTCATTCAGTAATATTTCTAACAATTAAGATTCGAAAATCACGATCAGTTACTTTCTCAACAATTTTAAATCTTTAGGGAAAGTTCTGACGATCGTCATCGTGTCATTGGAAGTGGCAGTCTGACAATCGACCCAGCAAAAGAGGGAGATGATGGAACGTACATGTGCAGAGCTGAAAATCATGTGGACTCGGTAGATGCCATTGCAACTTTAGAGATTCAGGGTGAGTGTCATGTTCTTGCTCATTCAATCACTGTTTAAATTTTACGTAACAATTGAAATGATTGTTATTTTCTTCTATTTTACTTTTTAGATTAATTTTCTAATACATTCTTATAAATCTTTTTTATAAATTACTATAGACCGTTGTTCTTTTTTTTCTGATAATTTCACTTAAAGTTTCGAAGCAGTCGTTTTGAAGAACAGCCCAATTGTTATCAGTACCAGTTAATTATCAAAATTCACAATTTTTATTAATAAGTACAATTGAATTATTTCTCCCAAATATAAAAATATCAGTCTCCAATTTTCAGATCTACAGTTTTTGGATATGATTACTTTTAAGCACGTGGTTACTTTTCTACACAAAATTAAAATCTGATTAAAAGAAAGAAATGTTTAGTTAATACATTTAATGAAACGCTTCAAATTAAATTAACATTTGTATGTTTTAAAATTGTTGCTGTTGCACTTGGGAAAGCTTTGAAAAAATGCATCAAATATAATCACTTTCTGGAGTGCAAAAAGAGTATAAATTCTTTACATTTTTTTCCACTTACAGTTCCTCCAAGATTTACCAAAAAACCTAAGACCCGATATGCTTATGAAAAAGAAGATGTGGAAGTTGAATGTGAAGTCTATGGAAAACCAGAACCTAAAGTACACTGGCTGAAAAATGGCGACGTCATCGTGCAAAGCGAATATTTCAAGTTGGTAAACGGTTATAATCTCAGAATACTAGGTCTAGTTCGGTCTGATGCAGGAATATACCAGTGCTTTGCAACAAATCCCGCCGGAGCCATCCAAGCTACTGCGCAACTGATTTTACTTCAGCCAGGTTTGTTATTTTTTAATACCTTACATTTTTGTACTAGGAGGGCTGCGCTCTACTCTAAAGGTCTGCATGGGATCAGGCCAATTTTCATTCACGAGACTCTGGGCGAGCAGGGCCTGGTCATGACTCTTTCCGGGTCGGGTTGGACTTCTTTTTCCTGGACCGAGCCGGGCCTGTACTTAATTCTTCCTAGAAGTCTGCATAGACCGAAATTTTCAAGCCCGGTCCCGACCCATCCCGTATGAAAATCATTGCCCCAGTCCGTTCAAAAATCAGTAAAATTTGGGCCGACCCAACAAATTTTGCAAAAAATGCACATATTTTCAAATCACCATTATTCTATAATTAAAATTCTTTTTGAAGTATTTATTATGGTACATATATTTGTAGGCAAAAAGTGTTGATCCGTGTGAAATTAATGTATACATACATTAAACGATGTACCTGCTAAGAGGAGAACCTGCCCATAACGATTTTTTTTTTCTTCTTTTCTATGCGATTCCGTCTTAAATGATTTCACTGTATAACATTTTTCAGTTTTCTAAGTCTCCAGGACATGTAATATAGATTATAACGATATTAATGCTAATTCAGACATTTACATACAAACAGAGATTCATTAAAAAATCAATGTAGTAGTGTTCATGGGCACAGGCAGAAAGAAATCTAAGGAAGTGGGTGTATTTTGGAACGAATGTGTCCTACTTCGCAGCCCAAGACTCTGTTTTTTTAAATGAAGAAAATAATCATGAAAAATAGCTAAAATAAATATTTTTTGTCAGAACTGCTTGTATAAGGCAATTTTCAACCATATCAGCATAACAATCTATGTTTTGTAAAAACTCAGTTGAGCCGGGCTCGGGTGGAACTTTTAGCTTTTATACGTGGACGGGCCGAACTTTTAACTTTTATAACGGACCGGCACGGGCCATAAACACGGGTCTGTTCAGCCCCGAAGTGGAAATTTCGGCCCGTGCAGGCCTCTCCTCTGCTCTATATCAGTGATTCCCAAATTGTGTTTAGTGGATGTTGAGGATTCCTCAAATAATCCTTGAAGTTTCACGACTCAAACCTGATCGAAATTGAAAATCTATTATTACATTTTCTCAAAAATAAATTTATTTTATCGATGAAATCTTTTTCAAATAATCTGTCATATGGTAAAGTTAAAATCCTAAGATTCTAATTTATTTTGAAAATCTGAGACATTATTTATTAATGTTTAACATTTTAAATTTGATAATTTAAATAATAGTAATCATTTTTTATACTTTAAAGTAGGGGTGCACAACCTTTTTGACAGAAGGGCCACTTACAAAAACGTTTGGGTTGTCGAGGACCACATTAGTAACACTGACAGAATTCTATATCGGGAGGTTGGGGAGAGAGTGGGAAATAACTCTTTATTCTTGAAGAATAATGATTTGTTGTATATGGTAAAATTAAACAAATAGAAATAATTAATTGTATGCAGGGCTTCTTCACATCTGTATGAATAAACATGCAACACTTTATGAAGACTAATTGTTCCTTGATAAATGGAAAAATATGACAAAATTCAGGACTTTTTCTCCAAGAGCAATTGAAGAATTTCGCGGTTTTTTTTGCCACCAATTAACAAAATTTTAAACTTTTTCCAACAATTGTCTAAATTTGTGATTTTTCTGAGTGACAAAATTCGCGATTTTTTCTCGTGATAAATTGACGAAACTCGCGATTTTTCCGCAGCCGACCAACAAAATTCGCCCGATAAATAAATTCGCGATTCTTAACTAACTCCGACGAAATTTATAATTTTTCCCGCGGAAAATTGACAAAATTTGCGGTTTTTTCTCGCGATGAACTGACGAAACTCGCGATTTTTTGGTAAATGATCAATGAAATTTGAGATTTTCAGCACCTGATCGACAAAGTTCGCGATTTTTCAGAACCCGATCAATGAAATTCGTGATTTTTAACTAATTGGCAAAATTTGTAATTTCTTTCCGCTTTAAACTGACGAATTTCGCGATTTTTCTCGCGGTAAACTAACGAAACTCGCGATTTTTTCTCGCGGTAAACTGACGAAACTCGCGATTTTTCCGCACATGAATGACAAAATTCGCGATTTCTCCGAACCCGATCAACGAAATTCGTAATTTTTAACTGACTGACGAAATTTGTAATTTTTTCCCGCGGAAAATTGATGAAGTTTGCGATTTTATCTCGCAATAAACTGACGAAACACGCGATTTTTCCGCAGCAGATCAACGAAATTTTAAAATGTTCATCACCTCATCGATAAAATTCGCGATTTTTTCGCACTCGATCAACGAAATACGCTATTTTTCCGCGCCCGATCAACGAAATTCGCCATTCTTAAACGAGTGACGAAATTTGTAATTTTCCCCAAGGTAGATTGATGAAATTCGCGATTTATTTCGCGATATATTGACGAAACTCTCGATTTTTCTGCAGTCATTCAACGAAATTTGAGATTTTTTCGCATATGATCGACTAAAATCGCGATTTTTTCAAAACCCGATCAACGAAATTTGCAATTTTTTCCAGCGACAAATTGACGAAATTCCCGATTTTTTCCAGCGACATATTGACAAAAATTGCGATCTTTTCCAGTTATAAATTGACGAAGTTCGCGGACCACGAGTTAACCCATCGCGAGCCACAGGTTGTGCATCCCTACTTTAAAATTTATTATTTTAAATAATATTAATAATTTTTTAATGTTTGAAGATTAAATTTTAATAAGTTTTTTCCAAGACAGTGTCACCTGTTAACATTAAAACATATTCTAAAAAAATTAAATCAATAAATTTAAAACATTTTCTCTAAATATATTTTTTGTTTACTAAACTTTTCTATTGTGAAATTATCTAAGCTCTGTTCTGTATTGACTTCAAGAAAATTGCCTTTAGTGGCTGAAAAGGCTTAGAATATATTTATGAATGTCATGTCCCCTTTTTCCACGGTTTAAGTCTATTGTACTTCAGTCTATCATGTATTTTAATGTAATAAAAGAAATTATTAAAACTTTTTTTATATAATCAGAAACAACTGATTACGCTTGTCGATAAAACTAGCAATACATGTCATCCACAAAATAAATAAAATTATCATCGTGCTGACGCATAAAAAAGCTTTCTATAATCGATCAACGTATATATTTTCAAAATAGAATAGTTTCAAGTATTGAGGTAACTTTTTTAGATGCACAACAGACAAAATTAATCCTAAAGAAAGAGAAAAATCATTGTATATTTTTCGTGAAGGTTATTGGTATCCGAAAACTTTCGACAATATAGTGTATTTAGCTTCATAATAAAAAATTGTGAATCAATCCTGTACAATATTCGTAAAATCATCATAACTGATCACTTGGACAAAACGGCTTTTTTAGAAAAAAATATTTTTGCACAATTGTGTGCACGCATGTGTTTTTCACGTCATCAATATTTCCCTTTTTTTTAATCTTTTTTTCGGTCATATTGTAATAAAAAGAATGATTATTTTTTTTTATTGTATGAATTTTCGAACTTATTTTTATTTAAGCATTACATAACTTTGACTATTCAAAACATAACACAAATTAACACAATATATTTTTGTAAGTTTTATAAATTTATGTGTTTACTTTTACTTTGTATTATTTATTTATTTCATTTGATTTTTTTTATTTATTTATTTTGTTTAAAATATATATTTAGTTGATGCTATATATTTATTTGTTGAATTAATATATTTTCCCTTCTCCTTTTTTTCTTTTTTTTTTCTCTGCACATATCTCTTCTACCTAATTCAATACTAATGTGATTAATAAATATTTTCTGAAATTCTCCACCAATGCAACTAATATACTAACACTAAAATATCGTGGTTTCTCAACAACTTGATATATTAAAATATCTTTCATATTTAATTATTAACACTTCCAATAATCGTAATTCTATTTCCGAATCCATTTACGCAATTAATATGCAAAATTTAACATTCCCCAAACATAACTAAACTACCAAATTTGTTTGAATCTTTTTATATTCTCTTGTGCCTGCTTCTTTAACTCTCCAGCCCCTCCTGCTGCAAAGCCCTCTTCTGTTCCTTCCACAGGTGACGTTCCACATGGTAAAGACGTGCCTTCAGCGCCTACTGGGATCACGGCAGCCATAGTGTCCACGCGCTTTGTTACCCTTTCATGGACAAAACCTGAGAAGGCCAATGGGAAAATACTAGCATACTCTGTATATTATAAAGAAACGACATCAACCAGGTAAGTATCTGTTCCTATCTGCATCAAAATGGTTCATAATTGTACAGCGTCTGTCATCTGGGCCCGCTTAACACTTTGGAATAGGGAAAGCCCGACGTCACACAGGGGGCCCCCTATTACTCTACAAATTGCTTTTTTATTTACTAAATCTCTTTTTCGTATGCTTAAATAATTTGGAATTTTACCATCAAAGTTTAGAGTAACATTTTTAATATTAAACTAAAACTACATATTATTTTATTATATGATTAATTGTAAATAACAAATTTATTTTGTAAATGACAAATATGGAACTATTGTTGAGAATATGTGAACTTCAAAATATTTTTTGTGATTTACAAATTGCCATACAGTAAGAAAAAAAAGTTTCATAAGAAAAAAAAATGTATTTTTTACAGTGATTGAGTTTCTTTTTTCTAAAAATTAGTTTTGAAAAGTAAAATTGGGGGCCCTTTTGTATATCAGTGGGTAAGCACGGGCTTCACGGGCCTATTCCGTAAACAGGCCCTGTCTGTCATAACGGATTTTCTAACTTTAAGGATCAATAATTGAACAACTTAGTGGAAGAAAATGTTATGTTACATTTTCTCAAAAATTATTTTATTTTATGGATTGAAACGTCATGAGGTCATATCATATGGGTAAACTAAAATACTAAGATTATAATTAGTCTTGAAGATCTAAGAAATTATTTATTAATGTTTAATACTTTGATAATTAATAATTTAAAAATATTAAAAACTTTTAAAATTTGAAAATTAAGTGTGATAAATGTCTTTTTTATTCAGTTTATTAACATCTGTTAACGTATTAGACATTGAAGAAGAAGACCAAGAAGAAAATAAATACATAAAATTTCCAACAAAAAAATTCACTTCAATTTTTTCAAAATGACCGGACGGCCAGTGCACAAACCATCACCTCATCGAGTTCATGGCTGAAATTAAGTAAGAACTCGATTAGCATATTAAAATGAAACTGATCTGCTAAGTCATACCTTGGTGGAAAACACCTGCAGAGCCAATTTTAGTGGTTGATTGGTAGGTTTCGCATTGTTTTTTTTTGTTGTTGTTTTTTTTTTTTTTTTTTTTTTTTGCACTCAGTGGAGTCATAAAGATATAAAAGGATGGAATATTGAGTACGGGAAAACACAATGGGGAACCTACCGATCAACCACTAATATTGGGTCTGGAGGTATTTTCCACTAAGATATGACTTGGCAAGCCAGTTCCATTTTAATATGCGAATCGAGTTCTAATTAATCCTGGAATTTCAGGCGTGAAGCCGGTGAGGTGATGGTTTGTGCAGCCGCCGCCCGCACTGCGTACATTTAGATGAAAATATGAGGCGTTCAGAACTGAAGTGAATCAAGTCCATTTTTCACACTTTCGAGATACAACGAGTTAAAGTTTCTCCTTGATTGTAATTTTTTCATTTGACTTTTTTTTTGTTTGTGTGTGTGTGTGTGTGTAAAGTTGTTCTGGAAAGTCTAACTAAAATATTGGTGTTAGCTAATAAAAAATTATAATGTTAACAAAAAATGCAAATTTGATTCTAAATGTAAAATTGTGGACTTGATCCACGTCAATTCTGAACGCCTCATATGTAGCATTAATTTTACTAAACACTAAATTTCAAGGAAAGAATCATATTTACAATGTAGATTTTTAAAAAAGTGCGATAATTGCATTTTTTAGATTACGTGTCTTTTTATGCTCAACTTCATTTCTCGAAAGTATATTGCCCTTTCAAGATTTTATTTCTAATTTCGGACCTGATGGAATGACTAATCGTGTTGACGAACTCATAAAAATAATTTTAGCTTTTTGAATTAAAATAATTGCTTGACAAGAAAAAATATTATGTCGCTTTTTCCCGATAAACTATTTTTCTTTTACCGACTTTGTGAAACGCTTTAACCGGCGTCATTAAAAAAATAATAATTAATTGAAAATAGTATTTATTTTTTCTTTAAATTCAGTTCTTGTAAATAAGGGTCAGCAATTGTCCATCTAAGTGCAAGGAACTTAAATCCTTGGTTGAATGTAAAGCTAAAAATCTAAGATGTCTAAATATCAATATGTTGACAGACGATTTTTTAAAGCTTGACTATGTGAAAATATATTTTTATTTCTTCAAATTTTCTTGGGAAATCTAATTTATTTAAGATCATTTTTCATCATTTATTTAAATAAAAAAAATGACATCATTAAAAATATATTTCCTTTTACCCCTTTTATCCACAAAATAGAATAATTTAGTTGCCATCTTTAGAGAAACTGCGTTAAAAGTTACAAAATTATTAATATCTCGAAAACAAACTCAAATTTTTAAATTCTCTGAGTTATGTGACATCCTAGGATCCATGCGGATAACTGGTGGTAATTTCATACACTGCGTTTTATACTCTAGGTAGAGTAGCTAGGAAATACAAACAGACAGACAGATTTTAATATGATAGATAATAAATACAAAGATAAAATAAATGACCTGTTTATCAGATAGCTCGTAAATTTTTTATAGCGTTATTTAAAATAACAGTTCAAATTTCCGTCATTAGATGGCGTTGCGCTGCCTCAAATTGTAAGAATGCTCAAACTAATGTGGAAAATGGAATAATAGATCTGAATTTCTATAACTGATTTTATTTAACTATTGAAAGGCGAAGAAAACTATTTGTACTTTAAAATTTTGAAATAAATGTGAGTATTCTTATAATTTGATACTGTGCAGCACTATCTGTTGAAGGAAATTTTAGCTATATATTTTAAATTACTTTGAATTTTAAAGAGTCTTTTATAAAACACCCTGTACGACTTTGTAATGTAAAGCTGTACTGCACATGTAATAAATGTGCTTTAACTTTTGTTTTTTTTACATTAAACTAATTGCATTAGCCAGTTTATGTACATGTGAACAAATGTTAGACCTTTTTTTTCTTTTACATAAGTTATCTTTCTGAAATTGCATTGTTTATCAAACGCTGATTAATACAGCATTAACCTTACATGAGCGAGATCGTGTACCTTATCTGGCATTCTTGGCACCTTATCTACCAAACATTTTACCCGAGATAACCTGAGGCATAATTATAATCTAAAGTTTAACTGAATAATAAATTAGTCAAAAAACATAATTTTTTTTAATTTATTTATCTCTTTCTTTTTAGAAAGTCTGCAATGTATAATCATGCAACGGTGTAAAAATTCTAATACTACGCCTCACTCAATATTTTCTTTCATTTTGTTTTTCGTTTCTTTATTTATTTTTAGGGAAAGAAATACATAAATGGCATAAATCTACTGCGAATTTCTATAAATCTTTGTATGAAGGAGCGCATGTCCCTTTTGCACATGTAATTTAATATATTTTTGGATCAAATAATGATAAGATTTGATGCAGAAATTTTATGCAAGGCGTATTTTTTTTAGAATTTATCCAAAGCAATGTAATTATGATAAGAAAAAGAATCACTAATTTGAATGTAATGTGTTTGAAAATTATAACTTTGTATGTATTACATTATGTACTACTTAATGTAACTTAATGTAGTATGTTTGAAATTTAATGTAGTGCAAATTCATTTTTCTTTTTTTATATGAAATTTTTTTAAATATAAATCGAAAAACAAGTTTTAGTCTAAAAAGTTCTCGATAATCTGAAGCTTTAATCTGTTTGTACTTTTCTTTCAGGGAACGAGTTTTGAATACAACCCGCAATAGTCTGGAAGAGATAAACATTCAAGGGCTTCAACCTTCTACTAAATATCAGTTTCGAGTCGTTGCCTATAATGAGCATGGACCTGGTGATAGTTCAGATGAATTCACGGTCGAAACACAGGGAGAAGGTAAGATTATAAAAAAAATATTTTAAAAACAACTGCCTTACTGGTAGATTTTATTTACGCGCTAGATTGGTTAAGATCAGAGATAGGAATACTCGGTGGAAAAAAAATAATAAAAACGGAAATTTTGGATAAAAAAACTTTGTTTTTTTTCCGAGTTTTTTTCTTTTTTTATCCCGAAGGAAGTATTTCAATTTTTCCAAATTGGAAAAAATGAAATTTGATTTATAAAATAATATATTCAAAATTTTATAATAGCTACATTCTGATACTTTTCTTTATATTTCTGGCATTTTCAGTGACCCACATGAAAATATTAACATGGGAAATCTCATCTGTAAGCATTGATTTGTTTAGGAAGAACTTGAGTCCTTTAAAGGGCCCTTCACAATTTTTCCACCTTAGGACAAATAACCCTTCACAAAAGTCTTTCTCATAAAAAATAGACATTTCAGAATTTTTTTCAATCTGCAAATATTTTTTGGTCTTTTCCCTCTTTTTAAGTCACAGGCTGCCACATTCGAATGACACACCCTGTTGTGACGTCACATTTCCTTGTTCCTGTTAATTTAGATCTAATTTTTATTAAAACAATATTCGATTATTATTTTATATATTATTTTTTATAAATGTGTAAGAAATTAAAATCAACATTCAAAAAATTCTCACATTTTTATTAGCTGCAATATACTAACCCTATTGAACCCATGGAATTTCATAAGATTCTTTGATATTATTCATCGCTGAAACAAACACGTTGTGATAAGTCAACGTACTGTATGTAAGACACGTTGTCAGAAAATCTCGTCAATATACATTAAATTATTCCTCATTTTTTAACAAATAATTTCCGTACTCCTAGAAAACATGTTTTATCAGTGAATTCTTCCCGAACGTCTAAAAAAAAAGGGACAAATTCCGTTCATTCCTGGCACGCATGTGTATTGGGTCTATTTATAATAAATCCGAATTTATTTTTAAAATGAAAAACAAAAAATTCTATAAATTAAGATTTCTAATTCAATTTAAAAAGGCAAAAAAAGTTTTCAAATTTCAAAATAAATAATAATTACTTTTCTCATTCATTGAAAAGTGCTCACAATTTATTTTTCAAAGTTGAATAAGTTGAATACATAAAGTTGCTTATAAATAAATATTCGCATTTAAAATATACTTTAAAATGAACACGTTTAAAAGATATTTTAATTAAGAAAATTAAATGGCAAAAAACCGATATTACTCAAAAAAAAAAAAAAAAAAAAAAAAAAAAAATCTTATCGAATAAAAATATAATATTCGTAATTTCTCCTCAAGCAATCAACGTAAAAATATTTAAAATTCATATTTTTATACTGTATTAATACTAAAGTATAAAAACCCCAGCCACAATCTTATTAAAGACGAAATCTTCCCGAAATGAGCTTCAAAATTAAAAGCTTTTTAAAGAAATCTATTAAGCAGTACCCATCTGAAGCAAACATATTTACTTCAAAGCATTTCGCTGCTGTACAACTATAGCTCAGTGCTAGCGTGTTCGTCTCTTAAGGGGGCTGGTCACTCAGCTTCCGGTTTCCCCTCACTAATGTAAAGTCTATGGGTATTTGATATATTCGTATATTTAAAATATCTCCTCGGAAAATTAATATTTTTAACTTCTATTTTTTGTGTACACTTCCTAAAAGATGTCTCTTTTTTTCTTAGTTCTCAAAATATTTCTAAAGTATAGGCTTAATTTTATAGGAAGTGTTAAAATCTTACTCACAGTTCGCCCGCTTTTAACACATAAAATATTAAATTCAACATAGATTTTAGAAATATTTTGAAAACTAAGAAAAAAGAGACATCCTTTAAGAAGTGTACACAGAAAAAAAGGAGTTAAAAATATGAATTTCCCGAGACGATATTTTAAATATACAAATGCATCAAAAGTCCATAGACTTAACATTACGGAGGAGAATTCCGAAGTTTAATGACCAGTCCCCTTAACGCTGAGATGGCTGTTTCCAATCCAACGTCAACCACTCTTGCTTTTTCCCAACTTTCTTCAATTGACGGATATTTTACCCTGTAATGGAGGGAATAAAAAACGAATATTCGGAAATTCACGAAAATATACCGGCAGTACTGCTGCCAGTAGAATTTCCGTGAATTGGAGAAAGTTTTTTTGAGAATGCACCCCCGCCCCCGCCTTCCTTTCTTGAAATCTCATTAATAGCTTATTCCTTATCTCCATTCTTCCATACCATCATACACAATAACTTTAAATACATTCAACAGTTATAACAACTCTTTTTTCAACAAATGAATCCTGTAGTGTCTAACGAGAAATCTTCCGTAATCCTGATTCAACTAAAACTTAAATGCATTAGGTTGATTCAAAAGATAGTCTTACAATGAGCCTAAATGGATTACATCGAATGATCAGAACAAAATTGGCTTGCATATATTCCAAATCATCATAAAATAACTTTTTTTTTTTTTTGTTATTTGGAAGTTAAATAAGAAAGTGTGAGAAAATATAGCAGCTATGTCTATACTTTCCGCAAAAAACTCTGAGTAGAATTCCCAAATAAAATTTTCAAAAATGAATGCAGTATATTCCCGATTTAACGATAAATTTTAATAGTCTAGTTTCATCTATATTTATTTCTTCATTATATGATTCCCGTTTTAACGACACTTTTTCTCGATTTAACAATAATTTTCATAAATTTCAAATGGTTTAAACATTTTCAGTAAGCAAAATGCACTTTTTTCCCTCCTTATTGTGTATCTATTGAACGAACGAAAAATGTGACAAGCTTTTACAAAATTATATAGTATGTTCGGTGGAAATTGTATATTCATGAATATATGCTTTGCAGCAAATAAAAAAATCGCGTCAACGGGTTTAAATGAAAAAGAAAAGCAATTTTCAATAATATATATATATATATATATATATATATATATATATATATATATATATATATATATATCTTAAATAAAACGTATACAGGATGTCTCTTCTTATAGTTGGTTGACCAATAAGTAATTTCTTAACCCTGTAGTTTTGAAAATATAGGTCCAGCTACAAATATGTTTTAAATGTTGTTTTTCATCATATGGAAATCAATTTACGTCAAAATAATATATATTTTTTTTAAGTTAAGAAATTTAAATGTTTATACTGCCCTCGTTTTTCGTTGCCGTCGGTTTCGGTTTTCATCGATTTTTTCCATGAAAGAATTGTCTGTTTTCGTCGGTTGTCTCGGATTTCGTCGGTGTACCCTAGTGCTTTCGCTGTATTTTCTGTAAACAAAGAGGGAACTACGCGTTCTCCAGCTCAGTGTGGCGTTGTTTCTCGTCGTGTGTGCATCATCGCCCCGCGCATCTAGGCAAGCAATTTCGTGGGTATTTTGGGGCGTTTTTTATTGATTGCGACTGGTCCACATAGTACCAAAGAAAGTTTCCAAATTCAGCAGATACTACACATGTGGTGCAGTCGATTATTGATTTTGGGAAGCCAATGGGTTTGGAGGTGAGTGATGAAGATGTGGAAGAGTTGGTGGATAAACACAGTGAAGAACTCATTACTGAAGAGCTGCCAGACCCTTACCTAGCAGTGTAACAGACGACAGATGATGAGAAAGAAACAGAGGAGAATGTGCCTTCTGCAGAAATTAAGGACATCTTCTTTATATGGAATAAGGTACAGGGCTTTTGGAGAAAAATCACCCAGACAAATCTGTTGCAAGCCGTGTCAACAATTTGTTTAATGATGATGTCTTGCCCCATTTTAGGCTGATCTTAAAGAGGCAACAAAGAGAGACCACTTTTTTGAGCGACATACGTCCTCTGAAACTAGTCCTACTGCCAAAAGACCAAAAAGGGAAGTAACCCCTTATATATTGATACCATATGCCAAGAACACTATATTAATTTCTTATTGATTTCAGTATTAAACGCTACACTTATTCTCTATAAAATGGATTTTAGAACACAATTTTGTGTGTTTAGATCGAATTAATTGGATTTACATAGATTCATATGGAAATAATTGCCTCGGTTTTCGTCGGTTTCGGATTTAACCGATTGTTTTCGAACGGATTATCGACGAAAATCGAGGTATCACTGCATTTAGAAAACATTCTCCATCCTCTAACAAGCAAAGTAGTAAAGATTCTACACTTCTACGACCAAAACTTATCGAGTTATGGTATTTTGAATTTTACGAAATTTCAGAGTGTTCTAGGTCTAAAGAGGGGAAAATGAGCATATAGTTTGAAGAATTGTTAAAACATTATTTGAAGAAACTTCAAATAATTATTCATGTTTCTTCCATCAAACGTTTACACTGTTTCTATTGAAACAATAGCAGAAAAAAACGAAAATATTTAATTTAATAAAATTAGTTGTAAATAGTAATATAATACATTTAATAAAATTAATACCGTGAATAACAAATTGAATGGGTGTCTCCGGTAAAAATTCCTATGTTACAAATTTAAAATTTTGCAGGAATGAGAAGAAACTATTAATATCATTGATTAACGATGGACACCTTAGTGCAACGTACACCCTTCTTCCAATCTTAATTATTTTCCATTTTTGTATTTCTGCTGAGCATTGACAAGCAATAAGTAACTAGTTTGTTGGATAAGGAAAGTGATAATATTATTTTTAGTTTATTTGTTTTCATGTTTTATTTAACCCTTTCGGCTCTGGCGGTCACAAGTGTGTTCCTTACTTTTAAAATGCTTTTAACTATAAATATGAAATGATCATGCAATGCTGCAAGACCTAATGGTCACATATGGGCACAATGGGCATTTGATAAAATGTATAATTTTCAACTAATCAAAATAAAATAAATTGATATGTATTTTACTACTCAAAACTGCTATCTGATAAAAGTTTTAATTTTTTGGGGCTTTAAGAAAAAAGTCAGGGTCGAAAGGGTTAAAGTAAACAAACTTGTATATTATGAAATTGCAATTTTTATCACTGGATTTGCTAATAACATAATATTAACTGCATGTTTATAAAGAAATCAAAAATTTTGTCATCTACACAATTGTTCGAAAAGTAGCGAGTATTCTTACTAACTGACAGATAAAAATCACATTTTTATTATCATCGCTTTGAAACTTGAATTCTATTTTTTATTTTATTAATTTTTTAGAGTTCCGTACTTAAAAAGTAAAAATGGAACCATTATAAGATCACGCCTGTGTCTGTCTGTCACACCCATTTGACTCTTAAACTATGGACCGTGTAAAGTTCAAACTGGCTGAAGCAATAAAGGCTGTTGATACACATATTTATTGTTTACTAACCATTCACAAATATATTTAGGAAAAATGTAGAGGGGATAATTAAGTTACTTGAAAAAAATCTTTTATTTGTATATCGTGCGGGGTATCATGTGAAAGCTGTCATAACACCGAACTCAAAAATACATTTTTTTTTTTTAATTTTAGGTATTATATTTTCAGAGATATCGTCAAAAATGTATTGCGAAAATATGCCCCCCTCCGCCCTCTATTTCTGAATCTACTGAAACTAAAATTATGAAAAAATTAGGGATAGTAGAAGTTAACCCTTAAATGCCAAGTGTTGCCTTTCGTCAGCATACCCAATTTAAGCTTCTAAAATACTATTAGAATAATATTGAAGCTATAATGCCTAATGTTGCCAATAAAATACATTTTGAAAATATTATTAAAACAATTTTCAACATGTACTTGTGCTGTATAAGAATAAAGATAGATATATTTTTCAATTGTTTCTAAATGTTCTTTTTGTTTTGTTTTGAAGCTTGCGAAATACTCCATTTTGTTCTGCAGTGAGCAAATAAAATTTATTTCTTCTCATAGTTCTTAATTTTCTTGTGTGTTTAATATTATAGAATTTTATCAAAGTACATTATTTTTTCAATTAAACACCGGTATTGCCGATTAGTAACAAACTGTTTTTTAGCCGTAAACCATACTTAAAACAAAATAGGATTTTTAAGTATTTTTCCCATGATTTATTTAAAAAATGAAAGCCGAAAAGCATTTTTAAAATTATTGTGGAAAAATCGAGCATTTGAGGGCTAAGTTGAACCTTGCAGGGAAAATATACTGTAGCAATTACCATAGGTCACATAGTTTTGAGTAAATCGTACTTTTCCGTTACACACAAATTTCGATTTGCCGGCGTTCAGCAAAGAAGTTGAAGAGCGTTGGAGGTACCTATCGTCGCAGAAGTATAAAAGGATTGTTGATAGAGATTTTCAAAAAAAAAATTTCGATAATTAGCGGAAATATTAACCCTTAAAGACACAGACGGTTTAGAGATACATAAAGACACGGGCGGCATATTCTATCCGCCATCGGCTGTTAAAGCCTAGGTAACAACTTTTAATGCTATATTTGCGTAATGCAGTATCCAGTTACTAATTCATATATGTATTTATCGTACGGAACCCTCTGTGCGCGAGTAATACTCGCTCTTGACCGATTATTAGGTAGCTTTCATTACAAAAAGCTACCTATTGCAGCCGTTCGGAGGAAAGCGATTTCAAAAAAATTTGGTATATTTTCATCGATCATGACCCCCAGACCCCGAAACCACCCTCCGTTCAAAATTGATATATATATATATATATATATATCTGACCTTTGTCATACTGCAACTCTCGTATTTATGAAGCGATTTGGATGTAATTCGGTGTGTACATAGTACATACCAATGTCTCAACCGAGTTCGTTGTCCAGCTTCATCCGCCATTTTGTTTCAAAATGGCGGCCATTTAAAATTTTTTAAAAAATTTAAAATTTGAAATGTGGTACCAAAATATTGAAAATGGAAAAATATTTTTTTCTTGTGTATTTGACCTTTATACAAAGACTCTGGAGCAGTTTATGTTTCGTCTATATCTTAAAAAATGGCTGAGTTATAACATTTTGAATTTCTAGCATGGCTGACATTTTGAAACGTCCTGAATTTTGTCACGCGATAAAAGGCGTATTTATGAACCGATTTGGATGTAACTTCGTTTATACATAGTACATACCAATGTCTCGACCGAGTTCGTTGGCCAGCTTCATCCGCCATCTTGTTTTAAAATGGCGGCCATTTAAATTTTTAAGACAAATTTAAATTTGAAATGTGGTACCAAAAAACTGAAAATTGAAAAAAAAATATTTTTTTCTTATGTGTTTGACATTGATAAAAAGATTCGGGAGCAGTTTTTGTTTCGCCTATATCTTAAAAAGTGGCTGAGTTGTAGCATTTTGAATTTCTAGCGTGGCTGACATTTTGAAACGTCCTGATTTTTGTCACGTGATAACAGGCGCATTTATGAACCGATTTGGATATACCTTGGCGTGTACATAGTACATACAAATATCTCGACCGAGTTCGTTGGCCAGCTTCATCCGCCATCTAGTTTCAAAATGGCGGCCATTTAAAAAATTTAAAATTTAAAATGAGATACCAAAAAATTAGAAAATGAAAAAGATTTTTTTCGTATGTGTTTTACCTTAATACAAAGATTCCGGAACAGGTTTTGTTTCGTCTATATCTAAAAATATATATCTCGTCTATATCTATTGCTGAGTTATAGAATTTTGAATTTCTATTGTGGCTGACATTTTAAAACGACCTGATTTTTGTAACGTGATAACAGGCGTATTTATGAACCGATTTGGATGTAACTTGGTCTGTCTCTGTACATAGTACATACCAATGTCTCGACCGAGTTCGTTGGCCAGCTTCATTCTCCATCTTCTTTCAAAAGGGTTGCCATTAAAAAAAATTAATTTAAGGTATTAAAAAATTTGAAAATGAAAAAGATTTTTTTTATGTGTTTGTCCTTGATACAAAGATTCTGGAGCAGTTTTTGTTTCTGAAAATTTGTTCTTTTGTTTACATCTTAAAAAATGTTTGAATTATAGCACTTTGAATTTCTAGCATTGCTAACACTTTGAAACGATCTTGTATTTGTCACGCGATAACACACGTATTCGCCTATTTCGATGTAAGAAGGCATGTGGATAGTATACATCAATACCTCGACCAAGTTCGCTGGCCAGCTTCATCAGCCATCTTGTTTCAAAATGGCGGCCATCAAATTAAAAAAAATTATATTTAAAGTGAGGTGCAAAAAAATTAGAAATTGAAAAAGGTTTCTTTCTTAAGTATTTGACATTGATATAAGGATTCAGGAGCATTTTTTGTTTATCTTTATCTTAAAAAATGGCTCAGATATAGCAGTTTCAATTTCTAATGTGGGTGACATTTTGAAAAATCTGATTTTTTGCCTGCGACAGCACTCGTATATATCAACCGATTCCGATGTGAGTGAGCATGTGCACAGCAATTACTAAGGTCTCGACCAAGTTCACTGGTTAGCCTCATCCACCATGTTGTCTTAAAATGACAGGAAATCGCCGAATTTGGCAGCCAAATATAAGTTACTTTAAATAAAAGCAGCTTGGATAAAGCTGACTAATTTCGCGAAATTCTCATTCATAATGATTTAGTATTGATAAATATTAGTATTGAATCTCCTATATTCGGTTTCCACTAAATTGAGCTTCGTGTGTTTGAATAATATAAGTTGGCTTTTTTGAAATAAGGAATATGAAAGCTACCTCTTCCTCCCGGCACTGGCCGGAAGGACTTTTTTTTAATACTTCTTGTTAAAAATTATTGTCAATTAGGCCGATTGTTTGAAAATAAATACCGAAATTTCCTTTGCAATGGGTATTATGATATTATTTTACAGTAAAATTTAAAACTGACTTTACTTTTGATTCCATGTGAGATTTCTCAAAAACCAATGCTTTTATATCTTAATTCTTCTTTCTTATTTTATCGGGCACGATTTCATTTGTTTCTTTCAGTTCATGTTCCTGGACCCCCTAAAAACTTAAAAGCTGTAGCTCTCTCTCCAACCTCAGTTCATGTCTCATGGGAACCACCTGAATCTCCCGGTGAAACCATACAAAAGTACAAATTATTTTACATTGAAGATGGTAAGTATTGCTAACAATTTTGTTATATTTTATTTTATCTTTATGAATCTGTTATCCCAGTATATGTTAGTGTACATTGCCTTAATTAATAAGCAGATTACCTGATCCAGCTCATTCCACATTTGCTTTTTACTTAGGTACATCGGAAGAACGTGAGGTAACTACAACAGAACCAAGTCATACTTTAAGAGGATTACGCAAATTTACGGACTACAACATATGGGTGGCAGCTTTCAATGCAAATGGTGCTGGCCGTAATTCGGACGACGTGACAGTCAAAACTTTGTCCGATGGTATGTGTTTTCATATTATTAAGCAGATTTGAATATGAAATAACATTTTAATTGTTTGCGTTTGTTTGTAAAATGTATATGACTGTGAGAATTATTTTTTTTTAGTTCCAAGTGATATTCCTCAAAATGTTACCATCGAAGCAGCTAGTTCTACGGTAGGTTAATTTTGAAATTGCTAATTACACTAGCCTGCATTTTTAAACTTTTTGTCAGATGATTTCTTATAAAAAAGGTTTTTTTTAATCAATTTTTGATGCTAATTCCGGAAATAACCTCCATTTTTGTCTATCATGTCAGGATTTTACAAAAAATAAGAAGTCGTGTCTTCAATATTTTAATTATTAATGCAATCAAAAATTTATCACAATTTCATACAAAGTATTTCATTAAACACGTTAAAAATGCTGTAAAAAACGTCCTTATAAGTTCATGAAATTTCTTTAATAAAACGAAAAGCAAACAGTGTTCATTAAACAAACTTTCCTTTTTTTGACTTTCTTGCAGATCCTCCTTCATCGTTTATGTCTTTCTTCAACATCCAACACTAGTCTGCCATCATATTTACATTCCATCTTCCCTTATACTTTTCACTGTAATGTCCTAATTTTCTGGAAGGTAGTCGATATGTGAATGCAGAAATGCATTTTTACACGCATATTACAGCCCAACTTCTTGAAAATTTTCAGCATTTTTTCAACAATATTCCTGTAATTTGGATCTTTCTTATTCCCCAGAAAGCTTCCGATAACACATTTAAAAGCGGTTTATGCGTCTTTTTCTGTCTCATTCATCGTTTTTTCAAAATCCTTGTCCTTCATCAGTTTTTTGGACCAACGTTTTGAGGACCAACGAAAATCCCAGGTTTTTAATTTTTCGTGTGTGATAAAGGGAAAATTACGTTATGTGGGACTACCACATAATGCTTGTTCTTAACGATGAATCTTCGCAATCAACTCGGGTCGATTGCAAACAAACTATACGTGATACAAGAAAACTAAGAACAGTTTTGTAATCAGCATAAAAAAATGTATTAAGGGCAGTCATTGGTTTTTAATCATCTGATATCATGCAGACTAGTGTTATCATTTGATATAATAAAATATTTGAGATCTAACAGATAAATATCCTTAAAATCTACATAAAGTTTTTTTTTTACTTATATATTTGACTGCAATGTTAATCTCGGTGTAAAAACTTTAACTTCACTGAAAACTACGTATTTCAGTGTTTATGCATCCCTATTGTATAACCTTAGCTAAAATTGTTTAACTGCTGAAAAATGTTAATATCAATTAAAAACATATAATATGTCAAAAAACTATCTAGAGGAGAGGTTCTCAATCGCGACCCATTGGTGGATTGTGGGTGACGTTTTGGCGAGTCGAAGAACCATCAATAAAGTCTTCTAAAATGTATTATTAATTTCATCTGTTGTAAAGCCATAACAAATACATATATGTGACAAATTTAAAAGAAAAAAATCGTGAAAAATGTATAGATAAATTAAGGGAAACAGCACCGAAAACTGGCGATATGAAACAATTAATATAATAAATCTTTGTAAAAAATCACCATAAAATAAAACAATGCATACGACGCGTTTCGAGATAAAAATATTAACAGCTCGTCATCAGCTACAGTTTATATATATATTTTTTAATTTACTTCTTTTATTTTATTTTAATTTGTTTATTTCTTTTATTTCCATTTTTCCCCATCAATTTCTCTTCTATCATTTTGGCAACACTTTCGTCTTCTGCATGTTCCCCTTTCAGCTAGCGCCATCTGTCGCATTCTTTGCAAGCTCTCTGTACTTTTCAGTTCATTTTTGACCTTGTCCCCTTACGGACACGTGTTTACTGTAGCTGATGGCGAGCTGTTAATATTTTTAGCTCGAAACGCGTCCTATATATTGTTTTTATTTTATGGGGATTTTTTACAAAGATTTATTATTTTAATAGATAAATTAAGTTTGTGAAAAGATTGTGTTTTACTAGATTTTGTGTAAATATTGTCTTGAGAATAAAACTAACAAGTTCAAATACTGTTATTAATTCCCTTATTGGTGAAAAACAATTTTGCAAATGAAACTGGTTTTTAAAGAGTTTTTTTTTTTGTTTTTTGTTTTTTGATTTTTTTTTTTTTAATACTACATTCATTAATAAACTTTTTTTCTTTGCGTAGTAAAAGAAGGTTTTGTTTGATGATAATTTATCTTTCTCATTAAGATTACCTATGTTGTGAGTATGCCTTGTACAAAATTTTATTTTTCCATGGGAGTGATTGTAAAAAAATGCTCTATAAAGTTACATAGGGTGTGGATCGCGAAAAGCTGTCAAACATTAAGGTCGGCTGCGTAGTAATAAAGTTTGGGAACCACTAATCGGGAGACTCAGTATTTATTTATGAAAATTCCTGTGTTCTTGTCAGCATCATGAATTTTAATACAAACAAAGAAACTAGTAATTGTGTTTTCTCTTTTTGTAGAGTGTGATTGTTCGTTGGGAACCACCGCCAAAAGAGAGCCAAAACGGAATTATCGTGGGTTACAAAATAAGATTCAAACTCAAAGGAAGCAGAAGAGGTGATACAGTCACCACAGACGGCAACAGAAGACTTTTTGCTATCACAGGTAAAAACAAAGATTTTTATGGTAATAATATTTATTTATAGGTATACATTTATAACTGACTGGGGCTTATGATTAATAAAAATTCTCATGGATCATAAATTCATCTATTTAAAAATAATTGATACAGAGTATTATCATAAGTAACTGTATCGAAGTTAGCACTAATTACAAATATACGAATACACAGCTGAAGAAATTTTTAAATGTAATATTCCAAAATTCTACAAAAAAAAAAAAAATAATAATAATAATAAATAAAAATTATAAAAATAACAAGAACATTTCCAAGATGCGTATATTATTTAGAATTTCCAAGGTATCTGGCACCACTATTTCTGAAAAGAAATTTTCTATTTTCTATTTAGTATTTAAATCATAGAATTTGCAATCGTCTTGTTTTATCGCAGAATTTGTAATATTTTTCTGTGATTAAATAAAAAAAAAAAGAAAAATGTGATAAAACTGTACGCACCCTTCACTTCGAAAATGTCAAAAGTTATTTTTCTGACTAAGTGTTTAAAAAAAAAAAAAAAAAAAAAAAAAAAAAAAAAAAAAAAAAAAAAACCGCTAAACAGAAACAAATTCAAGCCGCGATTCTTAAATGCACTTCGTTTATGACAAATTTGATATCATTTTAAGTTTGAGGTGATTTTTAGCGTTGAGAAGGAATTTTAAAAAAGATTTTTTTGAAAAGTTTAATTTTAAAAAACTAAAAGTTCAGCACGTGAATGCTGTTTTAGCACTTGGTCATTATTTTTTGTCACGATTGCATTAGTTTAGTCAAAAAAATATGCAACAAATCTAAGTAAAAACTTTATTATATTTAAATAATAGAATCCGGTATGCGTTTTCTTGTCTTGTGAATTTTCATTTTCTTCTGAACTTTACTATCTCCGGGCCAGCAACCTGAGATTTGTTTAATTATTTTATTTCTTTAATTATTTTATTTCATTTATTTTAATTTATTTTTATCTTACTTTATTTTGTTTTAATTTTTTAATTATTTTACTTCATTTTTATTTTTTATTTTGTTTCACTTTATTTTATTTTTTATCTTACTTTATTTGATTTTTTCTTTGTCTTACTTTATTTTATTTTATTTTATTTTTTATCTTACTTAATTTGATTTGATGTGCTTTTTTATGGTACTTTATTTTGTTTTATTCTATTTTTCCGTACTATATGATACAATCTACCAAAATTTGAAGTGGACAAGGTCAGTCAGTAATGAGATATTAAAATCTAAAACGACAATGTGTGAAAATATAGGCACATGTATGTATGTATGTATAGTGTAAAAAAAAAGGAAAAATCCGCACAAGATGTAACTCCTGCCCTAAAGTTCACCAAATTTCCTTGTATATGATTTTCTATGCTACCGTTATAGTTACATTTTCTTGAGGGACGTTATATTACACATATTTATTTTTATACTTTAAAATCCTTATACAAACCATTATAATTTTTTAGATACAGATATTCGATTTTTCATGCTATTCTAATTACAAATTTCCAATTCTTTGTCTTGAAAAATACGTAAATATGAGTTAAAAATGTGTTTCGAGACTGTGTTAATGTTGAAAAACACGTTTTACTAAATAATTATTCAATATTGATTAAAATGTTTCATTACCACGTTATTTTGCACGTTGAATATAAATATGCAATGAAATTATGGTGTTTCTATTAAACTTTTTTAAAAATTAGGTTCAGTTTCAATACTTAGAAGATCCCTTACTATGAAATAAATCATATATATTTAACGTTGGCTCTATATGAATTAAAATGATAGTTTTCATTCTTGCATGAATTAAAACTAAAATTAAAGGTATCGTTAGGCTGTTGTTGTTGTTTTCACCTACAGTACGTATACAGGACTACACATAGGCACAGTTCTGGAAAAACAGTTACTAATCCTGGCACCCTCTACTAAATCTGTTGCAAGTAATTGTATAAAAAAGATGTAGGTAGCAATTGACTGTGAAAAATGTCTACTATTAAGTGCTATTCATAAATTATGCTTCAAGCATCAACTACATCTGTGTTTTTAAGTAGTTTTACGTCATAGCAAACTTAATCTTGTGAGATGAAATCTCACAGTGTTTAAATTATGTTACTGTTTTATTTCTTTTGGCCTTTTACATCGATGTTCTTTAAGTTTAAATCCATATTTATTTTTGCACGGGCGATTTCGCTTCACCGCACATCGGCAAGTTCGCTGACGTTCGGCTGCCCCTGGCATAGGGTGCTTCTCCTTTGAACTTTGTACAATTGTGATGACGTCATCGGAGCAATCCTCTCACGGCATATGCATTGAATGGATGTTGATCTTTCGGAGGTGTGTCTATTCGCCGTGCATAGAGCAAATAAAAATAGAGCTTTTTAAATGTTTTCTTTCGGATTTGTTTATTAAGACATTACCTAATATTTTAAATTCTCCAATAGATTTAAATCTTTTATTTCAGTAACTTTTGAAGTCCCCGTATTCTTACTATAAATTAAAAATTCCGTTAATTTTAAATCAGAATCTGTTTTGTTGGTGATCTGTGATGACTTAGTTCTTGTTTTTAAAGATCGCGGGCCGCGAGCTTCGGCTCCGGTCTATCTGTCTGCCGATGGATGTGGAATCCGGTAAAGAGTTTTTCGAAAACGATGTCTACGATTTTAACAGCTCCTGTTAAATTATTTCTTGATACCGTGGAAAAGTTTTTAATTACGTTTCTCTTACTAAATTTGATTTATGCTGCACTTTAATTTTTAAAAGAAATATCTATCTTCAAGTGGAGTAGATGCTTTTATTGGCAAGAATTAATTTATGAACGGTGACCAACGGGAAGCCTTTTCTTCTCTTCTGCAAGATGAAATAAAAGATTGATTTATGCTTAAAAGTTTCCTCTTCATTTATTTTTACAGACGACACGATCCAAGTAAGAAGTTTCATTTATTTCTATTTTTGCTGACCTCAAAGAACAGAGGGTTTTATTGCAAACATTAGACAACGCATGTAACTAAAAAGAACTTCAATTTTAAATATACCTTTCATATCACGGCACATTATTAGTAATACCACATTTTGGTGCCGCAAAAACAGTGGTTCTGAAGAAAATTTAAATTGATTTAAAGAAAATCGTAATATTTTAGAACTTTTGTTCTCAGAATAACTTTTGAAAATTTTTTGATGTGTTCAATAGAATTCAAGATTTGTTCTTTTAGTAATTTTTTAAGAAATATGGAATAGTTTATGCAAGAATTTTTGCATAACTACATATGACAATATTTTTTTAGTATTGGAAGTTTCTGTTCTCAAAAAATTTCTTGCATGGATTTTTTTCTACTTTGAAGAATTAAATTTTATAATTCTAGAATGAATTTTGTTCTGCTCCATCTTGAAGAATATAATATATTTTGCTAAATTTGTCAAATTTTTTTTAAACAATTATTTAAATTAAGATCAATTTCATATTGAAGAATAGTCATATTTTTGATGATGCATAATTATTATTCCATTTAAATAGTTTTATTTGAAAGAATTTCATCTACGTATTCTTTTATTTGCAATGAATTATTAGAGAATATAATTTTTTTTAAAGAATGATTATTTGGTATATATATATGTTTGAAATGAATTATATATTGTTCTTGAAAAAATTCTAATGAATTTGAAATAATAAAATTGTTCTCAGAACATATTTCATATTTTAAGAGGCTATGACTTTGGGTTTTTAAATTTTATGGTACTATTAAATTGCAAAATTTGCAAATTCTATGTATATTTATAAGAAGCATTATTTTTGAAATTATGATTTGGTGCTGAGAAATTTTATTCTTATGTCATACTTATTTGCTTCTGAAGCTGAAATTCTTCACAGAAGTTATTAGTTGTAAATATCCTATATAGCATTCTTAGAGATTTCTATGCTTCTGTTCTACAAATTTCAAATCAAGATATTTTGTTTAACAATAATTTGAATACAAGAATTTGTTCATAGATTTATTCTTATGCCATCTGGACTGTGATGTTCTATTATAATCATACAGTTTGGCTTAGTGCAAAGATAATCTGCAATTTACAAATTAAGAATGTATGCATTTAAGAACATTTTCACATTTATTATACAACTGTTCTCATGTTGTTTCTAAAAGCACTCTCAGCTGACAAAATTTTATATTTGAAAAATTCTTGCTGCTTCATTTTTTTTAAATATATTCTTATGGCAAGTTATAATTTTGAAATTGAGACCTTTCCACTTCATCGTATGTGCAGACTATGACAGTTTTCAACAGACAAGATTCTCATGTTGCTCTCAGAAAAAGAATGAAAGCAGCATTATTTTTTTTACTCTTGAGAAGAAGTAGGCATGGGGCTACTTCATTGCTGTTACAATTATATTCTTGAAATTATTTTACATCATCTATTTTTAAAAATCTTATGTTTTTATACAGCTTTTAAAATAAGTTCTCATATTGTCAGTATTTCTCTGCAATAATTTTAACTGTGTGTCACTGCTGTATCGCATATTTAAAGACTGTCTCTCTACATATGCTGCTTTAAGAGTTTCTATTCCAACCTGTTGAAAAAAATACTCACCTGCAAAAAAACTTTGCTTCATTTTCAAGTTTCTTACCTGATGAAGTTGGCCATCCACTGATGTGTTGTATCCATTTGTGCTCACCTCTTCTCTAGTATTTTGCTTGTTTTACGGTAGAAGATAAATATATTAATACTATACTTACCTGCTTAACTCATTGTTTTATAACAATAACTTTAAAATTTATGCTTCATTTTCAACGCTGAAGTAACTATTGAAGAAGAGTCATGTCATGTTTGAGTCATTTTATCCTTACAATGTCTGATTCAATTCAATATCTTCGATGTTTGTCTTTAAAGCTAAAATAAGATTTACGAGTAATCTCAAATGTTTTCTCAAGTAACAACTGTCACAAGACCTGATTATGGAAGTTTTGTTGGTTGCCCTTTTCTTTTGTGAGACGTAAATTATCCTTACTAAGTGGATTGGTTGACTTATCTGCTCCTAAAAATCAGTGTTACTATTTTTGCAAATTTTTTTTTGCTAAATCAAGAAAATTTATGAAATAGTATAAAATTAGTTACTTTCAATATTGATTCTTACATATACCTGCTGCAGTTACAAAAGTTGTATTTTGATTCAGGAATTCTCAAGATCAATTTATTTTCTGTCTAAATTCCCCATATTTCAAAAATTTTATTGTGCCTTTGTTTTCATTTGTGAATATACCCAAAGTCTCTAAATTTTATGTTGTCATATGCCTCATATTTTTACACAAGTAATTAAGTGAATGAATTCTGAAGATTTACTATTAATGAAGAAATTAAAAAAATTTTTAAGCATCAAATCAATTTCTGTACAAGATTACACAAAAAGAAAAGAAAAGCACAGTTCTTAGTAACTATTTAACAGCGCCTTTTGATATAGAAGTGTTCCTTAGTGAATCTTCAAAATTACTAAGAAATTTAAAGAAAAAGTGCTTATTGATATCATCACCTACCTACTTATGTCTCATTTGTTTACCCAAGATGTGTGTGTGAATCTTCATTACATTATCGATTTTTCACCAAATACATCATCATTTTGTCTACTTCAGTGCTCTATAATTCATCCTTTTAGTGTGTCCAAAATAGTGATTGCTGAAAGTTAATGATTAGCTTCAAAAGAAGTGAAGCACACAGATGTTGTGTTGTCGCCAAAAAAAAAGTTCTCGTCCAGTGTTCCTGTATAATGTCTATTCAACTGTTAAGTTGATGTTGCCTTTTTGTGTATGTCATCTAGAGATATGCGCCTGTTTCTACATGGTAAACACGATGTTTACACCTTTGCAACAATACACATAACTGATGTCTTTTTGTGTACCAAAACTTTCAGCGTGTTTTTGAACACTCCCATAACATTTATTTATTTTTCATGCAAACTTTAAATTGTGTTTATAACGCTAAGGAATCAAGGATCTGTAAAGAAGGACATTGCTGTTATTTTTTGCAGTTATGGGATGGTATATTGTGCTATTTAGTGTATATAGTTATTTTTTTCTTTTTGCACAAGGTGTCAGGAGCCTTGTTTAGGGAAAAGCCAAGCCACCTGAAATCTTGAGTAAAACATGAGTAGTCACAGTGTATATTGTTCTATGATTGTGGATAATAGTATATTTTTTTACATAATTTTCTTGATTTTTCTGCATGAAATATTTTATGTAAATGATTTTAATGTTTATATTATGGTACACTTAAAATTTAAATTTCCCATGATAGTGTCAATTTTTTAATCTTTCATTGTATATGAAAGCATTTATTTTTTTCTGGGGATCCCCACCCACTCAACCAAATACCCACTTACTCTTAAAACCATGGTTTCTCTGTTTATCTATAAGTTTATGAGTTTATCTTTATACATATTTAAAAATTGTATTAAATGATGTCTCATATTTTAAAGAATAGTATATACTTTGAAAATTTTTGATGAGTAAATAATACAAAAAGTATTGGTGTTTGTTGATATATTGCTTTTGCAATGCATATTTTCAGGGCTAATGAAAAGTGGTAAGAGTGTATATGATTCAACAGTAAAACACTTTAATTCCTTTTAGACATGTCTCTCTTATATATATTGTTGCAATTACTTTAACTATCTGTGTTTTACATGTGAGTGGTCATTTAGTGCACAATTTGGCCACTTGTTCATGTGGAGTACAGCTGGTTGTTTGAAGTTACATATTTAGTACTAAATTAAATTGAATTAAAATAAAAATGATGAATATCATATTGTAAAAATGTTACTAAAGATATTTTTTATGCATGGCCAGTTTATATTTAGAGTAACTGCAAATAAATGCTCTATTTTATGAATTATAAGTCCTAGGCGATGGTCAAATACTGAAGTTATTTTAATCTTTGTTGCTTGTAAAATGCAACTTTTCTTATATGGTATACCAATTTAATTAAATGTTTGATAATGAGCTCATTTTATATATACCAATTCTCATTTTAGATATGCTAATTCTGATTTTGTTTGGCATTTTTACTTAATACATACGATTTTATATATGCTAATTCTGATTTTGTTTAGCATTTTTACTTAAGTAATACATAGGATTTTATATATGCTAATTCATTTTCTTTAGCATTTGTACTTAAGTATTTGTGAAGATAAGTTTATGACATCATACTGCAATTGCCATAAATAGAAAGATTTGGTATTTTTTTATGTATACTATTCGAATATAATATGTATACTTTGGATGTATTTTCTTTTTCTTCTCTCTTCCCTTTTGGCCACCACTAATTTTTATTTGCAGCAGTTTAACTTTTGGCTTTACTTTAATATTTTATCTTTTTTTTCTCTGTCTTTGGCATCTAAAATTTTGTCATCCCGTTTCTGTAAAAGGTTTTTATTTCATTTTACCTTTTACATCACTTGCTCTGCCAAAATTTTACTCGGTAAATGGGGGTATTGTGAGATGAAATCTCACAGTGTATAAATTATGTTACTGTTTTATATTTTTTGGCCTTTTACATCGATGTTCTTTAAGCTTAAATCCATATTTATTTTTGCACGGGCGATTTCGCTTCACCGCACATCGGCAAGTTCGCTGACGTTCGGCTGCCCCTGGCATAGGGTGCTTCTCCTTTGAACTTTGTACGATTGTGATGACGTCATCGGAGCAAGCCTCTCACAGCATATGCATTGAATGGATGTTGATCTTTCGGAGGTATGTCTATTCGCCGTGCATGGAGCAAATAAAAATAGACCTTTTTAAATGTTTTCTTTCGGATTTGTTTATTAAGACATTACCTAATATTTTAAATTCTCTAATAGATTTAAATCTTTTCTTTCAGTAACTTTTGAAGTCCCCGTATTCTTACTATAAATTAAAAATTCCGTTAATTTTAAATCAGAATCTGTTTTGTTGGTGATCTGTGATGACTTAGTTCTTGTTTTTAAAGATCGCGGGCCGCGAGCTTCGGCTCCGGTCTATCTGTCTGCCGATGGATGTGGAATCCGGTAAAGAGTTTTTCGAAAACGATGTCTACGATTTTAACAACTCCTGTTAAATTATTTCTTGATACCGTGGAAAAGTTTTTAATTACGTTTCTCTTACTAAATTTGATTTATGCTGCACTTTAATTTTTAAAAGAAATATCTATCTTCAAGTGGAGTAGATGCTTTTATTGGCAAGAATTAATTTATGAACGGTGACCAACGGGAAGCCTTTTCTTCTCTTCTTCAAGATGAAATAAAAGATTGATTTATGCTTAAAAGTCTCCTCTTCATTTATTTTTACAGACGACACGATCCAAGTAAGAAGTTTCATTTATTTCTATTTTTGCTGACCTCAAAGAACAGAGGGTTTTATTGCAAACATTACACAACGCATGTAACTAAAAAGAACTTCAGTTTTAATTATACCTTTCAAATTAACGGCAATTTATTAGTAATACCACAAATCTAATGGTCAAACTTCTACGGAAAACTAAAATTATGATGATGAAAAAACATTATGAAAAGAATATGTCATTTATTTCTAGTTTTTTGTCTGGAAACTAACAAACACAAACAAAATGCTCTCGCCAAAAAGGGCCAAAATAATTTATTATTATTTGTAATAAAAATAATGTTAAAATTGTTATAAACTTATTTTTATTTAACTTTTATGTTTACTTGTTTTACGTTCCAGAGAACTTAACTTTTAAAGAGATATATGAACTTAATTTTTTATTAAATATTTTGTAAGGTAGAACTTTCGGATAGTCACTTTTCTTAAATTATTTTCTAGCAATCATTTCTACTGCATTTTATATTGTAAACCTTTCCCTTTAAGAGGCATAATTTTCTATGAAACTTTTTTATTTATCTGAAGATGTGAGATCATTTTCATGATTCCCTTTCATTTTAAGGTAGGTGAACTACGTCTGATCAATTTAATTATATGAAAACTCTTTAAATTCGAACGATGTAATAAAATACACAATAAAATCACATTAAAAAACATTGAAAAGCTTGTAGACGTTTCAGACAAATTTTAGTCTCTTATCAGTGCAGTAAAAAAAGTCCAAGTCGTGAAAAACTCTGACGAACTTTTTTACTGCACTAATGAAGGACTAATGTTTGTCCGAAATGTCTATAGGCTTTTAAATGTTTTTTAATGTGATTTTATTATGTATTTTATTACATCGTCCGAATATAAAGTGTTAGTTTTCATATAATTCCCTTTCGTGTACTTATAAAGAGTATACAAACAAAGAAATAAACTTCCAAGTAAGGCAACTTTATGACACTAAATCTCATTCCGAAGTAAATCTCAAATTGTGAAATACAGTAATCCCTTAACATTCGCGGATTTAACATTCGCGAATTTTGATTATTCGCGAAATAAAAATGTAGACCATTTCAACATTCGCGAATACTTAACTAGGTTATTAAGGAATTTTGTTTCTTAAAGAATATTTTTTTACAAAGTAAACTCGCTTTGTTTTACCAGTTACATAAAACTATTTGACACTAGACAGTTGAAATGTACTGTATAGCCTAAGTTCCGAGAACTTCAACCCTTATTGAGGCAAAATACAGGTCAGTAATTGCGAAAAACCCCAAACCTAAAATGATGCTAAAACTAAAAATATCCTATATTTTCTAAAATTCAAAATTTTTTTGTAGCTGAAAAATTTTCTGCAAAAATTGTTTCGGAAATTTCAAAACTTCAACAACTTGTTCAGAAATAAATAGAATGCGATCCTTAACTGGTGAGGATTCTCGAATTTAAAAGAAAAATCGAAACAGCAACTCTATTCATAACAAAAGGTTTCTTCTTCCAAACAATCGTACATCAATAAATTATTTCAGCTATTAACTAGCAACTAAACTTTGTACACTATGGTCATAGTTATTCAAATTTATTTACAGCATGCATTTTTTAATGCTTAATGAATATACTTTTACGTTTGAATTACTTTCTTCCATTAAAACAAAATCTTAAAACCTAACCCCCTCTTATGCACGGGAAGATAGTCTAAACATTCGCGGAAATTTCCGCGAACCTAACCCTCGCGAATGTTAAGGGATTACTGTACTGGATATTAAAGTATCAATGTTTCTGTTAATTATTAAAATCTTCATACAATTCGACTTAAAATTTTTCGAAACACCTCGGTTCTCTCACGGCACACTATTGCATCGCGACACACCGGTTGAGAACCATCGGTCTACATATTCAATATTGTACCAACTTTCATTTTTCAAATGGTAACACACGCTACTGACACTTTTCATTTGAGTTCCTTGGATCACATCAGCCCGGAAAAGTGCATTGTTTATACCTTGTTCACTTAAATCTTCGTAAAGTTATAACAGAAAATGTGTAGTAGAAGTTTATACGTAAATTTAGAAAAATAAAATCTTGCACGGAAAGATCTTACGCGAAAAAGCACCAGGTTCGTAAAATTAGCAACCGGAACATAAATAAGTGTGAAAGTAAAACTAGTTTTTGAAAAAACTCTCTTTTATAAGCATTCAATGTTCATCTTGAAAATCACGCCTAATTTTTTGACTGCAATTCTTGTTTTACCCCACAAATGTCCATTGTAATACATTACTTTGGCGTGGTGCACCGAACTCTATTCACTGGTTTTTTGTTTTTGTTTTTTCATAAGCTCGGTAGAAAGTACGAGCAATAGAATTTATTAAAAAATATGTGCTTTTCGCTCTGTTTCTTTTTTAAGCTAGCGCAACAGAAATAAAAACTAGTCGGAAGTGGCAATCCCAAAGCTTTCTTCTATCTCATAATGTTAATACTTCCTGAAAAATGCAGCATACCAGCACCACCAGTTTGATGATTTACGCCAAAATCTAATGAGCAACAACTTATATCAACTTCTAACTGAATCTGAAGTTTGATGAAAATTCGTACACTAGTTTTTGAGGTAGAACTATTGCGGAAATCATAAAAAATTCCGCATAGCAGCACCACCTGTTGGGCGATTCACACCAAAAACTAATCAGGACCAATCTATATCAGAGACTAACTGAATCATTAAGTTTGATGAAATGCGAGCATTAGTTCTTGAGATGTAGCTATTGCAATACTCGTGAATAATGCAGCATAGCAGCGCCACCTTTTGGTCGATTTACACCAAAACATAAACAGCGCTAATTTATATCAGGGACTAACTGAATCTGAAGTTTGATAAAAATTCGTGCATTATGTCTTGAGATAGAGCTATTGCGGTAATCATGAATAATGCAGCATAGCAGCGCAACCTGTTGGGCAATTTTTCACCAAAAAGTAGTCAACACCAATTTATATTAAGGACTAACTGAATCTAAAATTTTATTAAATTCCATCCATTAGTTTTTGAGATAGAAAGCCCACAAAATTTGTGTCTGTCACAGATAGACAGACAAACAGACGAAAAGACAGACATTTTGTAAAAACATGTTTTTCGGGATATCTGACCGCTAAAACGTGTAAATCCGTCGAAAATCGGAAGTCGAAAATTTTCACGAATCCAATACTTTCTTCTTGTAAAGATAGAATAAAGTAAAAAATAAACATTATTTAAACTCTCTTTTTTTTAGGATTTCTAAATTGATTTCTCAACGCATAATCGTAAATTAATTAATATTAAAATATTAATTGATAAAAGCGTATTTTTAAAAATATTACACTCTCCATTTTTAATTTTATTTTTTACTTTTTCGCCTTTAAAATGTTTCAAAGCCATTTGGCATATTTTTCGAGCGTGTATTGACGCATCACTAAATCCATTGTTGTTTCAACTTCTGTACAATTATACGAGTTACAGAGAACATGTGGCAATTTATGAACTGTGGTGGGCTAACGAAAAATACCTTAAAATTAATGTGTTAATTTATAATTAACTTCTAAGAATATTAAAATGTTGTATAGTCATCGGAAATTCCGGCGTATCAGGAAGAGGGTTAAAAATCGATTACAAAATTCCATTAAAAGAAATTCCGTTTACTCTCCAAGTTTTCTATCGATGCAAATGATAGAAGATAGCCCCATTAAACCGTCGAAAAGTAATATTTCTCTATATCTCATGAAAAGTATAATGACAGAAACGAGCTGTACGAGTATAAACTTCCATAGCCATGGTGATGCTGATTTTTTTCATGTGAAAATTCATACTTCGTATTTTTAAAATATGAATTTATTAATAATTTTCATAATTAAAAATATGTTTTTTGAACAAAAAAAAAGAACAAGTGGGTAAGTGTGATCACAGATTGCACAGAGGGTTTCGTTTAATATTCCTTTCAAAACACTTTATCCTTTTGCAAAATCTGTTAGTTCCACATTTCGCAACCAGGGGGCGCACTCCATTCTAAACAAACCTCTATCTGAACGAAACTCCGTTTCACAACCTAAACGTACATATATTAGTCGAGGGGGATCGGGCCCATAACACCTGAAATAGGTAGGCGCCCCTGGCGGTAAAAAGTGGAACTAAAATATGTAAGGCTATGGTGCATAATATGAAAGAGTGGTCAAAGGGCTGTGCAATGATATATAACGTGAGAGGCAAAAGTAAGAAAAGTGCCCCCCGGGTGAAAATGGGGGAAGGTTAGAAAAATTGCTTAAAGTACACAAGTTAGAGCCCAGAGGGGTAAATAATACAAGACTTTTTGAAATTTTTATGATTTGTCGGGTGATCGCAAGTGTTCAGCTATAAGTATACAAAATTTCAAGTCTCCAACTTAATTAGGGGCTGAGTTAGAAAAAATGCTTAAAATACACAAGTTAGAGCCCAGAGGGTAAATATAAGACTTTTTCAAAATTTTGTGATTTGTCGTTTGATGTGAGGTGTTCAACTATGAGTATGCAAACTTTCAAGTCTCCAATATATATAGTTTCTGAGAACGGGCTCTGTGACAGACAAACAGAGGAGGGAAACGAATAGACCTAGATTTTGTTTGTGCCCATTCATTGCGTCTCCTTAAAAATGAAAAATCTGAATCAGATATTTTTTTTTTATGAAGATATAAATTAAAGTTTGTGACGCGCATTTAACGTTAGCATTCTTAAATTTTTACCACTTCTAAATCTATGAAGATTTTAAAAGGGGGGGGGATGCGTAAATTATATCTTTTTCCGACTGATTTGATATAAGGAACTCAAATAAAGCATCAAAAGTAAGTGTTACTATTTGAAAAATGAAAGTTGGTACAATTTTTAATATGTAGACGGTTTTCGAAGCGTAATTATGCATAACATTGATTAGTATGCATTATTCCAATTCCATTGGTACCTAAATCTTTTATATATACATCGTTTCGTCATCATCAACAACAACAACCGTTCTTAATCCACTGCTGGGTGTAGGTCTCCTCCCAGATTTTCCCAATGTTTCCTGTCTAGTATTTATATATATATATAATTATTTGAAGAGGAATTAATAAAAGGTGATCACTTTATTTTTTTCTTTTGGCGATAAACACTTTAGACATTCTAATCTCATAACAACAGAAACAGAAAAATGATCATCAAAATATGAAAACTCTGTAAATTTTCAAACCGAGAGTATTAATAATTTCATCAAAATACTGATAAAAATGAAATTGCATTTCTATGTGATACGTAATTATGTGTTTTTTATAGCCTGTTACAGTATACATTTCCTTTTAACTTTATCTGTAGGTCTTGAGAAAGGAGCTCAATACAGCATCAAGATATCTGCTTTAACAATTAATGGAAGTGGTCCTGCAACCGATTGGATAGTAGTTGATACATACCAAAATGATCTAGATGGTAATGTCTAATGCATTTATCCGATCAATGTTTAAACATTTTTTTAATTAGAAATTCAATTAGAAATATCAAATCCATTCTTTAATATTTCTAATTAACTGGATTAGGGGAAGAGTTCCATATCCTGTGCTGGTTTCTTTGGGGAGCTTTTGCATTATTCAGCCTTTGAGGTTGCTTTTTTTTCTAGAATGGACTTTATTCACATGTTTTTTGTGTAATTTTTTGCATTTAGCATATTTTTTTCGGAAAAATTTATAACTTTTGTTTTAGTTTGACATATATAATAAATATATAAAATTACATATAAGTACATAATATTTATTTATAAGTGGATATATTAGGTATGTATAAGGTATATCTCTATATGTAATATATATATACATAAAAATAAAACTATCTGTATAAACATCGTATCTTTTCTTTTAACATGTGACATATATGACATTTATTAAATATAAATATATGTTTATAAATACTTAAAGCCCATGTTTTTCCGCGATCTTGAAAATTTTTATAAGATGCTAAAATGACTTTTTGGCGCCATTTTGGATTCCTTCGCCAATCGCGCCAACCAGCACAGGATATGGAACTCTTCTCTGGATGAGCTATATTTTTCTGCAATTTTGTGTTTGAAAGAATATTTATACTCAAAACTTTTTAATGCATAAAGAGTATTCAACAATGGATTACTTTTTGTGAAATATATAGGGTCGATCGGGGTAGTGTTGTAGATCGTAAATTGGGATTCCAAATGCTGTGTACACCACTAATTTCTTACAGTTTACTTCGCAATCTTTAATCGCAGATACTTCTGCCATTTGATAAGGCGAAGAAAATTACTTTAAAATAATAGTGTCCAGAGCATTTGGAATCCAGACTTACGTGGGACAACCGGCAATACTAATCGGGGATAATATGAGACAATATTTTAATCTTTTCCAGTTACTTGTGATCTATTGACTCTAGTCCCAAATAAAAAATACTATAATTTGTGTTTGTTTTTCATTTATCTGATTATGAATAAAAACATATTTCTTGAGATAAAAATAAAGGTAAACTAGTCGGATGTGGCAATCCCAAAACTTTCTTCTATCTCATACATGTTAATATTTCCTGAAAAATAAAGCATATCAGTGCTATCGGTTAGGTGATTTACACCAATATCTAATCAGCAACAACTTATGTCAAGTTGTAGCTGAATCTGGAGTTTGATGAAAATCCGTGCATTAGATTTTGAGGTAGAACTATTGCGGAAATCGCAAAAAAAGTCTACATAGCAGCGCCATCTGTTGGTCGATTTACTCCAAAAACTAATCAGGACCAGTTTATATCAGGGGCTAACTGAATCTGAAGTTTGATGAAAATTAATGCATTAGGTCATGTGATACAGTTATTGGGGAAATCGTGATAAATGCAGCCTAGCAGAACCACTTGTTGGGCTATTTACACTAAAAAGTAATCAGCACCAAATTATATCAAGGACTAACGGAATCTGTAGTTTTATAAAAATCCGTACATTAGTTCTTGAGATATAGCTATTGCCGAAATCGTGAAAAATGCCGCATAGCAGCGCCACATGTTGGGCGATTTACAGCAAAAAGTAACCAGCACCAGTTTATATCAGGGACTAACTGAATCTAAAGTTTTATTAAATTCCGTTTATTATTTCTTGAGTTAGAGCGCCCACAAAATTTGTGTCACACACACATAAAGACAGACACGCAGACAGACATTTTGTAAAAACATGTTTTTATGGTTCTCTGACCCCTAAAACATGTAAATCCATCGAAAACCAGAATTCGAAAATTTTCATGAATCCAATACCTTTCTTCTTGTAAAGATAGAAGAAAGTAAAAATATATTAAACCCTGTCTCATATTAGCACCACTGAATGTGGCTAATATGTGACGGCTATGGGGCTAAAGTGTGACGCCATTATTTTTAAGTGGTTGTAATCACTAAAGCATAAAAAGAGAACTTTCTCAATAATGACCTGAGTCTAATATTTCAGTTGTATTTAGATTTATTTTTCTTTCATTTTAATTGAATTTTGGAAAACCTTTTACGCATCCACCAGAATACTCATGAAAACCCACTACAATAAACCCCTTCCCTAAATTATTAAATGGTAATTTAGCATTTAAAAGAAAAAAGCTAAGAAAAATATTTAAAAGCCCTTAAACTATACTTTTATGAAGATCTAGTAGTAAATGTACAGTCGTGGAAAAAAAAAAGTAAACACCCCTACTAACTTCTCAACAAATTAGCATAGAAGAAAGTTACTGGTACCGAACGACTGGAAATAAAGTCTACTTTTAAAAGATCTATATATTAAAACGAACCCAAACTTCATTTTTTTCAATGGCAATCCCCAATTTTAACAAGATACTTCAAATCTTCGGTTCAAACTATGCCTAAACACCAAATTTTAAGTCATTTCAATGATAAGTTTTTGAATTATAAACATTCAAAATTGAGTGCTTCTAATGTTAAATTACATTTTCATATTTTTATTAATAGCTCCTGAAATTATACTCCTAATGTGCTGATTTTTTGTGTAACAATAATACTAAAATACCCAAACATAAATACGTTGAATTTGCAATTTTTATAATTTTATGGTATGAATTATGAAATTAATATTCGAAAAAATTATGAATTGCAACCTACAATTTTTTGAAGGATTTAGATTTATTAAGTCCTGCTTTATGGAAATCAAAAATATCAAATTTTTCTTCCAAGTAGTTTTCAAATTATGCTTAAAAAACGGCAAAATGATGGTTTAAGGGGCCGTCTATGATAGAAGTGACTAGATATTTTGAAATTTTTTCTGCTATTCTGTAATCTAATAGTCTTCAATGACTGCTTAAGATGCCTTGATCAAGAATGAGGCTCTCTCAGTCAACAATCGAGTACTGAACTTTAATTTGGATACAGCCCCTAAAATACGCTCGTTTTAAAATAATTAATTTCTGGGTAACTTATCGCACAAATTGCATAAAAATTTATTTTTAGGCTAATTGAAGGGTGTAGAGTTCATTTATGCTGTCAGAATTGTGTACTGCTATTGAAAAAAACAAAGTTATGGATAGTTTTAATATGTAGATGCCCTCCTAAGCAAATTTTATATACATCATTTAAAAGTAGACTTTATTTCCAATCGTTCGGCACCAATAACTTTCTTCTACGATAATTTGTTGAGGAGTTAATAGGGGGTGTTTACTATTTTTTTTCCACGACTGTACAATGACATCATGTAAAATCAAGAAATCACAAATGTAGTCCACGATCTTGACTTAATTCATTGTTCATTAATACTTACATCGCCAGGAAAAGTGTAATTTTTCTGTTTTTGAATGTAGTTTCAAGGAAAGGCACGACTATTATAGACAGTAGTTGCGACAATCTTGATTATTTTGTAAAAGAGATGTTACTAATGTATTTTTATAATTAGTACTATCATAATTATCATAAACTATGAAAGATAAGATAGAAAAAAATTAATGCATGGCTGCTGCTTGGGTAATCTGTTCGGTCATAGCACGTTCCTGTCTAAAACTAAGTGTTTAAATCAACTAGCTAGTCATTCATATCAGTCAATTAAAAATCGGTAACAAACATAGAAGAATTTACTATTAAGCTTGAAAATAAGAAAAAACATATCGGGTATATTAAAAAAAAAATTAAATATTAACGCCTTCTGTTTTTATTTGTGGTAGATGTTTTAAATTATATGATAGAATAGTATTGTCACAGCTACAAATACTCTCTCATGTTAGCCCCATACGCTGTCTCATATTAGCCCCACACACTGTCTCACAGTAGCTCCATACACTGTCTCATATTAGACCCATACACTGTCTCTCATTAGCCCCCTGTATTTTTTGTTTTATTACAGAGACTACGTTAAGAATATTCCAAAGTTTAAAGGCTAAAAAGATTCGCCATTCCTTATTGAATAAATGCCAAATAGAATCATTTACCTAAGGTTTTACTTAAATGTTGTAAAACAAAAGTTTTGAAGTATCGCATAAAAGTTTTTGTCATCAAAAAAGTAAGGTTATGTAATTTATATTTTTGGGGATATTTTTCGTTAAATTTTGAGTGTATACGTAATGGAAGTAAATAAAATGATGTATTGCTTACAAAATGATCACAAAACCAACTTTATTACTATTTCTTTCTATTTTTGGTATGTCTCACATTAGCATCATATTTTGAGTGTCTCATATTTGCCCCGATTGACGCAACACGTTTTTCTAAATGTTCGATACAAAATACATTAAAAATTAACGTATAAACATCTGTTTTATTGTGATGAGAACTGTGTAAAATTAAAAACGTTACAGAAATTAGAATTTTCAAACGGAATTCAATTCATATCAAGATCAAACATATAAGATCATTTTGTCTTTAAAAATACTTTTTATTTGATTTTGATTATATTTATTTAAAAATGTTATTGTTTATATTTTTCCTTTTCAACAGGTTTTAACAAAAAATAAAATGTCACAGGTACATTTCTTCCACCGCGTAAAACTTTCGTTTTTTTTTTCGTAGATCCAAATTAAAGAAAAATTATTATTTTATTTTAAGTTATAATTTTGAATTCTGTTTTAGAAGTTTACAGTTGACATTTTGTATTGATAATTGGATTGTAATTGTAAAATGTATTGGTTATTATTAATACAACTTTTTATACTATCCGGTATTTCATATGTCAACAAAAAGATTGTCTTTTTTACAAATTCTTTTTTTTTTCTTTTTGTAAAGTACCTTTATTCGGGTATACAACGCACACTTTTGATGCAAGAAAATCCATCGCAATTTACTGGTGCGCGTTATAGGCCGATTATAAAAATGAAAGATTAAAAATAACTGTAAAACAAATGATAATAAAAACGAAAATTTCTAATTTAATGAACATTCTATTTATTTACAACAAAAAAAATATTTTCGCTACCAGATTATATTAAACGTAATACTCATTATATATTACAATAATCTATATCTCATTTTTTAAATTTCTACTTCATGAAGCTTTCTTTGCAAAGTGGCAGGTGTGCGTTATACGGCGAATGTACCTAAAAATAGAAATATGAAGTCTGAATTTTTGCGTACGCGTTACACGCCAGAATCAGAATGTATATAAGGTTAGTTGGGGCAACTGGGCCATGATTTTACAATGTGACTCTGGAGCTTCTGACAATTCAGCTTCAAAAAGCTAATGTTCATTTGAATTAAAGTCTGAACTTTTGTAAATGTGTTCAGTTAGGTTCCCTCTATCAGATAGAAATGCTCAAAATTGCATTTTAATATTTAAAAAATATATCTATGCATATTTCATCTTTCTTTCCTCATGGGTCCAGTTGCCCCATAAAAATGGGGTAAGTGGACCAGGAGGGTTTATGCTCCACACGCGTTTATTTATTTATTTTTTTTTTTCATATGGGATATCAGGTCCTGTTTGTAAAGGTATAAACAACTTTTAAAAAATTAAACCAGGCAGATCATGTAAATTATATATCAACTAAAGAGCGTTGTAAGGAAATCTTTTCTGTGTCTAAAAAAAGCACTAAAAGTGAAAATACTAGATTTATTTATAACAAAAACATAAAAATTAAGTAAGTACTTATGTACTTTAGTATAGGTAATAAGTATAAAAGTCACATGGGTAGGTAAATCTATGAACATACGGCTACGTAAGTACTTAATCTGTATCCAGGGGTCGTATTATATAGGGAAATTTTTATTGTTTCTACCAGAACCCTTAATGAGTTACCTTCATGATCATTTTATTTAACATATTCTAAAGGTGCGATGAAGATATTATTTTCAAACTAGTGGTAGGAACAATAAAAGTTTCCCTATCGAATGCAACCCCTGTGTATCGTACAATTTCAAGGTTTGGCTATCTCGCTTTCAGGGACAAGGTACTTGCATTCGTAAAATGTTGAAATAATTTTATGACACCAGTATTTACAAGATAATCTATTTTTAAACAAGTAAAAGTATATTTTCGCGTACTTAATAAGGGTGAATTTTTTATTATAATATTCTGGTGCCAATGTGGCAATTAGGGATTAAAATTATGTGATGCCATAACGGCATCACCACCTCTCAAGGTGTCAAGAAATTTGGTTTGATACCACCCAATATGCTTTTTTTTAATTTTATTACGTAATTTTAATAAGGTATTCTATAATTTTCTTTATTGTGAGCAAAAAACAATGGAGAAATTTATTTCCCGTAGTAAGAGAAACTCGAAAAAATTAATTATAACTATTGGGGTAACTTGATCCTGCATGGTCCAGTTACCCCTGACACATGTCCCAGTTACCCCATTCTTGAAAAACTTATGGGGTAACTGGGACACCGGGCTTACATTTGAAACATGAAGTAAATATGTATAGATACCTAATAATATTAATGTAGTTATATGCCTAATATTAAAAAAAAGATTGCTTAATAAAGGTACTTACAGTATTTTAATAAAAAGCCGAGGAAGTTCAACCATATTGACGTTTTTTTTAATAAAAGAAACGTAAATTTTTGAGAACCTATCACAGCAAGGTGAGAGTTATGAAGTTATGATTGAGTTGACACGCGTTGTTTTAGGAAGTAGACGAGATTAAGGTGCATTGTTCTCAAAAGCTAAAACTTAAAACACATAAACAGTTTTTTATAAAATAGCTTATGGCCCAGTTACCTCGTGGGTCCAGTTACCCCAACTAACCTTATATTATAGGTACACGTAACTTGTACACGTATAAAAAAGGGGACCGCTCAAGAGCGGTAGTGCTGCCATCTATGGAGAAGACAGTACATTACATAGTCTCTTTTACATTATTTCTGTAATTTATCTGTAAAACTATTTTCTCCGGACGAAATTTTTACTTGGTTTTTTTTTTTTTTTTTTTTTTTTTTTTTTTTTTAATCTTTGAGCGCGGGTTATCTATTTTTGGACAACATAATTTTAATCCTTACTCTTTTCATGGTCCTTTTTATGCTGCTAAAAAGTTGAAATGATTGAATGAAAACAGAATTTAAGAAAACATTTGTTTTAAAATCAATAAAAGCGTTTCTGCACATACATTATATACATTTTTTTATTATATAAAAATTGTTATTCCAAAATACCGGTATTTATGGGGTATTTTGGAATTAAAATTAGGTGCTATATAAAATATACCATCGCCCTTAAGGGGGTTAAATGCCACATTAGCATCAGAATTTTGAAATGAAATTTTTCCTTTTATTAATTATGAGAAACAAAGCTTTTCTTATTTTCAAATAATTTTTTTTATAATTTTTTGGGTCTTTCAAACATTTAAAAATTTTACGAATAGAAACATTTAGTCACTAAAAGGTATTTAACATACATGTTCTTATTTATGTGTGGTATATATTTGACTTATTTTATGAAGAAATTTCCGATTTGTATCGAAATACAGTTATTTGCTTCCGGGCGCTATGGCTGTTTTAGTATTAATAAAATGAGAAACTGCGCTTTGAACGACTATTTAACATCGTTATTTATATAGTTTACCTGGAAAACTACTTTCTCTGCATCTAATGTTAATACAATGAGAAACTATTCTTCTAGAAACGTGGAAGGTTTATCTAACAGCATTATTTCAGTAATTTACCTGTAAAACCACTTTCTTTGCACGTAATAATAATGCGATGAAAAACTAAACTTACAAAAACGCATTAGATTTATTAATAGTGTTAACTTTAATTATTCATAAACTTTCATTGTTAATTTGTAATAGCATGAAAATTTGAAAATTAGAAACTCAAAAAAATTATTTGTGGCAACAAATTCCATACATATTTGGGGATGTTCATTTGCATAATTCTATTTTCTTTTGCAGAAACAAGAGTCCCAGATAAACCAAGCTCTCTGAGAGCCAAGCCCACAGCAAACAGCATTTATGTTACCTGGACTCCACCGAGAAATCAAAATATAATGATAAGAGGCTATACAATAGGTTGGGGTATTGGTTTTCCAGATGTGTATACAAAGGTTCTTGATGGTCGGCAAAGATACTACAATATAGAAAATTTACGTAAGATTTTTTTTTCCCCTAATGAATCATTAATTTTGTAAATTATATGAATTTATAAACATATTTTAACATTTCAATGCAATTTTAAAATTTGAAATTCCAAAAGTTGGCGAAAGTTCTAATACTTGACACCTTAAAAAATAGTACATATTTTTTATTTCTAAATAAAAATGCAAAAATATTATCTTTTCGAGAATTTTGTGTCCAGTATCATGATAAGGATAAAAGTTTAGGTTATTTCATGCATATTCCTTTAGCTATACAGAATAAAATTTCATGAAAATTGGAAAAGTCCTTTTCGTAAAATCGTGCATGCTATCGGCAAAATAACAATTGAATAAAATGACTTTTAAAATCAACATTTCTTATGCCAATATCACAATAAAATTAACCCTTTGTATCACCGTTTTGCAGATCTGCAACACACCCAAAAGTCAAGTTACTTACACGGTAAGCTTCAAACACGATTTTATTTAATGCTCCTATTTCCCAACGCAGCATTATAAATTGATCATAGAATTCTTAATACTTAGTTAATTTTTCATGCCAAAGTTGTTGTTTTTTATCATTTCAGAAGTTTCACGTCGATATTGCTAAAATTAACTTCGTAAATTTTGTCAAACCGAAAGTAATTTTGAATACAGTCGGGCCTCTATTTAACGAAGTCGCTAAATCCCGAAAAAAAGTTCATTATGTGGAAAATTCGTTAAATAGAGATGAACCTTTTTAAATACTTTAAACTACACAAAACATATTTTTAATTCATAAACACTAAACATTATCAAAAAACTTAACTAATCACACTTTTTTTGGTAAATTATATTTATTTATTTTTTATTATTATTACTTTTACCCATCAAAAAGAAATCTGTAAAGACAAGAATTAAAAAATATATTGTCCGGAAATATTTTGAGAAATAGAAAGAAAAAAAAATATATCAGAAGAAAAAGTTCGTTAAATAGAGAATACACTTCGCTATTTGGAGGTTATTTTACGAAGAAATTCGCAAAATGTTGTTGGTTCCGAGGAAAAGTTCGCAAAATAGAAAAATTCGTAAAATAGAGGTTCGTTAAATAGAAGTCCGACTGTACTTAACAATTTTGTATTAGAAAATGGACAAATGAAAAGTATGCAATTTTCTGTTTATTGTAGGTGGGAATAAAGTACCTTTTGTCGATAATTTTTTCAGTTTTATTTTTTATTTTATTATTATTATTATTATTATTATTATTATTATTATTTACATGCTTAAAATAATGTTTTCTGACATCTGAATAAATATTTTTCAAATCGGAGTTGTTGAGTCACAAAAAGTTAAGTTATTTTCACCATTCTATTTCCTCTAATGCAAAATTTTTTTAATGCATTTTTATTTTAAAAAGTCACAAATTAAATAGGAGTGAATTAAAAAAAAATGTCAATTTAAAAGTATTCAACATTTTAAAATGATCCCCATTTTCTTAAAGAACTTTAATATCGCTAATAAACAATCTAAATATATTTTTCAATTTATTGAACATGTTCTTTCATTTATATCGATGAATTAAAATATAGTTTGTAAATTCCACGTTTTAAAAACTGAATTTTTTTTATAAAAATATTCAGTTTTTTAATATTTTTATAAAAATTTTAATTTTCTGAAACTTTGAAATATGAAACATGTACAGCAGGGTGGTCACAAGAAATCAATTTTCGAATTTTTTCCGGTGGACCCCCAAAAAAGTTGCCAATTGAATAGAAAATGAGATTGGCAAAGTTTCAGCTCATTTTGATAATGTTAACCCGTGCCTCACTGAGGTTAAAGTTTGAAAAAAACGTGATTTTTCACAAAAAAATGCTGATTTTCCTTTATGAAATGAATACAAAAGAACCTAGAAACATAATTCAGGTATCATTTTATAAAAAAAAAAGTTTTGCTTTGAAGAACCACACACCCTTTTTCCTAAAAATGTATAGATTTAAACATATGCGCATTTTTCAGGACTAGATTTCACCCGAATCCTAAAAATTGATTTTTATGAAAATGCGAAAAAACATTCTAACATCCCATTTCATCTGCTTTCCAGTTTTTGTTTTTCTTTCATTTTTCCTTTTATACATAATAAAGGGTTTAATTTTTAAAAAATTCCAAAGAAAATGAAAAAAAAATCGAATTTTAAACTGAAATAATTTTTAAAAAAAGAGGGGGGGGGGGCAAAGAAAGTATAAAAATTAGAACAAATAATGCTCAAATGCATTTTATTTTTAAAGTTGTGTAACAAGAAAGGTAGCATAATGAAGAAAACAAATTATTATCCCTTACAATTGTCACGTTAACCCTTTCCGGCACAGAAAATTCTGTTCGTAACATGATGAAATGATTGACTAACACCGGAATTTACAAACGACTTTAGAAATTAGGAAACACATTACGTTAAATTTTCATTGTAAAAGCAAAATTTTATTAAAATATTCTTGGTGCCGTTTGTAAGTTTGGATTTAAAATTAAGTGGTCTCGAACGTGGGACCACTGCGCTGGAAAGGATTAATGGCTTAGATAATGTTGCTTTTGATGTTTTGCGTTTGCTTAAAAAGTTTTTCTACATTCAGATACAACTTTTAGCATATACGGTTTTCGTTTTTCATCTTATGTTAAACAGGAATTAAAACCCCGGGTTAATTTTATTCCCCTTTCAGCTGTGTCATTGACAACTTTAAAACCATTCACTATTATTATTTTTTTTTCTTTCAAATAACATTTATTTTCACACCATACATTGGGATGAGTATTTAAAATTGTTTATTAATATAAAATCTTTTAAAAATTTTTTATAGTTTGAGATGAAACAAAATCATCGACTTCTTTATTCAATAAATAATTCACTTCGTTGAAACATTTTCTTGCCCTTACATTTCCGTCTTCATCATCATTTTCTTCTTCAAATGACATTAATTTTACAGCCATGCTTATATTGACTTTTTCCCCCCAAAGTATCATCTAAAAATGAAAATTCAACTTGATCTGAATTAAGATACCAAATTCGGTTTATCATTTTAGCGAGTGCTTTGTCTGCAACCTATTTATAAATTTTTCTGTAGTCAACAAGTGATTTTATTAATTAAAAGTCTTGGATTGGGGGCCAAAGTGGGAGTGGGAGTATCGAAGCATGCTTTTACATAAATATTGATTAGAAATAAGCAAAGGTCTCTAATACCTTCTTTTTCTAAATTTGTTATTGATAGATGACCCCTGAAACGATATATTTTGAGAGAATAAATAGCCATCCATCCCCTGTGCCATCCATCTGACATGATTAAGGGTGTATTCCGATCCAAACTGCTTATTTTCTGATTCATTTTAAAATTCGTTTTTGCTCTCAAACGCATCAAACTGGGAAATTCTCTTATTTAGAAACTACATAATGTGCCGTGTTTCTCGATTTTTTGATAAATGCAGAAAATACTGTATTAAACGCTGTCAAAGTTGGCGTTTTGAACCGAATTTTCCGAAGCGGGCGATCTGGGAATGAAAAAAATGGTCATACTGAGAAAATAATTTTTTAAAAATCAAATTCTAATTAATTGAGCTGAAAATGAAATCACACGGCATGTTAAACATGTCTTCAAAAATCACCCCCAGCAAGTTTCATCTTTTTACTTTTAAAAATGAGTCTGAAAATGTCTCAGAAAATTTCGAGCTGTTGAGGGTGGGAAAACATTTTTTCGAATACACCCTTAAAAGCACCAGGTGCTCTGAAAAAAATGTCTTTTGGAGGAGAACGTCCTATAAAAACTAAAGTTGAATAAATTCTTTATAATCATCCCTGGGCTATTAATTTTTTTAAGGTTCTGTAAGAAAACTTGAAATTTCTTCTGGCTTAACTATTTATATCTTGTATTTAATCTTGAATAGCATTTTTAAACTTAGTCTCATTTAATTTAGGTCACCCAATCGGAATTTTCTTAATATCTGGCTGAGGGGCCAGTGATTGTGCCCATTTTACAATCAAAAACAGCTTTTAGGATAATTTCTAAATGATGGTGGTGACATGATAAATATAGAAGTTTTTTCCTTTAATAATTGCTATGAAAAAATGCAGGTTCCTATGAGGTGACCAGTGTTTACTGCAGTGGTATCAAAACACCTTGCCTGGATTTTACCAACTTCCCCCCACTCTTTAACTGAATTATTCAACTGAATTGAAGCTTTTGCCTTAATTATTCCAATACTATTTTCAAACTGAGAAGCTCGTAGTAACAGTTTTTTACCTCCACAACTATTTGAAACTGCTATCCACTCTAAATTTTCATTAAAGTCTGTGGTTAATTGGTGGATATACTCTAAGTCTAGGCAGCTTCTCTGGCATTCAGCTTCACTTAGTGAATATTATAAAATAAAATACGTAAAACTTGATAATTACTTGGTAACTTAATGTCAAAGATTTGATGAGATATGTGACCAATTAAAAAAAATCTTACATTTCTGCCATCATACCGAAAGGGAGAGGGTTTTTCAGAGTGTTTCCTCAATTCTGAAAATAGATAACGATAGCAGGTAACAAAAACAGCCTTGTAATAAAAAGAGAAATCCAGAGGTTCGTTTGAAATGCGCTTCAACTGCAATACAAATCGAGAAGCTCTTTCTTTCTATACACAGAAGTAGATAACTAATTATAATCCGTGAAATATTTTTTGAGTTACAAAAATTGTACAATTATTTTTGCTTATTAATTCAAATACAAAAAATTATCAAAAGTAATAAAATTATTAAATTGTCATTTTTCACTTATTAATCAAAAATGCAAATTTGAGGGTATGGTTCACGGGTTAACCTGAAAAATACTAAATGTTTATTAAATATAAGTTTTGATGAGAGTAAAAGTTCAAGGCAACAACAGTTTCTATGAAATAAAACAAGAATCATGTTTCGAAAACAAATAGTTTGCACTTAAAGAAAGAAAAACTACAATTTTTCGCCAAAAATTGCAAATTTTCAAGAATTTAACCTCGATGAGGCACGGGTTAATGTTATTCAATTGAGCTGAAACTTTGCCAATCTCATTTTCTATCTAATTGGCAATTTTTAGGGGGGTCCCCCCATACAGTTTCCTATTCTCACAAGCGCAATTTAATAATTTGCAATAATGTTTATTGTACTGTAATTAAGTACTGTACTGTGATAATATTCACTGTACTGTAATTACAGTAATTAAGCAATATACAGGGTGTCTCTTCCTTTCGTTGACCAATAGGTCTTCTGGTTGCATGTATATTTACATGGCTTTAAAAGCCTGAAAGAAATTGACATATCCAAAACGATTAATCATTTAAAGACATTAAGTCTTTACTTGTATCAAAAAATTGTTGATTTAACAAACTAATTCATTATTCGGTCAAAGGTTCGGATAAAAAAAAGGACGACCATTGTAGCACATTCCATTTCATATTTACTATTTAGTGCTATGACGACTGAATTATGATTCAATGGCATCCACACATTAAAAATTGCATAAATTTGGTCTTTTCAAATGGTAACCACCATATTTGAGTTCTTTCGAACAAAGTAGACCAGAAAAAGCTACTGCTTATACACTTTTTTTTAAACTTCATGTAGTTATAAAAGAAAATGTCTTAGGGGTTTGCCTATAAATTTAGAAAATTAAAATAAATTAAGGAAAACTTCTAGAATAATACAATTGTTAACCACGAAAATTGTCGAAAAAAATCCGTGCCGACTCGGCCTACAGGCGCAGGTAGATTTCGAAGTTAAAAGTTAAATTTTTATTTTAAATAACGAAAGAACAATAACGTTCGTATAACATTAATAAAAGTACAAATAAAACGTCGAAATAAAAATCACTTGATGACGTAAACACGTGTAATTTGCTTAAAGTCAAGTGAATGTGACATTTACGATCAACCATTATTGGTATCATATAGTTTGGCGATAAATTTTTGGTAGACGGCATAACCAAGTAATACCAATATTAGTTTTTGTTGCATTAAAATATCTCAATTTGTTGATTTTCTGTAAGCAAGTAAACCCTATTGGTTCACAATGGAAGTCTATGGGAATTTGGTGAAATATTAGAGATATCGACAAATGGCGTCACTTTTGGCGACATAACAGGGTCCCCCCTACGGTAACCCCTTATATGTATGGAGATACGATAGCGTAATATATATATATATAGAGAGAGAGAGAGATTTTTATTTTTCACGTGGAAATCTTGCTATAGAAAAGTAATTGTTGTGGTAAGAATTTCATTGTGGTTTTTTTAATTGTTGGCAACTGCTATAACGAATTTTTTTTTTTAATTTTCCTATCATTTTTCTGTAAGAGCTGGTTTTATCAGAATCATGTTAAGGCGGTATTCAAAATTTTTAACCCTCCCCCATTTCTACTGCCTTGGGCCTATTTTTCTCATTTGCATTCCCCGCGGAGATATTAGCCATCTCAATGTGTTTGGCGAGTTTGAAGATGATCCGTGCATAATTGTGACTTTTATCGTGCGGACAAAATTTAGTACGTACATACATATATATATAAACTTTTTAGGTGGGAGTGGTCTTGGGTTCCTGGGCTCCTATAATGAAAAGGTATGAAGGAATTTTTCAAAAGTCGCACCATGGTAACGACTGCAATAGGTAGTATTTCTTACGAAATCTACGTACAAAATAAACTACTTTTATTCAAAAGAACATTTTACCTAAATTTCTGATTACTTTTTACGATTTTCTTATACGTAGTTAAATGATAACAGAATACGGCTCCTTTAGGACATCGAAACAATAAAATTTCTCTAGCGTAAATCCCAGTTAGATTCCCCATCGGGTTAGTTGCCCCAGTCACTGTATTTCAATTATTGGACATGTGATGGAGCTAGGGAAGTTCTACTCTAAATCATTATAAAAAACAGCGATTTATTTCTTCAAATAGAAGTTGCATTCATCAAAAAAGATAAGTTTGGCTTTTGTTGCAGGTTCTCATAAAATAGAGATAGTAGAAAATGAAATATAATGTATTTATTAGAGATATTTAATGAAATATTTCGTGAATGTTGTTGAAACAGGTATCGAATAATGTGTTAGTTTATACGTTGCAACCATACTTCTTCCTACTTCCAGAGCTACTGGTCGGAGCATCTCTATTCCGATCAAGTGAGTCGTCTAACCCCGAGATCCGGGATAGATGTCCAAAGTCATTAATTAAGTTTTTTAATAAAAAACCCATTTTATCTGGTATTTATATTACAGTAATATATTTTTGTGTTTGGGTTCATTTATTGTATTAAAAAAAAATAATCTGATGACTTTTAGGTAAGATATAAATTAAAGTTCGTTATGTGAATTTAATATTAACAATCTTAAAGTTTCAACCCTTCTAATACTATGATGATGTAAGAAAAAAAATCATAAGCGATATACATTTTTGGGTTAATTTTATACAAGAAACTCAAATAAAGTGTCAAAAATGAGTGTGCTAGTATTTGAAAAAAAATGGTATGCTGTGGCCATCACCAAAACTTTCTTCTATATCATTCCAATACATGATATAACATGATCGGATCGGGTACCCGAAAACTCAATATGAAGTCAACCCGCAGCCCGACCCGAACTCGACAAAAATTCCTCGACCCGTAACCTGATCCGAACTCGTAAAAAATCATTTTCGGTGACCCTCAAGGAAAAGAAATTAAATCATGTTTTAATGCCATTATGAATAATAATCTAAATGTGTACCTCTAATACTATTTTTATGTTTTACATAGAAGAATGAACAAATCTATATTCTTTAATATTCAAATATAGTAAAACCTCTGAATAGCGGACACCTCGGGATCGTTGAATAGAGTCAAACATCGGATCGGGTTGTTCAGAATTTTCTTTTTTCGGCTCGGAATAAATCTAAGTTTTCTTTCAGCTGGTCGGGTTCACACTAGAAGAATTCCTTCGGGTCATATTTAGGTTTTTTGAAAGTCAGTTTGTTGGGATTTTCACGAAAAGTTTGAGCACAACTATGTTTCACATAAAAATAAATACGTATTCGAATATGAATGAGTATATATTCAATTTACTGCCTGAGAAATAAAATGATATAAGAAATGTGATCCTAGATTATTCTTTCATTAAGAACCATTTTTTCTTCTTTCGAAATATGAAAAATATTATCAACATTTCGTTTTGATACACACAAAAACAAATATATCGTATATGTGATAGTTTATGCACACATACACATGTTAGGTTTGTGTAGATTGAGAGGTGCCCGCTACTCAGGGGTAAAAGCGTTCAAATGTATAAATATAAAGAATTGAAAAAGTGTTTGCTAAATAGAGGTGAACGGTTTTCGGGAGAAAAGTTCCCTCCAAGTCTCCTCCGTTCATCACCAAGAACTTCGATTTCCGACAAATCGTTTTACAAGAATTATCTACAGACTATAGAGAATTGAAAAATGCTTAAAGAAAAAAAAGAAAAAAAAAAGATTTTTTTTTTTCTTTTAAACTGAAAAAAAAAGCAAATCCCCCTTTAAATAGCATCAACACAAATCACACACAGCTATAATTATGGATACGAAATTAATGTTTTTCTTTGAACTTTGTATAGAATTACATTGATCAATGAATAATAATAGAAAAAAAATCACTCTTGCTAAACTGCCTCAATTGATTATAGGGTTCGTTGATTTAAATCAACTTGATTTTAATCGTGATTAAAATCATGATTTAAATTGTGATTAAAATCATGATTTAAATCAATTGATTTTTTTAAAAAATCAATTGATTTAAATCAGATTTTTTTTTAATTATTTTTAAATAAATTCAAGATGTAAACAAACATATTAATGTACTTTAGCATAATTTAGTTTTATATAATACAGATAATCAATCAATTTTTAGAAAGATAAAGCTTAATCTTTGCCAAAAAGTAGAGCAGAATGTAAAGTTTAGAAAAAATGGTTTCAAATTTCATTTTAATCAAATTGTAAAATAAATTTTCAACAGTAAGGAAATCTAAGCAGGAATATATATTAAATATAGGAATATTTACTTGCCAATTACTTAGTATTTAGAAAAACCTTTCCATGTTTCAGTAAAATAAAATTGTATGACTTTGCTCATTACAAACAAGCATTGAGCCCAACCCATTTATTACCCTATCTTTTGAATCTCCATTATGCAGGAGAGAAATTAACAAGCTCTGAGAAAATATCAGCATTATTGTTTGCTTCTCTAAAAAGAGAAATTCTTTACTTTGGTGATGCCTATTGCATAAATATTGGAATTAAAATCTGAACCATTCAATGAATTTTTGTCTTAATCTAATATAGTGAAAGAGCTCTATCTTTTAGAATGGTGGAAGACACATGTTACAGTTATTGAAAATGATAATACTAAAAATTTATTCATAATCAACCAGCTTTTTACTGCAATAGCTTCAGCTGCTTCAGCAGAACGATTATTTTCTGCTTGGTACATTTGAAAATTAGGAACAGATAAATCTACTATACTGGTTTTTCAGTACCAGCGCTTTAACAATAAACAATAGTTAAAATCTTAACTTGCTTCCAAAATTATTTAAAATTTTTATGTGTTGCAGTTATTTTAACTAAAATATGTAAGGTGGAATTGATTTTTTATATCTGATTTGTAGTTTTTCATACATTTTGCAAAACAAAATATTTTGACAGCTTAAAATGTTACAATTTTAATCATTTATTTAAGTTGTGTAATAATATTAATATATATTGGTAATACTGATATAGCATGCATGTGTATGTGTCTGTTTTATTTTATAAATTAAAAGTCATACAAAATAATAATATTGTTTGAGGTTTTTTTAAAAAATAATTTTAAATCTGATTTAAATTTAAAAAAAAGATTTAAATAAAAAAATTCCGATTAATTGGATTTTTCTTTTTAAATCAAAAAAATCACGAACCCTGATCTATTGTGAACAAGATTATAAATCTTTCCCCAAGTACAGGATACAAACGCCCGCTGTTGATTGATCAAAATCAGAATTGAATCAGCATCTATTAATGTCAAGATGTAATAGAATATGAAGTTTGTTGAATTTTCGTGCATAGTTTTTGGAATATAGCTATCGCAGAAACCGTGAAAGACACAGCATAGCAGCGCCACCTGTGGGCCAATATACATCCAAACCTTATCAGCACCCATTTATGTCAAGACCTAAATGAATCGGAAGTTTTAGCAAATTCCATATCCCGTGCATTAGATCTTCTCACAAAATTCATGTCATATCCTCCTGAGACCTGGCATCCATTTAAATGGATGTTTTGCTTTCTCCTTCTATTGCGCTAAATTTCACTGTAGCAATCTAAAACCAGTTTGGCATGCTAATGTATGAATCAAAAATCAACATTCAGCTTTTGGATTTTGGCAACGGTAACTACTTTGTTACAAAATGGCGTAATAAATGAGTCAAGTTGGAATTCTACGTTCTGCTAAAATTTTGCTTTTATGCTATTTTAATTTGTTTAAACTATTTTTTTTTTTTTTTTTTTTTTTTTGCAATTTTAATAGCAGATGTTAATACTTTCCTTTTAGCATTTTTTTTTTTTTTTTTTTTTTTTTAAGCGAGTTATGGCCTGAACAACCATTTAGATGGATGTGCTGTAAAACAAAATTAAAAAATAGAAATTTATTAATTTCTTCAAAAACATCATTTTTGATGCCTATTTGTTGAAAAAAACTCATATTAAAAAAAATATATGCATTATATTTTGCTTGGGTCTCAGGAGGATATACAGAAAAACTCATGACAGACATTTTTAAAAACAGTCAAATCGTGTTCATCACCTTCTAAAACGAACACATCTGACGAAAACCGGAAGTCGAAAATTTTCACGAATTCCAATAGTTTCTTCTTGTTTATAGAAGAAAGTAATTTAAGTTGATGTATTTTTTAATACGTAGACTATCCCCGCAGAATAACTTAAGAATATCATTAAACATTAACCATTATACTTAATCTATTGGTAATTGGTACCCGAATCTTTTTCATGCGATTATTTGCGAGAATTAGTAAAGTTGTTATAATTAGTAAAGAGGGGCGCACTTTTTTTCTAAGAGCGTACATTCTATCTACATATAGACCATTGAATCTATCTTGTTGTCTATTATTTTATAATTAAATATATGAGGTACAGATTTAATGAACTTGTTTTTTTTTATTTTAGAGCCTTCTTCAGAGTACGTTATCAGTCTTCGAGCTTTTAACCAAGTAGGAGACGGTATACCTATTTATGAAACTGTTAAAACATTGATTCAAGCTCGTAAGTATTTTTATCTTTTCTGTAAATAATTCACATGATTTTGAAACTTTAAGGTATCGCGCGCCATAAAAATAGCCAATTTTGTATTACATTTTAGAAATGAACCACAACTTATTTTTATTGTTTTATTTGAAAGATTATACAATTTGAAAGATAAGAGGTTTTGTTTCTTTCGTGCAATCATTGAAAGTTTAGTTCTGACTTATTTTTAGAGATGGTCCGAAAATTCGGTTTCGTTTTTGGCCCAAAATCAGAGTTTCGCCGAAAATGTGGCAGGACCGAAACTGTGTATTCCAAAAATCTCGTTTCTTTTTTTGGAAATTTTCAACATTACTCATAGATTTGAGCTGTATCGGCTCAAACGAAACACCCATAATTTATTGCTATGAACTTCACTCTTTATAATTGTCACTCATGACTGACTCAAGACGTGAGTGCAAATTATAAAGCAAGTAATACATGTATGACTAAACTTTGAAGACGCTTTTCACATGCCCATTAAAAGCTGCAGAAGTGTTTCTAATACTCGTTGAGAAAGTTCTAGTATAACAGAGGATCATTTACAAAAATCATTATAAAAGATAAATCGAGGTACGTACACCCAAAAAAATTTTAATTAGATGAAATTCGTATATTTAAAAAATCATTCTGTGTTGTTGATGAATTAATTATATTTTATATTATATAAAAATGAAGAGTTTTGGTCAGAGGCGCAGAGAGCCAACTTGGGCCAAACAATTAATCAATAATTATGAATATTTAATAAACATGCATAATTAATTAATAATTATACGTGTGTAATAATAATGAATATGTATTAATTACTTTTAAAAAAATTTGGACATTTTCGTTTTCGACCGAAATTAGGAAGATTACCGAAATTCAGTTTCGGTCTTAAAAACCTGTTTCGGTCGATCCTTACTTATTTTAGCTCTCAAGCCGGAAGTGTGTATTTAAGTAATCGGAAGTTGTTATTTAAATGGCCGAAAGAAAGAAAATAATTTCTAATACAACATATAAACATTAATGATGTGAATTATCACATTGCTACAAAGCGTAAACCAACTTAGTGAAAAATGTCCAAGCCGGGAATCGAACGCGGGTCCCTGGAATAGATCTCCAGTGCTCTATCACTAAACCACAAGGACGATGTCCAGCTTGGCATTTCTCACTTATAGCTGGACATCGTCCTTGTGGTTTAGTGATAGAGCACTGGAGATCTATTCCAGGGACCCGCGTTCGATTCCCGGCTTGGACATTTTTCACTAAGTTGGTTTACGCTTTGTAGCAATGTGATAATTCACATCATTAATGTTCAATAATTTCAAGCGTAATTTCACTGCTGAAATGTAGTTGAAAAATTAATTAAAACAACATATAAATCTGGAAATTTTTATGATCCTGAGATGGCTGTTTCTAATAGATTTTCTGAAATAAAAACTTTAAATGTGTTTTCTGAAAAACCCTATTTTCCTGAATTATCATTAAGGAAAAATGTTTTATCTTAAAAAATTACGATTATTTTCATATGAAAAGGATCGCCTGCAATTTATGTGATGTCGTGAATGTAATAAACTATCGGTTTAAACATCGGAGAATTTTTTTAAATTTTACAGTTACTTTTACAAACTAACATAAAATATATATATATATATAGGGAAAATCATCAAAACGATTGTTTGAAACGGGTAGATATCTATGGAAAATTTTATTTTACGTCTCAGATTATGGTTCATTACATTCTTAGTACTAATTCGATTCGCATACTTGTTGAAAAAAAAATGGTAAACTATTATTATTTTTGCCTAAAGAATATTTTTGGAAAGTATCAAACATTGCATTTTTTCCCTTTAAAATTTTAAAAAATAAAAAGATTGCTGTAAAATAATTTATTTTGCAAATGAAATTGTCTTTTTATATATTAATCTGTTTAAAACAATTTCCTCATTTATTGTACTCATTTTTTCCTTATTTAAAAAACTGGTTACAAAATGCAGTAGGATATCTTGAGTAATGATAAATCTATTATGACAAGTACTATAAAAACGTTTTAAGTTGTAACAACTTTTACCATAGATCTAAAAGATATGCAGTGTAATTCATCATTTCAATTGTGAGTTTATGCATTTAGCATTTTGTCAACTAAGTTTTTGTACATTGGACACAGTATGGTTGTATTATAGATATGAAAATCGATATGGCATTACTATTGCATGTTAGATTTTTCATTTTTTTTGTATTAATTTTTCTAGGATAAATTTGGGCATTTAGTAAACATGATGGTTATTATTACCTATATATAAAATATGTTAAAAAAAAATATGCATGGAACAAAATTTTGTAATTTTGAGGTATGAGAACTTTTAGGATCTAGAATTTATTATATTCTAATTATCCATATTCAACGCCTTAGTATGATTGTTACATAGTACAGTTGTACTAACAAATATATCAGTGCTACTAAAGTTAAAAAATTTATTAATATTCAAGTAATATAGACATAACACATAAAATATTTCAAAGTAGTAATATTTTGATGTGTTCCATACATGCGCTGAGATGTTATAAGTGAATGAATATCAAATAAATTATTTATTTATACAAGAAGTTTCCCCCCCCCCCCTCCACATATGCAACTCAGCAATTAATTCTTTTTTTTTTTCAGCACCCGAACCTTTAAGTCCAATGCTACCACCTGTTGGTTTGAAAGCAATAGTGCTTTCATCGTCAACAGTTGTTTTGTACTGGACAGATAGTACATTGTCGAGAAGTCAACTGGTCACAGACAATCGATATTATACAGTGCGTTATGCAGTTAGTGCCACTGCTAAATACAGATATTTCAATTCAACTGACTTAAACTGTATGATCGATGATCTCAGGTATGAATCAAATACAAATTCCTTATTTAGTTTAATTACTATATTAAAAAAAAAGGTTTATTTTATTGCATGAATAAAGCCAGAATTTGAATGTTAGACAGATAATAAAAGAAATATAATTTTAATAGATAATTTTTATATCTCGTGTGACGTATGAGAGAAATTAATATCTAAAATACAACTATATGGTTGTATATATAGAAGGGGGATCTTTTTCACCCAAATCACGACTATAGTTTCTGGATTAGAATTTATTTTACTTTTTTTTATTTTTTTTTTTGCTATGATAATTTCTATCTGCTATACCTGAAGAAAGGCGTCACTAATTAATTGCTCCTGAGAATATACTCACAATCTGAAAAAATGAATCCCCTACTATATTTTCTCTCCATTTTTTTTTTACTATTACTAACTTCTATTACTGATTGAAATGGTTCTTAACATATCAAACATGAAATGAATGGCTTTTTTTCTATCACCTCTTTATTCACACAAAAAATTAATAGTATAGTACATAGATCACATTTGTGATTAAATAAATGCATTGTTATAGTTAATTTTAGACAAAGCTAATAACTCTGGTATGTTTCTAAATAAGTTTACCTTGCTGTATTCAAGATTTTTAATTCAATTAACAAATGGATTTTAATTTCACATAAATATTGTGGGTGATTTTTTTTTTTTAATTTAATGGAATTTTTAAAGTGAATTACTTTCAATAAGTTAAGACTGGGGGGGGAGGGGGTTTGTTTTATCAGTTATATTTATATGCAAAAATGAAAATGATTTATTGGAGAATAATTGTACCGAGTCGAGGATAAAAAGAGTATTAAGCCATAGTGATTATAATAACAAACTCTATGTAGGATATCAAATGCTATATCCTAGAAAATTATACTATTATTTAAATTTTAATCCATTAAAATGAGAAATCATTTCTTTTTTTTTTTTTTTTACTGTAATTATATCTTGTCTTCGTTTACATGTTTTGTTTGTTTTTTTTACCTTTATTATTTCCTTTCAAATCTCAAAATTTTTACTAGTTCTAACACCAGTTCTATTCTTATACAAGGTGTATACAAGGTTTTTTTTATTATTATTATTCACTTTCAAATGAACAGTGACAATTCTTGAAGTTACTTTTGCCGAGACTCATGTGGGAAATAAGGAATTTTCCTTATTACGCTTCCTTCTTTTAATTCCAAATATCCCCGAGAGATGATACGGTACATTCTCAAACTATTAGAATGATCAAAATAACCTAGCGTTTTCTGTTCATTACAACAGCTAAATAGAATGAAATAGGTAAAAAATGAGTGAACTTTGATACATTTCTATATGTTAATTTGGGGGGGTTCTATCAGTTTGAGGCAGCACAGCGCCATATATCGGTGATATTTGGAATTAAAACAAGGAAGCATAATAAAGAAATCCCGATTTCATACTTTAATTGCCAACAAGAATAATCTAAATAACTGTCACCGTTTACTTGTTAACTGAATTTTAAAAGCCTTCAGTTCGTTTTACAACACTTAGCTTTATTACAAAAACAAACAAAATGAAAACTCTTTTAAAAAAAATTCTTTAAAATAGTTTTAGTAAATATATTTTTTAATTTATTTATGAACTGATATTAAACAAAACCTGTATATAATTCCTTTTTTCTTGTTGTTTTAAGGCCAAATACAGAATATGAATTCAGTGTTAAAGTAGTTAAGGGCTCACGGGAGAGTACGTGGAGTATGAGTGTTAGTAATACAACACAAGAAGCTGCCCCTTCCTCCCCACCCCGAGATCTCACCCTTATTCCATCGGAGGACGACACGTCATCTGTAAGTCTTACTTGGCAACCACCGAAGCAACCCAATGGGAAGATCACTGGTAAGGAAACCGAAATAAAATTATTTTCTTATTAAATGTTTTTTTAATACTCTAAACAAGGATGGCGAACCTGTTTAATCGCGCTTACCAAAAAAATTATTTACTGAGATTCAAACATGCCAAGAACATTCCAGCTTACAATATAATTTAATAAAGAATTAAATTTTACAGAACATATCTTTTATTAAAATGGTTTTTACTTATCCTAAATTCGACTCCTAAGTTATTCATTTATGAAATCGGTAATACAGACAGTCGTATTTAAATCAGTTTTAATAATTTATAAATATTGGCTGTGTACGTTCCAGCTGAGTCTGATTCTTAGTTCATTATTTTTAATTATCTGACAACAGAATTGACTCAATTAGACATTTTATTATTTGAACTGTTATTTAAAATTCAATTGAAAAAAAAAAGCCCTTTGAATTTTATAAACAAGCAAAATGACTTGGAAAACATGTGCTAAATGGTTTGGCCCCATCCCCCCTTCCCTCTCCTTCAAAAAATAATAATGTGCTACAGAATGACAACACTGAAATGTATATAATTCAATAATTGGTATACAAAATATTTGAAATCCCTTTAAATAGTCTATACCAAGGTTGTCCAACGCATTGGCCGCTGGCACCCATTTTAAGGTTTTCTAGACTGCCTTTCGATTTTTTTCATGTTACTTTTTTTTTTTTTTTTTCATTTAAAAAAAAATCTTGATTAAGATTTCACATTTTTCATTACAGGCGCGATTTAGATTTCTGGCTCCTTCCCCTACAATTTTTTTTTTTTTAATATAGGTTCTCTCTCAGAAAAGTGTAATTCTAAGTTTACTATGATTTTTGTTTTTTCTACAAATTATTTTTACATAAAGTTCTTAAACTATAGAGGGCTTAAAGCTACTACTGTAAGATGTATGTACATCGTAAAAGACGTGTGCATCGCTCCCACTACTACGACACGAAAATCGAAAATACTGCTGCATGTTTAAATTATGCGAATAATGATGCCCTTTATTGTCTGTTACGAACTTAGTTGAGCTCCTGCTTACTGAAATATTGGACAAGCCTGTCTATAAATCTTGAACAACATTAAGTTTATAAAACTGTAAATTTTCTTAAAAGCGAATTCTTTTCGAAAACTAATTATTACCTATAATCAGTTCGAATGCCAGAACTGTCTTGTAGGTTCGTTATCCACGCCCTAAAAAAACTCTTTACTATTTTTTATTACTTTTCAATTGTAAAATAACACAAAAGAATAAAAGAGATGAAAAAAAATCATATCAAAACTTTCTAATACAAAATTTAAGTTATTGTTTTAACACTCGTTATTGTTTTAAATAATTGAGGAAAATGCTTTCCAACCTTATGAGAATATTATTATGAAATCGTCTCTAAGGTTGAGCTCGATACTGGACAATGCATTATATTCAATTAGAACAAATTCCTGTAAAACTATTTTCATAGCAATAACAGTATGCATGCAAAAAAGCTATTTTCGATTTTGCAAATATAATAAAATCTCGTTCATTTTTAAAATGTGTAACATCGCTAAAAAGTATTGTCGATAGAAACATATTTCCAACTACAAAAAGTACATGAATAAATCAAGTATACAGCTTTTAAATACAACATTCATTTTACAAGGGATTATATAAAATATGAAATTGAACTTTATACAAGCCCCCCCCCCTCCCTTTTCTGTATATAGATATATCACCATGCGTCTAAGGGACATTTAAAAAAATCCCATTCTTTTACGGCATTACCAATCCTTACCAGAACCCTACCAATTATGATACTTTGAATTTAATGAATTTTCAATGTTTTCCGGCACACTGTCTTTCCGTTTTTAGAGCCTAGAAATTCACAATATTCAAAATATCATAACTCGGTAGGTTTTTGGTCGTGAAAATTGCTTTCTTTTACGTTATCTTAATCTTATTAATCTTCGTAATCGTAATATATCTTACGTTATCTTATTATCTTCTTTGGCGCACGCCAAAATTTCCCTCAATACGTATATAGATAGAAAAAGAGGACCGTATAAAAAGTTAAATTTCATATTTTTAATACATATGTAGACAGCTTTTTGTAAAACAAATGCTATGTCTAAAAGCTATCCCTTTATTTGAATTGGAAATATGTTTCTTTCAACGTCGATTTAAGAGATAATCGCTTAATACTCTAACCTATATTTTTAATCACCCAGTATAACCATATATAGCACATTATGGATGGAAATTGAACAATTAAATTTCAAACAATAATTTAAGGTTTGCGTGATTCAAGACTGAAACGGGTGTAGTGTACGCTGACGAAGGTAGTGGGAGTGGGGCTTCCAACCCCAAGTTTGTTTACTTCGAGGTTCATTTGGGAAAAAACGACCAATGGAGGCTCTGCTAGTATAACATACATTAGTTTTATTCCGTTGGTAAAACATTAACAAAACTAAAACATTATCAAGCAATTACACTTCATAAGCTGTAAGATATTCTAATTCTTTTGTGTGACCCTATAAAAGAATTAAGTGCTAAGCCAGGGATCGATCTAGGCAAAATTTTGGGTCGGTTTTGGGATCCTTCACAAAAATATATTTAATAAAACAGGCCCCTCCACAAAATTATTCTTAATAAGCCTCTTCACAAAATTCTTAATAAAATAGGCCCCTTCACAAAATTTCATTTCATGAAAACATACTCTTCATTAATTATTTTTGTTTTATTCGATTGTAAAATGTGTAATTTGCATACAAAACAAGTTCACCAGAAAAGAAAACGTTAGAAGAAAGATTTAAAGAAATTAATAATAAATAAATGCTTGATGCAAATTAGAGTAACTGGATTTCATCTTTCATTACAAAATGTTATTTTTCACAAAAATATTAATAAATTTCACAAAAATAATTTTTACTTTTTTCAAAATGGGCCCCAAGATAAAAAACATGCATCGACCCTTGGAAGAACATGATCTATATTAATAAAAGAAAGATGTTTGTGCATCTGTGTCTGTGCAATAGCTATAGTAGCTAGCAAAATGTACTGCACGTAGATCTCTGCAAATTTTGTTTCGGATAGACGATCAGGTCTGAATGCACTTAGTCTCATATTTTTAATTTTTTAATTAGATTTTTTGTTATTTGATATTAAACGGAAAAATTCGTGTACTTCCTCAATTTTCCAAGTTAGCGGACGATTTTGATCGATTCATAAAAGCAAACCAAATTCAATCTTATAGCCCAATATAGTAAATTTTGTCCTTGTTTCAATAAAGTTTATTCGGAATTCGAACAGTGGTTTTTAAATGTATCATGATTTTTTTTAAGTCCCCCTTAGAGGTCTGCACGGGCCCGGGCTTGGCCCGAGGCCCGTACCCGGCCCGGCCCGCGGGCCGGGCCGGGCCGGCGGAATGAAGGCGAATTTTCAAACGGGCCGGGCCGGGCCGGCAGAATTAGGACAATTTTTTCAACGGGCCGGGCCGGGCCGACAGACAAAATAAACGGGCCGGGCCGGGCCGGCAAAAAAATTAATCGGGCCTGTCGGCCCGATATAAGAATTTTAGCGAAGCAGATAAAATACGAGCTATTTTCAATGAATATGATTTTCTCGAGAAGTATAAATGTGCGTCACGAGCCAATGCGAGTTTAACAACATCAATACAGAAATGTAACGTGTCCATCGTAGAGATCGGCATCGTACAGTTACAAGATGTCTGATTCCGAGTTTAATTTTTTTTCAGCAGACTCGTGCCGGGAAGGAAGTGGTCTTAATCGATCTCAGGATGTGTAGAACATTTATTTTGTTTTGTAATATTAATAGTGATAATGAACTTCTCTTAACAGTATCTTTGGAAATATACCTTAAGGTGGTTCTCATATTCACTGCTCAACAATGCAAAGCTTTCAGACACATGTTTCTGACAAAAACTTTAACTATAAAGGCATAAAATTGACAGGCCTGCCTATTGAAGGCATTTGGAAACGAATAGCTTTTCCCATATTTAATAAATTACTTACAGAGATAACAGCGATTCCTGTCACGTGACTGTACGTTTTTCTCCTTTCCCGTGCTATCGCTTCCGGAAATTCGATTCAAAACGCTAACTTTGACAGTACTTTCAGAAAGATATATTGCTTTTATCTATGAAAAAAAACGACATTTACATAGCTTTTGAATAAGAATACCTGCCAATCTTACACGTTTCCGAAAAGAAAAGACTTCATAAATGTGTCGAAATGTAGCTCCTTTGGATTTGAGAAAAGTCTTAAAAATGAGAGAAATATTTTCACAAATCTACTTTTTATTATCCAGCTTCAAATGTTATCTTGTTTTTAATCCTTTATTCTGAACTACATTTATCTTTTAATGAATCCTTATTTCCATTTTGAAATGCCTGTATACATGATGACTGTAAGTAATCGTTAATGTTTACTATTGTGCGTTTTCTGTTTTGCGAACATCATAGTAAAGTAAAATATACTGTAAAATGTTCCCATAAATATGTATGTAGTATTCATTAAAAGAATCTTAATTGTATGTTGAGTAAAAACGGATTTTTTTTTTGTAGAAATTGTATCGGGCCGGGCCCGTTTTCACTGATTTTTGTACGGGCCGGGCCGGGCCGGGCTCGGGCCGAACTTCCAATTTTTACAACGGGCCGGGCCGAACTTCCAATTTTTACAACGGGCCGGGCCGGGCTCGGGCCGAACTTCCAATTTTTACACGGGCCGGGCCGGGCCAAGATAGCTTTCGTACGGGCCGGGCCCGGGCCTGGAAATTCCGGCCCGTGCAGACCTCTAGTCCCCCTTCCACCGAAAATGAAGAAGATTTATTTTATGAATAGATTTATTTCTAATGTTATATTTTATATACCCATTTGGAGAAAATCCTTGGGAGTTGTTAAAAATATACAAAATATCTATTAATAATTGAAATTCATACGATTTTTTCAAGGCAATAAGAAAATGGGAAATTTTTGCAAATCCGAATGATGTTCCAAAAGGAAATTTTTCTGCGTTGGCTTTAAACTTTTATATTAAAAAGTCTGCTATTATGAATAATGACGGAGTTTCTTTTTAAGTGAAAGATAAGTGGTTTCGTCATGTGATCTTATAGCTGTTGAAATTTCCAAGGAATTTTTTTTAAGTTAAATTTCAATTATTTATTTTTATAAAGTTTTTTTTTTTTTTTTTTTTTTTTTTAATTTTGCAAAGCCATCGAAAAGGGAAAATAAACCAATCTCATTAGACTGGATCTGGAAAGGGGGGGGGGGGGCTTTAATAAGAAGAACCTTGGTACAGTGACTCTTTAATAACATATTTAAATTTCATAGCAATCTAAGCATATTTACAAAAGTTCTTTTTCTTGTTAAAGGTTTTTTCTTCTAATTTTTTTTTTCTTGGAGCCCATTTTAAGAAAAGTAAAAGTTATTTTGTGAAATTTATTAATATTTTTGTGAAAATAACATTTTGTAATGAAAGATGAAATCCAGTTACTCTTGTTTGCATCAAGTATTTATAATTAATAACTTCTTTAAGTCTTTCTCCTAAAGGTTTCCTTTCTGGTGAACTTGTTTTGTATGCAAATTACACATTTTAAAATCCAATAACACGAAAATAATTAATGAAGAGTATGTTTTCATGAAATGAAATTTTGTAAAGGGGCCTATTTTATTAAGAATTTTGTGAAGGGACCTACCTGTTTCATTAAGAGGAATTTTGTGAAGGGGCCTTTTTTTATTAAGAGGAATTTTGTGAAGGGGCCTTTTTTTATTAAGAGAAATATTGTGAAGGAGCCTGTTTCTTTAAATAAATTTTTGTAAAGGGGCACAAAATAGGTCCCAAATTTTGCTTGGATCGACCTCAGGCTTAGCACTTATAATTTTTTTTCAAAGTCACACAAAAGAATTCAAATATTTTACAGTTTATGAAGTGTAATTGTTTGATAATATTTTTCCAATATTTTGCTAATGTTTTTCCAATGGAACAAAACTAATATATGTTATATTAGCAGAGCTCCGCTGGCCGGTTTTTCCCAAATGAACCTTGTAAACGAACCTGGAGTTGGGGGCCCCACTACCTTCGTCAACGTACACTACAACCGCTTCAGTCTTGAATCAAACGAACCTTGAATTTTTGTTTGAAATTTAATTGTTCAATTTCCATCCATCATGTACTATACATAGCTATACTAGGTGATTAAACCAGGTATATACCGTGTGGTGTCGGTTTTCAGGTTAAGTGTAAAAAGACTTGCCGATATACATATAGATACTGAGACAAACAGAAGTCATTAGCCACTTTTCAATTATGTTGAAGAATGTTAATAAAAAGAAACAAATCCTAGTGTAGGAATTCAGTTATGTGTAAAAAAAGTAGAAATAAAATGCTTATATTTTTAAGTACATCTTAAACGCTCTCGGTAAAAGTTTTTTTAATTACATTTCTGAAATAATATAAAAACAAAAAGGAAAATTTTCAAGTCAAAAGTTTTCAAATATAAATTAAAATTGCTATTTTAAATAAGAGCTATTAAATTATGTTCTCTTAGAATATGCAGGCAGTTATCTATAAATAACCTTGTTGAATTATTTCAGGTTATGTGGTTTTCTACACAACAGATAATACTCAAGATAGAGATTGGGTTGTCGAAGGAGTTATAGGTGATAAACTGTCCACGGTTATAAGGAATCTAATGCCAGATACAACATATTATTTTAAAATACAAGCAAAGAATACGAAAGGATATGGACCCTTATCATCTGAAATAGTTTACAAAACACCACCAGGTAAAGTTTCCATGTTATTATGAATGAAATAATTGATTTTTACATAGATGCCAGCAACGGATGCCCCTTTTAAAACTTAAGCAAATTTTCTCCTGTTAATTTATTTCTTAAAGTACCCATAATTATTTTGAAAAACAAAAAATGTTATTCGTTCAAGGTGATTTAAAATAACTAGTAGCCAGCGCCAAGTAATTAAATATGAAATTTTCATCAGATCAATACTGTCCACTGTGAAATCCATGCACAAGACTTTTTTTTTGCATGCATTTAAAATTAGTTGAAATGGGAAATTCAGAAGTTCATTCATATTATAGATATAAGGTGGTAGAGACGTGATTTCAGATTTTTAATATTTTGTAATTGTTATACTTCTGTTTTAATGTTTAAAGATCATCTTGGACAGGGTTTTGTTAGTCAAGCTTATTTCGTGTTTATATCCTCTATTTTAAAAGGCACAGAATTTGAAAACCAGAGTTTTCACAGACTTCCAGCTTGCCAATCAATTTTAGAAAATTCATTTTGGCATGATTTCTAAAAAATCACCAGGCCTAGAGTATGAGCTACAAACACATCTATTCCAAAATTTTATCTTTTCCTGGATTTCATTCTGCCGGCGCTCATGAGTATTTAACTTTTAAAATGAATAAGTAAATTTTTAAAATGTTGCTGAAATATATTAATTCATCTTTTTTCTAGGCTTAGCAAATAATTTCTTGTACATAATCATTGCTGCAGTTTCTGGAGGAATAGTCGTTATCATACTCATCATCATTGTATCAGTGGGGTGTAGAAGACGTCACAATGCTTATTTAGCCCCAGTTCAGAAAAACAGGTAAATATGTATGTGTATAATATTGAAATAATGTATTTTTTAAGAGTTAGACAACTGTGAGTTTGCTTGAAGCCTTGAATTAACATATAATATTAGACTAGCATTTTTAAAGGCCCCATTTAATTTATATGATTTGATTGATTTAAATGATATTATGGGATTTAACTGATGTTAAGCCCCAAAACATTAGTGAAGTCTCCCATAATATCAAATCTGAATGAATGATTTAGTTGATTTAAATAACATTACATTATATCGCTCACCCGCAAGAAAAGTGACACATCTCGACAAAAGTAAATTTCACAGCAGAGGCAAAAGAAAATGTGCATGATTTTTCTGTGAAATGAAATTATAGTACTTAGATGTATATGCAAGAGTAAAAAAGGGCATAAAAGCGTAAAACCCTTAAAAATGAAGACATAGGATGAGGTTTGGAGGGTTGGATAAATTTTTTACCTCACCACACAATCCACCCCTCTTCTGTGGTCACGAATGGACAAATAGCGTAATAAAGTGATTTTCCTTATAACTACACTTATGAAACTTTTTGTATAGCAAGACACACATAGGACAGACCTATTAGTGGAATGAAATGCAAAATGAATTGGTGAGCGATATTCAAAGGAAATTTGTAACAATAAAAATTTAGACCTAATAAAAGCAACTTCTTATTTTAATATTTGAATAGTATGGAATATTGAACTCTATGAAAGAAAAAAAAATCTTTTTTTTTTTTTTTTTGCTTGCATGTTTTTCTCACCCAAGAATACAATCTACACATAATAAAATTGTGTGTGTATATGTCTTATTGTCTGTAGTTTGTGGATGAACAATTGCAACCTCAGCTACCAAATTCAGGTATGAAGATAATCCCAGACCAGTGTTGCCAGTGGGCTATTTTTTTAAAATTCAGATATCTAGATTGGCACCACTTTTCTAAAATGGTAAAATTCTCATTGTTTTCACCTTAATTAACACCTTAAACACCATGCCATTAAATAAGGAGAATTTTACTACTTCAAAAAAGTGGTGCCAATCAAGAAATCTGAATTTTAAAAAAGTAGCCCACTGGCAACACTGTCCCAGACACGAATTTATACATCTCAAATCCTGATTGGCAAATTTTAATTAGTTTTCTTTTGAATTTTTAATCATAATTACTTCATTACATATTCTTTGGTTATGTCTTGAATCTATATAAAAATGTAAATTTTTAGATTAAAATTCCCGAATTTATCCAGAGCCTAGACAAGTGCTAACTATGTCTGGGCTCTGCTCACAAGGAAATTACAGATTACAAAAATATTCATAAGGTGATTGATGCAGATTACAAACAACTGAGTGATGATGAAGGTGCTTAAAGCGCTTTTAAATGCAGAAGATATGAAATTCAAATGCACCAATTTATTTGAAAAACAAGAATAAACAGATGTGTACAAAGCATTTATTGCATAAAATCCAATAGCATCTTGCTGCAAACGAAGCACAAATGATAAGAAATAAGAAACTTGTCAATATTTTACTGCAAAACTTTTTACATATACTGTAGGACCTCGATTATCCGACCCTCATTTAACCAGAACTCTCTGTAAACTGACATCAGTTTCCTGTCCTTTTTTTCAAGATTTTTTTTTCTTTCACATTCTTTGTGTATGCAAGTGGTCCTTTACAAACTACGAGAGCTCCGGCAAGCTCCAATCCTATTATAAGTGTACACTCCCCCCCTGTGTACACGTCCCTGTTCTAAACAAAAGCACTCTCCAATTCGAAATCTGGAAGGTTGTACTGCCGAGTGCCACAACATTCGAATGTTATTGCAGCCTCTGATTGGAAGCAAGCGCAGGAACAAAACCCCTTTTGTGACCTTTTCACGAACATGTTTTTGAAGTAATGTTTTTAAGAAAACTTCGTGACAGATTTGCATGACAAAGAATGGCCAATTTATGCCAAAAGAAGTTTCCATTTAAATCATTGTAAGTTTTTTGTTTTAAATGAATTTATTTTCTTTCATGTATAATTTGAATTTAGATATTTATTTAGCAGTTTAAATAGTCATAATAGCAGTTTGATGATGATGTTACATATTAAATTAGATGATTATTGATAAATTCTCGATTATCTGGAAATTTCGACTATCCAATGTAGGTTCGGTCCCAATTATGTCGGATAATCGAGGTTCTATAGTATATATTTTATTTTTTCTTATAATATTTTATTTGTGCCACAGTGGGAACTTGTGCTATTTTATTTCTATAATTTTCTATTGTGAGTGTTTCTATTAATTTATTTTATCTGTGGTATTTTTAATGCACATTTAAATGCAGATGTGCACAGTGTTATTTTTATGGCATAAAATCAAATACTATCTTGCTACAAATAAGGTACAACAGAAAAAATATATATGTTGGAAATATCTCAATAGTGTTTTTTTATTAAAACCATCTCTTTTATTTCATTCTTATTTATATTTTGTTTCTGTTAGTAGCTGCTTATGTCACTGACAACATTTATCCTACGATTTAAATTATTCGACATACCCTGATCATTCAAGAATCGAATAGAGAAAACCATTCTAGAGACCTGCAAAGACAAAAAATTTTCAGGTTCGGCAGCGTACCATATATATCTGACTCAATTTCTACAACAAATACCAATATTTCTTAAAAAATATTATCCATTTATTAATATCTTATGAAAAGAAAAAGTTGCATACATTATTAAATAAAAATTTTTTAAAGAGCCTTTTTGGATTATATGCTAATAAGAATACGGAATGCTAATATTAATTATTACTTAGACAATTATATTCAGATGAAGACTCGATTTAAAATTTAATATAATTTAGAACAAAGAAAATCATAATCTTTTAGCTCTAATAAAGAGAAAAGGTAGAATTAAAAGCACATTCCTCTTTATTTAAATAAACCATAACAAATATCTAAAGATTCCGTTAACAAATGTAACATATCACTATTATTTTTTTTTAATCTGCTGGCCAAACACGACCCAGAAAAAATAAAGTTCAGGTGTAGTCGGTATCTGTAGTGGAAAAAAATGTAAGCTCTGGCCCAGCTCTATCAGAGTCTTAAAAAAAATTAAGCCTGCACCTGGCTCGAGTCTTAGCAAAAGAAAATTTGGCCTAGTCTGTGCAAATGACTACTTCACTGTACCCATTTTCTTCTACATATATACTTGAAATTTAATAAGAATTTCAAAACATTTATTTATGCTACTTTGGATTTGGTGTACTATGGCAGCTAAGTTTATTTCTTAAAAATTAATTTTCATTATTTTACAGGTACGGAGCACAAAAAGTAACAGGAGGAAGGGAGCTGAAACCTCCAGATCTGTGGATCCACCATGATCAAATGGAGTTAAAAGAAAAAGTTAGGCAAGGAGAACATCCAGTTCTAACAAGGAATCCTCATGAAGCAGACGTTATGATTGATATTATGGAAAAGAAAAAAGGGTCCTATATTGGTAAACATTAATAATGTTGTTCGCTAAAGATAAAGATTTTCTATCTTCTTAGTGTGATGAAAAATCTACATATTTATTATGATATAATTTTAATCAAATATAATGTATTCACTCTCTTAAAACACACAACTTTTTATATCAAACATAAATATTCTTCTAGTTGTTTATTTTCATACTTTTGAATTATAAAATATTTATAAACTTTTGAAATCATGTGTAATTTGTAGGAAATTTAAATTTTACATAGGAAAATTATAATAACTTAATGCGTTTTCCAACATGAAATAAAGTAAAAATCAGCAAACATTTAAAGAGCAGCTTCTTCTAACTTTTATCAGTTTGTTATTTTTAAAGAGACGCATGTACTCATCTGATTTTTAAAAAATAAGTTGATAAATAAACAAGAATTTTTAAAACAGTCAAACATTTTTATTATTATTATATATTCAAATACAATTTTCGAAAAATAAAAAAGAAAATTTTCAACATTTAAAATTGTTTGTTTTCAAACAAAAAAGAAATGAACATTCCAATTTTTATTCTGAACATTCCAATTTTTATTCTGAACATTTCAATAATACAATCTTTTAAAAAAATGATGTAAATTTTGAAGTCTTTTATAATATGTAAATCAGAATTGTTCAGATATAGTCAAAGTACAAATTTATGTGTTAGCTGTAAAAATATTTTTTTCTCTCAGAAAACTAAAAAAACTTAATTTCAGCATGATAATTCACTTTTAATTTTGTACTTTTTAAAATTTTAAATACGAAAGATTCAACAAGAATTATTCTATTAATAATCACAAAAACAAAAAGAGTCTTAATTTAAAATTCATAAAAATAAATGCATAATTCAAAAACAAAAGTATAAAATTCAAGAGTGATTGCATATTTTATCTAACAATATTTATTTATAGCTTAAACTGTTACTTTCTTCTTCATTTTTTCACAGTAACAATATTTCTAAGTAACTCAGAGGGTTAGACATTTCATTATGACTAAATATAAAAACTTTCAAATTTTCCCAAGATTTGATTGTGATTAACTGTTGAAATTTCATTTGACTGATACAGAAGTAAATGGGATTCCTTCTTTACTGTTTTATCAGAGTTTTATGCATGCCAAATTATTTATTTATTTATTACTATGCATGCATGCATTCTCTCTCATTCCTTGCATGAATCAACATCAGCAAAAAATTCTCAAACAAATAAAAGCATGTTATATACTTTTTTTTTTTTCAGTTTGAATTATATTTTTTGCATTACTATGTAGATGAGTCAAAAAGTTAGTTACAATCTGTGATAGCTTTTTTTTTTTTTTTAAAGAAATGTTTGTTATCAAAACTTTGAGGGGAGATTGGTAAAATGTCCATTTTTAAGCCTGAGCAGATTTTTACAGTAAAGATCAGAAAGTATCAGCAATGGGGTACAATAATGAGACTTCATATAGTAAGCCAGTTTCATGTGAACAGTGTTATTATGTTGTAATATTGTCTACTGTGATTCGCCTATTTGCAGTAATTAGTTTTAACAAAATCACTGTTATCTGTCATTCTTGCAGTTAATGATTGTTCTTGACTTTCATTATCTTCAATGGCAGTATGGTTTTGTAAACCAAACTAAACAACATGCATAATTTTGCCATCCAAAATGTTTGCTCATAGTACATTTTCTACAAATGACATTGAATATCAACAGAGTTATACTTTTCCGCTTTTAGAACAAAGTTACTGCACAAAGTTTTAATTTAGATGCAACATTCAACTGAGATCACATGTTTCATGGCTTGAAAAAGCTAAAAGCTACATGCACAAGTTTGGTATGTGTTAAAGCTGTTCTCAAATTCAGACTGGCTACTTTCTGACACATTCCTGATATCACAACTCAGAAACTATGAAATTGGATAGTTTTCCATATTTTAGTAAAGTTAAAAGATTTTTCACAAAATTTGTCAAAGTTGGTGTTTTGAACCAAATATCTGAACACAAGAGCCTGAGAAAGATTATGAGAAGATGAGACAGTGTTCTATGTAACACATTTATCGAAAAATACTATTTGAATCACTTCAATAGTCATAATTTCCAACTGCATGCATTTATGTGAAAAATTTAGTCATACCTGCCAATTGCATGCATTTATGTGAAAAATTGAGCCTGTAAATGTGTCAAAAAGTTTCATGTTGTCCAGTGAGGGGAAAAAAATATTTTTTTTTTTATAATTGCCTTAACCCGTTAACAGCGATAAAGAGGAAAACGTTTAATGTAAATAAAGTTTTATTAATATCATTTATTACATATGATAAAACGAGATCAAAATATTAGATAAGAATATTTTTTTGAACAATGAAACTTTTAAAGAATTATATTTTATATGTAGCACTACTAACCAATGGCACTTTTAAAAAATATTTTAGCACTACTAACTTCATTTGCACTTGTTTTGCTGTGTTCAATGAACATTGTTCAATTCCACCCAGTCCTAATGGGTTAAAGCTGAAAATTTTACTAATATTCTATCAAATTTCATTGAAATGTATAAAAAGAAAATTCTTGCCAGCTGCAACTAACATTTTGACTCATCCACATATAATCATTTTAATTTATTTACCTTAAAGAAAGTTGTTACCTTTTTTTTTTATTTTGCATTTTATTTTCATTTGATTCATCACATTTTATTTTGCATTCTGGAATGTGTAGATGATATGGCCTCATTAGATCACGAGTGTGAAACTAGTCAATCCAGAGTAAAATCCTTTTTATTACCACCTGAAAATTTCACCTTACCTCCTCCACCACCTAGTAAGTAATGATGTACCCTTATCTAATCTTTACCTCATGCACCTGCTCATAAAAATACATTTTTCTGTCTGTAATAAAATTATTTATTATGTACATTGTCTATTTCAGCTTTAATCTATGATAAAATGCATAATTCATCATCAGTAAATAATCCTCAAATAAATAAGAGCATGGTTATATACTCTTATATAAATATATGAATGATAATAAGAATGTATTATATGCTCATAATGATACATGTTTCATTTCAGATTTAGATTTTTTTTTTTTTTTTTTTTTTTTTTTGTTTGCTTCATTTTATTGAAAAAAGATTCCTTAAATGAAAGATCATTGTAACTAAATAAAGTTTTATTTTTTTTAAATTATTAGTTAATGCTTATATAATGCTTTAATTTTACAATATTTCAAAGTGTTATATTAGAAAGATTTTCTAATGTTTAGCATTAGATTGTAAAATTTCCCTAATAAATAATACTAAAAGTTGGTTTTCAATGTGGCATTACTATTATGCAATAACAAAAAATGCCACAAAAATAAATATAAAGATAATTATGTTCCTTAAAACAGGGTGGGGGTGGGGGGGGGGTGAGAGAGAGAGATAATCATGAAAACGGTATACTTATCATACAGCTATTTCTTGTAATAAAATTGTCTAAAAAAAAAATAGCAATATGATTGCAATTAAATGCCAAATTTTTCTGACTTTGCCTAAAATCTATTTAAAAGTATGATTTTTAATCATTTATCTTATAAGAATATCAGTGCAACAAACTAAACTTTTAATCTTTAAAATAAAAAAAATAATATATATAGATGTACACTTTGTTTCTTTTTCTACCAAGGTGTTAAATATATATATAATATAAAAGTTAGTCTTTTTTTTAGCAGTAATTACTATGAAATAATTTAAACATTCTTAATACATTAGAACCCCGCTAACAGTTACTTGCCCAGATTAGCAAATTTTAAATTATCCGAAATTCCAATACAAATAGAATAAAAGAAGGACAGGGCAAAATAGATTAGAAATTATTAGTAGGCAATTGACAATCAAATAATTCAGACAACCCAAAAGAGAGTAACACCTCCTTTCAGAGTTCATTCTAGGATCAAGTTCACTTTGCCATAAAAGGGCACTTTGAAGAAAAAAAGGGCACATTAATGTAATGATAAATAACTAATAACTCTTCCACCCTGACACCACCCCCTAAAAAGTCTTGGCTACTAACCCTTCACCACATCCATGACACTTTGCAGTGCAGGGGTGATTCTTTTCTGAAAAATTAAGGCAGTCATTTCCGAAAATTAAAAAGAATCAGTCATAAATCCAAAAATTTGGACATAAACTATATCGCAAATTTTGAGAAATGTTCGCCGAAAAAAAAAAAAAACTATTTCGTCAGAGAATCGCGAAAAAACGCCAATTTCATCAAAGGACCTTTCCGGGTTTTTTTCTTTCTTATTTTGGCTAAGTTTTCACGGTAGCCGAGAAACGGGGTATAGAGACAGAGATTTATGACTGCGTCTGTGCTGGAATTTTACTGAAAATAATTGGTGTCTGTATGAGGATGGGGGGGGGGGGGTGAAAAGGAACAGATTAGGAGCAAAATGAGGCTAGGACGTTATATAATGTTTACGAATAGTTTAGAGTTTGCTTGAAATAAGCGATGAAATTAACTTAAAGGTCGCTATTTTTCCCTCGGTCAATTTTCCGAGTGATAGGGCTCGCGGGACGGAGATTTCGGACAGTGGAGGCATCGGGGCATCAAATTTTGTAAAGGGCAGGCAGGGCGGCCCACCCCGCAAAAAATGCCTAGAATGAACTCTGCCTCCTTTACTTTCAAGATGATTTTGATCCTGAAGAAATTGATGACACAGATAATATTCATGTATCACATTTTGATGCTACAGATGCATTATAAATAATACATAGCTGTGTAAAGCAGCATTTAGATGTAGCGCCAACTAATGTCATATTCATGAGACATTGGCAAAATAGTACTTCATTATACAGATCCACAATATTTCATTATGCAAATATAATAAATTCCTTCATCCCAGAGAATCATCAAACATATATATTATGAATTCATTAAAAAGTCTCAATTGTTAACAATGCTTCTTTTCATTCTTTTTATAATAGTAATTGCTTAAAATAATGTTAGTTTTAAAACTTTTTTTTTATTATTATTCATTACCAAGACTCATTTCCTTTTTTTAAATATTATTATTATTATTATTTCTAATAAATATCGGTTCAGATTACTTTCTTTGCTGTGAACCATGTGAGACTAGATCATTGATCCCTCAAATTTATCATTTTCATAAATGTAGACAAAAATAAATATTTTTGTCATATCACTTAAAACATTTTTTTCCCCTTTCTCAGCATTGTCAGCAACCACTCCTGTTCCAAATGGAGGATTAGAATCCCCATATGAAATGGGATCTAGTGGCTTAGCTCGACCAGTGTATCCAAGAACCCAATACAACATTCCTCATGCTCATGTAACAATAGATTCAACTCATCCAGGTTCGTTCCAAGTCTTGATCTTGACATACTTCATTACCTTGCTATCATCACTATTATTATATCAGGTTGTAACGAAAGTTTTCTGCCACAGCTAATATGGTCTGTGCAAATAGTTCGCATTGATGTATTTGCTCATATTTTGTTGAATGATTTTTGGCATTTGAAAGAAAGAGACTTGCTTTATAACACTGTGTTGTAAAATTCATAAAAAAAATATCGTTGCCATTAAGTATAAGGTGTCTGAAATGGAACTATCATGCTACCAGATTAGAACTATCATTTACTTCCAGTTCTGTTGCAAAAAGTCAGCTACAGAATGGCACTGAATAAAGTGTACAGCTTTAGGTACTAGTGTTCTATCATATGACACTGTGATGGTTTGGCTGAATGATGGTTATATATAAAATTGCAGCTAATTATATATATTATAATTAGTATTATGTAATGGTGATTTGGCAGAAAACTTTCGCTACAACCTAATATTATTGAAAAAAATATCAATGTTAAGTATAATCAATCAGCTATGCAGAACTATAAAACTTTTAAATTCTGAATGCGTTGAAAGATAAATTAAAATTTTTGCAACCACTTTTTTTTTTTTTAAATAAGGAATACATACTTTATTTAATTTAAAATATACAACTTTTTACAAAATTATTTTAACTTACTTTTTCTTTCTTTTCTTGATTTAAATAATATGGCATAATAAAGTTAATGAAAAAGGTCTCTCTGGCAATATTTTTCAGTAAAAAATAATTTTAAGCTAATTTAATAAGTGCCAATAAAGATAAAGTAATTTTCAAAATGTAATGTAAACTAAACTATAAGAAAAATTATGGGCAAAATTAGAGGTTTATAAAAAGCTATTTTTAGACTTAACTATTGTGTCTAAATTTCATTGTTTCATTTTTAAATGTGAAAAATATCAATTTTGAGCATAATTCTGAAGAAATAGCTCAATTTAAATTAAAAATTTCATTTTTGTGGAGTTTTAAAATAAGTATTTTGGTAGGTGTAAAATAAGTCATACTTTAAAAAAATTACAAAATAGAATTTTTGAAACTAATTTTTCTTTTCCCCCCTGAAAAAGCATTATTCATCCTTTCTATTATCTTTTCATTTCATAAATAAATTCCAATGGTTCTTCTTTAACTGTATTTTAAGGATCATCATCATCTACACTTGCATCACCTTCAGCACGCAGTCATCATCCATATGATCAAGTGACTTCTCCCACCTTGCACATCACCCTAGGTGGTCCATCTGTGTTGAACCCAGGTCAACATGCAGCTTATTCTAGCAACACAAATCCATCAGCAGCAGCTGCATCAGCAGAGTGTACGTCAGTTTCAGGCACGCTAAGCAAAAGGCCGCCAAACCACTCGCTAAAATCTTTTAGTGTGCCGGCGCCCCCTTGCCAGAGTGCTCCAACAACACCACAACCGAGACACATAGGTAAAATAAAATATCAGCACATATTTCACTATGATAATGTTGCCACTTCCAAAGCCTTTTTTTTTCTCTCTCTAAGCTATAATAATAACTATAATAATAAAAATCTATTCATTTAAGCGGACACATCAAGTTGTAAATATTGTTGTGCTGCAGTAGGTAGAAGTTTTTTTTTTTTTTTTTTTTTTTTTTTAAGTAACTGGTTTAATAAGTTTAAACTGTAATGGGTTCTAATGTGCTGCTTTTAAACATTTTTAAGCATTAAACAGACATTTTATAAAACAGGAATAGTCAAAATTCAATAATTATGAAACAATGAACATAAAAAATATATACATATAGCATATTAAATAAAATTCAGGTGTTTTAAAAAGACTGACTGTCACATAGAGATTTGAGAAATATTTATAACTTCTCGCTGTAAGACTGGGTTATATTTGCCATAAGTATTAACCAGTTTTATAGGCAAAGGAAAGAGAAATAATCAACTTAATGAGTTTATTTTATAGAATTTACATTTTATTTAATTTTGTATATATACTGCATTTATGGAAATGTATGACATAGCCAAATAATATAAATTCCTCATGTTTAATAAACACAATTTTCCTCAAAGCAACATTCGTGATCAGAAAAACATTCATGATTTTCTTTAAACTATAATATAAAATCCTATATATCACAGATAGTACCTCTTTTGACAAAAATTGATTTGTTTTAGCTTAATTTCTAGGGAGTACAAGCTATGCTTCTGTGCATCATAAAATTTATATTTTGATTTTGTTGCATTCAAAAAATTCATTTGTAAAATGCGTACAATAAGGGAGAAAAAAGCCGTCTGGAAGAAATTGTGACAATTGTACAATAAATCTAGGCCTATACTTAATTTTTTATATGTTTGATTCTGAATTATTTCTCTATTATCAAAATACTTACAAAAATGAAAATCTACACTAGTAGGAAAAAATTATTCAAAAGATAAAAAACAGAAATTTTATATCTTTGTTGTTTTTTAAACTTTTTCTGATCATTGTTTTTATAACAAATTTTTCTCATTAATATGTACAACATCATAATTAGTGTATTTAATAGTATAATATAAAGCTATTTATAAGTTTATAGTGCAATAATAATAATAAAAAAAAATAAATAAAACCCTGTAGTATGGGATTAATAACTAACTATGTATAGTAAATGTGATGAATAGAGACCTCAAGAAATGCATCAATAAAATGCACATTAAGGCTCCTTATCAGTCAGATCTCAAATTCTTCTATCTAAGGTTTAAAATGCATCCATATTTTTTAAATTTCTCCACAGAAAATTAAAATATTTAACTTCCTTTTTCTATGTACTCTTTTTGAAGGATATGATTTTATTTTTTGTTGAACAAAAGATTTTTTAAATATATATTTAATTTAATAATTTAAGTGTTAAAATCTGTGGTGCTGACGAGTTGGAAATAAGATTTTAACATTTAAAATGAGAGTAACTATGTATTTTACAAATATTTCGTCAATTTTAAAAATATTCTTCAAGAAGAAAAATATTGAAAGAAGAAGTTAAAATGTTCATTTTGTTGGGGAGAAATTTAAAAATACAGATGTATTCCAAGCCCCATACATTTAACATTAGAGAGGAAGATTTGTGATCTAACTGATAACGAGTCTTAAGTTTGAGAATCCAAAATAAATAAATTAAATGTTTACAATTGTGAAGTTTTCCTATAAATAAAGATTTGTTAATGTTGCAAAAAATTTTTTATGAGATAATTATATTATTAATACTTTTCTTTATTCAGATGTTCTTCAAAAGACAAGTAAAATATTAAAAAATTTATTTTCATCAAATTTCAGTGAAACCCCAACAAGCAGTTGCTAGTCCTCAGAAAAAGATACTTACAAGTGGAGGTCCATCCCCTGCAACACCATCTTCGCAACAATCAACACTCAAGTCTCGGCCCTCAACTATGCCAAGGCAACAAGAAGGAAGCAGTGATCGGGAGGACCTACCTGTAGGTACTTAAAATCTTCTGCTGCTTTCTATCGCTGTTGCTGATAACATGCTACATTAACAAATGCGGTTTTAATTTAAGCTAAAAATGCTTATCAGAAGTTTACTTGCTTTCATAACTATTTCATAAATATTTCACTCATGCTATGCCATTGACTTTTGTTTCTTTTAGCATGCTTCTCATTTATTAATATACTTAATTTGCTTCAAAAAAAAAAAAATAATAATATTTTTAACCCTTAACTGGAAACGTGAAAATCCTGTGCACAATCAGAACACTTAATAATTTACCAAATAGTGAACTTAAACATTTAATCTTTAATAGTAATGCATTAACAGGACCAATTTTTTAATATAACAGCATAAAAATAAGTTTGGAATGTCGGAAAGAGAAAATATTAAGGGCAGATATGTAGACGCAAACATCTCACAAGACGTACGTTTCCGGTTAAGGGTTAATAATGCTAATTAGAAAGACTAGATAATAGAAAAAAAAATACAGCTGCTGTAAGTGTTTAAATCGAAGTATATAAATTATGCATGTTTAAATTTTACTTCTGCAGATTTTCTTTTGTATGTGTAATAATTTTTACATTTTTAAATATATTACTAACCAAGGATGACAAAAATCATGACTTTTAATTAAAATTATTAGATTTTTTTCATTTAAATCAGATTTTTATATATTTTTTTAATATTTAGAAATTAAAAGTTGCAAAAGATATTGATTAAATGTATTATGATTAATGATAAAGTTTTCCTTACGCTATCAGTATTTATATTCAAAACCTGTGTATTATTATTATTATTATTTCTATCTATTCCCAACAAAACTCTTGCTAATTGCAACAACAGACAAAACCATGTCAATTAATATAAAAGAAAGTCTTACATCTAAAAAAACTAAGTCTTTAACAAGCATTCTAAATTGCTTAATGGTAGAACAAATAGTTCTTCATTATTTATATGTATAATTCTATGTATCAAACCAATTTTTCAAGCACTTAGTGTATTTAAATAAAAACAAATAAATATAAATAATTATACTTTTATTGATTTGATAGAAAAAAAAAAATATGGTAAACTTCAAGAAAATTATCTTTTTCTTCACACTAAAATTTTTAGATGAATTTCTTAAGAAAAAAACAATTAATTATTTAAAAATTGAAGTACCAATGACTATGAAAAATTTACAACACGAGATTCAAAAATTATTTTTATTCTTGTTTTGGCTTTTAAACCAAAACACAACCTTAGGTACTCTTTCATTTCTCAGTCTGTTTCTGCGTACTTTTTGAACTAATCCGAAGATAAAATACTCTTTTAACAACAGATGAAACAACAACCATACAAATTTGAGATACTACTCTTTCAGACTCTTTATTGAGAGCATCATTTTTCATATTAAAATATTTTTTTCACAAGTTAAATGGAAAAACTTATTTGCAACGTCAGATTTAAAATCTTTAAAGGAATTTGATATAGCCAGAAATTTCATTATTGAAGTAATAAAACTGGAACAGAAATTTCATAATGTAAAAATATATAAATATTCTTCCTTTAAATTAAAATAACACACTATAATCGAATAATTGTACTTTCAAGAATAAATATAAGAAACTTTTTTAGTAGATCATATCAAAATAGAAAAAATAAACTTTTTAAATGACATTTTTCCTTTTTCAGGCAAAAAAAAAGGACGTTTTACAATTGTGTTTTATATAGGGATGCATCAAATAGTGATTTTGGCCGAATACCGAATATTTGGCTAGCTGAATAGTAACTGCTAAGCTGAATATCAAATATTCGGCCAACCGAACAGTAACTATTCAGCCGAATGCCGAATATTCGGCTTGTCAAAAATTTTATATTTCAAAGTTTAAAGGCATTAAAATGTTAAATTTTAAAACAATTGTACAAAATATTTAAAACAGAAACTTTCATTTTGATAATCAAGAGCTTTTTTCAAGTAAACTTTATGCGGAAAAAAATCTGCTTTAAGCTATTTAAGAAGAGGATAGTTATAAAACTTTTTTAATTAATAAAATTTTAAATTTCATAGCTTCTTCTGTGAATTAAAACAAATGAATAAAATTTTCTTAAATTCTAAAACAAACATCTCAAAATCAAAGAGAAATTGTGAAAACACTGGAAGAAAAATTGTACAGGATTATATATTATTTGTTTGTCAGGAAGAGACTAAAGTAAATAAATAATACAATCTATTCAAATTTTATATGGTGGCAACTCAGCAAGAATAACTGTTCTACTCCCTTTGATTAAGCAAGGAAGTTTTTAAATGCATCCTAGATTGGTGTCTGGAGTGGGCGATCATTTTCAGAGATTGAAAACGTTGTTCTTAAAATCTTAGCAAGAAACAGATTATTTACTGGACAATGTTCAGGAACTTGCATTAGTACATGATTAATTCCTATGAAAATCCTCGTGATTGGTTAATTTTCTTAAGTAATACTTAACAGCAAATAAATAATGTAACAACATTCTCTTTTATTTAAATATATGATTATGTTTCTAATTATTCTGAATATCTTTATAAGTTGACTGTTAAACGTAGAAGCGGTATAAGGTTTTTAAAAATATGTTTTAAAAGTTTTTTTAAGTATTTGGTTGTGCCGAATATTTCGATATTCGGTCAGACCGAATTTTCGGCAGGCCGAATATTCTGCTATTCGGCCAAGTCGAATATCCAGTATACCGAATAGTTTGATATTCGGCCAAACCGAATATTCAGTAACGTGGCCAAATAGGCCAAATACCGAATAGATACAGAATATTCGGTATACCACTTTCAGTATTTTGCAATAACTAAATCATGTCAAAAACACATTTTTTAACATTTGAAAATCAACTGATAAAAATTAAGATATTAAAATATTGTTAAGTTTTCCCATAACTATAATTTTTGGTTGGTTAACCATTAAAAACGTGGAGGGCTTGCTGAGTGTATCCCTCAATGAAAAACACCCGTGATTTACAAGATAATTACATGATTAACACCTGCACTTGATTTACCTTCTTCCCAAAGACAGTCTTCAACCAATGTTTAAAGTTGGAGTTTGCATTTTCATTATTTTTGTTGATAAGTCACCACTGTATAACAGAATATGTCACCCATATATTTCTGTATTTTATTCGTTTTTCTTTCTTAATTAAATTTGAGTTTTTTTACATATATAAATTTGATGTTTATTACCTTTATACTATTACTAGACATCATATTAGAGAAGAATATCATCAATAGTTGATATTTGGGCTTTAAAAAGCACTGCCGCATGGAACACCCCGCTATTTTTTTTTTAAAACTATGAACCCTCAGTCTTATATTAATTTTAATAAAAATAGTCTTTTTTAGGTGCGTTCGTAATTACATAAATACGTAGCACCTATAGTCGTCGTTCAGTCCGTCCGTCCGTCCGTCTGTCTGTCCGCATGTAACAGAGCAAAAACTACCCAACCGAATGGTCTGAAATTTCAAATATATGATTGTTGCAAAATTTTGTCGAGCCATTTCAAATTTTAGGAAAATCGGATGCATAGTTTAATTACAGGGACAGTCAAAAGTTTTTCTTTACATAACGGCCAATGGGAAAAATTATTGCAAGTGGATTTTAATGATATTAGAGCCTTCCGAATGATCTGAAATTTTAAAGATATAATTGTTGCAAAATTTTGTCGAGCCATTTCAAATTTTAGGAAAATCGGATGTATAGTTTAATTACAGGGACAGTCAAAAGTTTTTCTTTACATTACGGCCAATGGGAAAAATTATTGCAAGTGCATTTTAATGATATTACAGCCTTCCGAATGGTCTGAAATTTTAAAGATATAATTGTTGCAAAATTTTGTTGAGCTATTTCAAATTTTAGGAAAATCGGATGTATAGTTTAATTACAGGGACAGTCAAAAGTGTTCCGAAAAAATTATTGGAAGCGCATTTTAATGATGTATCAGACTATGCACTTTACGAAGTGCAAAAAAATTATACATTCAGTACAATATGGGGTGCAAAAAATAATTATAAAACTAGTTATAGTACGAACGCACCTCATTTGCCACGTTTGACGTGCAATTTCCAACTTGTTATTTATTGATTCGGTGTTTATTACTTTTATACTACTACTGAACATTGCATTAAACAAGAATATCCTTTAAAAAAATTATTTAGGCTTCAAAATGTCTTAGCACGTAGAATACAGCACCATGTTTTTATGTTACTGTGTTCTTTTAAAAGTTAATTAGAATTGTTTGTAAAAATTCAAAATCTATGAAATTATTTTAACCTGTAATCCCGTCATTGGATTGCATGGACTTGGATGCCTATGCATATACTTCACAGTGCTCAAAAATCGGTGACAAGACTTACGCATTAAGATTACATTAAGATATATATATATATATTATATGAACCACTTCATGTCTAACTGGTTATCTGAATTATCCATTCTGAGATCTCTTAGCAAATACTTTTATTAACATGGCAGGGCATGAAATTCAATTTTTCGTAGGAGGGAGTCTCCCTACCAACATTTATAAATGGAGGGGAGTTGAGCTATTTGGGAGGGAGAAAAATATATTTAAATTCCACTGTTATTTTGTGTGCTATTTAAAGAATTTTATTAATACAGACATGACAAAATATCATTGAAGCGAAATTTGTGTTTGTACGCGATCCTTTGATGAAATTTGCGTTTTCTTGCGATTCTTTGGTGAATTTCGCGATCCCTTAACGAAATTCGCTTTTTTCCAGCGATCTTTGGCCGAATTTCACGTTTTTTCCACGATCATTTGACGAAATTCGCTTTTTTTCGCGATCCTTTGACGAAATTCGCTTTTTTTTGCAATCCTCTGACAAAATTCGCGTTTTTTTCCGCGATCCTCTGACGAAATTCGCGTTTTTCCCGCGATCCTCTGACGAAATTCGCGTTTTTCCGCGATCCTCTGACGAAATTCGCGTTTTTTCCGCGATCCTCTGACGAAATTCACGTTTTTTCACTGATCTTTTGATGAAATTGCGTTTTCCGCGATCGTTTGCCGAAATTCACACTTTTTACCGCGACCCTTTGCCGAAATTCGCGTTTTTCCGTGATCCTTTGCGACGAAATTGACGATTTTTTCTGCGAACGATTGACGAAATTGACTTTTAATTTTGACTTTTTCCGCGATCATTTGTCGAAATTTGCGATATTTTTCTGTTATTTTTTTTATCTCCGAATTTTCGAATTGATGATCGATTTTTCGTAATTTTCGGAAGCGAATGCCTTAAATTTTCGGAAAATTCGGAACAGAATTACCTCTGAATTCGACAATCGGTCGCGGAAAATAACGCGAAACTTGTCAACTGATATCGGGAAAAAAATAGTGAAATTTGTCTACCGGTCGCTTGAAAAAAATCGCAAATTTCAACGATCTTTCACAGTAAAAAACATGCAAAATGTGTCAATCGGTCGCGCGAAAATACCACGAAATTCGCTAGGCATTCGCGAGAGTTGACCGTAGTTAAAAAATGCAAACTTTCCGGAAAAGAGGGCAATTTTTTTGGACGGGAGCCTCCCGCCCACGATATTCTTTTGGACGGGATTTTAAAATTTTGGGCGCGAATCCCGCCATCACGCCCTGAAATTCAAGCCCTGCATGGTATTAGATCCACAGAAAGATACAATAATGCCATTAAGATTTCAATCACTTTATATTATAAATTTATTTTTTGAAAAGATTTTAAAGTTATTTGATAATATTATAAAAGATAATCTTTTTTTTCACTTTATAAAACCAGTTTATTCAAAATATTTTAGTAACTTCTATTTTTCCTCTAAACAATAATTAATAATTCCACTGTACTTCAAAGTTAATTTATTTTCCTCTGAAAAGTCAGACACTAAATAGTGTTAAAATGGGAGGATTGAAATAATACTGAATAGTGTTCTGTTACATACAAACTCAATAAAAAAATTATGAAATATTAACTTTGTGTGTATTGTTTTTAAACATACTTTATCTTCCCACAAGCTGATCTAAATTAAAAAAATTGTTTTGGCTCTAATCAATACATTCCAAGAGTGACTAATATAAATTACACAAAAACATGTATATCTAAAAATAAAAGACGAGACTTAAAGAAACACAAAAACTTAAAATAAGGAACGGAGATATAATTTTTATAAAATGCTAGGTTAAGCAGGTGAAAAACCTTTAATATGTACTTTTAATGTACTTTAAAATGTACTTTTTAAAATTTACAATTAAACAACCTTGTTGAAAAATTTATATTTACATGAAACAATTTCTGCTGCAAATGCAGTAATACTCTTACTTTTTAAAACTTTTTCCTGTATCATTTTTTCCTTTTTTTATGTACTAATCAAATATCTAACAATTAATTGTCAACATGTCAACTCAAGTTTGCTGACTGGCATGGTCATTGGTACATTTCTGTTGCTGGAGACTAGTTATTATTCACAAATGTTGCAATGAGCTAAATTACATGTTTAAATTCCATTTCTCCCTCCTTCCGTTTTTATAATAGTTTTGAAGGTAGATTTTACACACATACAATGTTCAGAAATAAATAATGAAATCAAATTTCATAACTTATTAACAAGTTTTTAATAATAATAAAAAGGATTTTTTTAAGTGAACTGGGGAATGAAATCTAAGGAAAAATATGCAATAAATTTATAACAATCATATTAAAGCAAGTCACATAATGAGAGTTTAAATTATTTATACAAATAGATGTAACTAAACAAATAACTTCAGAGTTGTAATTTTTGAAGTTTTAATTACTACTCAATTCAGAATTTTAAAATACTGATACTGTAAATAAATGTCTATAGCACTTTTAATTAAACTTGCTTTTGTCCTTCTGTAAAAGTGAGAATCATGTACGATGTTAAAAAATGTCAGATAAGTAAGTACATTAAAAGTCTACACGACCCATGCTCGAAGCCTGGAACGAGCCAATTTTCAATCACGAGACTTGGGCTGGGCCTTCACTCTTTTTTTCTGTACACTCGAGCCAGGTCAAACTAGACTTCTTTTTTTAAGGGTCAAGCCGCACCTGAATTTCTTTCTTCCTAGAGGTCTGCATGGGCCAAAATTTCCAGAAAAATTGAGCTTGATCTGACTTAGACCGCATGAAAAGCATCAATGACCCGGCCCAGCCTGTGCAGACCCCTAAAGCCTTTCCTCTGTGTCCATTTTATTTATTTTTGTAAAAATTATAGTGATCTTATATATTTGTTTAACAAAACCTTTAGTTATTTAATTTGGTTTACTAAATTAGATATATATTTTTTTAAATAAAATGTTATAGAGTTTTAAAAGTTTCCTTTTACCATCTTTTTCTTTCATTCTATGTTCAGTTTCTTACTGATCTTCATTTGAATGCAATTGTCTATTCTTTTAATTGGTGTTTATGTATATAATTGTCTTAGTCATAATATTGTTGTTATGTTGTATTCCATGAATTTCAAACATAATTTGAAAAAAAGAATCTATGCATAATCATGCTTTTTAAATAATTTAAGTTGTAGAATAATGTTGCTTCAGAAATATCGGTATGTTTTGTAGTAATTTAGTCGGACTGGGACATGTCAATAAAAATTTATTATGGGACAGGCTCCGGCCAAACTGTTAACTTTTATACCGAGCCAGGACAATAAATTTTTGGTACAGGCCAGCTCAGGTCAAACTTTTAGTTTTTATACCAGACTGTGCTGGACCAATAAATTTTTTTACCACTGTATGAGTCAGATTCCGGCCAAACTTTTAGATTTTATACTGGGCAGGGCTTTGCCTATGAATTTTTTGTACTGGTTGGGTTGGGACCAGGCCTGGAAATTTCGACACATGCAGACTTTTAACACATAATCAATGAGCTTGTCAACCTCCATGTCATAAGCTTGTGTGTGCCATAGCAGCACAAAATCATATTGAAGCACATTGTTTATTGAATTACATGCACAAAAAAGGATGTTAATTTTAAATTATCATAATGACAAAAAGAATAAAAATAAAATGATTAATTTTAGAAATTAAAAAAATATATTATTAATAATGATAAGAATGACTTATTTTATGAATAAAAAATATAACTATTAATTTCATTTATTTATATCTATTTTCAATAACATTCACTCATCAATAAAAAATGTTTTTGTTTTTTTTTCTTTTTAGCCTTCGTACAGTACTGAAGATCTGAGTGTTGAAATGGCAAATTTAGAAGGACTAATGAAAGATTTAAATGCTATCACAGCTAATGAATTTGAATGCTAAGTGTTTGTTTAAAGGGAAAAAACTGAAATTAGAATTTGTGCGATTTAACAATGAGCATACAACTGCTGCATAAAATGCTGTGATTATAGATAAATTTTTACTTTTATTTATCAAGACAATTTTCCTTGTGCAGAATCTCTCGGAGTTGAATCTACACACAGAAAACATCATTTTCATTGAAAAGAAAATATCCTTTATTTTTTCATGATGCCAAATGCTGCAATTTTTATAATATATACATTTGCATAAACATTCATTCAATTTGAACACATTTGATTATTTATCTGATAAATAAAACTTTAACAGAATGTAATAAATATTTCTTTAGGAATATCATTAAAAAAATGCATTTAAAAGTTTAAAATTAATACCAATTTAACAAGCCAAATATTATAATTTTTCTACTTATATAATTTAGACCATAAATTTTCAATTAGCTGCCAGACTGTCATCTTTATATCATGGAATTCCAATGCAAAAGGAATAATAATAATCAATCAAACTCCTAAACCCAGGATGTAACATATTTTTTTGTCCTTTTTACTTTCCCACACACATTCTGTACATTGCTTATAAAGAACCATTGGCTGTAGTGAGTCAAAAATTCAATTTAAAAGTTTAATTACAAGTAGCAATAATAATAATAATGAAGAAAAGAACAATATGAATTAATTGTGTCCAAGAAATTTGACAATGGAAATTGGAGGGAGGAAAAAGCTGAATAATTTGTCCAAAATTTAATGAAGCTTGTTAGACGCATGGCACAAAAAACAAAAATTATAATCTAGCAGTTGTTTTCTTATATCATGTAATTATATTATATATATACAGTAAACATCCTCTAATCCTGCACATTCAGGACTTGAAGCATGCCAGATTACTGAATGAATGTCGGGGAAAACATGTAGAAGTTAGAAAAAGAAAAAATGACAGTAAAACATGTTTTTTATTCTTTAAACTGCTTGAATAGAATTTTTTTTTTAAATACTCAATACTGTAAAGTACAACATATGTTCATGACTATAAAATTCAAATGTGCACTGTAGACCTACACTCGTAAAAGCCATATTAAACAAATCTTGACTATCACTTTGTTTTCTAGTAGTATTCTCTCTTCTTTTTTTACAAAGTTTTTTGTTATGATGTGCAGTTTCATAATTTCTGCATGTTCGAACGAACTGCTGCACTCAGAAAACTTGATAAATGTATTCAAAGCATCAGCTGCTTGATTCCAACTGATATTGTTTACTCAACCACATCACCTTCATCAGAATTAATGCCTTTGGGTGCTGTTAGGTTGATAACACTCTTAATGATGGCCTCATCAGTCAAAATTTCCTCTGTTGGCTCATCAATATCTGCTTCAACCCACTCTTTTTATTTCTTCTTGATTCAGTTGTGTCCCAGTAGCAGAAAATTCTCCAAGTGTATGCAACATATACTTCAGGGGCAGAAAATAATCTGCAGGTAAAATATTTTACAATTGAAACATTAATCAAACGATCACTTACCTTTGACATTATTATGCATTTTATTAATTTTACTAATAATAATTTTAAGTTTTTGTATTGTATTAAGTAATAAAGAGCCAAACATAATATAAAGCGAAATAAAGGTTCAATAGAAAAATAATCTGCAAACTAGAAAAGAAAATCTGTGATGCCCATCTCCTGTCTCGAACTTTCTGCTACGGCGAGTTGTGTTTCCGAAAGTCATGCCAGATTATCTAGCATACCTGATTATCTAGTATGCCAGATTGGATGTTTACTGTACATATATATTATTAATACATAATGCTTTTAACCTATTGTAAATACAGAAAAAAAAATCTAATTTGTAGGATCTTCTCAACTTTATATTTCACACTGGCATTCAATAATACACATAGAACTTTTTCTCTCAAATATTAATACAGTAAAGCATCTTTCATATGTTGCTGAAGGGAACAATAAAAAAAAACAAAAACATAAGAGGTATACTAATTTATAAATGTACGTAAGAAAAGGGGTATAACCTAATTAATAAATGAATATTGAGCGATAGCAATTGTAGATGTATTGCATTTAAATGTTAAAAAGCTTTTTGCACAGTATTTTGACATTTAAAATCATTTTGAAGAACATCCATTTGCATTTAACAAGCACCTTTAAAATTTGGACAAATTATTCATGGTTATCTTCCCTGCAATTTCTATTGCCAAATTCTCCAGAGAGATTTAACTCATATAAAGAAGATATTTTACCATAGATAAAGGTGTGTATCAAAATTCACATATTCCACAAAAATAAAATTACACAATATCGCCTCACACAATATCAGCACCAATTTAATTTCTGTTTGGACCACAAAATACTTAAAGATCAGCTTTGACAAAACTAATCTATAGATATTTTCTATATAGTTTCACACTATACGATACAACTGAAGTTAAATTTGATGCTCACAAAAATTACTAATTCAAGCTTTTAAATAGATCAATATTTGTAACAAAAAAAAAAATAAAAAAAAAATGTCAATTTTTATAAATGAAATGAGCAAAACCTTTCTCAAACACGCCAGAAATTTGCGCATCAATGCATTAAAAAATATAAATGAAAATCTGGCACAATAAAGAAACATCTTAACATTGTTATACATAGAAATGCTTTGAGACCAGAATCAAAGTATAAAATTAAGACACATTAAAGATGCTTTACTGTATTTATTGTTAACTAGACAAAAGCTCATAAAATATTATAAAGCCTCTTGCTGATTTTATTAAAGAATTTAGATGCTTCTAAATTGGAAATTTCTGGTCTAAAATATATTTTTCCAGAATGTCTTTCAAAAACTTATATTGCATTTATTTATTTATTTTTAAGCTACGAGTGAATGAAATGAGTACAAAAAATTCATTTAGTAAATCAATAAAATGTGCTTAACTCGTTCCTGTTTTATAAATGAATGAATTTATCACATATCAGTTTATTATTGAATCTAAATAAAATTAAGGACTTTTTTCTGCTAAAAATAATTCTAGTAAATATATATTTTTTAATGATTTCTTTTAATGATTTATGTAACACAAATTATTATTCAGATTATTTAGATTTAAAATTAATTTTTCATCATTACAGTGTTTTCATGTAGTTTGAGATAGAATATATCTTATAAAATGGGAACTGGGTACAATTAAACCATACCTTATCAAAATGCAGTAAAACCTCTAAATAACAGACACCTCTGAACTGCTGAATTTGTACACTATTCGGGTGCCCACTGTTCACAGAGTTAAAAATGCAAATATTTGTATTGGGGATTGAAAAAGCATTTGCAAAATAGAGGTGCCTGTTATTTGGGTGTGTCCGTTATAGAGGTTTTACTGTGCTTAATATAATAAATGTTATTTAGAATAAAATTTTGTTACATTTTTTTTTAAATGTCCCACCATGATTTGTCCTGATTTTTTTTATAATTAACGTGCATATAAAAAATTTTAACTTTTTACATGGAATCATAATGCTCAAATATTATAGATAATCCTCATCATCATCATTTTTTATGTGAAGTATTCTTTCTACAATACTATGTAGAATATGTACATAAATATTTGCTTACTGATGCAAATTCCTTCAACGAATGATAAAAATGTAAATTATTTTTCTTCATTTTAAATATTTAACATTGTACGTGCCAGCATTTTTCAAGGTTTTGAAAGACACATTAGAGCATGTGAAATGCTCAAAATTTCCTACATTTTCTATAATATACATGTTAATAGACTAACTGTGCAACAAAAAATTGGTTAATTTTTTTCCCAAAATATTTTAATCGTGCTATCTTACCATTAAGAAGTTTTAAGAGCTAAACATATTTCTAGCAGATCACTTTTTACCCAATGAATTTATAACAACTGAGTGCTTTTATAAAAACAAAATTTTGCATTTTGTAAAATGTCTCAAACTTGTTGGACATTAAATTGAGAAATGCTGGCCCACATTTTTTTTTAGTTCTTGTACAGTCTATGTGCTTTTCTCTCATAACAGTGGGCTTTTGTGTGACATTTCTATGCATGCATACATGAGTATGCATTTTGAAATAAGATTACTCTTCTTTTTTATACAAACTATCCAAAATGTATTTATACCAATGTGAAAAATGATAAAAATTGTAATTATCCATTGAAATTTCTTAATAAAGACAATTTAAGTCTATAGTCTTTATTTCAATTTAACTTCACATAATCATAACATACAGTGGGTGATCATATTAGAGCCACCTTCAATAATTGATAATTTCTCATTTTAGTAAGTTATAATTAAGTAAAAATGTAACTTTTTTTTAATGAAAGAATAATAATGCTTACCATTTATAAACATATAGTGAAAAACATTGTTGATGGTAAATAACTTGTTTTAAGATATAGGTGAAAAATTCAAAATTTTTTACTGTGACACATATAGAATTTTTTTTATCTAAAAATAATGCATTTCTCTATTGGTATGATGCTCTCCATGAAAATTGTAATTAAAAATGCATTTAACAAATACTGAAAGTTCCAGGGGAAAAATAGAGAATACCTTCCTAGAAACCATCGCTATTTGTTAAATGCATTTTTACTTCTAACAATTTCCCTGGAAAGAGAACTTGCACTATACCCATGTAAAAAGGCACTTTTTTAATTAAAAAAAAAAATCTATATATGTTATACTAAAAGATTTTAATTTTACACATATTTCTTAAAGCAAGTTATTTACCAACACTTAAATAATCTCAGAAAGCTAAAAACAATCATAAATAACAACCTGATTGTCAAGCGATATTTGACAGTACTAATGGAAAATAACTTGATAGGGCTCATATAGGACTAACTGTGACATTAACAATGTTTCTCACTATATATTTATAAACATTAAGCATTATTCTTTCATAAGAATAAATAAATAAATAAATACATCTTCACTTAATTACAACTTACTAAAGTAAGAAATTACCAATTAATAGAAACATAGCCTGCCAAAAATGACGGAATATGAGATATAAATAGATGTATACAACACATGAGCAAGAATATAGTTTTCTTATCTTGTTCCGCAGTGATAGATTTTAAGAATAAAACCCATTTACAAAAATAGGTCCGCAGGGGGGCAGCTTGGTTCCAAGTGTTGTGTTGATTTGAGGCTTTTTGCGGATTACAGGTCATGTCTATATTTTAAAATTAGATATATGTCTTCTTTTTGTTAAATAAATTGTATAAATATTTTTAAAAAGGCATGTGTATATGAAATGAAACAGCGAATAGGTTGCCAGAAAATATGTTGCCAATTTTCCTTCTTCGCCTAGGTCCCTAAAATGGGAAAGTATCGAGAATTTAACTTTTGTATCCGACTATATAAAGCGCAGTACTTTTCCAGTATAAGGGACTTGGTGTACTTTTTTAAAATTTGTCATAATTTGGGCTTCAGAAGTGATATTTTTGCAAAATGATATAAACAGCTATGAAAACAAAATTAATTAACTTTTAAGTTTATTTATATCTATCTAATTATAGCTGTTTTTTTATATACTTCAGTTTGTATACCAAAATAGTTAAATGGCTTCTTTATATTAAATAAATAGCATAAATAGTGAAAAATTACTTGTATATATGAAACAGTGAATAAGTTGCTGGAAAATATGTTGCCAAATTTTATTTTCTCTATCTCACCAAGGCTCCTATACTGGAAAAGTACCTAAAGCACATTAAAATCGGGCAGTTAGGAGCTCAGACAGTACAGTGCCGTCTGTTGGCTGTTATGTTATTAGTAGCATCGAGATGAAGATGTAGAGAAATACATTTTCATATATTACACTTTAAATTCTCACCCATAGATTTTGAAAAAATCCCGTAAAAGCACAGAGTTTAAATTAAATTGTAGTGACCTCGAATATGAAATATTAATGGCTTTAAATGGGAATTTCGCCAAGTTGGCTTCATATATGACAACTTACTTTTGTCGTCACATTTGGCGGTATTTTGTCAAATTTGACGATATATCGCCAAATTGGTCAACATTTGGCACTACTGTGGTAACCCTGCATTAGTAATTTTCAACAATTACTCATTACAATGAGGCGGTCCTACCAGAATTGTGAGGGACACACAAAGACTTGGATTTTATATAAATAGATTGAAGATGGCTTTAATGATATGATCTTAAGATTCACACTGTATTATTTATAAAAGATATATAATACTTATCATAAGCAATAATGAAAATTATTTGTTTTTTTTTACTATGTCTAGAGCTGTCACTTTTTCAAATTATGAGCCAAAAGAATTCCAGGAGACATATTTTGCACATGCATTTATTATTAGCATTAATGAAGATTATTTTTTTATTATTAGCATTAATGAAGATTATTTATTTTATTATTATTATTATTATGTCTATTTTTTATTTTTTTTCATATGTCAAGTAGATAAAAATATTTGAATAATGGCTGATAAAATTTTATTAAAGCTTATAAGAAAGAATGGAATAAGGCATTGAAATATTAAAGCTGACACTTGAGACATAGAGCATATTTTGCACACACAGAATATATGACATTTGCAAGCTAATGTTAAAGCAATTGGAAGTGCTTTCTACAAATGTATCATTTGCACTTAATTTTATTATTATTATTATTATTCTTTTTGCATAAGATATGAAGTCAAAGGCTCATGTGAGAGTTTTGCACTTTTTATACTCTTTTATTTAACTTGGTTTTGTAAGTAAAGATGGAATTTCGTAATTGATTTTTCACTCACTTCCTAATATGCTAAAATTATGAAAATTATGTTCACAGGTGTGTTTCTGGTGACAATACAATCTTTTAATATTTTTAGAACTTAATTATAAATTAATAAATTAATTTTAAAGCATTTTTCCACCAACCGGCTACATGTGATGAACTGCCAAACATTCTTTATGGTTACAAGTGCATACAAGTTAAAACAACAATGAAATTATATGCCAAATCAAGTTCACCAAAATTGACCAAATGTCTGTGAAACTGCAAAAATGAAATACTTCAAAGTAGAAAACATAAATAAAAAATAAAGAGTGTAATATATTTTTAAATATATATCAGTGATGGAACAGTATGGACCTCATTTTGGAGCAACAAAAAGCCATTTTGGAGCGATAAAAATGCTCATTTTGGAGCAGAAAATAACCATTTTGGAGCAGCAAAAAGCCACTTTGGAGCAGAAAATAACTATTTTGAAGCAGCAAAAATGCTCATTTTGGAGCATCAAACTGTCATTTTGGTATTCTTTGACAAAATTCCCGTTTTTTCTGCAATTCTTTGACGAAATTTGCATTTTTCCTGCGATTCTTTGACGAAATTCGCATTTTTTTTCGCGACTCTTTCACAAAATTAGCTTTTTTTCGCAGTCCTTTGACAAAATTCACATATTTTTCGCATGTTATTCAGGCTCTTAGTTGAAATCAGTGTGTTTTTCGCTATCTTTTGATGAAATTAGCGTGTTTTTCGAAATCTTGTGACGAAATTTGTGTTTTTTGTGACCTTTTGATGAAATGTGGTTTTTTTCCGCGATCTTTTAACGAAATTTGTGTTTTCTCCTACTTTTTTGTGCCCGTTTTGTTCGTTTTTTGACGAAATTAGCGATCCTTTGACAAAATTCACGTTTTTTTCGCGATCCTTTGACAAAACTCGCTTGTTTTTGGCGATATTTTGACAAAATTCGCGTGTTTTTTGTGACTTTTGATGAAATTTGCGGGGTTTTTTTCACGATATCTTAACGAAAGTAGCGTTTTTTTTTGCGATTTTTTGACGGTGTTTTGTTCTTTTTTTGACGAAATTCGCAATCTTTTGACGAAATTTGCGTTTTATTCGCGATCTTTTGATGAAATTTGCGGGTTTTTTCGCGATATTTTAACGAAAGTAGTGTTTTTTCACGATATTTTGACCCCGTTTTGTTCGTTTTTTGAGGAAATTAGCGATCTTTTGACAAAATTCACATTTTTTTCGCAATCCTTTGAAAAAATTCGCGTGTTTTTACGAAATTCGCGTGTTTTTTGCAACCTTTTGATGAAATTTGCTGTTTTTTTCGCGATGTTATAACGAAAGCAGTGTTTTTTCACGATCTTTTGACCGTATTTTGACAATGTTAGCGCTCCTTTGACAAAAAGTCAAGATTTTTTTCGCGATCCTTTGACAAAATTCGCGTGTTATTCGCGATCTTTTGACGAAAATCTCGTGTTTTTCGCGATCTTTTGTCGAAATTTGCGGTTTTTTCACTATCTTTTAAATAAATTAGCCTTTTTTCACGATCTTTTGACCGTGTTTTGTTCGTTTTTGGACGAAATTAGCGATTCTTTGACAAAATTCACGTTTTTCTCACGATCCTTTGAGAAATTCGTGTTTTTTTGCGACCTTTTGACGGAATTCACGTGTTTTTCGCAATCTTTCGACGGAATTCGCGTTTTTCGCGATCTTTTGGCAAAATTCGCGTGTTTTTCGAGATCTTTCGACAAAATTTGCGTGTTTTCGCGATCTTCTGACGAAATCTGCGTTTTATTCGCGATCCTTAAACGAAACACGTTTTTCCGCGATCTTTTGACCGCGTTCTATTCGTTTTTTGACGAAATTAGCGATCCTTTGTTAAAATTCACATTTTTTTTCCGTGATCATTTGAGAAACATCGCATGTTTTTCGCTTTCTTTTGACCAAATTCGCATGTTTATCGCTATATTTTGGCGAAATTCGAGTGGAAAATGATCGATTTGGCTCAAGAATTATTATCGAATTGGTGCAGTTGGGCGCAATTTTGTTGAAAAATGATTGTTTTGGCGCAGAAATGTGCAGCATTATAGATTTGGCGCAATTGGTGCAGCTGTTCCATAACTGATATATGTACGCTTTAAATCGATCAATATTTTGATATTAATTAAATTATATGTTGAGAAATCAATTTAGAAATCCTAATGCCATAGTTTAAAGAATACCTTTTTTCACTCTTCATTTGAGTATTCTTTCAGTGTATCTTGATTTAGAGCCTATATTAATAATGTGCAAAAATATTCTGCCATCAATCATAGGTTCACTGTTCCTAGTGCAGGCTCTTAAGAAACCAAAATCAACAGTATCTTTTATGTATGTACACAACTTATATGAAAACTCTTTCAAATGAAAACTTCCGATTTGCTTAAAACAATTGCAAGCTGATTTACATTGTAATTAATTAGTAATTAAAGGTTTAATACAATGAAAAAATTAAAAAAAGAAAGAAAAGAAATTTATGTGTCTAATGCCAAATGTAACTTTATCACCTTATCAGATTAACCGTCATTCCTTGGAAATAAAACTATTTTTCATTTCTCAAACTACAATACCATCTTTTTACTTTTTCCCCCTCTCTCTTTTTTTTTTTATACTGTATTTCTCAATTTAGTTGAACCTTTTGGAAGATTAGAAATTATGTTATAATATAAACAATACTGACAAGCTAAATAATAATAATTTTTAAGCAGTTTTAGCTTGTGATATTAAAAGTCATATGTTAAGATTATGATATTTGCAAAAGCCTATTACAGTAACTACATAACATATTATACTGTATACTAAAAAAACAGCGTTTAACCACACAATATCCAAATGAAGCACCATGAAAACAAACATACATATGTTGCTTGAGTAACTTGGACTCACATCAGTGTCAATAAAAATTACAACTCTAAAAGACATGAAACTGAAAGCCGAAAAACCCAAATGACAGTAAACAACACACCAAAAGATCATAATGTTCCAACTAGGGCTGGGCGATATACCATAATACCGCTATATATCAATATTTCTTTAAGACTGCAATAACGATATTGAGATTTTAATACTTCCGATATATCGTTTCAAACGGTATTTCATCCTACTTCCTAAGTTTCGGAAATTACAGAGTTACAGAATTTCGGCATGAAAGTTGGTTACTTTTGCAAATACTGCGCCGATATCGACACTTGCGTGATATTTGCAGTTTTGTGCAGGTGTCATGCACATACCAGAATATGGGCGAATAGTCTACTCTTCGGATGTACCGCTAATCATCGAGAATTGAAATTGAAAGACTCGTTCGAGGATTGGGCATTTCGAATACAATCGCTCATGGACTCTTGTTTAATTTGAATAATTTATAATGTTTAACTTTCAAAAAGTTTTCAATAATATGCATTTTAGATCAGATCTGCAGGGAAAATATTTGCATATTTTAAAGCAATATATAAAAATTTAAATTTATGTATCCATTTAATATGTTAAATTAAAATATTGAATTTTTGTTTTTTCTAGATAATCAACACACACACACACATATATATATATATATGTGTGTGTGTGTATGTGTGTGTATTTGTAACATTTTATACAGAACACAATTACATTTACAACCCTATAATGGAGTGACATATTAATTAAAATATATCGATATTTTGTCAGCGATATATTACAATATTAAAATTCTGATATCATCCAGCCCTAGTTCCAGCAACCAATAAGATTAACCCGGAAGTGATGCACCATGACACAATAAATCAACCCAGAAAGGAGAGATGTGAGGCACACTCGAAAAATTGTTGACCAGAGAGTTCCCAAATGTATGAATATAAACAGCTTCAAAAAAGTCTAAATCTGAAGGAGTATTGCATTTCTTAATAATAGTGGCCGAATCAAAGTTAAAATAATATTGCTCTTCCCAACAATGACAAACAATAGAGGATTTTTGTAATTATATTTTCTTAATATAGTTTATGTGTTCATTGATTCTGTAACAGAATTGTTGTTTAGATTGTCCTATATAGGACAAACTGCATTGGCAATTGTAAATACCCCAAAGGTCTTGAGGTGGAATTTTATCTTTTAGCAGTGATAAAGTTAGTTTACGGACTGGTTTGAAAACAATTTTTAAATTGTAATTTCTTAAAATATTGGCTATTTTGAAGCTAATGCTATTATAAAATGGTAAAATGGTGAGGTTAGAAAAAGAAACCGGAACAGAAGAAGAATCAGGATCATTAACACGTTTATCAAGACAATGAGAAATTAAACAGTTCATATAAGGCAATTTAAAACTACGATTGATAGCAACAGATCTAATATAATTCAATTCTGCAACAAGAGAATTGTTATCCAAACAAATTAAACATGCTCTATTGATCAAAAAATGCAAAACAGAGGCTTTTTGGGAAGGAGGGGGTGCATTAATTAAAATGGGGGGGGGGGGGTGAAACTGCAAAGGGTTTACGGTATACACAAGTGTCAAAGGTGTTAAACTGACGTGTGACTAACACATCAAGAAATGACGTAAATTGGACAACTGGATCTATTGAGTTTAAAAATAGTTAACACATTTTCGAAAGAAGAAATAGATGGGTTTAAGAGCGCAAAGGAATCATCCACATATCTATTCTATGCCAATATTATAAAGAAGTAAAAATTGTTTATTTGTAGGAGGTAAGTTCTGGAACTACCGAACAGATTCCAAAAGTAATGGTATCAAAATGATGGTGTTAGTACAACTTAGAATATAGGCTATATCTTATGTCCGTGCCACTGGCCAAAAGGAGGTGCAGGAGCAAAAAACATTCTAAAAATGCGATTTTTGTGTTATTGAAAGACCTAGAAACTAGGGATGCACCGGATATTGATTTTGCCGGATATCGGATATTCGAAGCTCCTTTGCCAGCCGGATTCGGATATCCGGCACTAGATATGTTTTTAGTTATATGATGAATTATTTCCTTATATAACGCCATCTCAGAACAATAAATTAAAAGCATGTTTCACACATCATTAAAACATTTTAAATGTATTGAAATATAATTTACAAAAACTATATCTCTTTGAATATCAGGGCTTGAAATTCAAGTTTTCCCCTGGAGGGGAGTTTCCCACCCAACATTTAAAAATGCAGGGGAGTTGATCTGTTAGAAAGGGAAAAAAAATCTTTAAACTTCGTTATTTTTTATGTGCCACTTAAAGAATTACATTTATACAGACATGACAAAATACCATTAAAATAATTTAAATTAACAACTCGAGATAATTATCCAAAATGTTTATTTTTATTAAAACAAAGGAACAGAATCAAGTTTTATATATATACCATGTTTATCTTTCATCTTTCACCTAATGTTATGGGCAATTAACAATTGGGTTCCTAAATGAATTTCTTAATTTAGATTTTATTCCATTTTGCGTGATTTAGCCTCTTTCACAAGTTACACTTTTGACAAACGGCACAGACCAACTTTTATAACTTTAGAAATTATTGGAAACGCATGGTTATGCTCTGTTAAAAAATTTTAGAAAACTTTGCAAAATCTGATGTGCATTAATTTTTAACAGTAAGTTAAAAATGCATGAATAATGCATATCGGTGATTCTATTGTCAATATCATACGGTGATTGTATGTCACTTCTGAACAAACTTGTTTTATTATATCCTTAATGGAATTATAGTCAAAACTGTAGTCCCTGGTATTTTTGTTAATTGAACTTATGTTCTATGCATTGGAATTTTAAATCCATATCCAAAGTTTGAAAAGGAAATAGTCATTGATTTTTTCTATTACACGATAAAAGGTTGATTTCAAAAAGTCATGTCCTAATCTGTGAATTGCAAGAATCAACTAGTTTGTTATTTCTAAACATGTTTTTTTAAGTTCAACCAAATTTAATTTTTTTTTTCTTCATGTGCCCCACAAGTGTAATCTCATTTTGTAGAGTGGCCTCTTGGACACTATTGGCCAATTTGGTAGGGATTGGTCTCCGGTGGTCATTACTGCCCTTTTAGTTATTTGCTATTTTGGGCATAGGGAAAAAACATCGCAAAATACATAAATCGGTCATTAAAAAAAATATTGCCGATTTCGTCAATCATGGTGAAAATAAATAAAAAAATTTGTCAACCGGTCGCAAGAAGAAAACTTAAGTGCAGGGGAAACCAGCAGCGGGAAAATATCACAAAATTCGTCAATCGATCTGTCATGAGCAAATATCGTGAAATTTTTCAGCCGGTCACAGAGAACAAACTAAAAAATTTTCAATTGGATGCAGAAAAACAATCGTTACTTTTACCAGTATGTCGCAAGAACAAACAAGGAAATTTGCCAATCGGTCACAGAATAAAATTGCTATATTTATCAATTGATCTCGAGGAAAAAAAAATCATGAAATTCATCGATCGGTCTCTAGAAAAAATTGTGAAATTCGTCAGTCGGTCGTGGAGAAAAAGCGCACAATTTTTCAGTCAGATGCAGAAAAACAACCATGAATTTTGTCAATCTGTCGTAAGGAGAAACTGTGAAATCTGCCCATCGATAGTAGAAAATATCACGAAATTTGTCAGTCGGTGCTAAGACATGCTCGTCGTTTTACAAAGAAACTTTTTCGGAAAATGATTTTTTGGAAACAGGAGCCACCCACTCACAATAGGGCATAATAAATAGGGCACAAATCCTGCCATCCCGCTTCGAAATTCAAGCCCTGTAATGTATATTAATAATATTGCATAAAAATGTAATTTAAACATTAAAGTATTCTGTTTATTTGTACAATGAAATGCTGATAATTGCGACTAGATTTGAATATAGGATTGCCTGTATCGATAATTGCTAATAATTAATTTGTACAATGAAATGCTGATAATTTGTACAACAAATTTTAACCAATTAATATGTGTATAATTGTAGAGTATTTTCACAAAGAAATACTACATACTTTCTTTTTATAATTTAAACATAAAATATCTACTAATATACCCATGATTAAAGAGTTATTTTCTCCAAACATAGGTTTAGTTGATGCCCTTTTTCTGTTTTAATTATTTAATATTGTTTTTGCTCTAAGTCACGTTTAGTTTTATTTTAAGTTAAATTATTTTTATATTTAAAAGTAAAAAGAAAATTACTTTTAATTTTAAATATTTATAATGAAGTTACAAAAACAACTAGTTGGATTTGCCAATCACAAAACTTTCTTCTATCTCATACATCTTAATATTTCAAAAAGTAGTTCCAAATATTAATACTTCAATATTATTAGTTCAATATTATACCAACTTTGATTTTGGTCTAAAATTTCTGCTTCAGTCAATTAATCAGAATAAGAATAAGTTAATCTCGATCATATTTATTAAAATCAAAAATTTTTTTGTTATTCTGTTGTACATCAGCTGTTTGTGAATAGCCAGCTTAGCAGGATGCAAAGTTCCCTTTGCTTCATGAGCCGCCAATATTGTGACGAAGTAAAATATATTGATGAGAGATGCCGTGAATAAGATAAATTGAGTTGCAGTAAATAGAGTGATCGTATAGTAAAGATGATAAGGTTGACTTGCAGTAAAAATAAAAGGAATAGTCTTACTTAAATGACAACAGTAGACACATTGAAGAGACAGCAGTTATAAAAAATCTTCTTTATTCACTGTTTCACTTGAGAGGTGGAAGGCAATTAGAAGTAGGTCACTGTACACATTCGAAGAGCATTCCACGTAGAATTATTAAAACTTGGAAGTAATTCCATGATAAAGATGAATACTGGTTAAAATCATTTTTTTAAAGAAGGTCTTGATAATAAAAAGTCCGAAATCAAACATGCGTTAACTTAAAAAAAACAAAGACCGAAGATAAACTTTTAGATATCGAGTTATAGCTATTGAAGAACATCGCTCTTTGAATTTAGGCGCAAGGCCCGAAATTCAAACGACAAATCACGTTGTCAAAAATAATACATACTTTCGTAAATCTTAAAATCTGATCCGATCTTAAAATCTGTTAAAAAACTGGCTGCATTGATATATATATTGCATAAAAGGGGTTTACAAAACTACCTCCAGAAATGATTTAAATCTATTTGTTAAAATTAAATTTGCGTATGAACTGTAGAACGAATGACAGCACAGGAAAAACGAAACTACAGTCAAAAGGCAAGAGGGGAGACACACCTCCAATATGACGCGGTCGACGTCACGCTGTTTCTAAATATAGAACAGGAAGAGGGGGAAAAGCTGAAATCAAAACTGCGGTAAAAAGGAAAGAAAAAAAAAGCGATTTGAATGATGTTTTGCATTGAAAATAAATAGTTTAAAACGTGAGATAATAATGCTGCATTACAATTTAAAAAATAAATAATAAATGTGATTGCTACATCACATTACCCCCATTTGCCGAACAAAATTTTGGATGACCAAAAGGTGAAAAAGGTAAATCTTGAAAGAGCTTTTTCAACAAAGGGAAAACAAAATTTTAAAAGAGAAGGAGCAAAAAAATGTAGAATAGTTAAGTTAAAATTTAAAAGTCATAATAAAAATTTTAAGTGCATGTGCACATTTATGGATCGTAAATGTACAGTGACCTAAAGAGAAAGAAAAAGAATATACATCAAGTAGTACATTCAAATTTCAATAGTATACAGTATACATAACATGATAGTATACAATAATATTAATATCAAGCCCCATTGCAATCACAGGCAAAGAAAGGCACCTTCCTGTGTAAAATGATCTCTATAAATTAAAATATTACTCTTTTAATATTTTAAAATTTTATAAATACAAAGGCTAAATAAAAAAAAATTTTAAGCCAAAAGAGACCACAAAAAAAATTTTGAATTCAATAAGATAAAAATAAGGTACACTTATGAATCAAAATTTATAAAGTTGCAAAAGTAAAGCAACATAAAGTCAGAAGTACCCTCTCTAAATATTCTGACTGCCTAGGAAAATAAATCATAAATTGAAACATTCGAAATGAAAAATCATTTCTACTAATCAATTTTTTCATAATATTGAAACATTCAAAATGAGCAAGTCATTTCTACTAATCAATTTCCTCACATATTGAAACATTCAAAATGAACAAGTCATTTCTACTAATCAATTTCCTCATAAATATTGAAACATTCAAAATGAATAAATAAATCATTTCTACTAATCAATTTTCTGCATATTTATAAAAATAAATTGCAATGAGAAAGTCGAGAATATTTTACTTTTATATTCCGACAACCTAGGACTTAAATTTCATTAATCATAATAATAGTTAAAAAAAATTGTCATAATCAGGAAAAAATTTAAATTACCAAGCAAGTGTACCATAAAAATATTTATTTTAATTCCTTCAATAATTTAATAGTAAAATTTAAGTTTCTATGCTTGTAAAAAAAAATTAAATTAACTTTAAACAACAGTTGAAATTAAATTAAAGAGCTGCAAAAATTTAAAAAATATTGTAGAGTAAACAGACAATCCTTCATGATACCTTGATCAGTGGACACATTCAGGAACTCTGTAAACATATTCATATAAAACACAAAAATACAGCAGACTCCAATGCGCATAAGAGACCTCTGAGATCTTGTGCAAGAGATAATCAAATAATCAGCATAGAAAAAGAAAAAAAAAAATAGTGTATTTTACAGATGTAAAGAAGCTCTTGGTATAAACCACAAATGGTTGGATATGAATAGTACTGTGAACTATTCAAACACTTCTATTTTGTTAAAAAAAAAGGCACAGTTAGCACAACAACACATCACCAATTATGAACATTTAGTAGAATATGGTGAATAAATATACTTTGAAGGAAAAATCGGTAGACACTGCTGGCAAAAAGAAGACAATGCATGGTGGTACATTTAGGAGTAACACTTCACTTAAGGATGATATAAATACATACACCATGATGAGTAGAGGACAAGATCGGTAGTCAAAATCGGTAGTGAAGAAGCACTTTTTAATTATGATTCTTAGAGAATTGTTGAAGATTCACTGACGAACACTTCAAAAAAAAGGTGCGCTGGTAAATATTTTCACTAAGAACTAGTGCTTTTCTTCATATGAAAGGTGCAAATAAAAATTTTCTTCATTTAAAAAAAATATATCTTCATGATCAATTTAAAATAATTTTCTTGCATAAATTGAAAAAGTGAGGCATATGGCAGATTAAAAATTTTGAAGTAATTGGGTTATGAAATAAGGAAAAGGCACTATGATAATAATTGACAGATAAAAATTTTCAGCAATAAGTAAATAAACAAACATTCTTGAGTTTAAACATTTCCTGTAATTCAAATAACAGTAAATTTTATAAATAGTTGTGGAATATGGTATAATGTAGAAGTCAAACATTTCCAATGCGAGGATGAAACTTTGCCGCTTACCCCTACGTAAGGATGAAAATTTTCCGCTCACAAGTAAACGTTGACTGGGAAATTCTATTGTTTATGAAAAAATATATATACTGATTTAGCTTCAAAACCAACTTCAAAAACACACTGGAGAAGATCAGAAAAAATATGGATATTTTACTACATAAATCACTGAGAACTCACCAGGAACATCAAAGCTGAAAATGGAGCACAAATCTTTATTGGTTGCTGTAAATGAGGAACAGATTTTTTTTTTTTTTTTGCAGGTATGTATTATAATATTTTCAGTACTTTCAGAACAACATTTCCATACACCAGAGAAGCGTTTCAAAAAATGGATTAATAACAACACTCTTGAAGGCAACTTCAGTAGGTAAGCAAATGTGAATAAGAAAGATGAGTAAAACTATTGTCATTTTAAATCATGTAGAATAAAAAAAATTTCAAATTATTTCAGTCATGAGGATGATACAGGAGAATGAATTTTTTTTTTTAATTTCTTCTTTAAGCAAAAAAAATGTCATTAAATTTTGATGAAGCTACATAATTCTGGAAAATTGAAGCACTGAGAATTATCATAACAGTTTGTAGAAAACAAACACAGTTCTTGAAATTTTATAAAGGAACACTGCACTCACCAAACACCAAAATCGATATTAGCAGTCAAATCGTGCACTAGATGACAAAAATATCTTGAGAATAAAAGTGGAAGGTGGTACAAGCAAGTTATTGAAGGTATTTTTGGAACAAAAATTATAAATTGATATATTTAAAAGTAGAGAAGACTTCAAAAAATCATGCAGGATATATTACAGCTACGAATTTCATGAAGAACTTCAGCTCCTTTGCAAGTAATAGATAAGAACAACTTCAGTAAAATAATTTAAACTTCAATAATTATCACAGATTCCAAGGGGAAAAAATAATTTGCTTCAATAAATATCTTAATTTTCATAATATATCTTCAAATTCATTAAATATTTTACTTCAATATATTAGTGCCATAAAATAAAATTAAAAAACCCAATGTAAGAATAAGTATAAAAACCATAGCCTCTTGTTAAATAAATTTGTTCTTAAAATCAGAGAACAATTGTTGGAATTCATTTCAGAATTTCAAAATTCATTAAAGATTTTCTATTATATAAATATCTTGTAATGCACCATAAGAATAAATAAATTAGAGAATAAATAAATAAATTTCTTGATTTTTAAAATGATATTTCATTCTTCAAAAATTTAAAAACAGCAATAATTTTGTCAAGACATATCTCAAAATGAAAACCAGTAAAGGAATTTTTTTCTTTTTTAATTATACTATGCTCAAAAATTTAAAATCATGGAATAAGTATTGCAAATAAAACTTGAGAACAAAAATTTCATTACGATGTTTGATCAATCTTCATCCGTTAAAAAAGTAAAATGTTCCATCTGAGAACAACAGAATATTATAATTTTCTTAAAATTCCATTATTAAAAAATACTAATTTTTAAAACAATTTATTTGAATTTACGTCAGTATTTTTCTATAAAAGTAACAAATCTGCAAAATTTTATGCAAAAGAAAATTCAGTTAGGAATAATTTTCAGGAACAAAATTTCTTCTAAGATTGAAAAAGATTACGTTTTCTTTTTGTAAGAACAGAAAATATTGCAAAAAAGAATAACAGCAATTATAATGCTAAAACATTTTCAGAATTCCATTTAGAAAAAGCAGTTCTTCTATTTGAGAACAAAAATATTTTTTAAAAAATTTCATCAATCGTAAAAAAAAATACAGTCATTAAGTTTTTTTTTTTTTTTTTTTTTTTTTAAGGCATTACGTTGTATAAATAAATCAATAACACCGAAATGTTCTTTTTAAGTCACGGAAACCAAATGTGACGATGTAAATTTAAATGTTGAGAATAAACATAAGTGGCGAGAATAGAGTGATCGTATAGTTAAGATGATAAGGTTGACTTGCAGTAAAAATAAAAGGAATAGTCTTACTTAAATGACAACAGTAGACACATTGAAGAGACAGCAGTTATAAAAAATCTTCTTTATTCGTTGTTTCACTTGAGAGGTGGAAGGCAATTAGAAGTAGGTCACTGTACACATTCGAAGAGCGTTCCACGTAGAATTATTAAAACTTGGAAGTAATTCCATGATAAAGATGAATACTGGTTAAAATCATTTTTTTAAAGAAGGTCTTGATAATAAAAAGTCCGAAATCAAACATGCGTTAACTTAAAAAAAACAAAGACCGAAGATAAACTTTTAGATATTGAGTTATAGCTATTGAAGAACATCGCTCTTTGAATTTAGGCGCAAGGCCCGAAATTCAAACGACAAATCACGTTGTCAAAAATAATACATACTTTCGTAAATCTTAAAATCTGATCCGATCTTAAAATCTGTTAAAAAACTGGCTGCATTGATATATATATTGCATAAAAGGGGTTTACAAAACTACCTCCAGAAATGATTTAAATCTATTTGTTAAAATTAAATTTGCGTATGAACTGTAGAACGAATGACAGCACAGGAAAAACGAAACTACAGTCAAAAGGCAAGAGGGGAGACACACCTCCAATATGACGCGGTCGACGTCACGCTGTTTCTAAATATAGAACAGGAAGAGGGGGAAAAGCTGAAATCAAAACTGCGGTAAAAAGGAAAGAAAAAAAAAGCGATTTGAACGATGTTTTGCATTGAAAATAAATAGTTTAAAACGTGAGATAATAATGCTGCATTACAATTTAAAAAATAAATAATAAATGTGATTGCTACATCACAAATATACAATACAAAAAAAAACTGCAAAAAACCGAGAAAATTTTACCAAAATCTCTGTTACAGTGCCACCTTCTGGCAGAATATTTCCAAATTCAAGGAGAAACTGCTGGCCATAGTCAAAAATATACACCACAAAATTGGTTCAATTCTATGCTTAACTTCATACACTTTTCAATGGTAAAATAATGAAAATAACACAAAAATCCGTATTATAGCGCCTCCTTCCAGCAGAATATTTTCAAATTGAAGAAGGACCTGCTGGCCATAGCCAAAAACATACCCCCGAAAAATTGGTTCAATTCTATACATAACTTCATACACTTTTCGATGGTACAAGAATGAAAGTGGCACAAAAATCGCTATTACAGCGCCCCCCCCCCCCCCCCTCCAGTGGAATGTTTCCATATTGAAGGAGGGCCACCTGGCTATAGGCAAAAACATTCACAAAAAAATTGGTTCAATTCTATGCATAACTTCATTACGATGGCAAAAATCGCTATTATTGGAAATATCCCCATCCTGGCGGAATATTTCTTATTTAAGGAGAACCTGCTGGACATAGCCAAAAACAAATACAAAAAATTTTGTTCAATTATATGGGTAACTTCATACACTTTTCGATGGTACAAGAATGAAAGTGGCACAAAAATCGCTATTACAGCGCCCCCCCCCCCCTTTCCAGTGGAATGTTTCCATATTGAAAGAGGGCCGCCTGGCTATAGCCAAAAACATTCGCAAAAAAATTGGTTCAATTCTATGCATAATTTCATTACGATGGCAAAAATCGCTATTATTGGAAATATCCCCATCCTGGCGGAATATTTCTTATTTAAGGAGAACCTGCTGGACATAGCCAAAAACAAATACAAAAAATTTTGTTCAATTATATGGGTAACTTCATACACTTTTCGATGGTACAATAATGAAAAGGGCACAAAAATCGCGATTACCGTGCCGCCCCCCCCCCCCTTCCAGTGGAATGTTTCCATATTGAAGGAGGGCCGCCTGGCTATAGCCAAAAACATTCACAAAAAAATGGTTAAATTCTATGCATAACTTCATTCACTTTTCGATGGTACGATGGCGACATACGGACAGACAGACATTTTGTATAAACATGTTTTGGGATATTTGACCCCTAAAACATCTAAATCCGTCGAAAAAAAAAAACCGAAAAAAATTCTATTACAATACTTTCTTCTAAAAATCCTGTTTAATTGTTTGTTTAGTTGCCTGTTTAATTGTTAAACTTAAAAGAAAGAAAGAAAATTAAAGTCATACTTTAATAAACAACTTCAAATTTTGTTTTACACTCTGAAAGTAAAGGTACAATTTTCTAAACGAAGTAAACATAAATTCTTAAATTTATTATAAAGAGTTCAAATATCAATGTTAGGAAAGCTGGCAATTCTTTAAACTTTTGAGAATTACCTTTTACTCATGAATAGTGAACTTACTTTCATATTTTACATTATAAACAAAATTGTTCGGCATTGTTTGGGGTCAAACGATTTCTGTTATCCTTATATATTCGCTTTGCTGCACTCTGCCGGATATCCGGCAGAGAAGTCGGATATCCGGTGATTGTGATTCGGATATCCGACGGTATTTCGGATATTGAAAAATCAGCTGGACATGCCGGATATCGGATATTTGCCGGATATCCGTTGCATCCCTACTAGAAACATGAAATTTGGAATGGTAGTTACTTATAAGATACTAATGATCTCTAAGGACATTTCTTAAAAAATTCAAAATTTAAAAGGGGTGAAAATGCACAAAAAGCGTTCTAAAAAACGTTCTAAATGGCAATTTTTACGCAATCTAAAAAATACAAAACCGATTTTAAAAAATAATTGTGTCAAAATGATGGTGACAACCCATGCTCTAATATAGGCTACATTTTATGTCGGTGCCACTACCCCTAAACGGGTTGCAGGAGCAAAAAAAGTTCGAAATTACGATTTTTGCGTTACTGAGGTCCAGATACATGGAATTTGGCATGATAGGTGCTTATTAGATATAAATTATTTCTAAGAATATTTCTTAAAAAATTCAAAATTTAAAAAGGGGTGAAAATGCGTAAAAAGTGTTCTAAAAAATGTTCTAAATGGCGATTTTTATGCATTCTCAAGAAGTACCACACCGATTTAAAAAATAATGGTGTCAAAATGATGGTGACAACCCTTGATCTAATATAGGCTACATTTTATGTTGGTGCCATAACCCCTAAAGGGGTGCAGGAGCAAAAAAACGTTTGAAATTGTGATTTTTGTGTTACTGAAGGGTCCAGATACATGGAATTTGGCATGGTAGTTACTTATTAGATATAAATTATTTCTAAGAATATTTCTTAAAAAATTCGAAATTTAAAAGAAGTGAAAATGCGTAAAAAGCATTCTAAATGGCGATTTTTATGCATTCTCAAGAAGTACCACACCGATTTAAAAAATAATGGTGTCAAAATGATGGTGACAAGCCTTGCTCTAATATAGACTACATTTTATGTCGGTGCCACTACCCCTAAAGGGGGCGCAGGAGTGAAAAAAACATTGGAAATTGCGATTTTTGTGTTACTGAAGGGATCTGATACATGGAATTTGGAATGTTATTTACTTATTAGATATAAATGATCTCTAAGAACATTTCTTAAAAAATTCGAAATTTAAAATTGGGTGAAAATGCGCGAAAGTGTTCTAAATGGTGATTTCTACGCAATCTCAGAAAGTACCCAACCTATTTCAATAGTAATGGTTAAAAATTGAAGACGACAGCCCTTGCTCCAACATAGGCTCTATTTCATGCTGATGTCACTACCACCTAGGAGTCGCAGAAGCAAAAAACGTTCTAAATTGTGACTTTTGTGTTACTGAAGGTTCTAGAATCCTGAAATTAGGCAGGGCAGTTATTTATAAAATGCAAATGATCTCTAAGAACATTTCCTAAAATATCGAAATTTAAAAGGGGAGAAAATGAGTGAAAAGCATTCTAAAAACTTTCTAGATTGCAATTTCTACGCAATCTCCGGAAGTACCAAAACGATTTAAAAAATAATGGTGTGAAAACGATGGTGACAACCCTCGCTCCAACATAGGCTGTATTTCATGTCGGTGCCACTACCCCGAAGGTAGTGCGGGAGCAAAAAACGATCTAAATTGTGTTTTTTGTAATACTGCAGGGGTTAGCAACTTGAAACTAAGCATGGTAGTAACTTATAAGATATAAATGATCTCTAAGAACATTTCCTAAATAATTCGAAATTTAAAAAGGGTGAAAATGGACGAAAAACATTCTAAATTGCGATTTCTACACAATCTCAGAAAGAAGCCAACCGATTTCAAAAGTAATGGTTGGAAATTGATGATGACAGCCCTTGCTCCAATATAGGATCTATTTCATCACTACCGTTTGTGTCACTACCACTTTGCGGTTGCATTTTAAAAAACTTTCTAAATTGTGATTTTTGTGATACTGAAGGGCCTGGCAACTTACAATTTGGCATGGTAATTACTTATGAGATGTAAATGCTCTCTAGGAAGAGTTCCTTAAAAATTTGAATTTAAAAAGGGGTGGAAATGAACGAAAACCATTCTAAAAACGTTCTAAATAGCAATTTCTATGCAATCTCAGGCAATATAAACCGATTTCAGAAGTAATGGATTCAAATTGATGGTGACAAACCCCGCTCCAACATAGCCTATATTTTACATTGTTGTCACTACCACCTGGGGTTACAGGAGCAAAAAATGTTCTAAATTGCGTTTTTGTGTTACTGAGGGGGTCTAACATTTTAAATTTGGAATGGTAATTACTTCAAAGATGCAAATGCTTTCTAAGAACTGTCGAAAGAAAATTCCAAATTTGAAAGGATGAAGTGAGAGGAAAGTGTTCTATAAGCATTCTAAATAACGATTTTTACGCAATGGTATGAAATATGAAACCGATTTCAAACATAATGTTTGCAAATTGATGGTAATAGAACCTGCTCAAACATAAGCTATATTATATGTCGAGGGTTGCAGGAGCAAAAAACTTTCTAAATTGCGATTTCTGGGGTACTGAAGAGGCTAGATACTTTAAATGTAGCACGATAGTTACTTATAAAATATAAATGTCCTTTAAGAACAGTAAAAAATAAATTCAAAATTAAAAAGTGGTGAAGCGATGGGAAGGAGTGAAAAACTTTCTAAAAGAGTCCTAAATTACGATTTCTATGGAATCTCAGGAAATAATAAACCGATTACAACAGTTATTGGTTGCGAATCAAGAGTAATAGTCCCTGATCCTATATGGGCTATATTTTATGCCAGTATCACTACCACTTGGTTGGCAGGAACAACAAGAAAGCCTTTAAAAACATCTAAATTCCGTTTTCTAGAGAATATTAGAAAATACCATCCGATTTCAAGGTTAATGTTGGCAAATTAATGGTGACAGTCTCTGTTTCAACATTTTTCGAGACATTCTATTTCAACTCTGTTTCGGTATTTTATGTTGGTGCCACTAACACCAGAGATGTGGTATACAGTTAGACAAGAAGCTTGGAATTTGACATGATGGTTAATTTTAAGATGTAAATGTGTTAAGATGGTTTCTAAAAAATTCAAAACTTCAAATGAATACTGAAATGAGTGCATGAAATGAGCATAAAAGTCTCAAAATACCTTCTAAATTATTATTTACTTGGAATTAGTTTTAGTTCTTCTTATTAAATAAAATCTCATTTCTGTCTATTTCACTCTTATAACGAAGTTTAGTCAAACTGTGGCTTAATTTGTAATTTTTGAATTGTTTCAAAAAGTGTTCTTCTACTAAAAAACAGTCATGCAAATATCACTTGGCATATTTCAACTATTACGCGAGCAAAGCCGCGGGGTTTGCTAGTGTACAATAAAATGGAAAATTAATAAGATTAAACAATTTAACTTCAAAGTAGTGCATATACAAATCAGCTAGGAAAGGACTTAGAGAATTACTCATCACTGAGCCATCTGACATAGAATAAAATTTTTTGAAAATTGAAAAGAATTTCGTTTTAAACAAATACTAAACAACTCAATAATGCAGTTTATTTCATCCTCTGTGTAATGGAACTCTTTTAATCTTAGGGTGTGATACTGAAGTGCTCCCTGGACAGGAACGTGCAACCAGAAAAGTAACATCAAAACCAACTATGCACAAAGAGGGAGAGGAGGAGAAATTTTTAATTTGATTTAGAAAAGGACTAGAATTATGAACAGAGTATAAATTAGAAACTGAAAGAAAAGAAAAACATTTAACCAAAAATTTGGCAAGTTGTATGAGGCAAAACCAATATTAGATGCAATAGGATGGAGAGGAACGCCAATTTCGTGTACTTTAGGAAGAACGTAAAAACGACTGCAGTTGGCAATAGAGGGAATTAATGAATTTTTAAAATTGCCGTCAATGCAAGTAGTTTTAATAAGTTTCCTAGTTTTCAATATATTTATATAGCTATTAGATGGATCACAATTTAATTTAACACAAGGACCTGATTGTAAGAAATCATGCACTTTATCCAAATAAACCGAATTGTCCTGTAACACTATTTGGCCTTCCTTATCAGCTTTAGAAATAACAATGTCATCGTTGGATTTTATAGAAAGTAAAGCATTACTAAGATCTTTTGTGATATCCAGGTTTAAATTCACTCCATTATGGTCGGTTGTATTTTTAATCAATACAAAAACCCTTAACGGGTTAAAAGTTTGACGCAGCACTTTACTTTATGGCTATATGAATCTGAAATATGGGTCTTAAAAATTCTGATATCAAGTTTTAAGTGACGCTGTGCTATTAAAATGAATTTATATATATTTAATTTTTCTTTTTTGTTGTATTTATTTTTAATCAGTGATACTTTTTCATTCAAGATATGAGTTTTAAAAGATATGATATCAAAATTAAAGTGACGCTGTGATCTGACTTAGATTAGTTAAAAAATTACTTTACACATACTTGTGTTTTGTCTTCTGAAATATATTTAGAAATTGAAACATTTTTTTTTTCAATACACTATCAAATATGTCATACATTTTCTCAGCTGATGTTATGTATTAAATGTATTTAATTCAATAAATTTATTTATCTTTTGCGTCACGATATCCAGAACCATCCGTAAAACTTGTGTAAACGTTTATTTTGCGTCATAGTATCTAAACTAAGTAAATAGTATGCAAATAGATAGTGTGATGCAAAGAAAACATTTACACAAATTTTACCGATGGTTCTGGATATTGTGACGCAAAAGATAAATAAATTTATTGAATTAAATACATTTAATACATAACATCAGCTGAGAAAATGTATGACATATTTGATAGTGTATTGAAAAAAAAAATGTTTCAATTTCTAAATATATTTCAGAAGACAAAACACAAGTATGTGTAAAGTAATTTTTTAACTAATCTAAGTCAGATCACAGCGTCACTTTAATTTTGATATCATATCTTTTAAAACTCATATCTTGAATGAAAAAGTATCACTGATTAAAAATAAATACAACAAAAAAGAAAAATTAAATATATATAAATTCATTTTAATAGCACAGCGTCACTTAAAACTTGATATCAGAATTTTTAAGACCCATATTTCAGATTCATATAGCCATAAAGTAAAGTGCTGCGTCAAACTTTTAACCCGTTAAGGGTTTTTGTATTGATATCATTACTTTTTTGAGGTTTAGGATCAAAAGATTAAAAAAGTACACCTTCATAGATAAAATTGGATTAAATTTTCCTAGAAACAAAATAAACTTAATGAAATACCAAAATTTTAGAAAAAGTGCATGAAAAATAGAATACTTTTAATTCATATCTTGGTACTACTTGCGGATTCGCCCGGAGTCCGCCTTGTTTCTTTGTTGATCATCGCCGATGTTAAATTTATTTATTTGGATTTATTTATTTTATGTTATGTTTGCTGTTGTTTATATTATGTTTGTTGTTGTTATGTTATTAAATTAAGCATAAAGTGATTATAAATGACCAACAAAGAAACAAGATAGCGGACTCCGGGTGAATTCGCAAGTAGTTCCCATATCTTTTTAAACTCATACTTTGAATTTATGAGAGATATGAATGATAAAGCATCAATGATTAAACTTTTATACATCTTTTTAAATTGAACATAATTTTTGCACATGCGATTATAAAAAAATAAAATGATGAAATATATACAGAGATTATAATTAATAGTAGGGATTGACCGAATACCGAATAGTTGATTCGGTATTCGGTGGTTCGGCATGTAAACTGAATATTCGGCCGAATACTTTTAAGTATTCGGCCGAATAATTGCAGATAAGTATTTTTTTAGAATTAGAAGAATTGTCTTTTACTTAGCAGTAGAATAGGCTAAACAATGAGGTTTAATATTATGTGCATGAGTTCAGAATTCAGCTTGCACTACAAAAAACAAGTCAAAGGCCATTTTTTATTTCAAAAAAACTTTTTCCTTCCTAAAATAGTCTACATAGGGGTGAAATCAAAACAACTGCCAACTAGAGAAGAAGAAAAAAGTAAGGAAGATGCATCCCTTATTTAATTTTAATTACTTCTACATTAGTTTTTTTTTTAATTTAAATTTATTTAATATGTATTTTCTTTAATATACACATCAAATAAGTATATTAGAGTTCATATCTGTATATCTAAGGTTATTAAAGAAAATACACACATCCAATAAGTATACTCCAATGCTTATCCTATAGCTTTTATAACCGTTATATCAAAATCGTTCAAATTTGTAATCTTCATCACCACAGTGTTAAAATATTAATCAAAATATAAATATCTATCAATAATTTGATAGAAAATAGTTAAATGTACAAATTGGTATGATACTTTTTGTATTTTGAGAACATTCCTATTCAATATGTTTATAATTAGACAGTCAGTAAATCAGCTTATTAACAACATTGTTTCTTTTTATTTGAATGAACTTTTGTTATTCTGGTAGTCCTTATCCTTAATAATAGCCTGCATAGTTTAATACTTTCATAGGTTATTTTTGGGTATTGACTAGTGATAAAATAATAAAAAGTGATGGGTTAATAAATTTGTGAGTAGAAAGTCATTAATTTTTTTATTAATTAGATTTAAGAATAAAAATGTAACTGAATTAAATTATTGAGAATTTCATTTCAATTAAAGTTTATTAAAAAAGCTAGTATATGCAAAAATGCGTATTAAAAATTTTCAAGTATTCGGTCGCCGAATACCGAATATTCGGCGTACACTTCGACCGAAGCTTCGGTATTCGGTAAAATTGCTGCTTCGGTCAATCCCTAATTAATAGCATAGCGTCACTCAAAATTTGATATCATTATTTTTAAGTTCCATATTTAAAATTCTTAGAGAATAAGATAAAGTGCTGCATCACTAACTTTTAACCCATTAAGGGTTTTTGTATTGATACTACTACTTACAGGGATGGGGAATTTTCAGAAAATCTTACCAAACAAAGATTTATTTTATGAGCCAACAAGATACAACGTACAGTTCAAAAACAATGAGAAAACACACAGCAAAAATAGTTTACACTGTTACTAAGAAATTGTTACTATAGTAGTCACTGTAACTAAGAAATTATTAATTGTTATTAAAAAATATATACAACAGAGGAAAGTTTAGTATAAGATAGAACTTAGCACTATCGAAGTAAATTTGAAAAATATAACCAACTATTAAAAAAATGTTTTTGCCAGACCTTATATAGCCTGCAGTATTTTCAAAGATTGCCTAAAAATCCACTCGCCCTGCGAGGAAAGGTACTCGCCAGTGGCAAGCAAAATGATATATTTCCCATTCCTGACTATTTAAAGTGTTTTCAACTGGTTATAATTGCAAAAGAAGATCTTTAACATTATAAAGATTATAGTCTGATAATTTTAAAGAAATGTTAATAGTGTATTAATAGTTTTAGTATAATGGCTGTGGTTATTGATAAAAGTTTCAAAACAAGTTATCTGACTGTTCTAGTAAAAGTTGCAAGGTAAGAGTAGTGTAAAATGATCATTGCATTCTTTTAACCAAGCATATACAGCATGGTAATTGTGAAAGTACTTTTGTATTTCAATGACATGTTTTGTAATTGTTTGTGGAGTTATATTGTCACCTAGAAGATTTAACCAATGAGTAGAGCAACCATATGCTTTAAGTATCAGTATCTCTTCATTCTTGCCTCATGTAGTTAAAATAAAATCCTTAAAACCCTGTTTTAAAATACTAGTATAATTTTTGCCAGCAACAAAAATTGTGACAAAAGGTATTTTTGATGTGATGGTCTTTTCCACTTCAGCACAAATTGGCCATCAATGGTTGAAGTTCACAATAATTTTCAGAAACAGATAGGTGAAATTTGTGATATTTACTTTTGCTAAGCAACGTAGATTATAGAAAATTGCAGACAATGGATGCACATATTATTAGTGACATTTTAGATACCGTGTCCTTGCACCATTTAAAAAAATAAAAAGCTAAACGTAACTAGAGATGAAAAAGCTGTATTTTATTTGGCGATAGATAATATTTTTTAATTGCCATGCGGCAGGGTTGGCCTTTTATGACTCATTCGAGACAAATTATTAATAATCTAAAATATTTCTATAGCAACAGTAAAAAAGTCTTAAAGATTCACTAGATGGAACCCGTCAAAACTTGATGGCACCAAACAAAAAAGTCTAACTCTTTAAAATGTTATTTACTGACATAACAACATCAATAAATCTCTCATTATTTGGTACTAATTTCATATAAAATACATTCATATCTACTACGATCATAAAATCCTTATTAGAATCGGTAGATAATAAACTATGTAGTGCATACAAATGCATTTTGTGTGCACTAATGTTAGATAATGACGAAAATGTATTGTACAATATTATCGGTATCATTACATCGGTACAATATTATCGGTACATAGATATCGGTATCATGCTGATCGATGGCAAAGCACTTTTAAGTAGGGATGAGCAATGTCTAGAATTAAATATCATGATAAATCAGCATCTTTATATCATATTCCGATATATCGATTTAGGAAAGTGCCCCCCGGGGAGGGGAGGGGAGCAAAGTGGTGGGCGGAGCACTGGAAGTGCATAAAATGATTAAGCAGTCACAGGCCTTTCCAACGATATGTCACATAACGGGTGTCGGCAAAATTTAGGAAAGTGCCCCCCATGGGGGAAAAGTGGTGAGCGGTGCACCGGAGGGCCATAAAATGATTAAGCGGTCACAGGCCTTTGCAACGATATGTCTTATGAGGGGTGATGGCAAAATATACAAAAAGACCCTCCCTCGGAGGGGAGGGGGGGAGGGACAAGTGGGGAGAGGGACCCTGATGGTGCATAACATGAATAAGCAGTCACAGGCCTTTCCAATGATGTCACATGATGGGTGTCAGCAAAATTTAGAAAAGTGCCCCCCCAGGGGTGTCCAAGTGGTGGGCGATGCACCGGAAGGCCATAAAATGATTAAGCGGTCACTGGCCTTTGCAACGATATGTCACATGAGGGGTGACGGTAAAACTTAGAAAAAAGCCCTCCCGCAAGGGGGGGACAAGTGGGGAGAGGAATGCTGAAGGTGCATAACATGAATAAATGGTCACATGATGAGTGTCGGCAAAATTTAGGAAAGTGCCACCTTGGGGGGCAAAGTGGTGGGCGGAGCACCGGAAATGCATAAAATGATCAAGCGGTCACAGGTCTTTGCAAGATACGTCACATAAGGGGGGGGGCAAAATTTAGAAAAGGCCCTCCCATGGGGGGATAGGGATGCTGGAAGGGCATAACATGAATAAGCGGCAACAGGCCATTCCAATGATATGTCACATGAGGGGTCTCGGTAAAATTTAGAAAAGTGCCCCCCAGACGTGGAAGTGGGGGGTGGTCACCGGAGGTGCATAACATGAATAAGTGGTCACAGGCCTTTCCAATGATATGCCACATGAGGGGTCTCGGCCAAAGTTAGAAAAGTGGCCCTGAGGACCCAGCTATATAATTATTATTTCATTTGTCTAATTAAATCCACTGTTGCAAATAAAATGTTATATTTCATTTCTTTATCGTCCTGATTCACACATTGTTCGATAACAAAGAGCAAATATTCATCAACATCGCTGAAATCTAAATACCATAATGAAATGAAAGACATGGTGTCTGAAGCATAAAACGCATATGCTCAGAGATTCAGCTTATACCGTCAATACCATAAATATATATATATATATGTATCATCTGATGTCAGTGATCACACAGAAAACTGCATGTACGATACTTATCACCCACCAAAACGAAATCACATACCATTAGTATCATGAACATGGAACCCGAGGAGTCGGTATTTAATATCACAATTTAGACTGGCAGAAGTCGCACCGTTAATATCAAGAATACTGAAACCGAGGAATTGGTATTTTTAATATCACGGTTTAGACTTGAGAGGAGACACTCCGTTAGTATCATAATAATCGGAACAGACGATTCAGTATTTAATACCACGGTTTAGACTGGGTCGAATCTGAAGAAGTGCTGCTTAATGTTGCGGTTTAATGAAGAACCACGATAATCACGGTTTACATCACGATTATGATATTCATGATATACCGTTTTGTAAGGTTTTTTAATATCGTTATCACAATTACCATTTTATATCAATTTTATCAATATATCGCCCAGCTCTACTTTTAAGTTATTTGCATTAAAGTACATACAGATTTTTACCACAGAAAACAGCGAATGCTTACATGCATAAATATATAAATACATTGGCCCAGAAGCAGAATTTTCTGCATCAGTCTGCAGCAAACAAAAATTTATCTGTGACCCAATAAGCCTACTATCATAAGAAATAACAGAAACACTTAAAGTAAGCAAAATTTCCATTTATAAAGAATATACATAATATAAGGATACAACAAATACCATAAATCTATAGACTTAAAGCAAATTTCAGCTATTTTTTAAGCCCAGCATTTATTTTTAAGTTGGTGGATTAATCTGCAAGGTTTAAAATAATCTGCAGCGCCCGCTTCCGTGCTGCACTGTTTCTGCTACTGGGTTGATTGGAATATATATATATATATATTTTAAACCCTCCGAGCATCTTGAAGGCATTCCGGCATTTTCATAAAAATGCTTATAAAAATAATTTTAATTAAAATTTTCTTTTCCTGTTTGTTTCTAAAATACACTTCATGCTCCTTTATTTGATAGACATCTTGAAATACAATTCTGCTGAAAATATTTTTGTCTACAACAGATTAAAGTTGTTTTTGGGAAACAGAAAAATATGCTCAAACCGCTCAGAGAGTTAAAATATATCTTAATTTATTTCTGAGTAATATTGTACTGAGTACTGTTTCGGCCAGGTGTCATGAACTGTGCAAATACCGAATTAAAAAAAAAAACAAAAAAAAACTTGTGCACACATAAATGCACTCGCATATTAAAGTATAAATTTTTTAAATATAAATCAGTGTTGATTTCACCCCCCCCCCCCCCCCAGAAGATTTGAGATTTTGTGTTTTCAATGGTCAAAAAGTGCAATCCCTCCTGGAGAAAAGTGTCTGAATTCAACACTGATATAAACAATGATTAAAGTGATGACCTGTAATATGCAAAATGCTTAAAAACAAACAGTGTCGATTAATTTTCTTGTTTATACAGTACATACAGTGTTTAGTTTTGCTTGCTACTTTTTCGGCCAGATGTCACGCACTCTGCAAATACACAATTAAAAAAAAAAAAAAAATCACTGGTGCACACATATGTGCACTTGCATATTAATGTATACATTTTAAAAATATAAACAATCAGTCAAGAAACAGTACAAAGTCTCTTAATTTTTAATCTGCATTACAACAGTTCTTTAATTATGTTAGCTTACTTATCATAGAGTACTTTTTTAAATACACGACTTGATTAAAATGTTTTGCATTACAGTTTAATTGCTACAAACCTACAAACTGGTTAATTTATTTAATAGAAAACTTACCAATTGCTGAATAATGATCACCATCTTGCTGGGAAAAAAATAGTGTAACCAGTTTTGTGCTTCACACACTAATTGAGGAAGCATGTAAAACAATTTACTACACTAACTGAAAGATATCTGCATTAGAGTCCTGCATCAGATCGGGTTACTTGCTTTTACCCGAACCGACTCTTGGTTCGGATCGGATCAATAGTAGATTTTTTGTTGCAGGCCGGGTTCACTTTCATTGTTTCGGTTTGGGTTTTGACTCTAATTGGTCGACCTGAATTTCAAATGATATCCAAAGTATTTTTTCAGGTTGAAGATCTATGTACAGGGGTGGGGAATTTCTAGAAAATCTTACCAGCCAAGGATTTATTTCACCAGCCAGTAAAATGCAATCTACAGTTGAAAATTTTTATGACAAAATTATGCAACTCAAAAATAGTTGGTTACTATTACTATAATGCATTCTCATATTTTTCTTCCCTATAAATTTTAAAAAAATAAACAAGAGATTAAAGTTTAATATAAAATAGAACTTAGTACCATGTTTACATCGCAATAATTAGGAAAGTTGAAAAATATAGCTAACTAATAAAAAAAAAAGTTTTCGGTATATCTCTATAGTTTGCAATTTTCAAAAACTACCTAAAAATTCACTCGCCCTGTTAGAAAATTCACTCGCCAATGGCGAGTAAAATGATGCATTTCCCTACCCCTGTCTATGTACAATAAGACCTCCATAATGGCTTTTCTTTCAAAAGGCAGACATTTCTATTTAACAAACACTTTTTAATTCCTAAACTTTATATATTTGAACTTTTATATAAGTTTGAATAACAGGCACCTCTCAATTTAAACACATGTAACATGTGTACATAAACTATCAAAAATATGATACATGTGGTTTTTGTGTGTATCAAAAACAAAATATTGATAATATTTTTCATATTTTGAAAATTATTTTTGCAGGTTCGGGTCGTATTGACTTAAAATCAGACATGGTACAGGCTCAGCAAAAAAAAAAAAAAGCTGAACTTTCACAGCCTCACAGACTTTTTACGAAATTCGAAATTTTCCGTAACATTTTGAGGAAATTTTCATTTATTCTGCGATCCCTTGACAAAATTAGTCTTTTTCTGCGACCATTTGACGAATCTTACCACAGGAATCTTATTAATGCATGAATTTTGTCTATCATCACTGTAGATTATAAATGTATGTAGAGAAATTTCTAAATCGCTCTTGTGAAGGAAAAGAAAATCAAAAAATTCACAAGTTGGTTACAAGAAATTCTTCAGTTAGTCATGAAGAAAAAAAAAAAATCGATTAATTTGCCCATCTACTGCTTAAAAAATCACAAAATTCATCAATCAGTCACAGATGAAAAAGAAAAATCGACAGTCGGTTGTTAGGGGAAAAATCATAAAATTTGTCAAGTGGTCACATAAAAAACATACAAAAATTGCCAATCGGTAGGAGAAAACATACGATTCATTCATAATTAATATCCATTATGAGGTTTTTAGGTTAAGAAGGAATGATTTTTTTTTCTTTTTCAGAACTGAATGGCTGAAATTTCAGAACAGAATCACCCCTTGCTCTTGAAAATAAAAGTGATGTTCTCAGAAAATCATTGGCAAAAAAATAATTCCCCCCCCCCCCCCCCCCCCCTGAAATCATGCCGTGTTGGACAGCGCTGATAAAATACATTAAATGTTTTCCCACCAATCAAAACACTCATAATTTTATTGTCAGTGTATGTGAATGAATTCTTACTTTGGAAAAAAGCTTTTTAAAATAGGATTACACATATTATGTATTTTGAAATTTATTTATTCTGACTTTTTGGGAATTAATCGTGAACTTTTCTTTTGATTTAGTAATCTTAATGGTCTTCAGATTTTCAAGTGGAAGCTGTTTAGAAATCTATTGGTATGCATCATATGATAGGGCACAGAGAATGTCACTTTGGTGGTTTTTAACACAAATCGCAACCGTCTGTCAACAAACATTGAAAAAACAATGATAACTTAGTTTAAAATATTTTTTGAGTTATGGGGATCCCACAATAAACAATTTAATTAATTTGTAATTCTGACTTTGAATTTTAAATTTACTTTAGTGAAAGCATTGAAAAATCCATTTATTTGTTCCCATCAGAAACATTATAATCTGTTCTAGCTAAATAGTTTTAAGTTTTTTTAGTACCTTTTTTCGCGAAAAATCAATCGGCAAAATTAAGAACTTCATTTTGTTTAAATTTGTTAATATTTAAAGATATTTTAGTTAAAACATTGTGATTAAACATTCATTGTAAGATATCTGCTTTAAAAATTTATATTTGTCTCAGCCTTTCCAAGTATTAAAATTTTCAGGCTTAATTTAACATATAATTTTTTATTAATGATTCAATTGTTAAAATTATCATTTTAGTTACATTTTCTAAAGAGTCAAGAACATATTTTTTGTTACTCGATATGTAATCAAAACGAAAGTTTAAGTTACTGCTGGATATTAAAACATTCCTATCGTAATCGATATGTAAACAAAAGTTTTCAGAAATTTCTGTTGCCCTTTTCAGAAGAAGCTATTCAACTATGAAGCCATAAGGTATTATAAAAATAATTATTGATGCTGGATATTAAAACATTAATAGATATTTCAAGAGAAAATAAAAGGTTCGTAATATCTACAAAACGATAGCGTGGTTAGGTTAAATCGGCAGAAAATAAAAAAGGACACATTAAATCTAAGTAAATCAAAAGAAAAGTTAAAAATGGAATCGTAAATCAGATTAAAAAACAAATAATAAATTAACAAAATACCTAATAAAGTGTAATCCAATAATTATTTATGCAAAGCAATGAGAAATAGCAATGGTTGAGTTGAGTCACAAGTCGAAAACCTCGAGTCACGATCATGAACAAAAAATTAAAAATAATTTTTTTTGAAAATTGAAAAAGAATGATAAATAACAATTATATTGAATACATATAATTAAAAATAAAATTCTCCTTTTTTAAAAATGAATCTAAATATTTTTTCGACAAAAAGCAGTAATATGGAATAATAATTTCTTCATAACAAAAGAGAAAGATAATATCAATCGAAATTTCATTTAATATATTTAATATTTTAAAACACATAATAATTAACATTTAAAATTTTAATATTAAAAAAAAAAAAAAGATTTACTGCCTACATTCAGATTGTTAACTCAACTTAGAATACCTAAAATGACTTTGCAAATCTTCTGATTTTATATTTTATACTCACAGCAGATGGATTAAGACTCCTCCTACATACGAAGTGACGTCAAACCTATTCACCAATCACAGACGAGAAAAGTAAAAAAAGCGATTTTTTAAAATAACGATTTTTAAAATAAAACGGGTTTTCCCAGAAAAAAGAAAAGTGTTATTCACCTCGTATTAATCAGATTTATATTATAATATCAATTTGAAGAAAATCGTTAGAAGCGTTTTCGAGATTTTCATATTAGGAACTTCCTCGATAATCATACCAACGTTTTCACTTTAAAAATGGCTATTTAAATCTCAAAATATACTGCACGTAGAAATGTAAAAATTTCAGTATACGATTAGACTGCAGATATAAGACTGTTCTAGAAAATTCAGAACAATAGGACCTATATCTGCTGAGTTATTAAAAGGCGGCTTTTCGCGTTTTCTTTGATCTCAAGTTAGCTGTATATATAGAGTTCCGCCATCTACGAATTCTACGATACGATACGATACGATTTTAATGATACGATACGATACGATTTTAGGCTTAAGGCTGCGTCACTCGGAATACTACCGTCTTCCATGATAAGAATCCTAATGGAATCCTTTTGAAAACTAGATAGTTTACGCAATTCAATTTTGATTCAGTCACTATTAAGAAATGTAATATTTCTTCAGATTTAGACTTTTTTGAAGCTGTTTATATTCATACATTTAGAAATTCCTGGTCAACGATTTTTTAAGTGTACCGTATTTTTCAGCCTATAATCCGCAGATTATCTGTTAAAAAACTTCAAAAATTTTAAGTGCGGATTATCTGCTGACATTTTTTTAAGCAGAAGTTCATGTCAGATATCCTGTTTCTACCGGCAGTCAAAATAAAAAAGTAAACAGCCATCACACGATTGTTTACTATCGACTGTTCGCGGAGTTGCTCGTGATTCGTTCACATATGACGTGTACATGCTAGCGGGAGTGGCTTCCGATTTATGTGTTATAATTTTTAGCCTTTTGGCAACATGTTTTTATGAAGAACAAAACGTTTCTCAACTCATCTCTTTCAAAAACTGCAATGCAATATAATAAATAATGTCTAACAGAAAACGTGTTATTTAAAACTACAGAATTTAAACTGAACATTATTATAAAAGAAGAAAATGATTTAAAAACAGCAATTATTATAGAATTATCTGTATTCACAAGAGTCTACGTTTTAGATATAAGATGCAATGAAAAAAAAGCATTTGTATTTTTAACTTGTAATTATTTTTTTTTCAATTATTTTATTACAATTATCATTTAAATAGAGAAACTAAATAAATAGGGAGGTGGTTTATTAGTAGTACTTTGGAATATTGAAAACAACGAGTAATCCTCATATAGTCCTGCGTATTATAGGCCGATGCGGATTATCTACCGACATTTTTTTATAAGCCCTAAAAATTGCGGCTGCGGATTATAGGCCGAAAAATACGGTACCTTACATCTCACGTTTCTAGACTGATTTATTGTGTCACGGTGCACCACTTCAGGCTTAATCTCATTGGTTGCTGGAACATGATGGTCTTTCGGAGTGTTGTTTACTGTCATTTGGGTTTTCGCCTGTCACGTCTTTGGGGGTTGTCATTTAAATTTTTATTGACCCTGATGATGCAAGTCCAGGTCACTCACGAAACATACGTTCATTTTCATGGTGCTTCATTTGGATATTGTGTTTAAATATTGGTTTATTAGTGTTCAGTTTAGACACAAGTTTTTAATTCATTATACTGTGTATACAGAATATTTCTTATCTGCACTGCATTTTTCTGCCACAATTTATCATTTGTAAATATTAAATAACTATGCAGGTGCTTTGCAAAATGTACCAATTTTTGGAAGACTTTTTCTCTTTCAATATAGCAAATAAAGCAATGCAGAATTTCTCAATTCCTTTTATTGCTTGTAAAAGACATTAATGGAATACAGTTTAGGAGAACAAGCAATACTATTGAGAAATTTGCAAAACAGTGTTTTCATTATTTATTAAATTTATTGAAAGGGGAAGACTGTTAGTTAACTGAGGAGATGCTGTTGTAAAATTTGAGTCCAGTATTTTCTGGTTACTAAAATGCAAGTAAATGTGAACTCTGAGATTATGCCAATAGCAAAGTACAAGTAAACTTTTGATTCTCACTTGGGAGTACATCCCAAGCGAATTTTTTTTTAGAATGCATGCTATCATTAGACTCAACATGATGCTTCATTATTCTAACAAATCAGGAAAAATGTAGCATACTTATTCTTTCTTTAATTTTGGTTAACCAATTTATATTAAAAGAACCATTTTCAGAGCTTTGTTTAACACAATATTCTGAACATCAGGAATCATACACATTTGTAAAAATACCCAGTAAAAAGATCTCAATACTTATTCAAAAAAATTCAGTTCAGTCTTTAAATGAAGTAATAGTATACACATAAAGGAATACTGATGAAAAATCTTAGTGAAAAATAGTAAAGGATGATTAATAAACTTTTCATGTAAAATTTACACAGATAGCTTTTTTAATAAAACAATCTTTCAAAAGTAAGGATGAAATATATACAAAGGAAAATATTAGACTAAGTGTATATCATACATGTGATAAATCACGATATGAATAACTATACTACAAATAAAATAATCAAATATGCTAAAGAGAACCTACAATATTTATTACAAAACTGATATATACAATCTTCAAAAATATGCACTTTCAAATTCACATTTGTGTCCATAAGCACAATTTTTAAAATAATATACTTATTCAGTTGGGTCATTTAAATCTAAGTCCTCAGTTGGAAGAACTTCAGTGCTATCAAGCATCTCTGTAGAAGGCTCAGTTGAAGTTTCTGCAGAACTATTATTAACAGACTTTTTGCGTCTACCTTTGGGTGCTCCAACTTTGGTAGGAGAGCCTGATAAACTTTCCTTTTTAACTTTCTCAGTTTGGAAAGCTAAAAATGAGTAAAAGACATGTTGCATAAACTATTATAAAAAGGATTAAATGCATATTTCACATTACTTTGTCACAAACAAATATGCATTTTTCATATTTAAAAACCAAAGTTAAGTTTAACCGTTTGTAACTTTTTTTTTTCTTTTTCTTTTTCCCTTACTTTCTTTCTTTCTCTCCCCCCCCCCCCCCCCCCCCAGCTTAGTCCTATCTTATAAATATTAGATTTAACATACAGAATAAAATAGATTCAATGTAGTTAATTACATATTTAAGAGAAAAATGAATCAGTATTTCTTATAATTCATCATTCATCTCACTCCTTACATAACATATTTTAAATTCAATTTTAATGCATTAAAACGTATTTAATACATAAAATGTATAAAATTTTTACGGTTTTTAGAGAATATAACCTAAAAAAAAGAAATATAAAAAATAAAATTACGTTATATTTCATTCTACACCAAAGGTTTCCAATTTATATATGAGGCATTCAAAAGACAATCCGACTAACTCCACTTTAAGTTGCATTTCTCCTATATCTATGTAGATACTACCTAACAATATATTATAAGTAATATTTTTCATAAAGCATGGGGTAATACAAATTTCTATTTAGATTCATCCTTGGGGTTGCAATTAAACAGAAAAAAAGATTATAAACACATAAAGAAGAAATCAGTTTATCTTATCGCAGATAGCATATAACAAAATTCGAAATAGAAACGGGTTATTCCAAGAAAGGTTTCGAATGTTACATATCTTTCATAATGTTTTTATTAGATTATTTAATATCCCAGCTTACAGCAAAGTATTTTTTTAAACAAAGGAATATTGAAAATTTTCTATATATTTATACAGTGATAAAAAGTTACCCTTGATTAGAAGAAAATTAATGAGCTCAATCAAAATATCCTATAGTTACAATAACTTTAACTGTTTACACTGAACATTTTCATTTGATGGAGTTAATCAATTTGTGCACTGAACGGCTCATACAGTATGGGACCTCAAATCCGGACTGGCCGGGACCGCAATCGTTCCGGATTTCGGAATTTTCCGGATTTCAGGTCCTTAACCAAAACAATAAATAAACAGATACAGTAGATGCCCGTGGCAAAATTTTACATGCTGTGAAGCAGTCTATATCACGAATTGCCATGTTTGGCTTAGAGTAAATAAACAGTCAAAAATGCAAATTACAGAAAATAATTGAAAATAAGGATAAGAATTTTTTTTTTAATACATCATATTCTTAGGAATATTAAAACATCTTTTAGAAAATGTGTCGTTGTTCACGAGAGCCGAGTTAGGCCTAGGAATCTATATCAATTGCCGTGTAGGGCTTAGTTTAAGTAAACAGACGAAAACAAATTACAAAAAAAAAAAAGAATTTAAAATAAGAATAAGAATTTTTTTTTAAATCCTGCACATTATTAGCAACATTAAAACATCTTTTAGAAAATGAAAATGCGTCGTTCGTGAGAGCCTAGCAAGGTCTAGGAATCTATATCGCGAATTGCAGTATTAGACTCAGTGAAAATAAAGAGAGAAACATTTAAATTTTTAAAATAAAATGTTCTAAGAAAGTTTAAAAATAAACAAAAGCAAGAGGAAATCTATTCAAACTCTATTCTTTTCGTATAAAAAGGACTTCGTAAATGTGTTATTAAGTTCGCGTTGTTTGATTGCACGAGAAAGAAATTATTGAGTAGCAAGCAAACAGAAAAAAAAAGCAAAACCAGTTTTTTTCCTCTATTAAAAAAATAATTATCTCCGTTGCTAATTGACTAATTTCTTTCAAATTTTCAGCAAGCTGCAATAATAGTAAATTAGCCAGTGTAACAAATTTTTATTAAAATATAATGTACCTCTAAAAAAAGGCCACTATAGAGTAACTGCAAAGAAAAACGAGATATCTATCTGTGGTTTGTTTTGTTTATTCAACTTGTTTATTTAACTCTGAAGTGGAAAGTCAAAGTTATCAGAATGAGATCATCAGCTTTGGATGGATAGTATGTTTTGAGAAAGAAACATGCATAGATATTTTTTTTCCCCTTTGAGTTAAAGAAAAAATATTTTGGGCACGGTGCTTACAAGCAGAATTTTTTCGAAAAATGAAATTTGTTGAACATTTGAAGGAGGGGGGGGGGGGGAGGAGATAGCAAAACATCTTTACATATAAATATTGTAAATATATTCTACGCATCTTTTAAAAATAGTTCTTCCTTCTGGTTATTTATTTGTTCTTTTTGTATTTTCTATTAAATGAAGAACAAGGTTTCCTTTTAAAATAAATTTAAAATGTGTGCACACACTAACTTTTCTAACTCTGTCAGCAAATAGTATTTAGATTAAAACTATAATATAAAAACATTGCAACAAACTTATTCAGTTGAGTGCAGTTGTTTAAGTCTTGCTTAGTTGGAACTGTGCGCATAGCGCCATCTATGGGAGTTTTTCGGAATTATTTATTCCGTCTCATCGCGGAATTTCAGATTTCTTTATTCAGTCTGGATTTTGGGTCTTCCGGATTTTAGGATTCCGGATTTGAGGTCCTGTACTGTATACAGATTCCAACTTATGTTAAATAAAACTAAAAGTATGGGGGGGGGGGGGGGGGGGCAAATATACAATGAGAGTAGTATAAAAACTTGAAACTTGTTGTTATATGTTTTAAACAGATTATCTTGAACATTTTTATGGACAATTATGTACAGTAATAATGACGTTCATTTTGCTTAAAAAAAAAAAAAAAAAAAAAAAAAAAAAAAAAAAAAAAAAAACACTTTTTTTTTTCTTAATTATAGTTGTCATGTCAGTTTTTACTAATAATAAGTTTTTCTATCATGCCCTAATAAATGTTCAATTTATTTAATTTTTTTGTTTTGTTAAAAATGTTAAAGTTCCTTTCATATTCCGCACTGAATGTATAATTTTTGACAATATAATAAAAATTTCACTAGCATTTTAATATTTCATTGAATGTCAGACTTTTCTTGTTTTCTAATTTCATGTAGATTTCTAACTGCAATTCATAAATCTTTTATTGGAACTTTAGAGTTTTTTTTTTCTTTTCTTTTTTTTTAATAAGTAAACTAAAGCAATAAATCTCTCTATAAAAAATGCTTTACCACAAATGGTTAAAGTTAATGTTGAGGATGGAGAATTATTGAACATGGGACATCATAACACAACAATCAATGCCTGATCATTGGCAAAGATTACATATCCTTACATAACAGGGGGAAAAAAAAGAGCAGAAAGAAATACAATTTAAAGCATTCAGACAGGAGTCAGGGAGAAAAAAAAAGGGAGGAGAGTTCTCTCCACAGAATCGGCATTTCTGTTTATAAAAGAAATATAAATATATTCTATAAAAAACAGTTTTAAGGAAACTTTAAGAGAGTATTTATATTTATATATTTTTACACTCAAATAATAATTAAAGTAAAATAACTGAATAACCAATGACACTCAAACTAAAAAGGCATTCAGATCTAAATAGATTGAAACATTTTAATGCAATTTTTTCAAAAGAAAACTTAAAATTATGATAAATGCTAAGAAAAGCTATGCATCTTAAAAGAATGAATCCATCTGCTTCACTTTAAAATACATATCAAACTATCATAATGAAATCAGAAAACATAAATGTTTGTAGTAGAACAGTGGTTCTTAACATTTTATTGCAGTGATGCCGCTGTACTTGAAAAAACCTGGGTCCCCGGGACCCAGGATTTCCAAAAATCTGGGTCCCTTTTTTACAAAAGCGGGTCCCCATCAATAATAATGTATATTTTAAAGGAATAAATGAAACTTGTTTATTAAGAAAAATGAAATGCATTAATTATTGTTTTAACAATAATTAAATAATGAATTAAAACCAGTATTATTTGCACTCAAATAAGATATTTTAAAAAAATATTAAGAGAAATTTTCTTTACTTTTTTTAAAAGTAAAAATGCAAGATACAATTTTAATTGTAAAATAATGTTTATTTGAGAGTAGAAGATACCAAGTTCCACTAACAAGTATCACTAATGTTCACATTCTTTTAAAAAGGGGCAAGACGGGTTTATTGAAAAAGATATTTTTGCTGAAAAAAAGAACACTTATGTTAAGTAAAGGTGTACTTTTTGTTGAATGAATGGGTGCTTTCATTATACTTCCCATTGAATTATTTGTCAGCATAGATCTGTGTTGGAATCAGACATTTTCCTTGGAAGGGAAATTTACATCTAAATCACTAATAAGCATCAAATCTTAAATGTTCTGAAGGCGGGAGACATTTCAATGCAGTAAGAACGAGGGGGGGGGGGGGGGAGATTTTTCACTGGTCCACCTACTGAATATATTATCAAAGTACACTGAAATCATGCTGCATTTTTAAGAATCTCATAAAAAAAATTAAATCCCTTTTTATGAATTTTCTACCTATAAGTTTAGTTTGTACATCTTTTTTGGTGCTTTGACTAAATTCACGTTTTTTCCACGATCCTTTTGTTGAAATTCGCTATTTTTTCGCGAGCCTGTCACGAAAATCGTGTTTTTTTTTTTTTCGCGATACTTTGACAAAATTTGGCTTTATTCCGCGATTTTTTGACAAAATACGCTATTTTTTCGCGATCTTTTGACGAAATACACTATTTTGTCTCAGCCTTTTTACGAAAATAGCGTTTTTTCCGCGATATTTTCACGAAATTTGTGCTTTTTTTCGCGATCCTTTGACGAAAATCGGCTTTTTTTACGTTATTTTTTGACGACATCTGCTATTTTCGGGGGATCCTTTGATGAAAAACAACTATTTTTTCGCAATCCTTTGACAAAAATCGGCTTTATTCCGCGATTTTTTGATGAAATTTGCGCTCTTTTCGCGATCCTTTGACAAAATTCGGCTTTTTTCAGCGATATTTTGACGAAATTCGCTATTTTTTCGCGACCTTTTAACGAAATACGCTAATTTGTCGCGGCCCTTTTACGAAAATCACGTTTTTCGCAATATATTGATGAAATTTGCGCTTATTTCAGCGATATTTTCATGAAATTTGCGCTTATTTCCGCGATTTTTTGACGAAATTCGTTTTTTTTTTCGCGATGCTTTGACGAAATATGGTATTTTTTCGCGGCCCTTTTACGAAAATCGCTGCTTTTGCGCGATATTTTGATGAGATTTACGCTTTTTTTCGCGATTCTTTGACGAAAATTTGACTGTTTTCCGCGATTTTTTGACGAAATTACGCGTCCCACGGGACGCGTAAGAGCTATTTTTTTGCGTCCCGTCTCCGATTTTTAGCGTAATTTACGCGCTATAGCGCGTCCGCGGCATTTCTGTTATTGGGTGCGTCCCACCAAAGCATCTATAAAATCACAATGTAATAATGTCAAATATAAAATTTCAATCAATGTCAAACATAAAATTTTTACAGTTTTTAGAGAATAATAACCTTAAAAAAAGCAATATAAAAAGTAAAATTATATGTCATTCTACACCAAAGGTTTCCAATTTATATATGGGGCATTCTGAAGACAATTCGACTAACTCCACTTTAAGTGGCGTTTTTTTTAAACAAAGGGACATTAAAAATTTTCTATATATTTATACAGTGATAAAAAGTTACCCTTGATTAAAAGAAAATTAATGAGCTCAATCAAAATATCCCAAGAAAAAATATATAGATACAATATTTTTATAGTTACAATAACTTTAACTGTTTATACTGAACATTTTCATTTGATGGAGTTAGGCAAGTCACACACTAAGGTAACACATACGATATGTCGCTTGAATTCGCTGGAAAAAATGGTTTAAAACAGGTTTGAAACAACTTCGTTCTTTGTTTCGACCGGTTTTTGTGATAGATGTTGCGCTTCATGTCGCTCTGTCGTCTCAGTGTGGGATATGCTTTAATCGATTTGTGCAATGAATGGCTCATATGTTTGTGGGCTGAAATCATCATACAAATCTTGTGTGGTCTACTGAAATCATCTATGGTGTATCAAAAATTTATATGAATACCAGGCTGACATGAAAAGTGTGATATTTAAACACATTATTGAATGAATATCATTGAACTCATAAGAAAAGTTTTTCTTTGCAATTTTGCAATATACTTTCCATTTCTCAAACGAAGATAACTTTAAAATGAATACGATCACTGAACAATATCCAATTCTAGTGCAAGAAAAGTTCTTTTGACACTTTCCCCTTATCTCACCCCCACCGACACATGACAACCCCGCACCTGCACGTGAGAATTTTCTTCCACACTTCCTAGTCATCAGTGATCAGTCACTAATCTTCTGCCCCCCACCCACCTAATTTTCGATGAAATACAGGAGAGAAATTACAAATGTGCCAAAAGATTAAAGAGGTTCCTAAAATCGAGCATTTACTATAATAACTTTGCTTTGTATAAAATGTGATGACAATGGAAACAGTGATACAATATATGTACTGTCAGCAGCAAACTGAATAATGGAATGTCTAGCTCAGTGTTGTTTGGATGTAAATGGAGGCAATTTCTAGCATTTCTTGCCATGTTATCAGTTTTCACAGAAAACAAAGTATGTTTTCTGAAAATATTGATACAATATCTTCATTATTATTAATATAACTAGGGTGTAAAAAAAAATTCATGATTTTTTTTATTATTATTTAAATCGGATTTTTATGATTTTTTTCACAGCGTTCAAATACTGAATAGCTACCAAGAGTTTTAGGTTTCCAAAACAATTAAACCACTAATTGCTAACATAATCTATGTTTTTACACTTTAATTAATAAAATTATAATTATTGATTGTTAATTACAGAAATTATAAAAACTGCATATTAGTAGTTTCATTAGTTAGTATCATAGAATAACGTTATATACATTAATGTCGTAATAATTATATAAAACTTTATTAAATACTAGCGATATTTAACATTTATTAAAATTATTAATAACTGCATTTAATATTAAATAGTTAACAAGTTAACACTACTTCAAATTAATAATTATTAAACAATTAGCTCTCTAATTTGGAACATATTATACATTTTTAATCTTTAATTGTTAAAATTCCTTTTAGAAAGAAAAAGGGGCAGGATGTTAGTTCCAAAAAAGGGCACTATTTCATGAGGAAATATATTAGTAATGTGTTTATTAATGATATAAATAAAGTGTCCTTAATTTTTAATAATTTTATGAATCACAAATTGAAAAATAGCATTAAATAACATGTTTTAATAATATCCTGCTTTTTCTTTTTCTTAAGTGTCACTTTTAAAACAGCAAATAAATAATGTAAAAGAAATCTCATTCATTTAAATGATTCCATTTCTAAATTATATCTTTATTATTATTATTGACAGTTAAAAGTAGAAGTATAAGTTAGTTTTTAAAATATTTTTTAAGTATTTGGTCAGACTGAGTATTTGGCGTAACTGAACATACAGTAGTATGGCCAAATAGTGAACACATACCAAATATTTAGTGCAGCCCTAGTTACTGCCTATGCACCAATTTTTATAATACCTTATTTCTCTCATTTTAACAAACATACATTTTAAATTAATCCTTCTATATATAAAAAAAAGTTTTGATTTGGAAATGGACCAATGAAAATCTGTGTAGATATTTCCGGCAGATCGGCATCCAATTTGAATGCTTAAGCATGGTCTTTCTACGTTAATATTAAAAAAATTGTTGCATACAAAAATCTGAAAATCGGTAGTATTATAGAGAAATGTTTGATAAACATGCTGATGCAGACAGTTTTCAAATTGAAGAATTATTTTAAGAGATATTTAATGCCAAAGTTGGACAAAATCGTTCCATTAAAAAAGTTTTATAGGAGCAAACACTGTACATAGGAATTTAATCATTTTTAGATAATTTTATGCGTCAGAATTTCCCGGTGTGCAGACTGCATTTAGTATTTTAATTTGACTCATTTTTTGAGGTTTTATTTCTATTTTAAATTCAAATTTTCAGCATTTTGAGAGATATTTTTTACAAAATTTAGAAAATTGTATTAATTTAAACTGTTGCCAACTGTATAAACAGCGCAAACAATAGTGTTTGCTTCAAATTAAAAATTTATTTTACATGTGACTATTATAAACAGAAAATATAAAAATCAGGAACTCATTGAAAATTACGTCATAAAAATTATACTTACACGTGAATTTTAAAATCTAAAGAATATTGTAAAATAATAAATTCATTAACATGTGTTAGAAGTCTTAAATAGGAGAATTTACGTCACATTGCACTTATTACGTAAAATGAACAAAAAATAATATTGCAAAACAGTTTAAATTTAAAAATTACGCGAGACATTTATTTGATATTTTAAGATGATCATAATATTTCATTTCTAACAAAAGTATTTTTACGTGAATATTAAAAAGAGAAAGAAAAGTTTGGTAAAAATTACGTCAGATTATAATTGTCAGATTCAAATTATAATTAAATCTTCCGAAATCTTTTTAAAGCCGATCAAATTAGCGTGCTGTTAGAGTCTGCGGTGTCTGAACGGGTGTTGACGAGCGTAGCTCGTAGGGGACAGAGCCACCTAGTTATATTAATAAAAATCAAATTACAAATGATTATATACATAGAAATGATAATTGTGATAATTTCATTAACAATGTTTTAAAAACATTTGGCCCTATTACAAATGAATTGGCCATATTACATCTAATACTTTAAAAGCAGGGATTTTCAGATTATTTTTGTATCTATAAAATAGTAAAAGGAAAAAAATAAAAAGATTTAGAAAAATATGCAATATATATACATATATATATTTATTTATTTACTTTCTAAGCTTTCCTTAAGCTGCTCCACCATATCTTCAAAAAGCATATCATTCAATGCAAGAAATACATCATTAGCAGAAAGTGTTTTTCTAGATGCAGAAACCTGTATTTGATTTGCACTAAAAAACAAAAATGTGCATATTAAATAAACTGTGATTTTACATAAAATGTTTATTATATGTTTATTAAGACAGTTAATAAAATCAGCAAAACAAGAACCAGTGAAAATACATAAAATATCACGAAAATGTACTTAGATAAAATCAAAAATTGATTTTTTATTGAGTTATGATTTAATTTTATGTATGTATTATGATTTTACTTATTTCTTAAACAACACTTCTGTAGAAGTTTATTAAAATATGCAACCAAAACAAATATACATATATATGTTTTTGTTGCACTTTTACAATGCACTAAATTACTTAATGTATAATAATTTAATGTATGCAATGATTAAAATATCATTGCAACATATATAATTATATTTATTAATGTAATTTATATATAAAGGATAATTTTTTAAGATGAATATTTTTATAAATTAATTCTGCTAATTATTATTTATAAAAATAGTATATAAATGATAATAATTTTAAATTTTTATTTCATCAGTAATAAATTTACAATAAAAAATTATAAAGCAACTAACAAAAAATTAATAAATATGTATTTATGTATGGAGGATAATACTTAATTTTAAAAAAATGAAAATGTTAATAAATTAATTCTGCTAATTACATGTATATGTAAGTTACTAAAGTTTCAACATAAAAATATTTTCAACCACTTCAATGGCAGCAGATATAAGAAAACAGTGTTTGACCCTCGACTTAACTCTGAGCAAACGTTGAAAGTTAAGAAATTATTACAAAAATAATTGAATAATTATTTTTAAAATACCTTATAAGTAACGTGAATTTCAAAATTTAATTAACGCTATTTTTTACAATAAAATTACAAAGCAACTGATAATAAATGAATGAAGATTTTTATGTATTAAAGATAATTTTAAGAGCTTAAAATGTAAATAATTTAATTCTGCTAATTTTATATTTATTTGTTACTAATTTAATTCTTGAAATTTATTTAAAATTAAATTTGTATTTAATTTAATACAAATTAAAATATCTTTTTAAAACTTAATTATAATTTAACTATCAAATTGACAGTAAAAAAATTGCAAAGTAACTGATAATAAAGATCAACTGATCTTTATTAACTGACTTAATAACAATAAAGTAAAAACATCAGAGAGGACAGAACATGGAATCTTCTAACAGAATGCTAAGTCTAGGGCTTTTAATCAACCCTGGCTTAACCACTGAGCTACATGGTTCAAACTCAGCCACCGCCTCCTGAATACTAGGGCTATGACACAAAAATGGCCACTGTCATAGGTTGGGTGTTTTCAAACATTTGTATGGTCCCTTAAATTTAAAAAACAAAAAAATTTTTAAGTTTTCTCCACCTTTTTTTCTGAGATTAAATAAGTCAAAGAAAACTTTTAGAAAATACTTGTGTCTAAACTGAGATAACCATACAAACACTTATAAAATTCTGCCTGCGACAGCCGCCATTTTTGTGTCAGCGCACAAACCTAGTATTCAGTGGATGGTTTTTACCTTCAGTTTTCACCAAAATACACTGCCCCACAAAAGTTAAGGCATGGCATGTTTTTGAAGATCATCATTAAAATTAAAGGCAATAGCAATAACATTCATAGTAGTGTATATGAATGACAGTACCAAGCTTTAAGAAAACTTGGGTCATCAGTTTTATTTGAAAGTAATTGTAGAAGTAAAAATCAAACTTTTATGACTTTGCAAGTATTGTGCATGATTGTTTATTTTCAATTGTTGTTGGTAATTTCATTAACAGTACGCAGGAGAGTTTAGTAGTGTCTCCTAGAAGCTATTTACCCAATTGATTAAGGGGGTGGACGATCAGATGGATGGAAATGAGATTGTCGCCGATGCTACTAGACCTCTCAATGTGTCTTGCAGTATGGTATCAACGACTGTGGAATAAGTTTACATCAGAAGATTCTGTGTCTAGAAAACCTGTTCCAGGCTGACCATGACTTACACCACCTTTGGAGACCGCTTTCTAGCTTTTTCGGTCCAAAAAGAAGGAGAACTACTACTGTGCCTCAGCTTGTTTCAGATCATTTTATGTTCTGATTGTTTTGATTATTGTTTAAAATCGTGATAAATGCAGCCTAGCAGCGCCACCTGTTGGGCGATTTACACTAAAAAGTCATCAGCACTAAATCATATCAAGGACTAACTGAATCTAAAGTTTTCTGAAAATCCGTGCTTTAGTGTTTGAAATATAGCCATTGTGAAAATCATGAATAATGCAGCATAGCAGTGCCACCTGCTGGGTGATTTACACAAAAAAATAATCAGCACCAATTTATATCAGGGACTAACTGAATATAAAGTTTTATTAAATTCCATTCATTAGTTCTTGAGATACAGCTCCCACAAAATTTGTGTCACACACAGACAGATATTTTGTAAAAACATGTTTTTTGGGATCTCTGACCCCTAAAACGTGTAAATCTGTCGAAAAGCGGAATTCAAAAATTTTTATGAATCCAATACTTTCTTCTTGTAAAGATAGAAGAAAGTAAAAATGTGAGCAACATGATATAAATGCATTTTCTGTAAGGTAGAGACCACGCCCTTAGTCAATGATATTTTTTGAATGAAAACGAGAATTCTCGTTTCCCATCGTGAATGCGTTAAATGTAAAAACATGAAATTAGCACAGTTGTGATTTGGAATTGAATAGCATTTCTTATTTTTCGATAAATGTATTACATCTTGGGTTATGTGATTGAGGTCTTTTGGCAACCTTTCTCTGGTTACAGCTTCCAAAATTTCAATTCAAAGCACCAATTTTGCCCATTTTTACTTTCTTCTATCTTTACAAGAAGAAAGTATTGGATTTGTGAAAATTTTTGACTTTCGGTTTTCAACGGATTTACACGTTTTAGGGGTAACATGTTTTTACAAAATGTCTGTCTGTGAGTCTGCAACTCGGACTGCCTGTTTGTATGCAACACAAATTTTGTGGGCGCTCTATCTCAAGAACTAATGCACGGGATTTAATAAAATTTTACATTCAGTTAGTTCCTGACATAAATTGGTGCTGATTAGTTTTTGGTGTAAATCACTCAGCAGGTAGCACTGCTATGCAGCATTTTTCACGATTTCCACAATAGCTCAATCTCCAGAACTAATGAACGGATTTTCAGCAAACTTCAGTTTCAGTTAGTCCTTGACATGGATTGATGTTTTATACATTTTGGTGTAAATCACTCAACAGGTGGCACTGTTATGCTGCATCTTTTGCAATTTCCGTAATAGCTCTATCTCAAGAATTAGTGCTTGGATTTTCAACAAACTTCAGATTCAGGTATACCTATATATAAATTAGTGCTGTTTAGTTTTTGGTGAAAATCACTCAACACGTGGCGCTGCTATGCAGCATTTTTCATGATTTCCACAATAGCTCAGTCTCCAGAACCAATGCACGGATTTTAATCAAACTTCAGATTCAGTTAGTCCTTGACATGAATTGACATTTTATACATTTTAGTGTAAATCACTCAACAGGTGGCACTGCTATGCTGCATTTCTTGCAATAGCTCTATCTCAAGAACTAATGCACGAATTTTCATCAAACTTCAAATTCAGGTATACCTTGATATCATTTAGTGCTGTTTATGTTTTGGTGTAAATCACTCAACAGGTGGCGCTGCTATGTTACATTTTTCAGAATTTTCGCTTATATCTCAAGAACTAATGAATGAATTTTTATCAAACTTCAAATTCAGATATTACTTTGATAGGAATTGGTACTAAATTGATGTAATTTCTTGTACTATTTAAATGATATAATTGATGTGATTTATATAGAATAAAGTTTTGTGATGGCCACAACATACTAGTTTAAATATACTTTGCATTTATTGAAATATGGAAAACACTATTCAATTTCATATTTTATGAATAAGAGTACCAAGTCCATGCATTTAAGATTAAATTAGCCAGTTTGGATCACTCACAAAGACCAATTTAAACTAAATAAAATATGCATTGGTTAAAGGTACTTTACTTTTTCTTAACTATTTAAAGTGGGAATTAATTAAAAATAATTTTGTGTTTTTATCAAACTTTCACACCAACAAACTTATTAGAAATCTAATGGAGTAAAATGTGAGTGCAATGAACCTGCTTAAAAAGAAAAAATTCATGATTTAAAAAAAAAAATAAAATGCAATTACAGGAAAAACTGCATAAACAGAACCTGGGAAATTTTTATGGTTCTGATGAATATAACACAATATAATTACTCCAGTTAAGAAGGAAGCCTGTCTAAAACGAAATTTTCCCTTCTTGCATGTAATTCAGTCTTGACAGCTTTGATTGTATAAGGGATGAGATACCTGCTATGACAAAAAAAAAAAAAATGATGACAATAAAACTGAATTTTCCCCATAGTAGACTCCTTGTAAGTCTACTTTAGCAAGTTTTAGTGTATCTCAAGCCTCCCAACCTCCCCAAACCAAAATCATGTCTAGATATGCCACTGCCCAGAGATGTACTAGAGTGCATAAGTTTTAGCAATTTCAGAGGATTCATGTCTTAAAAAGAAACATTTCATAGTCCCAACCAGGGCTTGACAAATACATTCGCCAGTGGCAAACAAGTTTTTTTAATCGAGCAACCAAGTCATTTAATCTGTTCTTTTTTTTTTTGGTGCAAAAATTGACCAGAGAAATGAGCACAAACAGCATTTTTTTCTCCCTCACCCCTACTCATGTGCATCAAGTAGAGATCCGACTCTTCTCTCATACTTTTAATAGAAGAACCATGCACATAAAACGCTATTATTTTCCTCACTGTCCAGCTAGCATGTCACGTGATTAGAAGGTGTGAAAAGGAGGTTGAATTAAACAGCAAGGAATAGAGTCAATCCAGCATTGATGGCATCAAAATTTGGATACAATGCTAAGAAATGCTCAAGTTTTTCTTGTAAGTATCAAATCAGTTTTTTTGTGCTCAGAATAAAAACTGATTAATCTATCACACTTATTTTTAAGAACAATAACATTTAGGTGATTATAAGTAATCCATTTGAAGTAAATCTATAAAACAATTAAAATTTCAAAAATTTTAATAAAATTAAAGAATAATATTTATTTTTTAAATATGTCTTCCTCGCTTAAAATGCTTCACACCTTTATTAATGATGGCACTTAAGTGCACTGCACACATTGCAATAGGTCAGTGCCACTCTGGTTTGGAGACAATTTACTAGGTTTACCAATATTTTTCACAAGAGGGTTCGGTTTCCAGATAATTTCGTTGGTAGGGATTTGTAAAGTATTTTTAAGTACATACCACATTATTTACTCAAGAATATTTTATAATTATATATGTTTGGATTATCATCTCCAGTAAATGGAAATTTTAAAAAAATGATTCACTACACTTCAGAAGTTTTATTTATTTATCCCCTTATCGTAAACTGTTGTATCAAAATATCCCCTTCCCCAACCAGCTGCTGATTCCGATTACTAATACCAGTGCAGGAGAATGGTTTATTTTAGCACTGCATATTAAAAAATAATAATTAATACTTGGACATTTTTACAGAGAGAAACATTCACCTTGCATACAATATTTCAAATGAAAATCAAATTTCAAATTAATTGCTTAAAAGGCACAAAGGCCAAGTTATTGAAAAAGATTCCATGCCAGGACAGTCCATGCGCTATTCTGATGGCCCGAGTTTGCATCCCGGCATGGAATCTTTTTCACTAGGTTGGCCTTTGTGCCTTTTAAGCAATTAATTCGAAATTTGATTTGCATTTGAAAAAATAAATTCTTTTGAAAACGTAAATGGTTTTAATATTTCTCAGACTGGCATTTATTTTATAAGGATGTAAAGATTTTTATTATTCGTGCCGGCTTATGTTTATAAATAAGCTAATATTTTACAATCAGTATGTTACTTGCATACAATTTCTATCAAGAGCAGAATCTGCTACTCATCTTAGGCACAATGTTAAATTAAAATTCTCATAAGATGTCTCATTACAGATGTTGCAAACTTACAAAATAGTAAGAAATAAACTTGAAAATTATATTCAAAGAAAAAGTATTTTACTTTTATTTTTAATTTGGCAAAAATAAATTCACTAAATGCATATTTAGAAAAAATAAAATCAGAATTATTTGACTGGCTTCGACATGAAAATAGGCAAAGTTTTTATGCTTCATTATTTTATCGATGCCACCCACACCCTCATCGGATATAGATTTTATGATACTCAACTAGTGATGTAACGAATAGTGATTTGGCCGAATACCGAATATTCGGCGGCCGAATACTGACTTTAATATAAATGACTTTTATTTTAATTGTTTAATTTTTTTTTTCAATTTTAAAATAAAAAATTAAATTAAGGACTAATTGAAATTAATTTTTTGTTTGAGTTTACAAAAATCATAACAGCTGAATGTATTTTTTGTTATACTTTAAATGTCTTAAAAAATACTTTAAAGATAACATATGACTTTTAAAAATGAAAATAATAATTTAAATCATAATTTTTTATTTAATCCATAGATAGTTCTAGTAATTTATATATATATATACTATCTAAAATAGAACTCATTACCTCTGTAAAAATGAAACTTTTTTTATTTTAGTAAAATCCTTTCACCCCCTAAAAATAAGAACTTGCATGTGTCCTCTGTCTTTTTATATCCTTTTTCATGCAACTTAAACTTAGTAAATTTACACTCTGTATGTCAAAAAAAAAAAAAAAGGTTATTTTCTTAAAATATAATTATTCATTCCATTAAAATATTATATATTCTTTTCTGCTACCAAGATATACTTTTCTCTTTTCTTTCTCTCAAAATTAACAAGCCCCTCATAATACTTCCTCCACCCCATGTTTCAGAATGAGATCTTTCTCATAATAATTAATGTATTTAGGTATAATTTTTTAATATTTTTTGTCGAAAATATTTAAAATCATATTTTGTTTTGATTTTCTGGAACATATCTAACCAAATATCTTAAAATATTCGGCCAAATATGCCACTATTCGGCTACAGGTATTCGGTCAAATGTCCCACTATTCGGCAAAAGGGCCGAATACCGAATAGTGGCCGAATATTCGTTACATCCCTATACTCAACTATCCGGACATTTGAAGCATTCAGCAATCAATATTTCCCAAACATGCCGGTTAATTCAGCCTTTAGTATATTCCTTTTTCCAAGAGATATATAATTTTGAAAAGTTCATTAGAAAACTTTTTTTTTTATATTATGTTATATTCTAAACAATGCTTATCATTTCATAAAAACCTTTTGTGCTTTTTGAAAATCGACGAGGTGGGGGGGGAGGTAAATATTCTTTACTGGCTACTAGAATTTTTTGTTAGTCACCAGATTATATCTTACCAAATTTGTAACATTTGGTCCCAACAAAAGAAACGCATACTTTGAAAAATTATACCTGCTAAGACAGAATTTTTCGCCAGTTCCTTGTGATTTTTGTTTTAGCAGTTTTTATACCTATTAATTCAACAAATCAGTTCCTCGTTCAGGAGAGAAGGGACACTATTTTACCAGGCTATGCAACACTGATGGAGCATAGAAGAAAACTAGTGGTTAATTTTTTTTTAAACCCAGACTGTGCCATATTAACCATCCTTTCCATGTTTCTTATTGGACTGTTAAAATAAAAATGTGAAATTAATGGCTTAAATAAATTGCAATTGCATGTGAGGCTGGTTTTTCTGAGAAAAAGGGAAGTAATCAGTAATCACATTATCATATCCTTCGGAATTTATAATTTTTTATATTCTTTGACACCAGAAGTGATTTTGTCTAAAGAAACTTTGTGAAATTATAAATTACCAAATAAAGAAAAACTAATTAAAAATACTAATCAATCTATAGGAGAATGCATTTTATACAGTAAACAACAAATTTTTATGAATAAAATGAAAATGGTGAGCAGTTGATATATGTGAACTAGTCGAGAAATATAAACATGCTGTAAATTTTTTGTAGAAATCTCACAAATATCCTGCAGTGTTGCCAATTTAGCAATTTTTATTAATAATTCTACAACTAATTCCAAATAACAATACAGTAAAGCCTCAATTTTATCCGCAGTGCGGCTTATCCACAAAGTGATTTTTTTTTTTTAATTTAAGCCAACAGCAAGGAAAATACAATAAACCCTGCTAATAAATATAAACAGAAAAATTCATGTATTCGAAAGTAATAGATTATTTCTAAATTCGGTTGCCATGTTTGAAATATCAGATATAAAATCTTGATGTCTTTTCTTGAATTTATTAAGCAAACGTAAACACAGCAAATAAAATATTTAACAATTAAAAGACTATTATGATAAATTCCAGGAGAGCATATCAAGAATAACTTCATTTTCGAGATAAAAATTATTCCATACTAAAAGAAAAACAATAGTTTACAATCAGTGGCGTGGCGTCCGGTCATCGCTGGATGCGGCGATGACCAAGCAATATTTTAAAACTCTTAATTAAGCTTTTAAAACTCTACGATCCAGTTTTAGCAGAACATTTGGAGTTCATGTATAAGTGAAGGTATGATTTAAAGTTTCTTTTTTGAACATTCAACCATTGAATTTTAGAGTTAATAATTTTTCACCACAAACTTAAATAATTGCGATGACCACCGAAAATTTTCACGCCACGCCACTGTTTACAATTTAGAATAAAGAAAAGGTGTTTCCAAAGCAAGAAGCAAAAACAAGTGACTGATTTTTTTAAAAAGGTGTAACTCAACTCTTTTTGTATGGTATGGCATGGCATTGTTTCTTGTTTACTGCTCTTTATTTAAGTGATTTAGATGTAAAGCAAAGGTTTCTGATGAACTGTGCATATGTACATATTCTGAATGTTTTCTTATGTTTTTAGTACACTAAAGCATAGTTTTTATGTTGAATCTTTTTTATTTTCGTGTTTGCACCCCTTTTTCAGGTTATCTGCAGTGCCCTTGCCACCCAATTCCGTGGATAATCGGGGCTGTACTGTATTTGCTTCATTTAATCATGGAACGGTTGTCATTAAATAACTGTTTGAAAAAAGCTGTATATCCATTTTGAAATTTAAAAAACTACTAAATTGGCAAAACTGATATCATGGCTTGTAGAAATCTGATGTATAGAAGAACGACGACAAGTTTTGTTTTTTGAATGTTTTTTTTTTATAATGTACTTGTTTTTAATAAATGAAAACACAAGGGCCTTCCTCCCACTTACACATCACTATTAGTTACGTTCTGATTTAAATAATCCAATCAATTATAAATAAGCTTACTGCATTAAAATTATTTAAACATTCATAACTTACTGAATATCTTCATCTATATTGTAAAACTACATTAAAATATGTATATACTTACAATGTTTGTAAATTTCTGAGGAGATAAATTGTAAATTAAATATGACTACTTATTTTTCTAAGAATAGACCCCTTGCATTGATAGCTCGTTGCTGTTAGCAACGACTGATACTAATGCATCTGGAGCACAGAACTGCCTGTATGCCGTTAAAAGCACTTGTTATCTTTCTGTTTAATTTAGATCTTTCTTATTTTTATTATTATAGTGCAAATAAGTGCAATAAGTCAAATGAAGAGAACCACATTCGCCTTATGTTTGGGTGCCATATGAAACGATGTCAGACATGCACAACTCGTCTACAGTACTACCCGCCCACCCCTTTAACATCTTCAATCCCTGGGGACTTAAAAAAATTAGTCTAAAATAATAAGCATCTATCTGAATTTAAAATTAAAGTCCCCATTCAGGAAAAATTTATTTTGCAGAATACTCAACATATTGCAGTGCAGTAAGTACCCTGACTGATAAGGTAAAAAGGCATTTCAAAATGCAGAAAAGTAAGAAAATTTGTCTTGGTTTACTAGAGGTAAAATTTTTCGTTTGTTTAGCTCATTAAAAAATATTTTAATTTTTTTACCTTTTCATTTGGAATAATCATCAATTATAATGTACCTCAATTTAAAAATAAACTAGCATTATGTATAAAAATTTTAACTTTGAAAATGAAATACCCATTTGGGGACATTGAAATTCAAACCATCATTCAAAACCTTAATTTTTTTCAGTGTTCTTACCTAGAAACTGAAGCGCTTCTTTCTGAAAGTGATGGAGACTAGACATTGACAATCCAGAATTTGATGTCAAAAAATACAGATGAGGATCCGACAAAAAGTTATGATCAACCGGATAATCCTTTACCATCTTCATCAAAATGACATAAGTGAAAACATAGGAATTACAATTGCTTACTTGATATCTTTTCTATCATCAACACACACTGTTTTGAAATATTTCTAGTTTAATACAGTAGAAGATCTTTATAACGTACAACTTCTCAGACGTAAACCTGAATTCCCACATTGTAAAAAATTGCTACTCTCTAGAAAACTAAATTTGATACATTAACTTTATCTTCTTAATTTAGAACTTTTTAATGAAAAAAATTGCTATTATTAGACTAAATATATTTTTTAATGAGTGATATAATGAATGATTTGGGTCCAGGCATATTTGGACCATGTTTATATATTACAATGTGATACTTAAAAATGTGTGGAATGATCTACACAGGGGTGATTCAGAGTAAAAAAAAAAAATTTCTGAAAAGTTACAGCAGAGGGGGAGCCACTCCCAGCACTAACTATGCATTTTTTCCATGGCACTTTGACAAAATTCATATTTTTTTTCAGAAATCCTTTAACGAAATTTGCATGTTTTTTGCGACGAAATTTGCAGTTTTTCACGATTTTTTGATGAAATGTGTGTTGTTTCTGCGATTCTTCGACGAAATTTGCTTTTTTTCGCGATCCTTTGACGAAATTGGAAAATTTTTTGCAAACAATTGACAAAAAAAAAATTTTTTTGGCAACTATTTGTCGAAATTTGCAATATTTTTCATGTCGGAATTTTCAGATTGATGACATTTTAAATTTTCAGAAATTAATGCCTTATATTTTCGGAACACTCACCCCTAGATCTACATAATGCAAAAATGACAGCACATTTGTCAAAAGATCGCGAAAAAACCCCACAAACTTCGTCAAAAGATCGCAAAAACCACCACAAATTTCATGAAAAATCGCGAAAAAACTAAAAATTTTGGCAAAATAGCATGAAAAAAAAACCCGCAAATTTCATCTAAAGATCGCGAAAAAAAAAACACACAAACTTCGTCAAAAGATCATGAAAACCACTGCAAATTTCATGAAAAATCGCGAAAAAAACAAAAATTTCGCCAAAATAACGCTAAAAACCCCCCCACAAATTTCGTCAAAAGGTTGCAAAAAACCACAAATTTCATCAAAAAGTCGCAAAGACACCGCAAATTTCGTCAAAAGGTCGCGAAAACACAGCAAATTTCGTCAAAAGATCGCGAATTTTGTTAAATGGCCGCGGAAAAAACGCATAGTTAGTGCCGGGAGTGGATTCACCCACCCCTCTGCTGTAACTTTTCAGAAAATTTGCTGTGAATCAGTAATTTTTTCTTTTACTTAGAATCACCCCTGGCTAAGAAAGTGACTGGCATTTTGTGTGAAGAGGTCACATTATTAAGGATTGGGCTGTTTCTAAATGCACTGACAAAATAATTGATAAGAATTCACCTTTCTTATCATGGATTTTTAGCTTTATTATTTTTCTAACCAAAATAATTATTCTTTAATTAATATCAACTAATTTTTAATTTAAATGGTAATTATTTTAAAACTACTGTTTTTAATTCAAATTGTCAAAATAATATAACACTTTATTTTAGTAACTAAACATTAATTTGCAGAAAGTTTTTGACCCAATATTTGTGTGCAGAAAGTTTTTGGTTTTATACAAGCCTGCATATAGGAATGTTAAAAATGTATTTTAAAATTCAACTAAAAATTTCGATTTGGCATCTAAGATACAGTAGTCGTCATTTGACGCCTACCTTTTATTTCCATCACTGTGCAAGAATTATGCAGATCACATCTAAATCTTTCTGCTGTATTTTAAGCTTTAAAAAATATTTCAAGGACTCGAGACACTTTTAAAAGTATTCTATCAACATAATATACATTGTGCTGGTGGAATTCATATTTATGTTAAAGGTTATCTTAACTCTGAAAATGAAAACTTAATTCCGGAACAACTTGCGAATTCGCCCGGAGTGCCATCTTGTTTCTTTGTTGGTCATTTATAACCACTTTATGCTTAATTTAACAACATAAACAACAAAAATAAAGAAATTTAAAACTGGCGATGATCAACAAAGAAACAAGATGGTGGACTCCAGGCGAATCTGCAAGTAGTACCAATTCCTACTGACATAAACATATCAATAGCACACACAATCTTTTATTTTTTTTTTAATTCCATTTCAAGCACTTCCTCCCTCCCACCCCCAAAATATCATTTCCCCACAGATATGGTAACTTCAGTTTAACACCATTTTCCGAAATGCTTTTATGTCTGGCTAACAAATATTTAATATTCTACATCAGAAACTTCCCTGTTATGCCCAGCTGAAAAAGAAAAAAAGTTTTATAACATTGCATTGGCATGTGTTCAGTTATATGAAAGGCCAATTATTACTTTCTGTGGTGGCTTGTTTTAAACAATTTATATATTTTCCAATTAAAGGAGACATTAAAAAACTTTTCTTCCACCCTACAATGCAAAACTTTTGACTCATTTTTAAAAAGTAAGATACTTGTAACAAGTTTTTTTTTAATAAACTGAGCTATTAGTGATGGACAGGTATTTTCTTCCCTTTCTGCACTGTCTCATTCGGTTAAGTGCAAACCGACAGTATTTTATGAAAAATCTGCTTTTACTGAAAAAAGTTTAATTCTTTATCTCTGTACTTTTCAGCTAGCTGGACCCCAGTGTTATATATACATACATATACACGTATATGTATATATTTATACAATATATATGTTTGTATAATGCTAGCACCCGGCTAACCGAAAAGTACCTTTATTTCTTTAATTAGAGTCCCTGTACTTGCCAATTCAATAAGATTGTCAGCAAAATTAAACTGTCAGAAGGCAACCTTAGACTAAAAACTTCAATGCAAGATTTTTTTTTTTTTGGAAGACTTCCAATTTAACGAATGAGATCTTGCAAATAAAACCTGTGTAGGTGGACAATAGGTTGGGTTGCAAAAATGTATTGGTGCTATTTGGATTCCTCATTTGAAATTAAACATCAAAATCATACAGATTCTTGTTAATTGCAAAATAAATAACATTCTGTGCTTCCGTATGAAAAAAAAGAGATCAAGTACTCAAACAAGATTTTTATAATTTAAAATTAAAACATTCTTTTGCATGAATAGGCTAGCTTCTTTTATAAGCAATTGATTTTAGAATTTTCTACTATACTAATTATTTTATTACTTTTTGTAAAGATATCCCAGAAAAAAGAGTATTGATAAATGTGTAAACATACATTTAAAAATAAAAAAATTCATACAAAATAAAAATCTCTTAAAATACTTTTCACTAATTGCTTTACCTTTAATTTGTACCCACTGAAACACTGTTGCCATTTAATATAAAAACACACAACAATCAAAACTCCATAACAAAAAATATAGAAAGTTGATGCTTAGATATGCATTAAAAAACAGATTGGAACAATAAACTTACATGCAAACTTCCAACTTAAGCCAAACTGATAAAAATTTATTAGGTCAGCATTATCAAGTCATTTACGTTATTCAGTTAAAGTACTACAAAAAATTGAAAGTATTTTAGTCTCGTATCATTTGCTACTGTATTAAAAGTAAATTTCAAATATTTTACTTTATTTTGACTTAAAATAGCAATTATTAAAGTGACTTAGAAGCGGAATGCAAAGTTTCTCACAAATTTACTTTAATATTTAGCAACTATTACACATTTACATTATGAATTATAAAAGCATAAACACTCATAAAATAAAAAATGTAAGATAGTAAAATATTTCCAATTGAAAATGTATCACTTGAGTTATTTAGCATAAATTAATTTTGAAACACTTCATACTTTATCTCGAGAAATATGCATGGGTATGACAAAAAAGTTTGGCAATCACTATAAATAAACTGAACTTTAATATAGGCATACAAAATAATTACATAGCATATATTTTTAAAAATTTATTCGTAATTATGGACAGAAGCAATTAAGTTTACACTTTTTCTTCTTCAAGTCCATGTTTAAAAAATATCATAATAGGGGTTTCGTCGCCGGAAGCATTTTCACGATATTCAAGCAGAGCAATTAGTCCATCAGGATTGGAACTTTCGCCCATAAAAAACTGCAAATCACCAACTTTTGGAAGCACTTTTTTAACAGCTTCAGTGAACTTTGACTTAGCTTCCGCGATTTCAGCATCACTTTTACCCATCTCCTTCCACTTGTCTTGCAAAGATTTGGTGTATGTTTTCAAGTAGCTTTTAAAATCATTTTTGGTAAACCCAGTTTCGATAAGCCGCTGATTCAGAACTAAATCTAATCCAGATTCTACGACATCTTCTGTTCCTTCATCAGCTTCTTCTTGGGAAGGATTGGCACCTTCAAGTTGAACATCCCCTAATCTTCTTTGAACATGCCTACATTCCACCTCATACAGACAATCGTCAACAACTTTATATTTAGAAGAATCTGTGAACATCTCATCACCAGTGATGATATCTTTAAAGATCAACATGATTAAATTTTATAGAAACTAATAATAAACTTTAAAAAATTTCAATTAGATGGACACGCGGGGGATAGGCTTAACAGCTTGAATTTCGACACTTCCAACACCACAGGAATTCCAACCAGAAAGACCGTTAACGGCACAGTTGGCAGTGAAGATTTTTCATGATAACCGACAGTAGCTGTTGCCACAACATAAGAATAAATTTTAAAACGCAATCAGCTGATTTTATATGGGAGAATCAAACATCACAAGCGATAAACTCGAAATAAATAGGAAAAAAGACTAAAACGATGACGCACGCATTCATAAAGTCTCTCTAAACAATGGACCTATGAAAGGAAAGGAGTAGACATAAATGATGTCACATGAAGCTGTTCCTAATCCCCACGCCCCTCCTGCGTTCGCAATATTTAGCCGCGTGTAAGCACTGGCATAGCCTACTAGATACATACGGCCCACCAATTTCGCCGAAAACCGTCGAAAAAGTGAAGCCGGATTCAGCTTCAAACCCTGAACCAAAACATCGCAACGTGCTCTTTGTTTACATTTATACCCTGGGGATCTATTCTGGTGTCGTAGGAATGCTGAAACCGGTCGGGAAGAGCCGCCTTGGCGATTATTTGCTATTCTGGTGTAGTAGAGTCGAAATTTCGCCGGTCGGAGTGGGTTGCTTTTTTTCCGACTGCTACCTTGTGGTCGAGATCGCAGTGGGTAGGGTTCGGAAAGAATTTTTGCTCTGTTTGGAGGGTTTGGGCACTTGTTTAATATTAAAAAATAGAAAGAGGGCATAGTTTTTCAATTACCTGTGGTCGTAAATATCATGATTTCTTCAAACATATCCAACATATCAAAAATATCCAATGCTTTTTATATTTATCAGATATTTTCAAAATAGTCAACTTATTGATAATTATAAATATTTTCAGGCTTAATATAAATAAGAAATTAAAATGTATTGCAGTTAGCATGATAACTTAATAAAATATTATTCTAAATGTGTGTTTTTTTCTTTTTTGCTTCTCTTAAGTAACAAAATAGTAGATCAGCTAATTGAAAACAGACCCAATTTGTTAAAAAAAAAAAAAAAAAAAAAAAAAAAAAAGCTGTAAGATTTAGTATTAAGAAAATTTTGTTGTATAAAACACAATTTGAAATACAAAATAATTTGTTTTAATTAAAAAAAATAATGAACATAATTGTAATTTTGTTGCTTTTTCAATCTCATGTGTTGTGCATTTTAAATTAAGGTAAACCAAAATTAGAAAAGATCATTTTAAATGAAGATGTAAATAACTTATCTAAATTAGATGGTTTATCTTTCAATGAGTGTCGTAAGAAATATTGTCTGACGTAATTATTGTCATCTAAAAATTCAGCTTCAAACGTAAAGTTTCTTTTTAGAGAAAGGGTGGGGTGGGGGGGGGCAAAAGTCACTATCAGAGCAAAAGTTCTATATCTACAGAACGACACCGTTAATAACAGTCGAAAAATTCATTTACACTTGTTTTCACTGAAAATATAAAATTTTGAAATAAAATATAAAATATCGAAAGTATCAAACGTCTTGACATTTTGAAAGAAATATCAGATATATATCATGGTATATCTCAAGGATAAGCTATTCGATTTCTAAATATACCCATATAAATATATATACTCACTGATATATATATATATCACCGAGCCCTGTTAATTACAAAATACTATTTTCTTATTTAAAGCTCTTTTACAGATTCTTTAAAAGTTCTTTGACTCGGAAATCTGTGTATTCTTTTTTTCTTGCAAAAAATGCCAACTAATTTACTTACAAATTTAATTCAGACCGAAAAAAAAAACTTTCATTTTACATGGAAAGGTTTAAAGTTTAAACATGGAAAAATTTCTGAAATAAAAGCTTTTATTTCGGCCTTTTAAACAAACCAAAAGTTTCGGCAAAAAGCCAAGACAGTTCACATTTTTTTCTGTATAATATTAAAGCTGTTCTCAAATTAAAACTCCCTATTTTCTGACACATTCCTGGAATAATTTTTATTCGAAAACACAGAAAATTGGTTGATGTTGTTATTCAGAAACTGCAAACTCGAATAGCATATACCATTTTTCGATAAAAGTAAAGGATTCTTCAGAAAATGCGGTCAAAGTAGGCATTTTGAACCGAAATTATGAAAGTGACTCCCGATAAAGGTCGTCAAAAGATAACATTTGCTTATAACTCAAGATAATACGTTTATATACTTCAAAAATAAAAATACATAAAGGCGCTTTTCAATTCCTAATCACTTCAATTGTCATATCTGCTAATTTCATGCTTTTATGTTTTAAAATTAGTCTGTGTATGTACAGGGCCTGGTGAAACAAAAGAGGAGAGGATGAAGGCCTGGTATTCATTCAATGCCCCTTCCTATGCTGTCACAAAAATTAAACGTGTTCTATGTCTTAAAATAGAGATATGGATATATAAATACATATTTAGATAAATATATTACTTGTGTTTAATCTTTCCCTACTCCAATAGCAAAAAATATGCAGTATAATTTGTACAAGATCGAATTAGATTTTAAATATTATCTCTGTAAAATTCGTTCACCAAGTTTGGCACCCCCTAAAATCAAAGAGGTTCAGTGCCACGGCCCAGTTGGAAGGGTTTTTTAATCAGCCCTTGTGTTTGTGTTCCAAAATTTTGCGTTGTTGAGCGGAGAAAACATATTTTAGATCCGTTTCACAATAATAATAATAATAATAATTTAAAAAACATTTTATTATTTGTTTTTACATTTAATGATTTAATTGATTCTAATTATATTTTTCACAAAGAATCAAGATTTTCAGTGAATTGATAAAGATACAACAATAATTTTTCATTAGCATATTTAGTTTTTTTTTCTTTTTTTTTTTTTTTTTTTTTTTTTTTAAATAAGTAATTAAACTCATTGATGATCTCTGTAAGTATTTAAAATATTAATAAATAAAATTAAGGGAAAATAAAATTTGAGAGACTTTCCTTAGAATATTTTTACTGTCACGAAAATAATTAAATCGTGGTGAATTTATAAATTAATTTAAAAAGGAAGGTAGGAGACATTTAAGTACAAAGCTAAATTAATATACTTATTATATATGCATATATTCTTTAAGTTTATTGCAGATTTGAGATTAAGAACAATTATAAGCAAACCTAGATTTTTTTTTTAATAAAGGTGAAACTTAAGTACAGTAGAAGATCTTTATAACGCAATTCTATATAACGCAATTCTCCATATAACGCACAACTTCTCAGATGTAAACAATGATTTTTGCAGTTAAAAAGCACCTGCACTTTCACATTGTAAAATATTGCTACTCTCTAGAGGACTAAATTTGATACATTAGTTCAACTTTATCTTCTAATTTAAGACCTTTTTACTGAAAAAATGCTATTATTACAATAAACATTTTTGAAAATGTCTAATATAAGGGATGGTTGTGTCAGTTATATTTGGATCATGTTTATAAAGTAAATTTAACAATGTCTGGCCTATATTATGCAAAAATTTATGATTTGGATAACTCTTGGTAACAAGGAATGTAGTATAAAGATATTCTAATGTATTTTGATGTGTTTCAGACATATTTGGCCATGTTTACAAGGTGAATTTAATGATGTGATCCATATAATGCAAAATTCTATATAACGCACAACCTTGCGTTTTTAGGTTTGCGTTATAAAGATCTTCTACTGTATATTTAAATATTCGGCCTAATTTATATATGTGTTTTCAGTACTGGTGTGATAAATATAATTAATTTAAAATAAAAGTGGTCTAAAGATGCAAATAAATAAAAAGCTATATAATGTTTATTATTTTTTTAAAATCCATTATATATTAGGCTTCAAATATATATGTAGAGCTTGGTAGAACCTACAACACCCCCCCCCCCTTTATTTTTCAAAAATATTTTGAAGTTTGAAAAAAAATCTGTCTATTTCACCATAACATTTACTAATCATTTTCTGATATTAAAATAGAACAAAGTTTCTTTCAAAAAATTGATTCAATAATAATAACAAATAGTATTTTATGCATAATTAAAATACAAATGGACATTTTTTCTTAGGTCAGGAAATTTTAAACAGGTTACAGGCACGATCACGCTAATGTAAAACAATGGCATTCATTCCTTCAACTCGTTTTTCTTTTATATAGATAACCCAAACATTCTTTTCCTTTCACGTAAATAACAATAACACTTGACAAAGCAAGACAGCTGTTTCCCTCTCCCAAACATATAAAAACACGTGAGCGCTTTCATCTGATTGGCTACAACTGTGTCCGATGGCACGCAGGGGACATTCTGCGTTTCATCCTCCACTGTCGTATAACGAGGGGAGACCAGAATAGCTCTTCGCCCAGTGGTCGCTATGAGACGGCGATCCCGATCCCGATTCCCGGTATTTACTCGATTACACCAGAATAGACGCCCTGCCCAGAAAGCGGCTTGTTTCTCATTGTCGGAGTTTTAGAATCGTTGATCGTATTTTCAAAATAATAAATTAAACACTTATATTCTTCAATTTCCTAAAATTTAAAAGGGTATTTTACTCAGATTTTAGCGTTACACCATACTTTTAAGATAAGCTAAATTACTTATTGTTTACTTGATCGTTCGGTTCATTCATGAAATTCTTTTTTGAATGTCCCGTATTTATATAAAAATAGCTTGTGTTTCATACACATGTTTTAAAATTAAAATTTGATTTTTATCAAACTTCAGTCCTCATAACTGGCTTGAAGCAGATTTTTTTTTGACGAATTTACTGTTACCGTAAAATGTTTGTTTTTGATATCGCTGGAATAATAAAAAAAAAAGCCGATCTTCTTTAAACATTAAATGTTCTTATTTCTAATCAGAGAAAGAAATGGTGATCACGGATTTAAATATCGTTGCAATATTCTGTGTTATCGAAGCAATTTTCATTATTTTCATGTTAGTTTATTTTGTTACTTAATAATTAGTATTAGTGCAGAGTTGAGATCAAAAACAGTATTCAATGAGGGAAGAGTTCCATATACTGTTCTGGTTTTCTTGGCGTTCTTTTTTTGGCAATGAATTTTTCAATGTGATTGTTGTGATTTTCAGCATTTGGGGTTGCTATTTTTATTACTTGAATGCTACTGGTGGATAACTAATAATTTTGAATACATATTTTTTTATAATTAATTTTTTTTTAATTCATAATTTTCTGAGATTTTTTTTTAAATGATATTTTTCTGTAAATGTAATATTGAGTAAATATATATATATATATATTGTGCAATTTTTTTTTATGTTAATATGTATATAACATTAATGAGCTTAGTTTCAGATGTAAAATAAATATATAAAATTATAAATATATATAAGTACAAAGTTATGTATATATAAATGTGTATATAATTTGTATTTATATGTGTGCATATATATAATTGAGTGCATAACATATATAAAAATAATACATTGTTTATAATATAAAAATATTTGCTTATAAAAATTTAAAAACCATGTTTTTCTGACATCTTAAAAAAATTGATAAGATGCTAAAATAGCCTTTTGGCGCCATTTTGTATTCCTTCGCCAATCGCACCATACAGAACAGGATATGGAACTCTTCCCTTCAGGGAGTTAATCAAACTTTTTATTTAACGTTCGTTCTATCTTAGTAATCTGCTTACAGTAACTTTGCGAAATTTTCTGTTTCAGTAGTTAAAGGTTAAACAAACTTATTTGATACAGTAGACTCCCTTAAATCCGCGAACGCCTAAATAAGCGTATTTTTTCAGATGTAAACAATGAAATTTACAGTTAAGTTGCAGGAACAAAATTCAAGATGGTGCCGAAATCAGCGACTACCGCAATGTTTTTTTTACTAAATTTTTTGTTAATCAGTCTCTTTTGGCTATTACAGCCGATTTATTACTAAATAAATTTACATTACTTTTGATTTTGATATAAATTAGCATATATATATCAAAAATTCCAGGGTTCGAAATGGAAAAATCCACGAACCAGAACGCTATTTTAAAATTATTTTTCGCGGAATTTTTTAAAAAAATTATAAGCAAATTTATTTTTAAACATACAAAGCAGTATAAAAAAAGCATTCAGGACTCTAAATAACAATGAAAAAAAGTTACAGTGAGCGCAATAAGCTATATATACTGATAACAGCATTAACACTGTTCTCCTTGCTATCACTAGATGGCAGCATAGGACTTCTAGAATCGAATTGAATCGATTTCATCCCTAATAAATTAATATTTTTCTAAATTTTTATTTTACACAATTATTTTAATAATTACTTACTTTTAAAGTAATAAATTATTTTAATATTTTACTTATTTTAATGTTTCACTTTATTGTAAGCATTCATTATAATTTCCCTCTTTTAACTACCAATCAAATTAATGTTTCAAAAATGTAAACAAATCAATGACCAGAAATCCGCAAAATTCTAAAATCCGCACAACCTCTGGTCCCAAGCTTTGCGGATTTGAGGGAGCCTACTGTATTTGCATGCAGAGGCAGATTATCCATTAGGCTGACTAGGTTGAAGCCTGGCGCCCGGAAGGAAAGGAGAGTCTGTGTTAAGATTTTCTTTCAGGTTTTTTTTCTTCCTATCAGGCTAATATTTTATGTAAAAGAGAAATGATGAAGAATATTATTTGTTTCACTCACTTATTGAGTCTTGTACATAATTAACATATACATGATAGATTCCAAATGCTGCTCCCCTTTTAATTTTTGATATTCATAAGAAGAAAATATTGGATCCTTACAATTTTTTAGTTTCTAGTTTGTACATACACATTGGATATATACAGATACAGCTTTTGTAGTCACAGCATCTCTACAAATGATATCTTTTAAAGAAACTGTTAAGTTTAATCAAGCATTTTGGGGCTGTGCATATATAACGTTATCATTTTAGGGGGGAGGGGGGGTCTGGCACATGATATCGTAAGATATCGCAAGGGGGGGGGGGGATTTGTCTTTTGATATCGTTATCATTTTTCACCCAACCAAAACTTCCTTTTTTTATTTGTAACTTAGTCTTTAAATCAAAATTGTATGTATATATTTTTAGTCTGTTATCTATTTTTATGAGAATACAAAGTTATTATTTAAAATCTATGAATGATTATGAATTATTTAATTCCAAAATATGTAATACCCCAACGTTTGGCGTTCCTATTTTTCTGTCATATGTGTATGCATATATAATCCGATGTTTGAGAAACCATATGCGAAGTAAGTTTGAAATGATACTTTGTGTTTACTAGTAAATAAAAGAGAAGGAATTTTGTCCGTCTGATTTGTTGATAAGAAGTTCTGTTTGCTCTCCCTCCCCCCACCGTACTGGGTCAAGTGCAAGAAGACATTATTACTGTTGAACGCATTATGTAAAAAAAAAAAGGCCATTATTAAATTCTTTTAAATAGCAAATATTTCTTTTAAAGGTTATTTAATTTGGATATAAAATTATTTCATATATAAAAAATGGTATTTTATTGACTTCTCTTCATTTCGCATCAATTAAATATGCAAAAAACAAATGTAACCATATTTGTATATCACTCCAAAAATCTAAAAAAATTTTAGACATTGATAACGATATCATTGGGGGGGGGGGGGGTTGAAAGATAATAACGTATGATATCGTAAGGGGGGTAGGGGGTCCAAAATTACCAAAAAGTTGATAACGTTATATAAGTACAGCCCCTTTCCCTATTTTTCGCATCCTGAGTGATCATCCAACCATGTCCATTTATTCTATTAAAATTCATTGTTCAACTAAGAAAGTTCTTTTAAGGTTAGAGATTCTATATAAATGTTTATGTGAAAATATATGAATTTTTAAACTTATTTACTGTAAATCTATTCTGAAAAAAAAAAAAAAAAACATTATGCAAAAGATTCTCAGAATTGCATCATACTAGTTGATTCAAAATAGAGGCTATGGCGATTATCGTTTAAAATACTGATGAGAGAAACGTTCTTTCAATTGCAATAAAAGGCATACAAATCACATGCAGCTTTTGTTTTATGATGGGCTGTATGAATATTAAAATGAGAAATTTTATTTTTTATATGGCCTCTACATCCTAATAATTCTAGAAAAATACCAAATTATCACATTTTGAATGTTATGAAATTTAAATATTTACCTGCAATATAAATACTTCTTTCTGTTTTTAATCCCAGAAAACACTAAAATATATCAATTTAAAGGAGGTGGTCTCCAAAAAAGTGTACCCTATGGGCACAGGAGGTAATTTATTTGTTTCTGTTTGTATGCACAAAAAATTTTATTAGAGTATACATCTAGCTAAAGCATTCTGTAAGAAAAAAATAGATTTTTTTTGTGCAATCCTTTAATATGCTTAAATTTCCTCAAAAATAAATAAATAAATGTGAGTACTTTTCTGCAGAGTTGTCCCTAACAAATGCAAGGCTGTGTATGAAAATTTTTGTGAGGTTTTTTTCCCCTTTAGAGTCTTGTATCGAGTTTGATCAGGTTGACGATAATTTTTAGGGTTTCGTTTGACTAAAGACTATTTGTCTCACTCCTGTCAATCTAGAGTTCATTCTTGGAAACAAAATTTAAATATAACAATAGCTACAAATTAAGCATACACTAGATCAGCCATACTCAACCTGCGGGCCACATGTGGTCCAGCAGCATTCAATGTGCAGCAAGAAACACACTCATTAATCCATATTTATAATATTAATTAAATTAATGCATAAAAAGTACCATATTTTATGGAAGAAACGCCACACTCCTCAAAATTGTTCTGAATAAGCTTTAAAATATCATAATCACCGCACCTGCCGTAAATGCTGCACCTGTGGGATCTCTATTTTTGTCGACAGTGTTTCATTGACTTAACTTTAATCAAAGTTTTCTGGACAGTGTAGGGTACCTTCTTTTTAATAACTTAAGATTCTACAATTTTATTCAAAATATTTAAATGTTTTAAAATTTTTATGTAATTTTTAAAATAAGGAAACGTCAATTGCTTTTAAAACCATCCAGAGCGCGGGACACGGACCCCTCTCCTTAATCGCTCCCCATTTTTTTTAAGTAGTCCGCACAACTTAGTACGCTTTTTACGTCGTATACACTTTAGGCCTTCTTTAGTTTCTATTTGAAACCCTCAATATCTGAGTGAAAAAGTTGTAAATTTTCTTTGTTCACCTGTATGGTTCGGTATCATCATCAGAAATGTCACAGTTTTCATTATCGGCAAAGTCAGAAAGTTTTGTATTGTTAAGCAGGAGACTTGAAAACAATCTTGAGGAATTTTTATTTTATCCAAATTTTACGTACACGAAAAAAAAAAAAAAAAAAACGTAAACGCCGCACTTTTCAAACTTGTAAACGCCACGGCGTTTCTTCCATAAAATATGATATTTAAGATGTTCACTGTTGTTTTACATATTTTTATGGGAAGACACAATCTGTTCTGTTATTTAAAATTATACTAAAACATCTTGAATACCATTTTCTTAGTGAAAAGTTCTTTTTACATGTCCTATGTATGTTAATCTCCAACACTTATCAAACATTGTTAAATATTAATTTAATTTGCTGTATATATTTGTACAGTAAAAAACAAATAATAAAAAGTTTTTTTGCATTGAACAAAACTGATTTATTGGAGAAAATCTCCTCATTATTTTTTTTTAGAACACAGAAATTTTGCATTGGTATATTATTACATTTTATTATATAGCTAATACTGCTTTTTAGGGTTGAATGTTTCTCGCGGAAAAAAAAGGCATCAAATCATTTTTACGCTATTCTTTCCAAACAAAACATTTCGCGGCCTATTTTTTCAACATTTGTACTAAAAATTTACCATGAAATTTATTGTTTGGAAATAGTGGTGTTAAAATTTTTTATGACATTCCTTCTGCTACAAACGTTCAACCACACTGATAATATTAACTTGGTTATGTTTTTTTTAAGTATGTTGTGGCCTAGCTAGCATCACAAATATATGTTTGTGGCCCGTTTGAAAAAAAGGTTGAGCATGGTTGGATTAGATGATTAAAAGCAATATTTTCTGCTTTTGAATGTCCGCACATAACATTTTATTCATAAAAGTTTTATATTTTATAAATATCAAATTTTAAATATCTAAATTTTATTTTGAAATAAATAACTTGTCGTAAAACGCAGTCTAAGTAAATGTCTTATTTGAAAATGTGGCATGTATAAAAAAAATGGTATGTGTACAGGGCCCGATTAACCTCTGAATCTAGAGAAAGCACAATATCATTTGGGGGGGGGGGGGGGGGCTCGCATATGGTAAAATGTTTTTAAATTCTACATTCATGGAATCATTTCAATGACACAAATGTTATTCCCAAGAGGAAGTTAGCAGAGTTGGGCTTTTCTTCAAACAGCTGTTTATATATCCCCTGCTTATGAGGTGGAGTACTATATTTGCGACCAGTGTAGTTGTTGTATGTTTAATTGTTTGTTTGTTTCTAATGAGCATCTAACGATGTCAAGTGATTGATTAACAGCCTATTGATTATTTAAATTTCTGTGTTAAAGTTTCTTGAAGTATTGTCAATTTTCTGCTGCATTAGGTTTAGCCAGTTTTAATAACCAAAAAAGCTTGATTAATAAATAAATATATTTGATAAAAATATTGTGCTTATCAGTAATATCAGCATTTTTTTTTTTTAGATATAAATAAATTTATACTCTCTTCATGAAAACCATGAGTTCAGTCATATTATCAAGAATTACATATTAAAATACATATGGGATGATATAAAGCCAAAAAATTCTGTAAATTTGCCCCTACATCTGAACTGAAAGTTTCATTGTTTACATCTGCGTTGAAGGGTTGTAGATTTGAGGGAGTATACTGTATATATTTTTCTTTAGATTTTATTGTTTTAGCGTTAAAACTGTTATCTAGTTTTGTATTACAGGATTTTTTCCATGTTAAATAATTACATATTTAGTTTAGAAGCCTAATTATTTGGGTTACTAGTTTATTCAAACTTGAACTGGAAATAAGCCAAAAATGTTGATTATAATTCATAGATTGTGGCCACTAAGTGTAGCAGATATAATATCAATGTTTAGTTGGTAGCCAAATGACTTGGGAAGAACGTCAAAAACATAATTAAGAAGGTTCTGATTTCTTGGGAGGGGGGGGGGGGTGACAAACTTGAAAAATGCAACTTAATAAACTAGTAACCTAAATAACTAGGCTTCTAAGCTAAAAATATATTTAATCTGGAACGAAAAAAACTAATATACAACATTTGACAGCAGCGCTGCCGTTAAAATAGTAAAATCGAAAGAATATAAATTGCTATGAAATTAATGCTGGAAGTATCTATTTATCCCCATCCCCATTATCACTATTTATGATCAAATTTCCTGCCACTTGATCGCCAAGTTTTGTAATTACTGTTTTTAAGCGGATCTGTGTGTGAATATGAAAGTATTGATTATAGAACATCTGATACTAGAAGTTAAGAATCAATTCTTATTGTGATAGATGTTGTTTTATGTGATGCTTATGTTTATTGATACTTGATTTTTCTAGAATCACCCATCTCCAACTCTCATTCATATCCAAATACATTGTTTTTTTTTCCTTTTGAAAAATATTCAGAATTATCTTATGAAAAATCAGGTGATCAGATATATTTTAAGTTAATTAAACCTCAAGTCCAAACTGGTTACTTTCTGATACATTTTTGTTCACAAACATATCAAATTGATAAGTGCTGTTATTAAAGCTGTTCTTAAAATTTAAAGGAGCTACTTTACTGAATTCATTTTTGCTCAAGAACACTTGAAAGTGGAAGATGTTATTCAGAAACTATAGTAATCGAATGTCATTTTAACCTTGTTTTGATAAAAGCAGATCATTCTGGAAATACACTCAAAGTGGGTGTTCTGAACTGAATTATCGAAAGATAGCACATGAAAACCTGTTGCCCCACAACAAGAATCACTTACAATTTGAAAAGTAATTTATTTATCAAGGAATGAAAAAAAACTCCTTCAATAGTCAAACTCATCAATTTTATACCTTCACATTTATAAATGGCTCAGAAAGTTTTGTGTTGTTGAGTCAGGATTTTTAAAATTATCATAAGAAACTATGTAATCAAACTCTTTTTTCATTTTTTGTAAAAACTAGAGTCTTTTAGAAAGTACTGCCAAAGTAGACATTTTAAAGAGGTTTCAGACACATTAGTGTGGGGAAGGGAAAACATCTGCTGTCCTGAGACAATAACTGCTATTAATCGAGATAAAATTCATTTATTGAAAAATAACAAAAAAAAGTGTTCAATTACAAATCCTCTCAATAACCAAAACTTTATGTTTAAAAATGAGCCAGAATATGTGTCAAAGTTTGATATTCAGCGATCTTTTTTTTTTTTTTTTTTTTTTGGAGAACCACCTTAATGATGAAAAAAAAATATTTATAGTATTTGATCAGTTCAGTACATTTCATATGTGCAGCGTTTTTTTATTGTGAAATAAAATTCATATAAAATATTTTTGTATAAGTTATTTTCATTGTGGAAATTACTTGTTTTCATATGTAAAAATTGTATATATATTTTTTATGAGAGGCCTATTTAGGGCCCCTTCACAAAAATCCATTTAATAAAACAGGCTCCTTCACAAAATTCCTTTCAATAAAACATGCCTCTTCGCAAATTTCTTTTCAATAATTTCAACAGGCCCCTTCACAAAATTCCATTCCATAAAACATACTTTTCATTGATTATTTTTATTAAAATGTTTAATAATTAAACAAAATAAGCTCACCAGAATTGAAAACTTTAGTTGAAGGATTTAAAGAAGTTGTTATTAATAAATGTTTGGTTCTAATTTGAGAAACTGTATTTCATCTTTCGTGACAAAATGTTGTTTTTCACAAAATTTAAGAGCCCCAAGAAAAAAAAAACCTGTATTGGCCTGCCTGCATATTTTTAAAACTACTTGACTGAATGACATCCTGTTTGGTATTTTATTCAAAGTAAAAATTTACCAAAAATAGAACTCTCATTAATATGCTCAGTAAAAATAAAAGTGTATTGCTATGAGTTTGTTTTGTCTTTTTTTGAAGGAATCTATATATCAAAATATTAATTTAAAAAGAAATATTTACACTTCTACGATTGTACATTTAATGATGTGCATACATTATGCCATTTTAGGACTGTCCTATGTTATTTTTGTGCAGTTCTTCTAATTTTGTCGACTATGCCATATTTTTGTTTTTAATGGGACGAATATTCGGTATTCGGCCCTTTTGCTGAATATTGAAGGCTTGTTGGTCGAATGCTTCAGCCGAATATTGCTAAAATGCCACTGAATATTGAAAGCTATCTTGTCAAATAAATTCAGGAAAAAAGTTTCTTTTCCGTTTTTTGCAATTTTTTTAAAATCTAAATTGGCTGCTTTCTGGGACATTCATGAAGTCATTTTCGTTCTTGCAAAAAATGCACAGTTATTCAGATACTAAAAAATATACAGCCTTTCTGTATTTCCTATAAAGGTTTTTAATTGTCAGGGAAATGTCTTAAATAGAGAATGATATGTTACAACTCAAGATGTAAAAACTCTAATAGAAAAAAGAAAAACACTTGAATATTCATCACCATCTGCAAATTCCATGCACATATAAAAAGGCCCTTATGAAATTCATAATAACTTACTTTCTGTTTTCTATGAAGTAAGAAATGTAAAAATTCATTCACTAGGTGCATTAGCTAAGATTCATTTTCAAGATGGAATATCAAATATCACTATTCCAAGTACAACTGTACATCTGAAAACAGAACTAGTGTCAAACTAGATAGTCACTAGATGGCGCAACCTGATTTATGAAGATTGTTTTATAAATATTTAAATATAAATTTTAAAAATATTGAGCAAAATAATATTTTAATTCTATAGTCTTCACTTTAAAATAATTATTTGCATGATTATTGGATTTAATATGTAACATTATTATGTATATATATTTTTATTTACATATTCTTTCATTCATGTTCTTATCAGTTTCTGGGTATGTTTTTAATGCTTATTGAATTGCCGCTATAGGTCTCAATGCACCCCCCCCCCCCCTTCAAAGTTCAATGCTTATTGAATAAGTGGAATATTGTATGTGCTGATTCCAATGTCAAAGACTTTGTTAACATACATATTCTACGTTAACCATACCCTTTGCTTTAATGTAATTTGTGCAGAACAGACTCATTCTTTCAAATTTATTTATCATTAGGGACACAAACCCTCCACAATAAAATTTACTTGATTAAAGGTTATTTCAGAAAATATCGCCGCATGAATTATGAGAGAGAGAGTGTAAGAATATTATTGATTTTGAATGCAAGACAGGATAAAAGTATCATTTGATAGTAAAAGTTAAATAAATTCTTTATATTTTAATGGAAATATCTTATTATTCTGACTTACTGTAAATCAATTTGATATATCTTACAATAAAAGGATAAAATGCAATTTTGTAATTTTTTGGGCTAAAATAAGTTTTTCAAATTTAAAAATAAATTTAAAAAGTACATTTAAGAGTAGTAATGATTAATGAGTTCCTTTTTTAGATAAAATGTTTATGCATTACTTTCCTGTAGATAAAGTTATGATATTATAATTTAGATGTAGTAAAAGTTATTTTATTAGAAGTTGAAATATTACAAAAACAAGTTATTCAAAAATGTAAACAGATAATAGAACATAAATTTGTTTTTAATTCTTTTTTCACTTTAAAATTTAAAATTCTATATACATACAGGGGTGGGGAAATGCATCATTTTACTCACCACTGACGACTGAATTTTCTGACAGGGCGAGTGAATTTTTAGGTAGTCTTTGAAAACTACAAACTATAGAGATATGAAAAAACTTTTTTTTTTAGTAGTTAGCTATATTTTTCAGCTTTCTTAATTACTGGGATGTAAACATGGTACTAGGTTCTGTTTTATATTAAACTTTCATCTCTTGTTTATATTTCTTAATTTTACAGGGGGAAAAAATATGAAAATGCATTATAGTAATATTGTATTGTAACCATACGTTGCATTTTATTAGCTGGTGAAATAAGTCGTTGGCTAGTAAGATTTTCTAGAAATGCCCCACCACTGTATTTATATAATCAAAAGTTATTTTCTTTATTGGAAAAAATTCGGTGTTTGACCTAAAATTTGGCCGAATATTCAGCCAAATCACTATTCATCCCATCCCTAGATCCAACCTGGCTCAATTCTACTCATTATAAAACTTAAAAAATCAACCCAGTCCCAACCTCACTCAATTTCTGAAGAACATGCCAATGTTTCTTAATCAACATTACCCTACAATTAAAGTTTTTTAAAAGATGGTTAAGGAAAATCATAATTTTAAGGCTAAAAAAAAAAAAATGTATATTTTGAAAAATATTTCCCTATAATTACATAAACATTTAGTATATGTTTTATGAACAAATAAATTTGCAAGGTATTAATTCATTCACAGTGGATGAAGAAGCAATAAATACTGTTTATAAATGTTATAAAAAAATTCTTCGGCAAGTTAATGTAATATAAAATGTAAAAGTCTTTTCCACATCAAATGCGGTCAAATTAATTTGTACACCCAAAACACGGTCTGTGTTATTTTTCCACAATTATGAGACGAACGTTTCAAGACTGATTCTAATTATTTTAATACTCAGTCATAAAAAATTTTTTTACCACTTCATTTACATAAAAAAGGATGCTGGTCAATTATTATCCCAGAAGTGACCAGGAATAATTCTGGTGCAATTCCTGATCACTTAAAAATTACAATTATTTCAATTATAAGTGCATATGTATTTAAGCAAACATTTTATTATACTACAGTACAGGCATCAAAGGGTTCTTATTCCATGCCAAAACTGGGAACAATATCTTTAATGGTTTTTATAATAATTGGATGTTGTTGATTTTTGACCAAGAATTACCACAGACAACTCTACTAATTTAAAATTAAATATACCACATAAATGTTAAATTATTAACACATTGCAACGAGCAAAAGTGGAAGTATAGATGAAATGTAAGAAAATATGGCATTACTTGATTATCCCGTTGACCAAAAAATTATCTCTGAACTATATGATTAAATGCCAGTAATGGTTGATCGTAAATGTTACATTCACCTGACATTAAACATGATACGCATGTTTGTTACGTCATCGGGTGATTTTTAATTACATTTTTTATAAGGATTTTTATTAATGCTTTACTAATTTATTTGTTATTTAAAATGAAAATTATGTTAGCTTGTATAATTTGACGAATAGTTTGGCAATTTGTATAATTTGCTGAAATTGGTCGATGGGATAATCAAGTAGTACTGAAAATTTTGTTATCTTCTTGTAGGAAAGACGGTTGCAAGTCGATATTTTTAGATAGTCACTCTTTTCCTCCAGTGGTCCTGTGTCAGGCACTAATTTTTCTTTTATCTATCAGACAGCTGAAAATAAACATTTATCTACCCATCTCCTTTGATACTTTTAAGAATTTTTATATCAGATTACAGTTAATAAAAAATGGGTACTTGTTAGTTATACTGTCGCCAAATAGTAAGATTAAAGGCCAATAATGGTTGATCGTAAATGTCACATTCACTTGACAAGACATGTTTACGTCATCAAGTGATTTTTATTTTGATGTTTTATTTGTATTTTTGGTACTTAGTTATCCCGTCGACCAAATTCTGTCGCCAAATTGTAAGATTAAATGCCAATAATGTTTGCCATTAATTAATTTTAAGATTAAATGCCAATAATACCATTAACTCGACTTTTTATTTGTATTTTTTTTAATGTTTTACTAATTTATTTGTTCTTTCGTTATTTAAAATAAAAATTATATCAATTTGTGTAATTTGACGATTTATATAATTTGGCGAAATTGGTCGATGGGATAACTAACAAGTACGAAAAAGGTCATGCATCTGATTAATTCTTTTGAAATAGATAAAGTGATGATAATTGAGGTACATAAAAACCTGTTGGCACAGATGCCGTATATGCCCCATATTGGCGTGATTTTTTTCTGACGCCAATGTCATATACGCACTGGGTACTTAACTGGCACCAAAGTGTCGTTATTTTGCTTGATATGGTAATGAGGTTTTCGCCAAATTGGCATCGGAAAAAAATCGCACCAATGTGGGGCATGTATGACATCTGTGCCAACCTGTTTAGTTTATTTTTTATGAAAAGAAGAATACTATTTTTTTTCTGTTTACGATAAATTTCATACACACCTCCCTCCACCATTTTATTTAACATAATAAGATGGTTATTTTTAGGTTAAAGTTATATAGTGCAAAATGAATGCTTAAAACATATATCTCAAACAAATAAATACAAAAGTGAAATAAATATATATATTTTCATTAAATAAGACCTTTAAAATTTTGATTTATTCATTTTTCACTCCTTTGTTTAACTCAATTTAGTTTTTATATGTAAAGATGAAATCTTGGGATTTGATTTTTATCCCAATTCTTGATATGGTAATTATAAAAGTACAAAAGGTAGTATGAATTATAAAATCAAATTTGGTGCCTAAGGTAAATTGCAATGGAAATATTTTTGAAAAATCATGCAGCCATGGAATTAGACATGATTTTCTTTTAAAAACTATTTATACTTAGTTTTTAAAAGAAAACCATTCTTTTCTGGTCACATGACATGTTTTTTGCACAATGACAGGTGGGGAATTTTGTAAACGTGCATTATAATGCCTGTATACCACATTCCTCACCTGTCATTGTGCGAAAAACATGGGTACTACTTAGCTATCCCATTGACAAAAAATCTATCGCCAAACTATAAGGCCAAATGCCAATAATGGTTGATCGTAAATGTCGACTTTAAGCAAGTTACACATATTTACATCATCAAGTGATTTTTATTTCAACATTTTATTTGTATTTTTATTAATTCTATACTAATTTATTTGTTCTTTCGTTATTTAAAATAAAAATTATGTAAATTTGTATGGTTTGGCTAAATTGATTGACGGGATAACTAAGTAGTATAAAACATGTTGTCATATGACCAAAATTACTTATCTTGTTAAGTAAATCATAAAAAAAAAAAAAAAAAAGGAAAAAGTGTTGATTACAAACTGTGTCAATAGCCATGTCTGCCAGTTTTATACCTTAACATTTAAAATGAGTCTAAGTTTTACATTGTTGAACAGGGAACTTGACAACCACCTTAATCATTGATTTATAATTGGATATAAAAATTGAATTTTATTTTATTTGTTTGCTTAATGTCAAATTTTTTACAAGTATACCTCAAAGTTACGAAAGCTAAGACATTTCAATCCACCTTAAATATAAAAAAAATTTGGTTAAGCAATAAATAATCTTTTAACTTTAGCTAAAAGCAGTACTTTCAGAATATTTTCTTTTTTTGTAATAGCATTTAAACAAAAAAATTAAAATTGCTCCAATAACCTGAGTTGATGAAAATTAGATATTCCTTTTTAGTTATCGAACAATTCCACATCAGTTTTACTTAAAGGCATTTTGATGTTAAAATAGCTACTGTTTTTGTTTTACATATTAGTTTAATAATTTTGTTTAAAAAGATAAAACAAGTTTTAATTGCATACTTAATTAAATTATAACAGCATGTATCTATTATTCCCCCCCTCCCTGCAATAAACATGACAAAATCTGATGGCAGAAGATAATCAGATCCCCCCACCTTTTTAAATAAAATACAAATTTTTAAACGAAGTGTTAAAACAAATGTTCACTTTCTTGATTTACTTTCTGCATTACAATACACTTAAACTAAACTTGAAATAAAACATTAAAAATAAACATACAAGCACACAAACTCATAGACATTAAATTAATTTTATTAGCAATAATATAAACATAATGATGAAAGATCAACAGATTTGTTATCAAACTTAATTTTTTAAAAGGTAGAAATACTTTTTTTTTTATTTATCATGTGTAACAAACCGTTCGCGACAGAAAAGTTTTTAATTTAACTCTTCCTAATAATGACATTAGATTAGATGTTATGAATGATTTTCATCTAGTAATATTACAATCATCCGATAAAAATAATTTTGAATTAACTTCATTTAAATTTATTATTCCGATAATTATTAAAATGATAATGTTTTTTTTTTTTTTAATTTGATGATTAGAGTCAGAAAAAAATCGCGCCAATATGGGGCGAATATGACATCTGTTCCTTAATATTTTTTATTAAACTCTTTTTGAATCACATCTATACGATCGAGGAGAAAAAAATGTAAACAACTTGGAATTCTCTGAACCCTGCCCAGTGCGTTGTGATTGGTTCTCATCGTTGAAGTTACGGTCAGAGTCAAATTTCAATTTTGGGCAGGGTATCAGAGTCCTCTGGCGAAGGACTTCATACATTAAACCCAAATCAGTCTGCCTGTAGTAGTATCTAAGTATGCCTTGGCACTGGAGAATACCGATTGGACTGCTTTCGGTCAAAGTCAAACATGGCGAACACAGGAGAGGGTGGAATACAGAATGGACCTTATGCACGCGACCTGAGGTCGAGGCTGAAATTCGTCTGCTGGCGGTATTTACTGGCGGTGTTTAGCATAGCAGTCTATGGAGTGTGAGTTATTAAGGCTTGCTTGTTAAAAATACCGCAAAAAAATTCTTTGATGCAGCAGCATATACTTAATATATTGTAATCTAAATTCAAAATGTTGTTCTGTATGCGAGAAAATTCCTTACGTTTGCAAATTTTCAGTTAAAATGTATGCACTCAACCTGGGTCAAGGCTAAAGTCGTCTGCTAGCGCCGTTTGCGCCTGCGCATACTGGTATTCTGCCGGTGCAGTAACTAGAATAACAGATCATTATACCGCCAGCTCTGGCGTCTGACGTCACGTAAATAGAGTCCATTCGTTTTTCGGCTTTAAGGCCTTTCTCAGGGAAAGATTGATATGTCTTTTCTTCTCTTTTCATGGCTCCAAAGCCAAAACTCATTGAATTCCCGCAGCAAGCTTCCGCTCGCACTAAAGGTTCGCAAAGCAAGGAGGATCCAATAGATGGAGTAGTCATTTGGGCAAGAAATACCTGCCCATTCGTTGACTCGGGACTTTACCAATGTGACGTCAGCCGCGGGTAAACATAAGAAAAACTTCAACAGGCGTGAAGAACATTTTATAGTCCAAGAGCCGGCAACACAAAAACCTATGTTATCAAGCACAAGAAAAAAAACCTTTATTTTATGGAAGAGTAGAAGTAGGGGAATCTAATGATCCATGTCTGCCGGAATTGAAGTGGTGCATAAGCCAAAAATTAATACCACCAGTGGTTGACTCGTAGGTTTATCATTGTGTTTTCTTGCTCCCAGTCCTGCATGTTTTCATATCTTTGTTTATAGGACAAACACAATGATAAATCTACGAGACAACCACTAGTGGTAATAATTTTTGGCTTATGCACCTCTTCACTTCCGGCAGACATGGATCATTAGATTCCCATACTTCTACTCTTCCATAAAATAAAGGGGTTTTTTTCTTGTGCTTGATAACATAGGTTTTTGTGCTGTCGGCTCTTGGACTATTAACACTGCTCCCCCTTCGTCCAATAAACAGTCATTCTCGGTGAAGTTTTTCCCCGCAGAAATGTGGCTGTTGCTATTCGTGGGTAAAGTAGGGTCGTATTAGTTTTCTATACAAAAGTTACATACATAAACGAATACTTTTTTCTTTTCTTAGGAGAGGGGGAAGCTTTATGTTAAAAGTTACGAGTAAGATTCTTCAGCAGATTTCCAACTCCCCCTCGAAAATTTCTGCTTCCATCTTTTCATCTCCACCAAACAAACATAGATAGTTTTAAATCCTTTTTTTTTTTTTTTTTTTTTTTTTTTTTTTTTCTAGCTGTTAATTTTTTTTCATTGAGAATAAATAATCATCTAAAATTTCCCTTAACCACAAAATTTAAAACATTTTAAAATGTTTTTTCTGCCCTAAATGTTAAGTTGTATCAAAAGTAAATATATGATTTATCTATACTCCCCCACCCCCCTAAAGAAAAAAAACAGTTTAAAATATTCGATTTTTTTTCCTTTTATGACCATTTGTTTCTTTACAATCATGTAAAATTTTCCTTACCCACAAAACTTAAAAGATTTCCTTTTTTGTTCAGCCCTAATTGTTAAGTTGTAGCAAAAGTAAATGTATAATTTATCGCACCCCCCAAACACCCCCCCCCCAAAAAAAAAAGTTTAAAATTTTCGATTTTTCTTTCTGTTTATTGATTTCTTTGCATTGACAACAAATAATCATGTAAAATTTTCTTAACCACAAAACTTAAAACATTTAAAATCAAGTCTAACTTATTTTTTTTTTATTTAGAACGGTGGTTCCCAACCTTTTATCGGCCACACCCCAGCAAAGCATCTCTAAAGTCACTATGTCCCCCCCCCCCCCATAATCTGTCTTTAAAAATTTAACTCTATTCACGTGGTGGGAGTGTAATAGTACCTTAAAAATAACTATTTATTTCACGTTTTTTAACTTATCAAAGAGATCTTCTACCATAAATGTGTTTTCAACAAAAATGCAATGAGATTATACATTTTTGCCCATATGCCAAAACGAGATTTGTTGTACTTTACCAACTTAACTCAATATTAAAGAAAAGTGTTATACGGTCTGCATTTTTTCTTCACAAAATATCTTAAAAATACACTTACATTTAACGTTAAAACTGATATATTCATATATTTTATAATGCATTTTTGTAACTTATTAAGAGTTGGTGGAAAATCTTTGGATACTGACTTTTCTTTGTATGGATAACACAATATATAAGAAGTATTTCAAGATTATCATCTTATCAAATTCAATTTACCATTATCCCGCATAACACATTCTCTTTATTTTCCCTTTCCCAATATTGTTAATTGTCTTCGCGAATAGAAGTATGAAACTCATTCAATAAATAATCGAAAACGTTACGAAAAATTTTTAAATTCAGCACCAGAAAAATTATAGCAAGTTTTAATACTTTTACAGATATCAAAATATTTTAAAAGATTATTCGCATAACTATTCTGGTATTAAATCTATTTTAAAATTTCGATAGGGGAACATTTTAAAAATTCAATAAAATAAACTGATTTCTTAAATTTTGCTGGCATTCCATTTATTTTTAGTCTACAACATTACTTTTCCCCAAAAACGACAAAAGTGACTGATTGCGAATGAGTGAGTAAGAAATTTGGAATTGCCCACCCAGTGGGGCATACGCCCCACTTTGGGAACCACTGATTTAGAATCTTGATTGCATATTTTAAAATGCTTTTGTATGATTAGACAAATTTGTTTATACTTAATAGCATTCCGATTCATGAATTTTTCCATTTCAAGCCCTGTATAAAATTTCTTTTTTTTCTGCCCTAATTGTTACATTGTAGCAAAAGTAAATATGTGATTTACATACCACCTCCTTCCCACCCCATCCCTCAAAAAAAAAAAAAAAAAAAAAAGAAATCTTAGAATCTATATTAATTCTTTCCCATCTTCCCAGCCAAAAAGGAAGAATTAATACAAGATAATCTATAATAATAAGGAAAGAAGCTTGTGTGAGAATGTGTGTTGAGGTCGATGGTGTTCTGAAGAGTCTGCTGCATGTCAGGGCCGAAACTAGCCTTTTTTGCCCCTGGGGCAAACATGGATTTTGGCGCCTCCCCACCCCCTCTTCCACAAAGGATATTTACAAAGAAAATTTTACTAATTTTCTAATAGCGGACTTATTTTAAAATTTAAATTATGTAATACTGAACTACGTAATCTACAATGGCAGATCCAAGGGGGGGGGGGGGGGGGGGGGTCACAGAGGTCATGACACGCCTCTGAACACCAACAAAAATATTCTAAAGATCATTTTAAAAATGAAATATATAGCAGAGTCTGGATTATCCGAGTCTCGCTTAACCGAGTTATTTTCTTCTGATAAACTGAAAAAATATTATGGCCTTTTTTTTTTTAACCCATTCTGACCAGAAAATCAGAGTTCTAACTTTTTAAGACTGTTCTTTCATCTTTACCTAACACTTTATTTATAATGGCTGTTTCATAATAATGGAAGCCTTCAGTCCATCAGAAGAAAATGATCCATTCCAAAGGTATAATCCTTCATTTGGCGCCCCTTCATTCTGGTGCCTGGGGAACATGCCTCCTCTGCCCCCCCCTCCCCTAGTTTTGGCCCTGCTGCATGTAGAATTACAAAATTTGGGGGGAAGGTAGCTCTATATATAAAGTTTTGCCCCTCCAAAGCCCAATTTTGGATTTTTCATAAGATTTTTAGCGCTTTTTTATGTTTTGCAGTGATTTTTCTACATTAGTAAAAGGAATACAATTTCATTCTTTTTCTTCAATATAGAAAATTTTGTCCTCTTTTCAATAAAGTTTATTCAAAGTTCGTACAGGGATTTCTTAATTTTTCACAATTTTTTTTTACGCGACTTTTTTTTTTTTTTTTTTTTTTTTTTGCATTTTGCAGCGAATTTTGACAGTGGTAAAAGGAATTTGGTTTCAAATTATTAGCCAAAGGGTAAATTTTGTCCTCCACGATTTTTTTAATTTTAGAGATTTTTAATGTGATTTTTTGCATTTTGTGTCGATTTTTTGTCATTCCAGAAAGAATTCTGATTACAATGTTTTACTGCCATTATTTTTTGATCCCACAGCAAACTTTTTGACATTCAGAAAAAGAATTTGGTTTCAAACTTTTAATCTAATGTAGTAAATTTTGAACTCTGATATTTTTTTATTTTAGCGGGTTTTAATGTGATTTTCAGTGCGATTTTTCGAGTTCTGCAGTGACTTTTTGGCAGTGGTAAAAAGGAATTGTTTTCAAACTTTTAGCCTAATACAGTAAATTTTGTCCTGTTTCATATTCGAAATTTCTAATGCACAATTCAATGCAATTTTTAGCGATTTTTGGTTTCCACATTGATTTTTTGTCATTTATGAAAGAATTCCAATTACAATGTTTTACCCCATTTTAGAAAATTTTGACCCCTGCGATTTTTAATACAATCTTCAATGCAATTATATTAGCATTTTTTCAAGTCCCATGGCGATTTTTTGACTTTTAGAAAAAGAATTCAGTTTTAAACTTTTAGTCTAATATGGTAATTTTTGACCACCACAATTTTTAATGTGATTTTAAAATGATTTTTCATGTTCCATGACAACTTTTTGACATTCAAAATGGAATTCAGTTTTAAACATTTTAGCATAATGCATTAAATCTTGCTCTCTGCAATTTTTTAATTTTAGCAATTTTTTGTCATCCATGAAAGATTTCTGATTACCCCATTATGGTAAATTTCGACCCCAGAGATTTTTAATGCGACTTTCAATGAGATTTTTAGCAGTTTTTCAAATCCTGCAGCAACTTTTTGAGTCTTAAAAGAAATTCGGTTTCAAACTTTTAGCTTATCAGACAATTTTTCATGTTCCATGGAAATTTTTTGACATTCGAAACTGAATTCAGTTTCAAAATTTTAGCCTAATAAATTAAATTTTGTCCCCCACAATTTTTGAATTTTAGCAATTTTTTGTCATTCCTGAAAGATTTCCAATTACAATTTTACCCCATTATGGTAAATTTAGACTCCAATTACTTTTAATGAGACTTTCAATGAGTTTTTAGTGTTTTTTTAAGTCCTGCAGAAATTTTTTAACATTCGTAAAAAGAATTCGGTTTCAAACATTTAGCTAATATGTATAGTAAATTTTGTTCTCTAAGATTTTCGAATTTGAATGATTTATGTGACTTTCAATGTGATTATTAGCAATTTTTTAAGTTCTGCGGCAATTTTTGTCACATTTGTAGAAGGAATTAGGTTTCAAACTTTCAGCCTAATATAGTAAATTTTGTTCTCAATGATTTTTTAATTTGAAAGATTTTAATGAAATATTCAATGTGATTTTTAGATTTTTTGGCATTCTGTGTCAATATTTTGTCTTTCATGGTAGATTTCTGATTACAATGTTTTATCCCATTATAGTAAATCTTCACCCTAGCGATTTTTGAATATTTAATGAGTTTTAAAATGCAATTTTCTATGTGAGTCTTAGCAATTTTTCAAATTCTGTGGAGATTTTTTTGCATTCGGAAATGGAATTCGGTTTTAAACTCGTAGCCTAACAAAGAAAATTTTCTCCTTCTCGATTTTTGCATTTTTAGCGATTTTAATGCAATTTTTCAGGTTTTTCAACTATTTTTTGACAATTGTACAATAAACTCTGTTTCAAGCTTTTAGCCTATTTTAGTTCCCTTTTTCCTCCCCAATTTTTGAATTTTATCGATTTTCAGCTTTTCTTCTTTTTGAGTTCTGTAGCGATTTTTTTAAAATTCGTAAAAGAAATTCAGTTTCAAACTTTTAGCCTAATATAGCAAATTTTCTCCTGTGCAATTTTTGATTTTTTAGCACTGATTATCACTATCTTTAGCATTTTACTGCATTTGTCAGCAATTTTTTAACATTCGTAATTGGAATTATATTTTTCACTTTTATTCTGACATAGCAAATTTTGTCCTTCGTGATTCTTAAAGATTTTGTGATTTTTTGATCTAATATAGTAAATTCTGTCTTCTTTTCAATAAAGTTTATTCGGATTTAATGCAGCAGTTTTCGTATTTTTCATGAACTTTTTATGTGATTTTTACAGGTTTTTTTTTTGTGATCGGCAGAGATTTTTCAACTTTCATTGAAGAAATCTTTTACTCAATATAGTACTTTTTGTCCTCTGTGATTTTGCATTTTAGCGTTTTTTTGTGATTTGCTGTGATTTTTCACATTAATAAAAGGAATCTAGTTTTAATCTTCTTGCCCAATATAATAATTTTTTTTTCCTCTTCTTTCAGAAGATTATTTGGAATTTGTGCAGTGATTTTTAATTTTTTGTGATTTTTAGTTTTTTGCATTTCATGCAACTTCTTGGTTGGCCTGGGAAACGCCGGATGGATCAGTATAACGATAAGAAAAAAATGTGCTGAAAATTTTGACATCCAGCATGTATTACTGTGAATAGCCCAAGTTCCACTGACTCTCTGTCACCCTAATGGATGTTGCCACCACACCGCTGCAGAAGGAAGAAGTAATGGGAGAATAACATTGAGTGTTCAATCTAATTACATTATTATATTATATCGATGATTTAGATGTGTCCTGCAGTGGAGACTACTGACTGGACTGCTGTTGGTCAAAGTCAAATATGGTAGATGCATGAGAGGGAGAAAGAACTCATTTGTGGATTTCAAAATTGGGACTTATTTTTACCTTGTCACCTTATGAAATACTATAGACTCAGTATATATAACTCAGTAATATATAACTCAGAACACTAATATCACAGGAAATCTGAAATTGTGCAAAAAAATAATCATGAACAAATCAAAAATACATGTAGTGCAATGTACTTGTACAGGATTTTACTGAAGTGAGAAGTTACATAATTTCTCCACCAGATGGTGCATACAAGCACTTGAACCATCAATTCCACGTATTGGAAAATCGAAATTTGTTGAACTTGTGCAGTTAGTTTTTGCACTAAACATTTGCAAAATTTCCCAGTGCACTGAGTGCATTTCAAAATTATGTTCATAATCAAAAACCAGTGCAATTAAATACTGATAGGATTTTGAATCCCCTTAAATGGATGTGAATACGATGATTTATTTATGCGATAAATATTAACTTTATTTAACCATAAATATATTCTTCTTTATACGGTAAGTAAATTGGGACTCACCCTTTTTTTTCAGGCCACTTATCTTTTTATAGCACATCCACACTGTGTATTATTCAAATGGCATCCATTGGCGGTAATTTGTACCGTTTCCCCTTTTATTTGGAGGAATAATTGTATTCTACAATTTACTTCTTCAGCATCCTTTAAGTAAAGGTATGTTAGATTACCTATATATTATTAAATGAAGATGAACTGACATTTTAAGATGTTTAATTTGTATTATGAGAGCTTTTTATAGGCCCTCTTTCACTGATAACTACATTTTCCAGAATGAATAAATGTTTACATTATAAAATAAAGAATTACAACAATAAAACAGTTATCTTTAGTTTTTTGAGTCATTGAGTCTGATTCAATCATATAAAGTTGTTTCATCATCCCGGGATTTTCAAGGTTGAACACATTATCATTTAGGAAGATTTATCGCTAATTTAAAATGTCAGATTGTTTGTGTAGCGGAAGAGATTAGTTTTTTTATCTTGATGACGATTTATGTCCATCAAACACACTATAGAAAAACCAGTTAAGTTTGTGGTGTGCAAAGCAAATGCATATTTAAATTTCTGGCCTGTAAATTACTATTTCTGTATTCAGGGGTGTAGTGGAGGGTATACGGTGGTATACGCCGTATACCTTCTGGATTTTTTTAGGAACACCGTATACCCTCTGTTTCTCAAAAAAGCTATAGTACATACACTGTAGGGTATACCCTCTGCCTTGAGCGTATACCCTCTGCTTAGAGCGTATGCCTTCTGCTTTTTTTACCACTACACCACTGTCTGTATTGTTTTAAAACAGGTTAGCATTAGGATAATTCATCACTTGTGTTTTTAATGCATATCTCTTCAATGTATGATTCAAGTGCTTGAATACACTATCTGGTGGAGAAAAGATGTAACTTCTTGATTCAGGAAAATCCTGTGCAAACATATTGCATTACATGTATTTTTAATTTGTTCATAATGATTATTATTACTTTTTTTTTTTTACATAATTTCAGATTTCATGTGACATTAATGTTCTGTGTTATGACATACAACCCAAAAATTATCTGACTATTTAAAATTTTCAAATGCATTTATAATAAATAATTATCTTCATAGTACTTTTAGCATTACCTGCATATCCCCTACTGACAGGTAGATGCAGCATCTCCCACCAGCCAGACCATCTGCATGCGTATTATACCATAAAAAGAGAGGGGATATAGTAAAATGAGCCTAAAAAATGAAGTGAAGAAAACGTTGCTAGCTTAGACTATTACTGTACACAAGACACCAATAAGTTATGAAGAATATATTTGTATCTATGGCTCATAGTCTTAGCACAGTTGAAAGAGAAAAGTCAGTGAAAATTTCACAGTGGATATAAATTTTATACCTGTGTAAGAAAACTGAAAATTATGTTTTTCCGAAGGAAGTAAAAACTATACGGTAAATAGTATGATGTCATTATTTTTGTTTATTATTAGCAACAAAGGACCAGGGTTTTAAATGCAAAAAGACAAGAATTTTGTTACTGCATTAAGTAAAAGGTCTGCACCACTAGCCAATAGTCAGGCTCATTAAAATTCCAGGAGTCAAAGTTGGTCTTTTTTTCTTACTAACTCCACAAACCTGGAATTTTTATATTATTTTTCAATAAACATAATTTAATCTTAATTGCTCTCCCATCCAGAACTTTATTTATTACTGAATTAAGTATCATTTTCTTTACAGCATGAAGGGATTATGTAATAAACAACATAAGATCATCTCCCCAGTAGTATTAGATTTTTTTAATTATAGTATTTCATAATAATTATCCCCTTGACTGCCAGGCTAAATTTCGCTGGTGAAGGGCTACATACCAGGCTATGTGGTGTAAATTACTATTCACCTTCGACCAGTACCCTGTTATATCAGTTGCATATTACAGACCAATGCAGTTCAAATATGCAACCATTACTGTGTTGTGAATGATATATGGGGAGCACGTAATGGTCGTTAATAACTGAAATCAAAGGATGTATGCAGTGTACATCCCAGCAGTCAAGAGGTCAAGTCACAGAAATAGCAAACAAGCATAACTTACCACGATGTAGCATACAGAAGAAATATTGCTGCTGCCCTTGATACAGCATTTCTTGCTTCTTTGGATACATTTATCCCATCTGGTAACTAAAAAATACATAAATATGCAATCAGCAAAAGCCACTAATCGTAAGATTAAGATTGTTTTGTATTTTAAGCAAGGTCGACATTAAAATTATAAAAATATGTAACCAGACTTATCAGCTGTAAATATTTTAGTATTTTGTATTTCATCAATGTCTATTACTTTAACAATAAAAAAGATCATTATTTTTTAACTGAAAACAATTCTATTGGTTAGTGCTTCATCGGAAATTTTTAAATGGTAAAAGGGGAAGAGAAACATCCCCCCTTCAATATTCATTTACAATTTAACATACTGAGCAGGGGTGTAGTGGAAGATATACACAAGTACATGCCATATAGCTTCTAATTTTTTTTTAAGAAGCTCCATATACCCTTGTTTCTTAAATAAAGCTGTAGCGTGTGCTCTAGGCATGACATTCGTGGCTTTAGTGAATACCATCTGATTTTTTTACAATTTAAAAAAAACAGTATACCAACTTAAATATTCTGCCAGAAGGGGGCGCTGTAATACATAGACGCCAACATTGTAAAGACTGTATCAGGAGTAAACCAGTTAAATTTCAGGAGTTTTGGACACTCTTCAGGAGTAAAATGTTCACGTATCAGGAGTCATTTCAGGAGTTGCAAACAGTTTTTTACAAGCTATATTTTTTACAAATATTCTCAGTCCTCTTGCAGCTTTTGCATTTACTAACACAAACATAATTTAAATAAAGGTTACTTAATTTACTTTTACTTTTAATGTATTAATAATTTTTTATAATAAATTTATAAAAATGGAATTTTTTTTATCCCTGCAGAGCAAAAAATCCGAGATTGATATAACTGTGTGAAATTACATGACTATTTTCCCCTACAAAAAAATAAAGTGACTTTTTCCACGACCAATTAACATAATTAACGATTTTTCGCCGAGATTCACTGACGAGAATCGCGATTTTTCGCCGCGACTGACGGACGAAAATCGCGATGTTTTGCCGCGACTGACGGACGAAAATCGCGATGTTTTGCCGCGACTGACGGACGAAAATCGCGATGTTTTGCCGCGACTGACGGACGAAAATCGCGATGTTTTGCCGCGACTGATGACGAAAACAGCGAATTTTTGCTGCGACTGACTGACCAAAAAAAGCAATTTTTCGCCGCGACTCATTGACGGAAACAGCCATTTTTTGCCGCGAATGACTAACGGAATTCGTGATTTTTTTGCAGTGCAGCGAGTGATTGACAAACTTCGCGATTTTTATCATTGGCCAATTACCGGATTTCAGGATATTTTTTCCTCAACTGATTAACGTAATTCGCGATATTTTGACGCGGCTGACAGCCGAAAGTTTTTTGCTGAATGAAAAAATTGCGATTTTTATCAACGACCTATTGATAAATTTCACGATTATTTGCAGCGGTTGGTTGACAAAAGTTGAAACTTTTTTCAATGATCGGTTGGCGAAATTTGCGATTTTCTGCCGCGAGCGATTGTAGAAATTCGTGGTTTTATCGAATAATAGACAATTTTCGCGATATACTTCAACGACTGATTGACGAAATTCGTGATTTTTTGCCGCGATCGATCAAAGAAATTCGCGATTTTTTTGCCTCAAATTTCCGTATTTTCTACCTTATTACCGTACTTCCGTATTTTATCCTACATTTCCGGAGAAACTCCGGAATTTCCGGAGATATTGGCATCTATGTGTAATAGCGATGTCTGTGCCATTTTCATTATTGTACCATCGAAAAGTGTATGAAGTTATGCATAGAATTCAACCAAATTTTTTGTGTATGTTTCTGACTATGGCAAGCACGTCCTCCCTGAATTTGAAAAAAAAAAAAAATGACAGAAGGGAACACTGTAATGCAATTTTTGTGTTATTTTCATTATTGTACCATCGAAATGTGTATAAAGTTATGCATAGAATTGAACCAAATTTTTTGTGTATGTTTTCGTCTATGGCCAGCAGTTCCTCCCTGAATTTGAAAAAATTTTGCAGGAGAGAGCACTATAACTGCGATGTCTGTGCCATTTTCATTATTGTACCATCGAAAAATGTAAAACGTTATGCATAGAATTGAAACAAATTTTTTGTGTATGTTTTTAGCTATGGCCAGCAGTTTCTCCTTCAATCTGAAAATATTCTGCCGGAAGGGGTTACTGTACTAGTAATTTTTGTGCCATTTTCTTTATTGTACCATCGAAAAGTGTATAAAGTTATGTATAGAATTGAACCAAATTTTTTGTGTATATTTTTGGCTATTGCAAGCAGGTCCTCCTTGAATTTGGAAATATTCCGCGGGAAAGGGCACCATGATAGCGATTTTTGTATAATTTTCTTGATTTTTCATAGTTTTTTTTTGTCCATTGGCAGCTTGCGCAGTGGCAGGAACTCGGATCTTGCTAACCCGGCTATTCGCAAACAGCTGATGACAACAGAATAAGGAAAAACTATTGATTTCAATAAATATCATGATGTAGATTAACTAGTTTTTATTCTGGTTAATTTACTGAAGCAGAAATTCAAGATGAAAATCAAAGTTCGTATAGCATTGAACAATATTGAAGTATCAACATGTGTAGCTACTTTTTGAAATAATAGGATGTATGAGATAGAAGAAAGTTTTGGGATTGGCATATCCAACTAGTTCTGAATGTGTTGGAAAGTGTTTTGTAATCTATGCTTGATGCATGATGTTTTTCTTTCCTGTTATTATCCAGATGACTTGGTAGTTAAATGCTCTTTTTTCATTCAATTTTAAGAAAAAATTCTACTTCTGTGTGTCAAATTTTCAATTTTTTTTTATTTTGCATCCCTCAAGTGTGTAGATTGTTGCCCTAAAGTGTTTTTGTGATATTCCAATTCTTTACAATCTTTTTTGCTCAATGAATGTAACACTATTGTAAAACTTTAAATTTGTTTTCCTTCTAGTTTCACATTTGCTTTTTTCCCCTCTTTATGTTCGTTTAATACTCTATACTGCATTTTCATACTACGTATTTTATGAAGGTTTCTATACAAAGGAGGGCTCATAGTATGACAAACATACCTAAAAACAGAAAAATATAGTCTCAAATCATAGGTGCAAGTTATATTCATGGATATATGGTAATTTTATGCAAAGTGTTAAAATCTTACTCATAGCTTGTCATCTTTGCTGGGATTTTAATACATAAAATATTAAATTAAGCATATATTTTAGAAATATTTTGTCGACAAAATTCTACATTATTTAATAGAATTTACAATGTATCAAAATAATTTAACAGTATTTTAATCATCTATTAACATTTTTACCATGCCTAAAACTTCACAGAATTGATTGTAAGCGGAGTCTACTGTATAAGCAATAATCTATCACTTTTGCACTGAAGATTGTAAACTTACGGCAATCGAAACTAGCCAATTTTTATTTTAACATATCTTTTTTGTATTTTAACACACATTTTAATATCACCCGTAAGCCCACATATATTTATCAAAATTTTATAAGCAATCATTATCAAAATTATCACATTTTTTTTTCATTTCAAGTAGATTTTAAGTTTGATAAGTGTTATTTATAATCATTTTAAATTCAATTTTAATCATTTTCATTTTTATCTTTGGCTAATTTTTACTATTTTATCTTACACAACTTATTTTTCTTTTTAATTTAAATAATTGTATGAAAAAATGCCGAAATTCACTTTTAGCTTTAATCATTATAAGTCATACATATTTACAAAATCTTAACAAAACTTGTAAATAATATGAAGTTAAAATAATACATGAGAGAATGTTTTCAAAACTGTATAAAGAATAAAGCAAGCTAACTTTATAATTAATAATCCATACATTATATATCTTTAAATATATTCAAGATTTTAAAATACCACATCATAAATAAGAAAACTATTTAAGAGGGAGTTTATATAAACTAGGGCTGTACTGAGTATTCAGTATTTACTCGGTACTCAGCTAAATTTTGGCCAAGTACTTGGCCAATACCGAGTAGTTGTAAGAATTTCCTTTTTTAAGCATTATTGAAGACAAAGGAATTTATAACTGATCTATATATAAAAATATGTCGACAAAATATAGAAAAGTTAAGAAAAAACAACACGGCTCAAAGTTTAGTTAAATCTAAGAAAAGACTATGATTTTGGATACAGAAACAGTTTATAAAAACAGAATACAATGAATGAAAAAAATATTTTAATATCTATATACTATAAATTATGATGCAAAGACTGCAATTTGTTCTACATTTTCAGGAGATAGGATATTTTTTATTATCGTAAATTTGGCCTGCATCAGAAAAAATGCATTTGCTGTAAGCACTGCTTAAAAGTGCAAATAAGAATTTCCTTGCAAGCTTGCACATAATGGGAGGATTTTTACAATATTCTTTCTTCCATGAAAATAACTGTTTTACCCCAAAACTCTCCTGCTAAGAAAGTCTATCTCTTTTTCTACTATCTCTTCACATTTTATTTCCAATCTAATAATAGTAATCTTTATTTTTTTAAGCATTTTTTAATTTAATTTTTGTACTTTTCAGTGAAAAATAATAATTTAAATGGAGGATCAAATAGCAGTTGCTATAAAATAACGAAAATGTTCTTGGATTTCAATTTCATTACAGTACAAAATCTAAAGTTTGGACAACCAAGGTTCAGACTTTCCAGCAGCAGTAGATATTTAAGAAAGGAAGGGAAAATCAAAATTGTTGAAACAAACAAAGAAAAAAAATGTCTAAAAGACTCTTTTTTTAGAGCTAACAAAATTTATTACTGAATCTTAATTCATATCTATGTACAGAATAAAAGAAAAATTTCTTAATGATAAACCTAAGTTAATAAAGGAGCACACATTAACTGAAATGTTCAATAGTTAAGTTAGTTACAATTTGTTCTTAAGGCTGTTCTCAACTGCTCAGCTCAACAAGCGCAAAACACTTTGACACATTTAGAAATTCATTTTTTAACGGAAAGATATAAAATTGGAAGTCCCGACTACGGAAGCGATTTGGAATCAAACTGTGTTTTCCATTTTTTGATATATTACCTATTGAGTTATAAGCAATTTTGATCACGTAACAAATATGTTTTTCACCTTTTTTTGAGTAGTTATTTTTCTTTCACGTGGAAATTTAGTTCAAAATGCCCACTTTGACGCTATTTTCTGAAAGATCTGTTGTGTTTGCAAAAAAACAGTCTGATTACATAGTTTCTGAACAAGAACACCTTTTAGTTTCATACCTTTCTGAACAAAAATGAATTAAAACTTATGTCATAAAGTTTGCCTTTTGGATTTGAGAACAGCCTTAAATTGTATGTTTCCTTAAATAAATATTTTTGTTTTGCTTTTTATCTTGTTATGATTTATTTAATGAAAATGATTGTTTAATTTAGTATTAATAGTTGATATATGCAGTTTTTAATATATGAACGTTATATTTTGCCTACTTTTCTTTGTATTGGAAAAGCAATATTTTTGATGACCCAAAGTTCGGAAAAAAACTTAAGTTTGGATTTGGTAAAGTCCTGAGGATTCCGGACTTTAGACTTTGTACTGTAGTATACTGCTGATTCTCATTTGTCTTGTTTTCATTAATTCACTTTTTAATGCCCCTTTCATTGTATCACAACCAAACTTTCTTTTGAAACTTTCTTTTTCCAAAAAATGCAGCAATGTTTTAATTTATGATAATATTTCTAATATGATATATTAATTTGACATTATCAATGTTGTGATTAGGGATTGACCGAATACCGAATAGTCGATTCGGTATTCGGTGGTTCGGCATGTAAACCGAATATTCGGCTTCGGCCGAATACTTAAAAGTATTCGGCCGAATAATTGTGGATAAGTATTTTCTTAGAAGTAAAAATTCTCTTTTACTTAAAAGTAGAATAAGCTTAATAATGAGTTTTAATACTGTGTGCATGAGTTCATAGTTCAGCTGCACAATAAAAAACAAGCCAAAAAAAAAAAAAAAAAAAAAAAGAAATATTAAGGAAGATGGGCATCTTTCCCTTATCATTTAATTTTAATTATTTCTACATTAGTTTCTGTAATTTAAATTTATTTAATGTGTATTTTCTTTAATATACACATCAAATAAGTATATCAGAAATCATCTCTGTATATCTAAGGTGTATATTAAAGGAAATACACACATCAAATAAGTATACCACTATGCCTATCCTATAGCTTTTATAATCATTAAATTAAAATCGCTCAAATTTGTTATCTTCATCACCACAATGTTAAAATATCAATGAAAATATAAATATGTATATCTGTAATTTGACAGAAAGTATAGTTAAATGTACATATTGATATGATACCTTTTGTATTTGAAAACATTACTATTCCATATGTTTATACAGTAGAACTTCTTTTATCCGAAACTCTTTTAACCGAAATCCATTTCTAAAACATTTTTTTTTTTTTTTTACTATCACTTTCCTTGTGTGCAAGCGGTCCTTCCTGAACCACGAGTACAGATAAATATTTCGGATCCCATTTCTTAGAATTTCTTTGAATTTAACTTGAGCACCCGTAAACTGTGGAGTGAACTAGAACACAGTAAGAGGAAGGACTACCGGAATGTGTGACTGTAGTCTAGCAGGCGAAGAAAACTAACAAATTAGCAATTCTGAAGCTTTTGAATGTTTCACAATAGGTTTAGCATAGCTGGAGCAGCAGAAAGACTGTGATACTGTTGAAGCAATAGCATTAAAAAAATTTCGTGATAGAGCTGAAAATCGACAAACAAAACTTTGTGAAATATGCAAAAAGTACTTAATTTAAAATTCAGGAAATTTATTCTTGTATTAAGCACTTGTTATCATAAGAAAGACCGCATATATTTGTTCTTGATCTTAAAATTGAAGCACTCTCGATTATCCGAAAATTTTAATTTTCCGAAAGATCGTCGGTCCCGGATAATCGAGGTTCTACTGTAATTAGAGAATCAGTAAATCAGCTTTGACAACATTGTTTCTTTTAATTTGAATGAACTTTTGTTTTTCTGACAATTCTTATCCTTAATAATAGCCTGTATAGTTTAATATTTTCATAGGTTATTTTGGGTATTGACTAGTGATAAAATAATAAAAAATAAGTGATGGGTTAATGAATTTGTGAGTGGAAAGAAGCCATTAAATTTTTTTGTGTAATTATATTTAAGAATAAAATGTAATTGAATTAAATTATTAAGAATTTAATGTTAATTAAACTTTATTAAAAAAGCTAATATATGCAAAAATGTATATTAAAAAATTTTAAGTATTCGGTTACCGAATACCGAATATTCGGTGTACACTTTGACCGAAGCTTCGGTATTCGGCAAAATTGCTGCTTCGGTCAATCCCTAGTTGTGATTACCTTGAATGGCAATAATAATTTCATTACACTTTCCAATAATTGCTTGCTACTGAATTGCATTTAAATTTTTTATCGGCAACATAAAGGACACTTTAATTCATGCAATCTTTTTAACATATTATATTTTGAGTTCCATATTATGCTTAATTACAGTTAATTACTCTTATGATTTTTTTTTTTGGATTCATAGACAAATGCAACTGAACCTTTTTCAAATTTTGAGCATGCAGCTACGGAATGATTAAAATGTTCCAGAATATTTTTAGGTATAGCTAACATGTCAGAAATAGCATTTTAGGATGATAAAACCCATTTTATTATAAGCTGTGACTGGTGCAAGCTATGCTTTTAACATCAGCATTTTGCATTATTCAGTGAATTGTTACAGCAACCAATAACCATTTTTGATAGATTTCAGATATCAGAATGAGTTAGATAAATTGAAGAATCAGTTTTAATTTCATATTGGTTAATTGTACATTTTATGCTTTTTGTTCATATTTTTTAAAATAATGTTATTGTCTTTTAATTTTGAAAAATTGTGTTTAAAAAGTGCATAATTAAATTTCAAATTTAATTAATTTAAATTTTTTTTTAAGTCAATTAAAAAATGTATGTTTATATGCTCAAAAAGTATGTTTATATATATATATGCACATAGATATGTTACTCTTAAGCTCACTTCATATGCATATTGGTAGTTCTTTCTTATACACAACTATTCACACTAAGTACTCGGCCAAAGTACTACTTGGTGCACCCCTAATGTAAACATATAAATCCACTACTTACAGCATCTTTTAATATTCGCATTACAATAGCAGATGGTAGAGCAAGTTCTTCTCCTTTATCAGTCATCTATTAAAGAAGAAAAAAAAAATTCAAAATATGCATTTTAAACTTAACCCGGTGGAAGGCGCGCACTCATTAGCACACATTTGGTCGCGTGGGGTTCCTGTATAACCCCACCGAAAAACTTAAGTTTAATGCAATTTACGCATGTAAATTTATTCAAACATATATAAAAAATGTATAAAATATATTTTTAAGATATAAGTTTCAATTTCAGAATATATTTAAATAAATATCTGCACTAATAATTCTTAAAAAAAAAAAAAAAAAAAAAAAAAAAACTTACTCATTTTCAAAAAAAATTACATACCTTTATTTGACTTTACATACATTTGTCACAGACGTAATTAGAGTGATCCTTGCAAGTAAATTGTTCACATTTAATACAACTAATTGTGGTTTTTTTGTCCTTAGCTCGAGGACAAACTGCACATCGTCCTTTACCAAGCTTTATTCTCTTTGGCAAGTTATTATCAAGATCATCATTACTTTCTGTTGAGGGCAAATCAGATTTAATTTTTTCTCGTAATTCCTTGGGCAACATTGACATAGTTGATCTTTTCATAATTTGTTGGTTAACTAGAGACAATGCCAATGTTTTCAAGAACATTCGCCTACTTTTGTGCTGCAGAGGAGCATTTTTGGTGGACATAAGTGCAACTCGCGCATTTATAGCTGCCACATTCAACACACAATAGAAAACAACCATCGGCCAACTATTTGTTTTCCTCGCAGTAGAATAAAGTGTAGACATTTCATCAACAGTATCCACTCCTCCCTTTGTTTCATTGTAAAATTGTATTATTTCCGGCTTCTTTTTCTCAGAGTTTTCATCTATCGTGTTATCATGATGCATTGTAGACAACAAAACTACACATTTCGATTTCTTCGGAACATAAGACACTAATGTTACGTCCTTTTGGAATCCAAATATAGATGAAAAAACTTCCCTTGTTTTTGCTTCTAAAAATTCAACAGGAATCACAGCTTTATTTTTCTTCAAAGTTCCCACGATAGTTAGTTTCTTTGATAGAAGCTCTTTTGCTAATGGATAGCTTGTGTACCAGTTGTCCATTGTCACGTTCCTTGCGGATCCAAATAACGGGGTGCAGAGTCGTTTTACAATTGCAGATGGTGAATTGTCGACTTTGAACGGACCTTCTGGTTGTTGTCCGGCATAAATTTCCATATTATATGTATAAAATGTCCTCGCATCGACTAAGGCGAATATTTTAATTCCATATCTTGCCGGTTTTTTCGGCATGTACTGCCGAAATCCACAACGACCTCGAAACTTTTCTAACTTCTCGTCTATAGTGACATATTCACTAACTGAATATATCTCTTGACACTTTTTATTGAATGCACTGAAAAAATCTCTCACTGCTGCCAGTTTATCTAATTGACGTCGATCTTCACGGTCTTTTATATTATCAAATTTCAAGCATCTGAGAAGAAATGTGAACCGCTTGTAAGACATTGTTTTTCGAAGCAATTCAATTCCAGTTCCATCGGCGCTCCACAAATCCTTTGCATTAGTATGGGATGATTTGTGTAGCCCGCATAAATATAAGAGACCAAATAGCGCTCTCATCTCCACTTCATCCGTATTTCTAGCATCACGACTTCGTTGGAAATTTGCAGATATTTTATCAATAAAAATATTAGTGCAATCCACGATATTTTTTATAACGTTGGAATCAAAAAAGAGTTCCCAACTTTCAACAGGTTCCGTAATACCTGATGCAACTGATTTTAGTCCAGGTAGATGAATAATGATGTTGCACGAGCTAGTTCTCACTTTTGCATTCGGTTTATCTTTTTTCCAGACTGTTTTATCTTTTCCTACGTAAATGTCATTTTCTTGATCGGATTCACCGCTTATATTGGCAGCTTCAAATTCACTGTCACTGTCGTGACTACTATAAATTTCATAATCAGTTTCATCTTCACTAGCAGAGTCTATTTCTTCATCTGAAGTTTCAACAGTATCCAGCAGCCCTCTCAATCTCTCCATTTCTTTCTCATATTCCGTCAATTTTCGTTTAGCTGTCATTTTCGAAAAGAACAAAAAATCAAGCGTCCACTATCTATGCGAGCAGAAAACTAATGAGAGGGAATTGCTGTAAAATGCGGTCGCGCGGGGTTGCTAGGTTACCCCAGTGGCAGGTGGCTTTCCAGGAAATGATTGCTTCTCCCTAACAAAAGAAAAACACCTGCTGATGGCAGGTGCTATTGAAAGAAAACATTTTAAAAGTTAGCTACTGAAGGGATGAATAATGACGGACTAATACGAATTCCAGAATAGAAGTTTTTATGAGACTGGGGTGACTCAGGTACCCCGCGCACCTTCCACCGGGTTAAAATTACTTCTTTAGAAATTTATAACCCAATGACCAAGCAGCAGAAATTCAAGATGGTTGGCATACATAGATTTTTTTACATTCTGCATATTATTTTCAGAAAATCCAGTTCAGCGCAGGGCGTGGAAAAATCAAATTTTTTTCAAGTTTTTAAAATTAATTTTTTTTTTAATTGAATTTTTATTCCTAAGTTAAGATTGTATGATGACCAAACGTTGCACATCGCCAAAATAATTTGCCTTCATACTTCATCTACTCTTGTAAAAATCATGTTAAATTTATGTGAATTTTTTAAAATTAAAAAAAAAAAATAGAATAAATAAAGCTATCATATTGAAGACAAATTCTGAAACACTTAATTTTGGGGCTGGTGGAAGTAGTTTGGTAACCAGATAGATCATTTTGAAGTAAACTAAGACAATATTTTGAGAAAAATTAACTACTGCAAAAATTAGTTAAGAAATATTTTTCACTTCCAAAAACAATTTTCCCAGTTTTACACACATCATGCATACATAATACCAGGGACCCGGAGCTGGAGCTGGAGCCCGGAGCCGGAGCGCTCCGGAGCTGTGTTTTCCCTGGAGCTGGAGCTGGAGCTCTAAATTTTCCCCAGCTCCAGGGCTCCTTTAGTTTTTAATATTCTTTTAAATCTTTTTTTTTTCAGCCTTTGAAATTTCTAGGCTTAAAATATTTTAATTACATCATTATTCAGTATTTTAATTACATCATTTTTTAGGTTTTTATTATTATTATTAGAGAAGGAAACCTTCTCAAAACATGGTAACACTACTTTACTTCTACTTTCTACTTGAATTAAGTGACATCACTATTCGAAAACAAATATGGCCGCCTGTTGTTTACATGTGTAGTTGTACAATTTTGACTGTTTGAAAAGTGTAGAAGAAATTTAAGATTTTTGTGTTTAAAATCCACCAAACTTTCTATTTTAAAAGCAAAAGCTAAAAGATGTCATACTTTCTGAACAAGCATTTGAAGTTTGATGAGAAGAAAAAAGCATTTTGTCAGATCTTTAATGAAGGTAGAAAGTATTTGTGAGCAAAAAATTAAACTTGTAAATTAAAATCTGCAACTCAAAAGCGCGAAGTCGGAGCTGAGTTGGAGCCGGAGCCGGAGCTGGAGCCACAGTATTTTCTCTAGGAGCGGAGCTGGAGCTGGAGCATCAAAAATTGTTCGGCTCCGGGTCACTGCATAATACACATACATAATACTGCTATAATAGCAGAAAAAACTGCTTTTAGATTTTCCTGCGTCTATTCTTTTCATGTAACTCAAATAATATAAATAAGATTTATTTTTTTTTTGTCAGCTTGTATCTAGTTCAGGGGTAATTGTGGCTCATGGAAAAAATACCTGCAATTTTAATGAGAATAGTGTTGACTTTAGAACAAAATGAGTCCAGGGGGTTGGGAGGGGGGGGGGGGAGTAAATAAAAAAGGCACTGTTTTTAAAAAGGGCAATCCTGTTCAAAAAAAAAATATTTTGCACTGGTGTGTAGAGCAGGGCTGCAGAGTCGGTGGGAAAAATGGATGACTCCGGGTATTTTTAACAGATCCGAATCCGACTCCTTCGCTCAAAAATGGTCCTGACTCTCTGACAACACAGATCTGCTTGTAAAATGGACGATTCTAACTCTGGGAATTTTAACAGATCCAACTCCGACTCTGCAGCCCTGGTTTAGAGTATACCCTTTTATCAGCAATACTTGTCCACAAACATATACTGGTTTGATACTTTAGTCTTGAATCCAGAAAAAAGGGCCGCCAGGCAGAAATTTAATTAAAAAATGGGTCAATTGTTCTCAAAAAGGGCACTCTTGTGTCCTGTTCAAAAACATTTTGAAATGGTTTGTTTAGATTCCTCTTTTATCAGTAGAATTTTGGGATATTTTCCCGAACAATTGGCGAATTCCATGCAACCAATCGACGAATTTTACAATATTTTTCCTTGACCGATAGACAAATTTTGCGTTTTTTCTCACATAGTTGGCGGCACGATGAGTTTTCAGATTTGGCCCCATGACTTATTGCCGAAACTCTGAGGGTTTCTTTTTTTTTTTTTTTTCATTCATCTAGTGGCTACCAGACAAATTTTCCATACGACTGATAGACAAATTTAACAATATTTTTCCACAACTGAAGGACTAACTTTGCAAATTTTTTTAGAATTTTTCATGATGTTTTCCTTGTATCTGATTACCAAATTTCACATTCTTTTTCATGACCGATTGACAAATCTTGCGAATGATTGACACATTCCACGATGTTTTTCTGGGTGCTGTACCCAGCCAAATTGGTCTAGCATCAACACTATCCTTTCTTTAAAAAAGATATTGTTTATTCAAACCTTCAATTTTTAAGGTTTGTGATATTGGTGGGTGCTAACCCACAATGCAATGTGATTTTTTTCCCCTTTCGTTTTATGAGAAAATTTCACACGAGAAAGCATGGAAACTAAGATAACTGGTTAATAAACAATTTTTACCCTAAACACTAAATAAATAAATCAGGGTTCATACTCAATTTTTGAAATAAAAATGTAGGAGATTTAGAAGAGAAAAGCGATATTTTTTAGGAAAATTTTTAAAATCATAAAAAAAGAATGGTACTTCTTAGTTATCCTGTCGACCAAATTCGCCAAATTATATAAATTGCCAAACCACTCTCCAAATTATACAAATTGACATAATTTTTATTTTAAATAACGAAAGAACAAATAAATTAGTAAAATATTAATAAAAATAAAACGTCGAATTAATGGTTTTATTGGCCATTATTGGCATTTAATCTTACAATTAATTAATTAATGCCAAACCATTATTGGCATTTAATCTTACAATTTGGCGACGGTAATTTGATCAACGGGATAACTAAGAAGTACCAAAAGAATCAATCAATCAATTTATAATCTGGGAGAAAACAGAAGAATTTCTTGATACTTCTGTTGATTGACTCACAAATTTTGCAATTTTTTTTTCTGCAACCGAGTAAAGTAACAAGGAAAAAACAGAATTCTGGTATTGAAAATTTAAAAAAGCAGAATTATGGTATATAATCAGAGAACAATCACCCCTGCTAGTTTTAATGTGAAGCATTTTGTAGATTCCTGAAACTTTATTAAGTTATAAAAAAGTTAATTTGTATTTTTTTTAATGCAAGAATCTGTCAACATTTCTTTGTATAGAACCTTAACTTTTGTTTAGTACTTTACTTATTAGTAACCAGGGGCGTCGCCATGGGGGGGTATGGGGGGGGGAGCCTCCCCCCCCAATATATGTGAAGTTGGGAAATTTGAGCTTAGAGTTGGGAAATTCTAGATTTTTGTGACAATTTCTTTTTTAAAAGTAATAGTAAAAAATTACGAAATTTTTATTGTTTTGGTGATTGTGTTTCTGAGTACTGTAACAGTAAACAAGTTAAATTATCAAAAGAAATACAAAAAGAAATCAGCCACACCCAATTTATCATTGTGTTTTTCAGTTATACAAAAATATTATACATCTACCAGACCTAAATTTCTCTAACCCTGTCCATCAATAGCTGACTATCCAGTTCCTTTATTTCCTCCAAAACTTTGTTCCTTTCTCAAAAATTCCAACCTACCTCACCTTCTCCTCCTAAAACAGAATCCAGCTATTTTAATCCAAAGGGATTGCATCTTCTTTTGAAAATTGGAGATCACTTGTAGCACAACAGAAAGGAATGTAGTCACCTACTTGAAACACAGCTGAGCAAGAAGATTTGATGAGTTTTCACAAATTGCAATAATTTTTTAACCAATTTCCCGATTTTTGGACAATATTTTACTCATTCTCATGATTTTTTGCCACAAAAATTAGTTAACCCTTCGCAGTCAAGAAAGGGGCGTTATATGAGCAAATGTGAATAAAAGAAGTCGTTGGTTCTGATAAATTTGTCACATTTTACTTTTATATCTGTGTGTGCGAAATATATATTAGTCCTATTAGATGTAAATTTCCAACTGGGCGAAAAATGTCCGGACCAGGATTCGAACCCGGGACCTCCTGGCTGAAGCCGCCAGTGCTCTGCCATCTGAGCTATCCCGGACGATTCTGGTCGAACTTTTTCACCCAGCTAACCTTGATGATTACAGCATCTGGTCTGAAACCTGGTTCAGCTCAACAGAATAAATCTCAGGTAATGGAACTCCAGAAATCGCTGGATACGAAATTACACTAGATTAATATTAACACAATTATTCTAATTGGTAAACAAATCGGTAAACAAAATTGGATTTGTTTACCAATTAGAATAATTGTGTTAATATTAATCTAGTGTAATTTCGTATCCAGCTATTTCTGGAGTTCCATTACCTGAGATTTATTCTGTTGAGCTGAACCAGGTTTCAGACCAGATGCTGTAATCATCAAGGTTAGCTGGGTGAAAAAGTTCAACCAGAATCGTCCGGGATAGCTCAGATGGCAGAGCACTGGCGGCTTCAGCCAGGAGGTCCCGGGTTCGAATTCTGGTCCGGACATTTTTCGCCCAGTTGGAAATTTACATCTTATATGATTTGTTTACCAATTAGAATAATTGTGTTAATATTAATCTAATATATTAGTCCTGTTCGTTTATATTTATGGGTGTTTGTGAAATTTTAAACCAAAAGTCCAGTGTTGTGTGTTTAAAGGTGTTCTAAAAAATGACTATAAATATCAGAACGAAAGAACCCTTCATAATAGGAAAAGAGTTTTAGTGGAAGATTTTGGAGCATCTAAAAATCCATTCGAGGATGATAAAGGTAAAAAAAGAACGATTTGAATTTGGAAAGAAATATGACTATGAAAGCTGTCCATCATCTGAAGAAAAAATCGACATGCACGGTAACGCTGACACGTTGCACTTGAATAAAATTTTGAAGCAATAAAGATTTCTTTATAGACAAGTTCACAAACAATTATGAATATTAGGATATGACTGAAGAAGCTGACTTCCGAAAGCGCGGTAGGAAAACGATTTCACCAAAGAGAATAGATAAAAATAATAGCACAGCAATGAACATTAATACACATAAGTTTTACAGGAAATAATTATAAGAAATACAAGAAAATTTCGGCAATTTAGTAATGAGCTTAAATGACAATGTTCCCTATATCAGGAGAATATTGCACCAATACATTTCATATTTAAATTTCAATTGTGCAAGGCAAATTTGAGTATCACTAACTTAGAAAAGTTAATAATGTTTCCACCTGTATATGAGAAACGGATGTACACGACTTGCAGAGTCAAATAGAAATAAACCAAATCCTAACGGACTAGCTGCTATCCGATTCACCAACTTTTCAGCCGATTTTAAACCCAACTTTTTCCCGTTCAAAGGAAGAAAAAGGTTGTCGTTGCTAAAGTTGGAGGAAAACCACTACTACTAGTACCATGCCGTTAATATTTATCGCCTATTCGTATCAATCGCTTATCTCTGATTGGCTGAAATGTTGAAAGTTGGGGGGGGAAAAGGCGCGGCTAGCGCATACTTTTTTTTAGAGCTGTGGATAAAAAGTTGGGGATATTGCTGTTTGCTATCACACTGGGTGTTGAGACAATATTTCACGAAAAGTTGGAGGAAATCAAGAGTTGGCTCAAAAATTGCTCGAAAAGTTGGTGAATCTGGTAGCAGCTTTAAACAAACCTTTTACTCATGCCAAGAAATTCAAAGACTATTTGGGTCATGCCGTCAAACTATATACTCATATCTTAACATTCACAGAAGCTTATCTTTATGGCGTTGCATCTAATGAAAGAATCTTTAGTCAAATAAAAATTAAGAAATATATGTATTACAAACTACAATGAGGGATGACAGGCTTGACAGCCTAATGCTTTTAAAATGTGAAAGTCAAATAGTGGATTTTATTAAACTGGATGATGTTATCATCAGGTTGGCTTCTTCGAAGACAAGAAGAATTAATGTTAAATGAAAACAATTCGGATGTGCCAATCCCAAAACTTTATTCTATCCCTTATACAGGGCTCGCAAATGGTCCGCCAACTGAATACCAATAAATTTTAAAAGAAAATTTTATGGTAGGTTTGCGCTAGAATTAACTTTCAAAGGTGTTTCCGGGGCGGTTTGAAAGAAAAATCTAAAAAGAAAATTTTTCTAAAATAATATTGGTATTCAGTTGGCGGACCATTTGGGAGCCCTGCATATATGTTAATACCTCAAAATTTGCAACCACAATGCTAAAATTAAATAATAATTCTATGCCCATAATAATGAATTCTAAAGGTATATATTCGTTTAATTGTGTTCATTTAAAAAGGAGATAGAAGCCTCGCATTTTTCAAACAAATCATTGAATTTCGGCATACACCCTGTTAGATGCAACCAAAATTCCAAACCCAAGGAACACAAAAGTGATACCCAGTAAACACCGAAGCCCAATAAGGAAGTGCAACCGAATATAAAGTTTGACTAAATTCCGTGCATTAGTTTTTCAGATATAGCCACCTGTTTTATAATATACACAAAATCCTAATAAGCACCAAATTATGTCAAGGTTTAACAGAATATGAAGTTTGATCAAATTCCGTGCAACAATTTTTGAGAGATAACTATCGCTAAAATCATGTAAATCGTGAAAAATGCAGCTTAGCAGCGCCACCTTTTGGGCGATTTACACCAAAAAGTAATCAGCATAAATTCTTATCAAGATGTAACTGAATCTAAAGTTTTACTAAATTCCTCGCATTAGTTCTTGAGATAGAGCAACCACAAAATTTGTGTCACATGCACACAGACAGACATTTTCTAAAAACAGTCAAATCGTGTTCAGGACCTGCATGTTTGTTTTTTATTAAACAAACCAATAATTAGAATTTTTATGTTTCCAGTTTCAAAATTTTTCTTTGGAAAGGAATTTTTTATGCATAAGTTTCATTATCATTATTATACACATTGTGGTACACGTATTATACACACTTTAGTTGAAAGTTGGAAGAATTTGTTTCAAGTTGGGAAATTTTCGAATTCTCCCCCCCGAAAAAAAATCTGTAGCTACGCCCCTGTTAGTAACATAACTTAATAGAAGCATAAGTGTATGTCTTTCTACAATGTTATAGTGATCACAGTCTGGCCACTATAACTGTATTTTATCAAGGTGTTTTTAATAAATTTACAGTCAATATGTATGCAAAAAAATCAATTACATGAAGATTCTTGTAATAATTAATTAAGCTATGTTTGTATTTCTCAATGAATTCATAAAAAATTTTTTGTGCTATTTAAAAATCAATGATGTGGGAGGGGGAAGGATAAATATTTTTTTTACTGGCTACCAGATTTCATCAAATTTGTAAAGTCCTACCTTAACTCTTGATGAACTTTAGGCCCTGGATTCGTAAGAATATTTAAATTATTAGCAATTTTTTTTTTTTTAAACACACACACACACAGTTTGGAGAAGAAGGGAGAATCTGCCTTTTTTCTTTTAAGTCAGTGCTGCATCTAATATGATAATCTCATTTAAACTTTAATCACGTTGTAGGAAAATAAAGTAAGCTTTGATTTAATTTGTTGTTTAGGAAGGAAAATAGGTCAAAGGATTAATTTTTAAAAATTAAAGTAATTTTATATTTATATCAAGCAATCACTCATAACAACTTACTCTGAATTCTCAATATTGCATATATATGATTGCATTGCATTTTTAAATGCTTAGAGAATACCATAGCTTGCCAGAAAATTCCCTGTTTTTGACCTCCTGAGGGCTGGACATAGAGAATTTATGCTTAAAGGAAAATGCATACAAGCATACCTATAGCAAAAGTCTACTCAAGCTTCATTACATTAAAGCAGGGCTATCGCTGAGACTTTTTTCTTCGGGGGAGGGGACCTTAAATTGCCAAGTCAAATTTCAGTATGCCAACTAGTTTTATAACTGTGCCAAGTAACCACAATAAAAAACTGTATTATGGTTCTTATTTGTAAAAATTTTAATAAGGGCCATCCAGATAGATTTTGTGCTGTTAGCAAAACGAGAATGACCAATCAGGCCTGCATTTTTGCGAACTTTTCGCTGTTTTAAGTAAGCAAATTTTCTGATTGGTCAATCTTGTTTCGCTAACAGCGCAAATTTTATCTGGATCCCGGCCAATATTCCCAATTAGATTTGTAACTTTTGCCAAATCTATCAGAAATAGAAAATGGTTTATAGTTTTTATTAAAGATTTAAACAAATTTGCCAACTAAGTTTGTAAATTTGCCAAGTGTAACAGCATTCGCAAATGTTTTAGTGGGGGAGGCTCCCCCCCATCCCCCCCTTAGCGAGGCCCCTGCATTAAAGATATAAATTTACAACAAATATGTAAAAACTTAAAATGAAAAAAAATTATGAAGACTATAGAAAGCTATTTTTTACAGTCATTTAATCATTTGTATTTTAATTCTTTAGTAAATGGTATGAGAATAAGTATATGTGTAATATAAAATACATTATATAATTACATAGATGTGCCAGTAATGGACAATCTTCAAAGTTTTTTGTTTATAAAAAAATAAACAATAAAAATTTTGCTTTTATAATTTGTTTCATTCCTCCCCCTTGCATGTGTTATAATCTGGGTTATTGTTGATGCTCTTAATCAAACAAATCAGGAAGCAGAAAATAATGTTTTTAAGTTCCACTGTTTTTCAGTGAAAATATTATTGAACATGCTAAGAAGCTGGCTTCACTTAATAAATTTATATATTTTTTATTTTCTTCCAAAATTTGCACATTCTTGTTTTGGCAGTAATAAAAACTTTGAATTTTATATACTAATGGCCATTTATAAAATTTCATTTATTTTTAGGGTTTTAAGATGGGTGCCCATTGCTGGAATGCTTAATTAATCAGCTTCCTGTAACAGACACCCCATGTGGACATTACTAAAAGTGCAATTTCAGCAATGTTCATAATGGATACAATCTTTTGATTTAACTGAAAAGCAAAATAATTAAACTTAATTCTTAAATTGCACTTACCAGAATGTAAAAAGATTTTTTTATAAATAGCTGCTTTTAATTAATTTCATATGACTGATAAACTTTTTTTTTTTTTTTTAATACCTCTGACTTGCATACTTTTTAATCTGGTAATCAATCAAATCCATCAAGAAGCATAAAATGTTCCTAAAGGGCATAGGGAAAGGAGGGGCTCATGGGATTCAAGCCCTATCCCATTTAAATAAAGGCATTTTTTTAAGTTACACAAGTTGTCAAAAATTCATTATTTTTTGTCTGAAATGTTTGATCTTCATCTCTGAAAAAACTGCTCTGTACATAAAAAAATGCTATAATATTAAATTTGTAGTAGTAATTTAATAATGAAACTAGTAAATCTGCATCAAATGTCAGTTCTGCAGTTTTATTTTTAAATCATTTTATTTAGTATGCCCCAGTAGCAGAAAGTTATGGTTGTGTCTGCGACAGCAATTTAGTGGGATGAAAATTGTCTGCGGGAGTAGCGTGTTACATTTTCTTATGTACAAACATTATGAGTGTTAAAATAAACAACGTTCTTACTGATTAATACCAGGGGTGATTCTGAGTAAAAAAAAAATTCTGAAATTCACAGCAAAATTTCTGAAAGGTTACAACAGGGGGGGGGGGGGGGGCAAAAATCCACTACCGGCACTAATTATGTGTTTTTATTGCGCACTTTTTATGAAATTTGGGTTTTTTCACGATCTTTTGACGAAATATGCCGTTTATCTCGATCTTTTGACGAAATTTGCCATTTTTTCGCGATCTTTTGACGAAATCTGCTGTTTTTTGCGATCTTATGAGGAAATTCCTCGTTTTTTTTGTGATCTTTTGACGAAATTTGCCGTTTTTTCACGATCCTTTGACAAAAATGAGCTTTTTTTCGCGATCCTTTACAAACTTCATGTTTTTTCTGCGATTCTGTGACAGAAATTTGCATTTTTTCGGCACCTCTGGGACGAAATTCACGTTTTTACCGGGATCTTTTGACGAAATTCGCGTTTTTACAACGATCCTGTGACAGAAATTTGCACTTTTTGCGATTTTTTGACGAAATTCCGGAAATTTAATTCCGATCTTTTGACATAAATTTTCCTTTTTTTGCGATCCTTTGACAGTAATCTGTGTTTTTCGCAATCCGTTGACAGAAATTTGCAATTTTTCGCGATCGTTTTACAAAAATTTGAGTTTTTTCGCGATTGTTTTACAAAAATTTGCGTTTTTTCGCGATTGTTTTACAAAAATTTGCGTTTTTTCGCGATCGTTTTACAAAAATTTGCATTTTTTCGCGATCGTTTTACAAAAATTTGTGTTTTTTCGCGATTGTTTTACAAAAATTTGTGTTTTTTCGCAATTGTTTTACAAAAATTTGAGTTTTTCCGCGATCGTTTTACAAAAATTTGCGTTTTTTCGCGATCGTTTTACAAAAATTTGTGTTTTTTCGCGATTGTTTTACAAAATTTTGCGTTTTTTCCTCGATCCTTTGATGAAATTAAAGTTTCATCCACGATTTTGTGATAGAAATTTGCGTTTTTCTTGTGCCCCTGGAACAAAATCCACGTTTTTTCGGGATTTTTGGATAAAATTCAAGTTTGTGCAGCGATCTTTTGGCAGAAATTTACGCTTTTCGAGATCTTCTGACAGAATTCCTCCTTCTTTCCGCAATCCTTTGACATAAATTTGCGTTTTTTCGCGATCGTTTGACTATATTTGCATTTTTCCCACAATCGTTTGTCTAAATTCGCGTTCTTTCCGCGACCCTTTTGCTAAATTCGCATACTTTCCGTGATCCTTTGACGAAATTAGTGTTTTTCCGCGATCCTGAGACAGAAATTTACATTTTTTCTACAACCCTACGAGATTCATATTTTTTTTTCCAGCCTCTTTTGACGAAATTCGCGTTTTTATAGCGACCCTTTGGCTATAAATTACCGATTTTTTATGCGAACGATTGTCGAAATTCATATTTTTCGGCGACCATTTGTCGAATCCGCGATATTTTTTGTCAGAATTTTCGTACTTTTTTTTTTCAAGTTGGCAAATTTATCTGCAAGGTCCAAAATAAATCTACGTCGCGCGTCTCGAACTTTCTGCTACCGGGTAGTATGCTATTTAAAACATTCAACCTGCAGTTTCATATTTGTAATACTAATTACTACAACATAAAATGTAGTATTTCGGGAAGTTTAAATGTTAAAAGTATTGGTAAATATACGATTTCATGCACTACACTACAAAACATCTGATTCAATTATTTTTTTTAACTACCCCTGTACCCTCCCCCCCCCCCCCCCCTTGACTAAATAATTTGATAACTGTAATTCTCTGACACTTAATATTTTAAATCTTGTCTATCTAAATTAAAATATTGATCTTGTGAAAATGACAATTTATTTAAACAATGAATTCTCAGATAGGATAGATGCTCCAGTTTTGGCCATCTTTAGAGAAAATTTGAAATAGAAATTTTACAGTTATTGACCCATTGAAGCATATTAAATCATAATAACATCATTCTTTAGTAAATTTAATTGTCTTTCTGTTAATTATAATACTTTCTGCAGAATATTTTAGATTGTGAGTAATAACTCATTAAGTAATTTATTTCAATTTGTACCAGTTTTAGCCACTCTGATATCATGTAGTTTAACAAACATTTTAATTGATAAGTAAAAATACAGCATTTTTATGCAACATCTATTTTACCTCACGTATATTTGTTTGCTGCATTAAGAAAATTTTGCAAATTTCTTTATGAATTGATAAAAACATCAAGTAAAATGTACTTATGTTCATTTTAACTGAAAATTTCAATTAAAAAACAAAATATATTTAAATTTGATTCATAAAAAGGGACAAACAACAGTGCCTATAGGACAAAAAGATTAACTATTTAATCAGTTTTATAACTAATCCGTGGATTGTTTAGAAAATTTTAATCTTCATCAAAGAGTTATATTTCTTGAAAGCATTTTCTTATTTCGGTTTGATTTTCATCAAAGAGTTATATTTCTTGAAATCATCTTTTGATTTATATATTAGCTTGTGCCTTATTTATGTATCCTGCTTCTTTTCAAGTTATTTTAGAGTGCAATTTCATAAGGGAATCATACCATTTCATGCATGGTCTTCCATCTTGAAATGTAGTTTGTATCTTTCCAGCTACAATTTTCTGGACAGAATTTTAAAGTTGTTGCATTTTTATAGGAAATAGTATTCTGACAATATCTAAAATACACTTTTCTAATTGATTTTTAACTTCAATTCCTAGTACCTAGATCTACTAGTTGAGATTCAACATTATTAGAGAAAAGTGGTGTCCATCCTGATGCAAACTTGTGAAGTAAGACAGGACGGGTTACTCCAACATTTTGCTAGCTTGTAGTGCTGGCATTACATTTTGAATAACCTTAATTTTACTTCCTATCTTAGAGCAGTGTTCCCTCTAGGACATTTTTTAAGAGCACATAATTCTGTCTTTTTTAAACTTGGTAAAATGAACCCTGTTCTTTTTAAATAATGTGAAATACATTCTTACTTGTACTTAGATATCTCTAGTAAAGATTTTCACATTATTTAGTATTTCTAAATCCGTATGCCTGAAATCTTGCAAAAATTATGGAACTTCATTTCTTTAGGAAAAATACAAGCAATTAAATCATGCTATAATTTTATTGAACTTTTTAATTTATAAGTTGTAAAATCTTTCAAAATTTGTTTTAGTTTATTATCTTATCTAAACATTACATATCACATCCCCTTTTGTTTATTTTAATCAAATACAAAACACAATATTACATTTTCTTCAGCAATGTCATTCTTTAGTGACTAGCACAATGTCCTTCTTTCTAAAGTGAATTATCTATTGAACAGAGAATAACAAAATCTCTTTTATAGAACTGCCATTAGCCTTGCTTTTTTTTTTTATTATTATTATTGAAGCCATTACTATATAAAACAAAACTAAATTGATTTTGTTTTATCCAGATGTTCTTAAATTTATTAAATAGCTAAAATTCCCTCTATAATGAATCATGTGGCCACAAGTGGAACATATGTTGTACTACCTTTTCTGGCCACCCCCATGGTCATAATTGGTACATATAGCAAATTTAATGTACCAGTTTTGGCCACCCCTCATTAAACTGTTAAAATAATTAATTTAAATGTGAAATTGCAGTAGAGAAAGTTTAACCTCATAAAACCTAATAGCAATTTGTTTCAGAAAAAATAGAACCCGATAAGTGCCTAATGATGAAAGATTCTGAAAACTTGTCAGCTAAGCAAAAATCTTAATACATGTAAGCACATGCTACAGTTTCACATATTTATTTTTTTTTTTTTTTGCAAATCACATTTTATCAAAAAATAAACAAATGATATTGTAAATTGTAAAAGAGAGTTTGCTTAAGGTGTAAGAATGCATCAATTCACAGCCTAAATATTGGACAAATTGATCCAATGTGGCCAAAACTGGAGCATCTACCCTATTTCATTAATTATTGATATCTTAATGGTTAAATTTATTTGAACAATTAATATACTTTCATTAAATTCTTGTTCTAAATACAATCATAAAAGTGCAGTTATATCTAATTATTTTTTGTAGGGTGTCCATTACTGGAACAGAAGATGTCCAATTTACTTCTATTATTTACAGTTAAACTTTGGTTCACATTGGGAAATGCAACTATGAGAATGGTTAAATATTGTTGATAGATTAATATAAAATTGAAAAAACTTGAATGTAATTAGTTATAAAATATTAATTTACAAATTATTCTTTAAAAAATTCCTTAAAGGTGTCCGTTACTGGCACATCTACCCTATAATGTATCAAAAGTTAATACATTCCTAGTCTTTGAAAGATAAACATATTAATATTTTATTTAACAATACTTTATGCTTTAGGTAAAATGGACACAACAATTTCCATTGTGATACTGACAAAAGAAATTGCAACTTTGCATGCCAAAAGTGGTCTAACATGACATTACATTACATACTAATGCACTACGATTTAGCTGCTCAGATAGATTCAAAGTTCAGTGTAGAGATGTAAATTTTCCGGAAAAGTTGAAGTGGCGGAAAAAAACCGGTTTTTTTCCAGTTTTTTTCTGGAAAAATTGGAAAAATGGGAAAAATTGATTTCCTATAAACGTTTCTCAAAAATAAGTTATATTTTCTTAAAAAGTATTCAATAATAAACTTTTTCAATATTTTTGCACACTAAAAAAAATTATTTTCCCTTTATATGTGAATATGTTATTAAAAAAAGAGAGAGGGAGAAAAAGCCAGCTTTTAAAAGTCTATCCTTTCAGTCTCAGAATTCTGAGAGTAGCTTTTCTTGCTTAATTTAACACCAGTGTTTGTATCAGGGTTGTAGTGGGTAGCTGCCCGGGTACCCGCCCAGCTGCCCGCCCGGGCTGGGTTTTTTATAAAAAACCCAGGTAAAAAGCCCGGGTTTTTTAAAATATATTTCTGGAAAAGAACAGATGATGTATTTGTTAACAGTTTATCGTTATTTTGTTTTATTTATTCACTTGTTTGAATCTTAGAAAATATATTTGTACTAATTTACTTGCACTTTTAGATTGGAAACAATTGGAAAACACACAATTTTGATAGCTGTGCAATTTAAAATTTGTTTGTTATTTAAATTAAAGGGATCATATCTATAGATGTATTTTAAGAACAGAAAAAAATAGTGACATCATTATTAAGACTATGAAGTCATTCCCATCTATTAGACTATGAAGTGTTCACAAAGATTGTATTTGAGATCAGGATTTCCACTTATTTCAGCAATCAATTTCCTTGCGCTTTCCTGAGCAAAAAATTAAATTTTCCCAGAGTAATTCCTCTGAGAAATTTCAAAATTTAAACGGATAAATTTTGCAAAGAACCAAAGTTTAGTAAAAGTCCTTGTTTTTAATACTCATTTTTAAATTCCGTCAGATTTTCTAGTTTTCCATATACAGTGGCAACTATGAACGTTATTATTTGTGAGGAAGGGGGAATCATCATCCACATTTTGGCATTTTAATTTACCCGGGGAAAATTGCCCATTTAACCCGGGTTTTTTAATAAAACCCGCCCGGGCTGGGCTTTTTCTAAAAAACCCGGGTTTTTTACAACCCTGGTTTGTATAATGTATCACGTGTCTGTTGAAATGATTTTTCAGTAGCACTTGTTTAATTACATCAGTAGAACTAATTTAAAAAATAAACAAAAAAAAAATCTTTAGTTTCAACCAATATCACTGTAGTTTTAAAGCAGTTTTAAATTGTATTGTACATCTCATCTACATAGTATTTATAAAGGATACCAAATTATAGTAGTTCTGGTATTATTATAAATACTATTATCCTTGAATATTAAAGATGTGAATTATCAAATTGCTAACAAGGCGTAAACCAACTTAGTGAAAAATGTCCTAGCAGGAATCGAACCCGGGCCCCTGGAATAAATCTCCAATGCTCTACCACTAAACCACAAGGACGATGCCCAGCTTGGTATCTCTCACTTATATAAGTCGGTAAGGCTGCTACTGCAACACTAGATGGAAATGTCTTCATGAGCACACAATCTAGCGGCATAACATGAGACGCAAATGAACCCAGCATCGGTGAATATACAATTAATTTTTCAACTATAAATTCAACTATACTTTTAAGTAATATTCAATAATTTCAAGCGTAATTTCACTGCTGAAAAGTAGTTGAAAAATTAATTAAAACTATTATCCTTTCAAATCTTCCATTGTTTAAAAATTGGTATTATTTTACAATATTACTTCCCTCCCCACCTTGCAGTTATAATTTTAATTTCCTGTATATGTAGTTTTGGTTCAACTTTCCAGACTGAACCCAAACTGTGCTTTAGTAAGATTTAGAATTAGATCCTTAATATTGAAAGTAGTATTTTTTTTTTTAATGAAATTTTTAAAATGGGTGGATTTTTCCATATGTTTAAAAATTGTTTTCAAATAGATTTTTCACAGAGATTTGCTTACATTTTCTTTGCGAAGTTTGTATGGATTTATGTTTTTTGAAAATACATTTAGACAACTCTGAGAATCTATATTTCAAGAAAAGAAAAAAAAAAGATGCACAATTTCAACTGCATGTTATTATCAAAAGAAATTTTTCTAACAATAGTGAAAAATTGCAGGCATGCAAATAAAAATAAATGCTTGTTTGAAATTTTACATTAAATTTTCCATCTTACCATTTTCATTTATTGGCATAATATTGAAATATTTTTGCACATGAATTTCCGTTTTTAACCAGAGAAGTTCCATTTAATTATCTTACCAAGGATTAGCTTAGTTTTTTTTTTTCACACGATCATGTTTTTGCGAAATTGTGAACTTTTACAAAAACTTATGAACTTGTAAAAAATGTGAATGAAATGTAAAAAATGTAATCGGAATTTTGTAAATTGGAAATTACATATTTAAGTTCTTATCTAGATATTATTGTCCTTTGTACATATAAACAGCTAGATAATAGATTCATTGGTTATTGCAGCTAATTCTAAAATCATTACGTTTGTGAAGGATTTAATTTGGAGATTGTAAAAAAATTCTGAAATGACTATTTTTAAGTGAAAGAATTTTGTTAAAGGTCATATGTTTTAAGGAGAAAAAACTGTGAAGGATCCTTTAAGAGACTCAAATTCTTTATAAAGAGATCTCTGCTTACAGATAAGATTTTCCATGTTAAGGTTTTCATGAGGAACACTAAACATGAAAAAAAAATATAAATAAAAGTATCAGAATGTAGCAATTATAAAATTTTGACTACATTATTTTATAAATGAAATTTCAATTTTTCCAATTTGGAAAAATTGAAAAATAGCCCTTCGGAAAAAAACTGAAAAAAACCGGTTTTTTCCCCAACTTTTCCGGTTTTTTTCCGAGCATTCCCATCTCTAGTTCAGTGAAAGTGCATTTTATAAACGTGATAAAACTTCTTTTTGTGCAAAGCAGAGGGGACACAGGTCTGTGAATGTAGAATATAGAGAACTGCAATTATACAGCAGCTACATTTTGAGGTTGCAATTTGCAATATCAAATGCTGAATCAAAATATGAATAGGTTAACTTTCATTTTAAAGTGAGATTTGAAAATTCCAAACTAGGTTGCCGATTTCTTTCGTCACACAATGTTCCCTTAACCCTTATTCATCAAAGTATGATTTTATTATTATTATTATTAGACGACGAGGATTATTTCATTCTAGCAGTTTATTTTTTAATTAACAATTTGTAAAAGTGACTGAAAATTTTTAGAATCTGCCCGGTAAATAAATACTACGATAGCTAACCAAATTCTTCTCAAGACAGACTTTTAATAGAATAATCATTCATTAACACATATATGACACACAGACTATACTTCCTTTATATATTTATAGCAATTTAATGTACAACTTTGCTTACTTTTCGTCCAGGGTACTTCTGTTTGAGAGTACAGTCTGTAATTTAATTTATACCATACAATAAAATCGAAAACACCAGTCCTTTTTTGTTGTTGTATTGTTTATATATATTATTAGAACCAAGGAACCTAAAACAGCCTGCTTCGATTATTAATACAGTCAAACAAATCCAAAACAAACCTCGATTGCCTCGAACTGAAAACGGCGGGCGAAAAACATGTGTTTATTTATTCGAACATCGCTGTGAGCCAAACATATGCTGGGATTCAACTGGGGAAGTTGCGCAATTTTAGCACATAAAATAAAACACAGCTCGTTTCTCAGCTTCAAAGTTTTCCACAGGGAAGATTGATAGATTCTGGCTTGTGATATGTCTACTCCTCTCTTTTCATAGCTCCACTCGGGAAGGGAAGAAGCATTCAGCCAACTACTCTAGAGCTGTTAGCGAAACGAGATTGACCAATCACAAGACATGCTTACTTAGAACAGTGAAAAGTTGGAAATAATGCAGGCTTCTAATTGGTTAATCTCGTTTTGCTAACAGCGCAAAGTCTATCACGATCCCGGCCTTGGATTTAGCGACAGTCTTCTTCGGAGGGTTTTTCCCCCGCAGAGGCGTGACTGTTGCCCTTCGTGGGTAAAGTCCCTTGCGCTCGATCTTCAGATCATTCAAGATACAAACTGTATCTCAAACGTCCTCGCAAACGTCGCTTTATTCGTAAGACAAATTTTATTCTTTACGAGAGATAAAATATGATTGTATTAGATGTAAATCTAGTAATATATAGTAGTAATCTAATAATATATAATAGTAAAATATGATTGGTCAAGACGATTTTGGGCGAAAAAGAATCGTATGTTGCCACGAAAGGCAACGCCTCTGCGGGGAAAAACCCTCTGAAAAAAGGGGAACAGTGTTAAAATGTTCTTCACGCCTATTGGTGTCTTTCTTCTGTTTATCCGCGACTGACATCACATGGGTAAAGTCCAATGGTGTTTTTCGACAGTATACCCGCAGCTGACGTGATATTGGAGTTGCAAAAAACCGGTTTGTTACAGAGTTTATTCCCAAAGCACATGGTTTATTCCTAAAAAGTCCCGAGTTTTTTCTGGTTTTTGCAACTCTACGTGACATGGGTAAAGTCCATTGTCGCCAAACTGATTTTTGTGGACTTGTGTCACTTCTCACATTACATTCAGATAAGGCTATTTAAGAATCTTAATTAGAGTTGTAAAAAACCGGTTTATTTTCAATAGACCAGTTTTAGACCTCCCAAAGACCCCAAATAGACTCCCCAAAAGATCTGGTTTATCCTTCAAAAAACCCGGTTTATTCCCTGGTTTAAACCGGATTTTTCCGAGTCTTTGCAATTCTAATCTTAACTTTTATTTTAAAGAGGGTGCACGGTGGGTGACTTGCCGATTCTAGCTGGCCAAAAGTCGGTTTTCAAAAGTTTATCCTAGCGTAACTTATTTTTTGCCTGCTATAGCTCAATAGTTAGGGCGTTGTACCCTGCTATTGGTTTTGCTATAAATATAATTGTATGGTCCATAGACTAGTCCAAAGTTGGTGCTTCTTAGTTGGGAATGAATCAATCAATTTGAGTATAGTTCGTTAATCCGTTACTTGAAGCGGAATAAAATAAACTGCTCGATTATGGGCGCATCCAAACAAAATATGGACTTTATTTTATCGGATTTATGTGCATAAATTTTGCCCATATCAGCTGTTATTTCATATTTAATGTCGCAAAAAGCTCTGTATTTTTTTTACAATTTTTCAGTTTTAATGTAAAAAACGTTATATGACAAAGCACGATTAAGCTCAATTTTTGATATGATTAAGTAGTTTAGATTATTACCTTTTTGTTCCAATTTAATTTGTCTGCCCTTAGGTGCCCCCTAGTTTTTAGATTTGTTTATAGCTTATTAAGTCTAAATAATTTTTTATTGAAATTTTAGTTCAAGTACCATTTTCTTTTTATCAAAGACCACAGAATTTAAGTTAGTCACATAAATAAACTTTTGCAACATTATGCATCGGCAACAAGATTTAAAATATAACGAGAATGTGAATTTGGTTGAAAATATTTTGTTTATAGAGGAAAATTACAATGAAGAGCACATGAAGTTTTGAAAGCGTGAAATGTTTAAACTTATGACCAAATTCGGAGAAAAGTTGCCAGTTGTATGTCGATATCTCAGGACAAAATGATGTAAAATATATTACTTGGCTGCAAATTTCGAGTGGTTAGAAAATTGATCCAGACAAATTCTCCAAATTCAGATTTGATACAATTCAAAACATAATGCAGACATTTTCTCATGATATCTTATGATTCCCATTCTTTACATAAGGTTCCTCTGTGCAGAGATAAATATACAAAAGAATATACAACACAGCAACTTTCATTAAAGCTGTCGAATGTTTTCCCCGTATCTTAAATTTTGGAAAAAGAAATTTTAGGATTTGTTTTAATAATACAAAAATAATTTTATCACATTAGCTTCCATACCGTTACAAAAGTATCATTAAAATTATCAAGAAGAACGTAAAATCATGCATTATTCAGATTATGAAACATGTTTTAATGCATTCGGACTACTATAATAGAACTTCATAGTTTAATAACGTGAAAAACAATGTCTAAGTAATAATTTGTAAAACATATAACACGTTTGAAAAAGCAATTTCAACCAAAGCTGAAAAGCTAACCGAAAATTTTGTAAAAAAATGTATATGAATTATAGCTTTATCATATAATTCTCAATATGCTAAAATTTAGAACAGTTAGTGAACGCATAGCACAGTTGAAAATTCCTTGTCAGCAATTTCCGCCACTAAATGGAAATGTACTTCAGATGTTTTGTGCAGCCCTGTATATAATTTATGGAATTTTTATACACTAAATAGTATGCAATTTTTATAATTTAAAAAAGTGTTCCACAACTGAAAACGCATTTCCATTATTATTGCTCATAGAAAGAGAAATATAACTAATTTATTTTGTGTGCCCCTGTATATGAAAGATGAATGCTATGCACATCATATTCAATAGTAAGCATCTTATAGAGCACCTCAGAGATATATATACATTTAAATACTTTTGAAATAGTATAACATGAACAAAAAACACCACAAACAATTTTTCTCCATAGACTGTAATGTAACAATTATTTTTAGTGTCTTTGTAAATGATTGATAAAAGTATCATATTCTATACCATATCCAGGGCTTAATTTGCGCCGGGAGCCCGGCTCCGGTACTTCTCTGTTTTTAGTAAATATTTAAATATTGGTCGGAAATCGCCGGAGCTCATAAATACAGGGCTCCGGAGCCCAGTGCAGTAGCGCTTCCGAAAAACTGAAGCCTAAATTACCTTTTTCTTTCCATTCCATCTCCAAGCTTTTGCATTCTTTTTTACCATAACCTATACGTTTAATCCTATACGTCACTATTTCCTAATCATAATCTTTATCATATTTAATTGCAGAATAGACAATTAATTAACTTTGAAATTAGGCAAAGATTACTATTCAAAAGGAGTGATAACTAAAATGTGGAATAGTTGACAGCTAAGTATATGCTGATAGATATATTTAAAATTTTTATTTTGCTAAAGAAAAAAATTTGCTTTAAATTTTGCAAATAATGTACGAAATATAAATATGCAAATTGGATTGGCAGGGGGAGGACGATTGGTTGTTGTACCGGTACCACAGAATATTAGGGCTCCGGTACTTTTTTTGTTAGAAATTAAGCCCTGACCATATCATATTCTATACCATATCATATTCTATAGCAATCAGCTTCTAGTGCACTTCATAAGTATGTATATAAATTTCAAAGTGTTTGAAATTATGAAACATCATTAAAAACCACCCGAAACGATTTTTCCCCATAGACCGTAATGTAATGAAATGCTTTTGAATGCCCCTGTAATGAAATTATGACTGCTACACGCTACATTTTGCTACACCTAACATTCAATAGTGGATATCAATAACATTTTTCAATTTCATGGTGTTGCGACTATACTGGTGCCAGAAATAATTTTGGCCAGATAGAATAGGAAAATCACCCACCGTGGGGTGAAGCATAAGTTCTAATGGCTGGAGAAACAATCAGCCAATCAGGCCAAAGTTAGAATTGTTATGGTTGCTCGCATATCCACTTGCACTTGATCTTAGGTTAGCTTGTGACAGTGAAACACTGGAATACGATTTATGCTTTATTTACATCAAAATACAACTTACGCTCGATGCCGAACTTAAGCAAGGCACCGCAACTGCAGCCTTGAAATATTAATATGGTACTTAAAATTAAGTAATTTAAATACTCCAGCCTGAATGAGGTTGTAGGGTGCATCTATAAGAGAACGGTGACATAGGCACAGGGCCCATGCTGAAACCGAAAATTTTGTCCAAACTGTACTTAACCATATAGAGTTATGCAAGGTGACGTCATGAACGGGTTTTTGCTGCCGCTGTAGGACAGCTATCACTATCTTTATCAATGCTTTTTCTGTTTGTGTGTCCTACAGCTGTTTTCATTGTTCTCCGGTAAAAGTCACGTGATGTGAACTGCTCCATTCTAGAACTTGCCGATAGTCATCTGGATGAGTGAGGTAAATAAAAATTAGCTTGGCGATAATGACAGTCTCACCAAGATGATTGGTGATCTCATATAGAGGTACCATAATCTCACTCATCTAATCAAACTTGTCGAAACAAGTATCGCCAATTTATAGGCTCTTGGTTGCAATAGTTTGAACAAATATTTCAGTATGAGCATGTGGTCCGTGCGTAAGTTGCCACTCTTTTATAGAGGCAGCCTGATATGACATTTTAGCTGCCATTCACAACTGCTTGATTGACACCCACGGTTTGATGGCATCCTTAGGAACTACCCTACGCCACATCGAAAACATGCGAAAATAACATCAAATTACATTTGTGTAAACATTGATGTGACTGAAATTGGAATGCTTTCCAGATTCCGTCATATCTAGGTACCAAGTTTTCAAAGTTTAAAGGTAAAAAAAAAAATTGAGGAAAATGTTTCAAAAGAAGTAGCTAATGCTTTACAACAGCACAGGTACAACCATGTGGCATCCCTAGTTAGAAAAATAGGCGAAGCACCGACAAAATAAAATTCCCGATGTTGTGGGGAAGAGAGAAATCTCCATCTCACTAGCCAGTCCTTGAATACACTAACAGTAAGAAGAACCGTATAAAAATATGTTCAGAATTTTTCAATGGAAGACTGTGGTTTACAAAGAAAAAAACTATTTATTAAGGACTAACCATTTATGAAATTGTGGTTATTATCACTTTTTCAATAAAATAATGTACAACAATACAATTTTCACAAAAAGACTTGGATCATGTAACAAAACAAAAAAAATCATCTGAAAATTGATTATACAAATTTAACTTATTTGATCATGACATTAACATAAAGGGGGAAAAACATCTACTAGATACCTTTTGCTTAAAGAACAGAGGCTTTTAGACTATGGTCTGCAGACCGCAAGAGGTTTGCAATGCATCTTCAGGGGCTCTGTGAAAGACTTGCATTCATTGTAATTTTTTTTTTATTATTTATGTAGAATTTGAGACAAATCTTTCGATTTTTTAAAACCCTAGCAATTCCGTCTTAGCATGCCTTACTGTATGTCTGTTAGTTTATATATCAATTGATATTTTTAAAAAATGTTAGTAATTTCACTCTTAAATTCTACGGATCTGCTAAGATAGGGGAAATATGAAAAGGGGTCTGTGATTGGATCAAAGAACAGTAATGTTTGTCTGCACATAAATTTTTAATTAAACTTGTAAAAAAAGTAAATAATAATAATAATAATAATAAATAAATTTTGAAAGCTTTGTTCAAATTATGTCAGGAAAATGTTCACAGAAAACAACCTTGATTTATTCAGGACGCCTAGTCAAGTTCATTGACAAATTTCCCTGACTTTTCCGGGTTCTCCATACCAATAAAATCAATCTCTCAGGTACCGAGATTTTGTTACGTTTCATACAAAAAATCTAAAAATTTCCAAGGAAGGAGTGAAAGGGGATAGGCAAAAGAAATTACATAAGAGGTTGAAACAGTACTTATGAAGAGCAAAGTTAGATCTTTTTGGCACTGCAATTTCAAATCCTGAGCTTCATGATTGAAAATTTTTCTGAAATTCTCTCTGAAGTTTCAAACTCCTCTGGATTTTTTTTGAAATTTCAAATTTCCCTGACTTTCCAGGTGGCCAGCCACCCTGTATTTTTTGGGAGGAAATTGTAATGTTTAGTTAGCAGGAGCAATGTTGAAACACAGTTAGGCTGGGATTGCAGTTCCTCACTTAAGATCAACATAAAGACTTACGATATAAACAAAGCATAAAGCATATGGACGTTACTCACGAATGGCAACAGCCACGCCTCTGCAGGTATATACCCTCCGAAAAAGAGTGTTTATTGGACGAAAGCGAAGCAATGCTAAAATGTTCTTCACACTTATTCACGTTTTTCTTCTACATACCCACGGCTGACATCACATGGGTAAAGCCCATTGCAGTGTCTTGCAATCTTATGCCAACCTGAAAGTCGTCTTAATATGAAGCGCACACAACAAATCTAACTGCAGCCCTTGATTAGTTGACTGCAGGAGAACTTGCATTGAGGCACTTCAATATGAAGTTATGATTGATGTCAGAACGCCCATCCTACGATCAAGTATAAAAAATAGGATAAAAGATACACCTAGGTAAATGGTTGCAAAAATAGCCACATTAAAAAATATCACTGTGCTTTCTAAATAGGATTGATCAAATTATTTTGTATGAAAAGTGCAATCTACTTTTATGAAAATACGAATTAAATAAATTTGACATTGAACTTTCTTTAATGGTACTTAAAAGTACTGTCAGGATATAAAGGGTTAATGCCAATGTAGAGATAGAAAATATATTTTTGGTTAACAGGTGATACTGGTCCACAGTAGCATTTGTAACAGGTTTCAATAACCTGTTATTTTTGTAACATATAACCAATCGCTATGTGCCAACGGATGTTTTAATTAAAAGACTTCTAAAAAGAACATTTGAAATAATTTTGGAAAATAAGTATAGGCATTGTTTTCTGTTGAAATGAATCCATACCATTCAATCATCTGTTTACATGGTAAAAATTCAATCTTTGTGCAGCAAAAATTTACCTAGTTATAATATCTTGAATATCAAAATTTTTCAGTGTTTTCTGGCACAAAAACATGTTTTTCCATTTTAAGTGGCATAAAACACTGAAAATTCATAAAATTGTAAATATAGTTTGGGTCATAGAAGAATGAATTTTTATTTTTACTTGTTAGAACACTGAAAAATATTTTCTATATAAAACTTTACGACACAGACATCACATAAAATTCCTGATTTTGTAACTAATTAAAAAGCAACCATTTTGACATAAATCAGTTTTTATATGATGAACAACATTTGAGACAATTTTGCACTAATAACTATACCTCTCAAACTAATGGTTTAGCTATTAGTTAACAATAGACAGAGACACCCTCTATATAAAAATAAAATACATTTTTAATAACATGATTTGTAGGAAAATGAAAGTTGATTTCCCAACTTCATTTTCTTCATATCTATCAACACATCTCCAAACAACTCCCATAACATGAAAACATTATTTATACATTTTTAATCAAATGCCGTTAATTCAAACAAACTTTCAATACAATTTTCAGATTAATTATAATTGTATTAAAATTAAGTACCTGCACAAATAATATAGTGCTATTTTCTTTTTTTTCCTGTAAAATAAAATCACAGAAAAAAATATTTCGCAACTTACATTTTCTAAAAATGCAGTAATAACAAAAAGTAAAATAAAATAAACCAAGAAAAAATTCTAGCGGCAAAATAAAAAGAAAAGAAAAACCCTCAAACTCCATGGGTGTATATAGTCCAAGAGACGGCAGCACAAAAACCTATGTTATCAAGCACAAGAAAAAAACCTTTATTTTATGGAAGAGTAGAAGTAGGGGAATCTAATAAACCATGTCTGCCTGAAGTGAAGTGGTGCATAAGGCAAAAATTAATATCACTAATGGTTGACTCATAGGTTTATCATTGTGTTTTCCTGCTCCCAGTCCTCCATGTTTTCATATCTTTGTTTGTAGGACAAACACAATAATAAACCTACGAGTCAACCACTAGTGGTATTAATTTTTGGCTTATGCTCCACTTCACTTCCAGCAGACATGGATTATTAGATTCCCCTACTTCTACTCTACCATAAAATAAAGGTTTTTTTCTTGTGCTTGATAACATAGGTTTTTGTGCTGTCGGCTCTTGGACTAATAGTAGTATCTTTTTTAAACATTCAAATTCAAAGAAACTACTGCCAGACAACTACAATTAAAATTGATTCCAGACTTCATTTCCCTCAAATCTATCAACACATCTCCAAACAACTCCCATAAGAACATGAAAACATTTATATACTTATCAAATGCCATTAGTTCAAACAAGGATTCGGCAGAAACTAACAAGAGTTGTCCCTTGCACTAATTACCTGCAACACAATCGAAAATTCATTTTCCATTGCATCTATGCATATCCTGTACCAAAGAACATCATTTTCCTTTACATTCCAAAAAACATTTCTGATTCAAATGATTTAATATAATCATATACATCAACCCAATGGTATTGCATTTTTTCAAGTTATATCACTGTGAGTGTTACAAAAGTGTTTTTCATTATACTGATCAAAAGCATGCATGATTAAAATCAACAACCAATTATTTCCAATCAATAACGATTTATAAACTGACCAATAAGGATTATTTGCATCAAATTAACTAGCTAAGCATTATAAGGTTGCTCGAATCTTCAACAATTATAGACTGCAGAGAAATAAATAAACAAGCAGATGTTATCCTGGAAACTATTACTGCTGAAGTAGTGAGTGAAGATACAAAAAAAAAAATTCTTTCTTTCTTGTGGCAGCTGATAACATTTGCTTAGCCACACAATGATTTGAAAGGATGGAATTTTGACTGTGGCTTATTTTTAATACTCATATAACGAAATGTAGACATGATTGAGAATGATTAAAACAGTAGTACAGGAGTGGTAATTGCTTTGCGAGGTTACCTTGCTCTGCCTGTATCACTCAAAAACACTAAAATTTCCCAAATATAGATAACATTCATCATCATCATCATTCCTCTAAATATACCACCCCACACACAAAAAAAAAAGATATATGATATTTATGTACTAGGTACTTCAGCAAGTGCACCACAAAATCCCTAAAAGAGGAAAAAAGTAATCTACCAAAATGTGAAAGATCCTCACACCTCTTGCCGCAAAGATCGAACATATAATGGCAAATGCCATGAAATTGTAAGTATTTTCACGGTTTTTCCAGATTTCAGATAAAATTTAGAAATTACCTGTTTTTTCCTGATGTATTTAGCCAATTACCTAATTCCCTGACTTATATATATACATATAAAATTCAAAATCCATAAAAATTGATCATATGTTTTGTTATAACTTGGGGGGGGGGGGGGGGATGTTTTCCAGATATAGATTGTGAGTATTTAATTTCCTTTATTTAAGGGGAAAAAAAAAATCATACATCCATTAACTTGTTCAAAGTTCTTGTAGCAAATCTTCTGAAATAATGAAGTTTTCTCTTTGCATGTATGACCAGTCTGCGTGGTTGAACATTTATGACTTGCACAACCATAATTTTAGGAATTTTCTTATCAGACCAACTGTACAACATTCTTAAAGACTTAAAGATTTAAACACTATAAAAGGAAATAATAAAAAAACAACTTTTTGCCATTTCAAACTTTTCTGCTCCCCTTAAAAAAAGAACCCCCCCCCCCCCCAAAAAAAAAAAAAAACAAGCAACTATTTTATCAATAAAAATATATATAAGCTGGTGCTGATTGGTTTCTAGTGTAAATCACCCAACAGGTGGCACTGGTATGCTGAATTTTTCTCAATTTCTGTAATAGTTGTGAGAACTAAGATTATAAAAATATTCGCCAATCCTGGCCAGTAATATATAAGTTAAAATGTCTTTTAATATACTTTCACACAAACCTTAATTACGCATATGCGTTCATCCAATACATAATAATCTGTTACAAATGTATTGAACTGAACCCGGAAATAATACAAAGACGTTGTAGTATATAAGTTTAGGATATTTCTTAGTCTTAACCCCACCCCCGCCAAACTTGTTTTGGCTGCTAAATTTTATCTATCTAAATTAAATCTGTACGGATTTTTATCAAACTTCAGATTCAGTTAGACATTGACATAAGTTGTTGCTGAATAAGTTTTAGTATAAATTGCCCAATAGGTGATGCTGCTATGTTGCATTTTTTACTATTTCCGCAATAGCTCTATCTCAAGAACTAATGCACAGAATTTAACCAAACTTAACATTCTGTTACACTTTCACATAAATAGATCCTTATTAAGCTTGCGTGTACACTGGGAGTTCTTGCTTTTATGCTCTTTGGGTTGGGAATTTTGGTTGCAAACATGTAATTGGGTGTGTACTGAAATTCAATGATTTGTTTGAAAGATGCAATACTTATATCTCCTATTCAAATGCACATAATTCAATGAACCTATACTTTTAGAATCCTCTCAATGGGCATAGATTGTCATTTAATTTTGGCACTGTGATAGCGAATTTTGAAGTATTAACATGTATGAGGATAGAAGAACGATTTGGGATTTGCACATCCAACTAGTTTAAAGTTTGACATAAAAAAAGAAAAAAAATTGTTAGTTTTTAAGTATAGGAATCACCTTCATAAGGTGATCAATTTTTCTTTTATTTGTTTTAAAGATGGCAGATCAAATCAGATTCCACTACATTTAGTCTTTATCTCTACAATAATTAAGCAAAGGAAAAACAAAAGGATTTTTTTTTATTAAACATATATTTTTTAAATTCATTTACATATATATACAAAATATTTTGTAATTATTGATAGTTAAGAAAATATAAAAATATGACACTGAATAATCCTCAAAACATGTTCACATGTATCTTTTTACTCTACAGCATATTAGGCATACTTTTATTACTATGCATAAAAAAAGGCAAAATAAGTACATGTAACAGTCAAATAAATAATACAGCAAATTAGGGAAAAATCACATAAAAACTGCTAATTATAAAAACAAACAAACAAAAAAGTTTTCAAGTTAAACAATTGATATCAAGAGTACAAATTAAAAAATATTAATTGCATAGGAAAAATATTTTATCACATGTAATAAACCAATTTCATATCACAAAATAATTTAATACATAAAAATATATACAAAAACAACTTTGTTTGGAGTTTGAATTAAAAAAAAAAAAAGATTATGAGTTGAGACAAGAGGAGGAAAGAGCTAAACAAAGCATAGAATGGGATTGAAGACGCTGCAATTTAATTGGACCTCTCAGGTCCATTTATAAACCTCAACCACTACACTAATTTGCCTCCATTCTGATGTACTTTACTTATTACAAGCTGTTATTAAATTTGGCTTGTATGTCCATTCGGCTCAAATCTTGCAATCCAATTTTGATACACTATTGACCCCTAATTTTTGGTAGTGAGACGTATTACTGGTTACAATACAATATTCTGTAAAAAAATATTTAAAATCTGCCTCTGCCACCCTCAGGGGACAAAAACATTTGTCCCCTAAAAGTAAATAAATGTCATCAAGTAAGAGATCATATAAATATCACCAATTCCTTCAGAAATAAACTGATACTCTTTGAGTGAAGTGTGACATGGTTGGTAAATGCACCATACTGATTAAAGATGACTAAATTTCTTTTAAAGAATTTCAGCATACAGATAAGCATCTACTTGACTAAAAATCTGATTTATGTTATTACATAATTTGAAATGTCAATAACTTAGCTTCTAATATTATAAACTTTCTTTGATAAGTTATTTTTTCTAAGTTTATATTATTAAGTAATTGATCACTTTAAAGCAGTCTATTAATATGCTTACATCATAGTCTAATGAATAATTTTCACACTAGGATGTTAATATCTTTTAACAAATAACAAAACCTTGATTCTGGCATCAGCAGTTTCTTATACTATCATTCATACATGATTCAAAAGTTCAATTTTGGTCTTTAATGATCAATAGTTTAATTAGGAATCTTATGGCTTATAATTTAAGTTTCATTTATTATACCAAGATATATTTCAACTTAATAATGATTCATGCTTTATGCAAGGTCATTGCAACAATAGACATTTTTTAAAATTAACTTACTAAAAAGGAACACTCCCAAAATGTTAATCACTGATTTGAATTAAACTTGGTACATAAGTAGTGTTTGATGAGCCAAACTAACATACAAAAAGTTAGCTGCTGACATTATTCTGGAGAAGAGTTAAACCCTTCAAAGCATGTGAAATTCCTATTACATTAAAACAGAGCTCACAGTAAGTTGTGGAATGTCGTGAATAAAATTTTATATTTTATTCAATAAGCTGGTTGGTATTTGTTATGGCCAATTGTGTAAGGGATAAGGGCCAAGGGAAGAGGGGAATGACCTTCATGGGGATCTTTTTAAAGAAATCTAACCCACATTTAAACAGTGTTGCATAGGTTTGAAAAAACATGGAAAACTGAACGATTAGGCAGACAAGTGTGGTATGGGTTCTAACCCAGTACCTCCCAACAGCCAGCTTTAAGAGCAAAACCTCTCAGCCACTGGTATTTATGAAAAAAGATACAATTATAGAGACTGACAAAATTAGCAATATAGTTAAGAGCAAAAGAAATATTCTTGATAGAAGTGGTAAAAGAAAAATGCTAATATGCATCAGGTGTAGACAATGAATAGCTTTCAGACACACAATAAGTAGATGAAGTTTCAAGGCAGAAATCATTAGATGTAGTGAATGAATCATAGCTATCAATGTTACAACAAAAACCATGCATATTTCATTTAATGTCTTATCAAGTGATGAAAATTGGTAATCAGTTTTCAAATGCTCATTGTGAGTCTGATGACTGCTCGGATTTACTCTTCATTGGCTAGATTGCTTCCCTTCATGCTACATTTTTTGGTGAATATTACCATATTACTTGTATTAAAAGTATGACTGTTGTTCTAACTACAATGCTTAATCTTGTCATTCTCCAAAATTATATCCTCTTATTTTGCTAAATACGACACTACACACATTTCATTCATCTTTCACAAAAGTATCATGAGAGCCATTTTAAACCTTTCGTGACAAGTGTTCTTTGTATAGTTTTCAATCTTTTATCACCGATTTTTCAAACAGAAATTCTTGCCTAATTGAATAAGAAAAATGTTATGATTAAATAAGGCGAAGTTTACAATTAAAAATAACCAGTGTGATCAATCAAGGATTCTGAGTACCTTATGTGTCATGTATATCTGATGCTCGTTGCAAGGGAGTTAATGAAATTAAAATTTTGTTTGCTTCAAGGGATATAATTCCCCAGCAGGCTAATGTCAGCAGCTAACGCTTTGTGTGTAGGCACAACTAATCAACCACTATTTATAAATCCAATTTAGTGTAAATTGGTGGTTGGCACTTCCAGAGTGTTCATTAAAAGAATAATGTAATTTGCTCAAAATATAGATATAAAAGTCAAATGATAAATCATTTCTCAGGAATAATAAGCACATGAAATATACATAAAAATATATAAATATAAACTGTAATAAATAAATAAATGAAACTGAAAATATCTTTACATATTTTTATTTAAATTATTATTAATAAATAATAATTCAAATAAAGTAAAATATCAAAAGCAGTACATGCAATTATGAACATTCTAAATTAAAAAAATAAAGCCTTATAATAAAAGTATTTAATAATTTCTCCATATATCTAGACTGCATGGGTATATGTTAAAATGATTAACATTACAGATGCAAAATAAACTAGTTTCTGCAAATACACAAAAAACAAATTTTAAATTGCATACACAGATAACTCACATTAGTTACTTTGAGAAAAGGAACTATGATAACGCCGAAATAATAAGTACTAAAATATTTTAAATGTAATAAAAATGCATAAAAAATAAGTTTTGTTTAAAAACTTAAAAAAAAAATACCAGTTTTTTTTTTAAACCTTGAAGAAATTAATATCATAAATAACATTTTTATGCATTCCTTTAACTTTTCGTTAATAGCATACAACAGTTATAAAATAAAGTCATGATATGAGGCGTTCAGAAGACAATTCAACTAACTCCATTTTAAGTGGCTTTTTTTAAACAAAGGAACACACTGAAAATTTTCTATATATTTACAATTGACTCTCTGTTTAACGTCGCTCTACTTTACGACGATCTCTATTTAAGGACAATACAGTCAAACCCCATTATAGCGAACTTCAAGGAACCGAAGGTTTTGTTCGCTATATCCGGTGGTTCGCAATATCTGAACCGTAAAGAAAAATGTTAGAGTTCACAATTTGTATAATTCATTAGTTGCTATATGTATATTCAATAATGATGCATTAAGAAAGGGTAAAATCTATTAAATATAACCATTAAAGAATTAAATTGACTAAAATCGATTACATTAAACTGACACAATACTAATTAAATTAACTAACAAGGAAGACAAGCGTGAATAAATTAACTTTGCCTTCAATTGTTGCTCGATGTTTTGATACAGTGAATTGATATAACTCAATAGGTAATTGATTGATCAAAAAATGGAAAAAACAGATTCCAAATCACTTCCATGGTCAGGCTTTCCAATTTTATATCCTTGCGTTAAAAAATGAATTTGTAAATGTGTCAAAACGTTTTCCACTTGTTGAGCAGAGCAGTTGAGAACAGCCTTAAAAAAAGACATCACTGATTTGCACCATGTTTCACTAGCCGGCATACATTTTCTTATGAAATTGAAGTCGAAGTCCTGTTTTCACAACTGCGGGAAAAAAAAAAACATGGTCGACTGGAAAAAAATGTTCGTTATAGCTGATTCTTAAGATTTCGGAGGTTCGCTATAAAAGGATAAATTAGCATTAAATACAATAGGAAAATGACGGGACCAAAATTTTCGTTCGTTATATACCGGGTTCGCTATAACGGGGTTTGACTGTATTTTGCGGTCCCAGCTCCTTTAAGTAAAAAAATCTCTATTTAAGGACGAAATTGTTTCTATTTAATGACGATTTTCACATAGTTTTTTTTTTTTTCCCCGATCCTTTTAAACATGTTAAACGAAGAAACTTTCTCTGATAGAAAAACAAGTTTTCTTGCAATTCAGATGAGTACAGATAAAGGAGAAGGGTGTATTGAACTTTACCCATGTGATGAAGACGTTTTAACAACCGACTTCAGAAAGTTAGATCAAATTTATGAAGACATCGCAAATGAAAACGCAACTTCAGACGCAGAAGATGGTGATGAAGCTGATGATACAGAAAACAAGACACCATCTCCTTCTTACTCATATGCAAATTCTGCCTTGGATATTCTTTGCCAGTACATTGTTTCATCAAATATGGAAGATAACTCATTCAACCTTCTTGAAAAGCTTGAAGAAAGGGTACTTAAAACTAGACCACCATTGAAACAATCTTGCACTTTCTGATTTTTTAAAAATTTAATTTGTTTTGTTAAATGTATAATAAATATTTTTATTGTACTTTATGTAACATTGTATTATGTAATGTTCTTCTTGCATGTAGCATAATTAATGCAATTTGTATTTGTGCAATAAAAATATGTAGTATATCTGTATCAATAAAAACAATAGAAAGAAAGAAAACATAAAATAAATTTAAATAACTAAATAAAACATTTCTAAATGTGCCAATATATTGAGAAATGTATTGAAAGTCCTAAGCCTGTAAACTGAGAAGGGAAATGTTTTTCAAATATTATTTTTCCAGAAATTCTGTTTAAGGACGATTTTTCGAGGCTTCAAATAGAGAGCCAACTGTATATAGTGATAAAAAATTACTCTTGATTAAAAGAAAATTATTGAGTTCAATCAATCACAAGAAAAAATATTATATAGATACAATATTTTTATAGTTACAATAACTTTAACTGTTTATACTGAACATTTTCATTTAATGGAGTTAATCGATTTGTGCACTGAACAGCTCATATACAGATGCCAACTTATGTTAATTAAAACTAAAAGAATGGGGGGGGGGGGCAAAATACAATGAGAGTGGTATAAAAATTGAAACTTTTTATTATATGTTTTAAATAGATTATCTTGAACATTTTTATGGACAATTATGTACAGTAACAATGACATTCATTTTGCTTTAAACAAAAAAAAAAAAAAAAAAAAAAACTTCATTTTATTTTTTTTATCATAATAGTTGTCATGCCAGTTTTTGCTAATAAGTTTTTCTATTATGCCCTAAAAAAAGTTCAATTTGTTTAAATTTTTTGTTTTGTTAAAAATGTTAAAGTTCCTTTCATATTCCATACTCAATGTATAATTTTTGACAATAAATAAAAATTTCACCAGCAATATAATTTGTCATTGAATGTCAGACTTTTCTTGTTTTCTAATTTTACGCAGATTTCTAACTGCAATTCATACAATTTTTTATTGGAACTTTAGAGTTTTTTTTTCTTTTCTTTTTTTTTTTAATGCGAACTAAAGCAATAAATCTCTCTTTAAAAAATGCTTTACCACAAATGTTAAAGTTAATGTTGAGGATGGAGAATTATTGAACACGGGACATCATAACACAACAATCAATGCCTGATCATTGACAAAAATTACATATCTTTACATATATATATGTATATATTTATAAAAAAAAAAGAGCAGAAGAGAAATACAATGTAAAGCATTCAGACAGGAGTGAGGGAGAAAAAAAAAAGGGAAGGGAAGTTCTTCCACAGAATCAGCATTTCTGTTTATAAAAGAAATTTAAATATATGCTATAAAAAACAGTTTTAAGGAAATTTTAAGAGGGTATTTATATATATATATTTACACTCTAATAATAATTAAAGTAAAATAACTGAATTATACCAATGACACTCAAACTAAAAGGACATTCAGATCTAAATAGATTGGAACATTTTAATGCAATTTTTTTCAATACGAAACTTGAAATGATCATAAATGCTAAGAAAAGCTGTGCATCTTAAAAGAATGAATGCATCTGCTTCACTTTAAAATACATATCAAACTATCATCATGAAATCAGAAGACATAAATATCTGTAGTAGAACAGTGGTTCCCAACATTTTATTGGCCACGCCCCACTGAACCATCTGTAAAATCCTCAGAGTAAATATCATATAGAGAGCTCAACCCCGTTACTTTCGCTCGTAAAAAGTGGGGCCAGGATGACCCACGTGACAGTTGGCATTTGGCGATAAAAGGTTACTAGAAGTAACGCTATTTTTGTCACTTTATCGCAGCTCTTGGCAGGAGTGCGGTATTTTTATGCTGTGATTCAGAAATTTGAGAGTTGACAGAAATACAAATCAGGTAAAAGAAATCTGAATGTACACCGGATATTTATCCTAATGTTTTCTTTATCATTCAAAGAATGGCTCATGAGTAATAAATAAATAACAGAAATTATGAAACTTTTATTTAGATAAATATGTATATGTTTAATTAATAATTTAGCTATTTTCAATCATTGACATGGTTTTGTTTATATTTAATTTCATTAGATAGTTATTATATATATATATATATATATTTTTTATTTTTTTTTTTGTGAATACAAAGTAAAAAAATAGGAGAGAAAAAAATAAAGAAATTAGTTAAGAAGTTTAACTTTGTGTGTTAGAAGGCCAAAGGGAAGGGGGAGGAGTGGGGGGTGGGGGTGGGGGGGTGGAGATAAAGGTGAAATTTCGGGGGAAGTGAATTTAGGTGATGAATTATTTACCTATTATTACTACAAAATTACAAATTTAACAAACATGTCTTTTTTTTTTTTTTTTTTTTTTTTTAATTAAAGATTTTTATAGTTATTTTAATTGGAAAACGCTGATATTACATAAAGGACATCTGAATGGAAAAAGAAATGTCAGCTTTAAACTAAACTTTCTGAATTCATGAAATGTTTATTGTTTTTCTTTCCAAAAAAATACATCTATAACAACACATTCAATTAATTGAAATGTTTAACTGATTAATACAGTAACGATCATAACTCAAACTTACACACATAATTTTATTTACAAATTTTGCTTCATGGATGCAAGTTTATAAATAACTTAGTACACAACTATAACGCACATACAGGAATTATTTTACAATACAAATTGCATAAATCCACACAAAGTAGTTAGAAATAGAAAAAGTCCAAAATGCAAAGTTTCAGTTTCAGAAATAATAGAATAATAATAAAAAAAAAAGTTATTTGGCTATGCTTAATTCATTTATAGTTGCGGTTGCCAACTTCTGAATCTCACGGAACACTGTATTCAAAATTTGAAATCACACGGAGTACTAATAAGAATTTTTTAACAATAAAAATGTATTTGTACAATAATTATCACAGAATGTTTATTCTATTAAAATGAAACATACCTGTTCAATAAAATAAAATTATAAATGAGGAGTGTCACTTTCTTGCCTAGGTGATTGATACCACTATTTTTTAATAATAATCACCGTCTTATTTAATCATAACAAAAAGCTTCAAAAGTTTGTTTAATTGTATCAAAATTATTAAGGCTGTTCTCAAATCCAAAAGGACAACTTTATGACATAAGTTTTAATTCATTTTTGTTCGGAAATGCATGAAAATAGCAGGTGTTGTTGTTTAGAAACTATGTAATCGAGCTTTTTTTTCCGTTTTTTTTTGAAAACACAATAGATCTTTCAAAAAATAGTGTCAAAGTGACCGTTTTGAACCGTTTTTCCGCGCGAAAGAAAAATATCCACTCAAGAAAGGATGAAAAACGTGTTTGTCACGTGATCAAAATCGCTTCTAACTCAATAGGTAATTTATGTATCAAAAAATGGAAAATACAGTTCGATTCCAAATAGCTTCCATGGTCAGGCTTTCCAATTTTATATCTTTCTGTTAAAAAATGAATTTGTAAATGCGTAAAAACGTTTTGCGCTTGTTGAGCAGAGCAGTTGAGTCTTAACGTTAATTTCAATATTACAAAATAATTGAAGCTTATTTAAGAATCACGCATTTTGATGTGATATTTATTGCTGAAAAAAAACAAAAACATAAGTATTTAGGTTTTAAAGCGACGAAAACAAGTTTCTTTTGGCGAAAAAAATGTATCGCCAAACACCGTAATACGAAATGTTCTTAAAATTCAAATTAATCAAACCTACACTTTTAATATTTAAACTGATAACACTAGATAATAGTAAATCCTATTATTACATACATTTATGCTATTAAAAGTAAAATATTTTGTATTTTCATCGCAACAACGTGAATAAATGATATCATAGCTCCAATGATATCTTTTTAAGACCCTTTAAATATTAAAAAATAAATAAATAAATAATAAATGCATAGCAATGGAAGGTAACAGAAGTTGTTTTGGTTGCTCTTTCTGTACATCCATAGACACAACAACTTGCTACCGTGATATTTTTGAATCGTAAACATCAAATTGTCTAATATCCTCCGTAGAAATCAATGCTATTAGCACGCAGACCGGGAAGCTTCTTGCCCCGAGTCACGTGATTTTATCCTGGCTGAAGAAAGCATCGGAGAATTCCCCCTCTAATATATGATTACTCTGAGGTAAAATCACAATGAAACCCCTCTCCCTTTTCCTCTGTAGCATATATTTCTTATTATTTAAAATGTGAACTCTATTCAAATGAAGAAAGTCTAACAGAGATTTAACAATATCTATACACTTCACATTTTTTTTAATGTATGAAAGATGTGAATAAATTATCTCTCACAAACATGTTTTTAACATTATTCTATAAATGCAATGAGGCAATACTCTTTACCTTTACGCTGAAAAGTGCTTTGTTGTTCCTTTTCAACTTACCACAATGTTAAACAAAAATATAAATTTAAAATTACCGTAATGTAAATCGTAAAAATCGTCTCGCAATTTACGCAATGTAAATTTACAATTATCTGTTTTAAAATAGGGTCTGCATTTTTACCTGTAGAATTAAAGAAACTCTCACATTTAGCATTAAAATTGATAACATTGACACATTTTATAATTTATTTTAGTAACTTATTAAGAATTGGTAGAAAAGCTTGCACACTAAATTTTCTTTCTATGAATAGCACACTACACAAGAAACTTCTTAAGATTCTCTTCTTTAGGAAGCCTGCACAATAGCAATAGATGTTTACTATTTACCCCTTTTCTTTTCTAATGCTATTTAAAATTTATATTTTTTTAAAGATGGTAGCAACTGGTTTAAATATTTCAGTTATTTTTTTTATTGAATATGTTCAAGATAGTCAGATTTAGATAATTTCACATGTAAAAGTTTCTGTGTGTACATATAACCGAGTGAACAGGAATAGAAGGCTAATCGTAAATAATCAGAAGAATTGTGAAATTAAACAAAAAAGAAAAGAAAAACAACAATAGTCATAAAAATTATAATTTTTTTTTAACTTAGGAAAAAATATATACATATAAAAAGGAGATCAAAATATTATTAAAATTTTTTTATATAATTTATTCTGGTTTAGATTTTATTTTGAAAATTTTATTGGGAGCTTTCAACAGCCACAACAACTTATTTTTCTAAAATTTTGCATGTATTACCTTTATTTTTGTCTACAATATTACTTAAAAAAAAAAAAAAGAAAAAGAAAAAAAAAACTCTGACAATGAAAAGAACAATAACAAATTTAGAACTGCCCGCTAAAATGTTAAATCCCCCCCCCCCCCCGGTCCCTCCCTTCCAGACACACACATTGGGAACCACTGTAGTAGAAGTTTGGTGAAGAATATTTTAACCTGAAGAAGAACAGTTAATTCCTCTGGAATATGTAGTGCTTTTAAGTTTTACCAATTTGAAGATTTTTGTACCACAACAAATACATTTTTAACCAGATTTTTTTTCCTGCCATTTTAATGCAATCACAATCAAAACGAATCGTTGGGGACCACCGTAAAACTTACCCATCATGGATATGCATAATATAAAATATGAAAATAAAACATGTGTAAATTAGTTATAAAATGCTTGCAATTCCAAAATAAAATTTAAATGTATATTTAAATATTTTTAATACATAGTAATGCTATATTACTGAATTGCGGATACTACTTGATTATCCCGTCGACCAATGTCGACAAATTATATAAATCAACAAACTACTCGCAAAATTAAACAAATTAGCATAATTTTTATTTTAAATAACAAAAGAACTAATAAATTAGTAAAAGATTAATAAAAATACAAATAAAACGTCGAATTAAAAATCACTTGATGACATAACAAACACGTATAACGTGTTTAATGTCAAGAGAATGTGGCATTTACAATAAGCCATTATTAGCATTTAATCTTATAGTTTTGCGATAGTTGTTTGGTCGACAAGATAATCAAGTAGTACCAAACTGCATAAAAGAAACATCCTTATAACTCCAAAAAGGATAATCATATTAACTAACAGTTTACTGTATCAGATTAAGCGTTTCATTTCCAAGTAAAATATATCCTTGAATTGAAATTTGAAGGAAATACAGGGTCATGAAAAATGGAAGAGTGTGGAAAATATGATTACAAACATCTTGGCGACTAATTATCTGATTGACTGCATTATTTATGCAAAATTTATGTTTTTTTATTGTCTTTTATATTCACTCCTTAAAATAAACAATTTCGAAAATTTTTATATACCTTTTATCAGAACGAATATTTCGAGAGTCGAAAAAAATAGTTCTGGATAATCGAAGTCACTGATATTCAATAGGCTTATTCCAATTATTACATACTAAGTAAACACTAAATTTCAAGTCTCTATCTCAATTTGTTCAGGAGATAAACCGTTTACAGACACATAGATAGACGGATGGCATTTTTTTTTTCTTCTAAAAATATGTTTTTTGGAATCTTCAATGTCTGAAATGTGGAAATCCATCAAAAACTTTTTTTATATTTTTAAAACGATTACAAGACTTACCCTATACTATGTATGATGGGTAAGTAAAATGTGCTTGTTATTATAATTGATAGTGGATAACTTTTAAAAGTACATTTAAACACCACACTAATCTTATGTTATGTTTGAAAGAGCAGAATAATTTAAACAATAACATCATTAAAATGTAATTCAATTCAAACAATAACTAACATGTTATAATTCATACCTGAAGTTAAAATTAGACTCATTTACAGTTTAGAAGAATAAAGATAGATAAATCAAAATGACAAGCAATATTTTTAAATGCAATGGAATGTTTAAAATAAATTCACTATATTTTCCTTTAAAAAAATCTAAAGTTTTGTTATTATAATACTATCATCATTGCTGTTTATATAAATGATTTTGCTTTTTTTTCCCCCTTCTAAAAAGTTACCACACAATCATATTCCTGATATAAAAAAAAAAAAAAGTCAATATATAGAGAGTTAGTGGCATTAAAAATTTGAAGCTAATAAAGTCTAATTATTGTTGTAATAATAGAATTATGCTAAAACTAGGAACCATGTTTAAAAACAAAACACATTTCAGTTAACAAATTTAAAATCATTAGATTTAGTATAGAGACTTACTAAATCTGTAATTTGAAGGAACATGTAAAAGGGAATAAATAATACATAATGCTTTATTTACAAGCAAAATTTTTAATAATGAACACATATAAATAAAACTTTTTGAAAAAGAGGGTAGTGGAGGGGATAAAATGTGAGCAAAACATTTCTCATCAACAAGGCTGAGTGTTACAACAGCATTGTGTTTATAGCTGAACAAAATGAAACACTAATGTATATTGTGATACAAAAATGGTAGTTTTCAATGAGAATATTATCTACAAAAGTTGTAGTTTTAAAATGAGCTGTATTATACTAAAAAAACTTTTCAAAAAATATGTAAAATATTAAACAAATTATTATTTTTTTAGATAAAGACCAAATTTAAAAAATAAGAGACAAAATGTAAATTTAAAATTGTAAATTACCATACATTCATGGTACACTAATACTCTATGTACCTGGCATTTGTTCAAATAAATATAATATCAAAATGCTTCACAAAAGTAATTAATTTTTAAAATAATCATCACATATTTTGGCACAAAAACGACTTTATGTTTATAAAATCTACTAAATTCAATCTAAATATTTGAAATAAAATAAATATTAGGAATGTAATATTAGTAATGTTTAATGACTAGTACAAGGCAAGGCATAAAAGCCTTTGTACTTTCAAACACATATTTAAAACAATAAATATATTACAAGCATATACAAATTATCTCATATTTCCAATTAATGCATTTCATTTAGTACCATAAAAATATTTGCTGCAACCTCATTTTGAAATACAAATTTGGATGTGTGATGATGATTTACATGAGATTTTTTAAAAATACAGATATCAACTATTCATAAAATAATTAAACATCTAGAGCAATAAAATTGAATGATTATTACACTTTTCAAAGTGCTGCTCATATTTTGAAATATTAACAGTAATTTGAATAGATTTTCATGTAATTATGTATAAAATAAAAACATTATATCCCTTATCAAAAATATTAATTCATAAAATAGGTATAAAACTAGAATGTGATCAGGAAAAAATACGTATTATGATTACATAGAAAAGCAAAAGCTCTTCCCAATAAAACATGGATTCTCAGAAGATTCAGATGCTATGTAAGGCAGTATTCTGGCTATCATGCCTTTAAGCACTTCACCTGTAAAAATAAAGTAATATTATTTTTTGAATGTCTCATAGGTAATATAATATTTTGAGGATAAATAATTAACTGACAATAAAAAATTAAATTATATAATACAGTAATAATTATAGCACATTAGTTATCCCTATGCTTTATGATTGCACACTTTTCTGTAATGTAAAAGTTAACTTCTTCCAACTTCAATGTGGCGAAATATTTTATAATTTTCCAAAAATATGGATGAGTATTCATATTCAAGGCTGGAGTAGTACAGTTGAAGTTTATTCCAACTGAGCGAAAAATGTCCACACCAAGAATCGAACCTGAATACTTGACGTGCCATGCCAATGCTTTACCTGTTAAGCTATCAGGACGATACTTGGCTGACATAATTCCCTCATCTGTTGGACATGGCTGCGAACTGCAGTGCTAGTTTCATTCTTCCGAGCTATAACTATAACATTTATATGATGAAAGTATGTTTTCACATGGAAACTCCTGTATACCATGTAATTAGGTCATAATGAAGAGAATGAATTTTTTTTCCAACTGTATTAAAGTTTAAGTTTAAGTTGAGTTAAGTTAAAGTTGAAGTTTATTCCAACAGAGGGAAAAATGCCCAGACCAGGAATCGAACCTGGATACTTGGTGTTGCAGCCTTGAATATGATTTAGTCCAGTTAAAAAAAATATTGGTTCTCTTCTAATCTAATTACATGGTATACAGGAGTTTCTGTATTAAAACACACTTTCATCATATAAGTGCTATAGTTATAGCTCAGAACTATACTGCTACTGAAACTAGCACTGCAGTTCGTGGCCATGTCCAACAAATAAGAGTGTTTTTCGCTCTGTTGGAATAAACTTTAACTGTGCTACTTCAGCCTTGAATATGATTTAATCCAGTTGGGGGGGGGGGGGATTGTTCTCTTTATTATGGATGAGTAAAAATGATTCTAAGTGGGTAAAATACTTTTCTACAGAATTAATGGTGAACAGCAACTGCTATATAATAAATCATGAAAATAAAATTACTCTAGTGAAAGAAAAAGTAATTTTTGTTAAATATATGTGTGGGTGTATGGCAGAAAAATTAGAAATTAGCTTAAAGCAATTTTTCGATTTAAAAACTGTTTGCTCCAGCTTCCAGCATGTCTATCATACATTTCTTTATAGACAATCAGTTTTTGTGTTTTTATATATAATAGTTTTTGCAGCATGAAGTGAGAAAGTGTAAAGGACACAGTAGCATCAAAGCCAGCACTGGAGCATATTCAGCAGATCACGTATATTTGGAATTATAAATCATGAATTTTAAAATGTCTTCATATTTAAAATAAAACATTCACTTTTACTCAGGAAAATGTAAATATTTTAGAATAGAGATATTCTTTCTAATTTTCTGCCCTACACACATATATTTAACAACAATTACTTTTTCTTTCACTAGAATAATTTTCATGATTTACTATATATAGCAGTCAGTATTCACCATTAATCCCATAGAGGAGTATTTTAGCCATTTAGAATAAGAATCATTTTCGCTTGTTGAGAAAACATCAAGGAGTGAAATTACTCATCCATATTTTTGGAAAATTCTAGACTATTTCATCACACTGAAGTTGGAACTAGAACATTCTATAGAATACTGTCATGATAACAAAATTACGAAGTTTCCATAATATTTAAACATTTGTCAATAAATGGCCTTTTGAAAATTTGTATCTGAGAATAAACACATTGAGAAAATTGCATTATTTATGTTTCAAACTAAAGGAAATTGCTTACCATCAGATTGACACTTTCTACTACATCATGGGAGAGATGCTTTTCAACCAAAATAGAATGGGAAAAAAAAAGATGACTATGTGAAAGTACTTCAAAGACTTTCTTTAGATAGTCTTAGTGACAATGTAATTTGTGACATAGATTTTAGTCCATAAAAATATGGAGGAAGCAAAAGAATAGGAGAAAAAAAAAGTAATTTTAAACTTAAATTTGACTTTTTAATGTAATTGACATTTTTTATATTATAGTTAAAAATTTAAAAAAAAATTACATTTAAAAAATTAACCTCAAAAGTTTTTATATACTCCCTAAAATTTTAATATGAAGGAGTTACTTCCTGAAATCATTTTTTTTGCTAATGCTGATAGGAGTTAAACTATACTTACAAAATTTCTCACAGTTTTGCCTATGATGCGGGATAACTTTTCATTGCCATGAGATAACTCCCACTTGTAGTCATCAACTCGTTTCTCAAAGAAAGCTATAAATTGAATGTCAAGTAAAAAAATGTGTAAATAGAGATTTCTTTATCTTTAAATAAGCAAAGTTTCTAAGTCAGCGGGAGAAAAAAAATCTTACTTCTCAAATGAGTTTGACAAATATCTCTGTATTTTATCCTCCATAAACTATCTTCAATAAATGAATCAAACATCTGTGTTTCTGAAAACCATTGTAGGAAAGATCGAATGTTATGAGAAAATGCATTCTTTAGAAAGCTTTCTTTCTGAAAAGAAGAAGATAAAACTTTATCAATAGAATAGAACATGCAATAGCTTAAGGCAGAGAAAACATTTGAAATAAAAAACAAATGGTAAGAATAAAGTCTATAATGTTAGAAACATAAAATAAAGTTTAAGTTGAAAATCTATTAACAAAATTATACATTAAATATATTTGGTGAAGCAAATGAAATGTCTGATTATTTGTATTGTCTATGTTTTATTTTTAACTGAAATATGTCAACACACTTTACAATCAGATTAAAACATTAAATATGCATGTTTCCATCTGTTCTCTTACATGAGAGTAACCTTAAGGGGACCAAGCGAAATTTGAGAAGGAAAATCGATTTTTACTTTTTTATATCATTAAATAGTTTAAACATTTATCTTTCCAACGATGTGTCACACATGTTTATAGATTAAAAAAAGAAGTGTTGGAATTATTCATTCTTTCTAAGAGTACTTCACAGCTTAATGGCCATTTAAATCTTTAATTGACTTTTTCTCAAATCTTGGATTTTTCATGTTTGTGTTCCCTTTTTTTCAATATCTATTAAACTTAAGAACACATTTTTTTTAATACTTTTATTATGTTATATTGTATACTTTAACACAGGGATTTAATGATTTGTTGAGATTTATTTATTTTAAGTGGTGAAATCTTACCAAAAATGCTAATTTAAAAATGCCTTTCAATAAATAATTAATTTTCAGGTTCACTTAGAAAGAAAATGATCTGTTAAAATACGTAAAGCATGTTACTCAAACTACTCTAAAAATTCTAGACCTCTATATTTCACCATTTCTGAGAAAAAGGTACATAAAGTTGGTGTATTTTAACATGGCGAAGATAGAGCTTACCTGGTCCCTTAAAGAAAAGAAGAAAACTACACACAAAATGCATTTAGTAAAAAATACGCACCAATGATATAACTTCCAAAAATAAATAAAAGGTCATTTCCAAATTATTTGTTAATGTTGCAATTACAGTACAGAACCATTTATCCAAAACAATATGGACCAGATGTACTGTGGATAACTAGTTGATCATCAAAGCAATGTCCATTTGATCAGATTTGTAGAACATATGTGGCACAGTATGATGCTTTTTTCTGGAAAGATAAGACAGTTGATTTGAAATATGATTCTAAATAACTAGTTTCCAGATAAACGGTTCCATATTGTATATGTTTTCAGATCGCCATTTTAGATAGGGGTGAATGTAGTCTAAATTTCCCCTGAGGCAAGGTAACTAGTAGATTGGCACACCCAACCCCATATATATTTTTAAATGAAAATTTATGTAAATAATTGTTAATGTAGTTTAAAAATTCATACCATTTACAACTGTACATTTTAAATAGGCAAGCTATTTTATATAATAGCACATTGTATGTATATAACTTATTATATATTTTTTAAGTACCGTAACTTAAATAAGTATAAAACATAAAAATTATAGAAAATACATCAAAATTATGTTATCTATTAATTAAAAAATTAGTTTACAAACATTTTTTGCTGCAAAAGTTTCATTATATCACCTTAAGACAGTTTGTAAACTATAAATACTCAACATTTATAAGTTAATTAATTTTTTTAATTGTTAATCTTTTGTTAAATTCCTCACATATGCTTTAATGAATTTCAACTTGAGGCAACAATTATAAGCAGTGTAAGAAATATGATTCTAAGAAATTTGATTCATGTAGGAAGGATTGATTTAACATCATTAAGGGTACTGTGGGATCATCAACATCAACCTTTTGATTTACCAATGAATTTGATTGAAGGTTATAACAAATGTTTACATGTAAACATTTGCTGTGATTGGTCACCCTCACCATCTGCAGTAATGTATGAATGCATGATGCACGTATATTACAATCGATAGCGGACACACTGAGCATACTTGACTCAAATATCTTGTTAAAATAAATTGTATCTTGCCGACATCTGTTAGTTTTAGCAGAAAATATACATCTGCCTCATAATGCGACACTTTTACAAGCAATTAGTGACTATTTAAGCTAGTGATTGGTTATAAAAAAATTAACGCTTCAGAACTTCTAATAAAGTTATTTTTACGTTTAAAATGTCATTTTATACTAAATCGAGGACACTTTACAATTTTCTAATCAACATGTTGTCGCCAACTCTCGTGGTTTTCAAAATAATCTGGATAACTTCCAAAATTTCGCTACTAGAGGCTGCAACCACATTGATATGATAGCACATGGTCGTTTTACTACAGACACTTGTTCCACAATTCTATCTTTATCTGTTCAAGAGATAATTGAATGTACAGTGACTTCAATTTACACCTGTATGTACTTACAAATTTCATGCAAAATAAGTGTTTAAAACCTTGTTCTTTTTATCTGACATAAAGGAGGCCCAAAATAAATCAGAAGTTTTCATATCAGTTAATGTATGTTTTTCCCAACGGTACTAATAGAAAGCAAATTTAGAAGAGTCTCTTTTGAGATTATTCTGAAACTTATAATTTAATTTTTGAGGGAATTAAAAAAATTAAAAAATATTTTACAATGCAGGAAATGCCATTAGTAGCTCTATGTCGCATCATAGGTAATTAATTATCTGGTGAAGAGTAACTTCCAAATCCATTTGTTGAGTAGTTACAGCTTGTTAAAGTAAGAGATAAATTGATCGCGACAGACTGAATGGTATAGTAATAGAGAATTTTTTGAGAATATTAGACTAATGTTTGACTAGACCATTGAAGTTTAGACGTAATCTAAACTTCAATGAAAAAAACATGATTAGTAATATATACACAAAGAAAGGGAATGGGATCAAATATCCTAAACAAATTGATGAATCAAACAAGCTTACAACAGAAATTTATACAATGCTAGAAAAAAGATTAGTCTTATTAATATAATGCTAAACTTAAAATTACCTGAAAAGCCATATTTCCACTTATTTCGATAAAATGATTTTCATAATGGCCTATCATTTCTACAGACATGTGAACAAATGCCTCAGAGATCATTATATCTCTCAGCATCTCTGTGGGATCTAAAAAAACATGCATTATTTCATATTTAACAAACAGATTTCAATATTTAAAATAATAGCATAAAAGTATTCTAGCAATAATAAGATACGGTAGATTCCAGTTAGTTAGGGGCACAATTTAATTGGGCCAAAATGTCAAGAACAGAACAAATTAAATGTATATACTTTATTTCTAATAATTGGAGCTGCTGGTTTATCAGTACATATCATATTAGAACTGATGTGTCCCAATTAAATGGAAACTACAGCAGATGGTACAAACAAACAATGATTTTTTTTATCACCATGACTTTCTCTGACTGAATTTAAAAAAAAATTCCTGATTCAATGTTGATAATATTTTCATGGAGAACTTAAGATAAGCAGGAAAATAAGACTAATTATTCTAATTATTGCAGGGGTAATTCTGAGTAAACAAAAAAATTCTGAAATTCACAGGAAATTTTCTGAAAGTTGTGTTTTTTCGGCGATTCTTTGACAAAATTCTTGTTTTTTCGCACTCCTTTGACGAAATTTGTGTTTTTTTCTGCAGTCCCTTGATGAAATTCATGCTTTTTCCTTTGACAAAATTGGAGATTTCTTCTGCAAATGATTGACGAATTTTATTTTTTTCGGTGACCATTTGCTGAAATTCTCCACATTTTTTATGTCCGAATTTTCGCACTGAAAACCTTTTTTTTTTTTTTTTTTTGGAAATTTTGAAACAGAATCACCCCTGAATTATTGAACTACACATATTAAAATTTTTCATCAATATCTTTTAAAGATATAATCACAATATACTTATACTGAACATCCCATGTAAAACCAGCAAAGCTCATCTGCTTGCAAAAAAGTATTTTGATAATTTTACATTAGAGTACAACCTATACTAGTACTATGGAGAATAGAACAAACTAAAAACGGGAACTACCATAAATCATAACTTATTTTACAAACAGCACTGTAATTTATACAAAATTAAAGTGTAAAAATGAATGCAACGCAAATTTATAATGTTCCATCAGGGTTCATACACATTTCTTTAAATAAAAATCAAGGATTTTTAAGGATCTAAAGCAGAATAAATTAATGAACTGTAATATGCAATTTTTAAATAAAGGGTTTCATTTTTGTAAATACAGGTTTTAAACATTTAAATGGCCAGGGAAGGGGATTTCAACATGTGGTGGTACAGATTTAGGAAACTATCACTTATAGTTATTTTAAAATAACAAATACAACAGAAAAAAAAAAAGAAAAAGAAACTTGAAAACTCTAAACTTAGAGTGCAGAAGGTAAAGAAAAGGAGGTGAGGGGGAATCCAAAATTTTGGATGTGGTATTAAGATGATTACTTAACTATATTGTCACTGCAAAGTATAGGGGGGTAAAGGGGGAGAAGCAAAGTATTTTTTTTTTTTTGGGGGGGGGGGGAGAGTTCGATTAGATGATTATTTATTTATCATTATTATAGAGTTAGAAATAAGGCAGAAAAATAATTAAATATTAAAGAGGTTCAACGTTTTTTAACTTTGCATACTTTGTACAGGAAAAGGAAAAAGGGAAAGGAGATTTTTTAGCCCCCAGTACGGTATGCTATTTCTTTCTCCCAGCTTATTTTGTGTCCAAAAAGTAACATTACCTTACAGAAGCTAGCAATGAACAAAGCAGATGTATCATTGTACGATTAAATGCTCTATAACAGTGGTTCCCAACGTGGGGCATACGCCCCACTAAGGGGCAATTTGATCTTCTAGGGGGGCAATTCCAAATTTCTTACTCATTCATTCGCTATCAGTTTCTTTTGTCTTTTTGGGGGGAAAGTAATGTTGTAGGCTAAAAATAAATGGAATATGAGCAAAATTTAAGAAATTAGATTTTTTTATTGAATTTTTAAAATGTTCCCTATCGAAATTTTAAAATAGACTTGACATCGGATATTTATGCGAATAATCTTTTTAAAATATTTTTATACCAATAAAAGTATTAAAACTCACTATAATTTTTCTGGTGGTGGTTTTGTAATTTTTTCAATTATTTATTGAATGAGTTTTCTACTCCTATTCATGAAGACAATTAACAATATTGGAAAATGGAAAATAGAATGTGTTATGCTGAATAATGGCTACTTAAATTTGATAAAGATGATAATCTTGAAATACTTCTTATGTATTGTGTTATCCATAGAAAGAAAAATCAGTGCCCAAAGATTTTCCACTAACACTTAATAAATTACAAGAATGCATTATAAAATGTATGGATTTATCAGTTTTAACGTTAAATACAAGTGTACTTTTAAGATATTTTGTAAAGATAAGAATGCAGACTGTATAACACTTTTCTTTAACATGGAGTTAAGTTGAAAAAGCACAACAAATCTCGTTTTGGCATATAGGCAAAGATGTATAATCTCATTGCGTTTTTAAAATTATGTTAAAAACACATTCGTGGTGAACGATTCACCTGTTTGATAAGTTTAAAAATGTGAAATGAATAGTTACTGTTAAGGCACTATTACACTCCCACCGTGCGAATAGAGTTCACTTTTCAAGTAATAAGAGACATAATTAACAGATTACGGGGAGGGGTGGGGGGCATAGTGACTTTACGGATGCTTTGGTGGGGCGTGGCGGATAAAAGGTTGGGAACCACTGCTCTATAGCAATTTTTTTAATTTCTAAGCATCGCACATTTTCAATTTTTATACCGTCGTATTGGAAAAAAAAAAGTACTTTTAAATGCAATTTGTTTGAAAACTGTATCTCCTTTGATTTTTGAAATATTAATTTTTTTGTAGTTTTTAGCACTATTTCTTTAATTTTGGCAATTCAAGTACTCCATTTATGTAGAAAGTAAAGAGAAAATAGTTGAAAAATAGCAATTATATCTTTTTGTTGCCATTTTCTCATAACAACCGAAAGAAAATGCAATTAAAATACATGCTATTTTGAAAAAATATAAACGAATCATTTCTGTTAAAATATGGAGCTATTATAAACTATATTTAATTTTAAGTTATCTATATTAATGTTACAAACAAATGAAGGCCTACGAATCACTAGATAGCCTTTTTTTTTTTTTGTCGAGTTTCTTTAATGACGGCATCTTTTTGCTGCATTTTTGTATTATTTCTCAATAGTGACATCTTATGCATGCTTTACTGTAGATGTTTAAGAGTGGATCGTAAATGTGGAATTCTTAAACGGATGCGAATGACGTCATTTTACATAAAATAAAAGTGTGTGCTTTAAGTCTTAAAATTGAAATATGTTTTGTACTATTTATATATACATATATTTTTTTCTTCATCGGGGGAGACACTAAATTCTGAAAAAGCAGAATTCCTGTCTTCTAGTTTTATTTATTTTATTTTATTTTATTTTATTTTATTTTTTGTGCAGGGGAGAGTAAGGATTCAGGTGTATTGTTGCAATAAAGAAACAAAACAGAAATTATTTTTTAAAAATTAAAATTTTTTTAAAGATTTTAAACTTTGTAAGCTAGGGGGGGGGGGGGGGGGGGTGAGAAAGAGATTGATTAGATGATTGCTTAGTTATTTATCATTACAAAAAATTTATGATTGAGGTTTAAAAGGAAAAAAAAATTAAAGAGTTTAAAGGATAAATTTTGTGTTATAGAAAAGAGGGGCAGAGGAGGGGGATCAACAATTTCGGATGAAGGGAAGTTGTTAAATGATTATTTATTGTTATTGGTACAATACAGTAACAATTAGAGCAAGGAAAGTTAAAAATTAAAGAGGTTTCAAGATTTTTAACTTTGTCTGTTGAGGTACAAATTGGGGTGGGGGGGGGGGGGCTAGAAATTGTATGGGAATAGGAAGTCTATAGATGATTAATTATTTATCACCACTAAAGATTTATAATAAAGACAAAAAAAAAAAAAAAATTAAATAATTTTACAGACTTTAAACAAGGAAAATGGGAGGGGGGAGGGGCTAAGAAAGGAAATGCCAATTTCGGATTGAGGGGGGGGGGGGCAAGGGAGATTTAAAGGATTTTTTTTTTAATTAGAAATTTAAAGAAACACAGAAGAGTTTCACCTCTGATTAAAAAATAATATGTGAGTCAATTTAAGGACTTTTAAGGAAATTTTGCATAAAAATAAGTACTTTTAAGGACCAAAATTTACTTTAGTAAAGTTAAACACTTAAGGACTTTACAAACCCTGTCCATGTAAAGATTGAATTTTCAACAAAAGTGTAAACTGATAATTAGATATAAGGGATACAAATTAATTTACATGGGTGCAAGTTTAAGATGTGGCCAAGACCGAAAATATTTTGAACTCCCCCCCCCCCCCTTCCCAAATAAACACACGCACATGTCCACTCAGACAAGAACTTAACATATTATATACACTGTAAAATTTAATTATGAGGAGAAACCAGTGATGCCACTATAAAAGAGGAAATTACACATAAAAGTAAAATTTAGGATATTTCCCCAACATTTATGTGTGAATTTTGTGAACTATGTTGCATTGAATATAAAATAAGCACATTGATAAATTTCTTATGTTAAAATGTTTTATAGTATTTTCTATAGTAAATATATTGCATTTTCATAATTGATTTGAAAAGACTTCCTGTCAACATGTACAGTTTTATACCAAATTAACATTCTTTAACCCAAATGTAGAGTTTAATTTTCATGTATTCTAATTAAAAGCAAATAACGTTAATATTAAATAGTTAACTGTACAAAAAACTATAACTTGATTCAAATTTACGACTTTTTCCATGACAGACTACGAACGCAATTTCTTGATGAAATTTGAGATTTTTTCTGTGACCATTTAGTGAAATTCACAATTTTTGTCCACGATCTTTAGCGAAATTCACATTTTCCCCCCCTCAGATTGTTAAAAGAAATTTGTGATTTTGTTCCGTGATCTTTTGATGAACTTTGCAATTAATTTCTGCACTTGTTTGACAAAATTTGTTACTTTTTTATGCGATTGTTCCACAAAATTCACAATTAATTTCTGCAACTGTTTGATGAAATTCAGGATTTTTTTAATTTTGCAACCGATTGACAAAATTTATTTATTTTTTTTTTCCATGACACATCGACGGAATTCGCGATATCTTCTCAAGTGATTGATGAAATTCACAATTTTTTTTCTCGAGTGATCGACCCAAAATTGAAATGAATATACATAAAAAAAGGAGCTACAAGATAAAAGATGGAAAATTCTCAATAAACTTTGGAAATTAAAACAAAATCAATGTTCTGAGAAAAACAATGTAATGAGAAAAATAAAAAACATAACCTAGTTATAAAATTAAAATAATGGTTTAATTTTCTCATCTGCCTACAGTCCCAATTTTTGTTGTTATCCCATGACATTTTTGCAGTTCTCTGATTTTTATTTATTTATTTATATATTTATTTTTTTCCTGAATGTGGGCACCACGATTAAATAAAATAGAAAACAAGAAATTAAAACTAAATGGAAAACATACTTTTCAAAGAGCATCAAAATTAATCATCATAAATAGAAAAGAATTAGTTAAGCCAGACATTTTATTTAAATAATTTTCCTTAATTTTTGTTATGGATTACTTACTTTCAAACAGAAACTTATTTACTTTTTTTTTTTTTTTTTTTTTTTTTTTTTACACATGTATAAGCATTAAAGTTTATTATTCTTATAAAATAATTGCTAGGTAATGGGGCTTTCTTTAATCTTTTTGGAATTCCTCTTTTGGGAATTTCTTTATCGTGATTTTCCCAAAATGGACACTAATTCCTCCCTGGAGGATTGCAGATTTATCCGTGTTAAAGCAATAAAATAATATTTTGGTAATCAAAGGGAACCATACTTTACACAAAAAAACTTTTCTTACTAACCGGTCATATTCTTTGCCAAGTTAAGAGCTGAAATAACAGCTTTTTGAACTTTCTTAGGTAAAATAGTATCTTCATCATTACAGGATTTTATAACAGCACCCTTGTCAACATCAATGATTAATAGCTGTAAATAAAAAATGTATATGAATACTAAGAATTAACAGTAAATAAATAAGGGACAACAAAGAAAAAAAATCGTAAATCTTTTTTCTTTGAGAATATTAAAGTATATCCTCTTAAAAATACAAAATTCTAAAGTGCGGAAATTATGTTAAATTTTTTGCTGCAAAAGTAGAAATAGCTCAAATTTTCTTTAAACTATTTTTTGTTATGAAAATTATGACCATTTGCAAAGTTTTATAGCGTAAACTGCAACATGATAAGACTTTGATGAATTAATTGAATTTTGATGAATCTTTGAAATTCAAATGTAATAATCATGGAACTCTTTTGATCACTACTTTTTTTTTTTTTTTTTTTCCCCACAAAAAATTGCACTTCTTGGCAAGTCTAGTGATATAAACTGCACTCTGATACAAACATTTGAAAAATTTTGTTGAATTTTAAAATCTGAATCTTATTTTTGAATTTTTGTGAACTATTTTTGTTTCTATTGCCACAAAAGATGAGATTCTGACAAGTGTTTTAGTTTAAATCACATTTAGTTATGACAATTTGTTATTTCTTTATGAATCTTAAAAATGTTAATGGACTTATGGTATATCCTATATTTGAAACTCTATTTGGAATTTCAACCTTGTGTCTAACTGATTTGCCCTACATATTGGTGATTACATGTGTTTAAAACTTTTCATGAGAAAAAATATGATAATTTACAGGGGGGGGGGGGTCTTTCTTTTTTCTTTTTAAGATTATTAAAACATGGTAGAGTTGGAAAATAGTTTGATAAACATTTGAAAAGATAATCCAAAATAATTTAGTATTTAAGCATCAAAATTAATATATGAAACAATAAGAAAATAAAACCTTAATAAAATTCCACACAAGCCCGGATATCAGTCAAAATTGAGTAAAACAATTAAATTTAAGTAGTTTCTGCTCATGTTTAACATTTTCGTCCCCTACTAGGTAAAATCAGAAGGAAATATCCCTTTTAAGTAGGGTGTAAAAATTCATGATTTTTTTAAAAATAATCTGATTTTCTTTAAAAATTTAAATCAGAATTTTTTTATTTAAATTGGATTTTTATGATTTTTTCCCCCAGTGTTCAAATACTGAATAGCTATCAAGCGTTTTAAGTTTCCAAAACAATTAAACCTCTCATTGCTAACATAATCTGTGTTTTCTACACATTAATAAATAAAATTATAATTATTAATTAGTAGCATACAATAACATTTTTAATAATTATGTAAATATTAGTGATATTTACATTTATTAAAATTATTAATAATTGCATTTAATATTTAACTGTTAACATTACTTAAAATTACTAATTATTAAACAATTAACTCACTAATCGGGAATATAATGTACATTTTCATGCTTTAATTACTAAAATAATAATTAATAATTTAGTATTTATTCTTGAAAGAAAAAGGTGCAGGGTGCTATTTCATGAGGAAATATATTAGTAATGTGTTTAATAATGATATAAGGGGGAAAAAGTATGTAATTTTTTAGTATGATATGTCATTAATTTTTAATAATTTTATGAATTACAAATTGAAAAACAATTAAATAACATGATTTAACAATATCCTGCTTTTTGTCTAAAGAAATAAAGTTCTTTAATTTTTACAAGGTCTTGGGCACATGGATTTAGAAATACTGTGGAATGGGTTTTTTTTTTTTTTTTTTACAAGAAATCTGTGGCTACAACCAAGTGAATTTCAATATTTTAAAAAAAGGCAAGGGATATTTTGCCAAATTAAAAAGAGGCCCTTAAAAAAGGGCCTAGAGGAAACAGTAGAATAAATAAAAACTCCAAAAAAGTAATTTCATTAGTTAGTAGCACAAATAACAAAACTAATAAATATTATTTGCAGCTCGTTTTGTATTTGTACTTAAAAAAATTATCGTTCATCGCCTAAATCTAAACTTACACACATATATGTATATACTAACCAAAAGAAATTATAAAAATGAGTTAAACCTATTCATACACACATACAGAGTAAATATAAGAATACCCAGTTATATGTGAAATCCACAAAATATTAAATAGCATTATTACATTTACATCTCAGTGAGGATAATTAACTTTCAATGGTTCAATTTTTTAAGAAAGAAGTTTTGCTGCCTTTTCAATCCCTTTTTTTTTTTTTTTTTACTTGGTGTATATGAGTTACAAAGTTAAAAAAAAAAAAAAAAAAAAAACAATGATTCTGTCTATACTGAAGATCTTGCTGTGCTTAACATTTTTATACCAGTTAGTTATTTTTCTCTTTTACATTCTTTTACAATAACTGTTGAGCAGGCGTCATTCTTTCATTTGTATTTACCTCCAATATTTGTTATAAATTTATTATTGCAAAAGTAGAATGAGAAAATAAGAGTCTGGTTATTTTATTATTTTACTTGCAGAAATTTATTGTACTTGTTATGCTTATTTTATATAAAAGAATGAATAATTTGATTACTCAAAGAAAATTATGACATTGCAAAATTGTATTAGAGTTAAATATAATTTTTAAATTAAATGCTTTTTATGTCAGATAAAACCCATGCTTTTAATACACTTATTGCACACAATTTCTTAAAATACTGAAGAATTAAGCTTAGAAATAATTATTTACAACTTTTTTGTTGTTGTTTATTCATCAGTCAAAGCACCTGTAGAAACTTTTCAAATTATGTTAATTTTAGATTTTAATACTTTTTTATGTCATTTTAAACAATGGTTTAAAAAAAAAAAAATCAATTGATTACAATCATGATTTAATCGCTGATTTAAATCAACTGATTAAAATCGTTGACACTCTGCTTTTAAGTCAAGCCCATTTATTTTCCCATGTGACATAGCACACCATTTTACACAAAAGGACTCAATTTTCTCACATATGATGGTTTTATTCTATACTTCTGATTTTTCATAGTAAGAGGCGAAAATGTTAAGCATGGATAGAAACTTAAATTTAATTGGCTTACCCATTTTTGACTGATATCTGGGTTTGTGATGAAACAAGGCTTGGCAGAGACCAGATACATCACAAACCACAAATAAAACACACTTAACCCATCCCACTTAGCACATCTTAAGGTATCTGTATGCCTTCAGAACAAATTTTTGAATATTTGTAAATTTTAAGTATAAAATTGCTAATTATTATTAAAAATATCATAAAAATGAGGCATAAACATATATATATATATATATATATATATTAATAGTATAAAATTAACCAAAAAAATGAAATTTTCTTAAAAAATATTTAAAATTAAAATTATTAAATATAAGTACACTTTATAAAATCTATAATAAACATAATAATGTTAAACAGGAAGTAGACTTTTTATGACAATAACATGAATATTTTAAAAGTTATACGCATACAAAGACAACGCAAAAAATTCTTGAAAAAAAAATTATAAATTAAAACTGTGTAACACAAACTTTTCAATAAATTAGCATAAGAATAGTCTATTTCCTTGGAATATACAGTATAGGATCTGTTAACCGGAATCCTTGGGACCTGGGGCATTCCGGATAAGGGGGGTTTTCCGTAATTCGGAACACTACCATAAATATTTTAAAATGTACATACATATGAAATACAGGTTCGCATAAATAATATTAAAAATGCTATATTACACATTTGTTGAATTAATTCAATAAAACACAATTAAGGAAAAGTTTCATTAATTTTTATTTACAAAAGAAAAAGTTAAATTATAATAAAATTTACAAATGAACAAGATCAAAAATAAAATTTAGTTTGGAGGTTCACATGCAAATGCTTGGGAATTAGTTTTTTGGAAAAATTCTTTTAAGGTGGGCTGCTTGTAACGTTTCTCTTTTACAAGCTGCTCTTGAATTTTATATAAGGACATTATTTGTTGTTAATGGAAATAACTTCTTTGTTCATTGCCTTGAATTAATTGTTGAGCGTAAAATGTCATTTGTTCATTAGATATATTTTTTACCTCCTCATTCTTATCATCATCACTATTATCATCAGATGCACAATTACTGTAATATTCCATTAATCCACACCTCCTGATTAACCCACCCTCCCCTATTTTATAAACAAATATGATATATTTAAAAAAAATCTCACGAAAGCCTCCCCCCCCCCCAACCAAAAAAAAAAAAAAAAAAAAAAGAGAGAATCGTGCGAAGTACTGTAGCACTTTTCTGTCCTATCCGATTCTAAATCTCTGCTTTTCTACCGTTCCATATACGCAGCTGATCACGATAAAACGAACATTTCTCTCATTCTCCTGATTGGCCGAATTGTGGTTGTGCCTTTATGCGACGTTAGAGCTTGCAAAGGTTCTAGCTGTTATCATGAAAAACAGATTTTCGATCTCGGAAAACGTGTTCAAATTCTGAGTGATGTTTCGAAAATATCTTTTTTCAAAAGGTTAAAATTAAATATTTTTAGAATGGATTTTAGCATTTGAAACAGAAAAATATTAAATTTAAGAATATGTAGTTAGTTTTCCCATATTTCTGAAAGTTATGCCAATGTGAAGTCATAAAAATGATCCAAAATAGAATTTATGTCCGATGATTGTGTACATTCAATTCTTATTTTTCACAGGAGCGCCATAAGTGGGCTCACAGGGTCGCAGGGAGAGTGCATGTTTTGCACTTTTCAGGTTCTGTTTTTTAATTATCTCGGTTAACAAAAAAAGAAAAATCTGAATATCAGGGCAGGCTTTGGACTATTCTTATACACATTTTCAGATTTCTACAGGCAGTAGATTTCGATAGCAACTTTTAATCCCTGTGAACGTCTTCTCCGATTACTTGATGATTTTTTGCTGTGTTTTGGGGGTAGGGGATTAATGGAATACTACGGTACCTTGAGATGTATGAGAAAAGTTTAAAATATTCAAAATATCGATTTATAAAACCTGTTAACTCTTCAATAAAATATGGGAGAAAAAACTGCAAATTTTTATGAAATGAAAGCTTTCACTAAGTTTCGGTTTCGGATCGTTTAGCGTTCCAGTTTTTAGAGCGTCCCGGATATTGGGATGCTGGTTAATAGGTCCTATACTGTACATTTAAAACATAATTTTTTTTTTTTTTGGTATCTGAACTATTATTTATTGAGTTATGACAATGACAATTTTCCCAACATAATTTTAAAAAAGAAAATCAGTTTCGAGAAAAATCATAAAACAACTTTCATTTTAGTTTTTTAAAGTTTGTAAGCAATGCAAATGTTTAAAAAACTCAAAACTCCAAAGAAAAATATTGAAATTCTAGATTAACTTAAAAAACAAAAAATTAGCATTTTAAAGGCCTTGTTAATTCGAATTTGAGGCTTGAAATGTCACTCCAAGAAACACACTTAACAGGGACAAATTAGTTTTAAGTATTAGATTTAAAAACTGTGAAAAGGAGACTGGTAATTTTAACTTTAAATTTTGAATTTGAATAAAGTTTTAATTTTATATCCATTCATATACTTATACAATAAAGTTACTGCATGCATTAAAATATGAAAACAAAAGAAATTTAAGATTAAAACAATAATAGTAATGACATGTAGTCAACGAAAGAGATAGGCTGTGAGATTTTCACCCCTCTTGGCTGTCATGTAATCAAGATAGCCTCATTTTCACCAATTGTATAACTGCCAGATGATCAAGGTAGATTGAAAAGAAGCCAAGATCAGTGAAGTGCTCCAACCTGTTTCTTTTGTTGGCTGGTGTGATGAAATCATTATAAGCTGACAATTCATATATGGCAAATTTTATTAGTGAAATAAACAAAAATACAGTAAGTGTTGTGTACATAAATCAGATATTAATAGAGTCAGCCACTTTATTGAATAAAATAATTATGAATAAAACACAAATATAAATATTATTTTTGGGTGCATTTTGGAATTTGCCACTCAAGTGAATCAAAATATGATTTGATTAAGTAGCATTTATCGCATATACAAAAGAAGGGTAAGAAACATAAGTTACCTCATGCTCAGTGAGTAGCTCCAAAACAGAATCCAAATTATTATTAATAATACCAATAATATAAGGTTGCTCAGAGCAACAATGAATAGTTAAGCAAGCAGGGAGTACAGGAACAATGTGGTGAGGCCACTCAAATGGGTATAATAAAGATGATATAGCTTTACAGCAATGATAAAGATTGCTACAAAAATAAACATCTAATTTTATAACATGCATTGTTATAGATAAGCACAGCAAAGTTGGTTAAACATAAAAATATACAAAGAAAAAATTATCAAACAAAATCCAATTCATGAATTCGATGTATGATATTTGATTCAAACTTTTTTAGCCTTTTAAAACATCCATATTCAAGTGTTCTTCCTAGCATTTTTTGATGGCTGAGTGTTGCAAATGCATAAAACACGTGGAATTGGTGGAATGAAATCCAAAGAGGGGGAAGATTTTTGAAGAGATGTGTCCACAGTTCACAGCCTAAACCATTTTTTTCTTTTTTCTTTTTTTTTTTTTTTAAATGGAGAATATAAATATAATAAACTAAACTAAGATTATTTTGCCAGAATCCTAATGTAAGACAAGTTTTAAGCACATTAACATAAAAAGCAATTCAAAACAAAGAAATGATATAAAATGATTAAAAATAATACAAAACTATCCCCTAGCATTTCTCAACATTGATGATATGAATAGCAACTAGTCAAAAAGGCTCGCTTAGGAGTATAATTTCTTTAAGGCAATTTTTAAACATATAACCAAAGAAAGCAGTACAAAAACGTAACAATTAAAACATGTTAAAAATGGAACAGCTGGAACTGAAACAGCTTTTTATTTTTTTTCATCAGGAGAGGGGGGAGGAGGAGATGGACAGAAAACCCTTGAATCATCAATTTAAGATAATTCTTAAATATGTGAACATTCAAGAAAAACAGAACTAAAAATTGTTTATCATGGTTAGAGGGGTTGACAAACAATCACTAATTCCTTTTTTTTCTTACTTGACTTTTCTTACTGTTTAACTATTTTAAATCACTTGGGAAGAAAATATTTTACAATTTTTTCTTCAAAATCCCAAGAGAAAAAGAAAATTTAGAAGGGCAATGGTCTCTACTGCCACCATCTGTCTCTTGAGAACGTCCATGATACAAAATTATGATTTTAAATACATACAATTAAATGAAATTACTGGATGGTATGCTTATTGAAATGGAGCTTAGAGCTATACAGCTAAAAAGAGGACGTGGATTTACATCTGAGCCATGGAAAAGAAAAAGCATAGAAGAAAACTTTTTTTTGTTTCTTTCATACTTGTCTTTTTCCCATTAACTACTTTATATTTTTAAAAAAAACTGTCATCAAACAATGTGATTTAATGGCAATACTAAAAAAGTGTGATGTAACATTTGATTTTAAACTAGCACAAGTATGTAATGTACATATTCTACTTTTATTAATTTTGTGGATAAGCTAGTTTAATTTTTTTTAATAAAAGATATAAGTTAACTGCTATTTCTCTGTTTTTTCTCACCTTTTGAGGGGGGGGGGGGGAAATTGGGATCAATTAGCTACAGAACTTGATGCATTAAACTATTTTTTAAATTATGGGATTCTGCCATTAAAAAATATGTGCATTAAAGTGGGCATAATATAATACTTTACCTGCAAATAGATAAACAATGGCAATGTAATGTTAAAACTGTGATAAGTGTACGTATTTAAAAAGGAATGCATTTTTACTGGCTTGAAATGTTTTTGGCTCATAATTTCAAGGCTTTATCTAATTTTTATGTACATTTTATATGTTATATCTGTTGTCTATCATTGTTGCATAATATGTTACATCTGTTTACATTTTCTGACTAAATAAAGAGAAATCTGTTTCTTCCAAACTTCCGTCATTATTGACATTTATAACATCCTTCCAGAAAACTTAAATATAACAGTAGTACGTAAACAAAAGCATAAACAAGAATTTTTTTCTATGACTGCTTTATCCTACAACTTACAGATATGGTACAAACTCACCAAAGAAAAAAATTTGAACTTTCATGCCCTCACACACACCTCCTTCCAATCAAGAAAGTTGTGATATTATTGGTCATGCAAATTTAAATACATAAATTTCTCAATAAAAAATAATGTTAATTTAAACTGCATACAGTAATAATAAAAACAAGAAAAACATGCTCAATATTAATAATAATAATAATAAAAATTACTTTGAAAGTGCTTCATAAGAGAAGGTTATTACACTTACTTAAAAACAGCTGCAAAATATCTTCCTTAGAAATACATGTAGATTTGGTAATAGCAAAGATTTGAGAAACATTAAACATAGAAAAGGTGATAAAAGAGATAAATTGGGTTTATTTTCTAAATTCTAGTTGTTGGCTGAAATTTTTAAAATTAATTACATAAAGAACTCCCCCCCCCCCCCCCCCTGTGGCGATAATAAATGTGATCGTTTAAGTGGTTTAGAACAAATTGCGAAGGTCTTTTAATAAATTACTATTGATCGTTAAAGAAATAATAAAACTGGAGAGTTCTTACTTGAAATGTAGACAGTGAAGAGGCAATTTGATGGAAACAAATATTCTTTATTTCTTACGTTAGTAGCGGTAGAAGGTTATGAAAATACTTGCTTCTGGTCACCATTTTAAAATAGAAGAACTAATCTTTTAAGAAGAAAAATAGCAGCCAACACGGAATAAATCCATGGGATTCCTTTTAATGAGAGCAGCACAACTTTAAAGGATTAAACTTTGAAAGAAAAACACATCCACTTAAATAAAATATCAAACTCATTCGGCCAAAAAAAAGCGGCACGACATTCGAACGGCCGGCCAGCGGGCTGGCGCCCCGCTAAATCTACGTTAAAAGACTACATCTTTTTCAGACAACATCAAACCAAATTCTGAATTAAAAATTAACGAGTTTTAGTTTTTAAATGAGGAATACGGGGTTGACAAAGTAATTAAAAGGCAGAATTTAAATTGATTAGCTAAATTAACATTTACGGGAAATTAATGAGAAACGAATTACAAGCTACAGAATTAAAAAAGTTTCACTGATTGGAAAACGAAACCAAACGATTCTCCTGTCAGCGATCGGCGTCAAAAGAGGGCGGCGCATAATTTCAACGACGTCATCATAATCAAATTGGCTCCGACGAAACGAGAGCTCCAGAAATGTGCTCCTAAAATACGGAGTGCGCATGCGCTAGCTGCCGATCCGCTCCCAACGCAGATATGAATATCGGCGGTGAAAAATGAACTTGCTTTACGGCGAGAGATAAAAGCGTCAACATCGCGGCGTAAAGATTGAGTTTAAATATACATCGATGCAAAAAAAAAGGCTGAAAGGGAATAAAATTAAACCAAATTTAAATACTGTGAGAAGTATTCTCACATTACCTCCCTTCACCGAGAAAATTTTGTAAGACCAGGAGATGTAAAAGGCAAAATCGATCAAAAACCTTTTACAGAAAATGGGATGACAAAATTTTGAACTGCCAAAGCGAAAAAAAATCATTAAAGTTGAACAATAAAATTTAAAGTTAAGGTGCTGGAAAAAAAAATTGGTGATTTAACAGTTGAAAAAAAAAATTGGTGCTAGAAAAAAAATATTGGTGCTGGAAAAAAAATATTGGTGACCAAAAGTAAGTGAGAGAAAAAGAATATACATTGCATAAAGTACATTCATAATCCAAAAGTATACAATACATCAAGTATACAATAAAAATGCCAAAAATACAGTAACATTGGCAAAACCTTCTATTTGATCTCATAAAATTATCCTAAAAATGTTAGCATATTCTGAGTTAACAAAATTGAGATCATTGACTAGTCATAACAAATTTTGCTATCTTGGTACCAAATAAAAACAGAATTAATTTCTGATAAAAGTTGCAAATACTAAAGCAACAAAAAAGTCAGGAAACATTTTGTAGTTTGACTTTTATAACATGCCTAGGACTTTTTAATTTTAGAATTATATCTAAAAAAATAAAGAGTTTTCTTTATTACTCTTAACATGAAAGGAAATAAATGGCCATATATAAATAAACTTTCATAAAACATAATGATATCATTTTAGTGTATCAAACTTAGTATTTCATTTAAAATAAAACAGACAACCAATTGTATGTGATACCAATTGTGTACTAAATTCTAGTTGTTGGCTGAAATTTTTAAAATTAATTACATAAAGAACTCCCCCCCCCCCCCAAAAAAAAAAAAAAAATCTTGTTTTTTATTTTGTTGAACAAACGTTCAAGTTTTCTTTTAGGTTTCGGTCTGGAGGTTTTCTCCATTGTTGATATTGTTCTCCCACTTACATCAACTTTATGTATAGAACTCCCAAATATCACATCAGTTTCTTTCTGTATAAGTTTATCTATCATGCATAAAAAAAAGCAAGCATTAAAATATTTGGAAAAAAAAAAAAATATATGCATGCAATCAAATATTTCAATACTCATACCAGGTCAAAGCAGAAAAAAGCAAAATCCGACGTTCAAGAAATAGGGATGCAACACATTTTAGAAGAATATCTACATCCAGTAACTGCAAAGCCCTGGTCATCTCAAACTGCAATAGGTAATAAAAAAACATAATTATCTTTTAAATAATAATGCTTTACAAAAATAGCTAAATATTAAAAATTTACCAATCCATCACGGGCTACATTTTTTATGGGAATTTTTTTGGCAAGGTTGATACTTAATTTTACAAGTAAAGTAAGTACAGGAAGAAACTAAAATTAATGTTAAAATTATTATTAATCAAATTTTAGATATGACGTTAAATTTATTTTTACCTAGATGACTTGCCCGGCGTTGCTCTGGCCAGTCAATTTTTTTCCAAATGAACTGCAGTGGAAAGTGGAACTAAAAATTGTAAGACAATCAAAAACTAAGTTGAATGAGCCAAACCTCGTTGAAATCAGGCCCAAAAAACTTGAGATAAGAATGCACTCCCTGGCATTGGTAGGTGGAGCTAAAAACTGTAAAACAATCAGAAAACAAGTTGAATGAGCCAAAACCCTGTTGAAATCAGTCCCATAGAGCCTGAAATAAGAATGCAATCCCTGGCAGTAGAAGGTGGAACTAAAAACTGTAAGACAATCGAAATCCAAGTTGAATGAGTCTATTCCTGACTGACCCATAGGACAGAATGAGAATCAGAGAACAAAATGAAAATAATTAGGCCCATAGAATCAGATTGAATGCGACCCCTGGCAGTGAAGGTGGCCCTAAAAACTGTAAGAGAATAGTAAGCTAAGTTGAATGAATCGATTCCCATTGAAACTGGACATTAGAACCTGAGAAAAGAATACTCGAAATAAAAAGAATGTTCGAAAATGGTGGTAACTGAAGTCTATATTTAGGAAAATGTATTTTTTAATTTAAATAAAGAGGGAGAAACCCATCTGGCCAAACTTTTAACTCATATCAAGGGACTCTTGCTACACAATATACTAATAATCTTTGATTAAATTAATAAAATCCTTTTAAATTACGTTTTAGCATTTGGCAATGTTTAATAATTAATTTCCTTTCATATCCCAAATTAGATAGGGGGCTGGCTTATCTGCTGAAATGAATAGCTTTTTATTTGAGTTTTTAATTAATGCTCGTCCTTGTCTGGTTCTTTCTTTGAATATTTGTACTGTTGCCACTAGTTTTTTGCAAAATTAAAAAAAATTACAGACAGATTTTTATAAAAATTGAATATTCAGATGTAAAAAACATTTCTACATTTGCTCTGAAATTTTCAAATCGACATCTTGATTAGTTTCCTTAGTTTTAGCAGATTAGTGAAAATTGCCATTATCTTTCAATTTCACTTACTAAGCCCAGCAGGTATGTGGATTTTTTTTTGCTGTTTCGGGACAAAAAATCCCTTTTTTTATGAGTCTTTTAATGAGTTTTTAATTAATATCTTGATTAATTATGGGCAATTTTACAAAATAAACAAAAATTATTGAAAAGAGGACAAAATTTACTATACTGGGCTAAAAAAATTGAAACTGGAATTTTTTATTAATGTAGCAAAATCGCCCTGAAACGTATATAAATACGAAAAATAGTCTAAGAAATGAAATTTAAAAAAAAATCTAAAATCTAGTTTCAAGGTGCAAACATAGAAGTTAGCAAATTTTGTAGCTTTATGTGCAGTGGTCTCTTCAGAATATTGTCGACAGACGCACTCACACACAAATTTACATAGATATTTTAGTTGATAATACTCAAATAAACATTTCTGTTTAAAATAAAAATCCATATTATTTACTATTATAAATATATTTACTTTTATATGAAATAATACTTTAATTAATAAAGATTTATGGACATGAAACAGAACTAGTCTGTAACAGAATTTTGCTTTAATAGAAATTTTCAAAGTGCTGGTTAAAAAAAAAAAAAAATAAATAAATAATAATAAAAAAAAATACAACGCAATTGTAACAGATGGTATACCTGCTAAGATGAAAACTTGTTTAAAACAGCATTTTTCTTCACTCCCTTGCAATTCTGTCGTATCAAGTTTTACTGTATTTAATAAGTCATAACCCTCACCTCCAACCTCTTCAATTTACATTTTTACATGATTTGATATGGATAATTTATTTAATAGAATCTCCCTTTCATTTTATTATATCTTTTATATGTAAAAGATTCACAATGAAATAAATTTTGATAAACTCAAAGTAAAGCATTAGAAGCAGACATTTCAAAAAAGTCCCTTCAGTCGTAGTGAAAACTTCTATGGAGATTGTATTTGATTTGAAGTAATACAGTAAACAAACATTAGTGTGGACTTCCAAGGGAGGTGGTCATTTTTCATTTGCATTAACCAATGTGATTAAAATTGATTATAATGATGGGGAAACAAAACTGTCCGCATTAACCAGTGGTACGTCTTAAGAGAAGACGCATTAATAAGAGTCCACTGTATATATATATATATATATATATATATATACTTACAGCTTTAATTCATAATATTATGGTTTTTGATGGTGGTAGGTTATGTTTAATTATTGGTTATATATTAGCATTCAAATTACTATGATGCATTTGCGCAAGTAATTATGAATGTATGCTTTTTACGATGTTTTTAAATATCTTTTCATTTTGAATGTCAATAATTCATTTTGAAGTATTTTTTCCTTTTGGTATCTTATATATATTCATATATATTCCCAGGTCGCTAAATGATTTAGCAATCTTTTAAATATTATACGCTTAGATAATTGCTGCAATAGCGCACTGTCTATGTGTATTATCAATATGATTTCTACTATGTAGTTATCTGATACCTTTTTAAAGGATTCCATTAATTTTTTCATTCCTATCATTGCATTGCTTTATTTAATGTTATTTAATTTTCTAGTTATGATTTTATCTGTATTTTCTTGTGGTTAGTATATGATATTGTCCTATATATTCTCTCTATATATTCTCTATTTATGCTATAGCTTTACATAATTCTGAAGAGAGATCATTTTATATCTTTACATCAATATGGTAGTAATAATTATTTCTGTTCATAGATTTAATGTTAATATGCTTTAGAAGTTTATTCATATTACTTTGATCTGAGAAATTAATTGGGAATGCGTTTTGGATGTCTTTGCAAGGTTAATGTTGTTCTGGGATTTGATGTTAGATGCGGATCTTTTTTTGCCTTACTTGTTATCAATGGGTCCAGTGGTATCTTGCTTTTTTAGTCTACGAAATAAGGGTTATCATTTTTTGGTTATGGTAAATTTGAAGATTGTTTTTATGTTCTGCTTCTATTATTGTAAATATTGTATATATTATTCTCACTCAAGATTTATTATTTATTCAAGACTAATTTAATTAAATAATTAATTATTATATTATTAAATTTTCCTTTTTTATGGCAATTATTGCATTTTCCAAACATTATTTTTATATGGCAGTTCTTAGTAAACATCTCGATCCTGGCAAGATACACTTAGCATCTATGCAGTGTAGTGCCCGGTACAGGAACAATAATTGGGTTGTTCCTGGATCGTCATCCAGCAACCATTTATACTCTCCCCCTCGTCCTTTATTTTTTCGTAAGTGTTATGATGCTCGGTGCAAGACATGTCCATACGCTTCTCAGACACAAATTATCTCAGATCCCAATTATTCAAGCTTTTGTAAAGCATTTAATGTGATTTATAGTATAAAGTGCAACTTATGTAATATGAAATATATTGGTGAAACATCAGGTCCAATTCATAAACGTATCAATCATCATCGTTCAGACTCTAATAATAACAAAGCAAAAAATATACAATCTACAGCTGAAATTCAACATTTTCATATACATCAATTTAAAAATACGACAATTGAAATTCTTCAAATTCTAAAAAATAAATCAGAACGTCTTTATATGGAATCATCATTTATGAAATATTACAACACAATTTATCCTTATGGACTTAACAGTGAAGTATTTAACAGACCTGTCAAAGTCTTCACATCTATAAATAACAATATTGATTATTCTCCAATTTATCCTACTCTTAATCATAATTTAAATAGTAAAACAACACGTAATAAACGAGGAAAGGGTTCATCATCAGTTGTAGTTTCCAAAAAATCTATCACTAAACATATAAATGATCTTCAAAGAAAATATTTAGAGAATTATAACTGGTTGTTAATTCGAAAACACATCTTTGCTATTAAAAAGAAACAAATTGTACAACATTTAAATGTATTTCTAAGTAAATCTTTCTCTAAACATTTCTCAGATATTTATTTTGACCTCATTATGTCTAGGGTTAATCTTTTAAATATTAATTTACAAAAAAAACATAAAATTCAAAACATGAATACTCAAATGTTAATTACTTTTTCAAATCACATATTTAATAAAATTAATATCAATTCTATAATTAATGATAAAAATTGTTTTTTTCCTATTAATAATCTTCATATCTCAAAAACCTTTAAATATCCTAATACATTTGGTAGAAAGATTTTTAACTACAATACATTTTCAAAAAATACATCTGCTGCAAGTAATTTTCCGTGTAATTGCAATGACCCCACTCTAAAAAAATACATAAACAATGATCATGGACATATAATCACTGGAAATCTTGATATTGTTAATGATTTTAAATTGAAACAACTAATGGGTTATGGTACTAAATATAGACTTCCATCTAAATTTAATGTTAAATCTATTATCAAACAGTTTACACATGATATTGATATTTTTATTTATAAAATTTCTATCTCTTATAATAAGCCTATTGAATATTTTAATCAGTGGAAGATATTAGTAATTGAAAAATTAACTATGGCTTTAAAAAATAATATGGCTGATTTGGTTTCTATTAATACACAGCATATTTTCCAACAAATTACTAAATTACAAAAAAACTACGTTATTACATATGTAGACAAATCTTCTAATAATTATGCTATTATTTGTAAATCTTATTATCACCAACTTCTTACAAATTGTATTTCTTCTAATAAGTCTTTTAAAAAAACTAATGAAAATGTAATTGTAAATAATCGTAAAATTCGAAGTTATTATAAACTATTAAATATTTTATCTACTAACTTCAATTATCCATATTTAGTTCTTATTCCCAAATTTCATAAAACTCCAATTAAATTTAGGACTGTAACTATTGGTTGCAATACATATAATAATAAAGCCAATAAACTTCTCTTAAAAATTCTTAATCAATTATATGTACTTACTACAAACAATGATAATACACATTGTATAAAAAATAGCTATCAACTTGTCAATATTTTAAAAAATCTTCATTGTGTATATAATATAACAACATATGACTTCAAAGATCTTTTTAATAATATAGACCTATTAGATTTACATAAAATTATAAATGCATTATTTAAAAAGTATTATAAAAAACTGGAATTACCATCTAATATTGATATTGCATATTTTAAATCTTTAACTAACTTCATTATCTATAATAATTATATCTTGCAAGATAACAATTTATATTTACAGCATGTCGGTATACCACAAGGCGGTTGTACATCCAGTTTACTCTCAGACTTATACTTATATCATTATGAACGTAATTTTACTAATAATAATCTACATTTATATCGTTATATTGTTGACATTATTTTAATTGATACTGATCATTCTGCAATTACTCCATTTCCAGTAGATTATCCCACTAATTTGGAATTAACGGAAAACCTTTTATCTAACAATACAATTAACTTCTTAGATCTTAAAATTACAATAAAAGACAACAAAACAATCACAGATTTATATGACAAACGTAAAGAATTTAAATTCAAAGTTAATACATTTACAAATTTTAAATCTTGTCTACATCATTCTGTATTTCGAAATATAATACTTAATCATTTATATAGAATAAAATGTTTATGTTCTTCTCCTCTAATTAACAATAATATTAAAAAACTAATTTATGATGCATTAAATCATGGTTTTCCAAAAAAATTCATATATTCATTAATATACAATTAGTATTTTTCTTACATGATCTTTTAAAACAAATTAACACATGCGTAAACAAAATTACAAAAAAATTATAAAATAAAAAAATCTCTATAAAAAATAAAAATTGTAAAATAACATAAAAAAATTATTATAGGATGGATGGGTGGGTAGATGTTAGAGTACGGAGGAGGGTGGCGTTGTCTGGATAATACGCAATGGTTAATTTATATATAAATAAAAAAAAAAAAAAAAAAAAAAAAAAAAATGGGGCTTTTGTATTATTACTATATTTTTAATACATATTTTATAAGGATGCTGATTTGATATTTTATATGTAATTGGTGAATTTCATTAATTATTAGCTTTATTATTGTTTAATCTTATTTACAATCATTTGTTATAAATTTTAATTTAATAAGGACAATATCATATTAATTACTAATAGTATGCCATTTTTATAGTGATTAATATACATATAAGTATATTTAATATAAATAAAGTTATACTGTATGAATTAAAATTGGGTAATTATATTTATTATTATTCCTCTATTCTTATTAATATTTTAATATTTATTTATTTTCACCTAGTGTTATATAATTTATTATCGGTTTATTGTTTTTGAATGTCCCACATTCATACTTTTAGGATTTTTATGGATGTATAAAATAATCCACACACTATATTTGTGCTTTTTAGGTAATTGGAATTTAAGTATCAGTTCACCTTCTTTATACTACCATATGTTTTTTATTTCCTGTTCATTTTATAATTATCTTATATATAATAGTTTTTATTAAAGTTTTTTATATTTTTAATAATTATTTATATTAATTATTAATGAATTTATTCTGTTTTATAGCATATAGCTATATGCTATATTTTATCGATGTTCTTGAATTATTTAAATTCTTAGTGTAGATTAAATAAATTTGCTAATAGAATATTTTGTATGCTTTTTAAATTTTATTAACAATAGTTTTTTTTTTTTTTTTTAAATACATTGTGTGGTTTATATTCAGTTTATAATTATCTATATATAAGGATATTTTTGGTTTTGCTGTTAATAAAACAATTGTTACATTCAATTGCGTATAACTGAAGCAAGTCTTTTGACAATTAAATCATAAATGTAATACTAGATGGCAGCACCACAATTTGTGTTTTTTTTTTTTTTTTTTTCGATAAGTTCTAGATTTACTTCTTCCAGCTACATTTCAGTTATAATTTACTACACCAGGGGGAATTTTTAGCTTAATTTTGACGATATTGTTTAACGGTTTTTAATTAATTTAATAGTGCATTTTAATTATGTAATTACTTTCTATTTATATTATTTTATATTATATTAAAAGTTATTTAATATTTATTTCAATATGTATTAACTGTGTCCTATGGTATCAATTAATGTGATTTCTTAACTGTTTTATTAACCTTAATCTTTATGATATGGGTGCCATGTGAGCGTGGATTTATTCTAAAATATTAATCGGTATGGTGTTTATTATTTCATTTTATATCCTATAAATATTTAAATAGGTTTTATTGTTTTTTCCAATTCATATTATTTGTTTCTATTCTGTTTTCATTTTTAATCAATTCACTTGATTTTAATGGTTGTTAGGGCACAGGGGAAAATAACTTTTAGCTTTAGCTTATATTTCCCACAGAAAACAACCATTTTGCTTATATCATTGAATTCTGTGCCCTTGAAAACGTAATTCAATATATAAGCATTTCCATTATTTGTCGGTGTCCACTTTCTTATTTTTCTTCCATAATATTCTTATAAATATTTTATCTTTTTTTTTTATATATATACTTACAGCTTTAATTCATAATATTATGGTTTTTGATGGTGGTAGGTTATGTTTAATTATTGGTTATATATATATATATATATATATATATATATATATATATATATTATTATATGAAACACGTTAACTCTTTTCTTTCCCCCTTTTTTTTTGAGGGGGGGGGGATCTGTGTCTGCTGTTTGCATAAATGTAAAATAATTTGCATTTTTAAAAAAAGTAATTCAGAAGTTATATTTTTGTATTAATATGGCACAAAACAGGAATTTTTTTTAAGTGCACTGTTATATGTTTAAAAATTTACTGCACTCTTTATTTTATAAACATTTATAATATTCATAATATTTATATACATAAATATTTTTAAATCTACTTATATAATAAAAATAGCTTTAAAAATCTTAGCTGAAATTAAAGACATTACAGTATTAACTTAAAATAATAATAATAATAATAAAAAGAACTGCAAATTGTTAAAGTTAATGTTAATCAAAAATAAGGAAGTAAGTTCAATATATCTTTTATTATAATAAATAAAAATAATTTAAAATGCTGACATGTTTATGTAAATAAAGATGAAATATTTTGCTACTGGAAATAAGCTACTGAGTCATGATTAGTATAAAAAAGGGTTTTACAAATTAAAATACAAATTATGAATGTGATAATTACACTTGAAAAAATGTTCAATGTTGTGGGATATTAAGCATTATACTTAAGGATGTGAGTTTCAAAACTCCCCTTATTAAAAAATAAAAATAATAATACTAATGTTTTCTCTATTCATCTATTCTGCTAGTAAACTAGCACCGAAAAAACAATCTACAATAAAACAAGTTCTATCATGTACTTGTTGCCTTGCAAAATCTTGTTTCACTTTCAAAATTTGCATTATATACTAGGAATGCAAAATCTTGTTTTACTTTCAAAATTTGCCTTATATACTAGGAATTTGAGAACAAAACTTGGCCTACCAAAATTTTCTTTCCTGGATAAAGCAAGGTTTGAAATTCACGTCCTCATTTCTATTAACTAAAGAAAACAGGAAATTATCATTGAATTCAACATCTTCGATATCTTAATAAAAGATTATACACTAATCTTTATAGATCTTAGAGTAATTTTTGCATATAAAATTACATGCATAACTTGAAAAGGCTGCTATGAAAACTCTTCTATAAATAACAAAGCTAATCCTGAACTTTGGTTCTATATAGTAATAATTAAAAAGTTAACTTACATCAACAAAATGACTATCAAGTGGTCTTGAAATTACTATCCTATTTGACTCATCATCTCTCTGTAAATAAGCATATAATAAAAAAATACAATCAATAATCTAACTCATGTTTATACTTAAACAAATAAAATAAAAGCATACACAGACTTTACAATGCAATTATAATAAAGAATTATTCATTACAACAATGTGTCAATTACATAAACGTTTGTGTTGATTAACACCAAATATTCATATAATACTAGTTGGAGAGTGGGGAGGGGAAAAATCCTTCTGGGACTTATATCAAGAGGAAAAGGTAGCTTTCTTATTCCTTGATATTAAGAATTCAGCTAATTTTACTCGAACACACAAAGGTAATATTCATGGAAGCCCGATTATAAAAGATTCCTATTTTTTGTCACTAATGAATTTAAATGGGAATTTTGAAAAATTAGTCAGTTACCACCAAGATGGCTTCATTTAGGGCAGTGGTGCACAAACTATTTTCATTTGCGACCCTCCATTTTATTTAAACTTTTGTTGCGACCCCTGAATAGACAGTACACTTTTTTAAAATGTCAACATAGTTATAGTGAAATTCTTTTTGGTATTTGCCCTTATGTTTCTGCCTTATTAATAGTGGTCTGAATAAAATACATAACTTTATGAAGCAATGGTTTTATTTATGCATATGGGTATAAATATCTTTTTAATGAAAATTGTTATGTTGTAAAAGCTTTACATAACATTCATCCTTCTTAAATTTACATAAACTTAATTTTGTATATTCTGTTAATTTTAATAATCTACTTCCTTTTACCATCTTTCAATTTTGACAGCAAAATTTTATTAAGTTTTAAATATTAAATCCTAAATCTTTATTTTTAATTATTTCATTTAAAAGTACATTTATTATATTCTATTATCTTTTTCCATTTCTCTGGTAAACTTTCATAAAATTACTGAAATCGTTTGCCAGAGAAACGAAATTCTAACTCCTATAGTTTCCCTTAATTTTATTGCTTTCCATTCACCTCGCATCCCAAAAGATGCAATTTTTAAGAAGGTTTTGTTCCTTATCTCAAAACAGACAGGAAATTCCTTTCGACGTCATAGGAATTCCCACATAGCAAACATTCCTTTCTCCCCGCTTCTTAAGTGCGTTGCCATTCCATGGTGATAATCCTACTACAAAATCTTTTTCGCCGGAAGTGCTAGCGACAAGCCATCTTTAGAAATATTCTGATTGGCTGACATTGCCGAGATCGTTTCCAGATTTCGGCAGGCATTTGAAAAAGAGTGGAGTTCGTTATTTTTGTCGGAAGAGAAAACACCGATTTGATATTTGGCTTTTTTTTTTAGCCATTGGGCCTTGGGCCCAACGGGCGTTTACTTTTCCATTGATGGCGATTCTTCAATTCATCTGTGGCGGTAATTAAAATGTGTTGTGATCTTAAAAGGGTTAAAGTACACGTTGTGAAGTTCTTTTAATAAATTACTATTGATTGTTAAAGAAATAATAAAACTGGAGAGTTCTTACTTGAAATGTAGACAGTGAAGAGGCAAAGTGGTGAAAACAAATATTCTTTATTTCTTTCGTTAGTAGCAATAGAAGGTTATGAAAATACTTGCTTCTGGTCACCATTTTAAAATAGAAGAACTAATCTTTTAAGAAGAAAAATAGCAGCCAACACGGAATAAATCCATGGGATTCCTTTTAATGAGAGCAGCACAACTTTAAAGGATTAAACTTTGAAAAAAAAAACACATCCACTTAAATAAAATATCAAACTCATTCGGCCAAAAAGAACGGCACGGCATTCGAACGGCCGGCCAGCGGGCTGGCGCTCCGCTAAAACTACGTTAAAAGAATACATCTTTTGCAGACAACATCAAACCAAATTCTGAATTTAAAAATTAACGAGTTTTAGTATTTAAATGATGAATACGGGGTTGACAAAGTAATTAAAAGGCAGAATTTAAATTGATTAGCTAAATTAACATTTACGAGAAATTAATGAAAATCGAATTACAAGCTACAGAATTAAAAAAGTTTCACTGATTGGAAAACGAAACCAAACGATTCTCCTGTCAGCGATCGGCGTCAAAAGAGGGCGGCGCATAATTTCAATGACGTCATCATAATCAAATTGGCTCCGACGAAACGAGAGCTCTAGAAATGTGCTCCTAAAATACGGAGTGCGCATGCGCAAGGTGCCGATCCGCTCCCAACGCAGATATGAATATCGGCGGTGAAAAATGAACTTGCTTTACGGTGAGAGATAAACGCGTCAACATCGCGGCGTAAAGATTGGGTTTAAATAGACATCGATGCAAAAAAATAGCTGAAAGGAAATAAAAATAAACCAAATTTAAATACTGTGAGAAGTATTCTCACATCATCATTTAGTCAGTATTAATTGCCTGTTATACTTCATCAACCTCAACCAAGATATATCTGATATGATAGCGTCCTGCTCATGCCTTCTCGTCAATTTCCGCTAAATTACTTGATCCCATTTTGCTCAGTTTGAAAAAGATGTTTTCTGTTCTGCTTGAATCCGAAGATGTGATGAAGGCCTTTCAGATTTTGTCCTTTGCCTAGTATATTTCAATTCATTTCAAATGTCACTTCCATTCGTCCAGTCGAATTTAAGCCGTGCCTCCTACAGTATCCGTGTTCCAAGGGAAGATATTAGATTTCGTGTTCTCCTCGATGTTTCCTCAACTATGTCATCTTAACAGTTGACGGAATCAATGTTAAAATAATACAACTGTTCATCAATTTAAAACTCGTAAGAAACTGGTTGCCTATTCTCACTCTACTATCGTAAAGTCCTGAATTTATATATTCTCGAAAAGTGTGTAATGGATTAAAACATAATTAGAACTATTCTTATATATCCTAACTTTCCAACAGAGTGGTATGATATGAAGACTGTGCATCCATATAAATAAGTATTGGAAGTAACACCTGTCACAATAAGATAATATTTATTTAAATAATTTGAAATAATATTCTCTAATCCATAGTATTGTACCCGGATCCGGTTTAACAATATCTGTTATCATATAATAAATGATTTTTGTGCAATATCTGTCCGTATCATTTCAAGGGTGATTTTATTATTTATATAAGTTTCTACCAAAGAGGGGTGAGTATTATTATTTGTTTTTCCTTTTCAGATTTATTTAAATTTGTTTACATCGCTATTGCACTGGCCACTATACGATCAAAGCCATAGTGTGATTTCGGGGAATGTGAATTGAATTTATTTCGATCAGATTTAAATATTTCTTTTCGAATTTTCGTTTCAATTTACATATCCCGGAATCTCACTTAACAAAAATACTTTAAAATAACTTTACATTATAGGAATTCAATGTGAGGCATGCACTTGCAAAGAGTGCAATGTTGCTTCTATGCTCAGATCTGTATTGGAATTTGCAAGCCGTAAGTCAACCTCTGGATCCATTCGAGATCAATATTTTGTTTTAGTAGTAATAACTGTAGCGCAAATACAGGACTGTTTTGTAATAGATTCAATAGAATTGATTCTATATTACGTGATACGGCAGAAATTCAGCAAAAAAAGGTATCTCTTGAAAAGAGTATTGTTTTTAAAATGTTACCATATTTTTCTCCATGCATAATTGATATCATTTTATTTGCTGAAGAAAGAATGAGTGATTCACCAATTGCATGTGGTTTAAAATTTTTCTCTATTAAATATGAAACTTCTAAGGTTGTCCGTAAATTTTTCTTAAGAATTATCATATATATTTTTAAACCTTCTTTTCAATTTTCCATATTTTCAGCTCGTTTTATAAAAATATTTTAGATTTATTTGCTAATTCTTTTTGTTTAGATTACAAATGTCTTTTTAATTTAGCAGGATTCATACTTTCATTTGCTAACTTTTGCTGCAATTAACACACAAGGGATGTTTGTTTCCATTAACAATGCAATAAGTAAATCAATACTGGGGGAAAGGACGTCCCCCCCCCCCAGGAACAATGAGATATCCCCTTGGAAGATTTGAGATTTTGTGTTTTTAATGGTCAAAAGTACAATCCCCACCTGGAACTCTATAATGTCTGATCTATCTGCAAACTGTTTTGTACAAACATTTAAAACGCTTGAGGGATGAGAACAGATTACCATAGATGTATAAGAGTTGTTTGAGTTTGATAAAAATCTCAAGCATGAAACATTATTTGACAAGGATATAATTAGGACAATAACTGATGGTATTCAATACGAAGACGATCTTGTTGATGATCCAGTTAAAGTTGACACTGCTAAAATTCCTCATACGGAAGGGGTAAAAGCAATAGAGTTGGCGCTGCGCTATATGTTGAGCAGCGTCTAACAGTTTCCTTTGTTGCATCATAAAAAATATAATGCATCATTTCCCATTCAAATTAATTTAAATAATATAATTTATTTCAATTTTACAACTTAAATTAACATTTTCAAACACCTAATTTCTAATCACAAGTTTTAAACTTATAATGAAAATTTTAATGATAAATAATTCAATATTTCCTTATTTTTCAATGTAAACATTATCTCTTATTAAGATTATTTAAGTGCAATTAGTATTTTATTATATTTCAGTAATTTAACTTTCAAATTTCTTTCAACATACATCGCGAAATGTGTAAACACATCGGAATTTTCTAAGTCTAAAATATAAAAAATAGAAATCTTTTATTTATCAATATTTCCCTTTTAAATTATATTATGTGGATAGAAATATTTATTTCTAGCCGATTGCAAAATTTTCAGCGACTTGTGATAAATACTTTGGCAGAAATACGCAAAAATGTATTTTCTATCTTTTCTCATTTTTAATTTCGGCGCGCGACGTCATGAGATCATTCTTTCCAACATTTTGAAAGTTCCAACAAGAAGCAACAAGAAGGGTATTCCCCTTTGCCAAACAGACGCTTAGTTCAAAACCGGACGTTTGCTAAATCGTTTAACATTCCTTTTGGAACACGCACGTTGTGTGTGACGTCAGGTGCGGGGAGGATAGGCGCTTTGAATTGGCTGGCGCGCTTTGTGATGGCTTTTGATGTTTGAAACTCTGGGTTCTGGAAGTCTTCAGTCTTCACCAGGGAGCCGTTAAAGCAAGTGGTAACGTGCGGGGCTGCGACGCCGTGCTTTTTGGCTGGCAGTTGCAGCTGAAGAGTCTCTCTATGTGACAGCATGAAAATTGCAATGAACGTCTTGAAATTTGCCAAATTTTGATTCCTGATTCAAAAGTCTTACAATATTATGAAATCCCTTTGACGTAACATTCTGGATGAAATGAATATCACACCTTTATATATTTGGACATTCTACAAAAATTCATCACAGTGAAATAATATTCGTAACATTCGAATGAAGATGTCATCCAGAATTAAGTAGGAATACCAGCTATCTCCCTTCAAATTATGCGATATTATAATTCGCTAGCCGCTCTGATTCCACGATTAACCATGATAGTTTATGTCATTTAGAGGTCTTATGAATTGAATTTCATCCTCGTGACGTTTATATCATATCACGAATTTTTACTCTGGAAGTGCATCGATCATCATCACCATTAATTTCATGAAACTTCAAACTTATCTCCAAATACAAGAGTCCTTCAACGATCCGAGTTTGACTTTATATTCCTGAACTTTATTCCCTAGTTTGACTTTATATTCCTGAACTTTATTCATTTTAATGGCCTTAAAATTAAAAGAAATATTTCATAAATAATCAGACTCTATAACATCATAATATCAGAACTTCACATTCTATTATGTTAACTTAAATCTCATATTTCAACAATTTACTTCTGCTTCTTCTCAGATGACAATATATCTCCAATTATCTAAGATTATATTAAATTTTACATTCATTTTGATAATCTTTTCATAATTCATATTGTAAGAATGCATTCTAATTAGTAGACTTTATATATGTTTAAATAAACGTCATTTGTGAATTATCTTTCTGTGTTCAAGTACTTGGGTGAGTGTTTTCTTTTCTTTATTTTTTTTTCAGCTACGGAAATTAGTAAATATAATTTTTATTTGATCTTAAATAATTTAAAATAATTCTTAAAAAACACATTAAGCAATGTCTACCACTTACGTCATCGGCTGTAGTGTAATTTTGAGCTTATGAATCGGGATTAATTTTGTTCAATTCAAATTTTGGATAGAATTTCACTCTCCAATTCATTAAGCCCAGACTTACAGTACATCCTTGGTTAAACTTATGATGTTAAAGAGATGAAGAGATAATGCTGCAAAATGCCGGGCATCTTGCCTTCAACAGAAGAAGGTCACTGATTTCTTTATGGTTGATTAACTTAAATATACATAATGTAGAACAATTTCAACTTCTTATAAAGTTGTGTGACACGATTTTCAACAATTTAATTTGTGTTAAATATTTTTCATTATTTGTTTTCAGTGATATTTTTCATTCAATTCCGTTAATTATAACTAATATTCATTTCACAAAATATAGAAAACATGTTCTTTTTTTTAAACTACCCAAATTAAAAAACTAAATGCATCCTTACGGGTTTAATTAATTAAATTACGTAGATATTATTTAATTTTTTTTTACTTCTCCGCTTTAACCGGCTTACTCTCGGTCCCGTGTAGGCCGGTTAAGAGGGAGGCTACTGTATTTATATTGCTTCTCTAATTAATTGTTTATTATTGCTCTCCGAGCATGCTACTGGACAATCCTATACTTACAAATATGTTATGACCATACTCAACTGCAAATTTTACTTAGGATTAACAAAAGCAGTATATAACAGAATTACAGAATGCACTTGAATGAACATAAGAAGTAAAACCAAACTACTGAGGCATAGACAGATATAACTCTGTGGTTCTTGCTGTGACCATAGCATAAAGACTAAGTAGCAGGGCAAGAGGCACACCTAGATTGAAAAAGCTGCAGCAAACATGGCCACTACTAAACGTCAGACCAACATAAGTTTCACATGAATCCTACCAGAGAGCAGGTAGAGTTCATCTCAAACTGACAATTATCTTTTATTGCTATGTCTGTTTGCCTGCCAGCTGCCTTAGTATAGGTATCATATACCAATGTTTTTATAAAAAAATATAGCTTCATTTTTATAAATAATATTATCTTATTTTGCTGTTTTACTGGTACCTGATACTTGTTGAAGCAAAGCCTTATGATTTTTATCGTCAAATAAATTTCTTTGAATTTGTCTACCACAAAAAAATTTCTTGTCACTAACTGGAGGTCGTGACCAAAGGTTTGCACACCACTGATTTATAGTAACCAATTTTTTCTGTCAAATTTGACAATATTTGAGAAAGTATCGCCAAGTTTAGGAAGAATTTGATGCTGCTGGATATTACTATGTAGTTTTAAGCAGGGACCCGGAGCTGGAGCTGGAGACCAGAGCCAGAGCACTCCGGAGCTGTGTTTTCCCTTGCGCTAGAGCCGGAGATCAAAATTTTCCCTGCTCTAGGGCTCCTTTAGTTTTTTAATATTCTTTGAAACCTTTTTTTTTTCAGTCTTTTAAATTTCTAGGCTTAAAATATTTTAATTACATCATTATTCAGTATTTTAATTATATCATTTTTTAAGTTTTTTTTTTAAAATTAGAGATGAAAAACTTCTTACAAAAACATGGTAACACTACTTCACTTCTACTTTCTACCTGAGCTAAGTGGCAACACTTAACAACTTTAACAACATCAAAATATGGTTGCCTGTTGTTAACATGTACAATTTTGGTTGTTTGAAAAGTGTAGAAGAAATTTTAAAATTTTTGTGTTTAAAATTCCATCAAACTTTCTTTTTTAAAAGTAAAAGATGTCAGATTTTCTTAACAAGTATTTCAAGTTTGATGAGAAGAAAAATGCATTTTGTCAGATCTTTAATGAAGGTAAAGGAAGAATTTGTGAGCACAAAAGGAACTGTGTAAATTAAAATCTGCAACTCAAAAGCGTGAAGCCAGAGCCGAGTCGGAGCGGTTACAGGAGCCAGAGCCACAGTATTTTATCTGGGAGTGGAGCTGGAGTTGAGCATAAAAAATTTTTCGGCTCCGGGTCACTGGTTTTAAGTGTATGTACGAGAGTAACAACAAGGGTTACAATGATTAAAGTAAATTTGTGAAAAAAAGTTTTCTAAAGCTCATAAATGAAACTTAATTACGGAAAAAAAAACAGCCACCATAGAACATCAAGCTGCTACATCTCAGCCATTTTACAGGCTCAAGATAGAGGCAAAACAAAAAATGGTATGAAATCCTCGTATCAAAACTGAACATGTATGGGCAAAAACTTTTTGAATTTCTAATTTTTTAATACATCTTTTTGAATTTAAAATCTTTAAGTGGTTGCTATTTTGAAACAAGATGGCAGATGAAGCTAGTCAACAAGTTGGCTGAGACCTTGGTCAGTCCTGTACACATGCTCAATCACATCCATATAGACTCATAAATAAGAATGTTATCACATAATACACACGCATACAAAAAATGGCGGCATATATCTAACCTATATATGTAAAATTCTAATGAAACGAATTCATAAAACGATTTTATGAAACGTCTGATTATGTTTCACTGCTATTCCTCATAATATAGGGGACATTTGGTAGTGAAATTAAATCCAATTTTATGTACTGATCCACAGATTTCAAAATTGGTATTAGAATTTAAAAATTTTAATTAGTTTTTGAGGCATTAATTTTTTCTAATTTTAACGATATTTATTTAATGATGGTAATTCAATTACACCATTTTTGTGGAAAAAAAGGAGGAAAAGGGAAAAACACAAGGATTATTAGATTTCTTCTTTTTCGTCATTTTTGAATTGAAATTATCTTTTATTTCAATCAATAGTGATGACAATATTGCGATTAAATTATTTTTTCAGGAAAAAAAAAAAAAAAAAAAAAAAAAAAAACTTTTTTTTTTTCACATTTTGATCAACAGGAATCAAAAGTTTATAAGAAAACAAAAATAGTCTGTCACCTTCAAATTCCATAGATGTACAAAAAAAATTCTTTTCAATTTTAAAGAGAAAATGACATCAATAATCTTAAAAACAGAAAGAAAATTTTAAAATAAGAATTAAATGATCACGTATTAAAAGCAGAAAATAAGGAAAGTTATGTCAAAATCTTTACATGCAAATATTAAAAAAGTACTAAAACTGTAAAATAATAAAATTAGCACACGCAAAATGCATTTAAAGGTGATAATTATGTCATATGTAAAATGCCCAAATATTAAATATCAGAATATTTAAAGTGTCTAAAGTAATTAAACTATTACACGTGAAAAACTTTTAATGGTGGATATTAGGTAATATTTAAAAAGCTCAAATAATAATATTTCCAAATACAGTAGAACTTCCCTTTAACAAGTACCTATTTAATGAAGTTTTCTACTTAACGAAATTTTCTACAGAACTTTGACTTTGAACACCATTAACATATAAATTAATCTCCTTATTACAAAAAATGTATTCTATATAACGAAGTTTATTCCACTTTCATGAGTGTACAGCATTCAAACAGAGAGCTTGCTGCAGCCCAATGGTCCAACAAAAAACCTTGGATTTTGCTAAAGAATTAGGACACTCATTTTTATCTGAATCCGATCCCTGTTTGTCAGATCTGAAGGGAAAATGGCAGCAACAGGAAGACATGGGAGGTCTCGAAATAAGGCAGAGAACTCTCTAACTTTCTCAACGTTAATGAAGACATTGTGATAAATGAATATTCTACTGATGATGAAATATATTGCAAAGTGTAATAAAATGTAGAAAAAGAAACTACCATGAGCGATGAAGATGATAATGAAGAAGAAATTGAAAGATCTCCAAAAGAAGAAATTGCTAAAAGTCTTTGATACTGTAAGAAGGTGATTTCAGTATATTATGAAATTGTTACAGATGAATTGTTCGGATACATATAAAAATACACAAATTACACTGGTCAACAAATTTGAACTTTTGCTCTGTCGTAAAACAGAAATTAGTTTAAGTAAAACCTAATTTACTTCATAAAAACGTTGTTTCTGAGATTATACTGACATGTGACTGTGAAATATTGTACCTAATTTGCATATTTTTTATGTTTTTCTAATAATGTTTCTTGACATTCAAATATTTCTGCCGCACGAGTACGCTAATATGTTTCTAAACCAGTTTTTTGAGCTGATTTCAAATCTTGTATCTGTTTTCTTCTATCACGTCTAGTTTTTGAAAAAAGTGAAATTTTAGTTTTGGATCGAAAAAGCCAGAAATAGCTTTTTATGATACTTTGTGATAAACTTCAATTAGTTAGGATAGATTCTACTACTTTTTTTTTTTTTTTTTTTTTTTTGATTATATAAATTTTTGTTTATGTCTCTGATTTGAATCTTACCCTGTTCACTTTCTTGTCAATGAATTACACACTCCTAAAATGCATCATATATCAAACCTGTGTTAATGTCATGCAAAAGTAGAAATTCATCTTACTCAAAAACTAGACATGACATCAGAAAACAGACTGCAGATTTGAAATCAGCATAAAAATCTAGTGTAGAAAAACATTATGTCAATTCTGTGGCAACTATTTTAAAGTTGATAGTGATGATGTAAACATTACACCATTGAAAAATATGCAAATTAGGATTAATAATTGATAAATAAATGTTAAGAATATGCAAATCATGACATTTATCTGAAGCAAATAGTCAAGTAGTCATTATCTAGAAAACGTAATGAGATGTGACATATATTGTATCTAAAATTTGCATAAAATAGCACAAAAAAGCTTAAATTTGCATAAATTTAAATATGCAAATTTCTCAAAACATGGACCATCTAGAGATAAACGGAAAGCATATTCGGAATCAGTGCCAAAAACTGATCTAGAATCAACTAATTTTAGTTCTAGGACAAAACCACTGTTGTCCAGTGTTATCAACAGTGTATTTTTTTTTTTTATAAGAGACTTTTACAAAGTGTCATTACAGACTTTTTTAAACCTTTAAGGCCTGGAGATTTTTGGTAAAAATAAAAAGTTTTGGTGGTTACCCTAATTGATAGGATTTATTTGATTGGAAAAAAAATATTTTAAAAAATACCCGATGTCACGTTATGCCAAGGGAGAATCCATGCAAGTCTGTGGGTGCAGGTTCAACTTTAAATTGCACAAAAAGGAGAAAATGCTTTTTCTTTTGGATCACCTACACAATTGTGTATGTCAGGTTTTAAAGGGATAAACTTAAGAATTTGGAATACTGAGACAAAAGAGAAAAGGTACACTACACTTCAGTTTTTGTTTACTTCTCTTTATTATGTGTTTTTCTAGACAATATTCTACTTAAATTTTTCTTGTATGTCTACATTGCATAAACAAAGTTGCTTCCCGAATTAAAATACATTTTTCCAATATTTCCATTTTATGTGTATCTCTCATTTTATGCAAGTTTATTTTATTATACAAATTTCATGAATTTAAGTTGATTTCTATTTAACGAATTTTCTTTATAACAAAGTGTTTAGCTGTAATGATGAGACTTTGTTAAATGGAAATTTCACTGTACTTTTAAGTTAAATAATACATGTACCTGTGAATCTTAAAAGAGCAAAAAAAATTAAAATATATAAATTACTACAGGAGAAATGCATTTAATAGGGAAAATTACATCATATATTAAAACGATTTTCATTCCAGAGAATTTTAACCTGACGTCACATGGTATAAAAGTACAGTCAGCAAATTTCTTTATATATTACATCACTTGATGCAGCATAAATACAAGTAAATGTATGTGAAAACACTTCAATTTATTTTGTACAAATTACTATTCGATAAATGCATATTAGAAAATCTGGATATTCTTATTAATTAATATAAACAATATGCATTTCAAAGATAACATTAAAATATCCATGATGGCATATTAAAATAGGGAAAAGAATTCATGAATAAGCTATACCTGTTCCTCAAATATTTAAAACTTGATCAATACATAAAATATAAGCATAAAGTTTCAAAATACAATGCTTTTCAATACGTGGATCAGAAAGCTATTCCCAAGCAGATGGGAGTATTTTAACCTCAAACCTAATGGAAGAATATTGTCCATAGCTTCGTTATTAAACTCAGAAAGATAGCGACATTTTTAGCGTAAGTATTTTACACAAGCTGATTGTCAAATGTGTAATTGATCTTACTTATCAATCCTGAAAAAGGCGTCAATTATTACAACAGTGACAGAAGAGGCCATGGTAACCAAAAAATGCCCATTCAAAGAGAAAAGCATTGCAATGCGATTACAGAACATAACTGCAGTTATACTGACAATATCATTCAGTCTTCCTTAACTGGTAATATTTTTTAAACAGGGAACATTAGTATGATTTTAGAGGCTGCGAAGTCTGAACGGGGGTTGGCGAGCTTAGCTCGCAGGGGGCTGAGCCCCCTAGTGTGTTGTATATACATATATATATAAACAAACAGTTGAACTGGGGGTGGTTTTGAAATCTAGCGATCATGATCAGTGAAAATATACCAAAATTTTCCAGAATCACTTTCCTTCAAATGGCTGCAAAAGTTTCTTCTTACTTTTTGTAATGGAAGCTACATAAAAATGGTAAAAGTCCTGCTTTTAGATAAATAATACCCTGTTTAGGCCAGATATTTAAGGTATTTCAGACCTCTGAAGTCACTGAGAGAGTTCCTCAAACTCTTTCAGGTAGTTCAAACTTTCTATGGCTAGATGCAGTCACTAAAACTGAATACTAAAGGTTAAAAAATTTTTGGATTTCTAATTTTTTTGTACATCTTTTTTAATTTAAAATATTTAAGCAGTTGTTATTTTGAAGCAAGATAGTGGATGAAGCTGGCTAATGAACTTTGTCAGTTCTGTACACATGCTCAGTCACATCCATATCCGCTCATAGAAAAGAATGCTATTACATGACATAAACATACACATACACACACAAAAAAAAAAAAAAAAGAAAAAGAAAGCATACATATATATATATATATATATATATATATATGTGAGGATGTGAGTTTCAAAACTTGCTTTATCAAAAATTTGAAAAAGTTGTGTTTTCTCTATCAATCTCTTCTATTGATAAACCAGCATCGAAAAAACACATCAATCTGAAAAAAAAAGTTTTATCCTGTATTTCTGTCATTGTAATACCTTGGTTTACAATGAAAACCAATGGACGCAGTGAGAGGTTTTTCACGATTCCCCAAAATTTGATTTTTTTTTTTTTTTGGGGGGGGGGGGGGGTGTGGAAGGATAAGGCGAGTTTTGAAACTCACGTCCTCAAATACCTATACATATATTTCTCTTACATAGCCCGAAAAAAAGGCTGTATTTGTAGCTTGCTATTTGGCAACAGCCACAGTGACGATTCTCAGTGGTTAATGGTCACGTGCCCCAACCAACTCAGCAAATGAAAATCCCGACAGAATCTCTCTTTTAACACAAACCGTTTGAGCTATGCATGAATGACAATTGCTATTGATCTGTTTTACGGTGACGTTAGGAATCCAGTGAATCAGCTTTTTGATCCAAGATTTTACTTAGACACAGGCAAAAACGTTTTGTTTAAAGTTCATTAGCGTGATACATAGCAACTTTTATAGCTTCTTATTATAGTTTTAAATGAATTCAAGCCGAGATTTTCAATACTACAGGCAAAATGAAAGGAGAAGGACCTCATCTGACACTAACATGCCATTTAAATTTAAACGGCGTCAATTTCCAGTTTGCTTAGCTTTTTCAATAATGATCAACAAGTCACATCAGGACCAAACTTTTGATAAATGCATTTTTATTTACATTTTCAACAAAACTTTCAATGACTTTTTTATGAATTATTTTTCATTTCAAAAATTTGTAAATTTCATAATGTTAAAATATTTTATACCCATTGACACCACCACCTAAATGAATTTTTATTTACATTTTCGACAAAGCTTTGCATGACTTTTTTATACATTAAAAATATTTGTAAATTTCATATGTTGCTTGGTCGGATCGCATAGCGGCCCAACTAAAAATATTTTTTATTCTGTTTTCACTAATTTTAAATTAATTCTGTTTCCAAGGTTTTAATACATTTTTATTTGCATTTTCAACAAAGTTTTCCATTACTTTTTTATACATTAAAAATATTTGTAAATTTAATACATTATAATGACTTGTGATAGCACTCATTCTGGCTAGAGTTGATACAAATAGTGGCGAGCGAGCGACACGAGCTGGAATCGCGTAGCGATCCCAATGTGAATTGCATAGCAATTCACGGGGGTTGGCGAGCGTCAGCGAGCAGGGGGCTGAGCCCCCTAGTACACATATAAACAGTTGAGCTGGTGGTGGTTTTGGAGTCTGCAGATCATGATAAGTGAAATATATACAAAAATTTTCCAGAATCACTTCCCTCCAAAGGGTTGCAATAGATTGCTTCTTACTTTTTGTAATGGAAGTAACATAAAACTGGTAAAAGTCCTGCTTTTAGATAAATAATACCCCATTTAGACTGGATATTTAAGGTATCTCAGACACCCAAACTCACTGAGGGACTTCCTCAAACTCTTTCAGTGAGTTTGAACTTTCTATAGTTAGATACAGCCACTACCATTCACTCTGATTGACTGTGGAGCTTCGCTTAACTGATTGGCTATTGAGGTTGGTTTTAACTTATGCACATATGCTCACTTTCCATTTGTTCAGATCTCAGGCATGGATAGTTAGGTTCAATGAGTTATCTTAGATTACTTTTGTAGTGTGAACACACATTCTAATTTCAGGGTGTACCACCTCTGAAATTAGGGTCTAAGATATCTTAAATAATCGGTCTGAATGGGGTATTGCTTATGTAATATTTGAAATGGGTGAAAACATTACAAATTCTTATTGTAATAAAACAATATGACTAATAATGATAAAGGAAAAAAATTACCTCTGAAATATCAGGAATAGATAAACTAGCTCCAGCATTTGGCACTCCTAATTTTCTCAGAGATCGAATATACTTAAAACAACTATTTCTAGGCAAAGTAAGATGTTTCTCAATTTCAAATAATAACTGAAATACAAAAATTCTAATAATTGGAAAATTCAAAGATTTTGTATATGAAAAAGAAGCAATTAATAGAAACAGATATAATTTGACAGCTAAAATTAAGACTGCTTTACCAACAATAAATATATATATATATACAGTATGGAACCATTTATCTGGAAACCAGTTAACTGGAAAACCAGTTATTCAGAATGATAATTCTGATAGACTGATTTCAGAATCTTTGCAGAAAAGGTGTCATACATTGCCAGTTTGACATAGGCTTTGCTTGAAACAATTGTACAATTTGATGACAACATCTAGTATTTTTTGTCATCACATTTAGTTGTATTTTATGTTAATTTTTATGCAGAGGAAAAAGAAGAAATTTTGTTCCTAAGGGATTCCCATAAATTACCTTCTTTTAAACTCTGGCTAACTTTTGATCTTTCTTGCATTGATTTTTAATCCAAGTAATCTAATAAATTAAAATGAAAAATAATGCTACAACCACACATATTTCACAAAACTTATAAAATGGATGCTGCTTTAATGTGCAACCAGCTAACCAGAAAAACCAATTATCCGGAATACATCTGACCCCAAGCATTCCGGATAAATGGTTCTGTACTGTTATATATATATTTTTTTCAAACTTAAAATAATAATAATTCCTTTATTGATATATTTACAGTTATAGTGAAACACACATATGAGGCTAATCTATTCAAAATTTATTTTAACAATAAAAAGCATAAAATTCTGATTACCATTACATGAATGAATAAAAAAAATATTTTATTGGCAATGGCTGAAATCACAATGTTCAGAGATGGTAATCATACAGAAGAATAAAATTCAGTGAAATTTTCAGATGTATTTCAAAAAAATTCTACTCTATCGGTGTAGTGCTTATGATTAAATCATATTCTTTTGTCTTTTTAGAATCTTACTCAGAGGGAAAGCTACTCAGTGCACTACTCACAAAAGTTTCACGAACACGAGGAGCTTGAAATGAAAGAGTGTTAATTCAACATAGCCCTAGTAGAATGATATAAAATTTCAGGATTGTTTTCCCACATGGAATCAGGCCTTTCAGAGAAAACTCTTTAAGTATAACTTCTCCATGTCTTCCCTCTAAGGAAAATATAGCCAGAAATTGTAAGATATGTTTGTCAATCATTATTTTAAGCTTTAGCAAGGAAAAGACTGAGTTCTGATTAAAAAGTCTTAATAAAAAAGTTATTTATGTATTTGCAAGTCGTTGGAAATGTTCTATAAACTGTATATACAACTTAATGACGTATCAATTTTTGTTAACATTGCAGTTTTGATGATATCAATCTTTAATATAAATAGAACAAACAATAACTTACTTTTCGGTAAAAAACAGGAGCACTAAAACTGCTTAAAATACATATGGTGACAGGTAATTTTACACACAACGGCATATTGTTTAAACCTGCTTCTGGCCAACCCTAGTGAGAGATAATAAAATTGTATATAAAGATAAGTAAATGCAAATAAAACGGTTATTTAAAAAATATAATGCTGTCAAGTTCAAGACTTCAAAAGCTAATGCTGTTTTGGGATAAAATTTAATTAGTCTTATTGAGAAAGAATTTGCATCAAATTATTAATATGAAGGAGTAAATAGGTTTCACTAAAAAGTCTGTAGTCTGTTCTTGTCCACTCTACTTCTAATTTAAGGGGATCCTATTGAGGTGCTTTACATGTTAAATAAATGTACCTTTTCTTCTAAACCATTTATCCGATCATCACAATTTTTTTTTTTTTTTTTGTATAACTTCATTGAAACTATATTTATCAAATGAATTAAGGACATTTTTAAAAGAATAAATACTTATATTTTATTGGGATTTTGAAAAAAAGCACAAGTGCTTTTGCTTATTTGAGTGCAATTAGAAAAAAAATACATAAATAAAAATAAAAAATAGATCACTAAATATTTACCTAATAATCTCATTTTTCAATTTTCATATCTTTTAAATTACCTAACAAATTTAATAAAATCTGGTTGACAGAAAAAAAAAATATTCTAGTTACCAATAAAAAATTGATTTTCAAAAAGCACAAAAGTTTTTATGAATTTAGAAAAAAAAAAAAAAAAAAGAAGAAGCACAGTTTAGAATTAATAGTTACACCATTTGAAATAATACATAATTTAGAAATATAATATAAACTTTAATGAAACTTATTAATATTATATATCATTGGGGAAAAAAAAGAACAAGAAAGGAAAATCACAAGTCAAGTATAGATTATTAAACACTTTCCAGCACTTTTAGAATAGTTGAACCAAACTTTGCTGTTTAACAAAGCAAATAAGATACCGAAATAAACATTTACAAAAATGAATAACGCATTTGAAAACTAGATTTCATCAATTCCCGTCTATAACTGAAAAAATACTCCAATTTGTTTGTGCAGCCCTGTATTCAATCTATAAATTTGTATGTATTCTAGATAGTATGATAAAATTTAGCATAATAAGTTGTAAATTTAGCTTCAGCAATTTCTACCAATAGACAGAAACATGCTTGAATAGTTTTGTAAAGTCCTATATTTTACCAACTACCTTTTTATACATGCTGCACATTAAAATAAAATTTAATTCAGGCTAAAATACACTTAAAGCTAATGATATCACACTTTCCAAATTTATCATCCATAGGCAGCCATGTATTCAGTTATTTGCATGGCCCTGTATATGATTTTATCTATATTCTACAAACATATCTTAGTATACTAAATACAGTTCAGCTTGAAATTGCATAGCTCAATTAAAAACCCTATTTAAGCAATTTACACTCATACTCACTAATTCTTGCGATTTCTTTTGTGTAACCCTGTGTATAATCTATAGCTGCCATATTCAACATTTTTTTTCTCGTGGGCTGAATGGATATGTTTGCAATGTTAGCAGGGCTGCAACACATTTGTATAATAATGTAAAAAAAGGGTGATCAAAATGGTAAGATAACTAAAGTAGTTTAACAAAGCATTCTAACAAAGTTGATATTATCAGTAGGGTTAAGCATTTGTCGAGGAAGCAACATATTAACACTGCTATTTCTAAACAATAGACTTTATGGGAGATTTCTATTGTAACTGTTTTAAAAATATGTTGCAAAGATTGTTGCTTGGAAATATAGAGGTGTAAAAGATTTTTGGTGCTGTTTTTCCTGGTGACAAACATTCATCTCCAATAAACAGTATTAGTTATATAATAAGCATGGAATGTAACAATATAACAATGCTGGAATTTCCAAGTTCTAAATGATAGACGGAAAAAATTAATTCGTTAACACATCAGTATTTTGCTCACTGCAAAAACTTTGTATTAGTGGGAACTGAATCCTCACAAAGAACATTGGTCAACAATCCAGTACCAGATACTTGTCTCCAAATCAGGGTGGTGCCGGCCTATTGTGTAATGTGTGCCTTGATAATAAAGGCACCAAGCATTTTAAGGGAAGAAGAAATATTTAAAAAATACATACTATTCTTTAATTTCCTTAAAATTAATTATTCTCGAAATTTGACATCAAAATTATTATTTATAACTTACACGAAATAATAAATTTTAAAATTCCATAAAGTAAATAAATATATATATGATGTATTATTTCTAAACTTTGCTTAAAATATAAAAATATATAAAGGTAAATAATAATTTAAAAATATCTAGACATGAAGTAGTTTGGATTTTCGTCTTTAGAGCTAAATATATATATAAAATATAAATTTTCATGAAAAAAAATCATAAGCGTAATTGTATATTTTTTAGGAAAATATAAAAAAAATTCAAAGTTGCAGCACTTCATAACCATACTTTAAAGTTGTAAAGAGTCAAAATTTAAAATTAATTAAAAAAAGTAAAGAGGCAGCATCGAACCAGGCCGTCCAGTTGACAAGCGAGCATTCTGCATCAACACCATGGACCATTCGTTGAAACATTTACACTAACAGGTATTTAAAACATATGCAGAGCTTTGACCCCTAATTTCTCAAAATTTAAGGCCCATTTGAGGAAATCCGTTCAAAGGAATAATTAGGGATAAAGACTCTACAACATACCTTAATTTCATCGAAATTGGTGAACACCATGTTTGGTGGTCCCCTTGTAAGACTTAATACAATTATATGAAATTCCAATATTAAATACGTATATATCAAAATATGAATTAATAAATACCTGTAATCTCAAGCAATATCCAAAAATGTTTTCCTTCCTATCAGTCAAAACAAAATGGAAGATTTCACTGGAAATCAATAAGTAAATTTTAAAATAAGTATTTGATATCATGTATAACTAAATATATGAAAGAAGGAAAAAAATGAAATCTATTTAAAATTCAAATTCTAAATTTATAAATTTCTAGTCTCTTGATCCCACTTTTAAAGCCCAGAGATCATACAGACTTTGACGACACTCGAATTAAAAGTAAGCATCCAGTTAGAAGTATTTTCCCCTTTTTACTGTTTCAGCCGCTAATGGGAAATAGAAGTTTTCTAACAAATCCTTGACAGAGGCTAAAAATGACACCCTTTTTTGACAATTGACTGCTAAATATCTCCATGACACTTGGGGCGCTTTTGATATGATTGTCTAATAAGATCTATGGCTATCAAACTTTTGGGAAGGACTTAAAAGGAATATAGTGTATGGAAAAAAGAAAAAAGTTTGGTCCAATCGAACTTTATAATCCTTGACTTACAACAGTACTACACTCTACATCCAAACAGGCTATAAATTAAAAACGGACAGAAATATCTTACAGTGAACCCCCATAACGAAGTGAAGAAAAGTAATGACATATGCTATATATGTGTGTGTGTAATACAGATATATATATTTTTAAAAAAAACAGCTCTTTAAAATTATTAAATAAATTATTGAGACAATTGGCTAATTTACATGGACATATGTATCCTTCAAGTCTTATTAAAAAAAAGTCAAAAAACAGTTTAAACAGAGATAGTTTAATTTAAAGGAAGAAATTCAAAATCATTATTATATTTAAACATTTAAGTATCATTCATTCAGTTTTTATATTTAAACTGTAAAAATAGTTTTTCATTATGCAATGTCTGCATACGTGTTAATTTTTCCTGTTTAAAAACAGGTAGGTGTTGTCTTAGGAAGCCCACAAGACAATTTTATCAAAAAGAACTCATTCTAATAAATGTTAAGTATAACTTGCAAAAAATATAAAATAGTACAACAATAATTTAAAAAAAAAAAGTTTTAATAGCAACAAAAGGCATATTTGTTATAGTTAGAATTTTATTCTTTCCTACTTTATGTAGAAATTAAAATGATAAAAAGTAGTGAAACATTTACATGTGTATTTTTAAAAAACATTATTACAATATGTATTGGTAAAATATCAAAACATACAATACTAAAATTACCTTTGGTAGACTGAAACACTCTTAAAAAGTCTACTATCTGGAAAACAGATATGTGGCAAAAGTGGAATGTTATATTCAGCATCTACCTATAAATAATAAAAGAATACTTAAAAGTAATTTTTTAATTAATACTTATTTAAAACAAGCATTTGTAGTAATTATCAGTTTCTAAATATAACACGACAAAAGTAATAGATTATTGTCCATATTAGTCCAGTGAAATAAGGTGAAAAAAAGGTCAAACCTCGGAATGGAAGACAGCAAGCTGAAAATTCACAGAAAGCTTTGTTTTGACATTCTAAAAGTTAGCTGAAAAGTCTAAAAAAATCTCGTCTGCGTCCTCAGATATTCAAGGTCAAAGATCACGAAAATCAGTTTTTTGCTTATATCACAGCAACTGTTCATTTTATTGAAAAACACCAAGTTACAAAATTTCCTATAAAATACATATATTAACTTTAATTTTATGACAAATGGTTTTGACGTTAGAGCACGCTGAAGAAAGGCAACTTTTTGACCTTTTGGCCAAAACGAGAGAAAAACCTTTGCCCATTCTTTATTTCTCAGAAACTATCCATTTTATCAAGGAAAAGAAAAATTACAAAATTCAAGTAGACTATTGTCTACAAAATTCACAAAATAACTTTAATTTTATGACAAAAAGTTCAGGCACTAGATCACACTGAAAAAAAAGGCTATTTTTTTGAGCCAAGACGAGACGATTAGACCTTTGAGCCAAAACGAGAGAAATACCTTTTCCATCTTTGATTTTTGGAAAACTATGCATTTTATTGAAGAATCTTAGTTACAAAATTAAAACTGTAAAATGTTGACAAAAAAAAAAAAAAAAAAAAAAAAAAAAAACCACAAATAACTTTTTTCTAACAAAAGGTTCAGGTGATAGAAAGTGCTGAAAAAAGGCGAGTTTTTCGAGAGACTGGACGAGAGAAACACCTTCTCAAGATTGTTTCCTATGCTTCAAATGATCTTTGAAACTATTAAAAAGTTCTAGAGCATAAAATTCTCTTCAAGTCATGAGACAACAGTAGCTTGTAACTCAAGATGTAATACATTTATAGAAAAACACTATTCGATTTCGAATCACTCCAATAGTCTTGATTGCCATATAATTACCATCCATTTGATTCCATTCAGAGCCATTATTCCTTAAAATGGCCCAGTAAAAGAGAATTTTCAGAAGATCTTATACATTTTAAACCCACCCCACCCTCAAAAAAATTCTTTAGGAGTTGTTTATAAGTGCGAGAGATCAGAATAAAATTATTTTTTCTTCAAAGATAAAAAAATATGTTTTAGATTTTAGCCTCATTGGGATCCCTTATTAAACATGCTGTCCTTTATCTTTGGTCCTGATTTCATTAGATTACTATCCAATTGCTTAAGAAATCCATGATAACAGATTTTTAAAGAGGATTGGTCTTATGCTTGCATTTGTGAATGGGTGAAATGTTATCCAAAGGATCTTAATGAAGAAAGTGAATATTGAACCAGAGGCTCTTCAGGTTTTAGAGCCAAATGTGACAGACAACGAGGATGATGATAACGATCTGGAAATTCAATGTTGACAACCTGAAGAAGGAGAGAATGACGAACAAGATGAATATTATGTTGTATGCCTGTTATTTATAATCAGAGGTATAATTTATAATTGTAATAGATTTACAACAAGCTTATGATAAATAAAAATGTAATTACAATGTTTTTAAACTATTTCATTTCAATATCTTCTTCTTTATATAGTTTAATTAAATATCAAATGAATGTCTTATTTATGTAAATGATTTAAGTAAATGATGTAATTTTATTAATAATTAAAATATTTTTTGTAAATAATTAAAGCTCTAAACATCATTAGAAATATAAGAAACAATCTTGAGTTGGTTTTTCACTCTTTTGGCAAGAGGGCCAAAAACTAATCAACATTAATACAGTAGATTGTTGATTCTCCAGACCGGTTGGGACCGAGGTTGATCCGGTTAATGAATAATGGTTATCTGGATAATTGGACAACTTTAAAAATCGGCTGTGGCAATGTTTTTTAGGTAACCTCCCTTCACACTTTTTTCAGGCTTAGGACTGGAAATTATAGTTGTGTACATTTTAGCATATGACAAATGGTGTGTTTAAAAGTTAATTTTTTTTAACTTTTTTATATTTTATTTTCTATAAAATTGGTACAAAGTTACACATAGAAGCACACATAAAAATTATTACTTGCATATATACATACACTGTACAAACAAACATGAGCAGAGAGGCGGGGGGGGGGATCTCTTGCCGAGAAAACCGAGGGATAAAAAAAGGGAATTTTTCGACCCCTTCAAAGAATCTGTAGATAAAGAGGCATTTTTGTGTAGGAGAAAAACATGCGTGGGACTCTCGCGTGTTAAAAGTGAAGGCTTATGGTCCTTGATAGATCTGGTTAATTGGTCAATCCGGTTAATCGCCGCTATACTGTATACACATTTTTCAGAAAAGGTTATCTACTTTATTTTTGTAACTGGGGTTTGTCAATAGAAAGCATACTTTTTGAAAAATCGAGGATAGAAAAGGGTTTCTCTCTCATTTTGGCTGAAAGGTTAAAAAACAAACAAACAACAACAAAAAAAAAACACTTTTTTTCAGCTTGATCTAACGCCTAAACTTTTTGTCAGAAAATGAAAGTTATTTTGTTAAATTTTATAGAAAATAGTCTACTTGAATTTTGTAGCTGTGGACAAGGGTTTTTCTCACATTTTGGCCAGAAGGTCAAAAAGTTGCCTTTCTTCAGTGCACTCTAGCACCAAAACCCTTTTTCAAAAAATTAAAGTTAGTATATGCATTTTATAGGAAATTTTGTCTACTTTAATTTTGTAATTGGGTGTTTTTCAATAAAAAGCACAGTTGTCGTGATATAAGCAAAAAACTGATTTTTGTGGCGACCTTGAATATCTGGCGACGCATACACGAGATTTGATGAGACTTTTCAGCTAACTTTTAAAATGTCAAAATAAAGCTTTTTGCAAAATTTCAACTTGCTATCTTTCATTCTGAGGTTGAATCCCTATTTGACTGGACTATATATATCTTACATATATTTCTTCTTCTTCTACTTTAGCAATTTCTAATAAGTAGAGGATTTTTTCGATCAAAAGAGATATTGTTAAGGGTTCCTTTCAATTCCTTCCTGCTTAGGTATAATATGTCGGAGTGGTACATCTGAGATAGGTGATATGCGGTGTTGGATAAAAGGGATTTAAAGTTAATAAAATAAACTTTTTAAGTGGGCAATATTTAAGAAATTAAAACCATTGAATAAATAAAGTTAAATTAACATCTTAAAGGCATAAAATCCCTCTATCCAAAAACGCATACCGACCGGAAAGAAAGTGGTTGGATATTGCGTTGAAATGTAAATAGAATTAAAGCCATCTATCTAAATTTTAAGAATTCATTAAGTTGTAACAACATCTGTAAAATAAAGAAAGTAAAAAGACTCACCCGTATGATGTGTAGAGATAGAAATACTTACAATATTAAGACAAATAATTTTATTTCTTATTAATGCAGATTATAAAATATATACTCAAAATTTAAATGCTTGGCCAAGTTGTATTTAAAATATTCGTTGATCAATTAATTTACCAGTATAAAATAAACATATTAAATCTTTCTATTTCATATGGATTCAATATTAAATTATACGTGCTGATCTTCAGTGTGGTTGAAAGCTCTCCACTGTCCTATATTGAAATGTGAAAATTGTAGACTTTAAAATTGAGTTCTAAATAGTTTTTGCGGAAAGAGAATGTTCAAATGAAGAACGTTGGATAATGGGAGTATTAACTGTAGACAGCAGCACTTAGAGATCTTTTAGCCGCTCCAGAAGATTGATGTTGAAGAAATTAAGTAGGATTGCTCCACAAACCTTTTTAGAAACTTCGCTGATCACTAGAGCAGGGGCACATATTCTTCTTAAAGCTATTTCATTAATCGAGGAATAAGATTATATAATTTTTTTTTGTAGTATTGCGCTGTTATTGTATTTCACCACTCTTGAGTTGAAAGTAAAGCTCTATCTTCAGTGATAAATGATTGTTGAATATCGGCGTTGTAAGATGAAACTTCTGGATATCTTATTTTGTCAATAAAGAAAGGTTCAGGTTCTTGTTATTCGATGATTTTAACTACACACATAATATGGCACTGGTATCTTCTTCAAAATCTATATAGAAGCAGCGTTTAAAAAAACTAGTTATTCCATCTACATCTCAAACTCATTCTGCCCGGACGCAGCCGAAGCTGCGCCGAGCTCACACACCAACGTCTCTCTGCTTAATCCCTAAAATGACAGACACCAAACAGATCTCAGCCTGAAAGAATGTGTAAGATTTTGAAAACAGCCAATCCGATGCATTCAAGTACCGCGCGTCCATCCGGGAACGCATGAGTTCAATGAACTATCCGCGTGGGTGTTTCGCGATGTCACCGAATTGTACAAAAAAAATGGTGCAGAAAAGCATCCTTTTATCAATGGCGGACAGAAAGCATCGCGCCAATATTTAAAAGTAGGAAAATGCAGAAAACGTTAAATTAAATATCTCCAATATTTATTGACGGATTTTGCTGTAACTTATATCAAATTAATCAGAAAAATATATTCTATCTATTGATTATAGATCGAGCATGCAATATTAAAATATAAATTATTTTTATTTTCGTTGTTTTAAACTTATAAAGAATGTAGAATCGCGATCTTTTCGGAAAAGTAAACACGAACGTGAAACTTTGTTTACACATATTATTGTTATTGTTTAGTTTAATATATTTTAATGAATGATTGAAAGATAGAATTTAAGTTTGATTGAGGAAAATAAATAAAATTTAGAATAACTTTATTAAGAGGAAACTTAAATATTTTGAAGATAATTTTCTAGATTAGAAGTTGAGTTTAAAATGAATAAATATTAATTTAAGATTGAGGAAGATAAATAAATAATAAAATTGAGATTATTTACTATTAGAGATGTTGCATTTTATAACATTCCCTTCCCCTTGTAGAAAAAAAAAATCAATAAAAAAAAAATTCTTTGCTGACGGCTAAAAAAAAAATTGCTGGATTGGCCATAATCATTGAAATTTGTTGCTAATTTATATCAAACTGTCTGTAGTATATTTTGTACTCAATAAATTCTTGCTTTGAAGTGAATCCTAGTTGCATCACTCCATAGCTGTCACACTGAATACTTAAACCAACAAAAGTACAGAGATAACAAATGCAAACACAATATATACAAATACAACACTAAACTTTGATACAAATACAACACTAAACTTTGATACAAATACAATGAATATAAATATGTGATACATAACAATGATATATACTTAACAAAAATACAAGAAATAACATTTATCATTTACACACGAAGGGTGAGTATACCTGAGAAACTGAAAATTCTGCGAAATCATATGTGCAAATCAAAAACCAGAACAAATTGCATGGTAAAAAGAATAGCAATTCATGATAAAACTTATATTTATATACAAACAATGAAACAGCAGATATTGGCACTTGTAAATAATTGACAGTTATTGAGTATGACAAGATATATTTGAATGTAGTAAAATCAAAACTACTAAACAATAACCAGAGATTCCTATGTAAATATTGCTACGTAACTTGTAGAGTGATGTTGAGACAAAATTGTATACAATAGAAATAATATTTCATATTTATACTAAATTGCAAAATTACTACATAACATTTAAGAGGAAAACTTGCGTACACCTCTTAGAGAATGTAGTTGTGTCCCAAAAAAAATTAAAATTAATTCCTTCATTTCATCTTTGTTACCATTAAAACAATGCGAAACTGGACACAATTTTACAATTAAAAAATTTTATTCCCTTTAAAATTATAGCTTAACTGCACCTTGAAGGACTTATCGGAGGGGTAAAAATTTTGTGTTAAGTAATTCCCCAAGCTATGCCGAATTTACCTTCCGTGTGTGCTCATTAAAATTTTGTGGGAATATAAAAAAAGAGAAAAGACTTAGAGCAGTTGCTCCATCGTATTCTCATACTAAAATCTCCACTAGTACCATATAGGCAAGCGCTTTTTTGGAGATAATTAAAAATATTTCATTTTATTTCATTATCTTTATATTATTTATTATTTATATTCATTTTATATTTTTCTCTGAGTAATAAATTATTTACTTTCTTATAATCATTTGTAAAAAAAAATTAATTTAGGATCCTAAAATTGTAATATTTGAAATAATAAAAAATTTTATCACTCTAAACAAGTCGTAGAAATCAGTAAAGTCTAAATCACTCTCTCTGCACAATATGACATGGACGATATATTGAATTAAGATTAATAGTTGAGAAATAAAAAAAATTGTGGTAACATAATATTGATTTCCAAAAATAAAATATAAAAACTAAGAAAAATAAGTTGGTGTAGTTGTGACTATATGAATTTAAAATTATAAATTAAAATATATTAAGAATGCAGAATCATAAAAACAAATAGATCCCAATGTGCTATTACGTACTAGCACACTGCTGTTTCGCCAGCAAAACGTGGATTATCCATTTTTAAATGATTTAAATGTTACCACTGTATTAATAAAAAAATATATATGTAATAAAAAAAAGCAAAAGGATATAAAAATGGAATTAAAGTTGTAGGAAGATTGGTAAAAAAATAAAAATTGAAAAAAGAATATCCATAATCAAGTGAGAGATGAAGGAGTAGAAGCTAGACATACTATTTACCTCCTGTCCTAATTAACTTAGTGACATTTACTTTGATATCTCTTATTGTGGTGTCACTTAAATGTCTAATTAAATAATTATCACCTCTGAAAGCTCTAATAATTTTATATGGACCAGAATTTTTTGGATGAAAGGGTGAACCATGATGAAAATTTTTTAAGTATACTATATCACCAGTTTTAAATTTACAAGCAGGGCGACCTTTAAGGAATTTTTCATTTTTATCAAAATAATTTTTCTCAAATTGTTTGACTAATTCTCTGGTTGCTGTGATATGTTCTTGTTGCTTTTGGAAGTATATAGAAGGTTCTTCTGCTTCTTTGGGTGGTTGAAAAGTATCTATTGGCAAATTTAAGTCTCTACCCAAAAATAAATTAGCTGGGGTGAAGTTAGTAACTGAATGTTTTGAATTATTGTAGTGAAGGACAAAAAATTTCAATCTATCTGACCACTCAATAACTTGATCAGATAGTGCTGCAACAGACTCTTTGAGCGATCTATGGATACGTTCCAAAAGTCCATTCGACCTTGGAAAGTAAATTGAAGAATTTCTACGTTTAATATTTAGAGATTTAAGAAAATCGATAAAAATGTCAGATGTGAAGTTTTTAGCATTATCAGACAATATAACTTTAGGAAGACCGTACCTGGAAAAATAGTCATTGAGAGCTTTAATTATTGATGGAGAAGTAGCATCTCTAAGTGGAATCGCTTCCAGAAAGCGTGAATAGTGGTCAACGATGGTAAGAATGAAAAATTTACCGTCATGTGACCTGGGGAGTTTTCCCACAATATCTATCGCAAGCATCTCTCCGGGAGCTAATTCGCACTTTGAAATGAACGCAGGCTTGGTATTTGTTTGTTTACTTTTATGAGGCAGACATTTTTCACATGAATTGACAAAATTCTGAATATCTTGAACCATTCCATGCCAAAAATAATTTCTCGAGATTGTATCCACAGTTTTCGTTATTCCAAAATGTACTTGATGACCCATTGCTATGCAGCTATTAATTAAAGTTTTAGGAATTAGGATTTTATTAGATCTATTGACATTACCGGCTTTTTTCCTTGAAAACATTAACAGATTAGTATCCGGATTAATGGAATAATTAGAGTTAGAACATGTTTTATTGATTATTTTCTCTCTGATTTCCTTAAGTTTTTCATCATTTAATTGTTCGTGAAGAATATTTTCAGTTTTTAATGAGTCATTTGTGGGAATAAAAATATTAAGTGCATTGACATATAAATTAGGGTTATTGGGGAGGTCTACAACACGAGAAAGAAAATCAGCTGGATTCACCAGTCCAGGAATGTGTTCCACCTTAAAATTGAAACTTTGTAGAAACATTAGCCATCTAGTTATAATTTCTGCTTGCTTTTCCAAATTTAAATGATAAGTTAAGGCTTTAGCATCGGTTAAAATTTTAAATTGTCTACCATATAGAAATTCTGAGAAATGTTTTACAGAGGAATAAATAGCATAAAATTCACGTTTAATTGAAGGATATCTTGATTCTGCTTCATTAAGTTGTTTAGAATAGAATTCAATCGGATAAAATTTATCATTATGTTTTTGCATTAAAATACCACAAATTGCAATTTTAGAGGCATCAGTAACTAAAAAAACTTCTTTGCTGTCATCGAAATTCTTTACAGTTGGATTAGTTAAAAGTACATCTTGAATTTTTTGAAATGCTTCCTGGCATTGTGTACTCCAAACAAATTTAACTTTTTTCTTCGTTAAGTTTACAATAGGTTGAATAATTTTAGCAAAGTCAAAAATTAAGTGTCGAAAGTAATTAATCATGCCTAGATAGCTTTGTACTTGTTTAAGATTAGTTGGAACAGGAAATTTATTTATTTTACTAATATTGTCAGTGGAGGGAGAATGACCATTTTTATTTAAATTGAAACCTAAGTAAGTAATTTCTTCTTTACAGATTTGTAATTTACCAGGATCTAATGTGAGATTAAATTCTTTGAGTTTGTCAAAAACTTTCTGTAGCCAGATGAGCATTTCCTGCATCGAATCCGCTGCAACAATTATGTCGTCTAAGAAATATTGTACATTTTTACCTTTTAATGAGCTAAGACAGTTATTTATAAGAGTATGAAAATAAGAAGTAGAATTGACACATCCGAATGGCAATCTTTTTGGCATAAAATTACCGAATTCTGTTGCAAAAGCCAGTTTCGACCTATCTTTTTCCTGAAGCAAAATTTGAAAAAATGCAGATTTAAGATCCAGAACAGTGTACAATTTTTTGCCAGCGATATTTTGCATTATGTCATTTATTTTAGGTAGACAAATTTTATAGGGTTCAGTTATTGCATTAAGAAGACGATAATCTATGACCATACGGAATTTAAGTTTATTTGGATCATCTGTGGCAAGATTTTTCTTTTTGACAAAAATAACAGGAAAGCAATAATTGGATGTAGAATTTTCTATGATACCAGCATTTAAAAGTTCAGAGATTTCATTGCGAGCAAATTCCTTAGCGATTTTAGGTATTGGATATGGTTTAGTTTGTAATGCAAAATCATGTAGCAAATTGAACTGAGGAACGACTTTGTCTGTACACCCTAGTGTGCTATATGAAGAAGAAAAAACAGCAGAATTTTGCATGAGAAGCTTGAGAATACTTTTTCGGTCTGAATGAGGTAAGTGGTCAACATTAAAATTGTTTACATTTAACTCCTTCTTTCTTAGTTCTAAGATGTCTTCTGAAACTAGGGAATTAATTTGATAAGTTTTGTTGTTATTGTGTGAGGAAATTTGGTCATCAGAAATTACTTTAATATAACCTAATTTAATGTTTTTATTTAGAGTTATTTTTGTATTGTTGTTATTGTGAACATATAGTAAAATTGAATTGTTGACATTTGGTGTGTGAAGACTGAAATCTAAATTTAAAGCTAATTTGTTTTTTAAAGGACAAAATAAGTAATTAGAGGATTTATTGATTTTATGAAGAGCTTTTAAACGTATAATTCTTCCCTGATTAGGTCGAATTATAACTTTGTTGGCAGGAGTTACAATGTTTTTGTTTTCATCAGAATCATTGTTGTTGTTATGTTCCTTACTAGAAAAATTGGAATTATTTTGAGAATTATCATTTGTTTCAGAAAGATTGTCATGTAAGTCATTGTTTACATTGTGAATTTTAGTTGAATCTGGATTTTTGTTTTCAAATGGAAATGTGAGGTTGCCCATGATTAATTGTGAATTGGCTGAGTCCAGCAAAAGTTTGTTTCTGTTTAAAAAGTCGTAGCCTAAGATTATTTGATAATTTGAGTTCCAATTATTATGTGTTATGAAGAAAATTCCCTTGAACCATTTATTTTTGATTTTAAAGCTTAGTTGAACTGCGGAGGAATATGGAATGTTAGTGTTATCTATTGTTTTAATATTTACTGATCTAGAAATGAAGTTAAGTTTGGTTTTTTGTTTTAAAATCTGTATTGTTTTTGGCTGAATTAACGACAAATTTGCACCGGAATCCAGAAGAGCATCAAAAACATGGTTATTAAATCTTAATTTAATAATGGGAAGTTGTGAATTATCCTCGTAACAAGACATTAGATTTTTTGTAACATTAACATTAGAAACTGAGCTATCAAAACTATCAAAACCCTCTCGCATACCAAAGACATCATTATTGAGGGTCCTGTGAGACGGAGGGAAAAAATTATGAAAATCATCACCAGAACCCCTCAAAAGTTTAAATTCCGCCTAGCTCTGTGATTGTATGGCCTAAAGTTGTTCCTACCTCTACCTCTGCCTCTCTGAAATCTCGGAACATGGTTATCACCTCCTCTATTCGAATGTACAGAAAAATATCGATCATGAGTAAAATTAAATCTGTCATTGCCCGGCGAATTGTTGTGTGGACTCCAAAAATTTCCACTCTGACCTGCAAAATTGTTTCCCTGACCTGTAAAGTTGTTTCCTTGACTCGCAAAATTTGTTTGAACCGGATATGTATTGTTACTTGGAAAATGCCAACACTCTCGTGTATTGTGCAATTTCCCACATATATGGCACACCGCTTTTTCTTCTTTAATCTTTTTCAGCTGATTCGCCATGTCTGTGAGTAATTTATTGGAATCTGCTTGCTGTTTTAGGAGAAGTGAAATAAGCGATTCCTGTGTGTTAGAATTTTGAGCTTCAGTTGCATTGAGATTGTTAATGCACAAGGATTGTTGTTCTAGAGCCTTCTCTATGTCCATAGCGCATGCAACAAGATCCTCAAAATTATTGCGGCCAAATTTCAAAACTTCAGATTTTATATCTGATCTAAGTGCATCAGATAATTTCGCGAACATCATATTAGCTCTGACTGCTTCTATTTGCGGAATTTCCTCATCGTTTGGAATCATTCGGTTTACAACCTGTTTAATTTCATCGGCTAACTTCCTAACATTTTGTTTTGGCTTCTGACAAATTCTGGAAAAATCATATGAAGCTTGCTGAAAATTGTCTTGTTTCGTGAATTTGTTTCTCAAAAGGCGTACCACTACCTCAAAATTCTCCTCATTAGCGATTTCAGGATCTCCCGAAACATATTGTGACGCCCTGTCCCTACATAAAAGTCTCAATAAAAGAATCCTGTTTACATCTGGCCAAGCTTCCAGATTGCAAACATCACTCACATTCCTAATAAAAATGTCCACGTTTTCATCATCTCGCCCGTGGAAAGTAGGAATAGATGCTAAAAGTGAATTTAAAAGCAATTGATTCGCCATTGCAAATTTCTCTGAAGTAAAAAAAATTCAGAAATAGATGTGAGGGAAATGAATCAAAAATGCCCTAACAATCGTGAACTATATAAATTTAAATTATCAAAAGTAAAGCAATTAATATCTACTGAGAAATTAACACAAAAATAAAATAGAAAATTATTAAAAAGTAGAAAATTATCTGCACAGAAATTTAAAAATCAACCTCTGAAATTGTTGTATCTGATAATCTCTAACTTATGAGAGTGCAATTGTAAAAGTTGAAAAAAAATTAGCCCAATTATTTTAAAATCAGTACTTAAAAATTTGCTTTTAAGAAAAGAGGGAAAAAATTAAAATAGAATCCCCCAAAATGCATAAAAATATTACTATTTGAAATTTAAAATGCTTAATCATAGGAATAATAATAGTAAAAGTAAAATTTATCAAATGTTCAATCTTTTGAGAAAAACAACAATAAAATTTAAAGTAATAAAAAATAGAAGTTATATTCTATGCATGAAAAATATAGCATACAAATATTTGAACTTGCAATACAAAAAATCAAAAATGTATTTTATATCATTTGTGAAATTTTGTAAATATTGATATAAGAATCCCCCAAAAAGGAAAATAGTGAGCATATAAAGGTATATGTTGTTATTGTAGCAAAACCCCTAAATTTAAAAACTCAGCTCTGATAATTTTTTTTTTTTGAAAGAAAAAAAATAGAGTGATAGTAGAGGTTAATGAAAATTTGAAAGAAAAATTAACAATTTATTTTTAACCAAAATAATTGAAATAAATTCTTCAAATAAATTTAATATGAAAATGATAAATTTTTTAAATTGAAGCTGTAAAAACTCAATTGTAGATATTTAAGAAAATAAAAATAAACTATAGAAATTGCAACCAAAATATATGATTCAGTATATTATTGCACTAAATCTGGATATTTTTATCAAAGCATAATATATTAACAAAAGTGTTTTCATAAATTTATAAAATTATATTGCACAGTTTCAATAAAAAATAAAGATTTTCGATTTGCACACATGAAAAAAAATAAAGACACAGAAATTAAATTGAAATGAGCTATATCTTTATCAATTAAAAATATTTTAATAATCATTAAAAGATGGCTATTAGCTTTTAAAAGAAAAGAAAAAATTTAAATCCGCGATACCCCAGATAAGTCTCAAAAAACACGGCACCAAAGATGATATGCGGTGTTGGATAAAAGGGATTTAAAGTTAATAAAATAAACTTTTTAAGTGGGCAATATTTAAGAAATTAAAACCATTGAATAAATAAAGTTAAATTAACATCTTAAAGGCATAAAATCCCTCTATCCAAAAACGCATACCGACCGGAAAGAAAGTGGTTGGATATTGCGTTGAAATGTAAATAGAATTAAAGCCATCTATCTAAATTTTAAGAATTCATTAAGTTGTAATAACATCTGTAAAATAAAGAAAGTAAAAAGACTCACCCGTATGATGTGTAGAGATAGAAATACTTACAATATTAAGACAAATAATTTTATTTCTTATTAATGCAGATTATAAAATATATACTCAAAATTTAAATGCTTGGCCAAGTTGTATTTAAAATATTCGTTGATCAATTAATTTACCAGTATAAAATAAACATATTAAATCTTTCTATTTCATATGGATTCAATATTAAATTATACGTGCTGATCTTCAGTGTGGTTGAAAGCTCTCCACTGTCCTATATTGAAATGTGAAAATTGTAGACTTTAAAATTGAGTTCTAAATAGTTTTTGCGGAAAGAGAATGTTCAAATGAAGAACGTTGGATAATGGGAGTATTAACTGTAGACAGCAGCACTTAGAGATCTTTTAGCCGCTCCAGAAGATTGATGTTGAAGAAATTAAGTAGGATTGCTCCACAAACCTTTTTAGAAACTTCGCTGATCACTAGAGCAGGGGCACATATTCTTCTTAAAGCTATTTCATTAATCGAGGAATAAGATTATATAATTTTTTTTTGTAGTATTGCGCTGTTATTGTATTTCACCACTCTTGAGTTGAAAGTAAAGCTCTATCTTCAGTGATAAATGATTGTTGAATATCGGCGTTGTAAGATGAAACTTCTGGATATCTTATTTTGTCAATAAAGAAAGGTTCAGGTTCTTGTTATTCGATGATTTTAACTACACACATAATATGGCACTGGTATCTTCTTCAAAATCTATATAGAAGCAGCGTTTAAAAAAACTAGTTATTCCATCTACATCTCAAACTCATTCTGCCCGGACGCAGCCGAAGCTGCGCCGAGCTCACACACCAACGTCTCTCTGCTTAATCCCTAAAATGACAGACACCAAACAGATCTCAGCCTGAAAGAATGTGTAAGATTTTGAAAACAGCCAATCCGATGCATTCAAGTACCGCGCGTCCATCCGGGAACGCATGAGTTCAATGAACTATCCGCGTGGGTGTTTCGCGATGTCACCGAATTGTACAAAAAAAATGGTGCAGAAAAGCATCCTTTTATCAATGGCGGACAGAAAGCATCGCGCCAATATTTAAAAGTAGGAAAATGCAGAAAACGTTAAATTAAATATCTCCAATATTTATTGACGGATTTTGCTGTAACTTATATCAAATTAATCAGAAAAATATATTCTATCTATTGATTATAGATCGAGCATGCAATATTAAAATATAAATTATTTTTATTTTCGTTGTTTTAAACTTATAAAGAATGTAGAATCGCGATCTTTTCGGAAAAGTAAACACGAACGTGAAACTTTGTTTACACATATTATTGTTATTGTTTAGTTTAATATATTTTAATGAATGATTGAAAGATAGAATTTAAGTTTGATTGAGGAAAATAAATAAAATTTAGAATAACTTTATTAAGAGGAAACTTAAATATTTTGAAGATAATTTTCTAGATTAGAAGTTGAGTTTAAAATGAATAAATATTAATTTAAGATTGAGGAAGATAAATAAATAATAAAATTGAGATTATTTACTATTAGAGATGTTGCATTTTATAACAATAGGCATAAAAGATAAATGAAGAAATTTAAAGATTAAAGTGAAAAAGCAAGTATAAAAAATATCACTCATACACATCAATAGAGGCCAAAAAGGAATTAATGATCAAAAAGTTAAGTGAAAATGATAATAATAATAAAACTAAATTATTTCAAATGGATGATATTCAACCTTAATAAATCATTGGTAAAATATTTACTTTCAGTAGACTTCTTCATTTTTAAATTTTTTGATATTTATTGTTATTTTATAATTATCATTTAAATAAAATTAAAATGAAATAACTCACCCATTTGCAGATCTTATATGTGTGTGTGTACATTTTATAAAATAAATAATCCAAAATATATGCACCTATCATTTATTAAGATGATATAATTTCATAAAATGACTTTTATATCATAAGTTGGCCAACCTTTCTTATTTTCAATAAAATGCTTGGACTGAATATAAAAATCTATTAATTAATAATTGTTGAATTTTTCACAGTTCAACTGAGATGATACTTAAGCATTGGATTATTGACATTTATGGATGTTCATGTCATTGATAAATAGTAGTTCAAATCCCAGTAGGTTTATTTGTGTAGAGAAATATTCCTTTATCATGGAGGATTCAACAATGGTGGAAAAATTATAGAACTACTGTTGAACTGTCATTTTTAATCCACTACAGAATGTGTTATAGTCGTAGTTGTCGAATGCTGATATTTCACATCTGGATATCAGATATACTGGAATATGCTTGAAGTCGGTGGCAACACTGTGCATTAAAATAAAGCAAAAATGTGTTTTGTCGGATGTGTATTTAGAATTATAGAAATAATATATGACCTGATCACTTTGGCAATATAAATCCCTAGTCATTTGAATTTCTAATATGATTTGCTGATTTCGGTAAAATTTAATTAAATATTATGACCAATAATAGAGTTTATCTTATATCAGCACACACAGTGAGTGAAACTGAAATAAATATATTGAAGAGTAAAGATATTATTATTTTATATTGTAACATTTTCTCTAATTAAAATTTTTAAAAATAAATTTAAGATAATTAAATTAAATCGACAAACATTCCATCTCGAAATTTAAAATTCTCTCTTAAAATATTTATTAATTTTCCCAAAATTCTTAATTAGTTAAATTCTGTTAAAAAACAATTTTAATTCTTTCCTCAAAAAAAAATCGTTAAAAATAATCAAAAATAAAATAACAATCTTAATTTTAATATTTTCCACAAAAATATAATATTTTTTATCCTAATTTATCAAAATCAAATTAATATGCCCTAACAATCTCTGATTTAAACGTTTATCCGCTTGTGGCATTGATCTGAAGCAGTCAATGACAGCACTTGCCATCTTTTGAACAGGTTTGAGGAGAAAAATCTTAACATCAGTCTCTCTCTCTCGGATTGGATTCCATCATGGGAATGTGTGTCTATCATATGTGTTTCGCCCTTCGGGACACTTCGGCCGTTGTAACAGCGAAAGCCATTATAAATTATAATCCATTCTATTTAATTAATATTGAAAATAAGAGTGTATATTTTATTATATTGTGATTAAGAAAATAATAATTTCATATTGTTAGAAGTTACTCTGCTAATTGAAGCCAAGAAGATTATGAATTTTCAAATAGTGCAAGTTCTTCATTTCCTGGGATTATCAACTATCAGATCTGAGAATCCTTTGTGTGCTGTTCCATCAAGATAAGTTATCGAAAGACGAAAAAAATTGCCATCCCTTTCTAAGAAAGTCTAGTGATAAACATATCAATAATATTTTACGGGAAACAAGTAAACGATTACAGTACAAGAGGAAGATATCCATTATGCCAGGTTAAAAAAATATGATAATAACATCATATTCCTTTTTTTAATCATCATCACTGGATTTTTCACATGATGAATGTTAAAATGATGAATCACAGTTTCTGAACTTTCATTCCAAACAGTTTAGCTATATAACAGTTTAGCTATAACAGTTTAGCTATACAGTTTAGCTATTAGAACTTCTAGGGACAGTAACAGAATTACCGAACTTTAATTTTGAGTAGTTATTAATATAGATTCTTTAGGGACTGTAACAGAACTCATATAATGATAAAAAGAAATACATTTCATTGGTATAAACATTATGTTGACAGCTTTATGTAAAAAATCATATGGAATCAGAAATATTCTGCTATGAAGATTATCCATGTAAATTTGATATAATTTACCTTGTACAATGCTGTTGCATTATAAAAAATATAATGCATCATTTTCCATTCAAACTAATATAAATAATATAATTTACTTCCCCCTTACAACTTAAATTAGCATTTTCAAACACCTGATTTCAAATTCCAAGTTATAATCTTATAAGTAAAATTTAAGTAATAAAAAATTCAATATTTTCTTATTTTCTAATGTAATCATTATCTTTTATTAAGATTCATTAAGTGCAACTAGTATATTATTATGTTTTACAAATTTAACTTTCAGCTTTTTCCTTCAATATACATCGCGAAATTTGTAAACATATCGTCATTTTCTAAGTCTAAAATATTAAAAATAGAAAACTTTTATTTATTAATATTTCCTTTTTTAAATATATTCTATGGATAGAAATATTTATTTCCAGCCGATTGCAAAATTTTAAGCCACTTTGCATAAATACTTTAGCAGAAATACGCAAAAATGTTTTCTCTATCTTTTTCATTCTTGATTTTGGCGTGCAATGCAATGAGAATTTCTGTTCCGACATTTTGAAAGAATGAGAAAAACAACCAGAAAAAGGGTATTCCCCTTTGGCAAAAGACGCCATGTTTGAAAAGCAGATGCTTGGAGTCACGTGGAAAAGTAATCAACATTCCAAAGAGGGGCCTCCGTGAAATGCGTGACGTCAGAGCTTGGTGAATACTCGGCTCGTATTGGCTGGAGCACTTTGTTATGGCTTTTGGATTTTTGAAATTAAGCTCTAGAAAAAATCACTCATCGGAGGAACATCGTTGAATACGGTGCGCGTGAGTAGCCGGGGCCTCAGAAACGTGCCTTGGCCGGCAGTCGGCAAGAGAAAGCGCATCAGAAGGAAGCCATTGCAATCTTTCTACATTACTTTAGCTCTCGCTATCATTTGACATTTCTTTAGGTGCATATGTTCCATTAATGTTTTAACTTAAATGTTCAATTGGAAGATTTCATTGATTTCCGTACATAATATCGTGTTGATTAATTGATTCTGCGAATTATCACTATGCCCGGTTGAAGACATCATCGAACGTGAGTTCGTGCCGACTTACACGAAATGTTCCTCGGCAACTTTTAAAATATCCCTGCCAGACGCGTGACTTCAACTTACGGCTTCTTTTTAGCCAACACGTATATCAAGAATAAATAGACTTCTTCATAAAAGTTCTTATTACACATTTCCATCACCCTCAAGCAAATTGTGGAATTCTTGATGTCTTGAGCATTCCTACTATGAATCTGATGTTAAACTTGCGATGAAGCGCCCATTAAATATCGTCAATTACGGCATATCATTCAAGTGTTCATTAGATATCTTCGATCTCTGCATTTACCGTCCAATAGTATTCAAACTTACCTAAATTCATTTCTCGAACAATAGTTGTTGAACAAAACCTTAATTGTGAAGTGAATTATGGAGAACATTTCTTCCGATGTACAATTTCTCATTTAATTAGAGACTATCATCTTGTATCCTTTTTTTTTTAACATTTGTTTCAACTGGGGTGAGTGTTCTTCGTTTTTTATTTTTGCAGCAACGTGTACAAGTGAAAATTAACTTTGAATCATTTTACGTACTCCTTAATAATTAATCTTAATTAGCAAGCTTCGTCAATGACTTCCATTATCACGACCGGCAGTAGTGTGATTTTGAGTTTGTGAATTGGAATTATTTTAGTTCAATTTGAATTTTCAATTGAATTTCACACTCCAATTCACACAACCCAGAGTCACATTACAAATGTGAATGAATTTGCAGTATTTATTTGAAAATATTGGGTAAGTGCACTTTTCCTTCCCCATCCCCCCTCTTTATTTACAAATAGTTCAATTTAAATTGGTATATATTTTTATACAATAAAGTGAATAATTACACCTGTCTTTTTGTTATTTTATTTTTTGTCTTGTATTTCTGTAATTAATGTGCCTAAAATAAATTTTAATAATAATATTTTAAAATAATAAGTTCATTTTCAATATCACAAAATTTAATAAAATTTAATAATGTATATAAAATAAATAATTTGTCACTCACATATTTATAACTCCTCAATAATTTTTATTTAATAAACAAAAAGACATAATTAATAAAATTTTAATTAAATAATATACTCAGCATTTAGCACAAAATATATTTTTAAAACAATGGTTAAACATTGTTTAGTATCTTCAATGTCTTGGAGATTTAGGTATTTGACAGATTCAGGTAAGTTATATTTTGTTATTGACGATTGATCAAGAAGAAAAGTTACGATCACCAGGCCATTAAAGTATATAATTTATTCATCTTCTATTTTGTGATTTTCCAAATTTAAATTTTTAATTTCTTTTAACTTTATTATTATTATTTTTTTGTTAACAATTATTGTGAGAATACTTCTGACAGTATTTAAATTTAATTTAGTATTTTTGTTCCTTTCAGCCTTTTTTTTTTGCATTAATATCTATTTAATTTCATGTCCGACTGCAATGTTTAAGTTTTACCTTGCACCTTAATGCGAGTCTGTTTTCGCACAGCACTCATTTCCTCTCTGAATTTTGGAGCATATCGGCGATGTTGTGCATGCACATTTCCTCGCCTCTCTGCGTTTTTCGGAGTACTGGTCTCTTTGCCGTTGGCATGCATTATGATGGTGTCATTGAAGCGCTTCTCTCTTCCCTCTTGTAATGTAGTCGTTACACAATAGATGACGTTTGTAAGAGGTGTGCGTTAAGTTTGTTCCTGCCTGTCAATCACAATCTTTTTAAAGCTATAGCTTGTTATTTGATTTTCATTAATTTGCCGTAACTTTTAATTTAGTTAATCAATTTAAATCTGCCATGTAATTACTTGTGAATCCTTGTACTCGTCTTTTATAAACTAAAATCTGTTAATTTTAGAATCAGAATTTAGTTTGATGTGGTCCTGAAAAGGTAATTCTTATTGGAATTTTACCGAATGTGGCCTCGCAGCTGCAGGTTGGCGCATTTTTTTAAGGTACCGGCAAAGTATTATACGAGGGAAATATGGTACAGTTTTTAAGACCGATAATCCCTTTCTGATGTGGATGCATATTATCATGCTCAAATTAATTCAAGTAAAGTTGTGCTGCTCTCACATAAAAATGGAATATCTCAACAATCTTTTTGTTTCTCTCTCTATAAGAAATCCCAATTCTTAATATCTGCAAGGTGACTAAAAGTAAAGACTTTTTATTAATTTTCTTCTACTAACGCTAGAAAATAAAGGATCTTATTATTCTTCATTTTGCCTCTTCATTGTCTGCAACAGTCTACATGAAAAAGTAAAAGTTCTTATTTTTATTACATTTTAATGATCACAATTTATTAAAGAACTTTGCAATGTATGTTAACCACTTTAACCCTATAACCTATACAAAATAACCTTATTCTCACCACAATTGTTATTATTTATTTAAATTTTAAGTACTTGTTGGAGATGACTCCAACACATCTTATAATTTAATTTTACAAAGATCCTGTATTCATAAAATTAAAAAAAAAAAAAAAAAAAATCTATATCTCATTATTGGTTTTTATTTTCTTTATCCGAATTTCTTTTAATTGTAGGAAAAGTCCGGAATATATACACTAAAAAATTCCAAAATATGCATGCCAATATGCACTAAAACTTTGAAAATATGCATTAAAAACTTTTGAAATATAGAAAAATATGAACTAATAAAATATTTGAAATTGGATCATTCAATTTGTTCAATGACACATTACTCGAAATTATTGCTTCACATGAATAATCTAAAACAAAGTCATTTTTCTCTCTAGAATTTTTTCTTCCATTATTTAAGAGCGATCAATTTGCCACAAATGTTTGCACCTTTGAAGGATCAATCTTTATTTAATAATTAAAAATTCTGGTAATTATTAATCCTTACAAATGAATTTATATTTATGCATTAAAATTTAGAGTGAATGTATCATCTACATGAAATAAATAATTTATTTTGTACATTGAGCCTGGTAATGACCTTGACTCTGTTATCTGCCCACAGCGATACTTTTTATCCCTGCAGCATTGTTAGATTATAGACAAGTTTTACTGTATCTATAGACATACAAAATTACTTCAGGATAAACAATGCAAGTTGTCTGAAAATTCAAAATTTCGTTAATTAAAAGGTTCACTGTGATGTACAGAGAATTAGAGAGAGAGAGAGAGAGAGAGAGAGAAAAAAAAAAAAAGAATTCAAAACTCACTAAGAACTGAGAAAAATTAATAACAAAGTCTAAAGCAAGCATTATAAATGGATAACATTACTGAATAAATAGATAAGAAAATCAAAATAATTTTAAAATATCTCCAGTGAAGTAAGAGAGTTTTAATCAACTGTTTTTATTATTAATAAATCCCAATGCTAAAATTAATATAGATTTTTTAAAACAAAAATTAGCTTGTTAAAAATTCAGAATGCATATCATCCTTAACACACTGAGTACTACCATATAAAAATACTTTGTATTCATTTAGATACAAATGGCACTTAATGTGTTAAAAATTTACCACAATGTGAACAGACAAATATGGCAAATTATAAAGATTATGTATAAATACCATCCAAAGATATAGCCTTTTAATGCTTTTCACAATGATTTAAAGTATTACAAATTAAAATAAGAATACTTATACATAGATGCCAACATTGTAAATACTGTATCAGGAGTAAACTAGTAAAATTTCAGGAGTTTTGGACACTCATCAGGAGTAAAATAGTCACGTTTCAGGAGTCATTTCAGGAGTTGCACATAATTTTTTTATATAAAAATATAAAATATTTTTTAGGTACTTTATGAATCCTCACTCCCTGACAGATTATCCATACAAACATCATTTAAATACAAATTTACTTTTAGTTTTTATGTAATTAACATTTTTTGTAATAAAGATTCTTCTTTCCACAAACGAATTGACAAAATTCGCGATTTTTCGCCGCGACTGACTGACGAAAATCGCAATCTTTTGCCGCGACTAACTGACGAAAATCGCGATCTTTTGCCGCGACTGACTGACGAAAATCGCGATCTTTTGCCGCGACTGACTGACGAAAATCGCGATCTTTTGCCGCGACTGACTGACGAAAATCGCGATCTTTTGCAGCGACTGACAGACGAAAATCGTGATCTTTTGTCGCGAAGGACTGATGTCTGTAGTCGCGAACGACGGACGAAAATCGCGGTCTTTAGCCGTGACCGACGGATGAAAATCACGATCTTTTGCCGCGACCGACGGACGAAAATCGCAGTCTTTAGATGGGAACGACGGACAAAAATCGAGATCTTTTGCTGCTACTGACTGACGAAAATCTTGATCTTTTGCCGCTACTGACTGACAAAAATTGCCATTTTCTGCCACGAATGGCTGACGAAAATCGCGATCTTTTGCCGCGAATGAGTGACGAAATTCTCGTTTTTTGGTGCAACTGACGATTTCCCGTTTTTTGCAACGCACTGAATGATTGACAAAATTCGCGATGTTTATCAACGGCTGATTGCCGAATTCCAGGATATTTTTCCTCAATTGATTAACGAAATTCGCGATCTTCTGCCACGGCTGACAGCCCAAAAAACGCGTTTTTGCAGAGCACGATTTTTATCAACGACCGGTTGATAAATTTCACGATTATTTGCAGCGACTACTGATTGACAAAATTTGCAACTTTTTTCACTGACCGGTTAAAGAAGTTCGCGATTTTCTGCCGCGAGCGACTGCCGAAATTCGTGGTTTTATCGACTAATAGGCAATTTTTGTGATATATTTCAATGACCGATTGAAGAAATTCGCGAATTTTTGCCGATATTGATCGAAAAAATTCACCTTTTTTTGCCGCGAATTTCCGTATTTTCTAACTTATTACCGTACTACCGTATTTTAACCTACATTTCCGGAGAAACTCCGGAATTTCCGGAGATGTTGGCATCTATGCTTATAACATTTTAGTTTTTTTTAATCAATTGATATATTAAAAAATAGTGATTATCTCTACAACCATTTTCACAAGTCTCACCATTCCATAATAATGTGCAACGTTTTAAGTCTACCATTATTCAGATTACATAAGAGAATCATAACTGTGCATACCTTTAAAGGAAATGAATGTGCTACTTGTGGCTGATCCTCCAAAATATTAACAATAAATAAAGCTTCATATAGCTTCGGAGCAAGGCAAATACTTGAAGAAGAAGCCTAAAATAAAGCATAACAAAAGCTTATAATGATAATAAACAAATGGTTAATTTTAACAATTATTAAATTTTATTAAATGTGCATTGTTAAAAAAGTTCTCATTAATGAAATTTTCCTGAAAGGTCATACAACATTGAAAATTACATTGCTGAATCACATTTTTAAATAACTGCATTAAAATGAGAAAAAAATGTTCAATATGAAATAATGTTTATGGTAAGAAAATATTTACTTATTAGAAATATGCTCAAAGGATTTGCAAAATATGCAGTAAATCTTTTAAAGATAAATTCATTAGTTTTCTTAACATCAGCTCATCGTATCAAAAAGGCAGCAGTGTTTCATATTTCAATACAGAATGAAGAATTTATGATTTCATGTTATCTATTTATATAAAATCCAAGTCCCTCAAAATTCTGGTTAGACCGCCTCCATTGATCGCAGCCATGTTAGGCTTCCTATGGAGAAATCGGTATCAGCTTCAACAATGAGTAATTATTGAAAAGTACTAATGGGATGGCTGCCAAAATAGCACCAAATTTTGACCAATTTGGCAGTATTTCACCAAATTTGGTGACAAAAATAATTTGTCATATACGAAGCCAACTTGGCGATAGCTGACTAATTTGGCAAAATTCCCATTAAAACCCATTAATCTTTCATAATCGAGCTCACTGCAATTTAATTTAAAATCTGCACATTTAAGATTTTTTCAAAATTGATGGAACATAATAAAAAGTGTAATACATGGAAACGTACATCTTTACATCTTCACCCCGATGCTGCTAATTAAATAACTGCCACTAGACGGCGTTGTACTATCTGAGCGTCTAACTGCCAAAATTTAATGTGCTTTACACAGCCGGATACAGAAATTAAATTCTCGATACTTTTCCAGTATAGGAGAAACGGTGAAATAGAGAAAGTTGCATTTGCGGAGAAGGAAATTTGGCAAGATATTTTCTGGCAACCTATTCATTGTTTCATTCATATACACGCACATTTTCCCCAATATTTATACAATTTATTTAATATAAGGAAACCATTTATCTAATTTTATTGAGAAACAGAAGTAATTTGAACATAAAAACAACAATGATATACATTTAATTAAAAAAATACATATAAATAAACAAAAAAAATCATCAAGTTTGTTTTCATCGTTGCTTTTATCATTTTTGGCACTGATCTCACTTTCTGATGACCAAATTCCTCCAAGCTTTTTAAAAAAACACCAATGCTCCTATAGTGGAAAGTACCAAATTCTCTATTATTTTTCACTATCTGCACCATACTTTGTACCATATGCAGAGGGAGAGGATGAAAAGTTTAAATATTAAATTTTCTATAAAGCACTATAAGACTAAAAAAGAGCTATATGGCTAAAAAAATTAAAATAAATGTATTTTTTTTAAAGACTTGCTTTCATTAACTTTCGCAAAAATGTAGAAAATAATTTTAAGGTTAGAAAAGAAATTGTTTTATTTTCTCATGTCCAAGGAAAAAAAATGAAAGTGTAAAAAAATGAAAGCATGGATTATATATATATATATGTATGTATTATAATATCATAAAAAACTTAAACAAATAGACCGGGAGGTGGCTGACAAACCATCATCTCATCAAGTTGACGGCTGAAATACTAAGATTAGTTAAAACTCAATTCTCACATTAAAATATAACTGGTCTGCCAAGTCATATCTTTGCAGAAATAACCAGCAAACACAATTTTAGTGGTTGACTGGTAAGTTTACCATTGTGTTTTCCTGCTCTCAGTCCCTCGTGTTTTCATACATTTGTGCGCAGGAAAACACAATGATAAACCTACAGATCAACCACTAAAATTGGGTCTGCAGGTCATTTCCACCACGATATAACTTGGCAGTGCAGTCGAATTTTAATATGCTAATCAACTTCTTTCTAATCCTGGAATTTCAGCTGTCAACTCGATGAGCTGATTGTCTGTGCAGATGCCTCCCAGTCTAAAAAGTTAAATTGCATTGCTGCCCACACTTTCATTTTTTTTTTTTTTTTTTTCTTGGACGTGAGAAAATAAAACAATTTCTTTCTTAGACCAAAAATAATTTTCTACTTTTTAGTGCATTTATATACATATATATTTTTTCTACATTTTTCTGAATATTAATGAAAGCATGTCTTTTTTTTAATTTACATTTATTTTATTTGAAATGAATGAAATAAACTGATGTGAATGAAATTTCCAGTTATAGTCATTTGTAATGACGAGAAATAGGTCACAAGGACAAATTACAGGCAGACTGTATTTAAAAGAACCATTTTTTTCTCAAGAATATATATGTAAGTATTTCAAGATGTAAAGAGGAAGGGCAGTTAAAAATTTATGAGATATTGAAGAGCAAGGTCAACTTTTAAATAATGAAAGAGTTTTTACAAAAAACATCGTATATCCTGAACGTTTGTAACGAAGTTTAAATTTATCCTTAAATTGAATTTTTTGTGTTTCCATTTTCACATTGTTTTTCATAAATGTGCTTCGTTTTTAAAATGTGTTATTTTCATCTATCACTATGTAACAAGCTAGAAAAACTCATATTCTTCCACATGTGTTGTATATATCTTTATATTTTGTTTTCCGTCTTTTTTGACGGGTTGTCTTTCTAGTAAAATATAAAATCTTTAATTTTATTACTGTGAGAATTCTGTTATATTACGCAAATTTTTATCAATGTTTAATAAAAAAATAACGTTTGTAAGGTAGGAAATTGTCTTCATTAAAATTAAATTTGACTGTAATTCAAAATTTACTAGAAGACTAAAAAATAAAAACTTCTCAACTTTTCATATCAGACAAGAATAAGTACACCCAAAATGCTTTAAAAAAAGGGAGAAAGAAAAGAAAAAGGCAATACAAGGCATAACATAAAGAAGAAATATATGAGGAGGAGGGGACAAAGTAAACATAAAACAGAACAAAAGTAGAAACAATAATGAAAAATGCAGAAAAAAATAAGCAGGGAGTAAAATTTAAACTTTTAAGTGGAGGAGAAACTGGCCTCTAGTGCTTGTACAATGCAATGTAAATCAAGGGGATCACATATTGTTGGTAAAGAGAAAGGCTAGAAGTACTATTTTATTTTCTCTGTCTTCAGTGCATTTCATACAAAATTTCTTCATAAGAAGAAAAAAAAATGCCACATGTCACAGGTTTTTGCAATTAGAGACATCTGGCAGTTTTCAGGAACATTTTCTGAAAATTGCATCATATTATTTAAATTCCAACTACTTAATAACTTTCTAATTTAACTTTGAACTCTTTTGGGTGCTGAATCCATGCTTACAGATTAAAAACATTCAATCTTCCAACCCTAAATACCCCAAAATTGTTTCTGCCTACACTTTTAACCCTTTAAGTGCCCTGCAGAATTTTCCGTTCATGTTTAACAATTCATAAAATAGTAGCTATGAAAAGTTTTGGTATGAGATTTTTTATTTGATAACCTGACATATTTAGTAATCTTGTTCACTTAAAAAAATTAGCTTTAATATCAATTTTGTAACAAATCAGCCTTTGATTTCAAAAGTTACGTGACGGAAAAACACAGTTAGGCTGCTTAAAGGGTTAATGCTGTTATGTATTATGCATAAAAAAGTATGCTAGATATAAAAAACAAACATGATTTTTATTTAGTGATGCAGGAGTTTAAATAGAGTGAGGAAAAACCACATACAGATTTTTAAGGATGGATTAAAGTAATTCATTTACAAGGATTAAAAAAAAGAAAAAGAGAGAGAGATGGCTATAAAAAATAAAATATGAAGATATAAAAGAAATATAGTGCAGTTTTATTTATTCTCAGATTTTACATTTTACTAAAACAAATTTAATATAAATGCTGACTATGCTGTGAAGGACTGAACATTATAAGACTTTGTGTGGTATTTGACCCTTAACTGCCAAAACTCTCTATTTTTTCATAACACATTGGCTAAATTCATTTTATTTACATGAATAAATAACTTCATTTGTGACTTTCATAATTTTTTTTAGATCAATATGCATGCTGCATTTTATGAGTGGCAGTCTCACACTCTGTAATTTTATAAGGAGGGGATTTCACAGTTTTTGGCAAGAATCCAACTATCCTGCTTGAATGTTAACTTTTGACAGAGATAGAAAATGGGGGGAAAAAGGAGGGAGAATACATTGAATCTTTTTTATTCTAGAGTCTAAAGTTTATATTAATAAAAGGGAGTCTTTTTGTTTTGTTTTTTGTCTGTGAGCATACATGCACAATGACTAAGGAAATCTATTACACATAGAGGTCTGCAAATTTGGTTCTGAATGATAGACAGGACTGAGTGTACGTGAGACTCCAATTCAATTCAATATCATAAACTGGAGAAGTATTATTTTGCATTTGATTTTGGAATGCTGAAAGTAATTGTTGCTTCATAATAACTCTTTTTAATTTTGAAAGACTAATTTCCTGTTTTCAATAATTAAAAGTTTTAATTTGTGAAGACATTTTTAACTGTTTATTTTCATAACATTGATTTTAATTAAATCATATATTAACAAAGTGCCCCCTGTATAATGATAGCCATATTAACAATCACTAGTATGATGCCGAAGGCAGTGGGGGTATTACCACTAGGTTTGTTTTTATATTCTATTTAAGGTCTCTGGATCCAAGCAATGTCTGGTGGGTCAGTTAGTAATACATAATCAAAGGCATGTAACTATGACTTAACAAGTGAGTTAAGAAAATAAAAGTCTTATTATTAATAGTAAAGTTTTATAATAAAATAATACAAAGTTTTGATTATTTAACTAGAAATGTTTTAGCAATTTCATTATATAAATCAGATCTTAAATTTGAACACCTATACAAGTTTAGGTGATAACAAGAATATCAAATACATGATTGATTTAGACACTGAGCACAGCAAATTATTTTAATTCCCAATAGCAGAAAATTCTCCAAATGTCTGTGACAGATCTTTCAGGGACTGGAAATAATCTGCAGGTGAAATGTTACAAATAAACCTTTAATTAATCATTTACTTTTAATGTCTTTAAGCATTTTACTCATTTTTATTAATAATAATCTTAAGTTTTAGTAATAAATAATAAAGAACTAAATATAATATAAAGTTGGAAAAAGATCCAATGGAAAAAAAAAATCTGCAAAAGGGAAAAAAAAAATCTGCGATGCACGTCACCCGTCTGGAACTTTCTGCTACTGGGTTTTCATTTAACTGGCTTTAAGAAAGCATAAGTATAAGAAATATAGGAAAACAAAGACAACATTATCAAACATCATTCACCAAAGTTGTCAGTTAAATTTGAGAAAAAAATCTACAATAAAGAAAAGCAGTAAATATCCTCATATTTATTTATCATGTATATATTATATAATAATGTATTAAACAATTACATTTTAAATCATGAATTCAAATTTTTTTAATGCAGAGCTTAATTTCTAACAAAAAAATGTACCAAAGCTCTACTTTTCTGCAATAATAACAGCCATAGTGTATCCTCCTCCTCCATCCACTCAAACTGTGCATATTTGTATTTCATACATTATTTGTAAATTTTAAAGCAATTTCGTCTTTTACAAAAGAAATTTTTTTTTTTTTTTTTTTTTTTTTTTTTTTACTTTCTAAATCCAATTATACGTAATAAAACCTAATAAATGAACAGAGCAAAAATATTAAATCTGGAGTGAGAAATTTTCAGAAAATCCTACTTGTCAAGATTTTCTTTATATAAACTAACAAAATACAACACTTGCGGTGGGCTTCGGTGTGCAGCATTTATAAGCTCCTGTGGGTTCCGACTTATATTTAAATATTCACTAAAAAAAAAGAAGTTTTGCAGGTGCGCTCCTATGAGCTTCAGCGCAAATTAAACACCACATGGAGCTAAAAAGTTGATCAGTAAGAATGTTTTACAAACACAAACAAAAAACAGCAAGTACATATAACACGACCTTGAGTAAAAATGGCAGATGGTTGCAGTTAATTCTGATGCTCCTCGTTGCTGTTCGGAAACCACCGAGACAGGAAACAAATGAGCCTGCACTTGCGAGAGTTAAATAGGAATAGGCTCCAACATGAGCAACATGCTATATCACATATAGAAGTGCTTCGATAGGAAAGGAACCAAAGGATTGGAAATGGGAGAAAAAGGAACAGATAATTTAGGTTTCACTTTTTTGGAACAGCTGTTCCGTAAGGCTCGAGAGCGTACTATTTAGGAGCTCCGGTGAATTTTGACTAACATTTAAATATTGACTAAAAACAAAGAAGTACTGAAGCTGAGTTCCGGTGCAAATTCAGCACTGTTTGAATGTAATGAAATGCATAATAATAAGCTAAATAACAAAATATTTTTTCTATCACCCTACCCCCCCATCTCCCAAGAAAATATATGATTACAAGTTTTCCTCATAATTTTGAATTTTTCTTAACGGTAAGCTTCAGAAATTCTAAGCAATCACAAAATCCCAAGTTAACATATGAGGAATTTTTTTTAAAAAGAGCCTCTCATTAGCTAATTTATTTAGAAAAAGTTAAGTTTTCATCATTAAAAAGCAGATGTATGATACTAATATATTACACAAAAAAAAGTCCCCTTAAATGTTAAGTGTATTTATACAATATTTTTTTTAATTTATTGTCTCTTTAAACAGAAAAATATTTTGTGATCTGTGAGGGAAGGGGTGACTATTGATAAAGAATACAATTTTAATTTACATAAGCATTTTTGGATACTGACGCAAGAATGAGGGGAAAAATTACTTTCTTTAGCCTTTTTTTTTTTTTTTTTTTTTTTTTTTTTTTTTTTTTTTTTTTGGTAATAAGCTTCAGGATTTAAATTAAGTATGGGATTGATTTATGCCCAAAATTTTGATATCCTTAGCAAGTGAATTTCAGACTTCATGACCAAATTTTTTCAACAATTCTTAAAGAATTTGCTTTTCTGGAACAATGATCAAGTGGGAGAAGCGATGCAATGACTAATGTAAAATTTGAGCCAGAAAAGCTGTATTAAACCCAACTGTTAAGGGAGCATAAAGTTTGGTAAAAAAAAAAAAAAAAAAAAAGGTATATCAAGCTAATTTAAATAACACAGTAAAATAAATGTAATGTTAAAGACAATTTTTCTTTCTCCTAAAGAGTTCTACAAGTACTCCCCCATCATTTGCAAATGCTAGTATGTAGAATATAATATGCCATCCAAGAAAAAGTTTAATTTCAAATATTGAATTTTAATTTCTAATTGCATTATTATCACTTTTATAATTCTATTGTCTACATTAAAGAACTAAAAAGACAAGATAAAGAGAAATGCAGCTATTCTTCTCAACTGCATATAAAATTTAAATAGTGTTAATCATATTTTAATTTAATTTTAAAAAGTTAAGCAAATGGACAATGAAAAGAAAATACTAACCTGCTTTCTCACAGACTTAACATAGATAATTCTCTCTTGAATTGCTTTTACAGATAAGTCTGCTTCTGTGCTATCTGAATTGGTAAAAGGATAAAAAAAAAATGGAAGTATTTTTCTGATAATATAAACTGATAAAATATTTACTTAAAAATATCAGTTATCATAATATCATATTTACAGACTTTAAAGGTTTAAAACTTAGACTTTCAAAAATGGACAAAACTGCAATAATGTTTGTATTTATTGACTAAAGCATTGGTACACACTACGTTGCTTGCATGTGGCCATGTAAATTGGGCACATAATTAAACACACACACATACATATCATTCACACACACACATATATATATATATACATACATATGTGTATGTGTGTAACGACTTGGTATTAGAAATAAGTGAGGGATAAGTAATTGGACTTGAGAACCTCTTTGTGGACCAAACTCGTTTATTTATCCATTTTGTCATACAGGCCTCTTTGTGATTTCGATTGGAAGCCCTGTGAGCCATTTATGTTAATTCTGGCACTTACATGGCTGTAGGTTAAGCAGGCTTTTCAAATTTGCAAAATCTACTGATTTTCGTACAAGTTCATGCAAATATTTTGGTGTTTGTAATATTTTCCAGCAGAGGGCGGAGGTGTCAATCTGGGGAAACATTTAATTTAATTGGTTAATTAGCTCATGATTGATATCTGAGATTTTGTGACGAAACCAGGCTTGGCTGAGACTCAGGAACATCACTAATCACAAATGCTTGCAAGAAGCAGAAAACTCAGCAATTTTTATCTTAAAGATCGCATGAAACTGAAGTAAAAATGTAATAAATGTGGGGCTGGTAAACAAAGTTACCAGGGGCAAAATGGGTTTTAAAGATAAAATTTAAAGTTAGAAAACTTGGGGATTGTAATTTAAATTTTGAAATTTAATTTGAATTTTGGATTTATTTATTTTTTTTTTATCCATTCATATGTGTATATATATAATTATATATTGTAAATTGTTATTTTTAATTGCAATTATTTAAAACAATCTGATACAATAAACATACATGCTTCTATAAAAAAAAATTTTCCTGTTAATAATCAGAACAGAATATTACAAGCATTATAGCTTTTCATCTCGCATTCAGGAACTTAGATAATGGATCTTATTCACCATACCATTAATTTTAAAATGTTAACATTCGTTAAAACTAGTAAATCAGGGGCCTCAACGTCAATTTTGAAAGATATTTTAATTATCTTACTTCATACAATATCACACAATATCCTGAAATCTGCAGTTTTATAATGTTAGATTATATGTATATTTCTAAACATATAAGATTTCCTAAAGATTGAAAAAATCTTAACTTTTATGAACTGTTATACTGAACATGATTCCTTGCAATTATGTACTTCAACTGCTTTATTATTTGAATTATTTAGAATTAAAATGTACTCTTCAGGGGTAGCTATTTTATATTTTATTTAAACTTTTTTATACAAAATCTTATACGGAATTGGGAAAGTCACAATGAATGAAACATTTTAATAAATTTTCTTTTCCTCATATGTTATGAAACAGAGTTGCTAGGCAACAGGTAAAGTAAAAGAGAAAAAAATAATTTTGAATGCAAAAATATAAAACTAAAAGAATTAAAATGTTTATATTTTTCGAGCAGATGCACAAAATTCCATCAAAAAGTACATAGATAATTTAGAATGTCTGACATAGGTATTAAAAATTTTTTATACTAATAGGGGTAATTTAAGACCCTAATTGGGAAATTTTAACATCCAAAATTTAACATTTAAATCAATTATACAAATATGACATTTTTTTTAAATGAATGGTAATTTTTTTTTAATTATCTGATTTACCATATGTAATATCGTTTGATACCACATATATTTGATATTCTTTATAAGTACACTTGACTAGGTAACACTTGGCTAATTATCATGTATTAGGCTTTTCATCTAAATTTAAACTTCACCATTTACTTCAATGTAACGGTCATCCGTTGGAACGATCTGTGTCTTAGCCAATATCTATCTCCCGTCGAAAACTTTGTGAATGAAAAACGTGAGCTCTATCACTCTTTGCCTGCTCGACATGACCAAAGACCAAATGTAAAGACCAATTTTTTTTTTTTTTTTTTTTTGTGTGTGTGTGTGTGTGTCAGTGGGTCACTCCCAGGACACCTGTGTGCCTTCTCTTATCTCCCTTAAAATCTGCTTTTGAGCTACAAGTAATATTTTTCATCTTTTGAACGTGTGTTTATTGTGTTGTACGCACATTTGTACTTTATCACAAGAATCTTCAGTTTTATTTTTAAAAATGCAAAAGGCATTTTCCATCTGCTTATTTTATCCGAAGTTGCAGAAAGGAAAACATTAATACAACCAATCTCTATTGTACATAGTAAAGCATTATGACGTAAAAGAAAATGAGAAAATGTTCTATATTTGTCGAACGAATGAATCAAATATAACCAAAAGCTATATGGCTAATTTCGGGTATCTCACCAACGCATCTACCAAACATCAAGATAATTGGATGATTTTTGCCACAATTATCAATATATTTTTTTAAGAAATCATCTGGTGAACTTTCAAAATAAAATCAGAATATTAAATTAGCTTTTCATTGATCTCATTTAGTGTCTTTTGTAGACAATTACAAGGTTTTAAAAGATATATGTTACATTCCTTTATACTTTTCTCCAACAATGTTAAAAAGATTCATGATCATGCAAAAAATTGTTTTTATAATTTCCCAGTAGCAGAAAATTTTCCAAACAAAAAAAAAAACACGTTTTTTGTTTTTTTTCTAAAAAAAAAACATGTTTTTTTCCAACCCTGATTTATTATATGTACCACCCAATTAATTGAATATTTACTGAACTAAAATTGCCAATGTACATAAAGATAAACATTTTTGTATTTCATCATTTAACAGATTGTAATATATTTAGAACAAATCAAACATTAAAAATATATTTCATTTTTTTTCCTAGTCAATTAAATGCATTTTTTATAAAAATTTAAAAAACAAATTGCATTATTTCACCATTATTATGATTAACATATATATATAAATTGAAACAAGATTAGTAAGTTATATTAGTTTAAAAATTTCAACAACAAAAAATTATAAATTTTCATGACAAATTCATAAATGTAAATTCAATCTTTTAAGTAAATATCAAAAAGTTCAAAGCTGCTGAATTCATAATTCTAGTTGAATTCTGTAACGCGCCAAAAATATAAAATTAATTAAAAGATAGAAAAAGCAGCAACATAAGATCGAACCCTCGCCTTCTAGACAGTGCGCAAAAATGCTACCTCTGTGCCACGAGGACAATATACAAGAGATTAATAGGTATTTGAAATATATTTTGAACTTTATCCCCAATGTCTTGTAAACTAAGGTCCATTTGAAGAAAATCTTTCACCAGAATACTTAAGGATATGTATGACCCCTACAGCATAGTTTAAAATCATTAAAGCACCATATTTGGTAGTAATCCCCTTGTTAGTTAACTTTCATGTTGTTCAAGTATGTTGAAATTTTCTCCAAAAGCATGAAAGTACTTAGTTGTTATAAGAATAATTGGTACTTTTCGGTTAGCTGGGCGCCAGTGTTATATATGCATACATATATACATATATATTTACATATATATATACATGTGTGTGTATGTACATATGTATATATGTAAATGTATGTGTATATATATGTATATATATATAACACTGGCGCCCGGCTAACCAAAAAGTACTGAATAATTTTATTTTACTTTTTTATTTTACACCAGTGATAAGCATTAAAATTTTTGTAAGAACCAAAACCTGGTAGAGAAGTCAGCTCACATACTCACATCCATGTTTTTGCAGCCATATGTCATTATATACTAATTATTAACCCCTTAGCAATGTCATTAGGCTCCCTTTCTCCCAAGATAAGAATAGTAAGAATATAATGGATATATATTTAAATGTCTGGTATGAAAATGACAGCAATTTGGCTTTCACTATAAAGAATTAAACATTGCATAAATCAAATTGCATTTCAATAAACAAAAATATTGTTTGTTTGAATTGCCCAAACTGAGTTCAGGTGACACTGGTTAGGGTTAAAACATAAATATTAATTGCTGAAACCTCAATTAAAGGCTTACTGTATAGATGAAAGATTTATGGTGTTTTTCTGTATGTCCTGCGATAATTGTGGCAAAAATCATCCAATTATCTTGATGTTTGGTAGATGCGTTGGTGAGATACCCGAAATTAGCCATATAGTTTTTGGTTATATTTGATTCATTCATTCGACAAATATAGAGCATTTTCTTTTACGTCATAATGCTTTTCTATGGTGCAATAGAGATTGGTTGTATTAATGTTTTCCTTTCTGAAACTTTGGATAAAATAAGCTGATGGAAAATGCCTTTGCATTTTTAAAAATAAAACTGAAGATTCTCGTGATAAAGTACAAATGTACATACAACACAATAAACACAAGTTCAGAAGATGAAAAATATTACTTGCAGCTCAAAAGTAGATTTTAATGGAGATAAGAGAAGGCACACAAGTGTCCTGGTAGTGACCCGCTGACACACACACAAAAAAAAATAAAATTTGGTCTTTACATTTGGTTATATTTTTTTACATTACATTTGGTTTGGTCTTTACATTTATGTTACACTTGCAGATGATTTTTACATTTTTGATTTTGATTAAATTTTTAAGAATAACCATTTATACAACTGGTCAAAATTTACATATGAGAGTTACTGCTTTAATATTTTATTATTCTTTAAGATATGCTATTGGAATTATCGAATCATAAATACATTTGGAAGGTTCAATGTGAAAAACATTTTGTATGAATTACATAAAAAAATTATAAATTTTCATTTAAAATACTATAAAGTAAAAAAAAAAATTTAGTTCAGAACAGTGTTTAAAATACAAAAATGCAAAGAATAATAAATAAAAATATATATGTATATATATATATAATGATAACTGGGATCATTATATGGTGATTTTAGCAACTGTAGTTTTAGATTCGATGCGATAGTAGATGAATAATCTGAAATAGTAGATGTAGGCAACCTTTAATTATGATTACTCATTTAAGCAAGCAGGTTGAAAAAACATAGTGCAATGTTATTCGTAACTGTAGTAATCTGAAAAGAAAACTGCAGGTGTAAGTAGGTACGAATATTCGAAGTGGTGGCAGTCATCGAGTGATAATCCGGCTAAATCGTCCAATGTAGATTTCCCATAGTAATCGAAACAAGGCAGGAATAAGTTCAACTCTCTTGGAATAACTAGTAGCATAGCAGCTTTCACAAATAGTTGGAGTCTAATCACTGCTTTATCATAGTCAAACAATGTCAAGCAAATAGCTTTAAATAATTATTAGAGGTAAACAAGATTTGAGATAAAAACATATCGGACGGTGACTAGGGGATGGTTTTTTACAAGTGGAAATTAGACCAAAATCTGTGGAAACATTGCGAGCATCTCCTTTTTGTTCGTTTAGCATAGTAATACAAATATGATGTAGGTTGCACTCTCAACCAAGTAATAATTAAGAATACCATGCCATGGAAAGAGGGCTGACAGAGTAGTGGATGAATTTGAAGGTAAAAGGAAAACCCCGGAATAAGCACAAAAAAGTAAACTCTTGGAAGGGAAAAAAAAAAGACTGCTAAAAAGAACATTCTAAAAGAAAAAAGATCAGAAATGGAACATTTAATTTAAGAATACTAAAAATGTAATATTTAAGTAAATTAGACAAGAGAGACATTAAATTAAAGGGAATTTAACAGAATTAATGATAGAGATTATTTAAGAATAAGGATTTAGTGAATATAGAGTAGTAATTTAGAATAAGATAGGGAAATCACGGAATTAGATCTAATAATGCAACACACACACACACACACACACACACACATATATATATATATATATATATATATATATACAGTGAAACTTCCTTGAACGGTCACCTCTAATCAACGTCAACCTCCGAATACCAGCCACATATTGATGGAGCCAAACACATTCCATAGCATTAACATTAATACGAAGCTGATAAGGAATTCTGAACAGTGGCCTCTCAAAAGTCACGAACACAAATTTTTTAACAGTTTCTGGTACAATTTCATATTTATTTGCAAACCAAAATTTGAAGCAGATCAAACAAAGTTTACAATATGTCAACAAAATGTTACTTAATCTCTTGAACACTTAATCCTTTTTCAAAACTAGACATAGAAAATGAAGGCAATAATGATGGGCAAAATTTAGATAATATTCTTAGAACAGCAACCATAACTAATATGAACGCCAGTAAGTTTGTGTGTCTGGACAAAGATTTGGCAGTTACTGCTACATTTGATTCATACAGCAAATGGTGGAAGATAGGAGAGAGGAAGAGAAAAGTGATGCAGAAGGGGATATGGAAGAGATATAGAATCACGTAAAATCTCCAGTATTAACATATATACCAAATTTTTTACGAAGCTTCATGAAATCAAAAATTTTGCATTAAATCATAATGATGATGAGTTGTACAGCAGAACAATTCATACTATTATTTCTTTGGAGAAAGATATTTGCAGAAGGAAAAGCAACTGCAAGTCATTGATTTTTTTAATGTATTAAAACAATGAGGATTAATTAAAATGACTGTGTATTTCGATTTAAATTTATGTAATTATGATTTTTTAAAAATGAAACCTCTGAATAGCAGTCACTTTTCATTGGTTCCACTGGTAACCGTTATTCAGAGGTTACACTGTATATATATTCTAGACAAACATAAATTAGTTTGGATTTTTGTCTGTAGAAATATTAGTTTAAAAATTGCAGAAAAAATATAAATTCTTATAAAGGATTAAAAAAATGCAAATGTAATTTATTAGGAAAATATCAAAATGTTCAAAGATACAGAATTCGAAATTCTGCTTAAAACTTGTAACATGTTAAAAATATAAAATTAATTAAAAAAGAGACAAGGTAAGATCGAATCTGCGCCTCTTTGACAGCATGCGAGAATGCTACCTCTACAACATGGGGACCACATACAAGAGATCAAACTAATAGGTATTTGAAATATAATTGAACTTTAAGGCTACACAGTACCCTTTTTCAAAAAAAAAATTGGGAGATAGTTACATTAAAAATAATTAATGACTTTGTTTGAGATTATAAAATTAAACTGATTCTGGTAAAAAAAATCATTTTAACAACAATCACCGTTTTTTTTTTTTTTTTTTAAGTAAAAATTTTTTGAAGAATTTGAAGTTTTTAAAAACTTTTATAACATTTTTAATTTTTAATATTTTTTAGTTATTTTAAGTGACTTATATTCATTGGATTATTGGGAACAAAAGTTAGTATGGCATTAAAGATGTAACTTTTATTTAAAGTTTTATTTATTTTTGTAGTGCAAAACCTGAAAAAAAAAAAAAAAAAACACGAAAATTTTGGAAATATTACCTTTGACATTTAAAAAAAAATAACTATAACTCTCAGACCTAAAAAAAATAAAAAGATGAAATAAATAATATAGCGTCACTTAAAATTTTATATCATTATTTTTAAGTTCCATATTTAAAATTCTTATAGCAATAAGATAAAGTGCTGCGTCACAAACTTTTAACCCGTTAAGGGTTTTTTGAATTGATATTCCAATTACACCATATTATTTCTACTACATTTTGTCAAATTTTCTCAAACTGGCGTTAAATTTGGTAAAAAACACTGCATGATATAAACAAAAATAATTGCAAAAATTTTTTAACTTTTTAAAAAAATCGATATATTTCCATGAATATATGTTCTATTCTTCCACAAATGAATACATATATTGTACACTTTCCATACATACGTAAGCTATAGCGATAGATCATTTTGTGCACTTTATTTTACAGGGTGATCCCAAACATTATTTTTCTTTGATTTTTTGTTGGCCTCTTAATTAAAATTGGGAGAGTTACAAGGTCTGGGCAATATGTTTCTTTGGCTTTCTAGATTTCCTCAAAAGGCAGACAGACTGGTTGCCTTGGTGACTAATCGATATAAAACACTAATTTTAATATAATAAAAATCATTTATTGTCAATTCTTAATTTAACATATCAATGATGTTTAATCATTTTTTTCATGACTAAAGATATTAATTAAATTTAAAATACTATTTCTAATGAGCATATGAAAAAACAAAAACACAGTGATAAATAAATAACAACTCAAACACTATATCTAACCAGATGCAGGACTATCTGTAATACTTCCAGTGTTTTCCTTCACTTGTGCTCTTATACTAGCGAAAGAACCATAAATCATGTTCCTTACCTAAAAATTAATTTTAAAAGAATTAGTGTACATATATAAAAACTGAGATGCATATCAATCTATTTATATAAAATCCAAGTCTCTGTGTGTCCCTCACGATTCCGGTAGGACCGCCTCATTGAAATGAGTAATTGTTGAAAAAAAACTAATGCAGGTTTACCACAGTAGCGCCAAATGTTAGCAAACTTGGTGATAGCTGGCTAATTTGGCGAAATTCCCATTTAAAACCATTAATCTTTCATAAAGGAGGTCACCGAAATTTAATATAAACTCCGCTCTTTTAAGATATTTTTCAAAATCTATGAGTGAGAATTTAAAGTACATCTTTACATCTTCCTCCCGATGCTACTAATAAAATAACCGCCAATAGACGACACTGTACTGTGTGAGCTCCTAACTGCGCAATTTTAATGTGCTTTAGGTACTTTTCCAGTATAGGTGCCTTGACGAAAAAGGAAATTTGGCAACATATTTTCCGGGAACCTATCCACTGTTTCATTTTATATACACAGGCATTTTTTTTCGATATTTATACGATTTATTTAATATAAAAATGACGTTTCTCTAATTTTATAAAGAAGCAGATGAGATTTGTACATGGAAACATCAATAATATACATATAAAATAAACATATAAAACAAACAAAAACGCTCATCAAGTTTGTTTTCATAGCTGTTTATATGATTTGACAACAAATCTCGATATTTTTCCGTTATACGGACACCATTCCAAAATGAATGCTAATGCGCCAATTATTTCAAAATGCTAAAAGATATTTGTAATTTTATGCCAGCAGTTCAATATGAGTTTTATTTTATTGCTTTATTTTATAACAGTTATTTGTTCACTTACTTTAAGTATATACTTGTGAGTTAATAAAATAGTTCGTAAAAGTCTGGAATTTTCAAATGTTATATTTTTTAAATGCTCACTTTAGTATCGACAATGTTTTTCTTTTATTTTTCAAATGCTTCAATTCACGTGATTTTCATTTTGCGCCAACTATTCCGCTTGCCGACAAAGCTATCCGTATAACGGAAAAGAACCCAAATCTTACTTTCTGATGCCCAAATTACACAAAGCTTTTTAAAAAAAAAAAACGCCAAAGCTCCTACAGTGGAAAAGTACAAAACTGTCTATTATTTTGCGCTATCTGAGTTATAGTTTGTACTATATGTAAGGGGTGTGGAGCGAAGAGTTAAAAAATGAAATATTAAAGTTTCGGCACAGATGTCATATATGCCCATATTGGCACGATTTTTTTCTGACGCCAATGTCATATACACAACGGGTACTTAACTGGCGGCAAAGTGTCGTTATTTTGCTTGATATGGTAACCCGGATATTGTTGTTTATGCTGTTGATGTTTTCGCCAAATTGGCGTATATGACAACTGTGCCAAAGTTTCTATAAAGCAGTATAAGACTAAAAAATTAAGAATAAAATAAATGCAAAATAAGACTAAAAAAGAAAGAAAAAACACGCGTTAAGCATAGAATATAAAACACTTTCCAACACATCCTGAATGCTTTAACAAAACTTCGTTATTTGGGGAAATAAGATGTAATAATGTAATAAGTAAACATTGTAATGTAATAAGTAAACATTTTAGAAGACGCATAAAAATTTTTAAAAATAGATTTCAGCAGTTACCGTCCATAGCCAATAGTATCGTTATTACATGCCACTATTTAGCCAAAATTTAATTTAAACTACTCTTAAAACTACCGAAATCACATTTCCAGATATTATCATCCATGGACGGTTATGTAACCAATTCTTTGCGTGACCCTGTATATCATTTTATCTATATTCTACAAACATTTCTTAGTAAACAAAATGCAGTTCAGCGTAAAAACGCATAACTCCTTTAAAAACCACCTTTAAGCAATTTACTCTCATACTCAGTAACCCTTACGAATTCTTTTGTGTAGCCCTGCATATGAACTGTAGCATTTATACTCACAGTATAGTATGCATAAATGTAGTGAAACATAAAAGCGCATATCATAACTAAAAATGCATTTCTAGCAATCATTGCTTATGTACAATACTTCGGAGAAAAGTTGCTTTGCCAAAAAGAAGTTTGCCAACGTATTTTCTGAAGACATATTTACTGCTCCATACTCTCAAGCAATTTTTTCCATATGTATGCAATTTATTTAGGTAGTTGTTAGCTATCCCGTCGACCAGTTTCGCCAAATTATACAAATTGACAATTTTTATTTTAAAGAACGAAAGATCAATTAAATTAGCAAAACATTAATAAAAATACAAATATAACGTCGAATTAAAAATCACTTGATGACGTAACAGACACATGATCATGTTTAATGTCAACCATTATTGGCATTTGATCTTACAATTTGGCGACAGTAATTTGGCCGACGGGATAACTAACAAGTACCTTTATTTAATGTAAAAAAGCTATTTACCCATTTTTTTTTATAATAAATAGAAGTAATTTTGGCACAGATGTCATATTCACCCCATATTGGCGCGATTTTTTTCCGACGCCAATTTGGCGAAAACATCAACAGCATAAACAACAACATCCGGGTTACCATATCAAGCAAAATAATGACACTTTGGCGAGAGTTAAGTACTCGGTGTGTATATGACATTGGCGTCAGAAAACAAAATCGTGCCAATATGGGGCGAATATGACATCTGTGCCGTAATTTTTGCACAGATGTCATATACGCATCGGGGTTAGTGTGATTTTTCTCTGACGCCAATTTGGCAGAAATCTCGCTTTCGAATTTCAGTTACTTATATATTTTTTAATTATTTGCTATCATTTTGAAAAGGAAATAACTGTAAATAAATAAAACTTTGAATAATAACCATAGAAAAAAAAAACAGTTTATATAATTAAAAACAGAAAATAAAAGTAAATAAACAATTTATTAATAAATAAAAAACAATAGCCGGGTTACCATAGCAGGCAAAATAACACCATTTTGGCGCCAGTTAGGAATCCCGGTTCATATCTGAAATCTGTGTTGTAATTTGTATATATAAAAAAAAAAATATATATTTAGAAACGATTTTGGTAGAGATGTCATATTCGCCCCATATTGGCGCGATTTGTTTCTGTCGCCAATATCATATAGGCAACAGGTACATAACTTGCGCCAAAGTGTCGTTATTTTGCTTGATGTGGTAACCCGGATTATGTTGTTTATGCTGTTGATGTTTTCGCCAAATTGGCAACCGAAAAAAATCGCACCAATATGGGGCGAATATGACATCTGTACCACGATTTTTTTATGTATATAAGTGCATAGATAAACAAAAATAAAAGTTTATTAGATTTGTTTTCATATCTGTTTATATATTTTGGAAACATATCTCACTTTCTGATGCCGGAATTGCGCCAAGCTTTTTTTTAAAAATGCGCTATAATGGAAAAGTACCTAAATAAATAATTGACAGAAATAACCAATTATACAAACTAAAACTTTTATTTCGAGATCAAAGCATTGTTTTTAATTTCAATTAAAAATACATATATCCTTGGATAACTTTAGTTGAAATTATGTTCACAGCTTAATATTTCATTCTATAAACCTAAACAAACACAAGTGATTCATTCGTCGTGAAACATAAATTTTTTTAAAATCATTGAGGTAATCATTCACAAAGTAAGTTCTCCAACAATCAATGGACAATATTCTAATGACATCATAGTAGGTAAAATGGTGGCGGTATAGTTTCTTTATGGTTTGAAATCACAAAGATTTAATTTTGCAATGTCTCTTAGTTACATTATTTTATTGTCATATTTATGAGCTCCGAACAAAAGCATATTTTTTCATTGTTTAGTTATTAAAGACGGAAAAAAGTTATAAATGCATGATTTGAAAAATTTAAATAATTTTCTTTCTTAATAGTAAAAAATAACATCGGGAAATAACAGCGGGTTTAAGTTAAATAAGTTTAACTGTTTAGTTCTGTTGTAATACTCAAAATAACTGTATTTATTAGATTTCAGTAACCAACATCAGGGCCCGATTCATTTTTGAAGTTAGAGGAATTACAATGTCATTTCAGGACCTTTCTTTTGGAGAAGCTTTTCTAAATTTCATATATACATGGAAACTCTTCAGTGTTAGAAATGTTATTCTTAGGACTGACATAACATGAGAACGGCCTGCAATTTTACACAAGTTTTTGAAAACTACTTTATATCAGAAATTTTGCTAAAAACTGGTTACTTTTTTGTTATAGCGGCCCCCACTATTAGGATTATGACAAGTTGCAGCCAATTTCGCCAACGTCGTAACCAAGATCGTGAAGCACACACATATAATACCATATAATACCATTTCATGAAATCGTATACGATAATTTAATAGTTTTTACCTTACTTCAAGTGTGAAATTTATTTATTTTTAAGGCTTAACAATCTAAATTGTCCAATGTATGAATTTAAAAAAATGTAAACAAAGATTGAATAGACATGACCGCAAAGAGCCTCAAATCTGCATAACTCTTGGGACCAAACTGCGCAGATTAGTGTTCTTCTACTGTACACAGTTTTTCATAAATGTGTTTCGTTCTTTAAATGTGTTATTTTCATCTATCACTGCGGAACAAGCGAGAAAGCTCATATTCTTGCACATGAGTTGTATATATCTTTATATCTAAATTTCCGTCATTGTTGACGGGCTACCTTTCTAGTTAAAAAATAATAATTGAATGGATTACAAATTTAAATGTTACAGAATGTGGAAAAAACTATTAATGCCATTGATTACACATGTTCCTGAGCACCAATTCAACATAGGCCCTTCTTGCGACCTTAAATACCCCCTTCACTTTTTTCTTCATGCTGAGCATTGATAAGTAATAAAATACTAATTAGGTGGGTAAGGAAAGTAATATATTTTTAGAGTATTTTTCCACTATGCCAAATTGTATGCTAATGCACCATTTATTTCAAACCTGGCACCCTGACAGTGCAAAGAATTTTTATTGCAAAGCTTGCCAAACAATATGATTTGCTATTTATTGAATGTGAATCAATTTATTATTATTACAGTCGAACCCCGATTTAACGAATCGTTCGAGACTATCAACTTTGTTCGTTAAATTGAGAATATTCGTTAAATCGGGATAATCAAAGGAATATTTTTATACAACAGAACAAGTTAAAAAAAATAGCAATAAATAAGAAGAATCACTCACTTGATGTTAAACATTTGTTGCTTTAAGAAAACACTCCACATAAAAATTTATTCTTTTTTTTATGTACTACTATAAATCAAAAGCATTGGTAATTAAGAGAAAATCTCATTTATTCAAATTTTATTGATAAATTATAAGACATCTTTTGTAGATGTTTCTTTTCTTTGTTTTGATTTTATATTCCGAACTTCTTTATAGATTTTTTTCTGAAGCTGTGAAAGCAGTGTCATCAACATCATGAGCTATCAACTACCGTTTCAAAATATTAAAACTGCTAACTGCTTTTTTGAACGTTACATGCTTCATCTCTATTTCATCTTCTCTTCTTCATCCGATCCACACTAATACTGATTTAATAACCTCGGTGTAACGTGCATTTTTCGCATGCAGATATTTCTGCATCACAAGGTACATATTCAGAAAATTGAAAATCAGGGACATTGAAAATTTATAATAAATATTAGAAAATTTCTTCAAGTTTTCATTTTTTTTTGGCATCGAAAATTATTTGTTAAATCGGGATTACAAATTTGTTAAATCGAAGTATTTTTGTTCCATTTTCGTCGGGACCATAAAAAAATTCGCTAAATCGCGATTCGTTAAATCGGGGCTCGACTGTAGTTAATCATAACCTCACAAAAACATGAACATCTTCATTCAAAAAATGAAATGTTTACTGGAATGCTGAGAAGAGACATTTACAATTTGTTGCTTGCATTTTAAATTCAGTTTTATTTCATTACTTTATTGTATAATATTTATTTGTTCTTTTATTTTAAGTATATATTTGTATTGTTTTAATAAAATAATTCAGGAAAGCCTATTATTTTCAAATGTTACATTTTTTAAATGCACTTGCAAAGTACTCCTGATTTTGTTTTGTTTGTAGACAAAAATCTTACTTCCACTGCCAAAATTGTGTAGGAGGGTCAAATTTTATTTACTTTTATATTCTTCAAGGGAAATTCATTTTATAATTGAAGACCAGTAGAACAGTTGTTAGCATGTTACGCTAACAAGTTTGAAGTTCAACACTGGATTTGTTCAAGGTTCACTCAACCTTCCATCCCCTTTCTTGATTGACAAAATGAGTACCAAGCTTGCTTGAAGACTAAATGAAAAATTACCAACTCTAAACACAGAATAAAGTATTAACGCCAATTCAAGTGCTTGGATACGCATCTGGTATAATTTCTCGCTTCAGAAAATCCTGTGCATACATATTATTGCATTGCATGTAGAGATGGGAATGCTCGGAAAAAAACCCGGAAAAGTTGGGGAAAAAAACAGTTTTTTCCGAAGGGCTATTTTTCATTTTTTCCAAATTGGAAAAATTGAAATGTTATTGATAAAATAATGTAGTCAAAATTTTATAATTGCTACATTCTGATACTTTTATTTATATTTTTTTCATGTTTAGTTTCCCTCATGAAAACCTTAATATGGAAAATCTTATCTGTAAACAGAGATCTCTTTAGAAAGAACGCGAGTCTCTTAAACAGGATCCTTCACAGTTTTTTCTCCTCAAAACACATAACCTTTAACAAAATTCTTTTTCTTAAAAATAGACATTTCAGTATTTTTTTACAATCTCCAAATTAAATCCTTCACAAATGTAATGATTTTAGAATTAAAAAAAAGACCTGTTGTATAATAGCTGCAATAACCAATGAATCTATTATCTAGCTATTTATATGTACAAAAGACCATCTCAATAATGTCTAAATAAGAACTTAAAATATGATAATTTATAATTTACAAAATTCCGGTTACATTTTTTACATTTCATTCATAGTTTTTACAATTTCACAAAAACATGATCGTGTGAAAAAAAAATCCAAGCAAATCCCTACTAAGATAATTAAATGCAACTTCTCTCGTTAAAAATGAAAATTTATGTGCAAAAGTATTTCAATATTATACCAATAAATTAAAATGGTAAGATGGAAAATTTAATGTAAAATTTGAAACATGTAGTTGAAATTATGTATCATTTTTTTCTTTTCTTGAAATATAGATTCTTAGAGTTGTCTAAATGTATTTTCAAAAAATATAAATACATACAAACTTTGCAAAGGAAATGTAAGCAAATCTCTGAAAAATCTAGTTGAAAACAACTTTTAAACACATGGAAAAATCCACCTGTTTTAAAAGTTTCGTTTAAAAAAAGAAATACCGCTTTCAATATTAAGGATCTAAATCTTACTAAAACATAGTTTGGGTTTAGTCTGGAAAGCTGTACCAAAACTACATATACAGGAAATGAAAATTATAACTGTAAGGGGAGGAAGTAATATCATAAAATACCAATTTTTAAACAATGGAAGATTTGAAAATGATAATAGTATTTAAAGTAATACCAGAGCTACTATAATTCGTTTCTTATACACTGCCATCCTTTATGTATTTCAAAACCCGTACTATGTACATGAAGATGTACAATACAGTTTAAAACTGCTTGAAAACAATAGTGATATTGTTTGAAACTAAAGATTTTTTTAGTTGTTTTTTAAATTAGTTCTACTGATATAATTAAACAAGTTCTACTGAAAAATCATTTCAACAGACACATGATATATTACAAACACTGGTGTTAACCCTTAACGCTCAAATTAAATTATGGTTTAAAAATTCAAACTGCTTATTGGCACCACTTTTATGAAAAAAAAATACTTATGTTATTTAATGACAGGTAAAACGATACTAAAATATAGCCAATTTCACTATTTTATAAAACTGGTGGGAATCAAACAATCTGAGTAAAAGACACAGCCCGTGAATATGACGGGAGCGAGAATTAAAGGGTTAAATTAAGCAATAAAAGCTACTGGCAGAATTCTGAGGCTGAAAGGATAAACTTTTAAAAGCTGGCTTTTTTTCTCTCTCTATCTTTTTTAATAACATATTCACATGTAAAGGGAAAATAGTTTTTTTAGTGTGCATAAATATTGAAAAAGTTTATTATTGTATACTTTTTAAAAAAATATAACTATTTTTGAGAAACATTCATAAGAAATCAATTTTTCCAACTTTTCCAATTTTTCCAGAAAAAAACTGGAAAAAAACCGGTTTTTTCTGCCACTTCAAATTTTCCGGAAAATTTACATCTCTAATTGCATGCATTTTTAATTTGTTCATAATTACTAACCATTTGGAAAGATGGTTATTGTCCTCCGTCAGGGTAGGAAATCAAAAACATATCTGAAGCTTTTTTTTAGTTGAATCTGCATTTTATTTGTTTTCTGATTGGTCTATACAGTAATCTGTATTTTCCCTTTACTTTCAAATAGAGATGGATACTTCTGTTGCCACTATGACAAAAAAAAAGTAATAAAAACTACAAAAAAAATTAATAACTCAGAAACAATTTGAGATACAGCTTTCAAACAAATTGCATTTAAAAGTAGGGTCACCCTGGGTAATTCCTGGTCAGCAAGTTTCTGGGATAATTCCTGGTCACAGTCCTTCTTATGTTTTAAGAACGCTTCACCAAAATGAAAAAAATCATATAGGTATTCTGAACTATCCTCATTGGAATTTATTACTTAATTATGAGTTTATTGTTTATTTATTTTGGAAAAAAAAAATCTTTTTGAAATGGCTTGTAAAATTTCTGTAAAACAACATTGGCCTTAGTTATGATACATTTTTACAAAGATGCTTGTCAGAACTCAAATTTTAAATATTTTTCTTTTCTTTCTTTTTGCTTCAATTACCAACTACTTTAGCTATTAAAAAATAGTCTTGAAATTTTTTATACTATTTTAAATAATTTACAGAAGTTGGTCAAATATTACCCCATGTATCTGGGGTAAATCTTGGTCACTGGGGTAATTCCTGGTCAATGTTTTTATCATCATTTAATTCCTTTTTATTGTCATATTTAGTGATTTTAATTGTTGCAAACCCTTTGAGCATTAACTGCAACCACACTGTTTACCACATTTTAGTTAATTGTAGTTCTTAATAAAGTAGAGTCACCCGTGGTAAATCCTGGTCACTGTGTTTCTGAGAAAATTCTTGATCATTTTCGCTTTTGTTATAAAAATAACAATTTATGAAACTGTAAAAAAATCTCTAAGATACTTTGAATCCTTTGCTTTGAAATATATGCCTTAATTATTCATTTAGTTGAAATTAAATATTTAAAAAAAATTAAATTCAAAACTGCTACTCAAATTTCTGCAAAACATTAATCTTGATTTTGACACATTTTACAACAGATCATTGTCATTCTTGAAGTTTTAATTATCTTATTTCAACTAATGACATATCACAGTCTTTAAAAAAGATTATAAAATGTTCCTTTACTATATTAAACACTTTTAAAAGAAGAAAACAATAAGTGCTCAGAGAATAAGACACACTGTATGACTGAACAATTTAAGTAGAAATACTATCTCGTTGCAAAATGCCAAACTGCATAAAAATATACTTAATGCAATAGAGGAACCTAATTATTATGCTATGTATTATATTACAGGTCTGTATTGAAAATTTCTTGAAAAGGGAGCCGAAAACTTCAGCTGGCCTAAGCAAAATAAAATTGATAACAAACAAATTCAGTTATATTTTTTTATGGACCAATAAATTTGCAAATTATTAATAAATCCATTCACAATGGATACTAATGAAGTAATAAATACTGCTTATAAATGTTGTAAAAATGCATAAAAATTCTTTGACTAATTTATGTTTTGTAAAATGTACAAGAGTCTTTTGCACATCAAATAACTTTGTGTCCAAAACAAAGTCTATGCTTTATTATTCCACAATTATGAGATAAACAAAACTTTTAGAAGATTGATTCTATTTATTCTATTACTCAGTCATATAAAAATTAACTGTGTTACTTTATTTACATGAAAAAGGATGCTGACCGATAATTACTCCAGAAGTGACCAAGAATTACCCCATTTCCGGGGTAATTCTTGGTCATTTAAAAATTTTAATTATTTTAACTTTAAGTGCATATACATTTAACTAAGCATTTTATAGTATAGCCATCAGAGGGGGCTTATTCCACAAAAAAAAATTGGAACAATACCTTTAATAGTTTTTATAATAATTAGATGTTGATCCTTTTTGACCAGGAATTACCCCGGGTGACCCTACATTTTTTTCTCTATACGATGGTGTAAAAAGTAATATTGTGGGATGTTTAGAAGTTTAAGAATGAAATTTCATTTAAAATTGGTCCAGGAATATTAATGTTTAATCCATGGTGTACGTAATGTATGACCAGCTCCGTAGAAGTTAAAAAATTTACAGTACCGAAAAATGTAATCCATGGCATATGTAATGTATGATCAACTCCGTGTCCCATTAGCAAAAAATTCGCCAAGTGTCTGCAATAGATACTTCAGGGGCAGAAAATAATCTGCAGGTAAAATATTTTAGAATTGAAGCATTAATTAATCAAACGATCACTTACCTTTGTTATTATACATTTTATTAATTTTACTAATAATAATCTTAAGTTTTGTATTAAGTAATAAAGAGCTAAACATAATATAAAGCGAAATAAAGGTTCGATAGAAAAATAATCTGCAAACGAAAAAAGAAAATTTGTGACGCCCGTCTCCCGTCTCAAACTTTCTGCTACCGGGCTCCGTGCGATTTTTTATGTCTTAAATTTTAGTCTTTGAAAAAATCATTTTCCAAATGGTCATTGTAATTTGTTAAATTGCATTTTTTTTTAATTACTTTTTAGCTCATTTTCAGATTTTATGTGATATCAGTGTTCTATGTTTTTAGGTTGGTGCAAAAATAATGCATGATTTTTCAATTTGAATTTAAAACACTATAACTTTTTTCAAACTAAATATATTTAATCAAAGTGAGAGCCATTACAATCAATACGTTTTTGGCAACGAGAAATGAGCTTAATGATTCCTGTGACATAAAAGTTTGGGCTTTTGAAGGGGACAAACTCTCGAAAGGCGTTTGTGACAACATCTTGACTGATGAAAATTTTTCTCCTCAAGAAGTTGTCTAGGTATTTAAAGAAGTGGTAGTCAGTTGGCGAGATGTCTGGTGAGTATGGTAGGTGAGGTAGGGTTTCGCAGGCAAACACATGTAACTTTTGGAGGATCAAATGTGCGGCGTGAGTTGCTATGCAACTCGTGCACACCCACTTATTGAGTTTCTTCGCATTGGCAATTTGTTCTAAGTGGCAAGCAATACTACAATGGTCAACATTGAGTTTACTCTCAATTTCTTTCCAAAAAAACTCTAGATTTCGACTATTGCCTTTTTTTCCTCAAAAAAAAAAAAAAAAAAAAAAAAAAAAAAAATTATTGCTTTTTTTAGAACAAATCTAATATATAATATTTTCTCATTTTTGTAATTTAAGTGTTTCAAATTATTGGATATAAATAATTTCTACTTTTAACAGTCACCATGAGACATAGTGAGTCTACGTCATGTTTGTATGCATGTAGAATGCAAATTGCATGCGTTGATGCATAACATCTGGTTCTGGGGCTCTAAAGAGAAAACTTTAAAAAACTGTGAATTTAGCAAAGATACAATAGATTTAAAATATTCTATATTTTGCATGAAATATTTTCATTTGAGAAAATGCAGATTATTTACATCAGTTAATAACATAAAATTATCTTTAAGATTTCAGTCAAGCTGCAAAAGAAAATTTTCTTGATTGGCGAGATTATCTTTTAAGAATAAAAAAGAAACTCAAGATATGAAGTTAGTTGAATAAGAGGACATTTAAAAAGTGGGTGCTAATTAAGCACCTGTTTACTTTTAAGTAAAATGTGTAACAAGATATATTTAAAATCCTCTATATTATAATCAAACCCACTATTTGGATCTGGCAAGAAAATGGGGTTGGGAAATTGAGATAAGCTTCACTTGAGACATAATAGGAAAAAGTTTCATAAAAATGCCTAAAAAGATATAATTATTAATTTTAATTTAGACATTTAAAAGTAATGTGTATTATAAAATAGCTAAGAAAAAAACATTGTGTATTAAGTCTGATGGCAGTTTAAATGTTTTAGTGGATGACGACTTTTATAAAACTACTGTCCATTTTAAGATCAATGTTTTTAGTAGTCTAAAAAGCTCGTAAATAGGTATTTCTGCTTATTATACTGTCGCTTTTTTTTAAAACCTGGCAGTTTCAGAGGAGAAGTGTCAAATACTTCTTGAAATGTGTAAAGACTCTACTGCTAAATGTCAAATCATTACAGGAATTCTTTATTACTTTATCTTCAATAAAAGGCCATAATTGATCATGTAGTGCTCTAACAGAAAAATCAGACATACCAGATAATACGTATTTTGAACAGCCATGGGAAAATGTATTATATTCACGAAAATAATATCATATATTTATTTATAGTTCTAATCAAAAGAAAGTTTATTAAGATTTTCAAGGTATCAATGTTTCACTATGTAGAGCATTTTACTCTTGGAACATAATACATAATTGTTACTAAAAATGTTTAAATTTTAAATGATTTCAATTTTAAACGTAACTGATTGTAATTATTTAATTTAAATAATTTTTAAATGAAGTTATATTACTTATATATCCAACAATGTTTATTTTTATCAATAATGCATGTATATGTAGTAGGAAAAGATAAAAAAAAAAAAAAGAAAAAAGAAAAGAAAAGAAAGAGTTTAAAGCAAAAAAACAACTTTTAAAACAAATTTTCTTTTTTGGTTGAAAAAAAAAAACTTTTTTTTTTCCCAACCCTGCTTCTTAGTTTCGGCTGAAAACAATAACTAAAATGATATTGTCCAAAAAAAAAACCTTAAAGTAGGTAATTAATACGTATATAAATACACTCAAGTCTCTATATAACTCCATACTTCGAATTTCTCTATATAAAGAATTTTTAGTTGGAACGGTCCCCTTTAGCCATGATCTCATTAAAAACAGTCTCCATATAGTGAAATATCTATCTCTATATAACGAATTTTTTCATAAAATGCTCTTTATTTATTCAGTTTTAAAAAAGCTTCCAAATCACATGGAATCAATTTTACATCACTGATTCCTGATTTATCGTTCAGTGCTGAGTTTTTTTTAAATCTTACTTTTCTATCTTGAATCTCCTTGTTCTTTATGTCCAACAAATTTATTCGCCCCCCTCCCACTCCTTCCAAAATCCTTCTTAAAACCGTGTCCGTGTCTATTGGATTGTCACACATATAAGATCGAGATCAAAGAGGTAATTGAAGTTTAAGATGAATGATATCGAAGATCATTCAGAAGGTTAAATTAGAAAAATAAACTCTCTTTTAATCAAGCACAACAAGTCAATATTCGTAATATTCACTGCCAGAAAGCTCCTGAGATCCACTGGCTTGACACGTGACCTGATGCACTCCACAAAAAGCGGGTGGAAGAGAAGGCGCAAGCACGCTATTGGTCGCATGGAAATTCTCCGTCGACAGCTCCAGCAGTGAGAGCAATCACTGTCACCATTTAGAACATGCTTTCATCTATTCAAATTAAATCTCTCAACTCTTACAGTTAGAGTAGTTGTTTATTTTTTCTGGCTTTCTTTAGTGTGAAAGATTAGCAAAACTTAATCTGTTTGAGTGCGTTTTTTTTTACTGCTTCTGCAAAAAATGTCTCCTAGGAACTGCATAACTCTCTGTGATAAAGTGAAGATTTTGAAAGGACTTGATAAGGGATTGAAAAAAAAGGGCAAAAAAGTTTGAAATTCTGGCAAGCACACTGTCAACAATCACGTGCCAATACGAGGACTTAGACAAAGCAATATTTAAGTGGATTAAAGGGATAAGAGACCGGAATCTACCACTTTCGGGCAGGGTTGTAGTGGGTAGCTGCCCGGGTACCTGCCCAGCTGCCCGCCCGGGCTGGGTTTTTTATGAAAAACCCAGGTAAAAAACCCGGGTTTTTAAAAATATATTTCTGGAAAAGAACAGATGATGTATTTGGTAACAGTTTATGGTTATTCTGTTTTATTTATTCACTTCTTTGAATCTTAGAAAATATATTTGTACTAATTTACTTGCATTTTTAGATTGGAAACAATTGGAAAACATACAATTGATAGCTTTGCAATTTAAAATTTGTTTGTTATTTAAATTAAAAGGATCAAATCTATATATGTATTTTAAGAATAGAGAAAAATAGTGAGATCATTATTAGGACTATGAAGTCATTCTCATCTATTAGAATATGAAGTGTTCACAAAGATTGTATTTGAGATCAGGATTGCCATTTATTTTGGCAATCAAATTCCTTGCGCTTTCCTGAGCAAAAAATTAATTGTTTTCCATAGTAATTCCTTTGAGTATTTTCAAAACTTCAATGGATAAATTTTGCAAAGTACCAAAGTTTAGTAAAATTTCTTGTTTTTAATACTCATTTTTAAATTCCCTCATATTTTCTAGTTTTCCCTATACAGTGGCAACTGTGAAGATTATTATTTGTGAGAAAGGTGGAATCATCATCCACATTTTGGCATTTTAATTTAATTTACCCGGGGAAAATTGCCCATTTAACCCGGGTTTTTTAATAAAACCCACCCGGGTTGGGTTTTTTACAACCCTGCTTTCGGGACCAATGATTTTAGAAAAAGGCTCTAGAATATGCGTCATCTCTTGGGCACTCTGACTTCCAAGCTAGCATTGGATAGCTAGAAAAGTTCAAGAAGAGGCATGGGTTATTCCAGAAAACTATCTGGGGTGAAAGTGCGGATGTTCCGGTGATAGCACTTGAGAACTGGAGTCTTAAAGTAGCAAAAATTCTAAAAGAATTTGCTCCTGAGAACATTTTCAATGCTGACGAAACAGGCCTCTTTTACAAGTGTCTTCCAAACAAGACTCTGGAGTTTAAAGAATATAAATGTTTTGACGGTAAACAAAGCAAACAAAGGATTACTATTCTTCTGTGCGCTAACATGACAGGGAAAGAAAAATTAAAGATGCTAGTCATTGGGAAAAGTAAATCTCATCGGTGTTTTAAAAGCGTGGAGTCCTTAGAAGTGGACTATGATTTTAATAAAAAGTCCAGGATGCGGACTGAAATTTTTGACAAATGATTAAAAGCACTTGACAATCAAATGAGAAAACAATGCCAAAAAATTGCTTTGCTTATTGATAATTGTCCAGCTCACTCACAAAACTGTGGAGAAAAACTGCAAAATGTTGAAGTTATTTTCCTACTGAAAACTTTTCTGAGTATTAGGAATAACCAAATGAAAACAGGGTAGAAGATTTCTGTGTCTTGCATTATGGCTAAAAATTGATTTCTTAGAATAAAAGAAAGTGATTAAAAGTTCTTGATAGTAAAATTGTCATAATTTAAGTATATAAAGTACAATTTACTATCAGTCAAAAATTTCTCCAAGACTGAAGGTCTTGCACCCATAGGACTTAGGAATAATAAAAAATCAAAAGGTGCATTATAAGAAAAGAATTCTTAAAGAACTGATCATAGCTACTGAAAAAAATGATTCCACCCAAGACATCATTAGTCTTAGAAAGTGTATTGCGGAACTTTATAAAGCTTGGAGATTTGATGTAGCTGAAAAAACATTTTACAATTGCTTCAAAAAGACCAGCTTTTCTAAACTGGAGAATAATGCGTATTCTGAGGACGAAGAAAATGTGGCTTTAGCAGACTTAAAAGAGGAATGGAAATTAATTAAGGAACACGGAAATGTCAAAGAAAATGTTACTCTCTGAATTTTTGGAAATGGATGACAATCTCACTATTGTGCAGTTTTCTATTGATAGTGATATTTTAAGCTGTGTTATGAACAATGATGGTGAGAGTGAAAATGAGCATGAAAACGAAAAACATACAACAAGAGAAAAAACCATCACGCAGTGAAATAATCAGTTCTTTTGATCTTGTAACAAGAGGACTTCAAATAGAAGAAAATGTTCCTAATACAATTTTTCATTCCATGCTAAAGTGTGAACATTTTTTCGAGTATAACAATTTTGAAATCAAAACAAGAGAAAAATTACAGATTTCTTTGTCTAAAATTAATGTAAGTTTTCCTTATGTGATTTTGATTATGCTTTCAAATAAATATCTGTTCTCTTTTTTGAAACTGTTGAAATAATTAAGAAATACAATATTAGGTTAATATTTATAGTTAAACATTTCAAATTCTTAATTAAACACTTCAAAAATATTTTTTGTTCAAAATTTACACATTAAATAGGAATTTTTACTCATTCTCTATTATAACGAATTTTTTACTGGAACAATGGATTTCGTTATATAGAGACTCGACTGTATATATATATAATTATTATGCGTCTGACCAAAACTTTTTACTTTCACATAAAATAAAATGTTATATTATAACTAAGAGTTTTTTTTTTTTTTTTTAGAATGACTTGGTTTGGACATATTTTGCTCTGTTGGAATAAACTGGAACTGTGATACTCCAACCTTGAATATAAAATGTTAATAATTCATCAGCAACACAGAATGATTTTCTAATTATATGACTTTCATTTAATTAAAAAATATTTTAGGTATACATACCTCGGTTTATTCTTTATAATAATTTTTTTAAATGATCTTAAATTGTTATAGCAATAAACAGGGGTGGAGAATTTTCAGAAAATCCTACTTGCCAAGGATTTACTTTACCAGCCAGCAAAACTCATGGTACAGTATAAGATAAATAAGAGAAAGTTTAATAAAAGATAGAACTTAGTACCATGTTTGCATCACGATAAATTTGAAAAATAAAGCCAACAATTAAAAAAATAAAGTTTTTGGCATATCTTCTATAGTCTGTCGTTCTTCAAAGATTGCCTAAAAATTCACTTGCCCTGTCAGGAAATCTACTCACCAGTGGCAAGTAAAATGATGTATTTCTCCATCCTTGGCAATAAATAAAGAGCGTTTCATTTGAGCCAATACAGCTCAAATCAATGAGTAATGTTAATGTTGAAAATTTCTGAAGAAATAACGAGATTTTTGGAACACTTATAGTTTTGTCAGAGTTTCGGTCCCAGGCAAATTTTAGCTGAAAACGAATGTTTGGTGAAACTCAGATTTTGGGCTGAAAGCAAATATTTGGTCGATCTCTTCTCTACTTATTATTATGATTTCAATCAAGAGTTGTACAATGTTTCTTTCTTTCTTTTTTTTTTTTTTTTAACAATTAATATAAAATATTGTACAAATTTTTAAAAATATTATTACTGAACAAAAAATTAAAAATGAATCAATTCATTAATTAAAGAAAATTTAAATTTTTTATAAATTCTTTTATGAAAATATTTAAAAGCACTTTAAAAAAGCAGATAAATGCACTATAATTTTGATCCCCCCAAAATTATATAGAAAATAAATCGGAAATTCTTTTTAAAAAATCTCATATCTCTCTATACATCCCTTCTCAAGTTAATAACCAGCCATGCCATCCCAATTTACTTCCATCGGCACTTTCTATTGCCTTGTGAACAAGCCTTTCTTTTTCTCTAGTCCTGAGTTGGAAAGCTTTAATATTAAAAATAAATGATTCAATATCTTGCACATGTACATAAATAGTTAATAAACAGTTTTTTTTCTGTGCAGACTTTTCTCACAGGACCCTGCTTTTGTGAAACTGTGAACAGCTTTTTATACTAACTAAAAATTTAATTAGGTATAAGTTATTCTGTGAATGCGAAATTATTGTTATATCCAGGTTATTGTTCAAACATTTTTAACGAGATCTTTTATAGACATATTTTAGTGTTCCCTCTAGGCCATTTTGTTGAACCCTGAGATTTTTAGAAAAATTTTCTGCATGACATAATATTTCGAAATCCATGTGCCTGAAAATTTGCAAAAATTATAATTTTTTTCCTTTCTTTGGGTTGGGAATAACACAGGAAACAATTCAAGTGTGTTGTAAATTAATTGTACTTTTTATTTTTAATTCATAAAACATTTTAAATTAATGTTAATTTAATCATTCCACCTAAAAATTATATTTTTTCCCTCTTTTTTAAAAAAAAAACTTAACTAAATGCAATATATAATATATTTTCCCTTGCAATAACACCTTTTTCCACTGAACTGGTGTTCTTTTTAGTGACTAACACCCTATCTGTTTTTAGCTGTTGTAGTGCAAATGTATATATACACAAGCTTTGTCATTTTCAGATTTGGTTACAGTTTTAAGTTAATTACATTTTTTATATTATTTATTTATCTTGCAAAACATTGATTTCTGTCTTTTCCCTTCTTTTGTTAGCAAAATACAAAAATAAATAAATAAATAAATAAATAAATAAATAAAAAAAAAATAACTCCCCCCACTTTTCCTTTTAAAAGGGAAGGTTATTATGAATTTTGTTTTCTTTTTTTGACAGAGCATCAATAGCAGGTACTAATTTCTTATAACCACTTCGCAAAACAAGTGGCATATATGCATCATATAGAGTTTCCCAGCAGTTTTTTAATAAAAATTTTTGCCATTTTAAATCACAGAAATACTTTAAGGAAATTAGGAAAAAATTTATTTAGAAAAACTGGTGCTAAAAGACTAACAATTGGGCACAGGATTCTAATAGGGAGGGATTAAAGCAGAAAATTCACCAATTATTGTACATGCATTCAGGGGTCGATGCAGGTTTTTATTTTTGGGGCCCATTTTGTGAAAAGTAAAAGTTATTTTTGTGAATTTTATAATATTTTTGTGAAAAATAACATTTTGTAACGAAAGTTGAAATCCAGTTACTCAAATTCAAACCAAGAATTTATTAACAAAAACTTCTTTAAATCCCCTTGCTAAAGCTTTTGTTTTTCGTGACCTGATTTTATTTACAAATTACACATTTTAAAACAGTTTTTATGAAAAAGAATGTTACAAAAGGGGCTTATTTTATTAAAAGGAATTTTGTGAAGGGGCCTGTTTTATTAAATTTATTTTTGTGAAGGGGTCCATTTCATTAAATTTATTTTTGTGAAGGGGCCCATTTCATTAAATTTATTTTTGTGAAGGGGCCCATTTCATTAAATTTATTTTTGTGAAGGGGCCCATTTCATTAAATTTATTTTTGTGAAGGGGCCCATTTCATTAAACTTATTTTTGTGAAGGGGCCCATTTCATTAAATAGATTTTTATGAAAGGGCCCTAAATAGGCCCCAATATTCGCCTGGACCGACCCCTGGCATTATAACACTGTTTGAAGATAAAGTATGGCAGAATTTTTTTTTTAAGTTTTTTAAATTCAAGGCTTTAATTAATCATAAAAAATAGAAGAGTCTAAAAAAGGTGTCACTAAATGTATATTAAGTATTACAAAAATGTGTAACTTACAGATAAGTTGGACATTGATGCATTTTCTTCAATTTTTGCTCGACTTGGCACAGCAGGTGGTACTAACGAAGTACACTAAAAAAATATATAATAATGAATTAATAAATATTAAGGCAAAGGTTTATTTTAAAAAAATGAATGTAAAGTTAGAGTGCCTAAAAAAATATAATAATGAATTAATAAATATTAAGACAAATGTTTATATATATATATATAAAGAATGAAAAGTTAATAGGGGGCCCTGTGAAAAACTATTACTATTCATAAGATTTGCAAATTCTGGTGTATTTGACAACTGCTTGGCAATCTGCAGGTATGTATAATCCCGGTAGCAGAAAGTTCGAGACGGGAGTCGCAGATTTTCTTTTCTCTTTTGCAAATTCTTTTTCATCGAACCTTTATTTTACTTCATATTATGTTTAGCTCTTTATTACTTAATACAAAAAGTTAAGATTATTACTAATATCAAATGTCTAAAAACGCTATAGGTAAGTGATTGATTAATTAACGCTTCAATTATAAAAATATTTTACCTGCAGATTATTTATGTCCCTGAAGTATCTATCGCAGACACTTTGAGAAATTTCTGCTACTGAGTGTGTAATCGATATAACTGCATATGCCCAGGGATGGAGAATTTTCAGAAAATCTTATCAGCTAAGTATTTATTTGACCAGCCAGCTAGATACAACGTACAGTTGAAAAGAGTTATGACAAAATTTACGCAACTACAAAAAAAAAAAAAAAATCATTACTACAATGCATTTTTGTACTAACATTTTCTTAATTTTTTCCATGTTTTTTACTTTCTTTTTATTAATATAAACTTTTATTAATATAATATTGCTTTCAAACATGCATCTTTTTTTTTTCTTCTGATTTTCAGATCAATACTCAGTCAACGCTGTGACACAGAAACGACTCCTAGTGCTGGAAGCAGGGTTGCAAAAAAGCCGGCTAAAATTAAAAAAAGCCAGGCCGGTGGCTTTTATTGATTTTAACTGGCTTTTTTTGGCCATAATTGTCTTTTATACAATAAAGCATTGTAATTATAAACTACACATTTTAAAGTGTTTTTAATTAGTTTTAATGACATTTAATTGATTTACAGTTTAATAAGTAACCCAATTTCTCAATAATGAGGACATTAATACTGGAATAAAACTTAGATGATTTTGCTTGTGATTTGTATTCTGAATTGCACATATGTCAGCTAAATTTTAAAAGGGCCATACCAACTGCCAATTTTTTCATTTTTACTGCTTTATAAAATTAAAGAAGGCAATGGTTACTTAGTTATATGTTTTATTACTTAATTTTAAGAGCTATTAATATACAAGTCTTATTTTATTTCTAGCAAACATTTGAAATTATACATAGTCATATTAATAAAAACACCACAATTTCTCACTTTTAAAAAACATTATGAATAGCATATGCATGAATATGCTTAGCAACAAGCTTTTCAAAATTTTATTTGGAGAATTTTTTTTTTTCTTGTTTTAAATGCTCTATTTTTTATACACTTATGTACCACTCTCCTCAAACAAAACATCTTTTCTAATTTCTCTTAACATTTAACTTAATCTCTCCATATGGACACATAAGAATGTTTCCATTTTGATGTGCTACATTTTGTCATTAAGGCTTTTAAATCCAAAAGGGCAACTTTCTGACATAAGTTTTAATTTATTTTTGTTCAGAAATGCATGAAACTAGCAGATGTTGTTGTTCAGAAACTATGTAATTGTGCTGTTTTTTTGCAAATGCAATAGATTTTTCAGAAAATAGTGTCAAAGTGAGCGTTTTGAATCGAATTTCCGCACGAAAGAAGAAACCACTCAGAAAAGGGTGAAAAAACATGTTTGTCACGTGATCAATATCTCTTATAACTCAATAGGTAATTGATGGATCAAAAAATGGAAAACACAGTTCGATTCCAAATCGCTTCCATGGTCAGACTTTCGAATTTTACATCTTTCCGTTAAAAAATGAATTTTTAAATGTGTCAACATTTTGCACTTGTTGAGCAGAGCAGTTAAGAACAGTTTTAATTAAATATAATCTTTAAAATGTGTAGTACATGTGGAGCTATATTAGTGTTGACGCTAGAAAAAAAGGACCGCCGGGCATGAATTTTTCAAAAAGGGAACACTATTCCAAAAAAAGGGTACATTTTTCAAAAAGGAAATGCTGTTCTAAAAAAGGGTGCATTTTTTTCAAAAAGGGAACACTATTATAAAATAAGGGCACATTTTTTTCAAAAAGGACACACTTGTACCTTGTTCATAAAACATATTTTGAACTGGTTTGTTTGGAGTCCCTAGAATTTGCAATATTTTTCCGGTATCAATTGAATTACCATGGGGTGCATAGGAAGTGTTAAAAAGGGCAGCCGGGCACATCAGAAGGGTTTAAAAGAGCCACCGGGTGCAAAAAGGAAATAAAAAGGGCCGCCGGGCGCTGCACTTTGCTAAAGCGGCTTAGAGTCAACACTATATATAATATAGAATTTCAAAACACCAGTTTAAAGCCTAACTTATATCCTTTATATATATATATTTTCTTTTTCAGACATAATGCGTTCACAGTTGCCTTCTAGAAGTTATAAAGACTTATTTATTTGATAAAATTTAATAGAAATCTATAATTTTTTTAATAGAAAATATTTATAAGTGTATTAAAAATTAATTGATCCAAATTTAAAACGAATTTACTGTAAACCAACTTTAAAAAATAAAAACTGGCTTTTTTTAAGTGGTTAAAACCAAAAAAAGCCGGCCGGCTTTTTTTGGCCTGGCTAAAAGCCAGCAACCATGGCTGGAAGTCATCATTTCTGTGTCACAGCGACAAAATTAATCTGAAAATAAAAAAAAACAGATGTTTGAAAGCAAACATACGGACAAGTGACACCATCTACGATCAAAATTTGTAACTAATTATTTTCACTTGCTTGAAGAAAACTTTTTATCCTGAGAAGCATTTTAGTCCAAACCGCACTCCTGTACAACAATTAATTGATTTTATATTGAATTTTGAAATGTGCCCAGGAATCTTTGGACACCTGCATGTTCTTTGACAAGCTTAATTATTTTGTAACGGGCCAGATTTGATTTTTAAATAATTAAATTTGTGAAAGATTCAGTTTCAAAGTGATGTGAAAGATCTATTTATAAGACAAAGAATTTTGTAAAAGGTCCTGTTTTGGGAAGAGGAATCTTTGGACACCCTGCATGTTCTTTGACAAGCTTAATTATTTTGTAACGGGCCAGATTTTATTTTTAAATGATTAAATTTGCGAAAGATTCAGTTTCAAAGTGATGTGAAAGGTCTATTTATAAGATAAAGAATTTTGTAAAAGGTCTTGTTTTGGGAAGAGGAATCTTTGGATGCTCTGCATGTTCTTTGACAAGCTTAATTATTTTGTAACGGGCCAGACTTTATTTTTAAATGATTAAATTTGTGAAAGATTCAGTTTGAATGCGTAATCATTTAATTCTAATTTGAAAATAATTGATTATTTTATAATTTTCTTTCATTTTAAGTAAGCATGTGTAAAAACAATTTTTATGACGTAATGTTTAATATTTTCCTGCTTTTAACACGTTATCATTTAATTCTAATTTAAAAGGATTTTTTTCTGTTTATAATAGTCACGTGTGAATAAATTTTTAATTTAAAGGATATATTATTCTTTGCGCTGTTTTAACAATTGGCAACAATTTAAAATAACCTTTTCTAAAATATGTAAAAAATATCTCTGGAAATTCTGAAAATTTTAATTTAAAATTGAAATAAACCGTCAAAAAATTAGGCAAGTTAAAAATAATAAATGCACTCTGCAAACTTCGAGTTTCTATTGAATGATTAAATTGAATGAAAATGATTAAATTCCCATGTATATTTTTTTTCCTATGAGACTTTTTTAATGAGACAATTTTATCCAGATTTAACATTAAATATCTCTTAAAATAATTCTTCAATTTAAAAACTGTCTACTTCAACGTTTTTATCAAACATTTCTCTATAATACTACCCATTTTAATATTTTTGTATGCAGTAATTTTCTTAATATTTGTGAAATAGACCTCTAGTCACAAGAGATTCTTTCAAAGTGGCGAAGAGCATTAGTTTTTTTTTTCCGAATAAGAGACAAAATGTAGTACGCAGTTGCGTCAAGAGATGGCGACACCAGAATTCTGATATGCTTATTATGTAAACTGTAAATATTGCAAAGTTAAATAAAAACAATTGTCTCGGGGTTATCAAACTTCATTGTTATTTATAAATAAAACATTTCAACTAAATTATTTATTATAAAAGAATTATTACATCACAATAGTTTTTATGCAAGGAAAATAATAATTATAATAATAATAATATTATGGATGTCAGTGATTATATATTGATTGACCGTCATAATAATAAAAAATGATATTATAAAAAGAAGAGCTGAAATGAATTATTTTTTTACGTTTCTGATCGTGTGATTTATATTCAAATAATAATTATTAATGTATATTTTTTGTAAAGTGATTGAAATTAAATATATTTATAAAATTTATGGTAATATTTTTATTGTTGAAAAATTGCCAAGAAATAATCATCATCAAATTGGCGTCATTATAATTGTAATTTTATTTAACTTAATAGCAATTAAAAAATTACAAAGGAACTGAGAATAATGGTCAACTAACAGACTTTAAAAGAAAAAAAAAAAAAAAAAAAAAAAACACATTCACATGTGAAAACAAGTACCAGGGAGTATCGAACTGCCTATCTTAAGATTAGTAGACGATGGCCCTTAACCGCTCAGCCAGTGGGAAGACAAAATTTTTCTCCCCAAAAGTTGTTAAAAAGAAAGCATGTGTATGAATACAGTGTCATGCATTTTCGGTGAAATTTCCATAGAATGGCGAAGAAATATAGTCCGATTTTTCATGCGCATTATAAAACGAACAAGAGTCTTGCTGGAAACAAGTAAATTGTTATTTGGTTCATCTGAAACATATTTATTTGATTTATAAAAAATTGCCCGTGTCATTTTCCAGAGAAAAAAAATCGAATTATTTAACGAACGAGAGTTTTCCCAGAAAAAAAAAAAAAAGTGTTATTCACCTCGCCTTAATCACATTTATATTATGTGTCAATTTAAAGATAATCGTTAGAACCGTTTTCGAGATTTTCAAATTAGGAACTTCCTCGATATCATACCACTGTTTTCACTTTAAAAATGGCTATTTAGATCTCAAAATATACTGCACGTAGAAATGTAAAAATTTCAGTATACGATTAGACTGCAGATATAAGACTGTTCTAGAAAATTCAGAACAATAAGACCTATATCTGCTGAGTTATTAAAAGGCGGCTTTTCGCGTTTTCTTTGATGTCGAGTTAGCTGTATATATGAGTTCCGTCATCTACAAATTCTATGATACGATACGATACGATACGATTTTAGGCTTAAGGCTGCGTCACTCGGAATACTACCGTCTTCCATGATTAATCTACTTATTAGCAAATGGGTGCATTTTAGGGTTATGTAGTAAATATGCAACTAGGGATACTTGATCCAAGTCACCTAGGGATGCTTGACCCAAGATTAGGATTAGTACTATTCAAATGCATTTAGCATGTTTTATTTATGAATTAAAAATATTATAATATTAAATATTATAAACATATAAATATAAATATTATAAGTTAAAGGTCAAAATTAGCATTAGCCACCGGCCACAGGGCCAGTAGATGAAAAAAGTGGCTAGTGAAAAATTGTCTATCAGCGGCCACCTTCCGGCCACTTTTTTACAAGGACATAATAACATTTTCTTGCATTTCATCAAGGATCCTACTTTTTTTTGGTTCCAGTATATTTATATTAACATGTTTATTTGGGCTACTCAGTTTTAGATTAATACTTATAGAAATTTTACTGTTTAGCATTTTGAAATAAAAAAGTGGCCTCTAATGAAATTCCCCAATTTTGACCTATATTATAAGTAAATGACTGGGTTCTTGTCAAATATTGTGTGAAGTGGAATACAAGAAGATTTGTTGGAAAGGTTCTTGAAATTAATTTTGACGGGCTTACTATACAGTTTGCAAGAAGAATGGATGGTATGCCATTTAAATGGCTTGAAATGAATGATTTATCATAAGTTGATCCTGACCAAATCGAAGCTATTCTTCATCCCCCTGCGTTTTCGATACAAATGATAGAATTACAAGTTTTGTATTTAAATATGACTTTACATTTGGAGTTGAATAAATTGTTATTTTTTTTTTAATTCTAGAACTTGTTTAGGCAAAGAATGAATTTTAGATTGCTGATATTTTGAACTTTCTACAATAAAAATTAAAATTGGGTATATTAATGTTAGGTCTATGTAATAAAAATGAAAAGTATTAATTTTGTTTGACAAAAATAAAAAAATATTAACCCTAATGTTAATTTTGTTCTTATGTAAAAGTGTTTTGTTTATTATTTTAAATCATACTCCTAAATCTATGACTTGGGTCAAGTATCCCTATACATTGGTATACTTGACCCAAATTGAAAGTTTGGAATATTCATATTTTACAACTACCTTTTATAATTAATACTTCGGAATAATAATAATACATATTGTGTAATACTTCATTAAGTACAGTGGCGGTCAAAAGGTTCCGGTTTCTTTGATTTGTTTGGTAGAACGTTTTAGTGAAGAAGCACAATTGCTCCAAAAGTTAGGAATAAGTAAAATAACTCTGACCATGTGATCATTTTCATTGGATGCTTAAGATACTTGATGCAAAGGGGAGGAATTTGAAATTTGCGCGAGCAAAAGTTTCCGGCCATTCGTCATCCATTAGTTTTTGCTATTGCTAAAGTGTTTTTTTTTTTGGTCATGTTTTTTAATTAATAAACGTGAATAATGCATTTGAAATTCAAAAATGAAAATTTTAACAATTTATTGTCCCTAAGCGAGTGATTTGTTTGCCGCTAAAGGGACAATCCTCTCGTGAGATTGCGGCAAAGATGTCGATCGGAAAATTTGCTGTAAACGATATTTTTTAAAAATATAAAGATGGTCATGGCCTTCAGAACTTGCCACGGTCCGGGGGACTCCGAAAAACGACTATTCCTGTTAGGGTATCAATGATTTTAATCAGTTGATTTAAATCGGTGATTAAAATCATCAATCGATTTTTTTAAAAAAATCATTGATTTAAATCAAAAATTTTCTAAATGTTTAAAATGTCAAAAAATATATTAAAATCTAACATAAACATAATTTGAAAGTTTCTACAGGTATTTGGACTTATGGGTAAACAAAAAAAGAGCTTTAAATAATTGTTTCTAAGCTTAATTCATGAGTATTGTAAAAAATTAAAAACAGTTGAGTTTATAAAAAGCATTGTTTTTAAGTTTTTATCCAAATTAAAACAGTTTCATTTAAAAGTGATAGCTATTAAAAATGATATTTAAATCTAATATAATTTGCAATGTCATAAATTACTTTAGGTAATCAATTTATGCATTATTTTATATAAAATTACACATAGCAAGTGTAATACATTTCTACAAGTAAAAGAATAAATAGTAATTAATAGCAATCTCAAGTTAAAGAAGAATGAAAGAATGACATCTTTCCAAAGCTAAATTGTAAATGAATGCATAAGAGAAAAAGAAATAATTCGTATAAAAATGCTAAGCTCAGCAAGAAGTTTTTTGGTATAGGTTGAATAAATGTTTTTAACTTTGTAACTCATCACATAATACTAAATAAAAAATAATGATTAGGGATTGAAAAGGCAGCAAAATTTTTCTTAAAAAGAAAAAAAATTGAACCATTGATAGCTAATAATTCACACTGAGAGGTAATAATGCTGTTACTTAAATATTTTGAGGATTTCAGATGTAAGTGGCTAACTTAGATTTATCCTATATGAATGGATTTAAGTCATTTTCATAATTCTTTTGGTTATCATACACATACATGTGTGTAAGTTTAAATTTTGGTGGTTTACAGTAATTTTCCTAAATACAAATGCAAAACGAGCTGCAAACAATATTTGTTAGTTTTGTTATTTGTGTTACTAACTAATGAATTACTTATTTGCAGTTTTTATTAATCCTGTAATTATACTATTTCTTCTAGGACTTTTCTAAATGGTGCCGCACCATGTCCCTTTTGAAATTGGCAAAATGCACAGTGCCTTAAAAAAAGTAGTTGAAATTCACCTGTAGTTGTAACCAGAGATTTCTTGCAAAAAAAACTTCCCTATTCAACAGTATTTCTAAATTCATGTGGGCAAGATCTCGCAAAAACATAGAACTTTATTTCTTTAGAAAATACAGGACATTATTAAATACAGGATATTATTAAAATATGTTATTTAATTGTATTTTTCAATTTGTTATTCATAAAATTATTAAAAATTAAGGACACTTCATTCATCATACTAAAAATTATTCTTTTTTTTTCCTTATATCATTACTAAACACATTACTAATATATTTCCTCATGAAATAGTACCCTTTTTTGGAACTAGCATCCTGTCCCTTTTCCTTTCTAAAATGAATACTACATTATTATCATTTTAATAATTAAGTCTTAAAAATGTATAATGTGTTCCTAATGAGAGAGTTAATTGTTTAATAATTATTAATTTGGAGTAGTGTTAACTATTTAATATAAAATGCAGTTAATAATTTTAATAAATGTTAAATATCATTAGTATTTATAAAGTTTTACATAATTATTACAATATTAATGTATATAACATTATTGTATGATACTGCCTAATGAAACTACTAATTTGCAGTTTTTATAATTTCTGTAATTACTAGCTAATAATTATAATTTTATTAATTAAAGTGTAAAACAATAGATTATGTTAGCAATTAGTGGTTTAATTGCTTTGGAAACCTAAAACTCTTGGTAGCTGTTCCGTATTTGAACGCTGGGAAAAAAAAATCATAAAAATCCGATTTAAATCAAAAAAATCCGATTTTTTTGATTTTTTAAAAAAAATCATGATTTTTTTACACCCTAATTCCTGTAGACAGGATTATCAGAAGAAAATCAATTGATGACCCGCTTAAAAATGCCGCTACAATTCCACGCGATTTATGGTGTTAAAATATCGCTGAAATAAGTCTGTCTACAGTATCAAGACGCTTATGTGACGTGGAACTTTATGGAACAGTCGGTGTTAAAAAACCTTTCATAAATAAAAAAAATCAGAGGGCCCGACTGATGTTTGCCAAGGAATACAAAGACTGGTCAAGAGAAAACTGGAAAAAAAGTACTATTTTCCGATGAATCGACGTTCAATCTTTTTGGCAGTGATAAAAAACATTATAACCGACGACCTAAAAACAAAAGATAACATGCAAGATATATTATTTCTACAATGAAGCATGGCGGAGGACACATTATGCTATGGGGAGCATTTTCTGGAAAATGCGCCCGTCCGTTATTTGAAATCTGCGGCAAGATGAATAGTGAAATGCATAAGGATATCTTGCAAGATCATTTGCTGCCTTATTGGAGGAAAAATTGTGGTCGCAACTATTTGTTTCATCATGATAACGACCAAAAGCATACATGTAAGCTCGTCAAGCAGGGGCTTTCGCACAAAAAAATTCTGCTTTTGAAATGGACAGTCCAATCATCCGATTTGAATACAATAGAAAATCTTTTAAACTAACTTGAAAACGTGTGTGGAATTATAAATATTCAAATTCAGCAGCATTTTCACAAAAATTGTAAGAACCATGGACAAAACGTAACATTGATGATCTACAACCGTTCATTGAATCGATGCCATGTTGCTGCGCCGCAGTACTTATTGCTAAATGTATGAATACAAAATACTAATTGTAAATGTTGTTGATCACTGTTATTTTCTGTTATATCACCATTTTTTTCCAAACTTGCAAAGGTGGCCGGAAACTTTTGAGAACATGCATTTTCTTTAGCAATTAATTTGTCAGTTAAATTTATTAATATTTAATTTTTATTCTATAAATAAGTTCTTAACTGTTATGTCAATAAAGTGTATAAGTATCAGTTTGGGATTCCTCTTCATATGGATATACTTACAAATTAACCAAAAATTTTATGCTGGCCGGAAACTTTTGACCGCAACTGTATATATAGACTGCATTTACACACCCATAAGTAATGTAAAATAACAATTAATAATCCAAAACTAACAATTGGGTCAAGTATCCCTAGTTTCCCCTAAACTTTTGTTAAAATTTCTACTAAGTATTAATCTAAAATTAAATAGCCCAAATAAATATGTTAATATTCAGGGATCTGTTGAAGAATTTTTTGGGTAGTACTTAACATACCTTTCACTAAAGTGCAATTCCATTATCATACTAATAGTCATAGAGAAAAAATGATTTTACTTTGTTTAAAAAATAATAATCAGGTAATTAAAAGATGGCTATAATATGTATATGACATTATAAGATAAATTAATATAGTTACAACAGTATTCTCCTTTAAATCCGCAAACGCCTGAAATCCGCACATCATCACAGATGTAAACAATGAAACTTTCAGTTCAGATGTGGAGTGGCAAATTTACAGAATTTTTTAGTTTTATATCATTCCGTTTGTATTTTAATATGTAATTAATTCTCTATAATACAATGACTGAACTCATGGTTTTTCATGTAGGAAGTACAATTTATTTCTGAAAAAAAGAAAATAAAGATATTGCTGATATCTTTGGTAATCACAATCTTTTTATGTATTAATTGAGATTTTTTGGTTATTAAGACTGGCTAAACCTGAAATAAAACTTCTTTACTTTATGATTTTGATGGGAATTAATAGGGTACCATTATGAGGCAAGTTTCATTCAATAATTCAAGGAAAATTTATCTTATCGAAAGTTATGCAGATTTAATTATACATTATTAATTATTTACTTGATCTTTACTTTTAATAATTTAATCATTTTTAAAATTATCTTACTTCTTATCGTTTTAGTTTATAACTTTACTTATTATTTTAATATTTTACTATATTGCAAGGATTCTTTATAATTTTCATTGCATTATTACATTCAAATTACTGTTTAAAAAGTGTAAACAAACAGGGATCTGTTTAGGAAAAAAATTGAGTCCTTTAAAGGACCCTTTACAAAACTTCTCGCCTTAAAAAAAGACCCTTCACAAAATTCTTTGTCTTAAAAATACGCCTTTTACAAAAATTGTCCAGTTCTAAATTAAACCTTTCACAAATTTTAATCATTTAAAAGTGAAATCTGACCTGTCACTATTACATAGATAAAGAAAAGATATGATTTACTTTACATACTACATATATCTTTTTAAAAATAGATAAAAAAAGAACCTGCATATAATATTCATTTCAAATTCACAAAATTAGGACCAGATTTTTCACAAATGTAAAAAGGCTCTTCACAATTTCACAAAAACAGGACGCTGAGAGAAAAATCTGAACAGACTCCTGACAAATAATGACCAGAAATCCACAAAATTCTATAATCTGCACAACCTCTGGTCCCAAGCTGCGCAGATCTGAGGGAGTCCACTGTATTATACATAAATTACTTAATGTGTAATAATTATGATTAAAAGGGTGGTATTGTAACAGACAAACAGGAATTACCAGGCTTTTCGAACACCTTAATCTTTATCTATGCTGTTTATAAAATAACATACAATTTATTATAACAAAAATGTATTTTCATTCTGAGTCAGTTCAGAAATATTAGACTTTCAGAAAATTTGACTGTTACCATAATATAGTTATGCAAAATATGTAATCTAGGGATGCAACGGATATCCGGCTGATTTTTCAATATCCGAAATACCGTCGGATATCCGAATCACAATCACCGGATATCCGACTTCTCAACCGGATGTCCGGCAATACGTAGCAAAGCAAATATATAAGGATAAGAGAAGCGTTTGACCCAAACAATGCCGAACAACTTTTGTTTATAATGAAAAATATGAAAGTAAGTCCACTATTCATGAGTAAAAGGTAATTCTCAAAAGTTTAAGGAATTGCCAGCTTTCCTAACATTGGTATTAGAACTCTTTATAATAAATTTAAGAATTTATGTTTACATCTTTTAAAAAATTGTACCTTTACTTTCAGAATGTGAAACAAAATCTGAAATTGTTTATTAAAGTATGACTTTATTAATTTTCTTTCTCTCTTTTAAGTTTAACAATTAAACAGGCCTATTTTTACTTTTTTCTATCTTCAATAGAAGAAAGTATTGTAACTGAGATTTTTTCAATTTCTGGTTTTCGGTGGGCTTAGACGTTTTAGGGCTCAGAGATCTCAAAACATGTTTATACAAAATGTCTGTCATCATACCATCAAAAAGTGTATGAAGTTATTAATAGAATTGAACCAAATTTTTTGTGAATGTTTTTAGCTATAGGCAGCTGACCCTCTTTCAATATTGGAACATTCCACTGGAAGGAGGCACTGTAATCGTGATTTTTGTGCCATTTTCATTACTGCACCATCAAAAAGTGTATGAAGTTATGCATAGAATTGAACCAATTTTTTTTGTGTATGTTTTTGGCTGTGGCCAGCAGGTCCTTCTTCAATATGGAAGCATTCTGCTGGAAGGGAGTGCTGTAATTGCGATTTTTGTGCCATTTTCATTATTGTACTATCGAAAAGTGTATGTTAAATATGTAATGATAAGTTATCCATATAATTGAACAAAATTTTTTGTGTATGTTTTTGGCTATGTCCAGCAGGTTCTCCTTTAAATTGGAAATATTCTGCCAGAAGGGTGCGCTGTAATAGTGATTTTTGTGCCATTTTCATTCTTGTATCATCGAAAAGTGTATGAAGTTATGTATAGAATTGAACCAATTTTTGGGGGTATGTTTTTGGCTATGGTCAACTGGTCCTCCTTCAATTTGAAAATATTCTGCTGGAAGGGAGCGCTATAAAAGTGATTTTTGTGTTATTTCCATTATTTTATCATCAAAAAGTGTATGAAGCTAAGCATAGAATTGAACCAATTTTTTGTGTATATTTTTGGCTATGGCCGGCAGTTTTTTCTTGAATTTGGAAATATTCCGCCAGAAGGTGGCACTGTGACAGCCTTTTTTGTAAAATTTTCTCAATTTTTCGCAGTTTTTTGTACTGTATATTGGTGGCTCGTGAAGCCATGGGAACTTCGCATCCTGCTAAACTGGCTATTCACAATCAGCTGATGTACAACAGAATAACGAAAAAAATTATTGATTTTAATAAATATCATGATCGAGATTAACTTATTCTTATTTTGATTAATTGACGAGCAGAAATTTTAGATCAAAATCAAAGTTGGTATAATATTGAACTAATAACATCGAAGTATTAATAATTGGAACTACTTTTTTGAAATATTAAGATGTATGAGATAGAAAAAAGTGTTGGGATTGGCACATCCAATTAGTTATTTTTGTAACTTCATTATAAATAAAATAATTAAAATTAAAAGTAATTTTCTTTTTACTTATAAATATCACAGTAATTTAACTTGAAATAAAACTAAATGTCACTCAAAGCAAAACAGTATTAAATAATTAAAACAGAAAAAAGGCATCAACTAAACCTATAATTGGAGAAAATAACCCTTTAATCATGCGTATATTAGAACATATTTAATGTTTAAATTATAAAAAGAAGGTATGTATTTCTTTGTGAAAATACTTTACAATTATAAGCCTATTAATTGGTTAAAATTTGTTACACAAATTATCAGCATTTCATTGTACAAATTAATTATTAGCAATTATCAATATAGTCAATCCCATATTCAAATCCAGTAGCAATTATCAGCATTTCATTGTACAAATAAACAGAATATTTTAATGTTTAAATTACATTTTTAATACAACATTATTAATATACATTACACGGCTTGAATGGCAGATACATGTCTTGAATTTCGAGATGGGATGGCAGGATTCGTGTCCTGAAGAATATTGGGGGAGGGCGGCTCCGGTTTCCAAAAAATCATTTTTCGAAAATGATTCTTTGTAAAATGACGATGAAGTGTTGGGATCGACTGACAAATTTCATGATATTTTCCACTATCGATTTGCGGATTTCACAGTTTCTTCTTACAACAAATTGACAAAATTAGTGTTTGTTTTTCTGCATCTGACCAAAAAAGTTTGCGATTTTTCTCCTTGAGCGACTGACGAATTTCTTGATTTTTTTCTGGAGACCGATTGATGAATTTCATAATTATTTTTTTTTCGCAATCAATTGACAAATTTAGAAATTTTATTCTGTGACCGATTGGAAAATTTCCCTGTTTGTTCTTGTGACATACTGATGAAAGTAACGATTGTTTTTCCGCATCCGATTAGAAATTTTCGCTTTTATTTCTCTGCGACCGGCTGAGGAATTTCACGGTATTTGCTCGTGACGGACTGGCATATTTCACGATACTTTTTCATGATCGATTGACGAATTTCGTGATATTTTCCCACTTTCGATTTCCCATGAACTTCAGTTTTTTTCTCGTAACCAATCGACAAATTATTTTATTTATTTTAACCATGATTGACGAAATCAGCAATGTATTCTCTATGACCGTTTTACGTATTTTGCGATGTTTTTCCAGTGTGCCCAAAATTGGAAATAACTAAAAGGGCAGAAACGGCCACCGGAGACTAAGCTCTACTAAATTAGACAATAGTCAGCACTAAACAAAATGAGATTACACTTGTGGTGCACATGAACAACAACAAAAAAAAAAAAACTTTGATGAACTTCAAAAAAATATTTAGAAACAACAAACTAGTTGTTTCTCCCAATTTACAGAAATTAGGAGATGACTTTTTGAAATCAACCTTTTCTCGTGTAATAGAAGAAATCAATTGACTATTCCCTTTTCAAACTTTGGATGTGAATTTAAAATTCCAATGCATAGAACATAGTTCAATTAACAAAAATACCAGGGATTACAGTTTCGAATATAATTCCATTAAGGATATAATAAAACAAATTTGTTCAGAAGTGACATACCATCACCAATATGCATTATTCATGTAAGTTAAAAATTAATACAAATCAGATTTTGCAAAGTTTTCTAAAACTTTTTAAGAGAGCATAACCATGTGTTTCCGATAATTTCTAAAGTTATAAAAGTCGCTCTGTGCTGTTTGTCAAAAGTGTAACTTGTGAAAGAGGCTAAAGTAGGTACGCAAAATGGAATAAAATCTAAATTAAGAAATTCATTTAGCAACCCGATTGTTAATTGCCCATAACATTAGGTGAAAGTTGAAAAATAGACATGGTATATATAAAGCTTGATTCTGTTCCTTTGTTGTAATAAAATAAAAATTTTGAATAATTATCTTGAGTTGTTAAATTAAATTGTTTCAATGGTATTTTGTCATGTCTGTATAAATGTAATTCTTTAAGTAGCACATAAAAAATAACGGGGTTTAAAGATTTTTTTTTTTTCCTTTCTAACAGTTCAACTACCCTGCATTTATAAATTTTGGGTATGAAACTCCTCTCCTGGGAAAACTTGAATTACAAGCACTGATATTCAAAGAGATATAGTTTTTGTAAATTATATTTCAATGCATTTAAAATGTTTTAATGATGTGTGAAACATGTTTGTAATTTATTATTCTGAGATGACATTATATAGAGAAATAATTCACTATATAACTGAAAACATATCTAGTACCGGATATCCGAATTCGGCAGGCAAAGGAGCTTCGGATATCCGGTATCCGATATCCGGCAAAATCAATATCCGGTGCATCCCTAATGTAATCTTACCTGTAACATACCAACATCCAATATGTTATAGACAAACAAATAAGAACATAAAAAGAAGCTATGCTGATTATAATTGATTTTATTGATTCTGACTATTCAACGTTTTATAAAATACATTGCAAACATAAAAAATGTAGGTTAATACTATCAGAAAATATATGTATTACCTATTTGGTGTAAAAAATAAAATACTAAAAAATGATAACATTGGCTTGGAATTGTTCTAAACTTTTCATTTTAAAACAGGACCCTTCACAAAGATTCCCATCTTAAAACAGTACCCTTCACAAAAATTTTCATCCCAAAACAGGACCTTTTACAAAATTCTTTGTCTTATAAATAGACCTTTCACAAATGACATGGTTTCTTTGCGCCATTGTGTCTAAACTACATGAAATGTATGAAAAAGGATAGTTTGACGCAAATAAACCCTTTACATAAATCTTACTCACAATTTTGAATAGCGTGACACAAAAGATAAATCAATTTATTGAAATAAATACATTTCAATGCATAGTATAGATTCAATGAAAGTGATATATTTAACAGTGAATTGGAAAATTAAAAGTATTGTGTAGATGTAAAAAAATATTTTAACCAAGTCAAAAATAATTTAAATTGAATTTTAAAACAAACCTTTTAAAGTCACATCAAGGCGTCACTTAAATTTTATATCATATCTTTTAAAACTCATATTTTAAATTTATGAGAGATGTAAATGATAAAGCAACAGCAAATAAAATTTTATGCAGCTTTTCATGTTGAACATAACTTTTGCACATGCGATTATAAATAAAACAAAAATAAAATGATGAAATAAATACAAATATATTTTTTAAGAAATAGCATAACATCACTCAAAATTTGATATCAGTATTTTTAAGTTCCATATTTAAAATTCTTAGAGCATAAGATAAAGTGCTGCGTCAGAAACTTTTAACCCGTCAAGGGTTTTTGCATTGATATTATTATACATGTTATTGTAGCTAAAAACATGTACAAAACAAATGACCAATTAAAAAAGTCTTACCTTTAAACAAAAAAAAAAAAAAAATTATAACACCAAAGTTTACAGCACAAAAAAATTACTTTTGGAGCATGAAAATGCATTTTGTCTGATAGTTTAAAAACTTATGCAATGATTCAGTTGTTATTTTCACCATGTGGTCAGCTAACTGAAAGGAAAGAAATGATGCTACTTCCAACTTACAAAACTTTCCCAATTCTGAGAAAAAAGCCTTGGGTCAAGTATCCCTATGGGTCAAGTGTCCCAAGTTTCCCCTACTGTTTAACACTTTTAAATAAAAAAAATATATAGCCACTAATTTAAAAAAGAGACCAATAATGAAGTTACCACTACTGGACACTGACTAGCGCCAATGAAATTTTCCAGTTTTGCTCTTTACAGTATAATGGAACAGAAGCAACATCAATTTCTACCAGCAAAATCACTATTTTTTGAGAAGGAAAAAATGTCCCAGACGAACTGGGGTTGGTTCGATTTTTTCACTGCGCCATTTTGGCATGAAAACCATGTTTTCAAATATTTATTACGCCTAGTGTGCATGTTAGTTTCATTTTATTATGAAACAATCATGGAAGACGGAAGTATTCCAGAGTGATGCAGCCTTAAGCCTAAAATCGTAAGAATGGCGGAACTCATATATACACCTAACTCGAGATCAAAGGAAACGCGAAAAGTCTCCACTTCATAACTCAGCAAATATAGTGCTTATTGTTCTGATTTTTTAAAGACAGTCTTCTATCTGCAGTCTAATCCTATTCTGAAATTTTTAAATTTCTATGTGCTGTATATTTTGAGATCTCGAAACCCATTTTTAAACTAAATTCGATCGATGAAGTTCCGAATTTGTATTTCTGGAAAATGGCCCGGGCGATCTTCTTTAAATTGTTATATAATATGAATTTTCTGTATATGAAGGGAATAACATATTGGTTGTTTTTACGAAAACTCTTGTTCGTTAAATAATTCGATTTCTTTTTCTCTCGAAAATGACACGGGCGATTTTTAAAACATCAAATAAATATGTTTCAGATGAAGCAAATAACAATTTACTTGTTTCCAGCAAGACTCTTGTTCGTTTTATAATGCGCATGAAAACACAGACTATATTTCTTCGCCATTCTATGGAAATTTCACCGAAAATACATGACACTGTATTCATACGCATGCTTTCTTTTTAACCACTTTTGGTGAGAATAAATTTGGCCTCGTACTGTTTGAGCGGCTAAGGGCAATCATATACTAATCTCATGGTCGGCAGTTCGATACTCGTTGGTACTTGTTTTCACGGGTAAATCTGTTTTTTTTTTAAAAGTCTGTTAGTTGACCATTATTCTCAGCTCCTTTGTAATTTTTTAATTGTTATTAAGTTAAATAAAATTACAATTATAATGATGACAATTTTATGATGATTATTTCTTGGCAATTTTTCAACAATAAAAATATTGCCATAAATTTTATAAATATATTTAATTTCAATCACTTTACAAAAAATATACATTAATAATTATTATTTGAATATAAATTACACGATCAGAAACGTAAAAAAATAATTCATTTCAGCTCATATTTTCATTTATTTAGCCTTGCAACATTTATAGTTTGCATCTCAGATACAGGAAAGACAGTTAGTTCTTTAATCTGAGCGATCAGATCACCAGCTAAATGTACTGGTTCTGCCATCTGTTGGTGGTAAAAGGAAATACAATGTATGTGAATTTTAAGTAAGCACATATATTTTTATTTTGTAAATGCAATATATTGCATCTCAGTGGATTATTTATAAGAAATATTTTAAATGAGTTGCATTAATTGCATTACTTTTATTAAAATCATTCATTTGATTTTATAAGCTTTTCAGTGCTGAAGTTTAAATCCAGAATTTTATTAACAAAATATAGAACCTAGATTAAAATTATTGCTAGTGTTTTAAATGAATTGCATTACTTTTATAAAAATCATTTCATACTTCAGTAAGATTTGTAAAGTTGAAAACTAATCAAGGGATCATAAAATATTAAAAATTATTTTCAAAGTATCTTTATTATAAAAAATATAGAAGAATTTTTTTATTATCACTAAACTTTTATTGCATTTTAATAATTTGGGAATCATAACAAATGATTATATATATAATTTTTTGCGAAATAATTAATTTTTAAGTAATTAAAAATCTCTTATCAGGCAGAAATTTGTTAATTCACTGATTAATCATTTGAAGGCCACCGCTTAGGAAGTTTATTTTAATAAACCCTCTGGTAGACAAAAAATCTAGTTAATATAGAAATGTCAATTCTGATTTAAAGTGAGCTAAAATTATGAAAATAATTATAAAAAATGAGGGGTTGTGGGGGGGGGGGGGGGGATAGTAATTAATTTTGTCTTTGCATTTTCTTATTCATAATTTTACTTAATTATGAGAATTCTAAAAATTATTATTTAAGGTAACGAAATTAATGCAATAAAAACTGTTTAAAATCTAAGAACTCAGGCTTTTGACTTTTATTTTAATAAATTTCCTGATAGGCAAAATCTAGTGAATTTAGAAACTTCAATTTTGATTTAATGTGAAATAAAATTAATAATAATAATAGATGGTATTTTAAGAGGGGAGAAATAACAATTAATTTTGTTATTAAATTTTATTATTCATAATTTTATCTTTTTTTACATAAGATTACTTAACGTTAATTGAATTAATGCAATAAAAAAATTAGCTCAAAATGTGGAATATTTACACTAAAGTAAATGGTGGAGGAATATTGTTTATTATTGAGTAAAACTGAAGTATTTTAGTGCTTCAGTGTTAGTATACACATTTTTCTTGAGTACTTCAATATCATTTAATAACAATTAATCTAGCATACTTTTAAAACATTTTTACTGTTAAAGATTTTTTTATTAAAGTTCATCAAGTTTGGTTCAACAGATCGCAGCAGCAGCAATCTAGACAGTTGATATTTTATTTTCTCAGATTTTCGAATAAGGGAAATTCCTCAATAAATATTAAATAAAAGTTGATATATCACTTGAAAATAAGTATTACTCATAAATGAAAACAGGAATAATCGGGAACCCTTTGGATTGCATACATGTTAATTTATTTTTAATAATCGCTAATTTGAGTTTCACTGCTCTCGCACTGGGTGCCATATTGGAAGGGTCAGCAAACGTCCCCAGAGCATGCTCTCAGTTACTTCATTCCTTAACATAGGCTGAATTGATGTTGCCGAGTCTAGTCTTCTTTCCTGTGTCTGAGTCTGATCCTTCCAATATGGCTGTTCGGTTACAGTTGAGACTTCAACTTTTTGAGCTCTTGCCATATCTAGTTAGTTCTTTAATCTGAGGTTTGCATAATGACCATATCAGAATTGTGGTGTCGCTATCTTTTGACGCAATCGCGTACTACATTTTGTCTCTATTCGGAAAAAAAAAAAAAAAAATGCTGTCACCACCGCTTTCAAAGAATCTTTTGTGACCGGAGGTCTATCTCGCAAATATTAAGAAAATTACTGCATACAAAAATATTAAAATGGGTAGTATTATAGAGAAATGTTTGATAAACATGTTGAAGTAGACAGTTTTTAAATCGAAGAATTATTTTAAGATATATTTAATGCTAAAGCTGGATAAAATTGTTCCATTAAAAAAGTTTTATAGGAGCAAAAACTATACATGGGAACTTAATCATTTTCATTCAATTTAATCATTCAATAGAAACTCGAGGTTTGCAGAGTGCATTTATTTTTTTTAACTTGCCTAATTTTTTGACGGTTTATTTCAATTTAAAAATAAAATTTTCAGAATTTCCAGAGATATTTTTTACATATTTTAGAAAAAGTTATTTTAAATTGTTGCCAATTGTTAAAACAGTGCAAATAATAATATATCCTTATAAATTAGAATTAAATGATAACGTGTTAAAAGCAGGAAAATATTGAACATTTGTTTTTACACATGAATATTTAAAATGAAAGAAAATTATAAAATAATCAATTATCAAATTAGAATTAAATGATTACGTATTAAAAGCAGGAAAACATTGAAAATTATGTCATAAAAATTATATTTGCACGTGAATATTAAAAGAGAAAGAAAATATTTAAATAATAAATTCATTGATATGTGTTAAAAGTCGTAAATGTTGGAAATTACGTCATATTGGCCAAATAATAATATTGCAAAACAGTTTAAATTTAAAGATATATTTACATGAGAGATTTATTTCAAATTTTCGATTTTTTCAAATATTTTTAACTATAGTTGCCAATTTTAAGGTAGCGCAAATAATAATATTATCTTTCTAACAATAAAAATATTTTCAGTTGAATGTTACAAAGAGAAAGGAAAGTTTAGTGAAAATTATGTCAGATTTAAAACGTTACATTTAAAATCATTTTCTTATAGCGTTGTTAAAAAATACCATAAAGCAAAGACTCTGTTGACTTAGTTCCTTTTATATTTGCTAATTTTCAAATGTTTAACTAATCTTATTTAATCAAGCACGAAAACGGCAACTAACAGCACCTGATTCGGCCTTGAAATCCCTCAGTAAAAGGGAAACCCGTTTACAGTAAGATCACCATTGATTTTTTAATTATACAGTGCAACCTCGATTATCTGAGCTAATTGGGACTGTTAGTACCTCGGATATCGGAAATCTCGGTTAATAGAAACTGTGTGTAAAAACTTGCTGTGCTTGCGAATTTAACATCTCTTTTTTAAAAAAAATATAGAACGTTTTTTAAATAATAAAAATAAATATATGTAAAGTTCTGTTTCACAGCTTAACAAATTAAAAAAGAAAATCAACTACCAGTAGTAAATTTTAAAAATCAAATTGAAAAATTTACGAAAGTTCATACAGCCACTGGAAACAAATCATTGTTCGCTGTTGACTTCTCAGGATCTAATGTTTCTTGGGAGTTGAGTGCTTTTGGGGACAGAAGGTCCTGTATAGCACAGACAGTGAACTAACAAGTGTGGTCATTTTCAAGGCTCATTCAAAAGAGGGAAAAAAAATCAGACTTTGTTATCAGCTCGGTTAACAGAAACCTCGATTAATCGAAGCTCGGCTAATCCAGGTTTTACTGTAATTCAATCTTCTGTAATCTTTTTAAAGCAGATCAAATTAATGGACTTTTAGAGTCTGAACGGGGTTTGGCAAGCATAGATCGTAGGGGGCAGAGCCCCTAGTTTTTTATTTTGTGATCCTGTTAAAATAACTTTAGCTTTTCTTCACTAATTATTATTATTAGCTAGTTCCATGGGGTTCTGTAGTGTAAGTCACATAGCTGATAACTGCTATGCTTGTTGGCCACCGTTATTGTCAAAAAGTTTGCTTTGCCGTATTCAATTAATGAGATATCTCCGATAAAATAAGCCACATTTTTCCGTCCTAAAATACTAGTATCCAAAAATCGTAGCATGTGACTTACACTACAAGTACTCATGGAACTAGGCTATTTTAAGTCGGATTTTTTATTATAGACTATATAAAATTATTAAAAATATATATTATGATAGGAACTAGCGGGCTTCGTCCGCTATTTATGTTACAGATATAAAAATCATGATTTTTTAAGGGAAAAAGAAATAAAAACCTATTTTACGATGGGTTTATAAAGAAACATTTTGTATTTGTTATATTTTCGGGGATGAGGGGGAGGGGGACTTTTTTGATTAAACATCGCAATTAGTCCACATGGCAGTTATTATTATGATAGACACTAGCGGGCTTCACCCGCTATGGTGCCCATGTGTCCAGCTTCCATAACTCAGAAACTACCTTTCGCACATCAATGCAACAGATTCCAAATGTTATAATTACTTAATAATCACCTATATAGCATTAAAGTAAATTTATGAGTGGTGCATACTATTTTTTTTATCGTAATTTCTGAAGAAAAAAAATCATTTCGGTTGATTTCTTAGGTACTGGTTCAAACAATTTTTGAAGAGGGGGGGGGGGTGGGGGGTGGAAGTGGAAGGGGAGGTGGTGAGACTGCTGTTTGTCAAACAACACAATGGGGTTTGGCTTAATCAACTTGGTTTTTGATGACTTCATTCGGAAGGTGGTTTGTTTAGAAGAGTGCGCTTCCTGCCCCATGAAAATTGGAACTATTGGTTATACCATCTACGTAAGAATTTAATAATTATAAATTAACATTTTGGATTTATTAATTTAAGGATAAAGTGTTTTTAAAAGAATATCAAATGAAACCCTCTGTGCGATCTGTGATCATACTTACCCACTTGTTTTTATATCCAAACTGCTATAAGGAAAATTGTAATAAAATAGTAAAAATTAAATCTGCATCAAATCCCATAAGTATATATATTTTAAATCCTTCGATCACTAACCTAAAAAAAGTAATGATATCAATCAGGGTTGGCAAAGTGGACCCAGCCCAGAAAAACCTACTCGGGTTTTTCTGGGCGGGTCCACCAACAAAAACCCACCTGGGTTTTTGCTAAAAATCATTTCTGAGTCTGCAAATCCCCCCTATAGTATTTAGAAAAACAAAATACAAGTTTACCTTTTAAGCTCAAAACATAGGTGGTTTCTTTTACCAAAATTACATAAAAATAAATAAATAAAAATCAGGCGTATTTGTGGTAATCAGGTGGTAGTTTATTTCAGAATATTTATTTTTTAAATTTATTTATTTTCAGGGTTTGTTGATATATATCAATGGATATATATCTTGATATATATCATGATATATATCCGATATTTATTTTCAAAATATCAAGATTTTTGATATTTTCGATATTTTCATTTTCATACATTTGATATTTATTTTTTAAATGTCATATTTTTTTATATTTTCATATATCTGATATTTATTTTCAAAATATTTTCAGTCAAAAGAAGTGCAAATGAATTTTTTAACTGTTATTAAAAATTAGCCCATCTGTAAACAAATAACTAAAAAGAATAGCTCCCAAAATATTCCCTACACTCCAAAAACTAGTTTTGGACTGTACCTGCAGCTTTCCCATTACCATCATAAGAAATCTGTCTTTGAACAATACCTCCCTACCCTGTCTCAATTCTTTATGTAGACTGCACCTTCTAGAATGAGATAAAGGAGTTAATTGGTGATTGGATTTTAGCAAAAAAATCTCATATAAGCTTTATGTTTGAAACTGAATATTTAAATGTTGAACCAAAAATTTGGTGGGATAATATTAAATTAGAACAGCCCATGAAAGATAATTTAACTTATCATTTGTTTACAGATTCTCCTTCAATGGATGCATTAGAATCTTTTTTAATTTTGATTTACTTCAGTCTAAATTGTACAGTAGGCTAGGGTATGAAAAACCAGACAAACTTACATTCATGTTCAAATTCTTCAACAGAAAAATTTTGTATTTTAGAATTTGTTGTGTAATTTTATTTTTTAAACTGAATCCTGCATTTTGTGTTTTGATGAGTGAAAAAGCAACTTTTGCAGAAGATTGTTTTTTTAATTATTTGATCATAAATTTTATAAGAAAAATATAAAAAATGACATTTAGAATATTGTTTTATTATGTTTTCATGTTAAATGTAATACGTTTTAGATTCTAATTTATATTAAATCTAAAAATCTTTATAATCAGCAGTAAGCTGACAATTGTGAAAATATCCGATATATATCGAAAATATCAGATATATATCAAAATATCGGATATTTTTGATATTTTCGAAAATATCACGATATTTACGAACCCTGTTTATTTTAAATAATTATAATTGGTCTTTTTTATAGTTTACCAATCAAAATCACATTCACTTTGATTTTTATGGTAATATTTATAAAACTTTACTAGTTTTTCACACTGCTCTGAGCCTAGTCTGTTCTGCAATTTAGACTGTATGAATCCAAATGTAGAGAAAATCCTTTTGATGGAAGCAGAGCTAGATGGAACAGAATGCAGAGATTGGAAAAAACTACAAAAATCAGAATCTAACTCGTTTTTCTTTTTCTGTTCTTTTTCTTCTTAAGAACTTGCCACCATTTTGAAGCTGATAATTGTAACACAATATTTTCTGAGAAAAGTAATTTAGGAAAATAGTCCATGTCTTTAATTTTAAATGCCAATATTGCAGGTAATACTCTGAATGATACTGCATTATCATCCATGCTTCAGCTTCTTCCTCTTCCGTTGAATCAAGCCTTTCCCCTCAGCACGCCTGCTACACTGTGCCGTAGACAGCAGGGACTCGGTCCGATATTTATGTATATGTTAGAGATTTGTTTTAAGGGAGGGGCCGTGTAATGCATGCACAACATGCCTAATACGGTAGCGGGGAACCGGTTCGATGTTTGTTCGCTTGGAGATTTAATATTATTAGAGGCCCTGATAAAAGGAAGGGCTTGCTAGCGGGCGAAGCCAGCTAGTTTAATTATTATAGTTATTATAAAAATATAAATTCATTATTCATTATGACAACTAAAATGTATTTAAAAGTGATAAGAACTCACTTTTATTACTTAATAGTATTAAGTTAATTATAATAGTAATATTATTCATAAGTATTAATAATAATTAATATTAATAGTATTAATATTATTTTATAATATTAGTTAATAATTTTATTCTGATATTAGTATTAAAAGTTAATACTAATATCATAATAGAATAAATTTATTAAGTGATATTATAAATAATATTAATTAATAATAAATAGATCAAATGTAATTAAAAAATGTAACTTAATAAATATATTTTTAAATAAGTACACACATGCATTATATAAATATACGAATATATACATAATAACTAAAGCCCACAAAAACTCAGGTGGGTTGGGTTTTTGCCAAGCCTGATATCAATACAAAAACCCTTCACGGGTTAAAAGTTTCTGACGCAGCACTTTATCTTATGCAGTAAGAATTTTAAATATGGAACTTAAAAATACTGATATCAAATTTTGAGTGACGTTATGCTATTTCTTAAAAAATATATTTGTATTTATTTCATCATTTTATTTTTGTTTTATTTATAATTTTGCATGTGCAAAAGTTATGTTCAACATGAAAAGCTGCATAAAATTTTATTTGCTGTTGCTTTATCATTTACATCTCTCATAAATTCAAAATATGAGTTTTAAAAGATATGATATAATATTTATGTTCAACATGAAAAGCTGCATAAAATTTTATTTGCTGTTGCTTTATCATTTACATCTCTCATAAATTCAAAATATGAGTTTTAAAAGATATGATTTAAAAGATATGATATAATATTTATGTAAATGATTTCTTTGCGTCATTGTATCCAAACTACGTGAATGTATGAAAACGGTTAGTTTGATGCAAATAAACCATTTACATAAATCTTACTCACAATTTTGAATAGCGTGACACAAAAGATAAATCAATTGATTGAAATAAATACATTTCAATGCATAGTATAGATTGAATGAAAGTGATATATTTAACAGTGAATTGAAAAATTAAAAGTATTGTGTAGATGTAAAAATATATTTTAACCACGTCAAAAATAATTTAAATTGAATTTTAAAACAAACCTTTTAAAGCCACACCAAGGCATCACTTAAATTTTATATCATATCTTTTAAAACTCATATTTTGAATTTATGAGAGATGTAAATGATAAAGCAACAGCAAATAAAATTTTATGCAGTTTTTCATGTTGAACATAACTTTTGCACATGCGATTATAAATAAAACAAAAATAAAATGATGAAATAAATACAAATATTTTTTAAGAAATAGCATAACGTCATTCAAAATTTGATATCAGTATTTTTAAGTTCCATATTTAAAATTCTTAGAGCATAAGATAAAGTGCTGCATCAGAAACTTTTAACCCGTAAAAGGTTTTTGTATTGATTTATTATACAACACACAAAATTTATTATAAACACAATGGAATTTTATTATAAAACACACAAATTTATTATAAAACATGAACATGTTATTAAAAAACATGCACATTTTATTGAAAAACATACAATTTTTATTCTAAACACACACAATGTATAATTTATTATAAAATTTAAAGTTAAATCCTTTCCGGCATCGTTGGATTGCCATTGCCAAATAATCGCCATTTCAGCACCAAAAAGAAACCTTGGTGCGTCTGCGGCATATGAAACTTTTTGAAAGAAACACACAAAAAGGTAGTGAATAATAATTTCAAGGAAAAAGATAAATAAAATAAGAAAAAAATTAGTTAAGACAAGAGTGTAGTACTCAAAAAAATATTTTCCCACCCTCAACAGCTCGAAATTTTCTGAGACATTTTCAGACTCATTTTTAAAAGTAAAAACATGAAACTTGCTGAGGTGATTTTTGAAGAGATGTATAAGAGGCCGTGTGATTTCATTTTTTGCTAAATTCATTAGAATTTGATTTTTAAATAATTATTTTCTCAGTATGACCACCATTTTTTTCATTCCCAGATCACCTGCTTCGGAAAATTTGGTTCAAAACGCCAACTTTGACCGCATTTATTTACAATATTTTCTGCATTTATCAAAAAATCGAGAAGCACGGCACATTATGTAGTTTCTAAATAAGAGAATTTTCCATTTTGATGCATTTGAGAGCAAAAGTTAATTTAAAAATTAGGCTTAGATGCCTTATGTTCCCTCAGCCGTTGTTTTGAATTGTTTGGCGATTTTTTGTTGGTGTGTTGGCGGTGTTTAAAATATGGCAACCTCGATATGTGGAACCCCGTGTGACATATGTGTTCTGGCAACCACTGAGAAGTGGTGGATTTTGTGGATGGATTTTGATATTGTGTTGTATCGCTCTGTCTTTTTATTTTTATGTTAAATTTATTGGATGTATTTGACTGACTATATGGTTTCTGTAATCTGTTTAAAAGGTTTTGCTGAAGTAATTAAGAAATATGAGGAAATTTTGAGAAGAAAAGTAGGTTTGTTTATTGTGTCTCAATGCATATTCATAAGCCTATTTTGGAAAATGATGGTGGTGTTATGAGAAAGATTTCGTACTGGAGCTTTCAAGAAAGCAAATATCTGTTAAGGTATGTTGATAATTTTATGTATATTCTGCTGCCTTAAGAGTTTTTATATTTTGAGATTGCTAGAAAGCGAGAACTGCTGAATTTTGAGAATTCTACACCGGAAGAACTGCTGAATGCAGTGATGGGTTTTTTTCAGTTAATGTGCACGAAGTGCTCATACAAGATTACTGATTGCCACTTTAGCGAATTTTGTTTATTATTTACATTTTATTTTTGTTAAGCGAAACATGCGTATAAACCGGTGCTTGGCGACATTTACTACTTGGCGGAAAAGGGGTTTTCACGCCAAGAAAATTCCAAGATGGCAGCCGTGGGAACTTATGACATCTGTTCCAAAAATTAATCAAAAATAAGCAGTTTGAATTGGAATACACTCTTAAGATTACAAGATATTTGGCAGTTAACATTGTATCTTTTAATTTATTACTTTTTTATAAGAGTGCTATAATGCAAAATCTTAATTTTGGCTGTCATAAATTTCTAACTTAAACAGCTTTAAAATAAGATATTTAACATGATGAAGAAAAACAAGGATCTGTAAGAAGTTTAACTGAAAGATTTTATTCAATAAATAAAAGTATATTATACCACATTTTTTTTTTTTTTTTTTTTTTTTATGACAACAATAGTCATAATGCATTGCAGAATGTAACAATAAATGCCAGTAGCACATGGAACCATTGCGGGAACATTATTCGGTTAGCTGGGTGCCAGTGTTATGTTATATAGGGTAGATGTGCCAGTAATGGACACCCTTAAGGAATTTCTTTAAAAATTATTTTTTTATTAATAGTTATAATTATTATATTCCAGTTTTTTCAATATTATATTAATCTATCAACAACATTTAACCATTCTTATTGCCTCATTTCCCCATATGAATAGAAATTTAATTTTAAATAACAGAAATATATCAAAACACCCAAAAGCCCAGTAATGGACACCCTCTGGCCCAGTAGTGGACACCCTCTGTTCCAGTAATGGACACCCCATAAAAAGTAATAAATATAATTGTTTTTATGACTGTATTTAGAACCAGAATTTAATGAATACATACTAATGAAACAAAATAGTTATTTTTGAATAAATTTAACAATTAGGATACCAGTAATTAATAAAATATTTGTGATAATCATTTACTGTTTGCATCAATTATTCTAATTATCAAAGATCGATGTTTTAATTATTTTAGATGGATAGTTTAAAATACTAAATGTCAGACCATTACAGCTATCAAATTATTGAAACAGTGGTGGATTTAAAAGGTAATAATAAAAATAAAAAAGTTTTGGAATATTGATGTTTAGTTTTGTGTCACTATTTTTAACAATCTTCCAGAGATTACTTGATATATCATTTATAATAATTAATATTACAAATATGAAAGAAATGATATTGTGAGTTGAATATTTTAAATACTAAATAAAATAATTTCAAAATAAAACTGTAGAACTGATGTTTGAGGCCCCTGATCTGCAGATTTACTAGTTTCATGAATATTACCTATAACTTTCATCAATAGTAGTTATATACCTATATATATATATATATTTTTTAATAAGGAAACATTTAAGACAGAAAATGGATTCTTAATAGCTTCTGTAACATTGTTTTTATTTAAACGGAGAGAGATTAAGCCCTATGAGTCCCTCTTGGACTGTGCTCTTAAACAGTATTTTCTGCTTCCCGACTGGTTTGATTGCCAGATTATAAAATATGTGAGGTATATATATATATGTATTACATAAAAAAATAATAATAAAATAAAATATCAAAATTTTATTAATCACATAAAATAACTTAAAAGCAGCTATTTATAAAAGTTTTGGTGTTATTACATTTTGGTAAGTATAATTTAAAAATTAAATTTGATTATTTAGGTTTGCAGTTAAGCCAAAGTATTTTATGCACTATAAACATTACTAAAATTGCATTTTTAGCAATGTCTACATGGGGTGTCCATTACTGGAAAATGACTAATTAACCATCCCAGTAATGGACACCCCCTCTTAAAACCTTAAAATTAAATGAAATTTTGTAAATAGCCATTAGTATATAAAATTCAAAGTTTTCTATTGCTACTCAAACAAAAACATTCAAATTTTGCAAGAAAATAAATAATATATAAATTAATTAAACGAAGCCAGCTCTTAACCTCTTCATTAAGATTTTCACAGAAAAACACCGAAACTTTGAAAGATTATTTTCTGCTTCCTGATTGGTTTGATTAAAAGTGTCAACAATAACTCAGTTTTATAAAACATGCAAGGGGGAATTATAAAAAAAATAATTAAAGCTAAATATTTATTAGTTATTTTTTTATGAACCAAAAACATCAAGGGGTGTCCATTACTGGCACATCTACCCTATATACTTATATGCATTATATACATGTATGTATATATATACATATATATGTGTTATATACATAAATGTATGTATATATATTATACAGGGGTGTAGAATATGTCCGATCCAGTGATTTAGGATTGGGGGAAATTTTTGCCAACTGGGGAAATTCTGCAGAAAAATATGCAATTGATTTCGATTTTAACAATGAATTACATAATTCTCTGAGATAGAAAAATTTTCTCTACAAATAAAAAGATCCGTATGGTGAGTGACCTTCACAAAATCGAACTCGTGATAATATGTACCATATATACTCGCGCGTAAGTTGAGAAAGTTTTGAAAAATAAAAAAGAATTCTATGCCTATGGTAATGCAGAATTTATGTAAACCTATAACATATCGTAAAATTTTGGGAAAATTTTCACATGGATTCGGGAAAATGTTCAGAGAGAAAACATTTTCTGCACTGACATTATATATATTATAACACTGGCACACGCCTAACCGAAAAGTACCTATTATTCATTAAAAATTTTATGATCTCCGATATACAGCATCCAGCAAATAAAAATTATAATGTTTTGTATTTAAAGTAATAAAAGTTATTACCATGTAATGAAGAGGCTCAACTGGGCTTTTAGATTCACCTGAATTCGGGGATTTAATCAAAGATATTGGTTCTGCATAAATGTGTTCCTCACTTAAACTTTTTTTCAGGGTTCCATAACGTTTTGGAGGACTCACTGTAGTCGGTGTTAAATCAACAAATATACTTGAATGTTTCAGCTTTTCAGAGATCTTATTAGCAGTACTAGAAATGTTTTTTAAATAGTTCTTCAAGTGTGTCTTTCCTGTAGATTTGGAAATATTTGTTGTCCCATGAACAGATTTTTCAGCATTTCCAGTGACTATTTCAGAAACTTTAATATGTTGTAAATTTTTAGACATACATTCAGGAGTACCAGTTTCAGTACCATTCGGAGAAAAAATGAATGTCTTTTCTGATTTACATGACTGTGTGTCTTTGGCATTTATCACAGATTTCTTCTCTTCAAACTTTTCATCTGAAGTTTTCGCTGCATTTAAATCTGAATGCAAAAAAGTACGAGGAGGTTTGGCAGGCGGTGAGCTTACATTCATTTTACAATTAGGTTCATTTCTTCGAGAGGAATTATCTTGATACGTTAAAAATGTTTCGGATAACCTATTTACTTTTTTACATTTTATACTTGGTGAATTTAATTCATCAGTTAACACTGGAGATTCAAACAATTTAGTTCTTTCTTTTACTGAAGATGGTGCAACACTATAATTTTTTGCTGTTGATAACTTAATTCCATTCGAAAATGCAGGTTTCACATCATGAGGTTTATTAGGAGGAGTACTCAGACTAGAAATATTTTGATTACTTCTTTTCCTACGAAGAGGGGGAACTGGAACAGAAGTTTCTGCAACAGTACCAGAAAGATTTTCAAATTTTTGGCATATTCCTTTTATATCAACTTTCGAAGTGCGATCATATCCGCTATTGGGAAATTTTGACGAATGTAATTCCGAAGATAACGTAATGTTATTACTCATGATGGTAAGCAACCCGCAATCTTTTCCTGCATCTTAAAAATGTATTTACGTTTTAAGTAAATATAGAATAAAATTTACGACAAAAAAGACATGATAAAATGTTTTGTACTATAAAATCAGCATTGTTTCTTTATGAAAAATTAAAATTACCCTCAACAGTAAAAAATAGAAAATAATAACACTTTTTCGATGATTGTCAACAACACCGAAGTATGACAAAAACACATTTTCTGATATTTTGCAAAATTTCCGTTTTCAAATATCCGGTTTTCCAAAAAGTAGTTAAAATCTGTATGGTACCAAGATATAATTGACATCTGATTGGTTACAGAGCGTTATCACAGGTTTGACGTCACGAAATCAAACTTGGAAGTCAACAAATCGGGCAGACATCCTTGTTATCCTTGTCCATGACCCATGGAGCTATGAAGATTAAAGGAGACAACATAAATGACGTCACTTAAAACTGCTCCTACCCCCCTGCTTCCGCCATATTTGACCGTGGTGAGCTGTGCTGTGAGCAAGGAGCTTAAACTAATGGCTGCGAGAGTGAAGCCTGCCACGCCCCCTCATCCTCCCAAAACATTGAAGAGCGCAGAACGATATATTGAAAAAAGCGTTCAGGAAATTTCGAATAAAAACAATTTAATAGTTAATATGCGATTTTTTTTTATGATTTTACGTTTATGGAAGATTGTTTAAACGTATTAATGTGCTTTTTATTGCATAATTTCAAATATTTTTTCTTACATTACATTTTAAATACAAAGAGACAAAAATCAGTTATTATGATTATACTTTATAAAACTGGTTATATTCCGAGAAGTTTCACTTTTATTAACGATAAATAATTTTATTGTAATAAAAAATTATTTTTTATACTTCTAAGAAGAGATTTTTCTTGTAACATGTACTAAAATGAGTTTTTTTTTTTTTTTTTTTTTTTTTACATCAGCCTTTATTATTAAAGTACTTGCATTAGATTTATAAAATAATTTCCAGTCATACTACAGAGATTAGATGCAAGAATGCAATTTTAAATTTGTTAAGGCTGTTCTCAACTGCTCTGCTCAACAAGCGCAAAATGTTTTAACACATTTACAAATTCATTTTTTAACGGAAAGATATAAAATTGGAAAGCCTGACCATGGAAGCGATTTGGAATCGAACTGTTTTTTCCATTTTTTGATCAATAAACTACATATCGAGTTATAAGCGATTTTGATCACATGACATGGCATTTTTCTACACTTCCTGATTGGATTTTCTTCTTTCGTTCGGAAATTCGGTTCAAAATGCCAACTTTGGCAGTATTTTCTGAAAGATCTATTTTGTTGACAAGAATACGGAAAAAACAGTTCGATAACATAGTTTCTGAATAACAACACCTTCTAGTTTCATGCGTTTCCGGACAAAAATGAATTAAAACTTATGTCAGAAAGTTGACCCTTTAGATTTGAGAACAGCCTTAAAGAAGATTTGTGAGGTATTAACAGAGTATGAGAAATAAATTCTTTTATTCAGATATGAGCAAACAAATAATATATGCTTCAAACTTTTTAGGTCAATTTCTTTTATTTCTATTAAATACGGTTTTCGAAAAGAAAAGAGAGAGAGGGGGGTGAAGAAGGCCCCACCAGTGGCTGAGAGGTTCTGCTCTCAAAGCTGGTATAGACGGGAGGTACTGGGTTCGAACCCAATCACGCCCGTCAACCTAACCGTTCGGAGTTTTCTTCTAATCTTGGGTATCCTTATTTAAATACGTGTTAGGTTCCCTTAGAAAGACCCCTCCATGTAGGGCATCCCCCCTCGGGCCCATATCCCTCGCGTAGATAATTGGCCGTCATACATAACACCACCAACACCTGTTTTCCGAAGAAATTAATTAAGAGAAGATTTTAATTAAGAGAATTTTAGTCTTAAGAACCCGTATATCATAAGAAAAACAAAACTGTTTTTTAAATAGGCACCTGTAAGGGGCCAAAGAAGATTAATTGTCCCTCCCTGAATTTTCAGATAAAACTTGTGTGATTGAAATAAACACTAAGAGAAAAAGGAAATAAGGATTTTCCATTAGTGTGGCGGGGTAGCATGGAAAGGACTTTCAAACGTTTTTATTTAGTTTCCCAAGAATTTAACAACTTTTCACAGTTACCTGCAAAGTACAATATCTTATAAAAAAAATACTGTTGGAGAAAGTACTTTAACACTTTCACTACCCTATAAGCGTCGTATGCGGCTCCTATTTTAAATGATAAAATGGAATATTTTAGAAAAGGCTTTCAACTAAATTTTATTTTGAGCGATGTCTTTATTATTTTGTCGGGTTGTGGGTCAACTTCAAATAGAATTTTCGGGTTCGAGTCGGGTGCAGGCAAGGTTAGAGCCCTGAATTTAGAGGTGGGGGGGACAGTCATGGCTCATTTTTTTTCGGGTGTGGGGGGTGGGTGTCATATCACAATATGATCAATTTTATATTGAAGGCTATTCCCAAATTAAAACTGACAATTTTTCTGATACTTTCGCAAATTCATTTTCATTCGTAAATACATTAAAATTGCATTAGTATTCGTAAAAATATATAATTTACAGATTTCATTCATATACCAAGAAATTAAAGCGTTTCCAATTTTCTTATGAAGTCAAAGAATGATTCAGAAATTTTGCCAAAGTTTGCATTTTAAGGCAATTTTTAGGACTTAACAGCCACAGAAATGTCGTCATGAGGGAGCAATTAACAGTCGCATCCTGAAATTCAGTTTTAAACGACAAATTTTAAAGAAGTTTTTGAAAGATTCTTTACTTTTCGATTTCTGAATAAGTGCACTTGCAAATTCCTTGAGATTAAAATAATTTCACGGATGTGTCAGAAATTACCTAATTTTGATTTGATTGGAGCTTTAAGGAGTCACAAAGATTCGCATTGTTGAGCGGGGATGGGGGGGGGGGGATTGAAAGGATTTAATATATATTTAATTTTTTTAAATGATTTTTAGCATTTTTTTTGTTGTTCAGGGGGGCCGTGACACGCCCCCCCCCCCTTGGATCCACCATTGGCTCCTCCTCAAAGTACATGATATCAACGTAGATGAAAGACTATCACAATAATAATCTCTTAGTCACGATTGCTGTCCGATCATTAACACATACTTCGAAAATTGCCAATTGTTTTAAAAATAAAGAGTGAAAACATCATAAAATCGAAATCAGATTTATGCTTAAAGCTCAGATTTAAATTCAACAAAAGTGCAAGCGGGAAACATAAAAAAAAATCTTTCAATAAAGCACTTTTATACAAGAAAATTTATATACATTCCTGTTAGGCGACCCGATGTTTTGGGAGGATGAGGGGGCGTGGTCGCTAGCTTCAGTTTAAAACCCCGTTTAAAAGCAAAACAAAACCACGTGATCCGAAAACGGGACATGATTGGTTTGACGTCACTACACATGAAACGCGGATTCTCCGTAGCGGTCTGCTGTTTTCCATTGATTTCTGTTTGTTATCTACTATAAACATCTTTTAAAGACTCATTTGGCGTGGTCAGTAAGCGGAGGCTGCTGTCACCCCGAGTGCCCGGGTTCGAGTCCCTGGGTAAGGCATGGATGTAATTCTGAATGTCCCATTGTAGTTATGTAATATATGTAATGGAAAATAAAATTTGTTGTTACTTGTTGTTGTTTCTGTATAATAAGGATCATTCGAGGCGACAGCCATTGTAGCTATAGGCCCCAAAGCATTCTCCACTTCGGTGGACTTCAAATGTCAAATGTCAAAGACTCATTTACACAAAATCAAATTAGAGTCAAAAGATTATTTTAACACATCCAAATATAACGTACTATTAATTTATACATTTGTATTAATTTTCATTTAGAAAAGTGCTGCAGTTGGTTGGATTCGAAAAATATGACATTATATACCTTCTGGAAATAGTTTTTCCCCCTCAAATTTATTTTAAGGGCATAAAAAATGCATTTCATATGGATAAAGATACAAGAAGCTAAAGCTAAAAGGCACATTTATTTTTAACTTACTCCTATTTACTTAAAAGAATAAAGAATGATAGTTTTATTAAAAAATAAATTGTAAGTAAAGTAAAATCGCCTTTATCTAGTTCTTGAAATGTAATGTTTCCTTAATTCATTGTAATGCTTTAATAATTCTTTTTGTTATGAATAAAGTTTCGTGTTATGCAGGCTATATTACAGATAAAAAATGAACTCGAATTTACTATGAGAAAATGAAATTTTGAACAATAACGCAGAAAACAAGAAAAAATTATTTGTTTAATACTGACTTATGGAATAAAAATTTTAAATTAGCTACTGTCGGTAATAAGTGCGTATCCATACACCAGAAACAAATTACTACAACATACGTCAGTAAATTTATAAGTATTGCCTTTTATTTATTTTTTTTTTATGAGCTTTCTTAAAAATAAGTATTAAAGCAAAAACTTCCCGGTTATGTAAAATTCACTGCTTTTTTTTACATTTGGTAGCTCGTCAATTTATTTCGAAAAAAAAATATATAATCTTTGCTCTATTTCTGTTTTAATATATGGAAAGAGGAAAAAAAAAGAAAAGCATTATTTAAACTATCATTTAGAATTTCTAAATTGATTTTTCAACGTATAATCATTGTTCAATTAATATGAAAGTGTTAATTTATTCAAGCATATTTCTTAAATATATTACACTCTTTATTTTTTTAATTATATTTTCTACTTTTTACTGTGTAAAATAACTGCAGCTTCACAACCATTTGACCTGTTTTGGGCGACCGTAGTTTGGAGCATAATAAATCCACTGTTGTTACAACTCTTAACGACAAAGAATATTCGACGATTTAACAACTGTGATGGGCTAGCGGGTAAACATGTTAAAATTAATGTATTCATTTATAATTAACTTATAAAAATATTAAAATGTTGTATTGTCACTGGAAGCATACCTTTGTGCATAATTTTTATATTAGGTAGCTTTCATTACAAAAAGCTACCTATTGCAGCCGTTCGGAGGAAAGCGATTTCAAAAAATTTTGGTATATTTTCATCGATCATGACCCCCAGACCCCGAAACCACCCTCCGTTCAAAAGTTGATATATATATATATATATATATATTACCATTAATTAAACATAACCTGCCACCGTCAATTATTATGAATTAAAGCTGTAAGTATTTAAAAAAAAAAAAAAAAAAAAAAAATATTATAAGAATTATTATGGAAGAAAAAAGAAAAAAGTGGACACCGACAAAAATTGAAAAGCTTATACATTGAATTACGTTATCGAGGGCACAGAATTCAATGATATAAGCAAAATGGTTGTTTTCTGTGGGAGAAATAAGCTAAAGCTAAAATTAATTTTCCCCTGTGCCCGAACAACCACTAAAATCAAGTGAATTGATTAAAAATGAAAGCAGAATAGAAACAAATAATATGAAATGGAAGAATCAATAAAACGTATTTAAATATTTATAGGATATAAAATAGAAATAATAAACACCATACCGATTAATATTTCAGTATTTTACAAAAATCCATGTGCACATGTCTTCCAGTATATCAAAAAGATTAAGATATATATATATATATATATATATCCATATATATATATATATATCTGACCTTTGTCATACTGTAACTCTCGAATTTATGAACCGATTTGGATGTAATTCGGTATGTACATAGTATATACCAATGTCTCGACCGAGTTCGTTGCCAGCTTCATCCGCCATTTTGTTTCAAAATGGCGGCCATTTAAAATTTTCTTAAAACTTTTAAATTTGAAATGTGGTACCAAAGAAATGAAAATGGAAAAATATTTTTTTCTTATGTATTTGACCTTTATACAAAGATTCCGGAGCAGTTTTTGTTTCGTCTATATCTTAAAAAATGGCTGAGTTATAGCATTTTGAATTTCTAGCGTGGTTGACATTTTGAAACGTCTTGAATTTTGTCATGCTATAAAAGGCGTATTTATGAACCGATTTGGATGTAACTTCGTTTGTACATAGTACATACCAATGTCTCGACCGAGTTCGTTGGCCAGCTTCATCCGCCATCTTGTTTAAAAATGGCAGCCATTTAAATTTTTAAGAAAAATTTAAATTTGAAATGTGGTACCAAAAAATTGAAAATTGAAAAAATATTTTTTTTTATGTATTTGACCTTTATACAAAGATTAAGGAGCAGTTTTTGTTTCGTCTATATCTCAAAAAATGGCTGAGTTATAGCATTTTGAATTTCTAGCGTGGCTGACATTTTGAAACGTCCTTATATTTGTCACGTGATAACAGGCGTATTTATGAACCGATTTGGATGTACTTTGGTGTGTACATAGTACATACAAATATCTCGAACGAGTTCGTTGGCCAGCTTCAACCGCCATCTTGTTTCAAAATGGCGGCCATTTAAAGAAATTTAAAAAATTTAAAATTTAAAATGAGATACCAAAATATTAGAAAATGAAAAATATTTTTTTTTTGTATGTGTTTGACCTTAATACAAAGATCCCGGAACAGTTTTTGTTTCGTCTATATCTAAAAAAATGGCTGAGTTATAGCGTTTTAAATTTCTATTATGGCTGACATTTTAAAACGACCTGATTTTTGTCACGCGATAACAAGCGTATTTATGAACCGATTTGGATGTTACTTGGTCTGTACATAGTACATACCAATGTCTCGACCAAGTTCGTTGGCCAGCTTAATTCGCCATCTTGTTTCAAAAGGGTTGCCATTTAAAAAAAATTAAATTTAAAATTTAAAATGAGGTATTAAAAAATTGGAAAATGAAAAAGATTTTTTTATGTGTTTGGCCTTGATACAAAGATTCCGGAGCAGATTTTGTTTCTGAAAATTTGTTCTTTTGTTTATATCTTAAAAAATGGTTGAATTACAGCACTTTGAATTTCTAGTATGGCTAACATTTTGAAACGATCTTGTATTTGTCACGCGGTAACACACGTATTCGCCTATTTCCATGTGAGAAAGCATGTGGGTAGTATACATCAACATCTCAGCCAAATATAAGTTACTTTAAATAAAAGCAGCTTGGATAAAGCTGACTAATTTCGTGAAATTCTCATTCATAATGATTTAGTATTGATAAAAATTAGTATTGAATCTCCTATATTCGGTTTCCACTAAATTGAGCTTCGTGTGTTTGAATAATATAAGTTGGCTTTTTTAAAATAAGGTATTTGAAAGCTACCTCTTCCTCCCGGCACTGGCCGGAAGGACTTTTTCTTAATTTATCTGAAAGTGAGTGAAAGATCAAATACAAAATCCTAACCTCACATGCAAAAACCAAGTTAAGTTAAATAAAAAAGTGTAAAAATAATTTAATTACCGTTTTAGGATTATTTGCTTACGAATAACTTTTGAATGCATGTAGTTTTTGTTGTTTGAGTGGTTTGTTTGAAATGTAGTTTCTCAGAATGTCCTACTTAATATTTATCAGTTTCTAAACATATTATATCAGTATTTTCCCCAATGCTCTAACTTTCGTAAAAAAAAAAAAAAAAAAAAAAAACATAATAATAATGAAAATGATTTGAATATCTTGTTAAGGCTGTTCTCAAATCCAAAGGGTCAACTTTCTGACATAAGTTTTAATTTATTTTTGTTCGGAAACGCATGAAACTAGAAGGTGTTGTTATTCAGAAACTATGTCATCGAACTGTTTTTTCCTTTTTCTTGTAAACGCAATAGATCTTTCAGAAAATACTGTCAAAGTGGGCATTTTGAATCGAACTTCTGAACGAAAAAAGAAAATCCAGTCAGGACGGGGAGAAAAATGCCGTGTCACGTGATCAAAATCGCTTATAACTCGATAGGTAATTTATTAATCCAAAAATGGAAAACATAGTTCGATTCCAAATCGCTTTCATAGTCAGGCCTTCCAATTTCATATCTTTGTGTTAAAAAATGAATCTGTAAATGTGTCAAAACGTTTTGAGCTTGTTGAGCAGATCAGTTGAGAACAGCCTTAAAGAAAGCAGTATTTTCATTTTGAATATGTTGTTCAGGCCGAGGACACTCTTTTCATTTTTGAAAGCAGACATCTCATTATACATAAGCTTTTTATAGTGACATATAAATAATTTAGCATATATTATCTTTCAAGATTAATTCTTTGTTTGGATAATGCGTTAGTATCATAAGGGCAACGTTAAGAGATGGTAACACTTTGCTATAAAATCACAATGATTTCTAAATTCAATTCACAAATAAGACATGAATTTGTATGATTATTATATTTTTAATTATTTGGAAGGTATGGATTGAGTATTAATTTAGCAATAAAAAATTAACATAAAGCGAAAGAATAAAGAAAGCGTTTATTGATCATGAATAAAAATTCAAACATATTAACATTCTTTCAATCTGAGGCATCCCCCGACTTACGTATTTTATGCGACATGTGTAGATTCGCAAGTATGTAATAAATCTCAAACATTACAATTGTGGACATACTAGCATGTTTTATAAACGTTTATAATTATTTTATAATACTTATTATTTTATTACTTATTCGTATATTAATTCCGTAATCCACAAAATATTTGTTATTTGAAAAGTGTCCTTTCACTTTGCTTTTATATTTTTTTTCATACTACTTTATATCCAAGTAAGCACTGCTGTATTATTCTTCCTTTACAAAATATTACTCTGTAAATATTATATATGTAATAAATATTGCGCTTTCTTACAAAGTTATGCTTAAGCAATTTACAAATTCTACTTATGTAAAATTCAAGTCACGTAAAAGTTTACAGAACGCATTGCTTACGTAAGTCGGGTGGGGGGGGGGGGGGAATACTGCTAATTTATAAAAAAAATAAAAAATAGAATTCATAAACTAAACAGTGAGTTCTAATCTGCAGTTTTATAAAGCGTAAAATTTTCAATCCGAAGGTCTGATGAAGTTCACAAAACTGATAGTATTTAAAATAACTACTTGTTATTTTTTGCCCATTTGAAACATTTTTGAAGAATTGTTAAATATTTTTGGGTATATTTATATAAAAATTCTGTAAGGCTATCTTAAAGCTACCTCAGCAAATTGCTCTCTTTCTGAGTTTATCTGTTCTTTATTCAAAAATAGCTTATGTAACAACTGAAGAGATAAAACATTTAACGAAAGCAGGACAAATTCTTATTTCAAATATAAAATACAAATACGAAAACCTTTTTATAAATACCCCCCCCCCCCCACGTCATTAATGAAAGAAATACTATTTGAACCAGTTTATGAAATCAATTATTGTGGAATATTAATACGAAAAAGAAAAGTACATTATTTTATAAAATACAATTGTAGTATAAAATTGTACATATATTTTATTTCTACCTCAAGATCTCGAAATGAAAATCCTTAGAAAAACGAGGGGAAAAAATCTCACTCGAATTCACAATATTATTTATTCATTTCAACAATTTATAATGCTTTTAGTTTGTTCTACTAGTCATTTTTAAGAAAAGAAGGAAATCATTCAGCGTAACGAAAGCTATCCCCATAAAAAAGTACAGGGGAAAATACAGCAAAGATTTGTTTACATGTGCTGTGACATCAAAACTGCTTTCATCACGTGACGCAGCTTTTTCCCGCCAAGACAAAAACTGCATTTTTAAAGTTCATTTAATGGATTTTCCGAGTTTCAAAAAAACGTAAAAATGGTATCAAAATGCTCGTACTTTTGTACTCTATAAAATGCAAGTTAAATTGAAAAACGTGCAATTTCCCCATTGGAAATTATCCATTTTTTAACACTTTCAAACATAGTTGAAAAGTGTTTACGACTTCGGTTTGTCTGCCCTACCGTCCATGCTCAACTCTCGTAAATATATTCGGATTGCTCTGTAATTTCATTATGTTATTTACATTTACTATAGCATGATCCCTATTGAAATGTAGTGTGTAGCATTTATAGTTCATTCACAGGGACAGCCGAAAATATTCCGTTACATTACGGTCAATGGGAGAAAATCGTTTCATGTGCATTTTAATGATGTTTCATCATTTTAAACATAATGAAATTGATATGCATTTATGAAGAGGTCTAAAACATGCTTTCTATAGGAAATGGTTACAAAGGATTTATTATAAATTTACAGGGTCACACCACTACTCTACGGAGTTAAACTATTTGCAGCGTAATTTAATTATGTTACGCTGTTTCAAATATAATGAAATTGATATGCATTTCTGACTGCAAGATACTTGCCGTAGAATATGATTCGCATATCATTTATCGTTCATTTACAGGGGCACACAAAAGATTTTGAATACTGTACTGTATCCGAATTACTATCTATTAGCGATAATTTTTAGAAATGCATTTTTAGCTATGATATGATATGCGTTTTTAAGTTTAACTAAATTTTGCATATTATAGGTATATATAAATGCTATAATAGATTATATACAGGGCTACACAAAAGAATTCGTAAACCTTACTAATACATCCAGCATAATTATCCATACAAATGAAAACTTTAAATGACTTTTTCTCCATGTTCATTCTTTTCCCACAAGTGTCGGCAACAGTTAGTCCGATCGAAGTCCAAGATAAAGAAGTTTGACGTTTAATCTAGTTTCACTAAATTTGTGTAAACGGAATAGCAGGTATATTTGCATAGTTATCCTTCCGTCTCGGGATATTAAAATGTTTCCGTTTACGAGAGGATTCCCTGTTCACAGAAAACCTGCCAAGAAGGAATCACAATTGAAACAAGTTTAATATCAGATGGGTTTCAAATGTTAGCAAGCATAAATATATAGTGTTGTTTTCGTCGAATCTTGAATTATTTTCCTTTGAGATAGCTCATCCTCACAGATTTTACTGTAAATAGAGAGAGTACGTTTTAGCAATTTTAATGGATAATGTGAACACAGAAAGTGTTTATAACGGAAACCTGTCTAAAACGGAAATGTTCACAGTCCCGGCGAAAGACATACCTTTGAATTTTACCTTCTAAGACAAACACCTGTTTAAAGCGGAATTTTTAATATGTTCTTTGTGATTCCGTCTTAGACATTTTTACTGTTGTATGCATGACTCAGCAAACTAGTTCTTCGTTCGGGGGGGGGGGGGGGGGGGCGTCCTGACACCGTGGAGCCCTACTTGGCTACGCCACTGTGCGGTTTGCGGATTTTATTCTTTTATTCCGTAGCCAGTCGTCTGTGTTGCAAACCATGGAGGAAAGAGATAGATGAAGATGCAGTATGCCGTAAAAACGGTTTGAAATATGATGTGCGTTATCGCTCAAATTTAATTGCTATCACTAGGCCCAAACAAAACAAGCACCTGGAACAGGGACAGAATTCTTTGACATCACCCGTGCATTTTTTTTCTCTAAATGAAAGTATTGGTCACTCTGCTTATTTTTAAGCATTCTAAAGCAGCATTCCATTGTATTATGAACTAAAAACTGTCTTACTAAAAGTTTTCTTCTTTTTTTCGTGAAAGAACGTGCTTGTGTTTGGGCCTACTGTAGCGGATTTTAGGGTTACTTTTTTGGCGTCACCCCAGCCACCTTACTGCATCTCCATCTATCTCTTTCCTCCATGGTTGCAAACACCTGCTCTCGCTATGAAAGATTTCTCAAATATCTGTGTTTCTTTAACGGAAATAAAATAGATTTTATAACTGGATTTTTCAACTATTTACAGGAGTATAAACATAATTTTTAGAATTTCTGAAAGGGGAATTTTTTCTGCGTCTGGTAGTGTAATTTTCGAGTCTTTAGGTCCAGTAGAATTTAAGATACAGCCCCTTATAAAAAAGCCCAGTACATTTATAGCCCTGGCAGCGCTTTAATTCTCTTAACTCGTCCTCCTCTCGTCAACTTTTCGAAGAAATATTCTGCGTTTTGATAAAAATCGCAGTTTTTGTTAAATTATGAATACTTTTTCATTCTTTTAATTTGGGGCTTTTAATTAATTTCTCAACTAATTATTAGAATTTAAAAATTCTGAATCTCAGGTGCATGATGAGACCCTTTGGGATAGTTTACAAAAATTTTGATCTTCGCACGTGCCGTAGATTTTATTAGCGATCGCGAACAGACAGACACACACACAGAGCGATGTGCTCTTTTATTAGTATAGATTTTAGTATTATTTTTATAGAGCTGTGCAAGATGACGTCACGAACAGGTTATTGCTGCCGCTGTAGGACAGCTATCGCTACCATTCCCAGATAGCATTTTTTGCTTTTTAAAGCCTTTTTACAACCATGCTACGTAAATGTTTGAATGCTTTTTAAAGGCTTCGCATGAAAAGTTTGTAAATGTTTTGTAAAGCATTGAAAAAGGTTGCTAGTTGACGCTATCTGAGGGAGTTTTTAAGTGTTTCATGATAAGCATGTGAAAAGGAAGAAACGAAAGGGTAGTTAGAGGAGTTACAATCAAAGATTGATGAAAGGCTTTTATTACAAGCGTGTATAAAAAAAAATGAAAATGAGGTTTTTATAAATCATAAAATCTTATTTGATAGAAAAATGAGATAAATAACTCAACTTAGAATTTTTCTGAGCTGAGCATATTTTTTTGTTGTTGTTTGTTTGTTCCTGTGGAAAATTAAATTTTAGTCAAATATTATCTATACATTGAAAAAAACTGGTTTTTATTAATCCACATGTTTATCAAATTGCTTATTTTAATTAATATGTTCATTTTTTACCTTGAAAGAAATTCTTACATCCCTGTCCTTTACTATGTATGTATAAAATATATGTTTAATTTTTATCAATTCGCTACATTATTAGATTCTATTTTAATAATAAAAAAAGCTTAATAATATTAAGAGGATACTTCACTCGCACAGAAACACCTGATTGCTAATGTTAATCCGCTGAAAGATTTTTTTTTTTAATATCTCGCTTGCTTTTTTTTTTTTTTTTTTTTGCATTGCATACCTGCAGTTTTGATACAAAGGCCATTTTTCGACTTTGTTTTACAAGGTTTTTTTGCTTATTAGGATATATTCAGAACTGCTTTCAAAAGCGAAAATACTCTAGTGAAAAAAACAAAAAAAAAAACACATTGCAAACAAAACTGAAAACTTAAAAAAAAAAAGGTGTTTGTACAGATTGACAAGTAACAAATAATAAAATTTACAATATTGAAATGCAAGCGAGATATTTAGAAAAATTCTCCCATAGGATTAACATTAGCATGCAAGTGTCTACGCATGAGGGATGTGTAATCCCATTAAAAAAAATTTCTTAAGGAAAAACACTTTCATTTGAATAAAAACCATTCCAAGTAAAATTTTAATTAATTATCAGCAGTGAAATTATTGAAGATTAAATACGTGAAATTTTTTACATTGCTAACTCGGCGCAAATCAACAGTGCATTGGAGCACTATTTCAAAGATCAGAGTTCAACATTTTTCACTCTGTTTATTTACGCTTAGTTAGCAACTTGAAAAATTTCACGTATTTAATATTAAAAAATCATTCTTATACACATAGGCATAGAGTCTTGAAAATTATTGATAACTTAAAATTAAAAAAAGCAAAGGGATTTTTTTTTGTCATTTATCCTTTAACAAAAGAAAAAGGAGAAATTCAATAAAATAAAAAAACTAAAAGCTTTTTTATATTAGAGGGTAAGAAAAAGTATTTAAAATGTTACAGGGACTTGAGAACATACAACTCTATGTCTATGCTTATACATAGTAAATTTAATTATACTTTCAGTTACTTACCTTTTGAATCCAGTTCACTATTCAGGATCAGATAATTTTTTATTGTATACATATATAATGAAATCTTGTGTTTACCTACAATAAATAGCACATCAAATATGTGGAATTCCAATATAGTGTACATTTAATGACTTTAGAAGATTGTATATTTTTTATATTACTACTTCATTAATTTTTTAATTCTTTCATTTATTAAACTTATTTCTTAGAATTTTCAATTATTATTTAGAGAATATTGTCAGATTTATAAAATAAATCCTCCATAGCATAGGCGTAGCGTCGGGGGGGCACGGGGGGGCGTGTGCCCCCCCAACCTTCTACACCCTGGGCGCCAGAACAGAAAGCGTAGGGGGCGCCAAATGAAAATTTTTTTGTCTTTACATACAAAAATATATATGTATATTGAATTTGCATAAAAATGTCTTACAGCCGGAAAATCCAAAAGTAAAACTAAACCAAATGCCTTGAAATTTACAAATATATAAAAAATATTCATTTATAATAGAAGACTGCAAATGAATTGGAAAAAAAGAGCTTTTTCTTATGCATTATTCTTTCTCCAATTCCAAGTGTACCGGAAGGCGAAGGGGGCGCCAAATGAAGATTTTGTTTGACTCTGACTTTTCTGATGAAAGGATTCCATGAAGACTGATCAATTTTCTTTTCTCTCTCATCCTGAGCAGTGTTGAGCTTTCATTTTTCCCGTCTTGATATGGGCGAGATCGGGTGGCGGCCCGGGACAGGTTCGGCTAGGTGGGGAGGCCTAGCAATTGGCTTTAGCTCAACAGGCCCCACCCAGGCTTCCCGGAACAATAAAAATTAACGGGAGAAGGAGTCATGGTCGAAACTAAGGGGGTAGAGAGGGGGCATGTGCCCTGGACGCCACGCGAAGGGGGCGCCAGATGAAAATTTGGTTTACCGTTTTATACAATCTATATATGTGCGTGTGAAATTTGTGTAAAAAGATATTTTTTAGCTGAAAAATAAAAAAGAAAAGCTGATTAAAGTGCATTAAAATTGTCGAATAGATAAAAAGATTTGCCTACAATATACAAGACAGCAAATGAATAACTCTATTCTTTTTCTTATAATTACTTTTTTACATGCATATCACCATATCTGGCCTTAGATGGGGCGGGGTCAGGTGACTGACTGGGACAATAAAAACCAAGCGGTCGCAAATTTACAAATTGAAAAGTAAAAATTTAATAATTTTGCTGTTGTTTTGAGTCACACATAAATTTGAAAATTAAATTTGAAAAGTTGAGGAAAGTATGTAGACATATCAATCTATAAATAAGAAGAGTGATATAAGTGATAATTCCACAAAACTGGTGTAGATAGTACAGGAAGATATTTTACAATGTTGGAATTCATTTTTATACCTACAATAAATCCTGGTTTTTTTAGTTCCTGAAACAACGTGACTCATATCACTATGACATTAAAGTACCTCAATTGTAATAATTTGTAATGCTACAATAGTAAACATCTAGAAAAATGAAATATGTCTGTAATGGAATACTGTCTTAAACGAAAAAAACTGCATGGTTCCAAAAGAAATAATACCAACAGTTATATCTGCTAAGACGGAAACCTGTATAAAGCGGAATTATTTCCGCTTCCTTTCGATTTTTTGTCACAGGTTTTAATGCATAAATATTTGACGAAGCTGGTTATATATTTCAATATTATTACGTATTTTACTGTTACACATTTTAAATTTTAAAATAAGTCCTCTAATAGAAACTTTCGTAAATTTCGCTTTGTAAATTTACTTTGCGGAGGAACGAGGGGGCGCCAAAATCCATGTTTGCCTCGGGTGAAAATATAGCTAGTTTCGGCCCTGGAAGGAGTGCACAAAGTAAAATGCTTTAGTAAAACCCTTTAAAAGAAAAAAAAATGAGTATAGCATTTGCAGTGGTACAATAAAAAATCTCACACAGGGCGCCATGGCTAATACAGTCGCCTCTGCTTTTCTCCTCCAAATGATCTTTTCACTTCTTTTTGCCTCCTTGCCCTTGAACTTCCTCAGTCAGTCGACAAAAGAAAAGACGAATTTCGACAAAAGGTCGTAGAAAAATATCGCGAATTTCGTCAAAAAATCTCTGAAACAAATACCCAATATCATTTTCGCCAATCGGTTATAGAAAAAAATCACGAAATTTGACAAAGGATCGTGTAAAAAAAATCGCGAATTCCATAAAACGATCGGCGGAAAAAAATGCGAATTTTGGTAATTCGTCGTCGAAAAAAATCGCGAATCTCCTAAAAGGACCGTGGAAAAATATCTTTAATTTTATCAAAGGTTGCGAAAACAAATGGCGATTTTCGTAATTCGGTCACGAAAAAATCATCGCAAATTTCGTCAAAAGAATGCACAAAATATTACGAATTTCGTCTAACGACCAAGAGAAAAAAAATTGCAAACTTCGTCAAATATTCGCGGACAAAAATACGACAAGGGTAATTCTGAGTTAAAAAAAAAAAAAAAAAAAAAACTGAAATTCACAGCAAATTGTCTGAAAGGTTACAGCAGAGGAGTGAAAGGGGGGAAATCTCCCGGCTCCAATTATGCGTTTTTTCGGCTGTCCTTTAGCGAAATTCGCGTTTTTCCGCGATCCTTCGACGAAATTTGCGTTTCTTTATCGCGATCCTTTGACAAAATTCGCGCTTTTCCGCAATCTTTTGATAAAAATTGCGTTTTTTGCGATACCTTGGTGAAATGTGTGTGTTTTTCGCGATTCCCAGACGAAGTTTGCGTTTTTTCGTGATCACTTGTCGAAATTCGCGTTTTTTCCCACGATTCTTTGGCGAAATTCGTTTTTTCTGCGATCCTTTGAAGAAATTGGCGACTTTTTTCTGTGCACGATTGTCGAAATTCATTTTTTCGGCGACCATTTGCCGATATTCGCGATATTTTTTATGCCCGAATTTTAGGATTGATGAGAGATTTTTTTTTTAATTTTCGGAACCAAATGCCTTAAATTTTCGGAAAATTCAGAACAGAATCACCTCTGAAAAGACTCGAATTTGGTCAAATAATCGCGTAAAAAATCGAGAATTTAAACAAATAATCAAGAATTTCGTAAGTCGGTTTTGAAAAACAAATCTCGAATTTCGATAAACTATCGCGGAAAAGAATTACGAATTTCGTCAAATGATATCTGAAACAAACAGCGAGTACCATCAATCGGTCGCGGAAAAATATATATATCGCGAATTTCGACAAGTGGTGGCGGAGAAAAAATTTCCCCAGTTTGTCGCAGAAAAATTCGCAAATTTTAGCAAAGTATCGCGGAAAAATAATCGTGAATTCAGTGAAACGATCGCCGGAAACAAAAACGCGAAATTTGGCAAAGGATCACGGAAAAAAAATTATGAGTTCCGTGATAGAATCGCCTCCAAAAAATTGAGAAATTTGAAATAGGTCATAGGAAAAATTGCGAAATATCCTTCAACGATCGTAGCAAGATAGCGAAAAGAAATAACTATTATCATTAGTCGACTGGTGAAAAAATCGCGAATTTTGCAATTCGTCGTGGAAAAAATCGCGAATCTCCTCAAACAACTGTAAAAAATATCTTGAATTTTGCCAAAGGTCACGGAAACAAATGGCGGTTTTCGTCATTCGGTATCGGATAAATCCTCGCAAATTTCGTCAAAAGAAAGGACAAAAAATTGCGAATTTCGTCTAACGATCACAAACAAATCTCAAATTTTGTCAAATGGTCGCGGGCAAAAAACGCAAATTTGGTCAAAAAAAATTGAGAATTTAACCAAATGATCGCGCAAAAAATCCCGAATTTATAACTCGGTCATGAAAAGAAAATCACGAATTTTGACAAACGATCTGGAAAAGAATCAAGAATTTCGTATAAAGATCTCTGAAACAAATAGTAACGACCATCAATCGGTCGCGGAAAATCTATATCGTGAATTTGGACAAGTGGTGGCGGAAAAAAAATCGATTTCGTCAATCTGACGTAGAAACATTTGCGATATTTGGCAAAGGATCGCGGAAAAAATTGCAAAATCTCCTTCAACGATTGTATAAAAAGATCTTGGAAAAAAAATAAGTATTTTCGTCAATAGATTGGAGGGGGGGAGGGGGTGAAATCGAGAATTTTGGAATTCGTCGAGGAAAAAATCGCGAATCTCTTCAAACAACCGTTGAAAAAGTGTGTTTGGGAAGATGACTTTACAGGTGCTTTAAAGAAAAAGATCAAATATTTTCAGTAAAAATAGTCACTGAAATCCGGAAAAAGTCGTCTTTTTTCTTGAAATAGACGCTTTTTAATGGTTTTCGGCCTAAAATAGTCGCCATAGCCACCGATGCTGAAAATAGTCGCTTTTAGTAGCAAGTGGCAGCCCTGCAATTGTATGTTAAGAAAAATCGGAATTTTTTGAGAAATTGTGTCGAGCCGAACCGAACCGGTACTGATTTCAATGATTTTTTCACGGGCCGGGCTTGTTTCCATTGATTTTTGTACGAGCCGGGCCTGGTAAACTGTGAAAAAATAAACAAGTCGTGCCCGGGTGAAACTTTTAATTTTCTCGCCGGCCTGGGCCTTGGAATTGCGGTCCATGCAGACCTCTGTTATGCCCCTCAGGGCCGTGCAAAGAGCGTCTAAAGGAGCGCCCCGGGCGCGAAATTTACGCTGCAAACCACGGTTTTGTTATTTATTCATTTTTCGGGGAATTTCTTTTTCTCCCTTGATCATTTTTCCCCCTGTCGCTCAACATCATGAACTTTCGCAATTTTCTTTTATATTATTTAGTTGTTCTGAATTCCTAAATTAAAATTAAACCCTTTAAAGTTTCAAAATAAACGCGAAAAATATTTATTCCATAGAATTTATTTATGTTTCTGCACTTTATCAATTTCATTACACCTATCACAAGAATAACGTTTTTTTTTTTTGGGGGGGGGGGGGCGCAAAATTGAAAATTCGCCCGGGGCGCCGCTTTTATTTCGCGCGACCTTGGTGCCCCCCCAAAATTTTTGGTCACGCTACGCCTATGCTCCATAGGATTCTGATTGATGACCACAGGAATATATTTAGTCTTTTCTCTGAAAATAGTTTAATGATGCAACATACAAAAGAATTTTTTTACAAATTCATTGATCTTTCCAGCATTTTTACATAAAAATAGTAATTTCTTGCTTGTTTAACAATGTAAATTACATATTACAATAAGACAAATTTTTAAAATCATCTGCCTTCCTCCCTTCTCCAATGTTTTTCTTTTACCAGAGAAATATTATCCTATGTACAACAGAGCAAATACTAAACTAACATTATTTTTTTTTAGTTTTTTAAAGTATAATTTAACTCACTTAAATTGTTCTTTTTCTGATTGTAATTATTTTTAATAACTTAAGACTGAAGCAATGAAAAATATTTCTCAGTATCAAGGAAATAGTCTTGAAAACAAATGAAACATCATTCAGTTTATAAAATTCTATTTATTTACATATAAAGAATTAATATAGTAATTTATTTACATATAAAGAATTGATATAATTAACAGGTACTTCATTAAAATTTTTTTCTTGATTCATTCTTTTCTCTCTAGAAAAAAATAAAAAATAAAATTATAAACACAAAAATCACATACGTATAGTAAAATTAAATAAAGTACAGTGTGACCTCGAAAATCCAGCATCAAAGTCATCTCGCCGCTTTTTTTTTTTTTACACTTCCACCTTATAGGAGAAAGAATAATAATAAATCGTTAAACAATTAAAAATTTCGAGATTGAAAGCAATGGATTGGCTGACTGTGAGATCGCAGATGCTATGCTAAATTGAATCCCTTCTGAGTACAGAAGAAAAGGTATCAGTGGAAAAATGCTTAAATTTGACTGGAAAACTAACATCTGCTTTAGATAAATAAGACTATATTTTCAATATTCTACATTTGTGTAAAATTAAAACTTGTTAAAAAGCTGTTCAAATAATTGAAGCAAATAAAATTGACATCGATGTTTAGGAAATTACACGAGAAGAAATGATATATACTAGATTTTTTTTTTGTAACACAGAAAATATGAATAGAAACTTTTAATTTTAATATTTTTTAAAATATTTAATTTTCTATTTTTCTCACATAACTATTACTTGGGTATGAATTAAATTACGAATAACGGCACCATTAAGACTATTAAAAGTATTTTTGAAGTCAGAAATTCGGCATCGTCATGGTCCTGACAATGCCGGATTTTCGAGGTTATACTGTACACAATAGAGAGTAGAGAGTGACACAGACAGAATCTTCATCTGGGATTGTTACTCATAAAATGAACGTTTTGATTTTGTGATACAAAAAAAAAAAAAAAAAAAATCCCTACATAATAAAAAGCACAAATAACCATAATAAATCTAGCCTTTATGTGTTTAAAGGTTTCATAAAAGAGCATTTTCTTATATCTTCAGATGATGGGGGAAAAAAAAAAAAGATTATATTCTATCAGCAGCGGGAGTACTGAAGAGTGTATAGTGTACACTAAAGAGTAAACACTATAGCTACAAACAGGATGGTTCAGTGATATATATAAATGGATACATATCCGATATTTATTTTCAAAATATCATGAAGTTTGATATTTATTTTCAAAATATTGTGTATATTTTCAGTCGAGCAAGAGTAAATGGATTTTTCGACTTTGTCGTTCTGTAGATAAAGAACTTTTGCTCTGGCAATATGACAATTTCAGCCCCCCCCCCCCAAAAAAACCCCAGTAAAGTACCAATTATATGTCTTTCAGGAAACCTTTCTAAAACGATGCATAACTGAGAAAGGTGTATAATTGAAATTTTAGTCGGCTAAGGTGCAAAATCTTTGACTGTAGAAATACAATGCTGCAATCGCACAAATTGAATTTTGATTGTTTTAAATACATTATATATTGAAAAAAAGTTAGCCCTTTGCACTCGAGGACTCCGGAGCGGAGCCATTTAAAATTTGTCTTCAAACTTGAGGGCTCCACTACGGAGGCAATAAAAATAATTTTGTGATATCTGTCTAGAAAAGCCAAGATTACATATTGGCAATTGCTTCAAGAGGTATCACACTTTACGATTACAAAATGTAATAATTTTATAATTTTTAGTTTTTTTTTTTATATATCATAAATTTGTATTCGTATTCATAAAGAATTTAAAAAATAATAAGATATAACTAAAATCACTTTGAGTTGCTGGTAATACAAATGAAAAAAACCTTTGAGTGCAAAGGGTTAAAATATTAAAAAAAATAATTAAATAATTTCTAAAATTGAAAAATAAAAGTTAGAATTATCAAACCTTTCATATCAGTTGCATACCTTGTTAATTAAACTAATTTTTAATCATCGTTTGACAAGCCGATTTACTTTAAAGACTTAAGCAAAGCATTATTTCAAGAATCAGAAGTAAATTTGCTTCATATACTTTTTATGCTTTCTGTATATTAGTAAAATATAGTAGTATAGGCTTGTTTACGCGTAGATGTAATAGTTTTTCTATTTATTGAACATCATACTGTAAACTAGACTAAAAGTAGAACTTTTGTTTATACAAGAAGTTTAACATAAAAGAAGGTAGAGGGAGGAATGGGACATGTTTAATTCTTTCTTTTTAATAAGATGAATGTAAACTGCTAACATGCAAATATTTTTAGAAGGTAATATATTAATTATAACATTATAAATATATTCATTTACTTCAAAACATAAATAAATTGAACTGATGATTTTTTTAATGCTATCTCTGATTGACAATCCTGAATTTTCCTTCCAGTGATGAAGTTACTGAAATTTGATATTGTAGCACAGACATCAACCTACAATCTTTGTTAGACTGTATATATAGCCAACAATAGACTATTTGCCCCTTATCATACATTGTTTTATAGCTGTCCCATACCTCCCTGTTAGTGGGAAGGTATGGGACACATTTTGAAATTTATAATTTCTTTATAAAATTGTTTCTGAAAATTATGTTTCTATATTGTTCAAGGACATTAGAGAGTGTTTCATTTTGTATTCTATATATCAAAATTTTGTTTATGTGTCAAATAAAGTTGATTTTCTTATTTTTGTAAAAAGCATCACATTCCTCCCCACTCTCCCCTCAAGGTCAAGTAAATAATAATTAATGTATAATTAAATATGCATAATAAAGATGAGATACATTTTCCAGGAATTATTCAATGGAACTTTCCTCATAAAGGTATCATATTAATTCACATCAAAGTCATAAAGTAAGGAAGTTTTATTTCAGGTTTAGCCAGTCTTAATAATAATAAAAGCTTGATTAATACATAAATATATTTGATAAAAAGATTGTGATTACCAATTATCAGCAATATCTTGATTTTTTTCAGAAATAAATTTATACTTTCTTCACGAAAAAACAATGAGTTGTCATATATCGAGAATTATATACAGTAGACTCCCTCAAATCCGCACAGCTTGGGACCAGTGGTTGTGCGGAATTTAGAATTTTGCACATTTCTGATCATTACTTTGTTTACATTTTTTAAACAGTAATTTGAATGTAATAATGCATTCAAAATTATACATAATGCTTGCAATATGGTAAAATATTAAAATAATTAAGTAAAGTAATAAACTACAATGATAAAAAGTAAGATAATTTTGAAAATGATTAAAATATTGAAAGTAAAGGTCAAGTAAATGATCAATAATGTATAATTAAATATGCATAATAAAGGTAAGATACATTTTCCTTGAATTATTCAATGAAATTTTACTCATAAAGGTAACCTATTGATTCAAATCAAAATCATAAAGTAAAAAAGTTTTAATTAAAATCTTAAAGTAAAAAGTTTTCAAAAAAATGGGTTGCTCATGGAGGGAGTTCAAATGGGATGGTCTCTGAATGGAGGTAAAATTAGTATTGAGCCTATGGGAATAAATTTCGTTCCATGAAAAAATGATCGGTCAAGGAGGTGGTCGCACAGGGAGGTTTCACTATATATATATGTGTGTGTGTGTGTGTAAATATATGTATATATTTAACACTGGCGTACAGTTACAGAAAAATACAAACTTTCATAGGAAAAAGAAAACATTATTCGTACCATTGAGCATGAACTCACAAAAACAAATTTTGTTAAAATATATAATAACCAACCTGTTAAATTAGAACAACTGTCTGTTCCTCCTCTTGCTGGGCAATTTTAGATTTTGTACCCTCTGTTAGGACTTTGTTCCGACATCATCTGTAATTTTCTCAACATGCTAGCAACCATGACTTCAGCATCTTTACCAGATGATGTCATTAGTTCTTGAAACTAAAAAATAAAACATAAAATAATAACAATGAAGAAAAAACTTTTAAACCCTTCATGACAAGCCTCCCTTGTACCACTATTTTCAAATAGTGACTTTTTCCTTATTTAATAAATTTATATTAAATAAGGTAAAAATGGTACTTTTTAGTTAGCCGGTCGCCAGTGTTATGTATACAAGTATATATACATATATATGTATGTATGTATATCTAACACTGGCGCCCGGCTAACCGAAAAGTACCGTAAAAATTACCATTCCGATATAGTAATAGTTACAAGGACTGTGTACACACTTTATATCACACATATGTTGTCACGAAGGGCTTAACATTACAATACATTTTGTAATGTATTTTTGTACCAACTTATATTTATTATTTATTATCAACTACACCGGTAGCAGAAAGTTAGAGATGGGAGTCGCAGATTTTCTTTTTTCGTTTGCAGGTTATTTTTCTATTGAACCCTTATTTCGCTTTATATTATGTTTGGCTCTTTCTTACTTAATACAAAAACTTAAGATTATTATTAGTAAAATTAATAAAATGCATAATAACATTTTTAAAAAAAGGTGATCGTTTGATTAACACTTCGATTGTAAAACTTGCAACCTGTCAAACCTGTTTTACCTGCAGATTATTTTCTGCCTCTGAAGTATCTGTTGCAAACACTTGGAGGATTTTCTGCTATTGGGTCAACTACTAAAAGTACACTTATTAAAAGTATGTACTAACTTTATTTGGTGAAATTGGTTGTCGGGATAATCAGGTAGTACCAAAAGTAGTATGAATTTCCTGCCCTGTCAGTTTTCACACTGATCACACTGCCAGTACAGATAAAATTATGGGGGGAAGGGACAAGAAGGGTAAGGTAATTTCATATTTATTAATTAAACAACAATAATAATAAACCAAGTTTTAATTTGTATGAATTTACAAAACATTTAATTTTTAAATAATTCTTATTTTGATTTCATTTTTTCCAATTTACTATTAATAACTAAAAGTATTGATGGGCAATTTTAAAATTAACAAGCTAACTGATAAGCATTTAAGGCTCATGATTTTATAGGCTGTGCTTAATATAACGGTATCACTTCAGGAAGGTGGAGTTTGGCACTTGATATCTTAAGATATCTCTAGGGTGAGGGAGAAAATTCATTTTCGATATTGTTACCATTTTTGATCCAACCAAAATATTCATTTTTCTATTTGTAACTGTTTCTTTACATCAAAATATTCAGTTATCTATTTTTATGAAAATACTAAGTTATTATTAAAATCATTAAATGATTATATATACAATTATTTCATTCTGAAATGTGGAATACCTCAACGTTTGGCTTTCCTATTTTTTTTTATATAGGGTAGATGTGCCAGTAATGGGCACCCTTCCAGTAATGGACACCCCTTGATGTTTTTGGTTCATAAAAAAATAACTAATAAATATTTAGCTTTAATTATTTTTTTTATAATTCCCCCTTGTATGTTTTATAAAACTGGGTTATTGTTGACACTTTTAATCAAACCAATCAGGAAGCAGAAAATAATGTTTCAAAGTTTCGCTGTTTTTCTGTGAAAATCTTAATGAAGAGGCTAAGAGTTGGCTTCGTTTAATCAATTTATATATTATTTATTTTCTTGCAAAATTTAAATGTTTTTGTTTGAGTAGCAATAGAAAACTTTGAATTTTATATACCAATGGCCATTTACAAAATTTCATTTATTTTTAAGATTTTAAGAGGGGTGTCCATTACTGGGATGGTTAATTAGTCATTTTCCAGTAATGGACACCCCATGTAGACATTGCTAAAAATGCAATTTTAGTAATGTTTATAGTGCATAAAACACTTTGGTTTAACTGCAAACCTAAATAATCAAATTTAATTTTTAAATTATACTTACCAAAATGTAATAACACCAAAACTTTTATAAATAGCTGCTTTTAAGTTATTTTATGAGATTTTATGAAATTTCAATATTTTATTTTATTTATTATTATTATTTTTTTTTTATGTAGTACATATACCTTGCATATTTTGTAATCCGGCAATCAAACCAGCCAGGAAGCAAAAAATATTGTTTAAGAGCACAGTCAAAGAGGGGCTCATACGGCTTAATCCCTCTCCGTTTAAATAAAAACAATTAAGTTACAGAAGCTATTAAAAATCTATTTTCTGACTTAAATGTTTCCTTATTTAAAAAAAAAAAAATGTAATACTATTAATGAAAGTTGCAGGTAATATTCATGAAACTATAGTAAATCTGCAGATCATTGGCCTCAAACATCAGTACTACAGTTTTATTTTGAAATTATTTTATTTAGTATTTAAAATATTCAACTCACAATATCATTTCTTTCATATTTGTAATATTAATTATTATAAATGATATATCAAGTAGAGTCTGGAAGATTGTTAAAAATAGTGACACAAAACTAAACATTTAAAAATAGTGGCACAAAACTAAACATTAATATTCCAAAACTTTTTTTTAATTACCCTTTAAATCCATCACTGTTACAATAATTTGATAGCTGTAATTGCCTGATATTTAGTATTTTAATCTATGCATCTAAAATAATTAAAACATCGATCATCTGATAATTTCAATTATTGATACAAACAATAAATGATTATCACAAATACTTTATTAATTACTGGTATCCTAAATGTTAAATTTATTTGAAAATAACTATTTTGTTTCATTAGTATGTATTCATTAAATTCTGGTTCTAAATAGTCATAAAAACAATTATATTTATTACTTTTTATGGGGTGTCCATTACTGGAACAGAGGGTGTCCACTACTGGGCCAGAGGGTGTCCATTACTGGGCTTTTGGGTGTTTTGATATATTTCTGTTATTTAAAATTAAATTTCTATTCATATTGGGAAATGAGGCTATAAGAATGGTTAAATATTGTCGATAGATTAATATAATATTGAAAAAACTGGAATATAATAATTTTAACTATTAATAAAAAAATAAATTTTAAAGAAATTCCTTAAGGGTGTCCATTACTGGCACATCTACCCTATATTTGCATATAATCTGCTGTTGGAGAAACCAGATAGTACGTTTGAAGTGATACTTGTGCTTATTAGTAAAATAAAGAGGAAGAATGTTGTCTATCTGTTTTGTTGATAAGAGCGGCAAGAAACAATATATCTGTTGAATACATTATGTAACAAAGAGCTATTTTTAAATACTTTTAAAAAATTTTATTGATATAAACTTATTTTATATTTAATATAGTGATATTTTACATACTCTTTCTTCTTTATTAGAAAATTTTATAAATAACAGATATATAACAATATGTTTACATATAACTGAAAATATGTAAAAATAAAATGAAAGGAAAAAAAAAAGAACTTTGAGACACTGATAACAACATGATTAGTGATGGAAGGGTGGGACATAATCCAGGAATGATAATGTAAGATATTGTAAAGGCCGGAAAGATTACAAAATTACTATAAAGTTGGTAACGTTATAGTGCTGTCCTCTAAAAAAAACCCACAGGAAAATGTATCCTAAAAAAAACCCACCCTAGAACTTAATCAAAGAAATCACAGAAGTCAAAATTTCTTTTTGTCCTGTTTCTATATGCCATTTACAATAATAAAAGCATTTAAAATTACTCAAGTGTTTATTTAGTTTTTTAAAAAATAAGCAAAAAATTACATTTATAATTTTTCATTTGTAAATCCTTCAATTTACAATTATTAAAATATTGTTATTTTTTTTTCCTTTTTTTTTGCAGAATTGTGTTTTAAAACTAATTAATAATGAAAGAAAAACTTTGCTGTTTAATATTTTGATTTCTAGAAGTGTTTTTACATGTGGGTTTTTTTTAAAGTCTTGCTTAATTGGCTGCCATTTTGTAATATATTGATAGAAAAAAAAAATACTATACATTAAAATCTTAGTCAGGACAGGCTGTGAAAATGTATCTACTTCAAATTGTTTTGTATTTTTTAATAAATTTTATATAGTGAGAAATTAAAAAAGTGGGTTTTTTTTAGAGGACAGCACAGTATATATGTACAGCCTCTTAATATTAAAAGCTTTGCCGATTCTCAATCAGCTGGCAAAATGACATACGAAAATTAATTTCTACTGTAAATATATGTTTATTTTTAATAAATAATTGTTTTATTCTTCACTACACATAGCAAATTTATTTTTTGAGATGTATACATGCACATGATTTAGTGGGGGTTTTTTGCAGAAAAACTTTTAAATAATTACTTGTGTTTGAAGACAGTTTTTAAATTTTACATATAGCAGCTACTATAAATATAGGAATAGCGAAAAGGGTGTTTGTGCAATAAGGATAAGATATTCTCAAATAAATTTAATGAAGGACATTAAAATTATACAATTATTGGCACAGATGTCATATTCGCATATAATTGAAAAAAAAAAAAGATTTCTGTTTGGATGTTATTTTAAAATTACAACAGAAAATCATCTGTAAATATATATATAGACGCTAAAAGGGATAACAAACAATATACCTACATTTTGATAAATACATTTAAATGAAATGATCTACGTGTTTTATACGCTATGCATGCATATATATTTTCAAATGAATGTAATTTGTTGAAGGTCAAAGTCTGTTTTGATTTGTAAATCAGTCCACAGCAAGGGGGTGGTGGTGATTTTAAAACTTTAAGTATACATTCCTTATTTTTTGAAGACTTTAAGAAAAAAAGATAAAATTTATTTTTACAAGTTTAAAATAATTAAACATAAAAACAAAATTGTGTTTAAGACTTAAGTGTTTTTAATTATAAAAACACTAGTTAGCCTCGATCATAATTAAAAATGTTTTATTATAATAAAATATGTTCCTAAACACTTACTCCTACAAAAAACTCCTTACACTTTCTCGATTTCGTATTTTATGGTTCATTTACATTACCATTACGTCAATCCTATGTGTTAAAAGTATATATAACGGAACTGCAGTTATGTTATCAAAATACATTTGAAAATTCGCGATGGTTATGAAACGTGAAACGATACGTTATAACATGTTTTAAGTAAATCATGTTTATAGAAGTTAGTTTAATTTAAAGATGTAGCATGCTGTATAACATAATTAAACAAAATAGTGTTGAATCAAATATCATGTTTTCCTCATGGGTAACTTACACAGAAATCTTAAATATAAGACAGTACAGAAGAAAAAAAGACTACAGTAAGAACGATTTAAACAATAATGATATATACTAATAAGTAAAAGTAATGGCAAACTTACCGCATTTTCTGTAAATGTTAGAAACTTGACACAACGAAAGCTTTCAAAACAGACGCCATTGGGAGGCCGCCATCTACGCTGGCCGTGAAAAGAAATAAGTTGCGCATGCGCAAAAATCGTACGGATCATAATGATTTCCGAACATGGGTTGGCTACACGATTATCACGAAAAACTTTGCAGGATAGTTAGAAAGTAAAGCAAAAACGACCCTTTTCGGAAACCTTACATGCTATCTGGGTTATCAATGCTTTTTTTGTCTGTGTGTCCTACATCTTTTTTCATTGTTCTCCGGTAAAAGTCACGTGATGTGAACTGCTCTATACCATCCTGGAAATATAAATAAAAACTTTTGTACACATTTGTAATAATAGAGGGCGACACAAGACATCTACTGAACAGTTGAGTTTCTCAATCCCAACCATGGAGCTATAAAGATTAAAATGAGACGACATATCATTCTAGTCCCGTGGAGAGTGTTGAATCTGAAAGACGGGTTCTTTCCCCCTCTCCAGCGTCCGCCATATTTGACTTTTCAGTAGTTGATTTGCGCAGCGAGAAAAACAGATTCACAGCCACCATAGACTTCTCATATAACTGGACTCAGAAATAGCAACCCTTTCTTGACGCCGGGATCACTACCCACCGTCACGTGATGGTGGGCAGAGAAAACGCGCCAAACCGGTTTTTCTCCTCTGGTTCCCGCTGAAACTTTCTTGCGTCGGCGTTTCTCTCGCATAAATCAAATCCGACAGTTGCCAATAAGGTGATCACCGCCATAAAAAACAACCTTTTGGCGATGAAAGCGGAAACATGTGTGCCTCAAGTTCTGACCGAAATAACAATGGGATTCGGCCTCTATTTCTTATCTTTACTCTGAGACAGCCACAGACTTCTAATATAAGTAGACTCCCAATTCCATTGTTCTTTCAAGAAGGTTTTGACTCCAACATCTTTTGCTTTCATCGCCAAAAGGGTGACGTATTTTGGCGGTAATCCCTTTATTGGCAAAGCAAAAGTGCGGTCAACTCAAGACAAACGCTGACAGATGATGTTGCGGTGTAAATCTGGGGCCCTACCACAAGCGCATCGAGTTCCTTCCAAAGCGAGAAGAACCCGAGGTCGAATTTACATGTTTCCCGAAAATTTTTTTCCGATAAGGAAAGGGCAGCTGACGTCACTGTTGGTTGAATTACTGTTGGTCATCAAGAAAAACCTGTTCATTCATTATGACTCCTACCTGCACACATGAGCTAGGGAAATTTGATTGGTCCACGTGTAGCAGGTCTCTGATATGATTGGCCTACATCGCCAAGACTATTCCTGCAATGATCGTTACGACAAAAATGCAGTTGGTAGATTGGTTGACGGAAGTGTTTGTTTGTAAACATGCCCTTTCCTTATACACAGATTAAGTGCTACCACGAAGAGCTCGGCAATAGCTCACGGGTTCTAGATTCCTTCTCAAGTAGGCATCGGAAAAAACTAGATTGACCACTTCAGTTACGAGACAATTCTCACTGACCTTCTCTCTTTTTCTCCCGTTTGAAAAGAAAACAAATGTTTAATTTTGCTTTCTGTGTTTATTAAAAATGCCATTTACACACACCTAATTAAGATATTTTCATAATCTTTTTTTTTTTTTTTAACGAATGTGAAATATACAGATTTTTAGCTGTTAAAAGCTCAAAATCATACGACCGGTAGATCTTTAGAAAATGATAAATAAAAATGAAATTAGCTTTTTTGACTAAGCGGGAGCTTTTCTTTAAAAATTAATAAAAAAATAACAAATTACTCTAGAGATATTTAATAACTATCATATGAAAGGGCTTATTCTAAACTTTAAAATGATATGAAAATAAATTTTTTGTGAGTTTTTGATAAGTAAATATTAGCATAAATACCCAAAAATTTCAAGAAATTCTGCTTAAATACAAAATAAACGGGAAAATATTTAAGCTTTGAAACTCATTTTAAACACTAATAATAAATGTACTTTGAAAATATTGCATGCAGTTTTTGGTAGATTTAGATTGATGCAGTATGGAGTCTATGTTTGTAATGAAAATTCAACGCAAAATTAAAAAAATAAATTCTAATGTGAAATAAAAAAATAATAATTGCAGTACATAATAAAATATAGTTTAACAAAATATCGTGGGTAAGTTTATTAATTTCCTTTAAATAAACAGTGTTTTATGCTAAGAAAACTCTAATTATACAATAGTTGTCGCATAAAAAAATTAGCAGAGAAAACATGCTGTGCTTACTAGAAAATAATTGACTAGATATTTTTGCTAAAACTTCTTTATAGTAAATATAACATTTCTGAAAATATCGAAGCCCATGTGTGCACTATCATTGTTTACCCAAATAAATCAAATATTCAAAATTTCCAAATATTTATTTATATAGATTATTAAATGTTGTATCAGTTTTAAGATTTGTTATTTGTTGCTTAAATAACAAAATACTTTAGTAAATAGATAGAGAATTTCTTTTTAGAACAAGATAAAAATATTAAATTTAAAATTTTTGCGCAAAAAAAAAAAAAAGAAAAAAAAAGAAGTAAATATCTTTGGAAAGTATTGCATGATTTTGAATACTTTAAGATACTACATTTTTTATACTTCATATTTCATTGGATATAAAATAAATTGTAAAGTTTCTAATAACATAAAAAAGCAACTTATTTCATAGTAACTTTACAGTAAATTTAGAAAAGATAAAAAATATATTATTTGAAGATGATGTGAATCAGTCTTCTTAGATTTTTATTTTTTTGACTCCGTCTTTAATTTCTATATAAAACTAATCTTTCAAAATATAAGTTAAATATTACTCAATCTACACACGCACACACACACACACACACACACAAAAAGAGGACTCTCTGGCGATCCTAATATTAAGCTTTATTTAATACCGAAACTTCCTTTTTTTTTTTTTTTGTTAATTTGAGCAATGCAATAATTATTTTATATTCCGAAAAAAATAGTTTTATAATCAAAGGCAGGAAAAAAATGAAAAGTGAAGAAGACTGATTCACATCATCTTCAAACAATATATATATATATTTTTTATTTTGTTTGAAAGTTTTCGAAATTTATTGTAAAAAAGTTACGAGGAAATACGTTGTTTTTTGATGATCTTAGAAACGCTACAATTTATTTAAATTCCATAATAAAATATGCCGTTCAAAAACATGCAAAACTTTCCTAAGATTTTTTCTTTCCGAAAACTTTTTGATTGAATATTTTGATTTTGTACTAATCGGAAATTCTCATTGGATGTTATTAAAAGATTTTATATATTTATATATAGATATATATATATATTATACAACAAGTCATTAAAATTGATACATTTAATAATAATTAAAAAAAAACAAAAGGGAAATCTTTTGGAAATTTTGGATAATTATTTTGTTTGAGTAAACAACGATAGAGCGCACATGGGCTTAAATATTAGCATAAATGTTATATTTAGTATACAGAAGTTTTAGTAAAAGTATATGGTCAATTATTTTTGGGGCATATGCAGCGCTTGGTCACACTGCTAATTATTTGTGCAAGAACTATGATATAATTAGCTTTCTTGGTATTGCGCGTTGTTTATTTAAAGCAGATTAATAAGATTGTGCGTGATGATTTGTTAGACTATGTTTTAATAAGCATTTCAATTACTTTTTTTCAAATTAGTATTAGTTTTTGTTATTTTAAGTTAACATTTCATTTTAAAAAGCTAGCGTATCACAAAGAAAAATCAATCTAAATCTACAAAAAATTGTTTGCAGTATTTGCAAAAAAAAAAAAAAAAAAAAAAAAAACCGCTTATTATTAGTGCTAAAAATTAGTTTCAAAACTTATAATATTTCTCCAGTTATTTTATATTTAAGTAGAATTTCTTGAAATTTTGTCGTATTTATACCCATATTTGCTTAAGAAGAACTTATAAAACTTTTCTTTTTATACCATTTAAAAATTCTAGAATAAGATTGTTCTTATGATACTAATTAAATATTTGTAGGTTAACATGTTAATTTTTTATTAATTTTCAAAGAAAAACCCTTGCTTGGTTAAAAAAACAAATTTAATTTTTATTTTCCATTTTATAAATAACTATCCGTCATATCACTTTGAGATTTTGACAACTGAAAATTTGAACATTTCACTCTCGTTTTAAAAAAAAAGATTATGGAAATATCTTAATTAGGCGTGTGTCGATGGTATTTTTACCAAACAGAGAAAACAATATCAACCGCTTTAAAATCTCTCCCCAAAGACGCACTTCCGACAATATGCTTTTCTCACTCCCTTCAATGGGGTCGAAAGTTTTCGTGGAGATCTCGATGACAGTAATCCGATGGAAGACGTTCTCGATTGTGTCGTGGTAGCATTTATCCCAGGGTTATCGGAATGCGACGTCACATCGGGAAATGCAGAAGATTTTACGAGAAAGGGGAGAATTCGATCTGTTCGTGGTAGGCCTCTGGAGAGAGATTCCGAGGAGAAAAACTGGTTTGGTTAAATCTGCCTTCCATCAAGTGATGGAGGGCAGAGATGTAGGAGTCAAGAAAAGGTTGCCGATTTGGAGTCTACTTATAATAGAAGTCTGTGAGCACAGCCCACCACCGTCAAATATGGCGGAAGCAGGGGGGGGGGGTAGGAAGAACTTCAAGTGACGACATTTATGTCGTCTCCTTTAGTCTTCATTCCTCCATGATCCCAACTGAAGAAAATTCAGATACTGAGCCTAACAGGGAAAAATACCTTTTGATGAAGGTTTGGCATTAGGCCAGAAATATTTAAATTTTTTAGAGTAACACACTTTTGCAACTTAGCAAGGATTTATGACTATTTGTAGACTGCAAGATAAAATTCAACAACAAAAACCAAATGTCTTAAAAGAGACCATTGATGCCAAGTTTAAAAATAAAAAAATATATTTTTTAAATATTTTTTACCTTACTTATATGTTTAACTGTGTAATTTATTTATTTTTAAGAATTAACAATCTAAATTGTCCAAAATACAAATTAAAAAAATTTAAACAAAGTTGAATAGACATGACCTGTAATTCGCAAAAGCCTCAAATCCCCACAACACTTGGAACCAAGCTGTGCGGGTTGGGTTGGGTTGATTTTTGACGGCCAATTATCTACACGAGGGATATAGGCCCGGGGGGAGTGCCCTCCGTGGGGGTCTTTCTAAGGGAACCTAATCCGTATTAACGCATGGAAGATCCACGGCTCGAAGAAAACCACGAAAACTCCGAACGATTAGGCCGACGGGCGCGATTGGGATCGAACCCAGCACTTCCCGTCTACCAGCTTCGAGAGCAGAACCTCTCGGCCACTGGTGGGGCCCAAGCTGTGCGGACTAGTTGTCTTCTACTGTACATAGTTTTTCAGTGTGTTTCGTTTTTAAAGTGTGATATTTTTATCTATCACTGCAGAACAAGCGAAAAAAACTTACATTTTTGCATATGTGTTGCATATATCTTTATATCTCATTTTCCGTCAATTCTGACGAACCATCTTTCTAGTTAACTAATAATTATGTATATTTATGTATGTGTTAATCACTTAAATATTTTTTGGACATTTTCGTTTTCACTTTCATTCGCAAATAGGATGATTATCGAAATTCGGTTTCGGTTTCGGTCGATCATGAATAATAATACAGATGAACTTGCATTTACTTTTAACGTTTTCCAACATAGTCAAAAAAGTATTTATGACTTCGATTTGTCTGGCCGTCTGATCGAGTTCTAACTCTCATAAATATACTCGGATTACCCTGAAATTTTCAAATGTTATTCACGAGTACGATCGCTATTGAAAATGACGTTTGCAGCATCTATAGTTTATTTATAGGGACAGTCAAAAGTATTCAGTTATACATTACAGTCAATGGGAAAAAGTTGTTTTAAATGCATTTTAATGAGGATATATCATTTCAAACATAATGAAATTTATATGCATTTATGAAGTGCATTAAAATATGGATTTTGTATATTATGGGGTGCAAAGAATTTATTATTCGTTTACAAGGTCACAAATTAATTGCGTTACAAATTGATATAGGAGGGAAAAACTGTTTGCAGCGTATTTTAATTATGCTACACAATTTCCAATATAATAAAATTGATATACGTTAATGAGGTTTACGAAAAGTTACTTCCTGTAGAATATGAAGCGCACAGCATTTATCATTCATTTACAGGAACACACAAAATATTTCGTATACAGTAATATATCCGAAATACTGTCTGTTAGCGATAATTGCTTAAAGTGCACTTTCAGTTAGGGTATATGAGTTTTTTAGTTTAACTAAATTTTTAAATACTGTGGGGTGTGTATAAAACCGACAGATTATATACACAAAATAATTCGTAAAGGTTACTGAATATGAGCGTAAATTGCTTAAAGATGGTTTTTAATTGAGTTATGCATTTTCAAGCTGAACTATATTTAGTATACTAAGAGATTATTTGTAGAATATAGATAAAATACACGGCCACGCAAACAATTGGGTACATGGCCGCCAATGGCCGATAATTTTTGGAAGTGGGATTTTAGTAGTTTTAAGCGTGTTTTAGCATGAATTAAATTTTAGCTTAATATGTGGCATATATAAAAATATAGCATGTAAAATACAGGACTGTGTAAAAGTATTCAAGTATGTTTCTGTCTGTTAGTATAAATTGCTGAAGGGGAATTTTCAACCTATTATGCGTTTTCTGGCTAAACTAAATTTTCGCATACTATATAGGATATATACTAATCTGTAGATAAAATACAGGGCTGCATAAAATAACTAGAGTACATATTCGGCTATGGATGGTAATTGCTGGAATTAGTTCTTCAAGTGTGTTAATTTTTTTTAAAATGTTTACTTAGGTATCTTATTTACCAAACAGCGAAGTTTTGTTAAACTATTCTGGAAGTGTTAGAAAGTATTTCATAATCTACACTTCACGCACGATTTCTCTTTCTTGTTTTTTTTTGTCATATTATTCAAAATTAATTTTTTAAACTTTAAATTACTTACAGTTAAATTAATCGTCTACGGAAGTGTTTCTGAAAGCGGAGTTACGCTTCGCTTATCTCCTGATGGTACTCGAAGTTGCAGGGAGTATGTGATGCCTGTTTTTTAATTGTTTCGTATTCAGATTCGACACTGGTATTTCTCAGTATATTTTTCTGGTATGAAATGGTGAATATTTTAACATTCAAGTTTGTTATTATCTTCATGTAGTGCTGGGGACACATAACGTGTCCAGCAGATACAAGATGTGTCAAAAATTTACTCGAGATTTTACATGCTGAAGTTCGTAGTTATTATTATTGTTATCTTATGTTTTCTAAATTGAGTAATTAAATGTATTATTATTATTGTTCTTACGGTTTATGTATGTGTATATATTTAAATATATGTAAATAAGTTAGACCAAATACAATCTTGTTTGTATCCAGGTGAGAACCTGAAGAGAACCAGGTGGTTCTATATCAGTAACAGACATCTTTGGGGCGTTACACGGGTGTCGCCAGTGTAAAAAACAGGGAACAATGGCTGGACAGTTTATGTCAAGATTCAATTTATGGGTAAATTTATTGCATTTAATAAAATTAGCCCACACACCTCACGATCACGTGAGGTGTGTGGGCTATTAGGCTATTAGGAGGGCCCCGACGTAAGGGGAAACCTGAGTACTAGCGCCCATCCCTCTAAGAAATTCTCGGCGAATAAGCGAAGATGAGGGGGCGCGCATCTCAAGGGGATCTGAGGGGCTGGACTCTAATTGCACAGGGGTCCACGGCCCCTACTCCTAATTATGCAACAAAGTGTTACAAAAATGTATGTAGAAAGCATCCAAAACAGAGAGAGAGTAGTATGAAAAAAGAATTAGTATTAGCAGGATGAGTTGTTGAGGAATGTGGCCTCCGCTCTTAAGCATCTCGGAGTTGGTCGAGCCTTGAGCCGACCGAATTAGTTTCTTTTCTGCCAGCCTGGATCGCTGCAGGTCCGGGGCTCATATATCGGGCCAGCTAGTTGTAATAGCTTTGACCGCATCGTTAGCGACATGAGCGACATCCAGCGACATGATCTAGCACCGAATATACATAGATTAGTGTTGTGCGGAAGGATGTAATCATATACTGACTTTATATTCAAGTGCCCTTGTCTGCAACAGTATGGAGTGGTATTGCTACTGCTGATAAGATGTCTAAAGGTATTTCCCATTTTTATATTTTGTTCCCAATTATTTTAAATATGTAGATTTGTAATATAAGTAGGACAATGTATGCTCAATGGCAGTCAAGTGTCAATTTAGTATTATGAATAGTAAACCCAAATGTATATTCATAATTAAAGCAACAAATTTGTTTCACTCGCTTGGAGTGAGCGTGTCGTATGACACACCGTTTTAAAATTGTAAATATTTCTGTAATAAATATATTAGTTGTTAATTTTGGGTATTTACTTGAGTCGTATTTAATTATATTAATGTTATGAGTTTTATTAAAGATAATGTTCGGGTAATTAGTAAGGATTATCAATGATAAAATTTTATATTCTTAATTTAGTTGGACGGTCATTTCTTGACCAGGAATACACCTGTTGTGTATGGTCTATACGCTGACTTCTTTTCAAAAAAATTCACAACGCTTTGGGGTAGTTGAGGCAGTTGCCTCCCGCCTTATTTGGGATAATTGGGAATTCATTTATCTCAGAAGTTAGCCAGGACCCTGTAACGATCACATTTTATTATGTTCTTAATTATATTTATTTTGTATTTAACACTATGAATATGTCAGGTAATAAGTGATTAGGACTTGCTACCCTTAATTCACTCTGGGGTAATTGGGTGTTGAGTCTCCCCTTTCCTTCCGTTCTTTTACTCCCCCATGTCTCCCCTTTATAATTTACCCCCCACCCCCAGGGACCTTTTACCCGGGTCCCTCACCTATATGTCTGGGTAGATATTTGGTTAGCTAGGTGGTGTGTTTTAACGAGCCCAGCATGTAGTAACAACAGTATGCTAATTCTAATAATATTAGAAATGTGAAAGTGTGAATATGTTTGGTTGAAGTCAGAATCAAAACGGATAACTAGAGTCACCCAGGGTAATTCCTGGTCAAAAATCAACAACATCCAATTATTATAAAAACTATTAAAGGTATTATTCCCAATTTTGGTATGAAATAAACTACCTCTGATGGCTATATAATAAAATGCTTATTTAAATATATGTACACTTATAATTGAAATAATTATAATTTTTAAGTGACCAGGAATTACACCAGAGCCGAGGTAACTCATGGTCACTTCTGGGGTAATTATCGGTCAGCATCTTTTTTGATGTAAATAAAGTAATAAAGTTCATTTTTTTAAAACTGAGTATTAATATAAGTATAATTAAGTTAAAACATGAATACATTAAAATGATTCTCAGTTTTTATTACTAAAATAGGTGCTAAAAATACAATTAAAATGAGAAGCTTCTCATTTTTCACCCCCATTGATGATGACCAGGGCTTGGTCGAAAGCGCTCGGGAAGTTTTTACCATCTGATTATTGGTTTTAATGTTTTAAAACCTGTTAATTGTATTTTTAGCACCTATTTTAGTAATAAAATCTGAGAATCATTTTAATGTATTCATGTTTTAACTTAAAGTATTAAGGTGAATGTGTCGTTTCTCTTACATATAGTTTTCTATATATATTTAAGTATAATTAATCTTGTAAAAGTTTTGTTCATCTCATAATTGTGAAAAAATAACGCATAGTCTATAATTAGGGTACAAATACAAATTTATTTGATGTGCAAAAGACTCCTGCTCATTTTACAAAACATCAATTACCGAAAGAGTATTTTGTAACATTTATAAGCAGTATTTATTGCTTCTTTCATCTATTGTGAATGGAATAATATTTTGCAAATTTATTGGTTAAAAAAATATATATCGAATATTTATGCTTTCGATTCTACTTGTTTTAGGCCAACGGAAGATTTCACACCCTTTTTCAGGAAATTTTACACAAACTTTACTGGCTTGTACTCAGACTTTCTCAGTGTAAAAAGGGTCTATTTCATAAGACACATCATAATTATGTTCCTCTACTGCATTATGTAAATTTTTAAGCCCCATTGTGGCATTTTACAATGCGATGGTATTTCTAATTAATTGTTCAGTCATAATAGTGCGTGTTACGCTAAGAGCATTTACTGTTTTCATCCTTTACAGTTACAATTAAGGATGCTACTTTACGGTTATGGTTAAAAGTAGTTGTAAGATATAGTTTTTAGAGCGCACAGTTATAATAGATAAAATACCAAACATAAATATTGTACAATTACATTATTAAGCACTGACCAAGGAATTACCCCATAAATATGGGGTTAGTTTGGCTTGCTCATATAAAAGTTTTCAATATAGTAGAATAAAATTTTATAATCACTTTTAAAACAGTGGTATGTCATAGTTGAAATAAAATAAAAATAAAATAATTAAAACTTTAAGAATGACACAGATCTTTGTAAAATGTGAAAAAAAAATCAAGGTCAATGTTGTTTTGCAGAAATTTGAGTAGCAGTTTTGATTTTTTTTTCAATATTAAATTTCAACTAAATGAATAATTAACACGTTGAATGCCAAATCTATTTTGTCTGTCTTTCCGTTCGCGCCACGAAATAAGATTCCCATTACACAATCTATGTGACCGATCTCTGTCACCGATGACTGACGCGGCCTAAAAGGAAAGTTCAGTATAAGTCACCGGTGACTGACATGACACTCAACGTGTTAAGGCATACATTACAAAGCAAAGGGTTGTTCAAAGGATCTTGCAATTTTTTTACAGTTTGATAAATTGTTATTTTGATAACAAAAGTGAAAATGATCATGAAGTACCCCATAAACTCAGTGACCAGGAATTACACCGGGTGACTCTAAATTTTTTTGTATTCATTATCAACTATATTATTTTTTGCCAATGTTTATGTTTTCCCTTATGTTAATAAAATTTAATAAAATTTACATAATTTGTTTGTTTGTAATAGATAAAATAAAAGTTATAAAAATAAAACCTAACTTTCAATCAAATGTAGCAATAGAATATTCTCTTGCGTTTGTAATATTGTGGCATTTAACACTAGAAACGCCGGCAATTTCACTCAAATTTTGTAAAAAGTATTTCACACTAGGATTTTTATTTAAAACTATTTAGCTTATTTAATTAGCCTATTTTTGTACTGCATACATGTAACATATCTTATGAAGAAATTTCCAGTTCGAATCGACTATTATCAATCTGGCATGGGTCAAAATTCAAAATGATCTCCATAGCGGTTCTAGTGTTAAAAGAAAAAAAAAAAATATGAAAATTAATTTGACATTCAAGTAATAATAGGTACAGCAATGTTAACCTTTTAAAAATGCCCCTGAAGCAAAAATCCATTAGTGATTGTGTTTTTGGATTTTTTATAACCACTATTTTTTTTCTAATAGCAAAATTCGCCTTATAAATTTACGAGATTAAAAAATGCGACGATTACTATTTAGAAATAGCGATTAAAAAAAAACCAAAAACACAATTACTCTGAAAATCATTATTTGTTATGTTGGTTATATTGTGCTAATATTTGCATTCATCGCTAACAGAGTTAGCAATTTAACGGAATTCTGAATTCAAAATCTCTACCAGTCTTTTAAAACAGTATTTTCACTTTATTTAATCGACGAAAACCTGCCATTAAATAAAGCGAAAATTAGTATTAAAAATTTCTGATATATATGTTGAATACAAAAATACTTCTAATTTTAAGCACTGGTCGCTATCACTGATACTTGAGCTGTAATACCAATATTGGCAAAATATTGGATTTACATTGGGAATATTTGTAATGAAATGCAAAAATTTTAAATTGTAACTATCTCCAACAAAATGTCAATAAAAGTTGAAAGTATTTGCTTGATTTTGGAAATATTACCAATGAAATTGCAAAATATTGTTTACCAATTTATATTTTGAACATACAATATTGAAAAAATATATTTTGCTATTTCACTATTAATATTTCCATTATAAAGTAAATATTTTTGCAATTTGTTTGTAACTTGTATTTTATGTATTACAAACAAATAAAATATTTAAATTCTATTAACTTAAGTGGAAATTTTAAACGTTGGAAAATAATTAATATAATGCATAATGAATACAAAAGCATTTAATTATTTGTTTTGACGTTGACTTCAGCCATAATATTATTAGAATTAGAATGCTATCATTATACATTGAGATGAGAATAAAACTAAGTGTTTCAAAATATTTAAAATGTCATACCAGAAAAATATACTGAGAAATACCAGGGTCGAATCTAAACCGATTAGGTATCGTGAACATGCTCGCGACAAGCGGACCAACTAATCAACATCGCAATAATTCTGCGTTTACATTATGGCGTAACGCTCTCTGCAAGTCGCCGAGGCACATGTTTCCCAACTAATTGGTATGTTCCAGTGGTGTAGTCAGGATTTCCATCAGGTTATATATATAGTAAAATCTGTGAAGATGAAATAGCAAAGGTTGGAGAAAAATTCCTTTTTCTACTGGTTTTCCTGATAGCAGGCGTAATTATATGATATTATTTTCGATGGGACTATGGAATATTTCCGTTCAAGACAGCATTCCCTTATGGTCAGGTTCCCTTTTTTACAAATTTTGCTGTATTTGTATAAACATATTTATTTATGTTTTATATATATAGTAAAACCTGTCAAAATGGTAATTATTTATAACAGAATTCTGCTTTAAACGGAAGCATTACGTGGTACTGATATGGATTGCCATTACAATTAAATTAACTGTAAACCTATCTGAAAGGGGATTGTCACAGCTCTTTAACCCCTTCGGGACGAGCGTCTTTTACAGAATTTTTAATCTTTAATCACCGGTTTTTTAAAACAGAAAATTTTGCCTAATTGAATCGGGAAAATGCTCGGATTAAATAAGGAAAAATTTACAATAAAAATTTACTGGTGAGAATAATCCCCGATATTGATCACATTACGCGGCACGAATACCGGTCGCTCGTCCCCAAGGGGTTAAGGATTCCGTCATAACATAACAGGTTTTACTGTACCTATAAACACAGTAACACCTGAGAAAGCGGTATTCTGTCTCAAACGGAAAAGTTTCAGGATCCCGGCGAAACGAACAATATATCTTATTGAGGTTGTGTATCTTAGAAGTTCAGTAAAATATCGTTACAACGAATCTCTGGGGAACACTGATTAAATTCGCTATACTGAAAAATTCGTTAAAGTAAATATTTTTATAATGAAATAGGATAATACGATTTTTTTAAACAATCCAAATTATATTCGTTAAATTGAAAAATTTGTTAAAATGACATTCGTTGTAACGAAATTCTACTATAATTAATTACACATTTTAAAACTGAAACCTGTCTAAAATGGAATTTTTTTCCAGCCTCTTGCCCATCACATCTTGACAGGATTGACTGTGTGTGTGTATGTATAATAGAAGTTTTTCGAGTCACTTAAAAAAATTAAGTAGGGCAGGTAGGGGAGATATGATACACTTTTTTTTTACTAAATTTTTACAACCCTTAGAAAGCTATTTTTAAGCAAATTTTTCGTGTTTTCTTATAAAGTGACCTTTCATTCATTTATTTAAAATATTGTGATTCTAAAAAATAATCATTCAAAAAATATATCCCAATTATTTTGAATGCTTACTACTGTATCAAATCTACCCATTACTGGGGAGGATTGATACACTAGCAAGGGAAATTTGATACATTGTTATGTAAGTTGAAAAAAAAATGCCGAAAATTCAATTTATGTGTCATACAATGTTATATGATAAATCTTGAAATATTTAAGTAAAATTTAAAAAGAAATGACATTGACATATTTTTGTTTCAGAAATGTTTTTTACAAAAATATTTAAACAATTATGCTATTATTTAAACAATTCTGTTAACGCACTTTTTAGAAAATAAATAATGAAAAAACACCTTAGAGATCTTGCTGCAAGGAAAAATAAAGTGAACATTGCTGATTTGCAAACAATTTAACATAAATTTAGCACATTTAAGATTTCTTTAACCCTTTCAGGGCAAAGCATTTTCAATGCTAAAGTGTTGAATAAATGAATGGCACTGGAATGTACTAACAAATTTAACTGGAAATAAGAAAAGGGCTATATATCACTTTCATATTAAATGGAAAATATTTCACTAAAAGGGTGGTGCCAATGTGACGTTTGTGAATTAAAATTAAGCGGTTTCATAAACATACCACCACGCCTGAAATGGTTAAAAGAAAACCTAATAACTCTATCATTTTGATAAGTAAAATCGGGTGGATTTAATGTTTTTTCAATTTGCCCTTCGTCAATTATAGAAACATCTTCCCTTTCAGGCCATTAAAACTTTTTTCCTTCTACATGAGGAGCAAAGCGAACTAACCATCTATCATCGCACTGCTTTTCTGTGTAACCTACATAATGTCTATGAATAGTCTCTTTGTTCTTCCTTACCAATTTCAGTAGTTCTTGCTGTAAAACAATAATGAATATTACAGTCCTATATTTGTTTAAAACTTAAAAAAACTATTAAATTTCAAATATACAAGTGTATTATTTCTCCCTATCATGCCTTATTGGATTTTCAATCACTTTGTATAAATGCAGTTGCAAAATGCCAATCTGCTTTCTAGTAAAACTCTCCCTAACAATGTGCTTTACAAATAAAAAATAATTACAAGATATTATCTTTACAATAATAAGAGTTATGAAAGAAAATCAGTATTTAAAAAAAAATTACATTGACATTCCAAATATCTTCAAAATTAAAAGAAAAAAAACCGTTCTTCACTGCTAAGTCCATCTAATGATGACCTCTGCTAATAAAAGAAGCCTTTACGTCTGTTACAATGGCTGTTAATGACATTTGTTGAGAAAAATTGTCAATGTATCAACCCTCCCCTACCTCCCCTATATCCTTATTTAATTTCTTAATTAAAAAAAATAGCAGTATAAAGTGAGACCAATCTTCATAATTGTAGCTAATAATACAATGAAGTTACATTAATATTTTCCAGTGACAAAGATTTTACAAACATTATGATATAAAAACAGCGCATACTGAAGAGTTAAATATGTTTAAATCAAGTTTCATATAATATAAATATTTTCTTACATCCAAGTTAGGATCAAATGCTTATGGGGATAGCACTTGTAGGCCATTAATAAGGATAAAATCCCAAATCTTCAGGGAGACCATTTCGATGATACGGGGGAAGCTCCCCCCTGAATTCAATGTTGTACTTAATGTATAATTAACGTAAAAACCGTTTCCGATGTTTTTCGTATCATTTTCAATTCGTACAAAAAATGCGAACTTTCCCATAGTTCTGTAACTGGCTGAAATATCCCGTACAATGGCGAAAAACAAAGTAATACTAAATAAATAGATAAAAATCTGTCCTTCAAAATAATAAACATCAACGTAATATTCCATTAACAATTTATTAAAAATAGCTCGGATTGAAAAGTTCAGAAATAAAAATTCCTGTTATCTTGTAAAAACCCAGAAGACCATCAAAACCTATCAATATCCCTTTGCTCTTTCTAACGATCAACGGGATAGAAATCAAAGTATCGAAGTAAGAAAAAAATATTGATCTCCTGAAGTATTCTTCAGGTTTGTCATGAGATGCATTATCCCTCTTCATCGAATAGCCAACTTGACAAGGAATGTGTTATGGCTAAAGAAAATTGTTTCAAAGTTTTCTTTAGTGAAAGATTCTGCGCGTTTGAACACCAGTCTTCTGTTTCTTGCTTACTGATTGACACAAACTCTTTCAAATTTAAAAAGACTCCATTAGCATGTTTTACAACAGACGATAAATTATATTCAGATTTCTGAAGGTATTTTGAAAGTGATAATAAAAATTCACAAATACCAGTCCAAGAATAAAGTTACTTTTATTAATTTCAGTCAGCAGATTTAAAGTAATTGCGATAATTCGCAATATTGTCCGATAGAAAATTATAAAATGAATAAAGGTAAGCAAAACTTAACCAATGTGCCGTTATTGAGTTCGGGTAAACTCGTCTTTTTCCGTAAATGTCGGCAACAGTTGGTCCCATCGAAGTTCAAGATGAAATTTTACGTTTAATCTCGTTACAGTAAAATCTGTACAAACGGAATCTCCAGAGATCGTTAACAAATTCGTTGTAGACCGATTTCCATCTTAGCAAGTATGTACAGTTATCCTTCCGTCATTGGAACCGCGAAATTTTTCAGTTTATATGAGAATTTCGTGTTCACAGAAAACATGCCAAGAAGGATTCGCAACTGGAAAAGGTTCCATTTTAGATAGGTTTCAACTATATAGCGAACACGTTTTTGACAGTTTACTGTGAAAACGGAAAGTGGCTACAGCGTAAACCTGTTTAAAACGGAAAAAGTTCATACCCCGGCGAAAGACATACTTTTGAACTGTACCTTCTAAGACGAACACCTGTCTAAAACAGAATTTTTCATATGTTCTTTGGGATTCTGTCTTAGCAGTTTTGACTGTTGTAGTTGTATCTCTTATTCAATAAACCAGTACTTCGTTCGGGGAGGATGAGGTCCGGACCCCTTGGACCTCCCCCTTGGCTGCGCCACTGATATGTTCATTGAATGTTTACGTCGTCCCTGATTGGTTGAGTCTTATAATTTAACGCCTGGAACGCCAACGCCTAGGACGATAATGCCAAAGTATATAAATGGACATTTATACAACAAGCGAACCTCACACATTAAAAAATTTGCTCCCTGTAGCGCTTACAATAAATACAAAATAAAAATTATGTTTATTCATATTTGTTTGTTGTTTTTCTTGTTTTATTCGTGACTGTTATCTTACAAGAAGAAAAAAGATAGTACAACAGATGCATGAAATTCTTCAAAGGGGAACACGAAGCATAAAAGTTTGAGAACTACTGGTCTAAAGCAATTCACGACAGGAAAACTTTCAAGTATATGTGACGTGTTCATTTCTACCAGAAATCTCTGTGCTATACTCATTAAAGGGATATGATTGAGTATTCCTTTACTGACATTTACTCTAAATTCGTTTTTTATTCTCTTCAATTTCAGAAGAAAAAAAATTCATCTTTAATGTTATTGACCATTAATGTTAGATAAATTCTCAGAACGTTTTCTAAGTTCGAAAAATAGGGTCCCAAAGAATTATCGGTTATAATACAATGCATCCTTCATTAGTTTGTGTTTGGCTCAAACGCAATGTAATAATAGCATGTGTTAAACAAATTTTAAATGTTCTGTGAATTTTATAAATTTCTCTTCAGATACGTTTTCTGCGGATTTCTGAAAAAAAAAAAAAGTATCAAAGTTTCAGAACTAATTTATCTTATACTAGCAAACCCCGCGGCTTTGCTCGCGTAATAGTTGAAATATGTCAAATGATATCTGCATGATTATTTTTTATTAGAAAGATCACTTTTTGGAATAATTCAAAAATTACAAAATTAAGCCACAGTTTGACTAAACTTTATTATAAAAGTGCAATATACAGAAATGAGATTTTAATTAATAAGAAGAACTAAAACTAATTCCAAATAAATGATAATTTAGAAAGTATTTTAAGACATTTATGCTGATTTCATACGCTCATTACAGTATTCATTTGAAGATTTGAATTTTTTAGAAACCATCTTAACACATTTACATCTTAAAATTTACGACTATGTCAAATTGCAAGCTTCTTGTCTAACAGTCTACCACCTACCTCTCTGGTGTTAGTGGCACCAACATAAAATGCCGAAACAGAGTTGAAATAGAATGCCTCGAAAAATGTTAAAACAGAGACTGTCACCATTAATTTGCCAACATTAATAGTGAAATCGGTTGGTATTTCCTAATATTCTATAGAAAAAGGAATTTAGATATTTTTAAAGGCTTTCTTGTTGTTCCTGCCAACCAGGTGGTAGTCACACAGGCTTCACGGATAGAACTGTTTTGTTGAAACAACTAAATTTTGTAATACAGCTTCAACCAAATATTTTGGTCAGAATGATCAAATTTTGGTTAGATTAACCAAAAGATTTTGTTAATTCAACAAATTATTCCGTTGGTCCAACCAAATTTGGTTATTCTAACCAAAAGATTTTGTTGGAGCTATATTAACTAAAATTTAGTTGTTTCAACAAAACAGTTTTTTCCGTGAGGATCAGGGACTATCACACTCGATTCGCAACCAATAACTTCTGTAATCGGTTTATTATTTCCTGAGATTCCATAGACATCGTAATTTAGGACTCTTTTAGAATGCTTTTCGCTCCTTCCCTTCGCTTCACCCCTTTTTAATTTCGAATTTATTTTTGACTGTTCATAGAGCACATTTATATTTTATAAATAACTACCGTGCTATATTTAAAGTTTCTAGCCTCTTCAGTACCTCAGAAATCTCAATTTAGAAGGTTTTTTTCGCTCCTGCAACCCTCTAGGGGTTGTACCGACATAAAATATAGCTTATGTTTGAGCAGGTTCTATCACCATCAATTTGCAACCATTATGTTTGAAATCGGTTTCGTATTTCATACGATTGCATAAAAATCGCAATTTAGAACGCTGATAGAACGCATGTCGCTCACATCCTTTTAAATTTGGAATTTTCTTTCGCCAATTCTTAGAAAGCATTTGAATCTTTGAAGTAATTACCATTCCAAATATAGCCCTCTTAAACACAAAAAACGCAATTTAGAACATTTTTTGCTCCTGTAAACCCCAGGTAGTAGTGACAACAACGTAAAATATAGGCTATGTTGGAGAGGGGACTGTCACCATCAACTTGAAACCATTACTTCTGAAATCGGTTTATATTTCCCGAGATTGCGTAGAAATCGCAATTTAGAACTTTTTTAGAACGCTTTTCGTTTATTTTCACCCCATTCTAATTTCAAATTTTTAAAGAACTCTTCTCAGAGAGCATTTACATGTCATAAGTAATTACCATGCCAAATTTCAAGTTGCCTGCTCCTTGACTATCATAAAAATCAGAATTTAGAACGTTTTAAAAAATAAAACCACAAGGTGGTATTGACGCCGACATGAAGTAGATCCTGTATTGGAGCAAGGGCTGTCATCATCAATTTCCAACCATTACTTTTGAAATCGGTTCTGTACTTTCTGAGATTGCGTAGAAATCGCCATTTAGAACGTTTTTTAGAACACTTTTCGCACATTTTCACCCCTTTTAAATTTCGATTTTTTAAAGAAATGTTCTTAGAGATCATTTATATCTTATAAGTAACTGCCGTTCCAAATTCCATGTTTTTAGACCCTTCAGTAACACAAAAATCGCATTTTCGAGCGCTTTTTTGCTCCTGCACCCCCTTTGCGGGTAATGGCACCGACATAAAATGTAGCCTATGTTGGAGCAAGTGTTGTCACCTTCATTTGAACACCATTATTTTTTAAATCGGTTTGGTACTTCTTGAGATTGCGTGAAAATCGCCATTTAGAACGTTTTTTTAGAACGCTTTTCGTGCATTTTCACCCCTTTTTAATTTCGATTTTTTAAAGAAATGTACTTAGAGATCTTTAGTATCTTATAAGTAACTACCATTTCAAATTTAATGTTTCTAGGCCCTTCAGACACAGCCCGAGAATAGGACGGGAGCGAGAATTAAGGGGTTAACGGAGTCAGTACGTAAAATTATACAATGCGGCGCAAAAGTTTAAACACAACGCATATATTTTAATAAAAATAAAATTGTGCAACGGAATGCTTTCAAATATCCATTGTAGGTGAATACTATGATCATAAATATACAGGGTGTCCGCTCTCAACGGTGTTCAATGGCTAATTCCTAAACTGTTAGTCATAGACATACATGGTGTGTTCACAAACTTTCAAGACTGGTCTGATAATACAAAATTTATTAAACATTTTTGTACAGCGAATTAAAATTCTTCGAAATATGACCCTTGGGCATCAACACACCGCTGCCAGAGTTTTTTTTTCCATTGTTCATAGGCTCCCTGGAAGCCTTTGCGAGCAAGGCTGTTGCCTAGATCGCTGGAATCGTGTCGAATCGCTTCCCTTTCAGGTATTTCTTGATCCGGAGGGACAAAAAAAGTCATTGGGAGCGAGGTCGGGGCTTTAGAGTGCTCGATCCTTCAAATGGTGGAGCACTCTAGCGTAAAACTTACCTTACCTGGCACCTCCGCCCAGACATCAGAGAAGATTGGATTGTTCACCACGACAATGCGCCCTCTCACACGTAGCTTGTTGCCGTCGAAGTTTTGGCTATGTTTAACGTGGCAATACTCTCGCAAGCCCCATACAGCCCCGACCTTGCTCCCAGCGCCTTTGGTTTGTTCCCCCGGATCAAGAAATATCTGAAAGGGAAGCTATTCGACACAATTCCAGCGATCCAGGCAGCTTCGACGAGGTCCCTTAACAGCCTTGCACGCGAAGGCCTCCAGGGAGCCTATGAATAATGGAAAAAATTCTTCCAACGGTGTGTTGATGCCCAAGGGTCATACTTCGAAGAATTTTAATTCGCTGTACAAAAATGTTTAATAAATTTTGTATTATCAGACCAGTCTTGAAACTTTGTGAACACACCATGCATAGTTCCAATTACAAAAATGTTTTAAATCAGGTAAAGAAATATTTTAAAATCGATTTGGGTCAATAAAAACATTTCTTAAAAAAATACGAAATTTAAATTTTTATATGGTCCCCCGGTCCTATAAGTTATATTTAGTAAAATTTTCCTTTTACACTGACAAGTAATACAAAAAAAGTCCCGTTATTCTACGATTAAAATTGACCGAATAATTGCTATTTAAAGTTGGAGCATATATTTTGCTGCAGATTGGGGGTCATTCACAAATTTAGTCGAAATATAATTTCGTCAGATACTATATTAAAAAAAATCGTTGAGAGTAAAATTAACATTGCAATATAAATTTTAAATCAGAAAAAAAATTTTGCTGAAATTTTTTTTAAACGGAAATATAAGTGTGATACATCAGTTTAAAGCTAAAGAGTTGAAGTATATGAATTTGTAAGTTTTAATTTCATAAGAGCAAGTGTTTACTGAAAATGAGCTGGATACTAACAGTATAAAACTACATTTACATTTGAGCTTAAAATACAACTTATTGAAATGTATGATTTTTATACTTTTTAGAATTCAATAAAATTACTATGCGTTCAAATCAACAAACTATTATCATGTCTTTAAGATCTACATAGATAAAATCTTTTAGATAATGTCTTTAATATATTTTTGGCTGTATTTAAACGTTAATACTTAAATGTCACAAGAGTAACGGAAAACATACAAAAGTTTTAATAATAATAAAAAAAATACTTAAAATTTTTACCCAAAACTTCTAATTCTCTGATTTCGAGGTATAAGACATATTTTACATTAAATATTTTGTTTATGCTATGCATGGAATAGGCTCTGGGGAGTTGTCACAAGAGTAACACATAATACTTTTGTCGATAGTTTGATATAAAACTGCGTTACAACCAAAACAAACAGAATGCTTAAAGTTTTGTTGTTTTTTCTCTGTTATTAGAGCAGTTTTTGAAATAGTTTTAGCTATAACTAAGGTTATTTTGTAAATTTTAAGGAAGATAAATTATCTTTATTAGTGTTTTTTAATGGTTGGATTTATTTTTATTCATTTTTGGTATTACTTAAGATTATAAAATAATCATGAGAATTAATTAAAGTTATAATAAAACAACTCAACTCGTGTCATTTTTGTGTGCTTTCTATTTGTTTGAAGCACATGGTCTTTGATTAGATATTTTATAGGCTTTGTAAAGCTTCGTTTACTAAATTCTGCTGTATAACCTACAGAGGTTCTTATAGTAACTGTTATGGAAAGGATTCTGATAGCATATTTTAAAGGAAATATTTTAATATTGCTTCTTATACATGACATTGTTTTAAAGAGCAGGAAAAATTCTGCTTAGCGCCAAAAATTGTAGAGAAAAAATAAGAATGAAATTGAATATGTTGTTGTGAGAAAGAAACAAAACAAAATATATAACGGTAAGGTGAAGAAAAGTCTTAGAACCAGCAAAAGCTTCAGCAAGAAAATGGAAATATTAAGAAAAGAAAAAAGTAGAGAACTGGCTGACCTCAGATACTGTAACGGAAAAAAATCTAACTCCACAGCTTTGGAGAATTTTATGGCGATGAAGATTTAAAAAGAAGTCATTCTTCAGCTAAATCTACGTTATTTAAGCATGAAAAAGGTCACATAATTTCATCAATTCTAGGGGACATTTAATAAGAGAATACGTTTTTGTTTAAAGAAGCTTTCCTAAATTGAAAAATTGGAGATTCCTTTACAGCTTTTAAGCTTAGTTTCATAAAACAATAGAAAATTACTCATCCGAATATCTCTATTTGTTACTGTCACGGAAACATTCAAGCAATTCATAATGTATTAACTGGTGTATTTCCTGCATTAAACATTCCTGTGATGGATTTAATGACTTTGTCTGCCGAGATACATGATAATTAGAATTTAGGAATTCAGAATGCCTAATTTGCGGAGATAACGTCGAAAAATTATTTGAAACGGAAGTTCATAATACAGAACTTCTTATAAGTTATTGTAAATAGCAAAAATAGACGTTTTGCCATTGAGAAAACGTTTATCAACAGCTTCTCAATAGTGATACTTTTTCAAAACGCTGATAAATGTTTTGAAAAAGTAACAGTTAAAGACACCATTTCTGATTGTTTAAAAATTTTCGAAATCTACTAAATACATTTCTGTGGCACACATTCATTGAAACTTGTACAAAGGATTATTTTCGTAATGCTAAAAAAATTACCATTTCTCAAAGAATAATTATGCCAGTAGATTTTCTGGAAACTGTTTTATTTTCATGCCAAGACGAAATTTTGGTATGAAATACTACATTACTGATCAAATCCAACAAGCGACTGTGTTTCAGCTTTTTATTTAGTATGATCCCAATAAAGTAAAATCTTATGCTATCATTTTAGACAATGTAACTCATAATCAATATTTTGTAAATGCTTTCGTACGTAAAATTTCAACATTGCATTTTTAAGGGAATTTGTGTTTTCCTAAAATGTACCTGTTTTACTTTTTCAGATGGTTGTGCTTTCCAATTTAAACAAAAATATAACTATGCAAATATTCCTGCAATGAATCAGACTCCTTTCTCAATTAACGTAATTGAGCATTTTTTTTTTTTTTCAAATACTCCTGGTATAGATGCTGTAGATTTATTTTGTGTTGTATAATGATATATATGGAATGAAGTGCGTGCTAAAAAAGCAATTCTAAGATATACTGCTTATTTTGTCAAAAGAAATAAAACAATAAAGTTTCATTACTTTGCGAGAAAATACCAACAGCGAAGGGCATTCAACAAATACAATTTGTTAAAACCATGAAAAATGACACTATCTACTACAAACCATACACTAATATGATTCGTACAAAGAATTTGTGTCTCATTAAGTAAATCATGATATAGGAGAAGTTGCAAGTGATATTATTGATAATGAAGACAATGACTTATTCTGTTAAGTAGCAAAAACTGAGAGGTTGCAATGTGGATATAGTGTTTGTTAATTTTAGAATTTTTTACATTATTTTATGTTATTTTAAAATTAAACCACCATTAAAAGTTGTTCTGTATGGAAAATATTTTTTTAAACTTATTTTACTTATTTTGTTTAGTATTTAAACTGAATTTTTGCTAAAATTACATTATGGACAAAATGTCACAAGAGTAATGTCACAAGAATAACACTTAGCATTTTGCAAAATCAAATGTAACTAATTCATGTGTTATCAGATGAGTTCAATGATTAATGCTTTTTAAAAAGATATAATTACTCTGCTATATTCTGTAAATTTTATTTCTATAGTCTCATATCATTCACAAAATTTCTGCGTCAAACACAATTTTTGAAAATTACATTTTTTTTGTGGTCACAAGAGTAACAAAATTTTGATTTATTATCTAAGCAAGTAAAATGCTTTTTGTTACAAATTGTATATGGTTTATGAAAGTAGAGTACATGAATTTTTAAGTAGTTGCATCAAATTTATCCTGAATATATTTTGTAATAAAAGAATTGGAAATATGTGTGGAAATTTCCTCTGACGGTCACAAGAGTAACAGTGGAAGTTCCCGATATCCAGCAGGCAACAACGTAGTGGTTCACTCACGGTATGGAGCGCTTTTGGCTACAATAGACAAACGTCACTTTCTTTCCTAAACGGCACACAGTGGTCCCAAATCGCGATTATGTAGCCAAAAATCAGAAAATCGAAGTTTCGTATTTCGAAATGAAATAAATTCCACAATATTTAGAATATCTGAAGATTTATATTCTTTAATATTTTGGTTTTATAAGCTCACATGAATTCGCATTTCTTATGTGAAGTTAGGAGTTTTGAGCGTTTTCTGCTGTTGCGTGAATTTCAGGCAAATTCGTTGCATTCACACCCTAACTAACACGTTTTCAGATAGTTTGTCGTTTTTTTCTTTGCACTTCTCTGAAACAACATTAAATTACATATTTAATTTGATTTTTCAATTGCAAAAATCTCAAAAATTAAAAAAAGAGGAATTTTTTTAAAAAATACATAGTTTTAAGGAAATTTTGTACATAAAAAGTGATATATAAAAAAAGTCCTTCCGAGTTCCTCGGACTTTTATAGTACAAAATGTAAAATGAACCTTCTAAAATCGTATCCCAAGAGATTTATTGCGACTTTTTGAGAACCAGTAGTTTGAAGTTGGGCATTGTATACCAATTTGTACCGCAAAAAAATTGAAAACGAAAACAAAAAGTGGGGGCTTGAAGAAGAAAAAAAGCCATAACTTCGTCAATTCACAAAATATCAAATCCACATGAATTATTATATATCCTCTTAATATTATCTACAACTTTTATATTGACAAATTTTTTATAGGACCAATTCTTACAGCAGAAACAAATTTAAAAATACATCGAGATTGTAGACAAAAATATCGTATTAAAGATGTACTAAAATCCAAACTGCTTATTTTCTGACTCATTTTTAAATTCGTTTTTGCTTTCAAACACATCCAATTGGTAGGTTCTCTTATTCAGAAACTATATAGTGTGCCGTAATGGTCGATTTTTTTTTTTATTACGGCAGACTATATTTTTAAAAATGATATCAAAGTGGGCATTTTGAACCGAAATTTTCAATGCGATTGTGTTGGAAACGAAAAATAGGGTCCTACTGAGAAAATAATTGTTTATAAATCAAGTTTATAAATCAATTTAATTGAACGAAAAATAAAAACATAGGTCTCTTATAAATGTCTTAAAAAATCACGTCAGCAAGTTTCATGTTTTTCCTTTTAAAATTGAATCTGAAAATGTGTCTGAAAATTTCGTGTTGTTGAGCATGAAAAAATATTTTTTGAATACTGGCTTTAACATGATTCTGATAAAATCAGCTCTTGTATAAAAATGATATTAAAAACTCGCCAAAAGCGGCCAGATAAAATTGTTACAGTTGGTTTATCTCTAATCATGATTTAGTTTTTGTTGGTGAAATTAGTACTTAAGTTCGAAATCTACCTGCGCCTGTAGGCCGAGCCGGCAGGGATTTTTTTTAAATTCGCGGTGGGGCTTAAGAGTTGGGGATATTATATATATATATATATATATTAATTATTTGTTTTTACAATTTTTCCCTTGCTTTTTTCGTTTATATCAAAAATAATATTAAGACTTCAATTTATTTTAAAAAGTACATATTTAAAGTTATATATATATACTAAATTCTACCAACATGCATATATGGGAAATTCAATCAGCTGAGAAACATCATTCAATGTTCTAAATTTTCTGATTATTTGGAAAGTATATTTTACCTACTTACAAATAAATTTTATTAATTTTCACGTATCGTCATATAAATATATTGTAAAAAAAAATTTATTAACGGTATTTTTTTTTTCAGTTTATTATATGAATGTTAATTTAATTATATTAATTTATATGCGCATTTAAATTTTAATGAATACTTTTATGTAAACACTTATTTATATGGATTTCATACTTATTTACATTTATTCTCATTAAACAAAGAATCAACCTCGTAATATTTTTTAAGGAATATGTACAGTCCATCCGTTGCGCTTTTACTATTCTAGAGAATACTGTTGACCTGAAACTGGATATTGGTCTAGAAGTATAACCCCCCACACTGAGTAGTCAATGGGCTCTCCTCATTTCACATCCCCGCTATCCCTATCTCTGATGTTCATTCATCCCTATCCCCACTTCGTTTAGAAGGGGAGAGCTTCCTACACATTCTCTGAAGAAAACCAAAGAACGTCTGTAATTTCTTTGAGAACATTAAGAAACATTAAGAAGCGGAAATTTCAGATGTACTAGAAAATTAGATAGGTAATTTTTTATTTAATATTTTAAAAATAAAGTAACAAAGGTAGATTCTTCATTTTTTATTGGAATTTCAATGGTATTATTCTCTGTGTAATAGAGAGAGGCAAAAGAAGGCGGGGGGGGGGGGGATTTTTTTAAAAGTAATCTAATTAATGAATTGAATGATTTTATTATTAATTCATAGTAAATAGATGTCGTAAAAATAAATTAGAGAAATAATATTTTTAGATTTTCCTTGCTATAGGGACAAATGAAAAAATGGGAGATTTCACGCGTATGAAGTCGGGGGGGGGGGGGGAATTTAGCTGATTGATTATTTATGTATTTTTATTAATTGCTTATACTCTTTATTGTTACTTCGCAATAACATTAAAAAGAGAAAAAATATATTTTTTCTTTTATTCAGGGAATAAAAAAATAAGACTTAATTTATATTTTCAGGGAGGGAGGGAGAGAGAGGGGGGTGGTTAAAATTTCAGGGGAGAGTGAATTAGATGCTTTGCCTTAAAAAAGAGAAAATATTCACCATAATAAAAAGTGGAAAATTCTCATTCCTGTAAAAGAAATCCTGTAAAAACAGAAAAATAAAATTTAGTAAAATTTACCCCCCCCCCTCTATTTCGCACCCAAATTTCCTCTCCCGTAACCCCAATTACATTTAGTTTAAATTCACAATGTAATATCATTTAGAATGTTATACAATTAAAAATGAATCATATATAACAACTAGGAAAGCCAGAAATGATTTTTGGCCACTTGATCGCGATTTGGGACCACTGTGCGGCAGAGCAAATTCACAAAAGTATCAGGAAACTCTGAGTGAGCATCTTTTGCCGTTTGGTGAACTCCTAGGGCAGGGTTGGCGAACCTATGGCACGCGTGCCAGAGTTGGCACGTAAGTCAATTTCTCTGGCACGCGAAAAATTTAAATTTGGAAATCATTGTACAGATAAAATCCATTTTTATTTCTGTTATATAAATATTTTTTCACCCATATGAACAGACTATCGAAAATAATGCAATTATTTTTCGATGAATTAACACATCAAAACAACTTTCTTTTCCAGTGATGCTATGCAGCGTTATCGACATGTATTTTGCCTTTGTATAATAATATAAAAAGCTGCAATTTTCAAATGAATTTCGTTTGACAGTCCTTGCAATAAAATTGCAAATTGACGCAATTTAGCTATGTATATTTGTAAGAGTAACAAAATATGAACATGGTATAAAGCAATTTCTATTGAACGTACATCAGTAAAAATCTCATCAATACATTATTAATACATTGTTTAATGCAACTTGGAAATTTTTAACCCAGATGTTGCATTAATAATAAGTTAAAAAATACTAAAATAAAATCTCGTAATTTTTTTTACTCCTTATTACGGTGTGCATAAATGAATCTTAATTACGAATTAAAAAATTATTCATTTAATGGTTAATTCCAATATACAGATAAATCGCATTTTCATTTTTAATATTTTTAATTACTAATGCATGAAAGCAATTGATTTCAAAACCAGTGTTTCGTATAAAAATCGCACTCTTCAAAATCATTTTTGTATAAGTTTGGCACGCCACATTATTAATAGGTATTGTTTGTGAATTTTTGGCACGCGCATGTGATAAGGTTCGCCGAGCCAGTCCTAGGGGGTTCCAACTGGACCTTTCAGCAAGACAACGCATCGATACACACTTCCCGTTGCAAAAAGAATGGCTTAGATCTCAGAATATCAGTGTGATGCACACAGTTCAGATCAAATTGGATAGAGAACATCTGTGGAATCCATTCACGTGACGTCTACAAGAATGGGAAGCAGTTTTACTCAGTAGAAGAGCTCAATTAAGCGATCGAGGAAGCCTGGTACAGACTCGCTCCGTAATGTAATGCAATTCATAAAAGTGTATGTAAAGCCATAATGAAATCAATTTAAAAACAAAAAGTTCGTTTTTAGGGTTTCGTTCATCCGACGAAACCCCATTCGTCTCACTCCTCTGTCTGTCTGTCCGTCACAGTGCCCGTTATCAGAAACTATATATGTTGGAAACTTGAAATTTCGTATACTTATAGCCGAACACCTCACATCAAACGACAAATCATAAAATTTTGAAATAGTCTTATATTTAACAAGACGGAGCTCGCAATGTTTCTAACAAGGATTGCGAGATTTGATTGGCTTTTGGTGAACGCTTGTGGGGAAAATCGAGAAGCTGATTAGCTATAATCCATCGTGACGTTGCATGTCGTCGGAAATGCTTGTCGTTCATTATGTAAATACGTTGCACCTATAGTCGTCGTCTGTCCCGTCCGTCTGTCTGTCCGCATATAATGGCGCAAAAACTACCCAACCGAATGGTTTGAAATTTAAGATATATAGATCTGTGTAAGGTGACGTCACGACCAGGTTTTTGCTGCTGCTGTAAGACAGCTATCACTATCTTTATATATGCTTTTTCTATTTGTGTGTCCTACAGCTTTTTTCATTGTTCTTCTGTAAAAGTCACGTGATGTGAACTGCTCTATAATCGTTGTAGAATTTTGTCGAGTGATTTCGAATTTCATGAAAATCGGATGTATTACAATTAAGGGACAGTCAAAAGTATTCCGTTACACTACGGCCAACTGAAAAAAATAGTTTCAAGTGCATTTTAATGACGTTACACCATTTTGCACATAATGAAACTGATATGCATTCATGAAGTGCACTAAAATATACATTCTGTAGAATATGTGGTGCAAAGAATATTTATTATTCATTTACAGGGCGATACAAAAGAATTCAGTTATATAATGGTAAGGAGGTAAACATTGTTTGCGGCGTGTTTTAATTATGTTAAACTATTTCACATATAATGAAATTGATATACGTTGCTGAGGTTTATTACAAGTTACTTAAGTGCATAGTATTTACAGGGACACACAAAAGATTTCCAATACTATACTGTATCTGAAGTACTGGATATTAGCGATGATTGCTGGAAGTGCATTTTTAGTTGTGATAGGAGTTTTTAAGTTTAAGTAAATTTTTGCATATTACGTTGTGTGTATAAATGCTATAGATCATATACAATGCTACACAAAAGAATTTGTAAGGGTTACTGAGTATGAACGAAAATGGCTTAAAGGTTTTTTTAAATGAGTTATGCCTTTTTACGCTGAACTACATATAGTATGCTAAGATATCTTTGTAGAATATAGATAAATGATATATATAGGCAGGGCTTAATTTGCGCCGGAGCCCACCAGAGCCCGGCTCTGGTACTTCTCTGTTTTTAGTAAATATTTAAATATTGTTCGGAATTCACCGGAGCTCATAAATACAGGGCTCCGGAGCCTAGTGCAATAGCGCTTCCGAAAAACCGAAGCTTAAATTACCTTTTCCTTTCCTTCCCATCTCCAAGCTTTTGCATTCTTTTTACCTAAACACTTATATTTGACGTAATGTGTCACACACGTAGGAGATGGAGATAAAACGGACTCAATTTTTATATCAGTTTTTAGGCTTAGACTGACTCGAGCTCAATCTGTATTACATTTAAAATTTTATTTATTCATGTATTCAAAAAAAAATTCTCTTTTAAAATTACGTATTATATTCCACTTCAAATCATTTTAATGCTATTTTGATCAGAATGAAGGGGGAACAGAAATCGTATTTTTCTATTTCAAATTTATATCGGAGACGTGTCGATAAGGCGCCACTCAAGAGAGTGAACAACAAATTTGCTTTCAGTTCGATTTTCTTTTGTGACAGTAGGATAATTTTTTATTGGCTGGGTTTTCTTTTTATTATTTCGATATCTAACCTGAAAAGAATATTTTCTGTTTTATCCAACAAGCATCAGCTTGACGTTTTGTTTGTTCGAGGTTTTTTGTCTTCTCTTGCGTACGAGTATAAAAATCACGTTAGTGATTTTTCTATTTATTTTGTATCATGAACGGTACCCACGCTAAGGCTCTCTGCACCTATACGAAGTCACTTTCCTTTGTAAGTAGATATAATTACCATGTATTGTTATTCTGATAGAAAGCAGTGTTTCCCCTTTTTCTATAAAAGCATAGATTCTTTCCGATAATGTTGTTAAATTTTTAATTTTATCTGATTTTCAGGAACTCACCGCAAAAGATTGTTATGCGGAAGGAAATGATTATAGTTTAAGATATGCACCTTTTACAGGAAATTGTAAAACATTGTTCCATTCTTCAGCATATAAATATTCATTTCTGTAAATTTCATTCATTTTTTCTTAAAAATGCATAGCTGCGAACTATCCCTTTTTTGTGTTAACACCATTTCCTAATCATAATCGTTAACCTATTTAATCGCAGAATTCTGCAATTAATTAACATAAAAAATAGTCACGGATTTTTACTATTCAGAAGAAGTGATAACTAATAAAAAAGAAAAGTGCCCAGCTAAACTGATGGCATTGAACTCACAAGCTATTCACACTAATTGTATATCATACTCTTATTTTAAAGAATAATGCCCCTCAAAAAAATAAGTGAAAGGGAATTAGCCCCCGTTTCCCCCTTTATGCTTAATAGTGAACCTCCAAATCTAATCAGGGAAGCTCCTTATCATAATAAACCGGTATACCAAATTCGGAGCAAATCGAATAATCCTGCAAAAAAAACCCATTTATCAAAATTAAGGGGGTGGACTAACCCCTCCTTTATCCTTAACCAATGAATCCCCAAAACGAATCAGGGAAGCTCCTTAACATAATAAACCGGTATACCAAATTTGGAGCAAAGCGAATAATTCTGCATGAAAAACCCGTTTATATAAATTAAGGAGGTGGACTAGCCCCCCTTCCCCCTTTATCCTTAACCAATGAACCCCCAAAACTAATCAGGGAAGTTCCTTAACATAATAAACCGGTATACCAACTTCGGAGCAAATCGAATCATTCTGCATGAAAAACCCATTTATCTAATTTAGGATGGGCGGGCTAAACTCCCTTTTCCCCCTTTATCCTTAACCAATGAACCCCCAAAACTAATCAGGGAAGTTCCTTAACATAATAAACCGGTATACCAAATTCGGAGCAAATCGAATCATTCTGCATGAAAAACCCATTTATCTGAATTAAAAGGGGTGGACTAACCCCGCTTTTCCCCCTTTATCCTTAACCAATGAACCCTCAAAACTAATCAGGGAAGTTCCTTAACATAATAAACCGGTATACCAAATACGGAGCAAATCGAATGATTCTGCATGAAAAACCCATTTATCTGAATTAAGGGGGGTGGACTAACCCCGTTTTTCCCCCTTTATCCTTAACCAATGAACTTCCAAAACTAATCAGGGAAGTTCCTTAACATAATAAACCGGTATACCAAATTCGGAGCAAATCGAATCATTCTGCATGAAAAACCCATTTATCTGAATTAAAAGGGGTGGACTAACCCCCCTTTATCCTTAACCAATGAACCCCCAAAACTAATCAGGGAAGTTCCTTAACATAATAAACCGTTATACCAAATTCGGAGCAAATCGAATGATTCTGCATGAAAAACCCATTTATCTGAATTAAGGGGGTGGACTAACCCCCCTTTTCCCCCTTTATCCTTAACCAATGAACCCCCAAAACTAATCAGGGAAGTTCCTTAACATAATAAACCGGTATATCAAATTTGGAGCAAATCAAATGATTCTGCATGAAAAACCCATTTATCTGAATTAAGGGGTTGGACTAACCCCGTTTTTCCCCCTTTATCCTTAACCAATGAACATCCAAAACTAATCAGGGAAGCGCCTTATCACAATGAACCTAGAAAAAAAATTTTGAAGCAAATCGGATGTTTCTATCAAGAGTTATCGCGTTACGTACATACATACATACATATATACATACATACATACATACAGAACGGGCGGGCACATTAGCTCTCAGGCTTTGATAGCCTGTGAGCTAAAAAGTGGAATAGTTGACAGCTAAGTATATGCTGATAGATATATTTAAAATTTTTATTTTACTAAAGAAAAAAAATGCTTTAAATTTTGCAATTAATGTACGAAATATAAATATGCAGATTACAGGGGGAGGGGGATTGGAACGGTACAGTTGTTGTACCGGTAGCGCAGAATATTAGGGCTCCGGAACTTTTTTTTGTTAGAATTTAAGCCCTGTATATAGGGCCACGCAAAGAATTGTATACATGGCCGTCTATGGATGATAATCTCTGGAAGTGTGATTTCAGTAGTTTTAAGCGAGTTTTAGTCCTAATTAAATTTTAGCTAAATAGTGCCGTGTATATAAAGATAATATGTAAAATACAGGGCTGTACAAAAGTATTCAAATATGCTTCCGTCTATTGGTATAAATTGCTGAAAGTGAAATTTCAACCTATTATGAGTTTTTAACATTTCCCAACATAGCTGAAAAGTGTTTATGAATTCGGTTTGTCTGTCCGTTTGTCCGAACTCTAACTTGCGTGAATATAGTTGCATTGCTCTGTAATTGATATATGTTATTAAGATTTACTATGTCATGTTCGGTATTCAAAATGAAGTATGTCGTGTTTATAGTTTATTCGCAGAAACACTCAAAGGCATTCCATTACATTAAGGTCTATGAGGAAATGTCGTAATTATATAAATACGTAGCACCTACAATCGTCGTCTGGTCTGTCCTTCTATCCGCGTTAATTTTCAGATTGTCTCTCCTCGCTCTACTTTAATGCTATACAAACACAGACAGAAGTAGAGAGCAATAATCATCCCTGTCATAAAACTTTTATTACAAGGTTTTAAAAAAAATTAAATGTAATATAGATTATATCAGTATTAGAAGATTATGAAGCCTAGAGCTGGCTCAAGAAGTTGCTAGAAAAAGGGCGGGGATCTGTCCACACTACCCTTGTCTGGTTACGGCCTTGCTGTGCGCTTAAAGTACGATAATCATAAAAAAGTTACTAATGATGATTTCCCTTTTTTGGAACCATATGCAATGGAGAAGCATAGCTACAAGTGATGAGCGCATGTGCTCCTATTCTAACACATTCTGAAATTTTATTTATGCAATTTTGTGTTGGTTGGGAGTTAACAACGTGTCGCAGCTAAACAAGAGGGCGAAAAGTTTTATATGATTAACAACATTGCGCTTGAGAATTTGATTTGCAGAAGGTGGTTTAAAAATATTACGGAAATCATATAAAGGTTTATAAAATTTCTTTTTAACATATACTGTTTTTACTGAAAATACAGGGTGTCCAAGGACTTCGTGTACAAACTTGGAGGGGAGGTAGAGAACATCGTTAGGAACCATAATTACATAAAAAAGCATGAGCGGAAACGTCACCCGCACATGATAAAGAGACACAAAGACACAGTAAGGCGACAATGCAGAAAGCAGTGTAAAACACTTTATTACACAGAAAAGAGTACACTGTATGACTTACAAGCATCACAGGAAGTGTTCAAAATTGCATTGCACCCATTGGCATGGATGCAAGCCTGACACATATGCGATATGGATTGGCACACATTTTTGGAGATTTCGGTTGTTGTGTTGATGGCAACCGCACCGATGGAGATTCTTGCCTCGAGATCCATTTTAGAATTTACGGGGTGTCGTACATAATGCTCTTAATAGCACCACAGAGAAAATAATCGAGAGGAAATAAATCAGGTGATCTGGGTAGGGGGGGGGCATGCGATGAAACCCCTAAACACAATCAAATTGTTTCCAAATGGTCCCTTGGGTAATGAGATGGCGCCCTATCGTGTTAAAACCACATTCAGAGTCAAACATGTGCGGGCGGGGACATCGTTAAGCATTTCTAGAATAACCTCCTGAATAATAAAGAGATACTTGCGAGTGTCCAGTTTAGGTGGTATGATGTATGACCCGCTGTCCGCCACGATAACCGTCCATGCATTAACAGTGAAACTTTGTTGTGCGCTCATGGTCGAGTTCCGTGTGTGTTGTTGTCCGTGTGATTCATATTGATCGCACGCAGTCGGCATCTACTATTTAGAAGCCACACGTGCCAACCTTGAGAGCTCGCGTACAGCGCCACCTATCGATTTCCGACCACGCTTTCCTACGTAATTATGGTTTCCAACGATGTTCTATACCTCCCCTCCAAGTTTGTACATGAAGCTCTGGGACACCCTGTATGTCAGTAGCATTACTAATACCCTGAGATTTTAACACTGTAGGCATATCAAATAATTTATGATTTCTTAAGGCTGTCTTTAAATAAAAATAATGTAAAACATGAGCACCAATAATGACATGGGACATGTTAGAAAAAAAATAAGTAAATTACCAACCCTTTTCTAATTCCTAAATCCAAAAACACAAGCTTTTCACTGTACACATGAATGGGTGTTCCATACGCAACTGTAAAATTTTGTATATTTTGTATATTACGTCCCTATTTCAAAGATGTTAATAAAGAACAGTCACTGCCGGTACCAACTAAAAAGTTTATATTCGTTTTTCTATTGCGAACAAATAGGCATACCTATGTACACCTATGTCATGCCATGCAATTTTATTTGCATGGCATGACATAGGTCGCGGCTATCTTTCTGGTATAAAGAAGGCTGTTTACACTTCGTGGCCTTCGATTTAGATATAGTTGATACCAACATACCTTAGGTACAGTGGAAGAAAGATTGGAATTTCATGAATGATGTCTGCTGGGAGAAGATCTTCGTAGTTTCCGTAGAGAAGCTATTTCTTTACGAAGATCTTTTACTTCATTTATGAATGTAGAAGTCGAAGAAATTTCACAAGATTAATAAGGAGTGGAAATATTTGTACTATTAATTTGAATGGGTGTAATTTCCATTATTCCACCAGTTAGTTCTGCATTTGGAAGTTGTTGTAGAAAATTGTAAAAGCAAACTGTCAGTTGCATTATGCGATTCGGAACGTCGCTGCATTATCCATAAAAGTTCGGAAGGTTTTCGATTTCCGAGTTGTTCACCAGCTAGAAGACTTCGTATTTCTTGAGACGTAGATTCACCACTACTGGAAATTACCGATTTTTTTGAATTTTTATAGGGATCAGCTTTGTCAGGACAACATCCCGAACTAATAATATCGCGTCCGACTGCAAATTTGATACAAAGTTGCAGTTAGATTTACTTTGGATAACAGGTTTCGCGTGAAACCCATTCGAAAGTAGTTTCCAGCATTGTAAACCAAAGTTGCATATCATTTATTTATTTATTTATTTAGTGAACACATGCATTTGACTTGTGTGCTTGACTTCAGGTGTCCACTTATAAGTCATCGTCAATATACAAGGACGAGATAGCCATGAGGAAATTTACAACACCAGAGAATTATAGCCGGAAGCTCCACAAAGAGCGTGCAACTGCGCCAGCGGGAGTAGAACCCGCAGACCACATACGCTCTCAAGCGATTAGCGGTGTGGTGCCTTAATCACTCAGCCACGGTGGGCCCTGCCTATCATTTGAAATAAAGCTGGCAGTGAAATAAAGCTGGTAGAGGCAATTTATGGCCTCTAGTAAGGTAATAGTAGAGGCAATTTATGGCTAGATATAGCTATTACCACTCACTCTGATTGGTTGTGGAGTTTCGCTTTAACTGATTGGCTGTTGAGGCTTGCTTTAACTTAAGTGCATGCGCACACTTCCCATTTGTTTAGATCTCAGACACAGCGACGTTCAATGATATATATCATTGATGCATATATCAATGATATCTAGTTATCTTAGATGATATTTGTGGTGTAAACAGGTATTCTAATTCCGTTGGCGTACCACCTCCAGAATTGGGGTCGGAGATATCCTAATTGTCCAGTGGTGAACGTCATATTATTGACGCTGGCAAGAAGCTTTTAGCAGACGAGGAGAAAAAAAAAACGACGTCACAATATGACATAGCCTCTTTTTGGTTTACGGCGCCATGTGCACAATATATCGAATGCGCTATAATATCTGCCATAATTTTCGAATAATAATTTTCGGTTTATTTAATGACAGACATTTTGTGATCTGAAAAAGTATGCTAGACTTTTTTTTTTGAAAAATAGGCTGAAGACAAATCCGACCCGCAACATTCAAATCCCAACCGAAAGTGACCCGAACCTGAAATAAATAAAGTCAACCCGAGACGAACAATAATAATAATAAAAAAATAGTATGAGTTAACCTGATCTGCAACGAAAGAAAATGAACCTCAACCTAAAGCGAACCTCGGGTTGAGCAGGGTTAAGGTGAAAAATTGGGTCACTCGACTCGATGGACTCTAATTTAATTATCTGGATTTCTGCATATACGGATTACGCCCAGAACATATTAGTTTAGATAATCAGAATTTCATTGTATCTGGATTCATATAGTTAGCCGTTTTTATCTATTTAAAATATATATGTTATTCTTGCAGGTACTTGACCTTGGATTCTTGAACCCTTTGATCGTGATTCTTGGTTGACATTTTGCGTGCACTTACTAAAGATAAAACACTTTTGCTAAAGCTAAAATTGGCGATTTTAATCTGGGGCTTACTTGAAGGCAGAAAAAATATACTCTCACAGATTTGTATAGGGGAGAGTAGCCATACTTGAACCACCGCTGCCGTTAATTACAGAAAGAGACGCCATCTACCGTTGAAATCCTACTCATCAGAATGACGTCATTCATGATTAGAAAAAGCACCCTCCTACCACGTGCTGTTTTCAGACAATTTTAGAAAACCTAAAGTTAGCTGTTTTGATCTAATTTTTTCCTACTAAACGTAAGTGAATACTTTTAAACTAAGGTAAGTTGTTGTGTTTTCATATACATATTTAAATTCATCTGTTTATTGCGCATATTTTTCATGCGGATTTGTTTGATTTCGTGTTTGTTCTTAGTCTTGAGATTATCTGTTTAAAAAAATGGCGCAGTTGCCTTAATTGGGCCAGTTTAAGTTGCTTAAATTGGACCAAATATACGATCATAAATTTGAAAAGTAAGTAATAAATTTCGAGGGCGATACGCTTTGTACACTATTATTATTATTATTATTTTAATAATGGATTACTATCTCCATGCAAGTTTTTATTTCATTTTTTGTATATCTGGATCAATTTCTTTATACAGTTTAGGCCTATATAAACATAAAAATATTTTTACATATTTATGCAATAAATTTTGTTTGCAATTTCTTTTATCTTGTATGTATTTATATTTATTTTCTTTGAATTCTTTATTCCTACGGCATATTTGGCTTACAGAGTTGAATACAAACATTTTTCTCCTGGAGGATATTTGCGATTCCGTGAGGGGAGTGGCGGGGGCAGCCTTTTTACAGTTCTGGAGGGTGGAATTATACTTTTTTGCCATTAAAATGCATAAAAGCTCAAACCTTCCGGTGAGAGTGGTTATTTCAAGGCTTCGGGTGTGTGTGTGTGGGGTGGGGCACCTGGATTCAACACTGTTTGAATATATAAAGTTTACGTTTGATTAATCGTAGCGTATTTTTTTCAATAGAGCATATTTAAAAAAAATAATATAATGTTGAAAATGTTGAAAACGACACAGACACAACTGTCTGGAAGAAAAACATCCGTGACAGCAAAAGCTGTTAAAGACATAGGAAACGAAAAGGAGAGCGTAAGTTGTGAAGAAATTGGCCTGTAAGAAGGCTTCAGCTACAAATCACCCCCCCCCCCCCCCCAAAAAAAAAAAAGACAAAAAATCATTAGAAATGCTATCTCCCTTGCTAAATTCAGTTAAATCAAAGTACAGAGGGAGCCAAAAAGCAGTTGTGTTAACATCTTCGCCATATAAAGTAAACCTTGAAATGAAAAAAAAAAAAAAAAAAAAAAAACCGACAAAAAATAATTTATTTTGTTTGATTGTTTCATTAATCGCAAACTTTGCTTTTAATAAAATTAGTTATATTCCCTAGTCATTAAAACACCCTGATATTGTTTGGTCCAATTTAGGAGACTGGGGGTCCAACTTAGGCGACCAGTTGCTGAATTTGGACAACTTTTAATAAAATTTTCAAATTAAAATAAAATTTAAGATTTTCAAAAAGAAATTAATGTAAAGATTTATTTAGTTAGTAGATGGATAGATTGACCCCGTGTAGTGATGTTTTGCAGATATTCCAAAAGTTAAGTGAGTTACACCTGAAAATAAGTGAAGTGGTCCAAATTCGGCTACTCTCCCCTATGTTCTGCAGATGCAGAAACAACCGAAGAATTAAAACGATCATTACAAAAAAAAAAAAAAAAAAAAACCCACAATATAAAGGATATCTCGGTAGTAGGATTTGAAATTTTAGGATGGGTACAGCGCGTTACAACAATTACATAATCCTTCTTCTTATTGTACAGGAAACCAAGGTTGCAATGAAGTTTTTCAATCAAAAATGCAGGGCATTCCACTACAATTCAAGTTTCTATTTTTATTTTTTTTCTTCAACTTAAAAAATATTTTTTTCTTCTAATTGCACAAGAAACCAGGGTTGCAATGAATTTTTTAAATCAAAATACAGGGTATCTCGTTACAGTTACGAGCTCGGATTTTAAACTTTTTTCTTCAATTTTTAAAATAGTAAAGATATTTTAATGAAAATTTCAACGGACTGATGTAGCTTTGTGCAACGATATTACTATAAGCACTAGTACACAATAATACATTCATCGACACTATACAGTGTGTATCAGGAATGATCGTTCAAGCTTCATGATTCAGTTTACAGAACCAAATCGTCTGTCGACAAATTAACATGAATTAACATGGATCATAACAGTGTAGATTTTTCCAGTTTAACATTCAAGCAAGAAAGAATGTTTAATTTAGCTGGACAGTTACTGTCCCCTATTCGCCAGAATTGAATTTAAAGAAAACCATTATATTTTCAATTAATTATTTTTGAAGGAAAAACGTTCACAAAGGCGCGAAATGTAAAATTGTTTATTGCGAGAAAAAAAATTATAGATTTTTTCTTCTTCAGCAGCTTTTAAAACTCAAAACACCGAAATATCTTTTTAAGTTCGCCAAAATGACGCCATTTTCATCTCACAAGTTCTGAAACTGAAACCAAATCTTATAAGAACGAAAAACTTTTGACAAATAAAGCAAATGAAATGTGATTCATAGAAATGCAATAGTTTAACATAATTGCATAAAAAAACATGCAATATTCGCAATTCTGTTTAGTAAATATGAATTGAAATTTAGTATTTAATAATTCTAATGGTAAGCTAAATAATGCTATAAAAAAGTGATAAAATATCCTTATTTAGAATGATAATCTGTTTATAAGTGATTATTATACGTGTTGTTATAAATCTAATGTTATTAAATATTTTCTAAATGCACAACAAAATTGGATCTCTTTTTCCCTCAAAAACTCGAAAGATCTCATGCAACGGAGATGCAACATAGGACTGCCACACAGCTAGTTACATATTTATTTAATGATCACATTAATTCAAGAAAACAGATTTTGATTTTAAGTAGTATGTCTGCGGAAAATGCTAATTAAAAAATTAGAAAAACTAAACTAAGCTGCGGTACTATACATTACGGATTCTGTCCTGCAGTACCCAACTCTGCTTTCTTGACCACGGGCCATACTATATATGTCCGGTCATGTGGTCGACCTAACACGGAAACCCTGGTGTTTATTTCCAAACTAAGCTTGGTAGTCATTTTATCAACCCAGAAGGTTGAAGAAAGGTTCAGTGAATTTTGGCCACGTCCGGAGTCGAATTCTTGACCTGTGGCGTAACAGCGTTACACGCTGGCCACTAAGCTATCGGCTTCATAAAATTCGTCATACAATTTTCTGATGAGTAAAGAGATTGGTAGACAAGTAGTGATTTTTGCGTCCCCCAACATCAGAATCATACGTTATAACTTATAATACACGTTCAGAAACATATTTAGCATATTTTAATGTTTTTCAATTATACCAATTACATCTTTTCTTCCGATATGAAGCGCCACACATAACACCTTCTTAAGTTTTACACATGTTTTACTTTAATTTTCATGTATTAACATGTTGTAAAAATCGCGATGCCATTATGAGCGGTTAATATACAATAAAGTCAAATTGATATAAGTGAAATGTATTAAAATTTGCTAGAAAAACGTACGTTTCTGAATTAAAACAATGTATTCACATTTAAATAATTGTCAAGCAAAAATAAACAAAAAAGACGGTAAATCCTAAGTTATATTAAAACACCTTAGAATACAGAAGGAAAAAAAACTGACCCTGTCAGGGAGCCAAAAATCAATGCTTATCTACCAACATTCTTTAATTTAAAAGAAAGTGATTAAATAATAATATTTTGATCATCACTTTATTCATCATTCATGGAATAATTTATTTTGACATAATTATTATTCCAATAAAAATGGCTCAGCATATATTTATTTAAATCTATTTTAATTTATTTGCAAATCATTACAAACGCATGTCCTAAAGCGTCTCCAATCAGTTGATATAAAATATCCAATATCAAATAGCTCAACATTTGCATGAAATTATTTGTTGTATCTATTAATTTACAACGTATTCAAAAGAATGCATTTATGACCCTTGCATTCTTTTATATGACAGATATATACTATTTTTGTTTAATTAGAACATTACGCATGGAATCCAAAGCATAAAAAACACGTTTCAATAAAAATAAACCTTTTCAAACGATAGCCTCTTTTTTATTTTTTCCATTTAAATTTTTTGTTATGGTAAAAAAATTAAACATATTTAAAACTTTGAAACATTTTTAAAGTTCCTTGTTTTTAATATTTCCATACATTTAAGACGGTTTTATACATTTGTTATTTTAAAAATGATATGATTATTTTGGTTCTGATTGATACAAATAACACTTAGAATTTTCCCCGAGTCTACATTTTTTGCCTCCATCCAAATACTGTTTCACACGGTGACAGCGATTATTTGAGTTTTCCACATCTTCATTTATCATCATCCATGTACGTATGTCCATGGCTTTTCAGCTTCATGTTGCCAAATAGCATGTCACGCACCATCCGTTCCTAGAACGTAAATAGAATCGTTTAATAAAAAATATGTATATATATATATATATAACAGAATACTAAGAAAACTGAATAAAATAACTGCTGTGTTGTAAATTTATATCAAATGTATTATCTTCATTATCTTCAGAAGATTTAGTTTACTGTCTGAAATCTATAACGCTAAAAACCTCATATGCCATTTATATGACCAGTAACCCCCCAAATAAGTAAAATTAATAAAATAAAAATTAAATTTAAAAAATCAAAAAATCCGACTGCGTAAAAAGTGAACTAATTAATTATTTCTCATCAATGTGAAACTATTTTTTTTTATATTACTTACCTATTTTTAATTTCTTCTATCTTTACAAGAAGAAAGTACTGGATTCATGAAAATTTTCGAATTCCGGTTTTCGACGGATTTACACGTTTTAGAGGTCAGAGAAGCCGAAAACCATGTTTTTACAAAATGTCTGTATGTGAGTCTGTCTGTCTGTCTGTCTGTCTGTGTGTCTGTGTGTGACACAAATTTTGTGGGCGCTCTATCTCAAGAACTAATGCACGGAAATTAATAAAAATTCATATTCAGTTAGTCCCTGATACAAATTGATGCTGATTAGTTTTTGGTGCAAATCGCTCAACAGGTGGCGCTGCTATGCTGCATTTTTTATGATTTCCGCAATAGCTCTATCTCAAGAACTAATGCACAGGTTTTCATGAAACTTCAGATTCAGTTAGTCCTTGATATGTCTTGATGCTGATTAGGTGTTGGTGTAAATCGCTCAACAGGTGGCGCTGCTATGCTGCATTTTTTATGATTTCCGCAATGGCTCTATCTCAAGAACTAATGCACGGATTTTCATGAAACTTCAGATTCAGTTAGTCCTTGATATGACTTGATGCTGATTACGTGTTGGTGCAAATCGCTCAACAGGTGGCGCTGCTACGCTGCATTTTTTACGATTTCCGCAATGACTCTATCTCCAGAACTAATGCACGGATTTTCATCAAACTTCAGATTTAGTTGGTCCTTGATATGACTTGAGGCGGATTACGTGTTGGTGTAAATCGCTCAACAGGTGGCGCTGCTGTGCTTCATTTTGAACGATTCCTGCAATAGCTCTATCTCAAAAACTAATGCACGAATTTCCATCTAACTTCAGATTTAGTTAGATGTTAACACAAGTTGTTGCTGATTAGGTTTTGGTGTTAATCGTCTAATAGGTGGCGCTGCTATGCTGGCATTTTCATGATTTTCGAAATAACTCTATCTCAAAAACTAATGCACGGATTTCAAATTCAGTTAGACTTTGACGTAAGTGGTTGCTTGGTAGTTTTGTTTAACATAGGTTTTGGTGTAAAGCACCCAATAGGTGGGGCTGCTAGGCTGAATTTTTCTGCATTTACATGATTACGTAGATAGCCATATCTCAAAAACTAATGCACGGAATTTCATATCCATAGAATTCTCATGATGGGCATAGATTGCCGTTTAATTTTGGTAATGTGATAGCGAATTTTCAAGTATTAACATGCATGAGATAGAAGAAAGTTTTGGGATTGGTATATCCGACTAGTTTTTATTTACTTGTATGTATTGGTGATTTTTAAGTTGTGTTTAATTGTTAGCTTCTATCTATAAATACTGTTTTGATGAGGCCTATAGATGTCTATGAAGGTTAGAATTGCAGTAAAGCTAGAGCTCCTACCTACACAAAACACAAATTCCAGGTTGTGTAATATTTAAACGGAGCTTCTGATTCTAAAATATTGTGCTGTCCTCTAAAAAAAACCCACAGGAAAATGTATCCTAAAAAAAACCCACCCTAGAACTTCATCACAAAAATCACTGGAGTAAAATTTTCTTTTTGTCCTGTTTCTATATGCCATTTACAATAATAAAATTATTTAAAATTACTTTAGAAGTGTTTATTTAGTTTTTTAAAAAATAAGCTAATAATACAGAATTCTAGCAAAAAAAGAGCTTCATTTTTACAGTTTTCCTTGTTATAATACGACATGTTACAATGATGTACATCAATTTTTAGATGTTTTTATGTTAATCCATTAATATGTGAATAAAATGCACCATTTTCAGCTGATTATATTATGTTTGGCTCAGTTTGTGACGATTTGAAAACAGAGGTAAAAAAAACCCATGCGGGAACTAAAAAAACCCCACTTTTTTACATATAAATAAATGGTGGAGCATATATTTTTTCTCTAAAATATTAATTAAAGGGAAAAAAACCAATAAATTATGCAATTTGTACAAGTTATATCATACCTCCCCCACCACCTTTGTTTTTGCAAAAATAAAACGCCTCCACTTTTTTTTTTTATGTGCACAAAGATATCCTTTTACTTTTATATCATACATTGTTTTAATGTTTACAAGCTTATTTTATTCTAATCATTATTTTGCTTTTTATGCAAATTTTATTAGGCGATTCTCAAGTTCACTGTTCAACAAGGACGAAACTTTCTGACACATTTCCTCATTTTTAAACATAAAGGTACAAAATTGACAGGGCTGACTAAGCGATTTGGAATCAAAATGAGTGTTACGTTTTTGATAAATTACTTATCAAGTTACAAGCGATTTTGGGTACCATGACGACTGGTTTTTCGCCTCTCTTTGGGTGGTTTTTCTCCTTTTGTCTGGAAATTTGGTTCAAAACGGCAACTTTGACATTATTCTCTGAAAGATCTTTTATGTTTGCCAAAAAATGGAACATTTCTGTAGTTTCTGAATAACACAGTGCCAATTTCAGGCGTTTCTACTTTCTGAACAAGGATTAATTAAAACTTGTGTGATTAAGTTGCCCCTTTGGATTTGATTGCAAAAAAACTGAAAAAAAAAACTTTTTTTTGCAGAATTGGGTTTTAAAAATAATTAATAGTGAAAAAAAAACCTTTACTGTCTAATATTTTGGTTTCTAGAAGTGTTTTTACATGTGGGTTTTTTTTAGGTAACATGGGTTATTTTTAGGAAAAAGTGGGTTTTTTTCAAATTCTTCTTTAATTGACTGCCATTTTGTAATATATTGATAGAATCAAAAATACTATACATTAAAATCTTAGTCAGAACAAGCTGTGACAATGAAGCTACTTCAAATTGTTTTGTACTTTTTATTAAATTTTATATAGAGAAAAATTCCAAAAGTTTGTTTTTTTTTAGAGGACAGCACTATAGTCAATGAAACATCGTCTTCATTTTGAAAGATCTAATCCAATGATATGCCACTCAATATGGTGCGTAAAAAAATTTCGTCTCTACCGCCATTTTGTATTTTACGGCCGCCATTTTGAATTTATAAAAACAAAACCTAGCCTATAACCATCGGGCGGTTAAGACGAATCAATAGAGACCTCATTCATTAAAATCATTAACATCTATCCAGCCATTGGGATGTTTCGAGGGTATAAAGAAATCCACATACCCAGATACGCGTGAAAGACATAACCCTTCTTGGCAGTCGGGTAATAAAATAAATACAATTGTTAAATTTGAAACGACACTTTTATGAGAGAATAATAAATTATGCCATTTATATGACCACTAACCCCCGAAATAAGTAAAATAAAGTAAAATTAATAAAATAAAATAAGTACGATTGTTAAATTTGAAATGAATCTTTGATGAGATAATAATAAATTTAACTCTCATACATGTTAATATTTCAAAAAAGCTGTTACACATGTTAATACTTCAGTTTTATTAACTTCAATATTACCCCAACTTTGATTTTCCTCTTAAGTTTCTGCTTCGTTTTACTAATCGGAGTAAATACGAGTCAATAATTAATTAAATATTTTTGAGAACAATTAATCATTTAAGCTTATTATTAATATAATTATCAGAAAGTCAATATTTTAATTACTTTAGATAAAATATTTGACTCTTAATCTGCAGAGTTTTGATTGTGAAGATAATGAAACATCGAGAGAGGTGGTGTTCAGGTAGGCACTGCCCCTGCCCCCTGATATAGTAGGAAATTTTCACAGCAAATAAACAGTTTTGGAGTGTCAGTGCATGTAGTCGTATTTTGCGTTAACATTTAAATCTCTTGAGACTAGTAAATAACTCTAATGTTCACACACTTTTGTAGCGATTTCGGAAAAATAAATATATAAACTATTGGATATATATATAATGGATATATAATTGGATATATAAAAATAAATATACAAACTATATATATTGGATGGGATGCATTTAAATTTAATCGGTTTCATTTCTCTTTTTTCTAACAAGTAAAAGTTAAATTTAGAAAATCAAAAAACCCGATTGCGTAAAAAGAGAACTCATTAATTATTTCTCATCAATGTGAAACTATTTTTTATATTACTTACCTATTTTTTTTATTTACTTGTATTGATGACTTTTAAGTTGTGTTTAATTGTTAGTTCCTATCTTATAAACACTGTTTTGATGAGGCCTATAGATGTCTATGAAAGTTAGAGTTGCATTAAAGCTAGAGATCCTACCTACACAACTTCCAGGTTGTGTAATATTTAAACGGAGCTTCTGACTGTAAAATAATCAATGAAACATCGTCTTCATTTTGAAGGACCTATCCAATGATATGCCACTGAATAGGGTGCGTAATTTTTTTCGACTCTACCGCCATTTTGTATTTTACGACCGCCATTTCAAATTTATAAAAACAAAACCTAGCCTATAACCATCGGACAGTTAAGGCAAATCGATAGAAACGTTATTCATTAAAATACATCCAGCCGTTGGGATGTTTCGAGGGTATAAAGAAATCCACATACCCAGATACGCGTGAAACACATAACCCTTCTTGGCAGTCGGGTAAAAATTAAGCAGCAGATTTGGAGAATATGTCTGGAAGCCTTATCCTGATGGAATGTCTTCTTTGCAAACAGGTGCTAAAACATATTGCTGATAGTAATCCGAATTGATTTTGATATTTTTTCTATTGTATTTACTTTAAATTTTCCGTTATAAGAGAATCCAGCAACAACCGTAAACCTTTAGCGAAACTTTCCTTGTTTTCTTTGAACCAACATTTTAAATCTTTTTCTTCTCTTTTTCGGTAGTAAATCAATCTTTTTCTATTCAAACGATATAAATATATACAAGCCTCATCAATATATACAATCCTCTTAACTACGTATTTCCATGTTTTACCTGCAAAATAATTTTCATACGAGTCTCTCGTACAACAATCTGCACATAACCTTACGCTAAGACATATGTTTTCGCATTAGGCGGCGAACATCATGTTTTTTTTTTTTTTTTTTATTAGCTTTAAATCCAATTTTGTAATTTTGTTTACAGTTCCTATAGAGACATTTAAAGGTTTTAAGGTAATTTTTAGATGTTTTAGATTTTCTTTTAAAGCATAAGACGCGACTTCAGATATAATAAGTAGTGGACGTACCTTTGTTGGCTATGAATTTTTTAGCCAGTCAAATGTAAACTTTGACGTTTATTTCCTTTTTTATTAGCTATTTTACATGTCACTTATTTTTAGTGTAGAAATATTAAAACCATATTTTCACACCTTTTTTAAAATAATCTAATAAGAGTATTTCTGTTCGTAAAGCGCAAATACACAACCTTCGATCCATTGTTTATTTTCCAGCAATATTTTTAAGCAAAGAATATTTTCAATGATGCAGACGATAATTAAACTCTATTCAGAATTGATGCCATATATGTTTTAATTTTTGTAATTTAAATCATAGAGAAAGTCAAAATCGTTACAAGAATGTGTGAACACTCTCCGTATAAAAGAATGAAACTGAAAGTTTCAAATATGAATTAAAATGACATCGAAATCAACTTGCAGAGCTGACGTTAAGACTCTGATTTGCAGTTTACACGCTTGAAATATAATCAATATTTATAGTGCTTATTTATGTACAAAGCTGTTTTTTCAGATATAAATTAGGGTAAGGTGGTGCAAGAGTGAGCGGTATACAAGAAAACGCAGGGCGATTATCTAATCCTAAAACAGGGTTTTGCATTTGCCTATAGTTGTAAACGATGTAATGACATGATAAGATTAGGGGGTATTTTGGTGAAATTTATAATGATTTAGAAGAGTAAAAGTGGTTTTTCCTTTCTCGTTATAATATTAATGGTTTTTTATGGAATGGTTATTAATTTTTTTGTACCATTAATATTACTCGTTATAATATTAATGGTACAATGGCCAATGGTTGTTGGTAGAATCATAATAAAGATTACAAAGTTAATTTATTTATTTATTTTTTTATGGATTAGGTTATTAGTGGACTACCTGTCACCTAAGGGATTTGGATTTGTTTATCAATAGATGGCATTACTGATGTTTCAAAGATATTTAGTGAAGATAGTGCAAGAGTGCGCACCTGCTTTTGGAAAAACTGCCATCATTACTATAAAGCAGGATTTAAGGGTCCTGTCCCTGCCGGCGAAGACACTGACGAGCTAATGCTAATCCTATGGGGAGGGATTTTTCTAATATCTCGTTTGCATTTCGACATTTTTAAATAATTTTTTTTTGCATTGGATAGTCGAGGTCCGTCTCTACAGCGCACCTTGGCTACTTTTTCGATTTTGGTTGCAGATATTTTTTAGAATGACACTTTCATTTTCAGAACCGGTTTTGAAAATGAAAGTAACTTTATTAAAAATATCTGCGACCAAAATCAAAAAAGTAACCAAGGTGCGCCGTAGAGACGGACCTCGGCTATCCAATGCAAAAAAAAAAAAAAAAAAAAAATTATTTAAAAATGTCGAAATGCAAACGAAATATTAGAAAAATCCCTCCCCATAGGATTAGCATTAGCTCGTGAGTGTCTTCGCCGGCAGGGACAGGACTAAAACAAGGGTTCTAAAGCCTTTCAAAAATTACCTTTTTTTATCTACTGACTTTTCAACAAGCAGCGTCACTGGAAGACTATTAGAATATAAACATGTCGAACCCCTTATGTCAGTTAAACCACAGAACACTGAAAAGGAGGGGGGGGGGGGGATTTTCTTTCAATAGAAAATGATATTTCAGAAAAGGCAGAAAAGCTATGTAAAGAAAAGACGCACGCGCAAAATGAAATAAACCCAACTTCGGTTTCGCAAGATATAGCTTCGACTTCAACAACTTCATACGTCAAACTAATAGAGTTGTCACCGCACCAAAAATCATCTGTGCTGCAATACTATAATAAGAGGAGCAGAAAGTTTGAAATTAAAAAGTTCACCACACAAAAGGCAGCTTGAAGATGACGCTACCAAAAAAAAGTCAAAACCCTTTACCAAAACAGAGTAAAAGTAAACCTATGAAGCCAAAAACTGCAGCAAAGAAAAAACTGTGGGTAGGTCCAGGATGCTCAGAAATGTATAAGGAACCAATTGTAGAGGATTGGATCGAATGCATTTCTTACAGAGACTGGTGGCACGAAGAGTGCACAGACTACGCTGGTCCTGGTCTCTACAAGTGTGCCGTTTACAGGGCCCGCTTAACAATTAGGAATAGGGGAAGCCCGACGTCACACAGGGGGCCCCTTATTACTCTACAAATTGCTTTTTTATTTACTAAATCTCATTTTCGTATGCTTAAATAATTTGAAATTTTATCATCAAAGTTTAGAGTAAATATTTAATATTAAACTAAAACTACCTATATAAAAGTATTTTATTATATGTTTAATTGTAAATAACCAATTTATTTTGTAAATGACAAATATGGAACTATAGTTGAGAATATGTGAACTTCAAAATATTTTTTGTGATTTACAAATTGCCATATAGTAAGAAAAAAAAAGTTTCATAAGAAAAAAAGGATTTTTTACAGTGATTGAGTTTCTTTTTTCTAAAAATTAGTTTTGAAAAGTAAAATTGGGGGCCCTTTTGTATTTCAGTGGGTAAGCACGGGCTTCACGGGCCTATTCCGTAAACAGGCCCTGGCCGTTTATAAGTGAAACGCTTCCTTTTTTATGTTGCGCATGCTTGCCCTCAATGGTTGTACAAGAGTGCGCATTCAGAAGGATAATCTTTTTTCAAATAATACCGAAAGTTTTCCTTATAAGTTGATGAATGCAATTTAATTTTGTTAGCTTTATAATCTCAGCTTATAAATAAAGTATAACACAATCCCTTAAATCTCTTCATTTATTGTTATTTAATGAAATAGCTAACGTGCGCACTCCTGCACCATCTTACCCCATCAATAATTTAAGATAGAAAATAATAACCTTTGAGTACTCCATGTGACTTAAAGTAAAATGTTTTCATTTGAATAGGGAGGGCTTGATTCCCATAACTCTCTCCCTACGCTTCTGCTGAAGAACATTCTATATATTTTTGTTATTTTGTATGCGGAAAATCTTTTGCGATGATAAAAAAAATATCGCAGAAGATTTAAAAATGATTTCAGTAAAGAATTGAAGAATTACCAGTAAATCGTTGTCAATTTCGCTTTTCCAGTTTGTTGATTCGAGGCTCTCGTCTGAAATATACTGTTTCTCCGTATCTTCGAACAGTCTGCAGTAAAATAACAATAGCTTAATTAATGTGAATTCAATTTAATTACAACAGTTCATTTAATGGTAAAAAGTAGTGTATATAGAATTAAATGATAAAATGGAGGTTAAATCGAAATGAAATATCTTAATACTGCATAAAGATTGGCTCATGTTATATACTGAAAGGGATTAACCGAGTTTGATTTGGTTGGGGATTCGGCACTCAAAACAATTGTTTTTATTTTCTTTAAATAAAAATATTTTTAAATATTGTTATGTAAAAGTTATACACCGGGAGGCGACTGCACAGACCATCACCTCAATGAGTTGGCGACTGAAATTCCAGGATTAGACAGAACCCGATTAATATATTAAAATGTAACTGGTCTGCCAAGTCATATCTTGGTGGAAACCATCTCATACCCGATTTTAGTGGTTGATTGGTAGGTTTATCATTGTGTTTTCCTGCATCCGAAGGTATGAAAGCGTCGACGAATGGGAGCAGGAAAACACAATAGTCAACCTACCAATCAACCACTAAAATCGGGTTTGCAGATGTTTACCACCAAGATATGACTTGCTAGACCAGTTGCATTTTAATATGCGAATCGAGTTTTAATTAATCCTGGAATTTCAGCCGTCAACTCGATGAGATGATGGTTTGTGCAGCCGCTTTCTGATCAATTAAATGCAAGTAATTTAATCAAAATAAATAAAATAAAATAAAAGAATTAAAATGATTTTTTTTTCACAAAATTAAAGAAAAGTCCGATTTTTCTATTGAATTTAAAATGCTACTAGTGTTTTATTTTTAAAAATGTTCACTCGATTGTTTTTTTCAGGTCATTAATGATATTTTGAATAAATTTAAAGATCGGATTTTCTTTTAATAGTTTTAAAGAGAGAAAACTAGATATAAGTGGGGGAAAGCAGAAAAAGGCTAGTTTTTGGTAAATCGGATTTTTTTTTTACGTTATCAAAATATTCAAAATCTGATCTTTAAATCTCTTCCATATAATATGATGTTCTACTAGAAAAAAAAATTAAACGCTTTCATTCATTATCTGTAGAAGCTTTAGCATTTTGAAGAGATGGGATATCTGAAAAAACACAAACTGATATAAATGAGTTAAAAGATTTCTTTTGAAGGATGAATATGATATTAGATTATTGTTAAATCAGTCGTAACTGTAGTTTTATAGGCAGTTTGTGTCTAAATTTTTTTTCGTTCGAAAGCGTATGGCATGAGATAAGAAAAAAAAATCTGAAAATCGAAATTTTTATGAAAATTCGATTTTAGTAGGTTGTAGAGTCCTTTTAATGAAGGATATTGTTCTGAAATAAATGTTAGTAAATAGGGTAATTTTTTGCTTTCAGTTCAATAGGGGTTTTATTCATGTTTACCTTTTACCCTCGTTGTCTCTAAAACGCCAACTTTGACACCTTTTACTAAAATATTATTTACTTTTGTAGGAAAAAAGAAAAACGCTATACGATTTCTTAATATCTGAATAAGAATACTTTGAAATTTTACACATTGAAGAACAAAAATGATTTCATTTATGTGTCAGAAAGAAATCTCCTTGGATTTGAGGAGAGCCTTAATCACTTCGGACGAGCATATATACGTTTACGGTGTGCAAAATTCTTGAAATTGAACACCACTCTTTTCGAACAACAATTTTCTCCTTATCTAATCACATAATTTCACCAATTAAATAAAATATAAATTAGCATTCGAAAACAAAAATGGTGGAAACCGGAAGGATACATATCGGACGCTTGGCGGGTAGGGGTTAGTACCAAACTGCGCGGGCCGGCGGTACAGATTATCAGGTTTTCTTTCAATGACGAAGAGCAAACTTCCTTTCTGGCAACGTCTTTCTGACTTTCTAAATAATTTTTAAAAGACTTTTGTTGAGACTGAGCAGCTAATTTCTCTCCGCTTTTTATTACATGCCGTTTTGCGTACATTATATATACACTGTTGAAATTTGAAACACCCCCTCCTGAACACAGTTCAGTTTAACCACTCCCAACGATTCAGATTTTGAGCTCAAAATTTAGTTTAAGTCTGAGATTTGGAAAGCATTTAATGAGATACAAAAAATAACGGTAAAAAATAGTTGTTCGTTACTCCAAAGTCTAAAGTGCCCTCTATCGGCATTTTTTGAACTTTATCTTTAAAATTTATTTTCAAGAAAATACTGACATAAAGAAGAGTTTTAGCAAACGAATCGACCAATTTTTCCGTTTTTTTATAATCATTTGAAATTTTGGACCCTAAACTTTAATGGTGCCTATCTCCTTCGGAAGACGTTTGGGACCCCTAGTTTTCTATTTAATATTGTTTGTCTTGATGTGTACTATCACCCCTTAAAGTTTTGACTAGGAGTTTAGATTCACCCTGTATATTCTCAATGTGTCTCTTAATAGTGTTATTATATTTTGATTATGTAAAAAAAAATATTTTCTAAAATTATCATAGAGTTATTTAAACAATGTGCAATAACAAAGACATGTTGAAGGAACAGGAAGAACTTACGGTATGCTTGGAGATCTCTTTGCACTGATACCTCTGCATCGAGGGTGGAAAACCATTCGTCTAAAAAAAAGAGGAAAATATGTATATATTTTAAATTTTTAAATTGAAATGATTGAATGCATTTAAAACGTGGTGCAATTCAAAAATTCCAGAAATGAATTTAAGACAATTGCAATCAAATAACTCGTTTTGAACAACAACAAAAAAGTTATTTAGTGGGTGGTGTACCATAAATGAATACGCTATACTTTATTAAATAAAAGGTCTGATCAAAACTAACTTAAAACTTGCTAAAAGTGATAAAATACATTTACAAGGCAAATAAATACCTTTATATATTCAGATCGACCTGTTGCATCGCTTTGACGGCGACTTTCTCAAGATTTAGACTGATACAAATATTTTCGCAAAAAAATAATAAGAAGAGAAGTAATTTCAATGTACAAAATTCCAAATTATCCTCTTTACAATATTTTACTGGTTTCTTCGAAAGATTGAAATTTAAGCGTAATAAATACAATACCTCCATATTGCGAAACGTTTCGTAAAATTAAAAAACATAGTAATAAAATAGACCCAATAGAATCAAATCAGTTATAATGGGTATGTGAAATACCTTTCTCCAAAGAAGATGGAACAGTGCACTTTTATGTAGGAATGACAAACAGAAACCTTTAAACTAGGATCAAAGAACATATAGCGGATTTAAAATATAACAAGACAACTACAGCTTTGGCAGGACTACATAACAAAGAACCTTTACAGATTAATTTTAAAAATAGTAAAACAATTTATCCATCAAGATTTTATTTGCCATCCATTATCCGAGAACCAATGGAGATCTTTTTACTCAGTGAGAATATATGAAATGATTCAGCCTCCAGAGAGCTTCCTAAAATTTGGAAAGAGATGCTCTGCAGAATAATGAAATAATAGTATAAAATAATTCACGTTCACAAATATCTATTTTTAATATTGCAGTTCATTTCATTATGCATGACATCGCGTGATTTTTATTTACCAGTTTTTCAATTTAAATTTTTTTGCGGAAATATTTGTATCAGTATAAATATTGAGGATGTCGCCGTCAGAGCGATGAAACATGTCGATTTGAATAAATAAAGGAATTTATTTGCCTTGCAAATGTATTTTTATCACTTTTAACAAACATTAAGTTAGTTTTGAGGTTTCAAGAGATTTTTCTATGTACTAGTTTTAAAAGGTCTGATTATAGATAGTTTTATTTGATCCAATTACAGATAATGCTAAATGATCTCCAAGAACTTTTGTGTCGCACCACGTTTAGTTATTTGTATATGCATCCATATTTATTGTTGCATATGCAGGATGCCAACAAAATGTAATCCGAAAATTAAAATTCAACAATTCATTAACTATAAGATATACAGAGGTGAAAAAAAGACCTTTGTATAAGACACCTCGTAAATTTTGTACATGGCAATTTAGAAAAAAAAAAAGTTAAAATTTTAATCAACATTTGGCTCTGTATTATTTCAACGCGTAAGAATCCTCAAACTGACGTGTAAACTTGATCAATGACAACTCAGTGTTTCACTTAATTCTGTTTAGCTGTTTAAACATGTAAAATATAATACGAATTGTTAGTACAGCTTGAGTAAAAACATGCGGCTTTGCATGCGTAGTTATTGAAATATGCCAAGTAGTAATTATGCACCTATTTATGTTAGGGGAAAATATACTGCTAAAGGTAATTTAAATAAATTTAATTAAGTCACAACTTCAGTTTAATAATAATAATAATAATAATAAATTCAGTTCATAATAATAATAATAATTAATTCAATTTAAAAATAATAATAGCTAGTAAAAGCTGCGGCTTTACATGCGTAGTTTCTGAAAGATGCCAAGTCATATTTGTATGCTGATTTATATTGAGAGAAAATATACTACTATAGGTAATTTAAATAATATTAATTAAATCCAACTTTAAGTCACTGTCAAGCAACTAGTTATCTAATCTTCGATATCAACTGTATCATCCTTTTTTTCAATTTTGATTTTTTTAGTCTTTGTTCTTGGCAAGCATAAAAAGCAACCACCATGTCAAATTTCCCTTTCTATTCGCTATCCCTAATAATTTCGATCAAATAGTAATTTAGAATGATTTTAAAACTTTTGAGGGCACCTCACATTTTGAGGAAACCCCATTCTCGCACTGCAGTAGATGAACATGAGACTCGAACTAATGATAAAATTTAAATTTAATTTCAAATAAATCATAATTTAGAACGTTTTTTAAATGTTTACCGCTCATTTAATTTTCCATGTTAATTTGTTTTTTAAGAAACTGTTCTTAGCGAATATTTACAACTTAAAAGTAACCCCATGCCAAATTCCATTCAACAAGTTACCCAAGCTTCTATATCAACTGTATCTCTAAATTAAATTTTGAGATTTTGTTCTTAGCAAGTATTTGTATCTTAAAAGTAACCACTATACAGAATTTCAATTTTTATCTCTAGCAATTTCGGACAAATCGTAATTTAGAACGATTTTAGAACTTTCGAGGACACCTCACATTTTGAGAGAACATTCTTCCAGTGCAGTAGCGAACATGGGACTCGAATTAATGAAAAAATCTAAAATAAATTCCAAATAAATCATAATTTAGAATGTTTTTTAAATGTTTACCGCTCATTTAATTTTTCATGTGAAATTTCGTTTTTGTTTTTAGAAACCGTTCTTAGCGTATATTTACTTCTTACAAAGTAACCCCCATGTCAAATTCCAAGCAACACAATTACCCAAGCTTTTATATCAACTGTATCACTATATTAAATTTTGAATTTTTTAAGACTTTGTTCTTAGCAAGCATTTTTATCTTAAAAGTAACCACGTCAAATTTCCACTTATATCCTTAACAATTTCGAACAAATCGTAATTTAGAACAATTTTAGAACTGTTGAGGACATTTCACATTTTTAGGAAATCTCATTCTTGCACTGAAGTAGGTGAACATGAGACTCGTATTAATGAGAAATCTGAAATTAATTCCAAATAAATCATAATTTAGAATGTTTTTTTAATGTTTTTAGCTCATATTATTTCTAATTTTTTAGAAACCGTTCTTATCGAACATTTACACCTTAACAGTAACAACCATGCCAAATTCTAAGCTTCTAGTTATCCAAGCTTCATCCTTTTAAATTTGGACATGTTTTGTAACTTTTCTTTGCGAGCATTTACCTCTTATAAGTAACCGTCATGCTGCATTTGAAGTTTCTAGTCCGAACAATATCGCGAAAAAACATATATTTCAGAACTTTTTTTTTGTCCTGCACCACCTTTTGGGTAGTGTTATCGACATGAAATATAGCCTATGTTGAGATACAACCTATACAACACTTTTATTTTGCTACACTGTTAAAAATTTTGCAGCATTCTGGCAGGTCATTCGACCGTTTTTTGAAAAAAACGGTTTCATAACCATAATTTAACTATATTATGACCATAAAATGGCCAATAATATGGTCAGAATAGAGTTAAAATTACGGTTGTGTAACTGTTTTCGGAAAAAACGGTCAAATGACCTGCCAGAATGCTGCAAATTTTTAACAGTGTACCATTACTTTTAAAATGGGTTCAGTGGTTCAAAGATTACGTCTTACAAACAAGCACACGCAAGTTTCTTCTTTATGATATTAGTATAGATTAAAAAAAACAAGAAACAACTTATTAGTAATAAAAAATAAGTATAAAAGTAACTAGTTGGATGTGCCAATCCTAAAACTTTCTTCTATCTGATACATCTTAATATTTCAAAAAGTAATTACACATTATTTTAACACAATCAAACTGATTGGTAAAGTTATCATACGAACAGAATATTTCCAACTGAGCGAAAAAATGGCCAGGCTGGGAATCAAACCCAGATCCTTGGCTTACAAGGCCAATGCTTTACCGTTTAAGCTAACTGGGCCAACAACCAGCCAGCATATTTCGCCCAGATAACCTTCTTGGTAGAAACATCTAGTCTGTCATGTAGACAGCTCAACAGAATAAACCTCCTACGTATCCATCGGTTATATGGAGTTTCTTTACTGCAGTTTATTCTGTTGAGCTGTCGACATGATAGACCAGATGTTTCTACACTGTTAGAAATTTTGTAGTAGGTTGAACCAACTTTTGGTGCTCCAGTAGCTGCCACCATAAGATGGTGAAATCTCACTCCAAGATTTGGAGCTCCGATTGAACCTTAGCTCCAAATGTTGGTTCAAGATTTCATCATCTTTTGGTGGCAGCTACTGGAGCACCAAAAATTGGTTCAACATACTACAAAATTTTTAACAGTGATACCAATAAGGTTATTTGAGCGAAATATGCTGACTGGTTGTCAGCCCAGTTAGCTTAAACGGCAAAGCATTGGCCTTGTAAGCCAAGGATCTGGGTTCGATTTCCAGCCTGGGCATTTTTTCGCTCAGTTGGGAATATTCAATTCGTGTAATTACGCATGTTAATAAATGTTATTAGTTCCATACTCGATTCTTTACTCTACCACTCCTTTTAGATGGTACTATACCAACTCATTTTAAATTTCTGCGTTAGTCAATTAATAGGAGTAAAATCGAGTTAATCTAGGTTAATCTAGATCATGATATTCATTAAAATCAATTAGTTTTTCCTTATTCTTTTGTTATCAGCTGTTTGCGAATAGCCGGCTTAGCAGAACGCGAGTTTCAGTCGCTGCACGAGCTGCCAATGGACTATAAAAAATGGACTATAAAACTCCAAAAAATTGAGAAAATTATACAAAAATCGTTATCACAACGTCCTTTCCCACAGAATATTTCCAAATTCAAGGAGAACCTGCTGGCCATAGCCAAAAACAAGCACAAAAAATTTGGTACAATTCTATGCATAACTTTATACATTTTTCAATGGTACAAATAAAGAAAATGACTCAAAAATCGCTATTACAGCGACCTCTTCGGGTGGAATATTTCTAAATTGAAGGAGGACCTGCTTGCCACAGTCAAAAACAAGCACAAAAAATTTGGTACAATTCTGTGCATAACTTTATACACTTTCCGATGGTACAAATAAAGAAAATGACTCAAAAATCACTATTACAGCGACCTCTTCGGGCGGAATACTTTTAAATTGAAGGACGACCTGCTTGCCACAGCCAAAAACATACATAAAAAAAATTGGTTCAATTCTATGCATAATTTCATACACTTTTCGATGGTACAATGGCAACACACGGGCAGACGGACATTTTGTATAAACATGTTTTGGGGATCTCTGATCCCTAAAACGTGTAAATCTGTCGAAAACCGGAAGTAGAAAAAAAATTTCAATTATAATACTTTCTATTGAAGATAGAAGAAAGTAAAAATAGTTTTTAAAAAACACTCTTTTATAAGCATTTAACGGTCATCTCGAAAATGCCGCCTAATTTTTTGGTTGCAATTCATGTTTTCCCAAAAATTTCTGTTACAATACATTAATTTGGTGTAGACAGCGGACTCGATTATCAAATATTCACTGCTTTTTTTACACTTGATAGAGAGCGCAAGAAACGAATTTATTAAAAAAATATAGAACTTTTGCTCTGTGTATTTTTAAAGAAAAAGAACAGGAAATAAAAAATGAAACATTATTTAGATTATCTTCCTAGGATTTCTAAATTGATTTCTCAACGTATAATCGTAAATTGATTGTCATTTAAGTATTAATTGATAAAAGTGTATTTTTGTTAAATATTACGTTTAGTATTTTATAATTTACTTTCTACTTTTAAGTCCTTCAAATGTATCATTGTTGCAGTTTTACAGCCTTTTGGCCTATTTTGACGAGCGTTTATTGACGCATCAGTAAATCCATTCTTTCTTTAACTCCCATAACACAGAATATTAGAGAGTTACCGAGAATATTTGGCTCTTTATCCTATGTGGCGGGCTAATTGAAATATGCCTTAAACTTAATGTATTAATTTATAATTAAGTTGCAAAAAATATTAAAATGTTGTATTGCCATCGGAAACGCACTTTTGTACATAATTTGTACAATTTTAGCATTTCAGAAATTGGGTTAAAAATCGATTCCAAAGTTCCATCTTTTCACACAAAAACCAGGTTGAGTTAAATAAATGAGTATAGAACAAATTTTTCGACAGCGAAAAATAACACCCGACATTACACCAATTACTTCCAGTCTAACTATAGCGAAACAAAACGAAAAGACATGATTGCATTTTTATGATATAATCAAATTATTTTGACATTTAGAGTTGTACGATTGCGTGTTTCATTCCTATTTTTACCCGACTGCCAAGAAGGGTTATATGTTTCACGCGTATCTGGGTATGTGGATTTCTTTATACCCTCGAAACATCCCAACGGCTGGATGGATTTTAATGAATGAAGTCTATCGATTCGTCTTAACCGTCCGATTGATATAGGCTAGGTTTTGTTTTTTAAAATTCAAAATGGCGGTAGTGACGAAAACTATTTTACGGACCCTATTGAGTGGCACATCATTGGATAGGTCTTTCAAAATGAAGACGTTGTTTCATTGACTATTTTATAGTCAGAAGCTCCGTTAAAATGTTGTACAACCTGGAAGTTGTGTAGGTAGGATCTCTAGCTTTGCTGCAACTCTAACCTTCATAGACATCTATAGGCCTCATCAAAACAATGTTTATAGATAAGAACTGACAATTAAACACAACTTAAAAGTCATCAATACAAGTAAATAATAATAATAATAAAAAAAAAACAGTTAAGTAATAGAAAAAATAGTTTCACATTGATGAGAAATAATTAATTAGTTCGCTTTTTTACGCAGTCGGGTTTTTTGATTTTTCAAATTTAATTTCTTTAATTTGTGTGTCATTTATTTATTAACATTTTATTACGATTTTTGATGAATATTTGTTAAATTTTCGCAACTTCAACATATACTTTTTAATAGAACACTGATTTATGAGCATTCGAGAGATATCTCGTTATTTTAGGAAGCATAGGGTATACATGTAGTAGGTTTTCAGTAGGGTATACATAAGTGTTCAGATATTCGTCCGACAAACTCAGAGAGTTGTTAGCAGTCATCAAGAGGAACAGAAATTGAAATGGAACATGGTGTCGCAAACCACTTATTTAATGAAAAATGCAGGTTGTTCTACACTAATTCAATTTGGGTTGACGTTAATAACTTAAAATAAAAAACTATATTATAATGAAACTTTTAATAGACATGTTCACCTTTGTTGTAAATGTGATAATATAAAAAAATGTGGTCGAAGCTTCTATTACACTCGCCTGCAGTATGTACAGTAGTGGGAAAAAAAAGCAAACACCCCTACTAACTCCTCAACAAATTATCGTAGAAGAAAGTTAATGGTACCGAACGATTGGAAATAAAGTCTACTTTTAAATGATGTATATAAAATTTGCTTAGGGGGCCATCTACATATTAAAACGAACCATAACTTTGTTTTTTCCAATAGCAGTACACAATTTTGACAGTATAAATGAACTCTACACCCTTCAATTAGTCTAAAAACAAATTTTTATACAATTCGTACCATAAGTTTCCAATAAATTAATTCTTTTAAAACGAGCGTATTTTAAGGGCTGTATCCAAATTGAAGTTCGGTACTCGATTGTTAACAGCTCCCTTCTTGATCAAAGCACCTTAAGCAGTCAATTTAGCCTGTTAGATTACAGGATAGCATAAGAAATTTCAAAATATTTAGTCACTTCTATCATAGATGGCCCCTTAAACCACAATTTTACCGTTTTTTAAGCGTAATTTGAAAACTACTTGGAAGAAAAATGTGAAATTTTGGATTTCCATAAAGCAGGACTTAATAAATCTGAATCTATCAAAAAACTGTAAGTTGCAATTCATAATTTTTTTAATATTAATTTCATAATTCATATCAGAAAATTACAAAAATTGCAAATTCAACGTATTTATGTTTGGGTATATTAGTATTATTGCTACACAAAAAATTAGAACATTAGGATTATAATTTCAGAAGTTATAAATAAAAATATGAAAATGTAATTTAATATTAGAAGCACTCAATTTTGAATGTTTATAATTCAAAAACTTATCATTCAAATGACTTGAAATTTGGCGTCTAAGCATAGTTTGAACCAAATATTTGAAATATCTTGTTAAAATTGGGTATTGCCATTGAAAAAAAATGAAGTTTGGATTAGCTTTAATATGTAGATGGCCCCCTAAGCAAATTTTATATGCGTCATTTAAAAGTAGACTTTATTTCCAATCGTTCGGTACTAGTAACTTTCGTCTACGATAATTTGTTGAGGAGTTAGTAGGGGGTGTTTACTTTTTTTTTTCCACGACTGTACTTGATGCTTCACATTTCGGGCTGCGATTCCCAGTTCATACGGTATCATCGATTGCGTGAGCACTCTTTTTTTGCAGAACATTTCGTGATGTTATTACATTTCATACAAAACAAGGTATGCATCGTTACATTTTCATTCTAATATTTTTATTTTTCTCAAAATTATTACCGTCAACCCGAGTACAGTTACGATGTTACATAGATTAAGATGAAACACTTCCATAGAGCGTAATGGTAATGCGATTGCGATCGCAGCCCCTTTAGTATCAATGGGGAAGAAATTCCCCATCCTTGTAATATTTTTGAGTATCTACCTTATTGTGATCTTACTTTTTTTTAATGTTGCATGTTTACGTTATCAATAGAATCTTACTCCGATAAATGAACTTAGAATAGATATTCTATTTTATATATCTAATATCTATTCTATGTTCATGCACGGGTATATGCTTTTTTTTTTTTGGGGGGGGGGGGAGGGGTACATGAGAGAACGATTTAAGTGCAACGAAAAACAAGGTAAACATTTCATCTTGAATGTTACATATCAAAAGCAATGGTGAGCAATGGTGTAATATAAAAATATACGAAATATTGCAATCTACAAGTCCCAGAAAATTTCATAAATATTCCCATTTGGTAGGAAAACTTTTATAGATGATGTTTTATTAATTTATGAAGTTTAACGTATTAAATAATCGTTACAATAATCTTTTAAAATTTACTCATTTTCCCTTTCTTACAGATAAAATAAAAATATTGTTTTTAATGTAAATAATGTACAATCAATTCAATAATATTTATAATGTTAACATATAAGAAATAATAATAAAATTACAGATGGGGAAAAATTCCTTTTGACAAATTTTCAGAATTATATAAATATAAAAGTTAAAAATAAAAAGAGGTACTGACATTACACTCAATAAAATTTTATTCGATATGAATAAATTAACACAATACCTGAATTTGATTTTTTACCATTTAATCTCATAAACTTACATATTTACGTTCTTAACAGAATTTCCTAGGGTTTTTCTTTTATATTATTACTCTAATTATCATTTTGTAAGTTAAAGATGAACGATACAAGTACGATAAAAAAAAGCAGCTAAATAAAAAAAGCATAAATAGAATATCGTCTGTCTCTGCTTCGTTTTAGGAAAGAATAGATATTCAAAACATAGAGCTTAAACATATTTCTTCAACATAGGTAAATGTCGGAGGCTTGTTAGTTCTTTTCCCTTGCCGGTAGTGAAGCTAGTACTGTTGCCATTACTGTAAATGTCCCATCTTGTATGTTAACCTATGGGGTGATATAACCACAGACTTCTAATATAAGTAGACTCCCAATCGGCAACCTTTTCTTGTCTCCTACATCCCTGCCCTCCATCACGTGATGGAAGGCAGATTTAGCGCGCCAAACCGGTTTTTCTTCTGGGAATCTCTCTCCAGATTCCCGCCGAAACATCGCCTGTCATGAGTTGACCGAACTTTTGCTTTGCCAGTAAAGGGATTACCGCCAAAATACGGCACCCTTTTGGCGATGAAAGCAAAACATGTTGGAGACAAAACTTTCCCCAGAGAACAATGGGATTGGGAGTCTACTTATATTAGAAGTCTGTGGATATAACCTGTATTTGTGACTAAATAGGTAGTTTGTGACCCCCATGTCCCATTGTAATTATTGTTCGTCTTGATGCCTCCTAAAAACACTCTGAGTTTGTCGATGAATATCTTAACATCCTGTATAATTATAGCCTATGAAACTAGGGGAGCGTTGGCAAACATTTCTGTAATACAATTAATAAAATCCATCCACCTGTTTACATTTTATGAGCGAATAAAGAATGTTACATACATTGTTCATAGTCCACCATCAAAAACATTACACTCCTATTCTGCGAGCAGTTGTATAAAAAGTAAATATGAAACCGACATTCAACGCATTTATGCCTAGCGTCCTATTTTTGGGAAGCTCCGAATTTTAATAAATTTTTATAATTTTCTTCTTCTTTATAACATGAAAACTGTATGAAATAATTATCTATAAATGTCTTTATCTGTTACCGAAAGATGACAGCATAAAATTGATATTTATTTGTTTAAAATGAAGGCCTTTTTTCGGAGTTTATAGATTTTTCATTTTTCGAGTTGGCGAAATGTAAAGGGTAAGTTTATTTGTGTTTTTTCTTCCAATTATTCAAATAAATAAGTCATAATCTTAGCTTGCAGACCTCTTTGAAATACGTATTTTTTTTAAATTGTGAAATTATACGTTGAAGCCTATTTTTTATGCATTTTTGTAGCGTACAAAATGTAGGGTGCAAGGCACGAATGGGTACATATTTTTAGTAGCCATTTACGGGGCAGTTATTTATGTAAAGTCTTTTTCAAGATGATTATGAAACAAATTGTTTTTAAGCCTCAAATACGATTATTCTTAGTTTATATTACTAATGCTTATAATGTTATTAGTGCCTGTAAAGAAATAAATGTATTTTTTAGTAATTCATGAAAATACTGATTATAGTATATAATATACAATTTAAAAGCTTATTTTATATAAATTTAGATAAAACATATAATTATGCATATTATAATATATTACAAATATTATGCATATTCCTATGTATAGTGCGTTTACTTTTTATCAAATAAACACAAACCTTTTACAGCGTAATTTTTAAAAATATTTTTCCAGTTCATTTTGCAACACTGTAAAGTGATTTTACCAAAAAATTTGAGAAAACAAAAATTCAGGCACAAATGAGTTAAATGTGTTAAAATGAAATATCAAGATTTTTTATATTATGCACTTATTTACATGCATTTTTGTTACTGTTTTAAATTCCTTTATATGGGTTTTAATAAAGACGAATTATAACAGTACGATAGGGGTTAATACATTAAATTAAGCGCTAGCATTAAATTGAGACTAGTTTTATGTTTAAACGTTAGCATTTCTTTTAACTATAAAGACCACTATTTGATTTTTCTACTGAAAAATATATATCCATATAATATTATTGAAAAACGTAAAGTTTCTGCAAAATATTTGTTATTTTCTTAGTGTTTGGTTTTATTTATTTATTTATTTAGATTATAAAACTGTTTTTATACAGTAAATACATTTAAACTCTTTCAGAATTTCATTTTAAGTATTTGTTTATTTGTTTTAAATATTTGTAAGATGCAAATAAAAATACTCTTTACAATTTAACAAAATATGTTAAATTCTTGTTATGTTTGTTTTGTCCTACTTTTTTTCCCCATTCTGTGCGTTCTTATTTATTTTATTTTCATATTGTATTATTTTTATTCGAAACTTAGAATTTCTTTGGCTAACTATTTTAAAAGTAAGTATTGGTTCGGTTTTAAATATTTTCATTTCATTTTTCGAAAGAAATAACAAATTATAAATACATATTACAATGAAAGCATTTTTATTTTGAAAAGAAATAAGTATAAAAGTAAAAACAAAAAGCTAAAAACAAAACAAAAAAAACACTCTTTTATAAGCATTTAATGTTTATCTTGAATATCACTCCTAATTTCATAAATACAATTAATGTTTCATCAACAAAATTTTCATTACAATACATTAATTTGGAATAGGCACCGAACTTGATTAGGGAAAAATCACTGCTTTTTTTTTTTAAGCTTGGTAGAATGCGCGAGCTAGCGAATTTTTTTAAAAAATCATAATTTTGCCCTATTTCTTTTTTAAGATATGGCAACAAAGAAGAAAAAAATGAAATATTATTTAAACTATCGGTTCAGAAAGTTTAAATACAGGGTGTCTCAAAAGTCCTTGACACATTTTAAAATTCAATATAAAATCAAGTAATCGTCATACAAGAGTGCGGTTTGAACGAAAATGCTTCTCAGGATGGAAAGTATTTTTTTCAAACGAATGAAAATAATTAGTTCCAAATTTCGATCTTAGATGGCAGCACTTGTCCGTATGTTTGGTTTTAATATTTTCAAACATGCGTTTTTTCTGATTTTCAGATTCAATTTGACGCTGTAACACAAAAATGACGACTTCCAGCGAAAACAAAAACAAAGTGTATGCTTTTGCTGTGACTGGAATTAAAGTACTGAAGACGAGAATCAAGCATGTGATCCAGTCAATTCCACAAGCAATGCTAGCGAACACGTGGATTGAACTGGAGTTCCGTATGAATGTGGCTCGAGGTACAAAATGTGCACTCATTGAACTATACTAATGGATTGCACAAATTATTACTCGTTAACTGACTTTGACAAAATAAAATGATCTGTAACTGATTACCTGGAGTTTTTTATGCTTCTTTCTGATTAATTTAAGGTACAGGCCCATCTATGGGATGAGATAGGAACTAATTTTTTTTATTCCCTTGAAAAAAATTTTCACCGTTAGAAGTATTTTAGTCCAATACGATTAGACAATTAGTCCAATAATTAGTCCTGTACGACAACTACTTGATTTTTTATGGAATTTTAAAATGTGTCAAGGACTTTTGGGACATTCTGTATATTTCTCAACGTATAATCATTATTTAATTAATATGAAATTATTAATTAATTAAAGCACATGTTTTAAAAACAAATATAAAACTCTTTATTTTTTTTATATTTTATATTTTTTAGTGTTTAAGAAATTTAGTTGTTGCAGTTTCAAAGCCAGTTGACTTTTTTTGGCAAGCGTGGTTTGGCGGGTAATTAAATCTATTCTTGTTGTAACTCCTAAACAATGGTAAACTTAAAGAATATTTGGCGATTGATCACTTTCGTCCGGCTAACGGGAAAATCCTTAAAATTAATTTATTAACTAACACTTAATTAAAAAAACAAACAAAATCTATCGTCATCGGAAACACACCTGTGAACATAAATTTTATAATTCTAGCATATCAAGAAGTGAGTGAAAAATTGATTACAAAATTTCATCTTTACATACAAAAAGCAAACTGGGTTAAATAAAAGCGTTAAAAAAATGTAACCTTTTCATTACTTACAATATTTTTTGGTTACTTTATACAGTTACCTATTTTAAAAACTGCAAATTTTGATTTTAAATCCAGTATTTAAAATTAAATACACACTGTAAATTCTGAAACACAAAAATAAACATATTTTACAACACTTTTTGTAACCAAATTAACAACACATTAACGTGTTGTGAATTAAAAAACTTCATATACAAAATATTTTTTGTGTTGTGATTGTGTTGTTAATATGTGGAAAAGTGTTGATATCTAGAAATGTGTTCTTAATATGTTACAAAAGTGTTGCTATTTAAAAATGTGTTCTAAAAATAGTGTTGTTAATAATGTTGAAATCGTGTTGTAAAAAATGTTGATGAAAATATTTTCTTACAATAGTGTTGTGCTGCACAACACTTTGTCACCAAATTAACAACACGTTGTAAACACCACACAATTTAGAACAATATAAAACAACACCTGTAAAACACTTTCTACATGGTGCCTTTAAAATAACACACACACACTTAAAACATACTATTTATTTAACATTTATAACACAATTTTACAAATGAATGTTTTGAAATGTTTTGAAAACACATTTCCTCCTCTTGTAATTTTTAACAATACTTTTTGCACAATCTTTTTATTTAGCACAACACATTCGCAACACATTCACAACACAATCGAAAATGATTTTAGTTAGAAGTGTTAATTATTATGTTCAGTTAGTGTTTCAAAAGTGCTTCACGAAATTTGCAGTGCAGCAGGCTTTTGATACAACGACCGTTCATTATCTTGATCCATCCATATTTAACAACTCATCCAAAATGTCCAAAATATTTAATGATTCGCACAATGTTATTTTTTGCATACAATGCAACAATCAATTAGACCAAATACTACTGTGATCAAAAAGTATCTTTGAAATACTTCATTTAAAATATGTCTTTAATAGATATCGTCTACAAACTTTTACGAAACATTTTTACGACTTCTATAAACATCTGGGATTTTAGCAGGACTCAGGAGACAAGGCATCAGAAATTTAGTTTTCGCCTGAAAATCGTCTGAAAATAATTGTCTGAAAATAAATTTGTTTTTAATGAGATAAAAATTTTCCCTCTGTTGATTTTCCGAAATGGAGAATGTTATTGAGTAAAGAACATACATTAACTTTTTAGTTTTCGCAATGGAATTTCCACTACAAAATCATTTCAAATGTCGGCTCTTTATCAAAAACAACAGTGTTTGGTATAAAAAGTTTAAAGATGGTGGAGAATCCGTCGCAGATGATCCGCGATGTGGCAGATCATCCGCTTCGATTAATGATCAATATATCGATAAGGTCAGAGAATTGATGCGTGATGATCGTCGTTTGAGAATAAGAAACATTATTGAACAAATTCCTATATCCTTTGGTTCCTGTCAAGCAATTTAAAAATATTTAGGGCTGTGGCGTGTCGTTTATCGGTATGTTCCAAGAACTTTGAATTTGTTCTAAAAACAAAAATGTACTCAAGAAATCCAAAAAATGCTTTCTGAAGGCTATTCCTTTCTAAAACGCACTATTACAGATGATTAATCTTGGATATAAGCTTTTGATACAGAAACAGCTCATCAATCAAGTGAATGGTGATCAGGGCCGTGCGAAGTGCGAAGCGGGCGGCGAAGGGGGCAGTAGCCCCGGGCGCGGAACTTGAGGGGGCGCCAAATTTATACTACAAACCTCGTCTTTTTTTTCTTTTTTGTAAAAAACAAAAAAAAAAAATGTATACTTACATATTGGTAATTTTTTTTTTTTCTCAGTGAAAGTACGAACGCTTTTCGTTTCAAAGTTATTGCACTCTCCTTTACCTCACACCGAAATACAAATTTATGAACAAGGACTTCTTTCTTTTCAGAACTTGTTTCTGGTTTTTGTCTTTGTCTCTTTTGTTAACTTTCTCTGTTCTGAGCCTGTGCTTGTGACGAAAATATATACTATCAAAATAGCATAGGGTTTCTTTCTTGGAATATAAAAGGTTTCCAAACTGTTATACTGTATTGTTATATAAATTTTTTTCTACACTCATTTTCCAGATCTCCTTTTCCAAAATATAAATGCAATTTTTTTTATGTTACTTAGTTTTTTGAAATTTCTGAATTAAAATTAAACCTAGATTCAAAATAAACGCGAAATATGTATTCAATAGACTTTGTTTCTGTTTCTGCACTTTTCAATTTTGTGACACCTGTCACAAAGAAATATTGGGAAGGGGGGGGGGGGGACGCCAAATTGAAACTTTGCCCGGGCGCACTTTTCTCTTCGCACGCTGCTGATGGTGCTTGAAAGACAAAGTAAGACCGAAAAGACCATGTCAAAGTCGTTCAAAAATCAAAGAAATGTCGACTATTTTCTTTGGTTGTCGTGGCGTTGTGCATTATGAATTCCTAGCAACTGGCCAGACAGTCAATAAAAAATATTATTTGAATGTAGATAATGCGCATTCTCACAGTGTAATTATTATTCGTGAGTTTTTAACCAAACATTTAACAAATACAACCTCACAAGTTCCGCATTCACGTGATATGGTACCGTGTGGGTTTTTCTTACTTCCACCGTTGAAATTGTATCGTCGTGGTTGCCGTTTTGAGTGCATTAATTCAGTAAAAGAAAATTCTCTAAGAACTCTGAAGGGTTCTGTTTCAGGAAAACGATTTTAGGGCATCACTGTAAAAAAAAAAAATATGTAACATTACTCGATAAAATTGGCGGCAATTTGCTGCCTCCAATTTTATGGAGTAATTTAATCTGATATAATTTGTGTAATATTACACATTAGTATAACGTAACACTAATTATATCGGTTAAATTACTCAATAAAATGGAGGCAGCAAGGCTGCGACCAATTCTATGGAGTAACGTTACATAATTTTTTACACTGGTGTTATGATGATAAGAAAAAACTTTGGCAAAAGTGCATCGCAGTTACTTTGAAGGAGATGCAATAAATTTTGACCAATAAATTGATACCTATTGATACCTTTTGTTTTATGCTACCATTCTTGATACTTTTTGATCACAGTAGCATTTAAAAATAACAAACTTTTCTAGCTTTTATTCCAATATTTGTTTGAGAGAGTTTGGGTATGATAAAAACTTGAGAATGTTTTTGAAATCTTCTAAGAAGAGGAAAAAACATATTCTCTTTTGTTTCTTAAAATTAGCGACGCTTTCCCCATTCATTTTGGAGAAACATTTCAAAACTTCATTAGTGTCATTTATACTCGTTTACAGCACAAAATGAATCTCCTGTATACGGAATTATTGCAACAAATATTTGACTTCGAAATGCTTTTATGTCCGTTCTCTGGAAAGTAATGTTGGAACATCCAATAAAAGAAGATTAAGGTATCTGTATGCCTTCGGAACAAATTTTTTGAATATTCGTAAATTTTATGTTGAAATTGGATAATAGTTATTAAAAATGTCACAAGAGTGGGACATAAATATACAAATAAGTAATTTAATTAAAAAAATATTTACAAAAATAGTATAAAATAAACCAAAAAATTGCTAATTTCATAAAACTATTTAAATTTAAAACTATCAAATTTAAATACATTTTGTGAATTCTGTAATGAATATAATAATTTTATACAGGAACTAGACTATTTTTATGATAATAACGTGAATAGTTTAAAAGTTAAAAGTATAAAAAGACAAACAACGCTGGAAATTCGTAAAAGAGAAAAAAATATATAAATTAAAACTGTGTAAATCATAAACTGTTCAATAAATCGGTATAATAATAATATATTTCCTAATGAAGAGAACGAATTTATTTTTAACTGGATTAAATCATATTCAAGGCTGCAGTAACACAGTTGAAGTTTATTCCAACAGAGCGAAAAATGTCCAGACCAGTAATCGAACCTGGATACTTGGCGTGCCGTGCCAATCCTTTACCTGTTAAGCTATCCGAACGATACGTGGCTGACATAATTCACTCTTATTTGTTGGAGGGACATGGCTGCAAACTGCAGTGCTAGTTTCATTCATCCGAGCTATAACTATAGCATTTACATGATTGAATTATGTCAGCCAGGTATCGCCCAAGTAGCTTAACAGGTAAAGCATTGGCACGGCAAGCCAAGTATCCAAGTTCGATTCCTGGTCTGAACATTTTTCGCTCTGTCGGAATAAACTTCAACTGTGCTACTCCAGCCTTGAATATGAATATAGTCTATTTCCTTTGAATATATACAGGCGTTAGACAAAAATGTGGAAACACCTAAAATAAACCATATGCCTAATACGATGTAGATAAATCACTGGCCTTAAAAATAGCTTGAAGTCTTCTCGGAATGGATAAATATAGGTCCTGTATAGTACCCAAGGGAATCTTATACCATTATTTCTGAAAAATAAAGACAAGTTCAGGTATCGCGATGATGGAGGTGAATAACGATCTCGCACCTTTCCCTCCAAAGTGGATCATAAAGGCTCAATAATATTGACATCTGGTGACTGTGGTTGCCAGAGGAGATACGACAAATCACCCTAATGTTCACAAAACTAGTCCTGGACGATCTAAGATGTGTGAACAGGGGTGTTGTCGTCTTGGAACACAGTATCACCATTGGGGAACAAACATTGTACTATGGGATAGACATGATCAGCCAAAAATGGTCACATAATTCTTGTCAGTAATGCGACCTTGCAGAGTAATCATGGGGCCTATGGAATACCACGATATAGCTGCCCAAATAATGCATCACTGGCTTGGGACGATGTTCGCCAGACGTAGACTCGGCCAGAAGAAGAGTGTGAAACAAGACTCATCCTACCAAATAATTGTCTTCCATTGCTCCGTAGTCCAAGTTTTACGGCTTCGGCACTACGTTTTCTTCTTACAGGCATTTGCATAATTGATGAGCAGTTTTGGAACGGCAGTTTGCCCTGAAAACCCCTGCTTATGGAGCTCGCTTCTTATTGCTTTGGTGCTGACAGATTTTGTGAGTTCGACATTCAGTTCAACAGTGAGTTTTGCAGCTGTCGTCTTCTTATTTTTCGTCACAATCCTTTTCAATGACCGGCTCTCATTATCATCCAACACACACTTTCGTCCCGGTTGTGACTTAACGGATGATGTTTTTCCCTTTTTTCTGTATGAGGTATAAATCTTCGATACAGTGCCTCTTGAAACACTTCGGCTACATCAGTAACGGAAGCACCCACCATACGAGCACCAACAATTTGTCCACGTTCGAATTCACTTACCTCAGACATAATGTGCACACAACTAGACAGAAAATTGTTATGACAACGACTGATACTTGCAACGTATTGAGGATATTGCACAGGCAGCGTTAATGGGCAAATACAACAGCGCCACCTACAGGTTTGGCTAGAATCAAAATTTACGTAAAAGCATTCATTTCACAAGGTGTTTCCATATTTTTGTCCAACCCTTGTATTGAAAACATGATTTAAAAAATTTGTGTTAATTGAACAATTATTAAGTTATCACAATTTTACAAAAAAAAAAAAAAAAAAAAAAAAAAAAAAAAAAAAAAAAAAATCACTTTTGAGAAAAATTTTAAAACAACTTTCAATTTAGTTTTTTAATGTTTGTAAGAAATATAAATGTTTAAAAACTTGAAAATCGAAAGGAAAATATTGAAATTTTATATTAATTTAAAAACAGAAAATTTAAATTTTGATCGAAATTGACGTTTTGAAGGTATACCTTAATTAAATCAATTGTAAACATTTCAGAACAGTGTTCTTTTTTACCCATCATCACCCATATTTGTCTATTGATTCCATATTTCTCTCATTCACTGGAAAATTATAGTTTTTAGACTTCTTGCAAAGATGCTGTGACCATAAAAAACAAAGATTTTTACTCATTTCTATAAGATTAATAGATAGATAAGATATATTTCTATAACATTCTGTAAAGTAACTTGCGTAGCAAACCGATGCCTTGTATTTTCATTGCATGAGAATTTTCAATAATTTGGTAAAAATAAATCTAATTTAGTTCCACATTTACGAAATATTTATAATATTAATTTTAGTAAATTTATTGTTATAAGCAATAAATCATCTAGCGCAAACTGAATTGTGTTCAGGGGGAGGGGGGGGGGGGGTTCAAATTTCAACTGCTGGACACAGTTAAGTTTGCACTACTTAACCACTCCCAACGATTCAGATTTAGAGCTCAAAATTTAAGTTTAAGTCTAAGCTTTTGAAAGCATTTAATGAGATACAAAAAATAATGGTAAAAATAGTTGTTCGTTACTCCAAAGTCTAAAGCGCCTTCTATCGGCATTTTTTGAACGTTATCTTTGAAATTTATTTTCAAGAAAATACTGACATAAAGAATAGTTTTAGCGAAAACCACAAACCACAAACCAATCGACCAATTTTTCCGTTTTTTATAATCATTTGAAATTTTGGACCCTAAACTTTAATGGCGCGTATCTCCTTCGGAAGACGTTTGGGACCCTTAGTTTTCTATTTAATATTGTTTGTCTTGATGTATACTATCACCCCTGAAAGTTTTGCCCAAGAGTTTCGATTCACCTTGTATATGCACACGCGCTCTCATACAAGAAAATACTACTACTCATTATTTTTGAAAAGTGATAATGTAGCATAAAAGAAAATTAAAACATTACTTAATCTTACCTTAGTTTATTAGAATAATAAGTATTCTTCATTCATTATCTATCAATGTAACTTATTTTAAGTCATATTAGTTCATTGAAAATACGTCTGTGATATAAGTATATAAAGAAGAAATGAAATATACGGCTTCAAGGTTTATAAATGTTAACAATGAGAATTACTTTTTAATACATATAAACAAAATGTATTATCTAAAATAAAACCAATTTTTACGTATTGGCAAATTCGAGAATAAAGGGGATTTTTTAAAATAATTATACGAACACTAACTATAGCTAAGTTCTGCTTTGTTCTCGACATTTTCCTTTGTTATTAGAAAATATGAATTCTGCGTAACTGTAATTCAATGTGACACAATGTCAGGAAAAGAGACTAGTAACTCTGGTATTTAATACATTTTCATCGGAAGCCTGCATTACAGGAACTTTTTGTAAATTCAGAAATTTCGAATTCATACCTGAAATTCTGAATAATAATTTTTGCTTTATTTAATAACAAACATTTCTCGATTACGTACAGTAAAAATTCTTCTTTTGGAATTTCCGGCATGGATTTGGAATTTCTGAATAAAAAAATAAATTCCTGAAACGAGCGCATATATATGCGTTGATGATATAAATGGGTTAATAATCAGAAGGGGATATAACAATGACATAACAATGCTTTTAGAAATCGTTTTTTGACCAAATTGTTCATTTAAATGCAATAGCAGCTTCTTTTACACACTGTAAAAAGATTGTCATAACGTTACTCCACAATATTGGTGGCATTGCAGCTTGCTGCCACCAATTTTATGGAGTATTTAACTGATGAAACTGGTATAATTTTAACTGATATAACTGGTGTAATATTATACTATAATCATGTGAAAATATCTGAATTCACATTGTTATGGTGTAATGTTACGCTACACTGTTAAAAATAGCGTGAAAAATTACCTCTGTTTTTCAAAGTTATCTATTTTCTGACCAATGAGAACGCTTCATAAGTGTTTATCTAGCGTTCTCATTGGTCAGAAAATAGAGAGTCTTTAAAAACAGAGGTAATTTTTCACGATATTTTTAACAGTGTAGTTACATCAGTTAAAATTACAACAGTTATATCAGTTAAATATGCTGCCACCAATTTTATGGGATAACATTATGACAATTTTTTTGCAATTTCAATTATAAATTCAAATTACTAAATAAAAGGATGCGAAAAGTGTTTTCTAATGTATGTGTGGGTGGATAATTCTTTTTATTTATTTATTTTTTATTTTTATTATTTATTTTTTCAATGGCACTTAAACATTCCTACATAATCTATGTATAATAAAATTATAAAAACGAATGTCTAATGTTTAAAAATAAATATGCCTGAAGTAAAAAATACTAAATCAGTTTAGTCTATTAGTCTAGTATAAAAAAAAAAGGGCTGTAAACAATTTCTTTTAGTTTGTTTATCTTTTATGTTAAATTGCCGGCATGTATGCGACAGAATAAAATGAGAATGTGGCAAATGTCTTGATGTAACACTTAAAAAAAAAATCTGTAACAGAAGTAAATTATAAAATATATACAGTCGAACCTCTTTTATCCGAAACTTTTTTAACCGAAATCCATTTTTAAAGCGTTTCTTTTTCTTCTTCTTTAACTATTATATTCCTTGTGTGTAAGCGGTCTTTGTCGAACTGTGTGTACATATAAATATTTTCGATCCTCTTTCTTAGAGTTCCTTTGAATTTAACTTGAGCTCGCGTAAGCTGTGGAGTGGAACGAAAAAAACGAAAAAATTAGCAATTCTGAGCTTTTGAATGTTTTGCAAAAGGTTTGGCATGGCTGGAGTAGCAGAAAGACTGTGATACTGGTGAACTAATTATATTAAAAACTTCCTGATAGAGCTTCAAAGCAAAGACAATCGAAACTGCGACAAACAAAACATTTTTTCAAACCTTTGTGATACATGTAAAAGGTACTTAATTTCTAAATTAAAATTCAGGTAATTTGTTCTTGTTTCTCTTTTGCTATTGGTTTATTTTTATTGAGCACTTCTTAGCATAATAAGAAATAGTGCATATATTTCTCTTTAATCTTAAAATGGAAGCATTCTCGATTATCCGAAAATTTCAATTTTCCGAAAGATGGCCGGTTCCAATTACTTCGGATAATCAAGGTTCTACTGTATATATAAGCGCTCATAAAAAAGTCACTGTAAGAGGACATCTTGATAAAACATTTTCACTTATGATATCTGTCATTTTTAACTTAAATCGTTTCACATAATTTTTAACGTTGTTTATCTAAGTAAAAGTTTTTCATGAAATTAGTTATAATAATAATATTAATAATAATAATACAAAATTCAAACTTTTTCAACTTTTTCAAACACCAGATTGCTTATACAGGATGTCCTGAAAAAGATTGAAGGTTTTTTAAATTCTATAACAAATAAGTGTTGCAGCTAAAGAAGTTATTCTCGCAATATAGTAATTTGACAAATCAGGAATTTCATTACTACGCTTCCTTATTTTAGTTCCAGATATCCGAAATAGATGGCTCTGTAGTGTCTCAAACTGTAAAAATGCTCAAAATGACGTTGAAATTTCAAATCGCAAAAAAATTTGTTTTGGTATTTCGACAGATAAGCAGAATGAAGATTAAAAAGTAAAAAGTGAGTGGATTTTGTTCAATCTTTATATGTTAATTTGAGTGTTCTAACAGTTCTAGTTGCCATGTATCGGTGATACTATATTTGGAATTAAAACAGGAAAGTGTAATACAGAGTTATTCAACTTTTCACTGTTAACGTCTTACAGAATAACTACAGTAATTGTCAACGTTTACTTGTTATTCAATTTTAAAAACCAGTAGCTCACTTTAATATACCCTGTAATTTAAACAAACGCTGTAAAATAAATAATCTATGCACTTTTCACGACACTATAATGCAATAGTGCTATTTATGTTTGCATTCTATGATTTCAAAATAACTCATTATTTTCACTTAAACATTATTTACTAAAACACATTCTAAATCTGTAAAAACATTCATACATGTTTCTACATTTGATTTAGAGTCTTGCACCGGTCGGGTTGTAGCCAACTCGAACCCGAAAATTATGCTTTAAGTCAACTCGAAATTTGATCCAAACTTAACAAAAAAGCAAAACAAAAGCCATCCTGAAACCCGACCTGAAACATCAAACCTAAATTCGAAGTGAACGAAAATTAATCCACATATTTTATTTAATTATGGAAAAGTAGTCTACAATTATATGTCTAATACCAATTTTATCTTTTTGTATAAAAATCAACATATATACACTCATTTATATGGAAATATACAGTTTTATTCAATTAAAAAATATTCATGACCTTCATTTGAAAAATCGGGTCAATTTGAAACCGATTCGAAAGAATCAAAACTCAACACGAAACCGACCCGAACCCAAAACATCTAAAGTCAACCCGATCCGGACAAGACACACAATGATTAAATTAGCATAAATTAAATTAACAAAAATTAGCATCAACCCGACCCAACCCGAATCGTGGATTGGTTTCGATTCGGGTAAAATCGGATTACTCGATCCGATGCATTACTGTAATTTGGTTGACATTTTACTTGCAAAGAAAATTAAAAAATTTTCTCTAGAATGAACGAGAATAGCAACTGAATATACTCGTGTGTGTATATATATATATAATACATATAATACATATATATATATATATATAATTATTTTTTCTGTATGCAGGTTTTTAAACGACCATTCTTTTAAAATAAATCTTACTTTTCGCCTTTCTTTTCATCTTAAAAAAAGCAACTTATTTTTGTAACGTACTAACTTATACGCCTTTATACTCTTATGATATATACATACCCACGGTAAAAGTAAGAAATTTCTTTATTTTTCTTGCAATTTGTTACGTAATTTTGGTTCCACAAGAAGAAACGAAAAGATAAAAACTAAATATCGTCACAGTTCTAAAAAAAAAAGATATTTGTAGAGTATATTTTTAGGAAGTTATCATTTTTTAAGATGAAAGAACAGGAAAATTCTGCTGAAGTCGCTATTTTAAGGATATCATTTGGATTCATAATGATAGAATTATTTTAATGGCAGAGGGAAAAAAAAATCAACTAATACAATTTAAATTGAAGGCTTCTATCTTTAGATATTACAAACAAAGATAAAAATTGAAGGACGATTCTATGAGATATTCTTCGTAAGTATGAAAAGCAGAATATCATTTAAGGTATCTTATCTGCCTACGTTCGGAACGCTTAAAAAAGAAAGAAAAAAGTGAAATATTCAATAAATACACATATTTTTAGTTCACTTGCAATACAGAATGATGAAAAAACATAAATTTTTAGTAATATCTTCATATTTTTTTTAAAAATTGGAATTTTTTGCCATCTTTTTTAGCCAAATTTATGTTTACGCCAGACAGTGTACACTCAATTCAATTAAATATATTTTAATTTCCTTTGTTACTACATACTATTACACTTACCTGTGCACTGACCTAAGAGTTTTGCAATATCTTCAAAATTAACTGAAATATTTCAAAATATATAAAAAAATACATATTTATTATTAAAAATTACCATTTTTTATATTCGTGTACCTATAAAATAACTACCTTATCACATAGAGCTCAGATTCTACTTGAGAACATAGTGAATAATGAGGAAAGCATTCGGACAAATTTTCACTGAAATATGTTTAGAACATTTTATTTAATGAAGTTTATTGTGCATGGAAATAACGGAAAAAATGATTTTCCAGAAATCGCATTTAAACATTTCTTATCTATATTATTTCTTATCTACAAAATTAATCTAGGAGTATCAATTAATGTTTATTAGTGTTTTATGTAAAAAACGTAAGAAAATCCTGCATAGAAACATTCTTAACATTTCTCCCGGCCTTCCTGCCACTCACTTCCGGTATTTGACTCATTATTTCCTATTTCTTTTTTTGAATTGGTCATACATAACTCCTCTTCTAGTAATCGTAGAAATAAAATTAAAAGAAACTTGGAATCGTGCAAGATTGCTCTTTTAAATGAAACAACAACAACAACAACAACAATAATAAAGAAAAATTTCACCAAAATGGCAATTTTCATGTAGGCAGATACCTTAACTGAAAAAATTTATTAAATTGATTTTATAAGAATGCCTTATAAAATTGTTGTTTTGGAGAAAATATTCTTTATGCAAAATGGATTTATGTATGCATATACAGACACATACACATAGTAAGACTTTCCACGGCGGAATAGCAAGGGAAAGAATGCAAAAATCCGTTTTAGACAGATTTCTTAGCAGGTGTAATTTTATGTCATTTCTTCTGACAGAACCACTAAATTTTCCCATTTAAAGCAGGATTCAATTTTGACAGATTTTATTATATAAACTTTAATAATATAATGAAAGCTGCCTGCAACGATAAACTTGTCTACAACGATTATTTCCACAGTCGGGTAGATTCCTTATGAATGATGCTGCAGACCTGTCTATAATGAAAATTTGTTTTGGTGTAGCCCTGTGTATAACGATAACTTTGTGTGTTTTCTAACTGTTTATGCGGCTGTATTTGTAAACTTTAAAACTGTAGAATTTAAGAAAATCTATTCATTTTGAAGGTTATTGAACAAAAATCAACTTGGAGAATCTTGAACAAAAAGCCCTTTTCAATAATATTTCTAGATTTTGAGGAGACTGGGAAAGATGAAAATTGATAAAGACGCATTATATTGAAATAAAGCGCACAACAACACCATAAATTCCTTCTTAAAAAAAATTAAGGAACTGTTAACAACTGCCTATTTTATCATTTTCTCCAAAGAGGATTTGGAATACTGATTTTCACAGATATCTCACATTACAACTTATGTTGATTTTCATTCATTTTACATCGGGCATATTAGTTTCTTTTCAATTGTCTTTTTGTAAAAACATTAGATTTCTACTTACATTACACATACCTTATATATTTTTTGATAGTTAATATCTCAATTGGTTAGTGGTATTAAAAAGAGATGACTTTTCATCATTTATTAAGATCATTATGAAACATGCAATCACCCGTGTATATACGTATACTGTTAAAATTTTATTTGGTACTGTGAGTCTTGATCGTTGCTCCCGGAAAAGAAAATTTGAGTCTTTATTTGAAGCTGTTTCCCAAGCTCAGAGGAAAATGCTGTTTTTTAGATGAAATCTTTACACTCGCTTTAACTCTTTGAAGTCGAATGAAATCTAAATCTTTGCATTCATTCAAATTTTTGTATTTGAATGATTTAAATCTTTGCACTCGAATCGATCTTTTCACTTAATCAGATTGATTCTTTTGCCTCGAATTGGATCCATTTTGATCTATGATTGATCAATGTCAATCAATGTTGTTAATGTCAATCAAATTGTTTCTGTTATTCAATGTTGTTAATTGTTCAATTATTCAATTGTTTTGATTCATTTTCTCAATATTCAATTCGATTGTTCAATCTTAAATGTTCAAATTTTCAGTGTTCAATTTCAATTGCTGAATGTTCAGTAGTTCATTGTTCACTTGATTCAAGTGTTCAGTGTTGTATAATATTCGCCAATTCATTGTCAATGTCAATCAATGGTTGTGTCAATGATTGACATTGATCAATCCTTATAAAGATAACCTATCTATATTACATTGTCTTTTCTGGTCTCTGTTCCACTGTATAGATAGGAATACTGGTCAAAGTTGTCACGTGCTTTACGTGTACAGAATAAAGCTCTGATTATGACACACACTCATTAAAAATGTAAAGCACTTTTAAAGAATTTTTTCTGCATCCGATAAGAGAAAATCTATATTTTCTCTCGTATCACAAAACTGCGTAACCTACAACACACACAAAAAAAAAACTTTTTATTTCTTTTATTTGACAAAATTTATATGTTTTTACTGTGCAGTTTTTTAATAAAAAGAAACTGTTCTATTCTTTTATAAAATAGTATACCAGAACATTTCTCTCGTTTTTCTTTGTAACTACAGTTGCAGAAAAGATCTAGAAAAATGAAGTAAGGTATATCTTGACTGCTGTTTATTTATTTAAGGTTTTACTGATATTCAATAATAATACAGAAATAATTTTTGAGATTACATTAAGTCTTTATGAAAACATTTGAAAATACGCGGGACTGTTTTTTATAATAAAAACAATTATAGTGATAGGATTTTTCGAAATCGAAATCACAAATAACTTTTTGGTAGAACCAACACAATTCTATTATTTGTAAACTAAGAAAGTTTACCAACCGAAAAAAAAAAGAATAAAATATATAAATAAAAATGCGTCAAAAGCCCTCACAAACATTTAACTTACTTTCCCATACGACAGCATAAAGCGTCTTTTGTAGATACTTGAAACTAATTTGATTTGAATATTAATTAAAGGTTTATGTAAAATGAGCATTTTATAAATACGTCCGATTTCAATGCGAATTTCACAAATTCGATAATCTAATCAAATTCATTTCCTACTTCTCTTAAGCGTAAAATAATTAAATTAATCTCGTCGTATTTTTCTATTACATATGGCAAGTGGAGTGGATTAGACTTTTCAAATTTTACGCGTTAATGTGAATTCCAGATACAGATCTAGACGTTAAACAAATCTTGTTCCGGCGAGTTATTTGACAGGATGGGATGCACACATTCTGATTTTAAACAATGAAAAAAATTGCAATTTCTGTGAAAACGAATAAATTATTGTGCATTAGTATTTTCTATTAAGGGAGTCCAGGACACAAAAATCTTCAAATTTTCAATTTTTTTTATTGGATTAAAAATTTTTCTGCCGTTTTCTGCTTAAAATGATGTTTAAATCATGTTTCTATCTTAATTAGAACAGGAAATATTAATTTTTTTGTTTTGGTTTGTTTTCAAAATCTGCCTTTCAAGCTATGGTTGTCAAGGAAACGAGTTCTTGTGAAATTGCGGTTTTCTTCATGATAGGTTTTTTCACCATTTCTCATATTTAAATTCTTATAACTCGAGAACCGTTAAAGATACAGGGTTGAAACTCGGAACATATCTTTTTCAATTATTTTACTTTACTTCTGAGCCAGCCTATTTGAAAAAAAAATATTTACTTTTGAAAATATGATTTTTGTTTTCTTTTTTAAGTTGCTCCACTTTTTTTATAATTTTTTCGTTAAATATTTTTAATTTTTTTAAAAATTAATATTTTTTAAAATGCTGGCTCTAAATTAAAATTTATATATTTCTATTTAAATGAAAAAAAATTGAAATTCTATAAATAATATTTCGAGTTTTAATGATTTTAAACTACCCCACTTTTTTAACAAAATTTAAAATTTAATTAAAAAAAATATGAGAAGTTTTATCATGCGATTTTGTTTACAAATGATATGGTTAACCATTATAAAAAATTTCAAAATTTTAATTCAATAAATAAAATTTTTTTTGAAAATGTGTCCAGGACCCCCTTAACGAAAAATTAAACTGACTTTACAGAGTGTTGCCGAATTACCATTGAACATGGACTCGCTCAAACCACGTATTTAATTAAAAATACCCTAATCCAATAAGGGTTGACGGTCATTACTTTCAGAAAACTGAAGTACATTATAGTAAAACTTTTAATAAACTATCACCTTTGTTGTAAATGTGATAGTATAGAAAAGTGGTAGAAGTTTCCATAATACGTGCCAGCAGTAATCACTTGACGCTCCACATTTTGGACTGCGATTACTACACTGTAAAAAAAAAAAAAAAAAAAAAAAAAAAAAATCTGTCGAATTGACAGAAAAAAACTATCAATTTTGGCGCCAGTAAAAAACCGTTTAATTTACAGAAAAAAGCTGTAATTTTTCATTAAAACTGTTTTTTTCTGTAAAAAATACAGATTTGTTCTGCAAAAATTACAAAATTCAGTTTCTTTTACAGAGAAAAACTGCTTTTCTTCAAAACATTTTTTTTCTGTAAAAAATACAATTATTTTCTGTAAAAATTACAGGTTTTTTTTTTTTTTTTACAGTGCAGTTCATACGCTGTCATCGATTGCTTGAGCACTCTGTTTTCCAGAACGTTTCATGATGTTTTAACCCCTTCGCGACGAGAGCCCTTTGCTTATTTTTTAACCTTTTACCACCGGTTATTCAAAACAGAAAATTTTCTGTAATTGAATTACGAAAATGCTCTGATTAAATAAGGTAAACTTTACAATTAAAAACAACTGGTGCGAATAATGAAGGATTCTGATCACCTTAAGTGGTACGTATATTGGTCGCTCGTCCCCAAGGGGTTAACATTTTACACAAAACAAGGTACATATCTTTGCATTTTCATTGCAATATTTTTATTTTTCTCAAAATTATTGCAGTCAACCCAAGTTCAGTTAGAATAAAATATCCTGTATTTGTGAGTAAATAAACGGTTTGCGACCCCATGTTCTATAACAAATTTTCATCCTTTTGACGCCTACTATCAACCCTCTGAATTTGTCGGTCGAATTCGACAACACCCTGTATATTAGCTTTATTTGTCTACTTTACTGTCATTAGACACTGTTGCGATTTAAATGAAATTTTGTTGCGTGTCTCTATTCTAAAAAAGTATCAGGCTCTTTCTCAGACTATATTTAAAAATACATATTGCATATAAAAATGTGAAAACTGGTAATTTTATAGGAAAATGTATGATAAACATGCTAAAGTAGGCATTTTTTAAATCGAAGAAATGTTTTAACGCTTTCTGTCACCGCCTTGCATACTTGCAAGATAACCAAAAGTTAATGTTACTTAGGGGAGGGTAGTACACAGTGAGACGAAAATTATTATTACTTAACAAATGGCGACGATTTTTACTCTTTTGAAAAATTTTTTGCTACATCTTTAAATTACACAAATGCGCTACACATTAATGTATAAATGGTTTTAAAAAAGTTATTTATAAAAACACAGAAACAGCATAACGGAGTATCGAAAATTGTCTCACTGTGTACCACAAGTAGTACACAGTGAAACAATGTATATATTTTCATAAATCATACATTTTTACACTCTGTCAATAATTTTCTGCAGTTTATGATTTTTAATTAATATTTCTAGATTTTCAAAATATTAAAAATATGAGCCTCGGGTGGACAATGGGAGACCTTGGTCTACCTTCATGCAAATTTTCAGCCTCTTACGTTTAGTAGATTTTCCTAGCCATCGCACGCCCACACACACACAGAGAAAGAGATAGAGAAAAAAAACCCTTCTTTTATTAATAAATAACTTTTTTAACATCAGAACCACATAGTAGGTACTCAATAAGACACGTCTCACTGTGTACCACAACTGTGTGTCTCACTGTGTACTTTCGTTACGCTGTAACAAAATGGATGCCACATCTGTTACATCAATGTCATCGCTTTAAAAAGTTTGTCATTTTGTCTATATTTTGTCATTTAGCTATATCTAATAATAGTCTATTATTAGATACTAGAAAGGTAGCCCGTCAAAAATGACGGAAATTTAGATATAAAGATATATACAACTCATGTGCAAGAATATGAGTTTTCTCGCTTGTTCCGCAGTGATAGATGAAAATAACACATTTTAAGAACGAAACACATTTATCAAAAACTGTGTACAGTAGAAGACCAGAAATCTGCACAGTTTGGTTGCAAGTGTTATGCAGATTTGAGGCTTTTTGCGGTCATGTCTATTCAATCTTTGTTTACATTTTTTTAATTCATATATTGGACAATTTAGATCGTTGAGCCTTAAAAATAAATAAATAACGCACTTGAAGTAAGGTTAAAAACTATTAAATTATCGTATGCGATTTCATGAAATGATATTATATAGTATTATATGTGTGTGCTTCACGATCTTGGTTACGACGTTGGCGAAATTGGCTGCAACTTGTCATAATCCTAATAGTGTGGGCCGCTATAACAAAAAAGTAACCAGTTTTTAGTAAAATTTCTGATATAAAGTAGTTTTCAAAAACTTGTGTAAAATTGCAGGCCGTTCTCGTGTTATGTCAGTCCTAGGAATAATATTTCTAACACTGAAGATTATCCATGCATACATGGAATTTAGAAAAGCTTCTCCAAAAGAAAGGTCCTGAAATGACCTTGTACTTCCTTTAACTTCAAAGTTTAATCGGGCCCTGATGTTGAGTACTGAAATCTAATAAATACAGTTATTTCGAATATTACAACAGAATTAAACAGTTAAACTTATTTAACTTAAACCCGCTGTTACTTCCCGATGTTATTTTTGTAGTATTAAGAAAGAAAATTATTTAAAATTTTCAAATCATGCATTTATGATTTTTTTCCGTCTTTAATAACTAAATAATGAAAAAAATAGGCTTTTGTTCTGAGCTCATAAATATGACAATAAAATAATGTAACTAAGAGACATTGCAAAATTAAATCTTTGTGATTACAAACGATAAACAATCGATACCGCCACCATTTTACCTACTATGACGTCATTAGAATATTGCCCATTGATTGTTGGAGAACTTACTTTGTGAATGATTACCTCAATGATTTAATATTTTTGACTTTTCACGATGAATGAATCACTTGTGTTTGTTTAGGTTTATGGAATGAGATATTAAGCTGTGAAACTAATTTCAATTGAAGATATCCAAGGATATATGTATTTTTAATCGAAATTAAAAACAGTGCTTTGATCTCGAAATAAAAAGTTTTAGTTTGTATAATTTGTTATTTCTGTTAATTATTTATTTAAGTACTTTTCCATTGTAGCGCATTTTTTAAAAAAGCTTGGCGCGATTCGGGCATCAGAAAGTGAGATATGTTGCGAAAATATATAAACAGCTATGAAAACAAATCTAATGAACTTTTATCTTTGTTTATATATGCACTTATATACATAAAAAAATCGGGTACAGATGTCATATTCGCCTCATATTGGCGCGATTTTTTTTCTGACGCCAATATCATATAGGCAACAGGTACTTAACTTGCGCCAAAGTGTCGTTATTTTGCTTGATGTGGTAACCCGGATTATGTTGTTTATGGTGTTGATGTTTTCGCCAAATTGGCAACCGAAAAAAATCGCGCCAATATGGGGCGAATATGACATCTGTACCAAAAATCGTTTCTAAATATATATAATTTTTTTATATACAAATTACGGCACAGATTTCAGATATGAACCGGGATACCTAACTGCTGCCAAAATGGTGTTATTTTGCCTGCTATGGAAACCCGGCTATTGTTTTTTATTTATTAATAAATTGTTTATTTACTTTTATTTTCTGTTTTTTAATTATATAAACTGCTTTGTTCTATAGTTATTATTCAAACTTTTATGTAGTTATAGGGCACAGATGTCATATTCGCCCCATATTGGCGCGATTTTTTTCTGACGCCAATGTCATATACGCAATGTATACTTAAGCAGCGCCAAAGTGTCGTTATTTTGCTTGATATGGTAACCCGGATGTTGTTGTTTATGCTGTTGATGTTTTCGCCAAATCGGCGTCAGAAAAAAATCGCGCCAATATGGGGCGAATATGACATCTGTGTCATTTATAGATATTTCCTTTTCAAAATGATAGCAAATAATTGAAAAATATATAAGTAACTGGTATTCGAAAGGGAGATTTCTGCCAAATTGGCGTCGTAGAAAAATCACACCAACCCCCATGCGTATATGACATCTGTGCAAAAATTACTTCTGTTTCTTTATAAAAATGGGTAAATAGCTTTTTTTATATTGAATTGTCGGCACAGATGTCATATACGCCCATATTGGCGCGATTTTTTTTGACGCCGATGTCATATACGCACCGGGTACTTAACTGGCGCCAAAGTGTCGTTATTTTGCTTGTAATGATAACCCGAATGTTGTTTATGCTGTTGATGTTTTCGCCAAATTGGCGCCGGAAAAAATCGCGCCAATATATGACATCTGTGCCAAATTGTATACATATGGAAAAAATTGCTTGTGAGTATGAAGCAGTAAATAGGTTGCCAGAAAATACGTTGGCAAACTTCTTTCTCGCCAAGAAACTTATCTCCGAAGTATTGTACATAAGCAATGATTGCTAGAAATGCATTTTTAATTATGATATGCGCTTTTATGTTTCACTACATTTATGCATACTATACTGTGTGTATAAATGCTACAGTTCATATGCAGGGCTACACAAAAGAATTCGTATGGGTTACTGAGCATGTGAGTAAATTGTTTAAAGGTGGTTTTTAAAAGAGTTATGCATTTTTACACTGAACTGCATTTAGTTTCCTAAGAAATGTTTGTAGAATATAGATAAAATGATATACATGGTCACGCAAAGAATTGGATACATAACCGTCTATGTATGATAATATCTGGAAATGTGATTTCAGTAGTTTTAAGAGTAGTTTAAATTAAATTTTAGCTAAAAAGTGGCATGTAATAACGGTATTATTGGCTATGGACGGTAACTGCTGAAATCAATTTTTAATTTTTTTAATGCGTTTTCTAAAATGTTTACTTAGTTATCTGGAACAGATGTCATATTCGCCCCATATTGGCGCGATTTTTTCTGTCGCCAATATCATATAGGCAACAGGTACTTAACTTGCGCCAAAGTGTCGTTATTTTTCTTGATGTGGTAACCCGGATTATGTTGTTTATGCTGTTGATGTTTTCGCCAAATTGGCAACCGAAAAAAATCGCGCCAATATGGGGCGAATATGACATCTGTACCAGTTATCTTAGCACTTCTTAGTTATCCCGTCGACCAAATTACTTTCGCCAAATTGTAAGATTAATTGCCAATAATGGTTGCCATTAATTAATTAATTAAATGCCAATAATGGCCAATAAAACCATTAATTCGACGTTTTATTTGTATTTTTATTAATGTTTTACTATTGATTTGGCGATTTATATAATTTGGCGAAATTGATCGACGGGATATGTAAGAAGTAACGTTATCTTATTTACCTTATTTCCCTAAATAACGAAGTTTTGTTAAAGCATTTAGAATGTGTTGGAAAGTGTTTCATATTCTATGCTTAATGCATGATTTTTCTTTCTTCTTTAGTCTTATTTTGCATTTATTTTATTCTTAATTTTTTAGTCTTTTACTGCTTTATAGAAACTTTGGCACAGTTGTCATATACGTTATCATATATTGGCGCGATTTTTTGCGACGCCAATTTGGCGAAAACATCAACAGCATAAGCAACAACATCCGGATTACCATATCAAGCAAAATTACGACACGTTGGCGCCAGTTAAGTACCCGTTGTGTATATGACATTGGCGTCAAAAAAAAAATCGCGCCAATATGGGCCGCGTATATGACATCTGTGCCGAAACTTTAATATTTATTGTTTAAACTCTTCGCTCCACTCCCCTTGCATATAGTACACACTATAACACGTATAGCGCAAAATAATAAACAGTTTGGTACTTTTCCACTGTAGGGGCTTCGGCATTTTTTAAAAAAAGCTTGGTGTAATTTGGGCATCAGAAAGTGAGATTTGGGTAGCTTTCCGTTATGCGGACACCATTGTCGCCAATTGCCAAAATGTTGGCGCAAAATCGCGAATTGAAGCATTTGAAAAATAAAAGAAAAACCATTGTCGATACTAAAGTGAGCATTTAAAAAATATAACATTTGAAATTTCCAGACATTTACGAACTATTTCATCAAATCACAAATATATGCTTAAAATAAGTGAACAAATAACTGCTATAAAATAAAGCAATAAAATAAAACTCATATTAAACTGCTGGCATAAAATTACAAATATCTTTTAGCATTTTGAAATAACTGGCGCATTAGCATACATTTTGGCATGGTGTCCGTATAACGGAAAAATATCGAGATTTGTTTTCAAATCATATAAACAGCTATGAAAACAAATTTGATGAGCGCTTTTGTTTGTTTCATATGTATATTATTGGTGTTTTTATGTACAAATTACATCTGTTTCTGTATAAAATTAGAGAAATGGCTTTTTTATTTTAAATAAATCTTATAAATATCGAAAAAAAATGCGTGTGTATGTAAAATGAAACAGTGAATAGGTTCCCGGAAAATATGTTACCAAATTTCCTTTTTCGCCAAGGCACCTATACTGGAAAAGTACCTAAAGCACATTAAAATCGCGCAGTTAGGAGTTCACACAGTACACCGTTGTCTATTGGCGGTTATTTTATTAGTAGCATCGGGAGGAAGATGTAAAGATGTACTTTAAATTCTCACCCATAGATTTCGAAAAAATATCTTAAAAGAGTGGAGTTTAAATTAAATTTCGGTGACCTCCATTATGAAAGATTAATGGTTTTAAATGGGAATTTCGCCAAATTAGCCAGCTATCGACAGGTTGGCTAACATTTGACGCTACTGTGGTAACCCTGCATTAATATTTTTCAACAATTACTCATTTCAATGAGGTGGTCCTACCGGAATAGTGAGGGACACACAGAGACTTGGATTTTATATAAATAGATAGCTAGGTTTGGTTAAGTAAATATATGTCATATTGAAGGAAATAAACTCTAAAATAGACGTTTATGTAACTTTAACCACTATAAAATAAGGAATTATTTATTATTTTGTCGGACGAGTAATTGAAGTACCGAAACTAGATCCACGTGTTGCATAAGATGAGGTCGTTATGTGTGTGTGCCAGCTCGAAGAAAAAGTTACAACTATATGTCAAAGTGGCTGCTGTCTCACTGTGATTCATGTCTCACTGTGTACTCCCCTACCATACAGTCGGGATTTACAGTCGGGCTTTACAGTCGGGCTTTAAAAGACGATTTTTATTGATTGCTGCTATCTCCCAACACAGCAGCTGATATAAGTTGTTCGTAGGAATCTCAACAGACGGCGATATTGCGTTAATTCTTCATGACAAAGTTTTATTTATCATTTAAGCATTTTCGCATCGTTTTTGCTGAAATGAACTTCGTAAATTTTGTAAAATTAAAAAGGCTGTAGACGTCCCAAAATAGATTTTTAACAAAGGCAAGTTCGAATACTTTACAATTTCATTTTAGAAAATTGACACTAATTATGAGAAGTACGTAACTTTCTGTTTATTGCAGATGTGAAAAAAGTAAGTTTTAGTCAAAAAAAAAAAAAAAAAAAAAAAAAAAAAAAAAAAAAAAATATATATATATATATATATATATATTTCACGTTCAAATTTTTTTTATTATTATAATTGTACATGCTTAAAATGATGTATTCTAACATCTGAGTAAATATTTTTCAAATCGGAGTTGTTGAGTCACAAAGGGTTAAGCGTTATTTAATGTTGAAATTGATGAAATTACTTCAGTTAAAAAGTTTAACCGCCTTTCGCAGGTACATACTCGAAGAAATTTTGGTGTGCAGTGGCTAATCTTTTTTTTTTTTTTTTTAATTTGTCTAATTTTTTAAGTTTTTTACTTTTTTTTTAAAACCAAATTTTCATTATCTGAATGGAGATTTATTTGTTATTTCAAAAAAGTCATTTTTTTAAATACCTACAGCTGCTAGATTTTAAAAAGGCGCAAATAATAATATTTTAATATTTTTATTAATAACACTGGTCTGCAAATTTGGGTTGTGTCATCTTTTTAAACTTTTGATAATAGATTCTTATGTATTTTGTAGTACTGAATCCGAAAATTACTTTAATTTTTAACCATCAAGTCAGGTATTTTTCGCAAATTGTAAATTTCAAAGTTACAAAGTCAAAAATTAACAAAAATCTGATACCATAAAATAGATATGATGGTTGTGTTTTAAAACTTTTGATAATTGGTTCTTATGTATTTTGTAGATGAATCCAAAAAATGACCTTCCTTTTTTTCCAGCACTTCAGGATTTTTCGCAAATCGCAAATTTTTAAAAAGTCGAAATATTGCGAAAACCTGATACTGTAACATAGTTGTGAAACACTTTTTTTCATAATAATTTATTCATATTTTGGCTTATACGATGCATTTTTACAGCTAAACGTGTAAAAAATTGTGCATTTAAAATCCTTACAATTTTATTTATTCCATGTGTGAAATCTTCTTTGTAGAGCTTATGCTCTGCCTCGCTCTTTTCCTTTTATATTCTCTGGGGTTCATCCGGGGCCGTCGCCGAAACAACTTCCTTCTCTTACGATGCCTCTTACGATGTTCCCTTCGATGCTTAATTATTCAATGTATAATTCAAACAGCCATAACAAAATATTACAAAACGGAAATTTCTAGCCCTGATGTTTCTGATGCCCACATACAACTATCCGAGTTGGTTCGTTTGCTAACTCAGATCTCTTGCGTAACTCATCTTATTCTTGAAGCAGGCCCGTAGAGAAGAGTTGTTTCGCGACGCCCCGGTTCATCTCGGTATCGTCCTTCTTTTTGGAGGTTGATAAGGCTGGAAATTTGTCGCAAATGTATTTAAAACTGCCTTCTTTTGCTAAGACTTTTACAAATTGCTTTGAGAGACTTTCGCTATTTTTTTAGCCCCCGGTATGCTATTTCTTTCTCCCAGCTTATTTTATGTCGTCTCCAAAAAATAACGTTACGTTGTATAAGCTAGCCGTATAAACAAAGCAAAGTATCATTGTACGATTAAATGCTCTATAGCAATTTTTTTAAACTTCTAAGCATCGCACATTTCCAATTTTTATACCGTCGTATTGGAAAAAAAAATACTTTTAAATGCAATTTGTTTGAAAACTGGATCTCAACTTATTTTTGAGACATCAATTGTTTTGCAGTTTTTAGAGCCATTTGTTTAATTTTGGCAACTCAAGTACTCCATTTCTGTAAAAAGTAAAGAAAAAATAGTTGGGAAATACCAATTATATTTTTGCTTCCATTTTCCAATAAAAACTGAACAACAACAACAACAACAACAAAAAAGAAATAAAATAAAATAAAATACGTGCTATTTTGAAAAAATATAAATGAATGATTTCTGATAAAACAGGGAGCTATTAGAAACTAAATTTAATTTTAAGTATTTATATTAATGTTACAAACAAATGAAGGCATATGAATCATTAGATAGCCTTTTAAGTAGCTTTCATTACGAAAAGCTACCTATTGCAGCCGTTCGGAGGAAAGCGATTTCAAAAAAATTTGGTATATTTTCATCGATTATGACCCCTAGACCCCGAAACCACCCTCCGTTCAAAAGTTGATATATATATATATATATATATATATCTGATCTTTGTCATACTGTAACTCTCGTATTTATGAACCGATTTGGATGACACTCGGTGTGTACATAGTACATACCAATGTCTCGACCGAGTTCGTTGGCCAGCTTCATCCGCCATCTTGTTTCAAAATGGCGGCTATTTAAAAATTTAAAAAAAAATTAAAATTTGAAATGTGGTACCAAAAAATTGAAAATTGAAAAATATTTTTTTCTTATGTGTTTGACCTTGAAACAAAGATTCCGTAGCAGTTTTTGTTTCGTCTATATCTTAAAAAATGGCTGAGTTATAACACTTTGAATTTCTAGCGTGGCAAACTTTTTGAAACATCCTGATTTTTGTCACGCGATAACAGGCGTATTCATGAACCGATTTGGATAAAACTCGGTGCGTACATAGTACATGCCAATGTCTCGACCGAGTTCATTGGCCAGCTTCATCCGCCATCTTGTTTCAAAATGGCGGCCATTTAAAAAATAATTTGAAATGTGGTACCAAAAAATTGAAAATTGAAAAATATTTTTTTCTTATGTGTTTGACCTTGATACAAAGATTCTGGAGCAGTTTTTGTTTCGTCTATATCTTAAAAAATGGTTGAAATATAGCACTTTGAATTTCTAGCGTGGCTGACATTTTGAAACGTCCTAATATTTGTCACGCTATAACAGGCGTATTCATGAACCGATATGGATGTACCTTAGTGTGTACAATGTACATACCAATGTCTCGACCGAGTTTGTTGGCCAGCTTCATTCGCCATCTTGTTTCAAAATGGCGGCCATTTCAAAAAATTAAAAAATTTTAAAATTTAAAATGAGGTATCAGAAAATTGGAAAATGAAAAAGATTTTTTTTTTATGTGTTTGACCTTCATACAAAGATTCCGGAACAGTTTTTGTTTCGTCTATATCTAAAAAAATGGTTGCGTTATAGTATTTTGAATTTCTATTGTGGCTGACATTTTGAAGTGACCAGATTTTTGTCACGCGATAACAGGCGTATTTATGAACCGATTTGGATGTAACTTGGTGTGAACGTAGTACATACCAATGTCTCGACCGAGTTCGTAGGCAAGCTTCATTCGCCATCTTGTTTCAAAAGGGAACATATAAAAAAGATTTTTAATTTAAAATTTAAAGTGAGATATCAAAAATTTGGGGAATGAAAAAGTTTTTTTTATGTGTTTGACCTTGATACAAAGATTCCGGGGCAGTTTTTGTTTCGTCTATATCTTAAAAAATGGTTGAATTATAGCACTTTGAATTTCCAGCATGGCTGACATTTTGAAACGATCTGATATTTGTCACGCGATAACACACGTATTTATTAACCTATTTGGTTGTAAGAAGGAATGTGGATAATATATAGCAATGTCTTGACCAAGTTCACTGGCTAGTTTCATCCGCCATCTTGTTTCAAAATGGCGGCCATTAAATTAAAAAAAAAATTATATTTAAAATGAGATGCAAAAAAATTAGAAATTGAAAAAGGTTTCTTTCTTAAGTATTTAACCTTGATATAAGGATTCCGGAGCATTTTCTGTTTTGTCTTTATCTTAAAAAATGGCTCAGATATAGCAGTTTGAATTTGTTTATGTGGGTGACATTTTGAAAAATCCGATTTTTTGCCTGCGACAGCACTCGTATATATCAACGATTCCTATGTGAGTGAGCATGTGCACAGGAATTACTAAGGTCTCGACCAAGTTCACTGGCTAGCCTCATCCACCACGTTGTCTTAAAAGGGCAGGCACTTCAAGATATCGCCGAATTTGGAAACCAAATATAAGTTACTTTAAATAAAATCAGCTTGAATAAAGCTGACTAATTTCGCGAAATTCTCATTCATAATGATTTAGTATTGACAAAAATTAGTATTGGATCTTCTATAATCGGTTTCCACTAAATTGAGTTTCGTGTGTTTGAATAATATAAGCTAGCTTTTTAAAAATAAGGAATATGAAAGCTACCTCTTCCTCCCGGCACTGGCCGGAAGGACTTTTTCTTCTTCTTTTTTTTTTTTTTTTTTTTTTTTTTGTCGAATTTATTGAATGACTATATCTCTTTTTTTGGATTTGTGTATTATTAAGCGATCGTGACGTCATATGCATACTTTACTGTAGATGTTGTTTAAGAGTGGATTGTAAATGAGGAATTCTTCAGCGGATGCGGATGACGTCATTTTATATAAAACTAGCAAGAGCCATGCTTTGTTTGGATTCGCGAAGCATTATTTAATAAGATAACTATTGGAAAGTAGCAATATTTTTTTAATATTATTATTGCATGAAAAAACGTTATTTTATGTTTTGGCGCATTTTAATTTTAGAAATGTAAATTCAGTCAAATAACTAAAAATTTCCACGGAATTTTTTATTTATGATATAAGACTGGTATAAATAAAAATATTTTCTAAGCAAAATTTTACAAAATATTTATATAACGAATTTAACAATTAATTTTATTTGTTTACAATTCTATTGTTGCCACTTAAAAAAAATCATAATATAATTCTTTTAAAATGCGCAAGTATCGTCTGCGTAAATGATTTCACATAATAAGAATAAATTGTCTATTTGAATTCTCAACACTGAAAAATACTTTTATAATTGAATGTAAATAATTGAATTTTCACAAAGTTTAATTCATTGGAAATATGCTATAATTTTCATAAAAAAAGGTATTTTAAAAATTTCAGAATAGAAATCGTAACTCCTTGATTTATTTTTTCTTCTGAAAATATACGTGTTTCATTTTTTATTTGCAAAAATGCGCCCGTAATGGAAAAACATGTAAAATAAATTAATTAAAATTATAAATTTTTTAAAGTTATTCTGTAAAAAAAATAATAATCTACAAATCTACAGATCATAATTTATTTTTATGTTTAATTTCAATTCAAAATACTGAATAGTTTTTTTTTTGTAAAGTATACGAGAAAATGTAATTTGTGTAGCCTGTAGAGGATTCGCTTTGCTCATCCTAATAAAACCGGGTGTTTTAAGTCTTAAAACTGAACTACAGTAGAGTTCCGATTATCCGTTCCGCTTTAACCGATTTATTTTCTTCTGATGGATTGATGGCTTCTATTATTATGAAACAGCCATTATAAATGAAGTGTTAGGTGAAGATGAAAGAGCAGCCGTAAAAAGTTAGAATTCTGATTTTCTGGTCAGAATGGGAAAAAAAATGGCCATAATTTTTTGAAAAAAAAAAAAAATATGGGAATTTTTTTCTCCCATTCTGACCAGAAAATCAGAGTTCTAACTTTTTACGACTGCTCTTTCATCTTCACCTAACACTTTATTTACATGATTGTTTCATAATAATAGAAGCCATCAGTCCATCAGAAGAAAATTATCCATTCCAAAGGTATAAGTTCGGGACTCTACTGTATCTATTTATATATATATTTCATATATAATTAATGAAAAAAAAAGAATTAATAGTAATTTAGAATTAATAGTAAAATTAGTAACAGTAAACCACTAAAGATTTTTAAGGATAATGTCAATAATTTTATAAAGAACTATAGTTATAAATTTAGTATGCCTCTGGAGGCATTTTTTGAATGGAGAACTCAAATTTTGGGGCATTTCAATAATTTTTTGAAAGATTATTTAAATTCAGATAAGTATGAATATCAAATTTTTAATGATGAAGATGAAGAATTTATTAAAAATTTACATAATAGTTTTGTTATAGTCCCTGTGGACAAAGCCGCCAACAATTATGCTATAATATGTAAGAAATTTTGCATTGAAAAAATAGTAATGTAGATTTTTATGCAAGGGTTAATATTGATAAAAATCCTGTTGTTAAAAAATTTTTTGCATATAAAAAGAAAGTTAAAAATATGTTTTCTGACAATTTTGATGTTTCTAATCATCACTGTTTGCCATTTATCTTTTTAACACCTAAATTTCATAAAGATCCAATTAAATTTAGGTTTATTTGCAGTACTTCAAAAAGTGTTAATAGAAATTTTAATATTGGTTTACAGAATCTATTGAAAAATATATATGTTTTTTAAAGTATAAATTTAAAAAGTATAGTCATTTCTGGTCGATTGATAATAGTATCGAAATTTTGGACAAACTGCTTTTGATTCCTCTGAAAATGCAGGTATTCGACTTCGAAAATCTGTTCACCAATATACCTATTGATTGTCTTTATGATGTTTTAGTGAATATTTTTGATTTATTTTGTTTAAATGAAGAATTAAATATTAATAGAGATTTATTTTTAAGTTTATGCCATTTCTGTTTTTATAATAAATTATGTAACTTTCAACAATAATACATTTAATAAGATTTGTGGAATTGGAATGGGGACTAATTATTCTAGTACAACAGCTAATTTATATTTGTTTTATTATGAATTTAAGTATACAATGAAATATAATAAATCTTTAAAACTCTTTAGATATATTGATGATATTTTGGTTTTTAATTTTGATTTTACTAACGAATATGGCAATGTATATCCAAATTGTTTAAAGTTGAATAGGGCAAACTGTGATGATTATAATGCAGAATTTTTGGATATTTCCTTTGAAATTATTGATAATAAATTAATTTTAGATTTGTATGATAAAAGAAATAGTTTCCAATTTTTTACAAGAAGTATGCCATTGGTTTTCTAATTTACATAAAAAATTTACATAAATATTATAATTAATCAAATAATTCGTTTCAATAAAATTTGTGGCAAAGATAGTAATTTTTATAAACATATTTTTAAGTTATAGGCTAATCTTTTTTACAATAATAATTATCCTATAAAGTTTTTGAAATATTATTTAAAGATAGTTTTAAAAAGTGAGTGGCAACATTGTGGATTGGCGGTTTGAGCAACATGTGATGGCATCCTTCCAGAAGATTCTAAATGAAAACTGCAATCTAAAGTTTTGTTTAAAGAACGAATGTAGGTTGATGTATCGAATCGAAGGAGGAATGCAGACTCGGAATTTCTAGTTTTTGAAGTTGGATACGGAAGAAAAATTAATTGTTCATTGTTAACAGGTGAGGAACATTATACAGGTATTGCTATTTTTCATGTTTTTGAAAAGTTTTTCATCTTGCAGGTATGGGAGGGTGCACGTTCATCTGCATTCATACATGTTAATTTGTTTATATTTAAATTGTTAATTTTTAAGTACTTTTCTAAAAGTTTATTTTATTAAAGATTTTTAAATTATGCTTTATCTACATTACTTATTTATTTATTTTATTTTAGCTTTTTTGAATTTAGTTACTGAATTGACAATAGTTTTTCTGTATTGGGTGCAGGTTGGACGTGTGTTCAGAAACCTGCAGATTTTTAACAGTGGGGGTGGAGTTAAGTTAAGTCTGTCCTCCCACTGAAGAAGAACAGACTGTTTTTTGCCTGTGTTTTTGTTTTTTACCTGTCTTTTACTTGTTTTTTAAAAGTTTTTTATAGTTAAATATTGCAGATATACACCTTCTTTTCTGAGTTATGGTGTTTTTGCATTTTAAAGTAATAAAATATATATATATATATATGAGAAATTATATATGAGAAATATATATGAGAAATATTAGAAATGAATATAGGAAACCAGTATGTAAAATAAGAAACTATGATTGACTCACAGAATCGTCAGATGAGCTTGTGAGTTCATTCATAAAAGATGCGTTATTTCATCCAATTTTGTCGGCATTAAGCCTAAAATGACAAAATTTAGCTCCTTATAACGCAAACATTACAGAAAAAAGATAATAAAAATCTAAGAGATCTAAAGAAAGATACACCTCATACAGGATATTAAAAATTATTAGAGCACAATACCTGGATACATTCTAGGAGTCAAAACTACAGCATATCAGGATGAAAAACATAGTTAAGACTATTTTAACATGTGAACTACAGTTAAGAATCTGACAAACCCATAACTGTGCTGCCATCTGGTGTGAGAAAGGAAAATGTAAATTGGAACTGGATTATTAACATTAATGTTTAGTGTTGCCATCTTTAGCCCCCCAAAAATAAAAAATAAAAGGAATGAAATTGATTGAGGAAATTAAGAAAAGACTTAAATTAACTTTTAGTTAAAGTAGAATTAAAAAATAGAAGTAAACTTAATAAGTACTGAGTGAATACAAAATAAAATAAGAATAAGAATAAATTAATACAAAAAAGAAAGAAAGAAAGAATTATATAAAAATAAATAAAAGGGCAATTGATTAAATTAACTATTTTGAAGCAAAGTATTGTTATATAAAAAATGAGAATATAAATAACATTTAAAAAGATGAGGAATATTTGAGATAGTAAAATATAGCCTTGTATTATGTAACTAAGTGTGAAAATTTATATATATATATATATATATATATATATATATTTCATCGGCGGCGACACTAAATTCTGTAAAAGCAGAATTTCTGTTCTCTAGTTACATTTTTTCTTTTTAACTTTGAAATGTATGATTTGCAAAAAATCCTGACGTGATGGTTAAAAATGAAAGTCATTTTCAGAATCAGCGCCAAAAAATACATAAAAATCAATTATCAAAAGTTATGAAACGGCAAACATCGCATGTCTGGGTAATTAAAAAAATATATATTTCGAACATAGCAACTTTCGTGAAATTTAAATGCTAATCTTGATTTTATATATGTAAAGGAAGGCTCAACTACTGACACAAAACTTGAAACATGAAATGACGAAAAGAAAATGCACTATTTTGTTAAGAGGAAATCATCATTCCAAAATAACTTCATTTACCCGAAGTACACGCTACAATACAATTGTTTTCCGCGGGTGAAATGTTTCAATGAACTCTTTAAAGGACATTTGATTAAATAAGAAGTTTTACGCAGATTTATTCAGCATTAAACAAGATTCCACGTCATTCTGTCGTAAAAATAAGATAGTATGTGCCTCAAATTATGTATGTCACTTCCTTTTCAGTTAATAATGTAACTTGTTTTACTTTAGCTACACAAAATTTCATAATAAAATGCAATTTAAATTACAGATTATGTAACGGAAAATAAATAAGGAATTCAGTTTGAATTTCTTATTTTGCTTTCACCGATGATTCATGTAGCTTCCAAAAATGAAAAAAAGAAAAATGTCGTAATATTAAGAAAAAGATAATGTTTTACAATTTATTTTTTATTTTTTTAACGCTTTAAAGAAAGAGTTTCGATTTTTATCAATTTTTAACAATGGTATTTATAGTGTTTAGGTGCGTTTGTAATTATATAAATACGTAGCACCTGCAGTCGTCGTCTTTTTACACCGTCTGTCCGCAAATAACAGCGCAAACACTACCCAACCGAATGTTTTGAAATTTAATACATATAATCGTTGCAGAATTTTGTCGAGTCATTTCGAATTTTATGAAAATCGAATCAAAACTTAAAATGATATTAATAAAAGTTTTCTTCATTCTATTAAATCATATCATTACGTAATTAATTCAATGATATCCCAGATATATAATGATTCTAGGTTGCCGTGGTGATTACTTCCTATTTAAGATGGAGTATTTTTTATTTCCGTATTACTGAATTTAATATGTATAATCGTTGCAGAATTTTGTCGAGTCATTTCAAATTTTATGAAAATCGAATTAAAACTTAAATAGATATTAATGAAAGTTTTCTTCATTCTATCAAATCCTTGTCATACGTCATTAATTCAATGATATCCAATGATAGGTAATGATTCTAGGTTGTCATGGTGATGACGTCCTATTTAAGATTGGGTCCTATTATTTCCGTATTATTGAATTTAATATAGAGAATCGTAATAAATTTTGTATTCAAGCATTTTTCCATAAGAGTGCAATAGCAATTGCATCAAGATCTGAATATTTATAAAGCTAGTTATAGTACGAACAAACTTACTGCTTTCTTGAATTCCAGACAGTCGTAGAGGGAAAAAGATACCCTTCTCAACCTTTTTCGCCGCAATCCAGCATAGAAAAATGACACAGGAATCAACCAATTGTTAGTAATACCTACCATTGAAAGCTATGCATGGATTAGGGCTTTTGGGCCGTGTACATATTAAAATTGCACGTAATTTCTCTTTTTTCGAATAGTAATACCTACTTTTGACACCATATCAATAGTCTAGGAAAGTATATAGTTAATGCATTTTCTATTTTTATTTTATTTTCATATAATTAGAAGCGAAAAATTGAAGATGCCCAATGTTAAAACTACCACACAAGCTTTAATTTATGAGGTTTACGAGGAAGGCATAAACAAACTGGTTTCAAGATACGACAAATTTCTCAACATTGAAAACATGACTACATTGAAAAATGAATAAATGTATTACTTTCATTTAAATAAAATCATTATTTACTTTCCTTCATTTTTCTTTTAATTATACGTAAACGGGTATTACTTCATGGACTAGCCTCGTATTCTACACATTCTATAGTGACAACCGCTTATATTTTGTAGAAAGTTACAAAATATCAACTTTATGAACGAGAATCTTTTAATCTTTTTACAGTAAAACCTCTATTTAACGAAGTCGCAAAATCCTGGAAAAAAGTTTGTTATATGGAAAATTCGTTAAATAGAGATTCACCTTTTAAAATACTTTAAACTACATAAAACAGATTTTACATTAATAAACACTAAATATTTTTACTAAAAGTAACTAATTACATTTTATAAAATAAATTATAGCGATTTGTTTTATTTATTTTACCTACCAATATCCATCCTCAATTCATTTTTTCCATGTGTTTAAATCTTTGAAATCTGCAAGGAAAACAAAACATTGTCCGGGAATACACTTTATTTTCTGTTTAAAGTAAATAGTTATACCATTAAAATTAACGAATTTTAATGACATTATAGTATTTATTATACTATAATAAACAATTTTTACCATACATTAACATATCCGTCCTTAAATTTAATTTCTGAAAACTCTGTTAATTTTGCCTGAGTTTTTTATTTAAAAAGGTGCTTTCTCTCATAATACGTCTCGCATCTTTGCAATGCACCAAAAACCCCTTCATGCGTATTTTCTTCTGACTATAATCCGCGTAGGATTGTTTCAAATGATTTTAGCATTTCATCATACGAAGTTTTGTTAATTCCTGCATAATGATAAATTTCCATCATTATCATATTCGTCTTCATCGCAATTCATTGTTGTATTGTTTTTATTTTTCACACTGTCGAAATATCCAATTCGGATAGTGTTTCCGAGGTCTCAATTTCAGAATTAAGTGAAATACAATCATCAATCAGCACATCATGGTTAATTCTTCTTTTCTTTCTCATCTGTATCCACATTTTTTAAGTTACTCTAAGGGATTATCTATCATCTTTGTCCTACGTACTTACCGAATTCTCACTAATGACAAAAAAAAACGCCTTGTAAAACCAGTTCAAGGCCATTGAACATCCTAAAATGTGTTTAAAGAAGAATAAGTTTGAAATGTCCAGAAATATTTTGAGAAATGGGGAGGGAGAAAAAATTAGATTACTAGAAAAAATTCGTTAAATAGAGAACGCACCTCGCTATTTGGAGGTTATTTTACGAAGAAATTCGCAAAATGTTCTTGGTTCCAAGGGAAAGTTCGCAAAATAGAGAAATTTGCAAAATAGAGGTTCGTTAAATAGAGGTCCGACTGTATTTAGTTAATTATATTTTTATATTATTAATCCTACAATTAAAAAATGGCTATGCTTCAAAAACCGAGGCAGTAAATAAGAAGATAGGATCAAAAATAATATTGATTTATATCATGACGATTCTGAAGATATTACTATTATAATACTGTGTAATCTTGTGTAATTTTATGTGATAAAAACATTAAGTTGCCTCACTACAATTGAATATTCATTTTCCGCCGAATATCCCAATTTTTTTTATTTCTTTATTTAAAAAAACAAACACACCTAGCTCTTCAAAGCAGTCTCTGTTTCTTTTTACGATCGCGGGAAGTGTACTTAGGTCTGCTTTTGTTTGAGCTTTCAGACCGAAAGGGGCTATGCATATATAACGTTATCAACATTTTGCTAATTTTGAACCCCTCCCCCCCCTTACGATATCATATTTTATCATTCATCGAACCCCCCCCCCCCCACACACACACACACATCCGATGATATCGTTATCAATGTCTAAAAATTATTTTATTTTTAGATTTTATTTCTTCTTTTTACCCTCCTACCAAGAAGGGTTATGTATTTCACGCGTATCTGGGTTTGTGGATTTCTTTATACCCTCGAAACATCCCAACGGCTGGATGGATTTTAATGAATGTGGTCTCTATCGATTTGTCTTAACCGTACCGGTGGTTATAGGCTAGGTTTGGTTTTTATACATTCAAAATGGCGGTAGAGACGAAAATTTTTTTTTACTCACGATATTGAGTGGCATGTCATTGGATAGGTCTTTCAAAATGAACACGATGTTTCATTGACTATTTTACAGCCAGAAACTCCGTTTAAATATTACACAACCTGAAAGTTGTGTAGGTAGGATCTCTAGTTTTACTGCAACTCTAACCTTCATAGACATCTATAGGCCTCATCAAAACAGTGTTTATTGGTAGGAACTAACAATTAAATACAACTTAAAAGTCATCAATACAAGTAAATAATAATAAGAAAAAGGTAAGTAATAGTTTCGCATTGATGAGAAATAATTAATTAGTTCGCTTTTTACGCAGTCGGGTTTTTTGATTTTTTAAATTTAATATATACTTGTTTATACTCTTGCAGTTATATACACATATAATTATACCTTTATTAGTTGCATACTTTACGGATTCAAGAAGCCAATAAAATATGACTACATTAAATAAATTTATATCAAATAACATCTAAAAGAGTTAGTTACTATTTAAAAGTATTTAATAACAGCTTATTCTTACATAATGCATTCAAAAATGATATTGTCTTCTTGCACTTGTCCCCAGCCCGGGGAGGTTGAAAGCGGAACTTATCAAAAAAAACAAAAAAAAAAAAACAGTGGACAACATTCTTTGTATTTCTTTACTGGTGAATGCAAGTATCACTTCCAACATATTATGCTCCTGATTTCTCTAACACGATTTATATGCGCATAAAACAAAAGAACAGGAATGCCAAACGTTGGGGGGTATTCCAAATTTTGGAATGAAAGGATTTTATATTACATTTAATGGCTTTAATAATAGCTTTGTATTCTCATAAAAACATATAAAAATAGTAATAATAAAAAAGGTAACTGAGTGTTTGGATGTAAAGAAAAAGTTACTGAAAAAGAAATGATTTCGTTGGATCAAAAATGATAACGTTATCAAAAAGCAAACCTCCCCCTCCCCCCAGAGATATCCTTACGATATCAAGTGCCAGATCCCCCCCCCCCCACACACACACACATACGTCACCCCTAAAGCGACAACGTGTTATATTCACAGCCCCAAAGTGCGCATTTAAATAACCGAAAACTGTTTGAAGAAAGAAACGTTATCAAAAAGCAAACCTCCCACCCCCTCCCCCCAGAGATATCCTTACGATATCAAGTGCCAGACCCCCCTCCCCCCCACCAAATGCGACAACGTTATATATGCACAGCCCCAAAGTGCGCATTTAAGTAACCGAAAATTGTTTGAAGAAAGAAAAAAACTTCTATAATTGACCTTAAGGAAAGGTATAACATACATATACGGAAAGCTTTAAAAACTTGAGCTGAGTATTTCTAATTAGATTTTCAGAAATAAAAGCTTTAAACGGTCTTTCTGAAAAATATGAGTTATTGTTAGAGTAATAATCAGCTATGAAAAACGCTCTATTTGCAAAAATTGTGGTTATATTTATGTAAAACCGATCGTCTACTGTTTATGTGATGTTGCAGGTGTAATAAACAATTGGTTTTGTAATCTGATAATTTCCTGAAAATGTTCGGCTATTTTTATAAATTTAACGCGTAGAAAATATGTGAGAAATCATCAAAGTGATAATTTGCATAAGTATGTCTCTGGAAGTTTTTATTTTATTGCTTAGAGAGTAAGTTCATTAAATTTTCAGTACCTCAAATAGTATATTTATTCAAAAATATAAATAAATTATCATTGTTTTTGACATGAGGACATTTTTGGTAAATATGGGGATGTGGAACATTAGAATACAAATTCTAAAAATAAAATACGAATTGCATCAAATTAATATATTTAACAAGTGAAATTCTGTTTTTATATACTAATTTATCTGAAACAATAAGCATTTAACCCATTTTTGCACTGTTAAAAAAAAAAAAAGAAAAATTGTCAAACGTAGTGGGTCATTTTAATATTTTTACAATATAAAAAGCATTTTAACCATTTTGGACAAAATTTAATACCATTTAGGGTAATTATTTTGCCAACTAGCAGTCATTTATTCTCAACAAAATTTTATCCTACCAGACTCATGAAATCTTACAACCAGAGTTGGGCAAATTTGTAATTATAATTATTTGCCATGTAATTACTATTTAATTGCATGTAATTAATTATAAATACAATTACAAGCTGTAAAAAATTCTTGCAGCTCTATAGTCGCTCGGAACCTCTTCCCATCCCATTATTTGAAGAAATTTCTGCGCTGGAATGTGTGTATTTATTATCAATTACATGTAATTAAATTGGAATTAGATTGCAGATAATTGCAATTACAAATTTGCCCAACCCTGCTTACAACCATGCACCGTTTGAGAACCATTGCACAAACTAATGCATAGAATAATGAAGCATCGATGTGTCAACTACTTTTCTGTTACATCAGCCATTACAGAAAATTTCATTTTAACCTTATTCTGAGTGTACAGCACATAGATTTTCTTTTTAAATGAAGATTGAAAAATTTTGAAAATACTCATCCGAAAGAAAATTTGACAATTCATTTTATAATGAAAATACCTTTATTAAAAAGATTTTTTTTAATACTAGGGGGCTCTGCCCCCTACGAGCTACGCTAGTTAACCCCCGTTTAGGCACCGCAGACTCTAACAACACGCTAATTTTATCGGCTTTAAAAAGATTTCGGAAGATTGAATTATAATTTGAATCTGACAATTATAATCTAACGTAATTTTCACCAAACTTTTATTTCTCTTTTTAATATTCACGTAAAAATACTTTTGTTAGAAATGAAATATTATGATCATCTTAAAATATCAAATAAATGTCTCGCGCAATTTTTAAATTTAAACTGTTTTGCAATATTATTTTTTGTTCCTTTAATGTAATAAGTGTAATGTGACGTAAATGTGATGTAAATTCTCCTATTTAAGACTTCTAACGCATGTTAATGAATTTATTATTTTACAACATTCTTTCTCTTTTAAAATTCACGTGTAAATATAGTTTTTATGACGTAATTTTCAATGAGTTCCTGCTTTTTATATTTTATGTTTATAATAGTCACATGTGAAATAATTTTTTAATTTGAAGCAAACACTATTGTTTGCGCTGTTTATACAGTTGGCAACAGTTTAAATTAATACACTTTTCTAAAATATGTAAAAAATATCTCTCGAAATGCTGAATATTTGAATTTAAAATAGAAATAAAACCTCAAAAAATGAGTCAAATTAAAAAACTAAATGCAGTCTGCACACCGGGAAATTCTGACGCTTAAAATGACCTAAAAATGATTAAATTCCTATGTACAGTTTTTGCTCCTATAAAACTTTTTGAATGGAACGATTTTGTCCAACTTTGGCATTAAATATCTCTTAAAATAATTCTTCGATTTGAAAACTGTCTGCATCAGCGTGTTTATCAAATATTTCTCTATAGTACTACCGATTTTCATATTTTTGTATGCAACAGTTTTTTTAATATTAACGAAGAAAGGCCATGCTTAAGCATTCAAATTGGATGCCGATCTGCCGGGAATATCTACGCAGATTTTCATTGGTCCATTTCCAAATCAAAACTTTTTTATATATATAGAAGGATAACATAACATTAACAGTTATGTTTAGTGTTTAAAATAATAAATGACAGCACTACAACAAAGATAAAGAATTCTGGGCGCAATTATGTAGACTACAGAAGTCTTTCTCAATAGTGTGTGCTTTGGCTAAGAATGTCGTAAGTGTTTTTGTGTAATGATGTGGATGGCGGGTTTATAAATGTTTGTCCTCTTAACTATCAGATAGTATATTAACTAAGTTCAACTGAATGATAGACATATTTTTATAAAAGTAGAAAGAAATATTGTCAAATTAAAATACATACAGTAAAATTTCAATTATCCGAATTCTAATCTTGCGGACCGCCAAATATTCAGATCTATTTCAGGAAATTAAAAAAATTATTTAAGAAGAAAAGAAAAACATTGAATTCTGAAATTATGTATCCATTCGTAAAAACCTAATTTACTTGAAATTTCTATTTAAACCAAAGTTAAAAATTCTATTTATTTGAAAATTTTGAAGTCTATATTTGGATAATTTTTAGTTGGTATTTTCGGTCTACAGCAAAACAATAAGACTTGTTGCACATGTTCATTACCACATCCAAATGCAGGTGAGGACAGAATTTTTTTAATTATTGTTTGCAGTAAAAATGATCGTATTAAAAGATAGGCCTAATCTAAGTTGAAAATATAAGGCCTACTTGAAAATAAAAATAAAAGCAGTACTTAAAAAGTAAAATAAAGCAATTTTAAAGGAATTTTTATTATCTGAAAGAATCCACGACTGTATCAATTATCCAAATTTCTGCATATGCGAAATACGTTCTGAACATATTAAATTCGTTACTTGAAGTTTCCAAGAATATACAAGTTGCGAAGTCATTAATAATAAAATACGCCAACGAATGTCAGTTTCATCGCCTGGCATTAGCTTACAAACAAGATCGACACAACGATTTTAAGAATCTCAGCGATACTCAGGGTTTTAAAGTAAAAGAATTAATGATTAAAAGGAATGATTGATGAACTAAAAAAATCTTTTAGCATAAGAGGTGCTATTGTAAATTGCGCCAATATTATTTTATGTTTATATATCTAAAACTTTTCACACTAACTTTTTTAACTCTAATTTAATTTATAGAAACTTTGAGTTTTAAAAAATGTATTGGACATGCATTTGTACTCTTTGTTCTTAATAAATTCTCTTTAGAAAAATCGCGTCAAAGAAAAACGCAAGCCTTTTGTAAAAATATTCTTTTTTCAGTAAAAAAGTTTGCATAACGTCTAATTTATTTATGTTTGTGCGACGGTAACATTGAATAGCGGGAAAGAAAGGAATGCGGAAGAGATTTATTATTGTTGCATTTTTATCATTTAAAAATGTATTTTTTATTTCTTTGGAACGTGTAATAGGTAACAATTAAGGTGGACAGAAAAAAAAATTCCAAATCAATTTTTTCATCACTATTTTGTGGGAAAGTTGAGGATTTTAGAAGCAAAAAAAAAAAGATAAAAAAGCTAAGAAATTTAATACTATTGTTCTATCGTTACATAGGTCTTAAAGTTGATGAAAATGAGCAAATATCCACTATTCTGCGATACTTTTTCTGATTATTAAACTTTACAATATCGGTCTGCTAATAGCTAGTTGCTAAGTGCTGAAATAATTGAGAACATTAGGCAAAAATCGTCAAAATCAGACAATTGCTTCCGATCATGCATCAGTAGCGAATTCATGCAAACTATTGACAATGAAATTATCGCACTCCTATGTTTTGTGCCTTATTTCCTTTCTTCCTTGTATTAATTTGATTTATATAAATTTCTATTAATATTATTTACACAAATTTGTAAATCTTATATACATAAATTAGCATAGAAATTGGTTTTTAGTATACTTTTAGTAGGTTATAAATTAAAAACAAATCTTAACTGCTGTGTAATAACTCGATTACTGAAACCTCTTCTTGGCAATAGTCTAGTTAAGTTCAGAAATCTTTTGGTAAACTTTTGTTGAAATAAAGTAAGTTTTATTCAATACTGGAAAAACATTGGTGAAATACCAGCAATGGAAATAAAATATACATATACCCCTAACACAACAGAATGCTTATAAGTACATGTGTATCTATGACAAATAGTTATCAAAATTTGAAAAACAGGAATTTACTAAACTGAAAAGAAAAGTATAATGAAATGACAGATTACTAAAATTGTTCATTAAAAATTATTAGGCAACTACTAAATATCGTGCAAAAATCATTGAATTTTCTTTTAAAATAAAGAGTTAGGTGGTTGAAAATACCTATTCAAAAAAAAATTTGATAATACACTTTATATTGTAAATTCCTTCATTGTAACGTGTATTAACCAAGTTAAACCAATTGCTAGAAAGAATGTTATAAGATTTGTAAACAATGTTACCAAGCTGAATAATATATTATATGTGTTAAGAATTCGTTAATGAGAAAATACGCCATCTCAGTTTCGTCTTCTGGCATAAATTCCAATAAACAAGATAGACACAGCAATTTTAAGAATCTCAGGAGTATCCAGGCTTTTAAGATAAAGCAATTAACGATAAAAATGAATTATTGATGGATTAAAAATATCTTATAGAATGAGGGATATTATTTCGAATTGCGCCATTATTATTATTATTATTATTATTATTATTATTATTATCGTTATTATTATTATTACTATTATTTTATAGAATTTAAATTCCAAATCGTCTCACATTTTTTTTTGTAAAAAAATTTGAGTTCTTCTTAAAATAGAATGAACATGCAGTTTTCCTCTTTAATCTTAATATGTTACCAAGAAAAAAAAAAAAAAGTCGCACTATACTACTTTAATCGATTTTCATTAAATTTAGAAGTACAGTCGTGGAAAAAAAAAAGTAAACACCCCTTTCTAACTCTGCAAAAAATTATCCTAGAAGAAAGTTACTGGTACCACACGATTGGTAATAAAGTCTACTTTTAAATGATGCATATAAAATTTGCTTAGGGGGCCATCTACATATTAAAACAAACCATAACTTTGTTTTTTTCAATAGCAGCTCACAGTTCTGACAGTATAAATGAACTCTACACCCTTCAATTAGCCTAAAAACAATTTTTTATGCAATTCGTACGATAAGTTTCCGAGAAATTAATTATTGTAAAACGAGCGTATTTTAGGGGTTGTATCAAAATTGAAGTTCGGTTCTCAATTGTTGACCGAGAGAGCCCCCTTCTTGATCGAGGCATCTTAAGCACTACTCAAGCAATCATTGAAGATAGCTAGATTACAAGATAGCAGAAGAAATTTCAAAATATCTAGTCACTTTTATCTTAGACGGCCCCTTAAACCGTCATTTTGCTTTTTTTTTAAGCATAATTTGAAAACTACTTGGAAGAAAAATGTGAAATTTTGGATTTACATAAAGCAGGACTTAATAAATCTAAATCCATAAAAAAATGTAGGGTTGCAATTCATGATTTTTTCTATAAAAATTACAAATTCAACGTATTTATGTTTGGGTATATTTCGTATTATTGCTACACAAAAAATTAGCACATTAGGAGCATAATTTCAGGAGATATAAATAAAAACATGAAAATGTAATTTAACATTAGAAGCACTCAATTTTGAATGTTTATAATTCAAAAATTTATCATTCAAATGACTTGAAATTTGGTTTCTAGGCATAGTTTGAACCGAAGATTTGAAATATTTTGTTAAAACTGGGTATTGCCATTGAAAAAAAATGAAGTTATGGTCCGTTTTAATATGTAGATGATCCCCTAAACAAATTTTATATGCATCTTTTAAAAATAGACTTTATTTTCAGTTGTTCGGTACCAGTAACTTTATTTTATGGTAATTTGTTGAGGAGTTAGTAGGGGGTGTTTACTTTTTTTTCCACGACTGTACATGTTATTCTGCTTTTTTGATCCCTCTCTTTTGATCTGCTTAAAAATACTGGATCCGCGCTTGTAAGTTATCAGTGGGAAAATACGCCAACGAATGCCAGTTTCATCATCTGGTATAGCTTTAAATCAGGCATGCCAAACACGCGGACCGCGGGACACAACTGGCCCGCCAAACCTTCGGCATTTTGCTTATGTTGAATTCAATTGTTCCAACACCCATGCTGAAAATATACTTTTCATAAACACACATGCACCAGCCATGGTCTTAGAGCTAGCAAACATCGGGAACATGTGTATATCAGTGTTGCCAGTTTCATTGTTATTCATTTTGAATTATATCAGGCATTATTATAAAATCATCGGAGTGGAAATTTTTAGAATATACTAAAAATAATTAATCAAAATTCAGTGCGATTCCACATTAGAGCGAAAATATTTGTATACGGGCGTTCCAAAATTCTGTAATTCTTTATCAATCGACCGATTTTTTAAAATGTGCAATTAGGCATATTTTAGCTATGTTCGGTAAAGCACTTTTGTACGACATCCTTTCCAAGGTTTCTACAGATCAGATCAGAACTGTCTGACCCTGCCTTTAGGTTAGAAAGATACCAGTATTTACTTACAGACAAACTCGTCTTATGGAAACGCGTGGTTATAAAAGTCGAGTTTTTCTGTAAGAAAATACTGGTATTCTCCCTGAAACTGTAGGAACCCTGTTTTCGTAGCAGCAAACCTTTTGTAATTTTTCAAGTCAAATAAACATAATTTGAACCCAAAAATGTGCTGAATAAATCAAATTAAATAGTAGCGCATAGATACAAGACACAATTTATTAATAAATTTTCTGATTAATATATATATATATATATATATATATTTAAAGCTGACAGCTGTGCCTTTGATAGATAAGGATTAACAAATCAGCGTGTGCAATCAATTTTTGAAATAAATACAATTTAAAAAATTCAATTAAATTTTGTAGATTTGGTTAATAAAAAGTAATGTCGACTATTTTTTTCGAAAAATAAGATAAAATAAACAACGAATAATGTATGAATAACTTTGGAACTTTACGTGACTATTTCTTTAACATGAGTGCGTTTTGTACGGGCAAATTTTATTCTGTGCAATAGTAATAATATTATCTACCTTTTTATATATGGCCCGCGGCTTTGTATATAATGCTTAATTTGGCCCGCGGCGATAAACGAGTTTGGCACGCCTGCTTTAAATAAACAACATGTGAGGTAAGATAGAGACAAACATTTTAAAAATTTCAGCGATTCTAAGGTAAAGAAAATATAAAAAGGTATAACTATTTGTCTCAAGCTTTCAGAGTAAAAAAAAAAAAAAAAATCCTGATTAAAAGGAATAATTGATGAATAATAATAATAATAATAAAAAGGTTTCAGTTGCACCAATATTGTTTAAAGAAGTCAAATTCCAAAATGTCTCGCCCCCTCTTTTTCATTCTAACTTAATTTTCATAAATTTTGAGTTCTCTTTAAAAATGCATCGGGCATCCATTTCTCCTCTTTGATCTTAATATATTATCACAAAAAATCATCTAAAAGTAAACTTTCTAAAAAAAAAAAAAAATCCTTTCGAGAAATAACGTATGACTAAACATCTAATTTATTTATGTTTGTGCGACGGTAACATTGAACAGCAAATCAAATTATTAGTTTACGACTCGTCGTTCGTTTTCTGATTTATTTTAAGACACGAGAAAGATTGTGAAAATAAGTATGGCGTGTGTTTGTTTCTTGTGATGATAAAGCATCTAATGAATAGCAGGATCGAAATCATTACCAGAGAGACATGTCATTGTTGTATTTTTAGCATTAAAAAATAGTTTTCACATTAGATTACATTCGTTTTTTCGTTTCCTCCAGTAGAAATCAATTCTAAAATAACCAATAGAAGAGGAAAGATAAGAATCATTACCCCTCCCCCCTCCCCTCCGATAGGATGAATTTTCTCTCCTTTTTCTAAGATGTTTTGACTGCTTTAATATAACCCGCGTTTCCCAGATTACAGAACATAAGTAAAAATATTTTTTTTTTTTTTTTTTTTTTTACATTGAAAACGCTAATATATATATGTGTATATCTCAATTTTCCAGTAGATTATCCTACTAATTTAGAATTAACGGAAAACCTCCTATCTAACTATACAATTAACTTTTAGATCTTAAAATTACAATAAAAGAAAACAAAACAATAACTGATCTATTTGATAAACGTAAAGAATTTAAATTCAAAGTTAGTACATTTACTACTTTTAAATATTGTGTTCATAATTCTGTATATCGTAATATAATCCTTAATCATTTATATAGAATAAAGTGTTTATGTTCTTCTCATCTAATTAATAATAATATTAAAAAACTAATTTATGATGCATTAAATCAGGGTTTTCCAAAAAAATAATTCATATATTCTTTAATATGTAATTAGTACTTAAATGATCTTAAAAAACAAATTAACACATGCGTAAATAAAATTACAAAAAATATATATAAAATAAGAAAATAATTATAAACAATTAAAAATTGTAAAATAATAATAAAAAAAATATTATAGGAGGGTTGGATGGGTAGATGTTAGAGTACGGAGGAGGGTGGCGTTGTCTGGATAATACGCAATGGTTAATTAAAAAAAATGGGGCATTTGATTTATAACTACGTTGCTAATACACATTTTATAATGGATGTTGATTCGATACTTTTATATGCATAATGGTGTAATTATATTTATCTATTTATCAATTCATATTAAATTTCTCCATATTCATTAATATTTAATAAAGTTAACGATTAACTTGTATTTAAATTTTAGCCTTAAATGAGAATAAAATGCATAATAAGTGTATATGTTATATATAATGCTATGACAGTGTGGATTTTAATTTGGTAATTTTTTTTCCTCTATCCTTTTTAATCTTGTTTCGTTTTGAGCTTAATTGGTGTTCAATGGTTTATTTCCCGGTTTTCTGTGTGTGGTAGTCCCAAATTCATATTCTTTAGCTAATTTATGGCTAATATGAAGATGAAACCACACATTTTATTGTGGAATTTAAGGCATTTGGGACCCGATGATTCTGTTCTACAAATTTCCATCATTCCATTTATGTTATTCAATTTCTGCTATTTTATACTATGTTTTTGGATTCTATGTTAAGTGTTTGGGGGGGGGGGGGTGTATTTGTTAATGTTATTTTATTCAGAATTTCACATTTTTGTTGGTGGTCGGTAATGTTTGTTTAATGGTTATATATATGTATATATACAGTCCCCTCGGGATTGCACTAACACTCTAAAGCGAAAGCTGAGTTCCCGAGGTGGTCATCGCTGTCATCACTGTATATATATATAGTCGGACCTCTATTTAACGAACCTCTATTTTGCGAATTTCTCTATTTTGCGAACTTTTCCTTGGAACCAAAAACATTTTGCGAATTTCTTCGTAAAATAGCCTCCAAATAGCGAAGTGCATTCTCTATTTAACAAACTTTTTCTTGTGATCTATTTTTTTTTGCCCTTAATTTCTCAAAATATTTCTGGACATTTCAAACTTATTCCTTCTTTAAACACATTTTATGATGTTCTATGGCCTTGAACTGGTTTTACCAGGCGCCTTCTTTGTCAGCAGTGAGAATTCGGTAAGTACGGAGGACGAAGACGAGTAATTTTTAAAAATGTGGATACAGATGAGAAAAAAAGAAGAAATTAACCATGATTTGCTGATTGATGATTGTATTTCACTTAATTCTGAAATTGAGACCTTGGAAACACTACCCGAATTGGATATTTTCGACAGTGTGAAAAATAAAAACAATACAACAATGAATTGCGATGAAGACGAATATGATGATGATGAAAATTATCATGATGCAGGAATTAACAAAATTTCGTATGATGAAATGCTAAAATCATTTGAAACAATCCGACGCGGATTATAATTCGAAGAAAATACGCATAAAGGGGGTTTTGGTGCATTGCAAAGATGCGAGACGTATTATAAGAGAAAACACTTAAAAAAAAAACAAAAAACAAAAAAAAAAAAAACAGGCAAAATTAACAAGGTTTTTTAGAAATTAAATTTAAGGATGCATATGCTAACGTATGATTAAAACTATTTGTTAATATAATAATAAGTACGATAATTTCATTAAAATTCGTTAATTTTAATGTAAAACTATTTACTTTAAACAGAAAATACAGTTTATTCCCGGACAATGTTTATTTTTTTCCTTGCAGATTTCAAAGATTTAAACACATAGTAAAAATGAATTGATGATGGATATTAGTGGGTAAAATAAATAAAACAAATCGATATAATTTATATAAAAAAAAGTGATTAATTACTTTTAGTAAAAAGACTTAGTGTTTATGAATTTAAAATCTGTTTTATGTAGTTTAAAGTATTTTAAAAGATGAATCTCTATTTAACGAATTTTCCATATAACGAACTTTTTTCCGGGATTTAGCGACTTCGTTAAATAGAGGTTCGACTGCATTTACAGTTAATATATTTATTGAAATTGCAGGCTAACGACGCCAAAAATTTTTTTATATGAAATATATCAATTATGTATTTAAATAAATTGTTTAAATTTATTAAAAGCGATCCCTTTGTATTAGCTGCATGCCATGAGTTAACAGTCCAAGAAATCGCCATAGATCGCTAATTGCACAGCACCTTTTGATAATTTTTGTGATTTAAAAACGTATTTTGATTACATGACTATTAAGTTTGCATTTTATTTACATTATTTAATTATTTGAAGTTTTAATTTCGTTATGGAATATTAGCTAGAAACAAATGCTGAACTTTTCAGATTGTTTTAAATGCAAACGCGTTAACCTTTTGTAACCAGGCTGCACCCGATAGAGGTAGATTTATAAAATCTTGCTTGAAAATTATTTTAAAAAGCATAAACAATTAGGAAATTGAGATACAGCTTTTAAACAAATTGCATTTAAAAGAACCTTTTTCCCCCTTATTCGACGATGTAAAAATTGAAATTGAGCTATGTGTAGAAGTTAAAAAAATTGCAATAAAATCGAGTTTACTGACTAGGTGTTGCCACCGTCAATATGACGTCAGCATGGCTCACTAGGAAGGTTTTTGCATTATAATATAGATTTAGAATATGTAATTACTGACTTTCTAATTATTTTTTTGTTTGAAGGTAATTTAAATGTGTTATACAAGTTCAAAAACATGGGTTTATTTAGCAAATTTTAATGTACTTCATTTATACCAATTTGGTTTTTTTTATAGGAAGCACCACCGTAGTTCTTCAGTTTTTTTTATACACATATTAATATATGGCAAAAAATATGATGGTATTATGAGAGTTTCCTATTGAAAAAAAATCAAATTTATATAAGCGAAATGCATTATTAAATAAACATATGTTTCTGATTTTGTATAACAGATCTAGACAATCTTCAAACAAAAATGAATAACAGAATCAGTAATTACAGATTCTAAATTATATTAAAGCAGTCAAAACATCTGCAAAAGGATATTTTTGTATAACACATTTAAAAAATCTTTAAAAAAAAAATAAATAACAGAATCAGTTATTACAGATCCTAAATTATATAAGGCAGTTAAAACATCTGTAAAGGGATTTATTTTGTATAACACTTTAAACCATCTTCAAACAAAAACCAATAACCGAATCACTAATTACAGATCCTAAATTATATTAAAGCAGTCAATTAAAACACCCGAGAGAGAATTTTTTTTTTTTAAACTATCGTGGATTCAAAAATGAATCTGATCTACCCACCTCCTTTATGATATTTTCTTTTTTAGGGTTCTGTACTTAAAAAGTAAAGACGAAACCATTATAAGATCACTCCTGTGTTTGTCTGTCCTGCCACGGTTATTTTATTCGTAAACTATGGAAAGTGGAAAGTTCAAATTGGCTTAAGTAATAAAGGCTATTAACCTACATATTTATAGATTATTAACCATTCACAAATATATTTAAGGAAAATGTATAAAGGAGTTGATTAAGTTACTTGAGAAAAAAAAAATATTTTCTTTGTATATTGTGTGGAGTATCGCGTGAAAGTTTTCGTAACGCTGAACTGAAAAAAGATATTTCTTTTAATTTTAGGTATTATATTTTCAGAGATATCGTCGAAAATGTAGTGAAAAAAAATCCCCCCCCCCCTTCTCCACCTTTTATTTCTGAATCTACTGAAACTAAAATTATGAAAAAATTAAGGGTAGTATAAGTTAATTTAAACCTTCCAGGAAAACTATAGCGATTACGTTAGGTCACATAGTTTTTGAGACAATCGCATTTTTCCGTTACACACAAATTTCGATTTACGGGCATTCAGCAAAGGGGTTGAGGAGTGCTGGAGGTACCTATCGCTGCAGAAGTATAAAAGGATTGTTGATAATGATAAAAAAAAATGTCGACAATTAGCCGAGATATTAACCCCTAAAGACACGGACGGTTTGGACATGCATAAATGCACGTGTGGCGTACTCTATGTGCCATTGTCTTTTAAAGCCTACATAACAACTTTTAAGGACATATTTGTGTAATGCAATGCCGTGTAGTAGTATAAAAGCAATAAATGTCAAACTGTTAAAAACAGACTAATTAGAATTAATCGCATAATTACGATGGGATTCGCAACTAGTTTACAGTGAGTGGCTCTCTCAATACGCCATCCGAGTCTTTAAAGGTTAAAAATCTATCTGGAAAAACGCGGCACGGACCAAGGCGGCGTTGCAACTTTGCGACCTCTCTTCGAAGCGCTCTTAACACAGTGCCAAGTTTAAACTTTGAACAAGGGTTTTGTTTTAGGTACACAGTAAAAAGAAAAGGTTTTTACTTCGCTAAATTTGAGTTTATGAAATGCCAAATGAAGTTTATGCACTACTTTTATTGTCAGCACCGAATTAAGTTCATCATAAATAGATTAGGATAAGATTAGAAAAGAGTTACACAAAATAGCAATATGTGATACTATTTAGGCTTCATATCTGTCTGAATTTTCATGGTATATCCATTTATAGTTTTCTAATATATACAGCTATACCCAACCCTACGTTGTATAATTCTTTACAAAATCTTATTATTCTTTTAGCAACGATTTTTTTTTGTTTGTAATAATACAGTTACTAATTAATATATGTATTGTACGGAACCCTCTGCACGCGATTAATACTCCCTCTTGACCGTTTATTTTTAATCTTTAAAATAAATAGAAACATTGTAAGAGGAATATAACTGTAACAATTTTATATAGTTTAATATTCTATAAAAATACAGGGTGTCCAGCGAATAAGACCCTAATTTCAAAATTAAATATCTCAAAAACAAAGATCAATAGAATTATGCGGTAAACGGTTTGTTTATTAGCTAAGCTGTAAAAATGCTATACAGAAGTTTCAAAATTTAGTTGCAAAAACCGCTAACAGATGGCGCTGTAATCGCAATTCCTATACATTGTTTTTGAAGTCGAGAGCACTAGCGTCTCATTCCTAGATGGCTTCCTATGGAAGAACGAAAATTTGGAAAGACCGCTTTTTCGTTGGTGTGATGTGCAGAAGTGGAGACATCTGGTCACAGAATTATTGCACTAGCTTCAATTTTAGAGAATTTCAATTAATAGAATTTTCAATAAAAAGTTTAGCAATCATTATATAAGAACTTATTAAAATATTTTATTTGGGTAATGTGCAGAAGCGGAGCCATGTGTTGACAGAATAGAGATTTGTTTCAAATTTTTTATAAGCTACTTCGGTCCGGATACCAGTATCTCTGTGGTATGTCTTTTCTCTCGTAATTGGTAGATCGTGGAATCGAATCCAAGTAGAGGAGGATTTGAAAAAAATGGAAGTCTTTTCTTTTTAATATTTATTTAAACTGTGAAAAAGTTTGAATAAAAAAATCCAAAGTTTCTGGTTTTAAAATTTAATTAAGCTAAAAGAAACCCCTTTTTTAAAAAATCATTGAGCATCTATAATAATGATTCATAAATCATTTTTTTTAATTGTAGAGAATAGTTTGAATGAAAAAAATACAAAGTTTCTATTTTTAAAAACTTAATTAAGTTAAAAAAATAATTTTAATTTCAAAAACTTAATTTCATTTTTTTTAATTGAGCACAGAAATATGGTGCAGCTTCTAGCGATAGGATTCGAAGTGTTGGAAAGGAATGCAGCATCCAAAATACTTTTGCTTTGACGTTGATGATATGACTTATCATCTATTCCTTTAAAAAAAAAAATTAATGCATAATTTCTGTCTCTAAAACTTTGTTTACAAAGAAAAGAAATATATGTGTTGTGCTAAAACCAAAGTATTATGCCGTGATTTAAAAATAAATTAAAAGTGAAAAATTACTTTTTTACTTTTAATAATTCAGGTATAAACAATAATACCAAAATATTATGCCGTGATTTAAAAATATAAAAAATAAATAAAAAGTACAAAATTATTTTTCTAAATATATGCATTTTGATTTAAATAATTATATGGCATTAAAGATTGAATTTAATAAAATATTTAATAAGTTCTTAAAAAGATTTCTAAACGTTTTATTGAAAATTCTATTAATTGAAATTTTCTAAAATTAAAGCTGATGCAATAATTCTGTGACCAGATGTTTCCACTTCTGCACATCACCCCAATCAAAAAATGGACTTTCCCAATATTCGTTTTTCCGTATGGAGCAAATCTAGGAATGAGATGCTAGTACTCTGTACTTCGAAGCAGTTTACAAGTATTGCGATTACAGCGCCATCTGTTAACGATTTTTGCAACTAAATTTTGAAACTTCTGTATAACATTTTTACAGCTTAGCTAATAAACAAACCGTTTACTGCATAATTCTATTGATCTTTGTTTTTGAGATATTTAATTTTGAAATCAGGGTCTTATTCGCTGGACACCCTGTATATTCTTTTACATTTTATTTTATATCATGTTTTCGGGATTCGCTGTAATTGATTCTATTTAAAGTTCCGAAACTTTGTAATCATCGCCGCCGATTCACTTAAAAGACGATATTAAGCCTTTAAGTTAAGCCTTTTTCTAAAACTTATATTTCAATTCATAGGACAGATTTTCTAGAAAAAGAAACTACCTCTAAAAGCTCTCTAACGTGACAATGAGATCAGTTTCATCAGAACAATTAAGATAAAAAAATAACATACTTAAAAATCTCTATGTACCAATTTAGTAGTACATCTTTAAAAATAAAAATAAAAAGTTTCCGAATAACTTCTTTATAATTCAAATGTGCCTTTCCAATATCAATAAGTTGAAATGTAACACTAGGTGTCTCCGCATATGCTATCACTTTCGCTTGGATTACGTGTATCTTCGCTTCTAACAATACTTAATTTCAAGTTTTACACTATAGAATAAAACAAAAAAACTCAAAGTTGGTTTTAAAACTGTAACTTAAAGATTTTTAAAATAATTTTCACGCATGAAAATTTTTAATCTGTCGTAATAAAAGCGATATGTTTACTACAATAACGCAAAATAACATTTGCAGTAACATTATTAATATAGGTCTCTAATAAAATATCCCAAACTAAGGTAAACGTAGTAAGATTACGGCAACTTGCGATTTAATGTCCAACCATGGCCAACCATGGGCGAGCGCGTATATTTTTAGTTATAATAATACAAGATATAATTTCGCACATGTTCATCGGATTTCGGTAAACCTTAATTTTTTTTTCTTTTTGGGAATTTTTTTTCCTTTTTAAAACTAAACAGAAAATTTTCTCAAAAAGCAGGGGAAAAAAATCAGATCCGAAAACGTTAAAATCAAAAGATTTATACATAACATATATAAAAAATAAATCAAGATCGTTCAATGTTTATTTTATTTTATTTTTTCGAAATCATATCAAATTTAAATGTACCTTTTAAATAATAAAAGTGCATCATGGAAACTAAAAGAACAAACAAACAAACAGTGACAGGTTGTAAAGAAATTGAATAAATATTTTATAGAAAACTGATGAACCATTTGTATAGAAATTATTAAAAAAACAAAAAAAAAAGTAAGAAAGAAAGAAAAAAGGAAGGAAGAAAATAAATGCAAAATTTTGAGTAGCATCAAGATGCACAGGAATAAGAATTAAAAGAATAAAACAAATAATAAGCTTAAAAATATTCATTATTAAATGGAAAATATTTCAGTTTTTATTTTTAATCCCTTAACCTTCTCGTCCGATAAGTGTATGCTACTTTTTTAAAAATTCATATTGTTGGATTGCACCACTTTTTTTGAAGTAGAAATATTCACCTTATTTAATGGCAGATAAAATACTGCGAGAATAAAGGAAATTATACTATTTTAAAAAACTGGTGGGAATCAAATAATATGAATAAAAACAAAGTAGCCTACACTGCTCGTTAAAGTCACGAGCACAATAATTAAGGGGTTAAATTTAGGTATCAAGAAATTGTGTTTTAACGTTTTGAACAACATGTGGTTTTTAATTGTTACTCTTTCATATTTCATATATTGCTACTTTTCTTTAAATGCTTCGGTAGATAGAAAAGCTTGATAAAAAGGTAAATAATTAGCTACTTCCGTGAAAAAAATGTGTAGTAAAAATATTTCTTAGATGATTCTAAACATGTTATATTTTTGAGTTAAAATTTGGAAAAAAAGAAAGTCTTCTAGAGACAGTAACAAGTAAGAATTAAATTTAAAAAATCAATAAACCCGACTGCGTAAAAAGAGAATTAATTGATTATTTCTCATCAGTGTGAAAGTAATTTTTATATTACTTACCTATTTTATTTTATTTACTTGTATTAACGACTTTTAAGTTGTGTTTCATTGTTAGTTCCTATCTATAAACACAGTTTTGATGAGGCCTATAGATGTCTATGAAGGTTAGAGTTGCAGTAAAGCTAGAGATCCTACCTACACAACTTCCAGGTTGTGTACTATTTAAACGGAACTTCTGACTGTAAAATAATCAATGAAACATGTCTTCATTTTGAAAGACCTATCTAATGATATGCCACTTAATAGGGTGCGTAATTTTTTTTGTCTCTACCGCCATTTTGTATTTTACGACCGCCATTTTGAATTTATAAAAATAAAATCTAGCCTATAACCATTGGACGGTTAAGACGAATCGATGGAGACACCATTCATTAAAATCCATCCAGCCGTTGTGACGTTTCGAGGGTATAGAGAAATTTACATACGCAGATACGCGTGAAACACATAACCCTTCTTGGTAGTCGGGTAAAAATGAACATGACTTTTTAATTTAAAAAAACTGCTTAGCGAAAAATAATATGATTTATAATAATAATAATAATTAAAAAAAATAATAAAATACTAATAATTAAAAATAATAGCAATAATAATAATTAAAATAATAAAATAATAATAATAATAATAATAATAATAATAATAATAACAAAATCCATAGATTTATCTATTATAGATATGTGATACAGGTCCGAATCTTTTTGAGATACATTTCTAAGCAATTAAACTATTTCTTTTTTCGATGTAAAAAAAAAAAAAAAAATCACACAATATAAATTAGAAACATTTTCTCAGCTCCCCAAAATTAAATAAGAAATAAACGCAAAAAAGTTTTGAGCTATGCACTATTTCAAATTTGAATCTTTCTGTAGCTGTAACTATGCCTTTATGGATTTAAGAATGTACTTGTGTATTTTACCTAAAATAACTTTGGCTGGATTTTACGATAAATTGCGAAGTTATCGAACCTAAAAATCTTATTTATACTGTATCAGTTCCTGCAAATACTCACGTGCAGTCTAATTTCTCCGCTTGGCAGCTGAGGATGCAACAGATTATGAGGAGAAATAGCGTTGATATGTGACTAACATGGGACATACTTGGAGTGATGTGAAAGATATCCTAAAATGAATGAAAGTGCGTCATTTTACTTGAATTTGCAACTAACAACCTATGTAATATCATACAGTACAAACAAACATATTTAAGACAAAATAATTCATATTCTTAGCATCCACTTCTTCCATTAAGCATAAGCAATATGAAAAATTACAAGAAAGAAAATTCACGCGCCCAGTATAGATTATGAAACACTTTCCAACACATTCAGAATACTGTAACTAGGCTTAACAGTTTAATGAGGTGAAAGATGAGGTCTAACAATTTTTAAAACGCATAACACACTTGTAGGCATCTTGCAGTGTACTTCAGATATACAGTAGAGTGCCGATTATCCGAACTCCAATTAACCGAACAGCCAATTTCTCTCAAAAAATATTTTTTAACCGAACTTCCAGTTATTCGAACAGCCTATATCTCTCAAAAAAGAAAAAAAAAACAATTATCCAAACACCCTATTAGACCTGAATATCAGATTTTAAATGATGATGAGATTGTGGATGATATTCAAAACGAAACAGAAATTGAAAACGAATGCTCTGAAAATGATCAGCACAAAACGAAGCCTTTGGGGCTGTGCATATATAATGTTACCACTTTTTTGGCAATTTTGGACCCCCTCCCCCCCCTTACGATATCATACGTTATCACCCCTTGAACTCGCCCCCCCCCCCCCCCCCCGTAATGATATCGTTATCAATGTCTAAAAATTCTTTTCATTTTTTAATTTTTTTTCTTTTGCTTGGAGTGATATACAAATATATGGATACATGTATTTTTCGCATACTTCATTGAATCAAATGAAGAGAACTCTAAATATCACTTTATGTATGAAATAACTTTTTATCAAATAACACTTAAAAGAATAAGTTACTATTTAAAAGTATTTTAAAATAGCTTTTTGTTATATAATACATTCAACAGTAATAATGTTTTCTTGCACTTTCCCCCGCTCGGGGGGGGGGGGGAGACCTTCTTATCACCAAAACAGGTAGACAACATTCTTTCTCTTTTATTTACTAGTAAACACAGGGAATTATATATGCATACACATATGACAGAAGAAATAGGAAATTTGGAATTAAATAATTTTATAATCATTTAATGATTTTAATAACAACCTTGTATTTTCATAAAAATAGATGACAGACTAAAAAAATATAACATTCTATTTTGATGTAAACGCCAAGTTATAAATAAAAAGAGAAAATTTTGTTGGGATAAAAAATGATAACGATATCAAAAGACGAACCCCCCTCCCCCTAGAGATATCTGACGATATCATTTGCCAGACTCCCCCTCCCCCCTATAATGATAACGTTATATATGCACAGCCCCTTTGAATGTTTGGAAACAGCTAGAAAATGGCTCGAACGGCAGAAGAATGCTGATTCTATTCAACTAACATATAAAAGAATAATTCGAGATATGGCAGCATGGAAAAGAATGTCTTCCTTGAAGCAAGCAACAATCGAAAGCTTTTTTGCTTAAATTATAACCTCTGGCGCTTAGAAAATGATAATAAAAGTAAACAAAAAAATTAAAATGACAAATTCAATTTTTAAGAATGCCAGAATTAACTAGTGCAAGTCAGTCTACTGCGTGGATAAGGTGTGAAGATTTTTGTATAGTCAGGAACATCAGTTAAATTGTCTGTCCATTTATCCGAACTTTTGCTTATTCGAACTAGGGCCGGTCCCGACTTGTTCGGATAATTGGTGCTCTACTGTACAGGGTGTCCATAATTAAACGACTCTACTTTAAAGTTGTCTACAGACAAAACTATTGTTCATAAAGTTGTCAAATTTTGTGCAAAGACATAATAAAGGGAAGAGAATTTGTTTAAGCTAAAAAATATATAAATAAAAATAGTTCAAAATTTCGCCACCAGTGGGCGATTTTTAATAAATTACACATTTAACATTACGATAGTTTAGAAATTTTATTTATTAACTTAATCTTATTCTAATGACAGCATTTCACGACATGTTCCTAGCATTTCACTGAACACACTGCGCTCAACTGTGGAACATGTTATCTTATGATTCCGGATGGTATCTGAAAATGATGAAAGTCATGCAGAACATGTTTAGTTATAGCAAAATTTGTTAGACTATCGTAAATGCATGCTAAATGCGTAATTCGTTAAATCCCCTCCTAATTTTTCTTTCGCTCAAATAAATTCCCATACTTTTATTATGTCCTCCAAAAAATTTCACAACATTGTGAACAATACTTTCGTCTGTAAATAACTTTAAAATAGGATCGAATAATTATGAACATCCTGCAAATAAAATTTCTAAACTATCGTAATGGTAAATGTGTAATTTATTAAAAATCGCCCTCCGGTGATGAAATTTTGAACTATTTTTATTTATATTTTTTTTTAGCTTAAACAAATTCCCTTACCTTTATTATGTCTTTCACAAAATTTCACAACTTAATGAACAATAGTTTTGTCTGTAAACAACTTTAAAGTAGGGTCGTTTAATTATGGATACCCTGTATATATATGTTATTAATCCAGTTCCAATTTATTAATCCAGTTCCAATCTATTTTCTGTAATGTTTGCGTTATAAGGAGCTAAATTTTGTCATTTTAGGTTTAATGCCGACAAAATTGGATGAAATAACGCATCTTCTATGAATGAACTCACAAGCTCCTCTGATGATTCTGTGAGTCATTCATAGTTTCTTATTTTACATACTGGTTTCATATGTTCATTTCTAAATCATCTTTAGAACTTTACCAATTTCTTCATATATTAGTGATTTCAAATTTATTATATATATATATATATATATATATATATATAAATTTCGATGAGTTTGAAATTCTGAAACATTATTAAAAATCACCGCAAACGATTTTTCCTCATAGACCGTAATCTATCGGAATTCTTTTGAATCTCCCTGTAAAAGAACTGTAACTTCTACAAGCTTCATTTTCAATACTGAACATGCCATAGTGAATATCAATAGCATATATCAATTTCATGGCGATCCGACTATATTTACGCGAGTTAGAGCACGGACAGACAGACGGCATACAGACAAACCAAGGTCATAAACATTTTTAAACTATCTTGGAAAGTGTTAAAAAAGAGTGTAATAACTCATCAAGGATTTTTCCTCCATCTCATGAAGAAGAATAATTATCCCTTTTTAATACTTTCCAACAAAATGCTTATGAATTCGGTTTATCTGTCTATCTGTGTGTCGTTCCGTGATCCAACTCGTGTAAATTCAAATTGAATTCAGATTTTCAAATTGATATATGTTATTGGGGTTTACTATGGCATGTTCGGTATTGAAAATAAAGTGTGTATCATTTACAGGGACACTCAAAAGCAGTGGTGTAGTCGTAAGAAAAACAGAGGGTATGCGTTCTAAGCAGAGGGTATACCCTAGTGTATATATACTGTAGCTTTCTTGAGAAACAGAGGGTATACGGTGTTCCTTAAAAAAAATCCAGAGGGTATACGGCGTATACCCCCGTATACCCTCCACTACATCCCTGCTCAAAAAGAATTCCGTTACATTACGGTCTACGAGGAAAAATCGTTTGCAATTGCAATGTATTTTAATAATATACGCTATTTTAAACATATTGAAATTTATATATATTACTAAGGCTATAGTTCTATGCTACAAGGCGTTTACGTATAATTTGGTGTGCATGTAATTTATCGTTCATTTACAGGGACACACAAAAACATTTGGCTACTGCACTGCTTATGAACAATAATTGTTGGAAAATCATTGTCAGTTGTAGTACGCTTTTTGAAATTTAACTATATTTTTTTTACGTATTACTTGGTGCATATAAATTCTAAAGATCATATACAAGGCTGCACAGAAGATCTCAAGTACATTTACGTTTATTGACGGAAATTGCTGAATGGGAATTTTCAACTGTGCTATGCGTTTAATTGAATTAACTCTTACCATACTATGTAGTATACATATAAATCTATATAAATTCAATACAGGATTGCACAAAACAATTCGGATATTATCCCGACTATTCATAGCACAGTAGAGTCTCGAAAATCTGAAGTAATTGGGGCTGACACCACCTGGGATTACTGAAAACTCGGATTTTCCGAGAGTAGAAAATTCTTACCAACTGTAATTTTACTCAATTAGGATGACAAAGAATGTACGTATCATTATTCCTTTTGTAATAATATACAGGATACTTTACAATTAAAAACAATTTCAATTTTTTGTTGCTTTAACTCATTACTTCTCTTTTTAGTTGCAATATCTAGCCAACGCTTAAAAAGCATAACGTCAGCACGGGTGGCTTCATTTTGCTGTTCTACATATTTTAAAGCCAGTTCTAAAGATGCAGAACCTTCACTATGAGAGATTTCAAATGGCAGAGAGTCGTTTTCTTCTGTATCATTACATTCCCCTACATCTTCTATCATTCATGCAATAGTCGATTCAGTTATTTCCAGCACTTCATCACTGTTTAGCCATTCTTTAACGTCATCTGCATTACAATTTTCACAGCCAGGTACTTCCTTCACCAAATCTTTCCAAACAATGTTTTCACCATCGTCGTCATTATGATTCTCAATGGATGTTACCACTTTAGGTAAAAATTTCGACCACGATTTATTCAGAGTTGTAGATTGAATTTCTTCTCAAGAATCAGCTATCCAGTAAACAATATCTCTCATGTTTACACTCTTGAAAACGTTCTCATTACTTTCATCCTCAATGACATTCCTACCAGGAAGAAATGAATAGAACTGGCATTCTTTCGGGCGAGGAAAGAAAATAGAAATTTTTGATTTTATTTTTGACGCCTCGAGTTAAGCGAAACCTCGGACTTCTGAGACTATGATTTTCGAGGCTCTACTGTAATTGCAGAAATTGGGTTTGCAATTACGTTATGCACTTTCTAAATTGTTTATTTAGACATCATCTTTCATATTAGTAAACGCCCTACCAATGGCCGAGAGATTCTGCTCTCGAAGCTGGTAGACGGAAGGTGCTGGGTTCGAACCCAATCGTTCCTGTCGACCTAATCGTTCGGAGGTTTCGTGGTTTTCTTCAAACCATGGTTTTCCATGCGTAAATACGGGTTAAATTCCTTTAGAAAGACCCCCACGAAGCGTACTCCCCCTTGGCCCTATATCCCTCGAGTAGATAATTGGACGTCAAAAATCAACCCATATTAATAAACCGTGAAGTTTTGTTACAGTATTCTGAATGTGTTTTGAAAAGTGTTCCATAATCCATGGTGGACACATGATTTTTCATTCTTGTTTACTTTTTAAGACACCTAATAACAACAACAGTAAAAGCAGCAGAAACAACAGCAATAATAGTAATAATAATGTTTTCATTTTGAAATCCACATTTATTTATTTTTAATATAAATTTAAATTTTTATGAGATTATATCATTTAATTATTAAAAGAAAAAAGCAGTAACGTTAAATTCTTGAGCTTAGAATTCTGAGGTATTCGCATTTAACATAAACCAAATCAAAATTCTCATTGTTCGAGATATATCGTATATATCGAGATTGCATCCCTTAATGAGGCAGAGACTGAAACAATTTGTAGACTTCAAAGCAAAACTAATTAACGTAATTACAAAATATCATAGATTTAGAGCAAAAAGTTTCAAAAAGATTTTAAACAGACGTTTGTTAAGTTTCTCTCCAAAGTATACTAATAGACAGACAGACAGTGAGGAAAAAGTTGTAGACATTTTTCATTATAATTTCATGAGCAGTAGGAGTAAACTTTAGAATGTTCTCAGCAGTAAGCAGTGTTTTGTTGCTATTGCTGCGATTTTGATTAACTTTTTTCTTCTTTTTATAAATGAAAAAGAATGATGGAAAGGAATCCTTTATGAAGCCTTAAAACAGCTGCTACTAAATTTATTCTGTTTTGCTTTCTTTCTTTTTTAGGCAGATTTCGTATGAAATACTACCTATTGCGATCTCCCCTATGTTGGAATTTCTGAAAAATTTTTGCAGATCTACACCGATCGTGACCCCTAGAAACCAAAGTCACCTTCAGTAAAAAACTTTATATCTATCTACCTATCTCTCTCTATATATATATCACTTTTTTTCAATAACACGATATTTTCCGTAATTCTGTACAAATATCTTCCAAACTGATACAAAAAATCAAGGGGTAGAAAATCTCGGTCAAGTTCGTTAATGGGCAAAATCGAACCAAGGGGGTGGAAATAGGGAGGGGTTTTGTGAAAACCGAAAAACCCCCGTAACTTCTTAATTTTTATACATATCAAATCAGTTTAGAGTTATTATTACTTCTAGGAAAAGGGCAACAAATTTATGTATCACAGATTTTTAATAAAACTAAAAATGGGCTCAAGGGGCGCAAAAAAGCAGGGTTTTAGGGAGAAAAGAAAATCATGACTTCGTCAATTTTTAAGATATCAAATTCCCTTAAACTTATATTAAATCTTCTTAATATTATCTACAACTTTTATATTGACAAGTTTTTGATAAGATCAAATCTTACTGCAAAGAAAAAAAAATTAAAAACGAAAAAATTGTGTGTGTGTGTGTGTGTGTGGGGGGGGGGGGGTTGAAGAAGAAAAAAATCATAACTTCGTCAATTCACAAGATATCCAATCCGCTAAAATTTCTTACACATCTTCTCAATATTATTTACGACTTTCTTATTGCAAGTTTTTGATAGAATCAACTCTTACAGAAAAAAAAGGGGGGGGGGGGGTTGACGAAAAAATTGTCGTATTAAGAGTGTACTTAAATCCAAACGGCTTATTTTCTAATTCATTTTTAAATTCATCTTCGCTCTCAAACGCATGCAGGTTCTCTTATTCAGAAACTACATAATGTACTGTATTGGTCGATTTTTTTTTATAAAGGCAGAATATATTTCAAAAAAGGCTGTCAAAGTGGGCATTTTGAACCGAATTTCCCGAAGCGATAGTGCTGGAACCGAAAAAAATGGTCGTACTGAGAAAATAATTGCAAATCATGTTCTAATTAATTGAACGAAAAATAAAAGCACAGGTCGCTTATAAATCTCAAAAACAGCAAGTTTCATGTTTTTACTTTTAAAAATGAGCCTGAAAATGTGTCAGAAAATTTCGAGTAGCTGAGCGTGGAAAAATATTTTTTTTTCAATACCACCTCAATAGGATTCTGATAAAAAGAGCTCTTACAGAGAAATGAAATTAAAAATTCGTCAAAAGCAGTGAGATAAAATTCTTAAACTCGGTTTATCTCTAATCTGGATTTAGTTTTTGTTGGTGAAATTAGTACTTAACTTCGACATCTACCTCCGCCTGTAGGCCGAGCCGGCAGGGATTTTTTTCAACATTGTTTTTACTTGCAAGTGAAGAAACTGCATTAAGTTTAGCTCAAGACTTCACTTAGGCAGATAACATCAATTCCTGAATTTAAAGAAATGTCACCTTAGAAATATGAAATATGTTTAAAACGTTAAGAAATTTCTTTAAAAATAATCGATTCCAGACTTGAAACTTGATGTTTGTACGCTTCTTGCTTATATTTAAAATAGTATTTTGTTTTAATAGCTGTTTTAACAAAGTTTTAGAAATTCTAGTCAATTTGTTATGTAAAGACTAGAAATGTACTAGAACTACCAAGTTCCAAATTTTAGTTTTTGTGTGAGTTGTGGAAATATTAACTCGGAGAAGATACACAGCATGTCCCTAATGAATAAAAATCTAGAACTTTCTTTCCAAAATCCGGAGGTAAATAGACACGGCAGAAGAAATGATGATCACGCAGAATTTTGACTTCTAAATCCCGACTCCCGATTAATCTAGTCCCGAGAGATTAAGATCCCACAACATTGCTGTCTTTATTGTTTTCTTCTTCGGCTTTTATAGCACACGACACTGGAAACAAGCTAAGATTTCTGCATTCCTGAAATGTTCGGGTAACAAAATTGTTTTTCTTTAGGACGCAATAAGAAACATGGTGTTTCAGGTTTACCTTATTTATTTATATATTTATTGTTCAGAAGCGGACGAATGTATCTTCTAATAATTATGCAAGATTATTATAGAAATAAGATGAATTGACAACATAAGAAAATGATAGAATAGTTTTTAAATAACTCCCATAACGATAGTGTGATTCCATGATCTATTCTAGTAAATTTCTGGTTTTCAAAGCTTTTTTGAAATGTGTACATATATGTTAATCCAAAAATGAACTTATTTTAAAATTAAAAACAGCCCTCATATACAGGGTGTCCAATAAGTTCTTTTAAAAATTCTCAAAAGATTAACAAACTGTCGAATCGGAGAGAAGGTTTCCTCATAAGAATTGTGAAAGTGCCGAAATTTGGATTAAGCAAGTTCATATACAGGGTGACCAATAAGTGCTTTTAAAAATTCCCAAAACATTAGCAAACTCTCGTATCGAAGGGCGGTTTTCCTCATAAGAATTGGAAAGTCTCGAAATTTGGATTAAGCAAGTTTATATACAGGTGTCCAATAAGTCCTTTTAAAAATTCTCAAAAGATTAACAAACTGTCGTAATCGGAGGGTGGTTTTCTTCATAAGAATTGTGAAAGTGTTGAAATTTGGATTACGAAAGTTCATATACAGGGTGTCCAATAAGTTATTTAAAAAATTCCCAAAAGATTAACAAATTGTCGTATCGGAAGGCAGTTTTCTTCATAAGAATTGTGAAAGTGTCAACATTTGAATTAAGTAAGTTCGATGAGGAGGTCTTAACCCTTTCGCTGCGTACTTCTTCTTTTTTTTTTTTGCAAATAAAAATAGGCTTAAAAATTGCACATTTATTTTATTACATGTTTCAAATGTACATATATTTTAAAGTTAAAACATGTTAAAAATTTTGTAAAAGAGTTCTTTTTTAATGCAGAATTTGATCATAAAAAAAGATCGCGGAAATTGTGGGTTGCGTAATAGAATCTCCTGTACAAGGAAATGGATCTAATAGAATTACAGTACAAAACGGATCCATGCATATACCCGAATCCTGAAAATAGCACAATTACTGGAAATTGAGAATACAAAATTAAAGAGACAACGGGGAGTTCGGGGGGGGGGGGGGGGAGCAGAGCCCCTCTGAAGAAATGCACATTTAATTCTCAAAAAATTACAAGAATAAGCAGTTCATCAAAATACCATTGCATAAAATCATGTTTAATGTGACACTTCTAAAATTTCCAGAAGCTTCGAGAAATTTTATATGCTTATAAATGCATGTAAAACTTAAAATAAATGAAAATTGAGGATTCTAGGCTACTAATATTATGCAAAATGAGATTAATGAACGATGACTTGTAGAGCTGACGTTGAGGCCCCTGATTGATTTACTAGTATAAAAAAAAATGCCGTTAAAAATTAATTATCGTGCAAGCGGTATTGCAGGTATCAATTACTTTTTCAGATAAAATAAGAAAGAACAAAATATCTTCCTAAGAAAGTTGATTAGGATTGTATGTTATTATATTTCATTTGATATACCCGACAAATACAGATAAAAATTGAAATTTCGGTAATGATGTGTAGTATGCGATTCACCATTGCTAGTATATTTTTGAGATACTTAACAAGTTCACTGCCATGAGCATCACCGGTGGGTCTCAAATTTTTTTCATTCTGTGCCGTGAGCAGCACCCGTGGGTCACAGGTAGCTTTCCATATAATATTAAATACAAATCGCTCAGAATCCGTGATTATTCAACCAATAAATTTTTATTTTAGTTTATTTAATCCGAGCATTTTCCGGATTCAATTAGACAAAAATTTCTATTTTGAAAAACTGGTGATAAAAAATTAAAAATTCTGTAAAAAAAACGCTCATCCCGAAGGGGTTAAAAACACTATAATTAGTCTTTTTAACCCCTTAACGGTTGCATTAAGTTACGGTTTAAAATTCAAATTGCTTATTAGCACCACTTTTTTGAAAAAGAAATATTCACCTTATTTAATGACAGGTAAAATGACACAATAATAAAGCCAATTACACTATTTTATTAAAATGGTGGGAATCAAACAGTCCGAATAAAAGACACAGCCCGTGAATATCACGGGAGCGAGAATTAAGGGACTAAGTTTGACACCCTGGTGATCACTTTAAATTCCTATGGGGGCGTGTTATGGTGAACGTGTTAAACAATGGAAGTTTCTGCATCCAATGATTTTGTTTAATGGTTGTAAAGCTCTAATACATGCTTTGTTATAGTAATTCCAACACTATTGAATTTCATGAATTTTTTAGATACCCACACTACAAGGTTGCTGCATCCGGTGATTTTATTTTTCGTTTCATGGGCCCAGGGGGCTCATACATGCGTTATAGGGATTACGGCATAACAGAGTTTGATATATAATTGATATTTTTACATAACAAGCTTGCTTTCATCCAGTGAATTTTTGCTGGTTTTCATGTGCGTGAACCGCTCATATATGCGTTATACAGATTGCGGCGTTATCAAATTTTATGTATTTTGTATATTTTAATATTGGTATTATCGTTAAAAAAATCATGATGTGTACATGAAAAAACTCGGCTTTTCACTGTTTATATATTTGTTTCATAGATCTCATGAAATCTCTCATACAAGTTATTTATAACTACTAAGCAGCGGTAGATGCTTACTACATGGATACCGAAATATCTTTTCTGTGCGAGAATTTTTATAAATATATTTATTAAATCAATAAATGCAATTCTTCCCCTTTATATATTTAGATCTAAATATCTGATCCTTGTAAGTTGAAAATGTAATGTTTTGTTCATCCTAATGCTATGGTGGCAGAAAAACTATTTAATCTTAGTGCTATTAATAATATCAAACACAACACAATCTCAAGAACTAATTCATCAGCAACTGAGTGACACTATTTGTACTCATTTAATCAAATACGAGGTTATATGATAACAAAAAAAAATTTTAATCCAGGAAAATCTTCTTTATTATTATTATTTTCATGATGAAACATAATTAGCTGGACTGAGGAAATCTAACAAACCCTTAAACATCTAACTGATTTAATAATTATAGTTGATAAAAAAGTAACATAGTTTTATTAAAAATCTATAAAGATATTTTACTATAAATAAAATTAATATGACTAAATAATTTAATAATTTTAATTGACATTAATTCAATGTACAAGCTTATTAAGAAAATACACATAACGGATTTTACCTTCTTTAGCTTTTAAAAGATATCCGAATTCTAGCGAGTCTCCTCTGGTTTTTTTCTATTAAAAAGTAACTATGAAAACAGTCAGGGAACCTAAAATAAAAAGATAGATATCAAGGATTAAAATGATATGGTCAATTCCATCGTAACTGACGTAAATAACACTTTATTACCGAATTTTGTTTTCAAAACTGTGTAGAAAATTTACTAATAAAGCTAGAACAAATTTTTACAATTAAAATATTTCTTACTAAGGACTTAATACCCAAATACCTGCAAATTGTTTAAATCTCTCTTTGAGTCCCAAAAATTGCAATTCAAAATTCTGTAACTGACGTAACATAAAATAGACAAACATTTTTTCTGTCTTCAATGAAGAGTAAAAATTATCAAAACTATCCCGTTAAAAAAAAAGTGATTTAATGTTCTCAACAACACTAAGTAATGACAAATTATAATAGTAACTTGTTTAATTAATTTCTGAACAATAAAAAAGAAAAAAATGTCATTTACACATGTAATTGACGTAACTTCTATTGTGTAACTGACGTAACATTATGGCTTTACAAAGACAATAATGGTACTTAACGTAGTTTGTAAACAGTAATTTACAATGCCTTTTTATTAGGATTTTATTATAGAACATAAAAATATCAAACTTTCCAATCACACCCGTAAATGAAACATACTATAAATTTTATTTCCATCCCCCCCTTCAAAAAAAGAAAAAAAAAGAAAATTTTCTGTGGAATTGCCCATATTTGCTATTAAAAATTAATATTATTTCTTTCTTCTCTGTTTTGCTCTATCTAAAAGAACTTCTTTAACAAAAATTTCTCCCTTTTTTGCCAAAGTAATATTCTTATAAAAGTCACACGAAAAGTTGACTAAGCAGCATTTTGTACCTTGAAAATTAATAAAGTTATTGAAGTTTTAGTATTTTAAATGTACTACTTTAATTCTTTATCAAAAAATAAATACTCTTATAATTATTCAATAAGCCAGTCTCCATTCAGACACTGCAGTCTCTAAAAACATACTAATTTGCTTTGTTAAAACAACAACAACAACAACAAAAACAACTAAATAACTAGTCAGATATGGGGCATTCTCACAATCTTTTGACTTTTCAGGAATACAAATCTGGTGAAATTAAGCTTACTATAAAAACATTTTAAACTTATAGACAAATGCCTTAATGATTTAAAAAGAAAAAGAAAAAACGGTCAGCAGCGAAAATGTTTTTATTTAAATAAGATTTAAGTTAAGCTTGCGAGTTTAATTTTACTTACCATTTTACCGCTATAACTTTTTTTTTCTAATTTTTACTTATAATGAATTTGCATACTACCCACAGGATATTCAAATAAGAAATAATAACAATGTAATATTTTTAGTACAATATTTTGGTATAACATTGTCTTAAAGGGGTGTTAAAGAACGGGGTGTTAGGGGAAAAAAAGGGACGGTATAGGAAAAAAAAGGAAGGTAAGGGAAAAAAAGGGGATGGTAAGGATGGGACGGTAAGGAAAATGACCACCTATTTTTAGGCAAATCATGTTAAGACTAAGAGATAGCCACAATGTTCATTGATTTTTAGAAACAGTTATTTATATTGAATTAAATAATAATAAAAAATTAATTTACCTCGAAAAGTGCAGGAATAAACCTTGGGGGCGGTAAGACTATCAATAAAGCCACGATGCTTGAAATTCATATTTAAATGCTGATTTAAATTCTGCCGTAAATTTCCTGTCAAAAAAATTTTAGCCACTTATTTATCTCGTTAATATTATTATGCGGTCATGCAATGGGATGTTTTCCAGTATAAAAAATAAAAAACCTTCCAAGAATATGTACTAAAATAAAAATTATTATTCAGGGGCAAAAAAATATAGAAAAGTCAAAAGATTGTGAGAATGCCCCATATACCAATCGCCAAACTTCCTTCTATCTCATACATGTTAATACTCGAAATTAAACCTAGTCGAAGTCAAAAATTAAACCTAGATTGGACAATTGGGTGATTCAGTATGATTTCTCTCCTCCCCATCTTCTCTGGTTACTGCAGTAAACTGCTGAAACCGGCCCTCATTGATTTGAGGGAAGAATAAACGCAACAGTTTTCTCGCCACCGGTCCGTAATCTTTTCCGCGATAGCTGCCGTAATTAGCGGCCCGTCACTTACGGTACAGTATAGTTTGGCTACAAATGGCCTTAACTCACGTTGACCGCGACGAAACCGCCTTGCAGCCAGAAGTCGTGTGTTTGCTGAGTGGTTAGTTCAACCTTATATCATCTCCTCGCGTACTAACGGTTCCCACTCCCACGCCTTCGCGTTCTAAGTAGCTGAAAATATATTCATATCTTCTCCAGTTAAAGCGCAAAAGATCGAGAAAATAGCATAAAAATTGCTAGCATAGCGCCCTCTTACGGGGGAATATCTCCATTTTATACAAGGACCTGACGTCCATAGTCAAAAACATATATATGAACTTTGGTTCAATTATATGCATAACTTTTTACACTTCCCGGTTGCACACAAAAAACCCTATCACAGTACAATCTTCCGGCGGAATATCCCGAAATTCAACTGGGTCCTGCGGACTACAGTCAAAAATATATATCTGAAATTTGCATAACTTCATACACTTTTAGATGATACAGTAATGAAAAAGGTACAAAAAAAAAAAAAAAAAAAAAAAAAAAACGTTATCACAGCATCTCCTTCCTGTGGAATATCCTCAAATTCAACTGGTACCTGCTGGCCATAGCTAAACATATATATGGAAGTTACGTAGCTTCATACACTTTTAGATAATACAATAATGAAAAAGACACACAAATCGTTATCACAGCACTTCCTTTCGGCGGAATATCCCCAAATTCAATTGGGACCTGTTGGCCATAGTCAAAAACATATATATGAAATTTGCATAACTTTATGCACTTTTAGATGATACAATAACGAAAAAGGCAAACAAATCGTTATCACAGCACTTTTTTCTTACGGAATATCCCCAAATTTAACTGGGACCTGCTGGCCATAGCCAAAAACATATATATGAAATTTGGTTTTAATTCTGTGCATAACTTACACTTTTAGATGATACAGTAACGAAAAAGGCACACAAATCGTTATCACAGCACCACTTTCTTACGGAATATCCCCAAATTTAACTGGGACCTGTTGGTCATAGCCAAAAAAATATATATGAAATTTGGTTTCAATTCTGTGCATAACTTACATTTTCAGATGATACAGTAACAAAAAAGGCACATAAATCGTTATCACAGCACGCCCTTCCTGCGGAATATCCCTAAAATTCAACTGGGACCTGTTGGCTATAGTCAAAAACATGTATATAAAATTTGCATAACTTCATGCACTTTTAGATGATACAATAACGAAAAAGGCACACAAATCGTTATCATAGCACCACTTTCTTACGGAATATCCCCAAATTTAACTGGGACCTGTTGGCCATAGCCAAAAAAATATATATGAAATTTGGTTTCAGTTCTGTGCATAACTTACACTTTTAGATGATGCAAAGAGGACACACACACATACATGGGCAGACATTTTGTAAAAACATGTTATTCTGAATCTCTGACCCTTAAAATATGTTAATTCATCGAAAAACGGAAGTCGAAAAGAATTTTTATTACAATACTTACTTCTATTATAGACAGAAGAAATTTAAAAAAAAGAAAAAAAAAAGGCTGCAAATGTTGAAATGCACTAGACGATAAATGTTATTTTAAGAAATGTACTCAGGAAGGAAAATAAGCTTTAAAAAAATCTTTAATTTAATAAAATATTTTTGTTAGCTGCACTTCCTGCAAAAAAAAATAAAGAAAAATCTGTTGGAAAGGAATTATGAACGCAAAAGTTTGAAGAAAATAAATCACTTTGTGTAAACCTTGTAAAATGATTAATTTTCCTGAATAAAACTGGACTTATCATTTTAAATATAAACACATTTTCATCAGCGGAAACTTTAAAGTTCATGATTTATAAATTCAAATGTATAAATATATAATAACTACTCAAACAAAGTCCTAAATGTGGTTACAATGTTTTTGTATTACGATTTTTTTTTTTTAAGTTCTCGAATGGGATTAAATACTTTACCTTCTATTTTCGATTAAAAAAAAAAAAAAATCAGTTTTTTAATGAGTGGTACATATTTTTAAATAAAAAATAAGTTTTTTTTTCAAAGAAAATATATTATATAACAACATAAAATATACGACAATACAAAACGTTATACAGAATAAAGTATAATGTAACAATAACTAATTTTCAAAATTATTATTGGTAATGTTTAGTAATTTTTCCCACTGAAATTTTCGTAACAAAAATTGTGCATAGTTTATGTCTCAGTTGAAAATATATATTTGTAATTCAGATTTGTCGAGGTGAAGGGAAGCGAAATAATATAAAAGAGAAGTTAAGTGACATTTTCAATTTCACATTTCTCGCAAAGTAAATTATACTATCAAACAGTGCTGCGAAGTGCTGGTTTATGAATAAAAAAAATTATTTCTCGAGGGATGTTGTTACATAAAAGTGAATTTTTAAAATTAAATGTAGGAGATTTAAATAAGATGCAGTTTCTAAATAATACTGGTCGAAGTACTTTGATAAATTATTTATCAGCGGCACATCTTTTATTCGAAAATAAAGTAAGAAAATATTCTTTCCTGCAAATAACACAGAAAAGACTAAGTTAAACTGGAAAATGAAAGTAGATAATATAAAAACGATGAAGTAGCTCCTGTTAATTTTTAAACAAAATCATGATTCATTGAAAATATAGTATAGAAAATAAATAAAAACACACGAACAACGAGATGAAGGATAGCATACAATCGTTTTAAGGATTCAAAAGTTACACCTTTCTGCAGGCAAGAATTGGAAAAAAGACGACAAAAAGCAGCAAAAGCAACAAATTTTTATTTCAGAGAGTGTAAGCATAGGACGGGAGTTTCAAAATTCGTCTTGTCAAAAATAAATAAATAAATAAATAAATAAATAAATAAAAATAATAAAATAAATAAATAAAATAAATAAATAAATAAATAAATAATCGTGTTTTCTCCATCAGTCTATTCTACTGGTAAACCAGCACTGAAAAAGCACTACAATCTGCAAAAAAACTAGTTTTATCGTGTATTTCTGGCATTGTAAAATTTTGGTTTACTATGAAAATCAATGGAAGCAGGTAGAGGTGTTTTGCGATTTCCCAAAATTTGATTTTCTGTATACGGTGAGTTTTGAAACTCAGGTCCTCATTTCCTTTGCAGCATACCTGTGTGTAACAGCTGCAGGTTTTTCTTCTCCCATTTTCTATTTTGTTTTGATGAAATAGTTCCTTTTAAAACCTCAAAGCGGTTATAAAATATACATATGTATAATTTTGGAAATTTTTGTAGAACGTATCACACACCCTATATTTTTAGTAATTTAAAATTTTAATTGTTGAATTTTTATTCAACTTGGCTAAGAGATGTAAAACTAACAGAGTAAAAAAGTGTCCAAAGTGAGAATTGCTAAGCTGGATATCGTCCAGGTATCTCAGTGGTAGGACATTGTCGCAAAATGCCAATGACCATGCTTCGAATCCAGGCTTGAAGATTTTTTGCCTCTGTGGGTTTTTACGCCTCTCAGCCAAGTTGAATAAAAATTCAGCAATTAAAATTTAAAATTAGGTTATAAGTTATTTTACCCCTCATTTTTGTATGTTAATTTGGAAGATGAAAACGGGAGAAGAAAAACCTGCAGCTGTTACACACAGGTATGCTGCAAAGGAAATGAGGACGTGAGTTTCAAAACTCGCCTTATACAGGAAATCAAATTTCGGGAAATCGCAAAACACCTCTACCTGCTTCCATTGATTTTCATAGTAAACCAACATTTTACAATCTACACATAATTGCCATTGATATTGATGTACTGATCCCCACACACAGAAAATGGTTCTCTGCACTTCTGGCTACATGGGATCCGTTGAACTTTCAGTAATTTTTTAAGAGGCCGAAGATATAAAAGTCACATGGGGAGGTGTGGAAGCTGTACGAAGGATAATCAAGAACTTCCCATCGAAATGCTTTAGGCAAGCCGAAGGTCTGGCCATATGTGGCTTAGCATTGGCCTGAAGCAACACTAGCCCTTTCGGAGACACACTATCCAGAGAACTCTACACTCCGATTATACTTCTTCCGTACCGCATCTCATGTCACATGTGCCTCTGCGCCATTTTAAAAAAGTCCTTCCGGCCAGGCCAGGAAGAGGTAGCTTTCATAATCCTTATTTAAAAAAAGCCAACTTATATCATGCAAACACACGAAGCTCAATTTAGTGGAAACCGAATATAGGAGATTCAATACTAATTTTTATCAATATAATGAATGAGAATTTCGCGAAATTAGTCAACTTTATCCAAGCTGCTTTTCTTTAAAGTAACTTATATTTGGCTGCCAAATTCGGCAATTTCTTAAAGTACCTGTCATTTTAAGACAACATGGTGGATGAGGCTAAGCAGTGAACTTGGTCGAGACCTTAGTAATTGCTGTGCACATGCTCACTCACATCGGAATCGGTTAATATATAGGAGTGCTGTCGCATGCAAAAAATCAGATTTTTCAAAATGTCACCCACAATAGAAATTGAAACTGCTATTTCTGAGCCATTTTTTAAGGTAAAGACAAACAAAAAATGCTCCTGAATCCTTATATCAAGATCAAATACTTAAGAAAGAAACCTTTTTCAATTTCTAATTTTTTTGCACCTCACTTTAAATATATATATATTTTTTAATTTAATGGCCGCCATTTTGAAACAAGATGGCTGATGAATCTGGCCAGCGAATTTGGTCGAGGTGTTGATGTATACTATCCACATGCCTTCTTATATCGAAATAGGCGAATACGTGTGTTATCGCGTGACAAATACGAGATCGTTTCAAAATGTTAGCCATGCTAGAAATTCAAAGTGCTATAAATCAACCATTTTTTAAGATATCAACAAAAGAACAAATTTTCAGAAACAAAAACTGCTCCGGAATCTTTGTATCAAGGCCAAACACATAAAAAAAATCTTTTTCATTTTCCAATTTTTTAATACCTCATTTTGAATTTTAAATTTAAATTTTTTTAAATGGCAACCCTTTTGAAACAAGATAGCGAATGAAGCTGGCCAACGAACTCGGTCGAGACATTGGTATGTACTATGTACAGAACAAGTTACATCCAAATAGGTTCATAAATACGCCTGTTATCGCGTGACAAAAATCAGGTCGTTTTAAAATGTCAGCCACAAGAGAAATTCAAAATTCTATTACTCAGCCATTTTTTTTTAGATATAGACGAAAGAAAAACTGTTCCGGAATCTTTGTATTAAGGTCAAACACATACAAAAAAAATCTTTTTCATTTTCCAATTTTTTGGTATCTCATTTAAATTTTTTTTTTTAATTTTTTTAAATGGCCGTTATTTTGAAACAAGATGGCGGATGAAGCTGGTCAACGAACTCGGTCGAGATATTTGTATGTACTATGTACACACCAAGGTACATCCATGTCGGTTCATAAATACGCCTGTTATTACGTGAGAAAAATCAGGACGTTTCAAAATGTCAGCCACGCTAGAAATTCAAAATGCTATAACTCAGCCATTTCTTAAGATATAGACGAAACAAAAACTGCTCCCGAATCTTTTTATCAAGGTCAAACACATAAGAAGAAAATATTTTTTCAATTTTCAATTTTTGGTACCACATTTCAAATTTAAATTTTTCTTAAAAATTTAAATGGCCGCCATTTTTAAACAAGATGGCGGGTGAAGCTGGCCAACGAACCCGGTCGAGACATTGGTATGTACTATCTATAAACGAAGTTACATCCAAATCGGTTCATAAATACGCCTTTTATCGCGTGACAAAATTCAGGACGTTTCAAAATGTCAGCCACGCTAGAAATTCAAAATGCTATAACTCAGCCATTTTTTAAGATATAGACGAAACAAAAACTGCTCCGAAATCTTTGTATAAAGGTCAAATACATAAGAAAAAAATATTTTTCCATTTTCAATTTTTTGGTACCACATTTCAAATTTTAAATTTTTAAAAAAATTTTAAATGGCCGCCATTTTGAAACAAAATGGCGGATGAAGCTGGCCAACGAACTCGGTCGAGAGATTGGTATGTACTATGTACACACCGAATTACATCCAAATCGGTTCATAAATACGCCTTTTATCGCGTGACAAAATTCAGGACGTTTCAAAATGTCAGCCACGCTAGAAATTCAAAATGCTATAACTCAGCCATTTTTTAAGATATAGACGAAACAAAAACTGCTCCGGAATCTTTGTATAAAGGTCAAATACATAAGAAAAAATATTTTTCCATTTTTAATTTTTTGGTACCACATTTCAAGTTTTAAATTTTTTTAAAAATTTTAAATGGCCGCCATTTTGAAACAAAACGGCGGATGAAGCTGGCCAACGAACTCGGTCGAGACATTGGTATGTACTATGTATATATATATATATATATATATATATATATCAATTTTGAACGGAGGGTGGTTTCGGGGTCTGGGGGTCATGATCGATGAAAATATACCAAAATTTTTTGAAATCGCTTTCCTCCGAACGGCTGCAATAGGTAGCTTTTTTGTAAAGAAAGCTACCTAAAAGTCTCCCATTTTTCCCAACCCGGGTCAGTGATATCAACATGATGAAAAGTTGGATTCTAGTTGTGTGTCACCCAGCTTTTTTGCTATTATTTAATTATATATTCTATTTTTTTTTTAATTTAACAACATTTAAATATTATAATAAATGTTAAAATATTTTATTGCTTGAATAAATACGAAATAAATTAACATTAAAAATCTTGAAAGTATGTTAATCTTTGATTCTTTTTTCTAGGGCATAAAGAATACAAAAAGACTGATAAACAATCCGAAGTCATTTCAAAATTTTAAATAAAATCAGAAGTAGTTTTAGAAAAAAAAGAGCAAAATTTGAAACATGTAAGCCGCTAAACCAATTCAAAATAGATAAATAAAGTAATATAATTTTATGTTCCCAGAGGAAACTGAATATACATTACATCAAACGTTTTTCCGAGTGGTTCATTATTTAACGACCTTAGCAGGATTCGTTTTCAATCTGTTTCCAAAGCAGATTTTTAGCCAAAAAATCCTTAAATTTTTGCATAAAAAGGACATTTTATGCTATAACTGTAACTAACTTATGTTATTTTTTTTTTTTTTTTTTTTTTTTTTTTTTTTTTTACAAAGACGTATCCACAACCTTGCTGTTTCAGCAATTTTATTCAAATATAAAACGGATATTCCTTGTTTTCAGATTGTTGTGCGGAATTTTGGGTGCAAATGACTTTTTCCTATCAAATGGAGCATTACCCCCCCCCCCCCTTCCCTGCATTTCTTCTATTCCCTGGATGAAACGCTGTTCAAATGACTTTTCAGAGAACGTTTTTGTTCTTTGCTAAGAATAAATCTGTAGAAACGACGAAATGCTAACCGAAGTCACAAGAAGACGAGATAAATAAGATAAAAAAAATCTTATGTTGCGATGAATGCATAATGTAAGCAAAACGAGAAAAATACAAATAACTGGAATTGTTAGTATGTTTTGCTATTTAATGTAGTATTTTACTGGTTAGTTACTAGTTAATTACTAGTTAATATAGTATATAATAGTTTTAATAGTTAATTATAGTAAGTTGCTGATTACATAATTGATGCAAATAAATTTAATTAGATAAACTATCTTTTGTAGTAATATTGACTACAAAAATTACAATACTATAATATTAATACTATACAGGGTGTCCATTCTCAACGGTGTCCAATGGCTAATTCCTAAACCGTTAGCCATAGACATATAGTTCCAATTACAAAAATGTTTTAAATGAGGTAAAGAAGTATTATAAAAGCGATTTGGGTGAATAAAAACATTTCTTAAAAAATTGCGAAATTAAAATTTTCATACGGTCCGACCTATAATTTATATTTACTAAAAATATCGTATTACACTAAAAAGTGAGACCCATTCTTCTACTATTAAAGTTGACCGAGAAATAGCTGGTTTAAAGTTGAAGCATCTTTTTTGCTTCGAAATAGAGGGCATTCACAAATTTACATAGAGATATAAGTAATCGTCAGATTAAAAAAATAATAATAATAATAGTTGAGAGTAAAATTAACATTACAACATAAATCTGAAATCTACTTTCATTCTGACAGATTAAAGAAAAATATACAACTTGTACTAAAAATACTAAGTTAAAAAATAGCAAAATTTTTGTTAAATGAAATGATGAAAAACAGCAGTAGCATAAAAAATAACAAAATTTTATTTAAATGAAACGATGAAAAACAGCAGTAGCATTTCTTTACAAAATGATACATATTTTAAAATGCTATTAGATTATCTAATCTAAATCTTAATTAATAAAAACTAAAGTTATCTTAAAACTTGCTCGAAGTGACTCCCTTCGGCTGCAATGCAGAAATGTACACGCAAAATGAATCCTTCTAATAGTTTAAGCACTTTGTGTGATAATCTCTCGAAAAATGGACCAATTCCTCTGTGTTCAGATGCAGAAAATTGGCATAAGACATGCAATTCAAAGTTTCATAACTCGGCCAATTTTAATGTTAGAGGAATGGGACTTTTTTTTTTTTGTCTTATTTGTTAGTGTAATAGAAAATTCTTACTAAATATCACATATAGGACTGGTGGACCATACATAAATTTTAATTTCGCAACATTTTAAGGATTATTTTTATTGATGAAAACGACTTTTGAAATAATGTTTTACCTCATTTAAAACATTACTATATGTCTATGACTAAAGGCTTAGAAATTAGCCATTGAACACCGCTCAGATTGGACACCCTGTAAACTATTAGAGGTAATCAACACTATATAATTATATGGTACTAATACTATATGATACACATACACATTTATAAATAATTTGTCGTAATGTTAGAAATAACTACAGATATAACTTTATATCATTATTGAAAGGTGTTTTAACATTATTTTTACACTTGTATCAAACGGTTGTATTACAGTGAACTTCATAGTGAAAAAAAATATTTTTTATGGATACTTTTTATTGATAAACTAATTTGGCACATAAAATCACATATACTAAATGTAGTTTTGTGTGTCAAAATAATGCGTTGAAAACATTTTACTTGTTATACAGTGTAATTCATAAATATCGAAACAATAGCCTATCTCCTTAAATAGTGCCCCTAGGCACATACTTCAAAGTACAAATGCAAAGTTTCATAAAAAAAAAGGTGTGAAATTTGATGAGATAAGTTGAAACTCCATGGGGGGTGTGTGGGGGGGTTATTTGAGAAAATACAAAAATTAAATTTTTATACGGCCCCGTAGAGTAAAATTTCCAATTAGGAATGTTTTCTTTATCTATTCCTGAATTAAACACAAAAAAAAAAATTCCTCTCGATATCTCCAAAATTCGCAGTGATATTGAAAACCAAAATTCGTGACTTACACCATTTACCCATGCCTCTGAGCGACGAGTTATTGACTTACGCTCGTATTCACCAACTACTTCGACTCCGAGTTATACCAAAAACCTAGGTCGAACGCACAAATGGTATTCACCGTTAATCCTGATTGGACGTCTACTTGATAATGTCCAATCAAATGTTATCAAGAATTTCATTTGAGCGCTCGACCAAGGTTTTCTAGGTTGAGGTAGATGGTGAATATGAGCATTAGTATTTTGAATGCAAGATAGGGATCATCCACAAATTGTACGTTATTAAACGTCGATTTAAGACAGCGCCTCTCTTTTGGACATAAAATAGCGGCGTACAGATTTTACTTTAAATTTGCTTTCGAAATATGCTGGAGGTCTGCATTAGATGTCTGTACGAGTCGAAATATCCAGGCCTGTAAACAGCCAAACCATACAAAAAAAATGTCCGCCTCGGCCTGGAAAAAAGTTAAAATGTAAGCCCGAGCTTGGACCGACCTGACTGAATTTCTGCAAAACGTAGTTTTTTACTTCGATATGGTTAAAAATTGTTTCGTATAAGGAGTTCCGACCAAAAATACTTATTATAGCTTTTATTTTTCATGTTTATAATGTTCATTTGTAAAGAAGTGCCGTAGGCTGTGATATATATGTTTTTTTTTTTTTTTATGAATCTCTTTTTGTATGTAAATGTTTCACTTGTCATTAATACCGTTAATCCATATTCCACGTATTGAAGACTGTGAAAAACGCTATACAGTAAAATCTTTTAAGACGGAATCACATAAGAAAAAAAAAATGCATTGTAGACAAGTTCCCTTCTTAGCAGGTATAAATGTACACTGTAAAAAAATACTGCCAGTTTTCCGGTAGGAATCGGAAAAATAGTTGTCCTTATCGTACCAGAATAATTTCCGACCCAGCTCGGAATAAAATCCGTAAAAATAAGGAAATAGTCAGTAAAACGGTATTTTACGGATTTTATTCCGAGCTGGGTTGGAAATTATTCCGGTACGATAAGGGCAACTATTTTTTCCGATTCCTACCGGAAAACTGGCATTATTTGTTTTACAGTGTAGTCTATTCTTTTTTTTTCAGGTATTATAATATTCATTTTGTATGGATCAACACTTTTTTTCGTTTCACACAGGATTCCGCCATAGGCAGGCTCTTTTTAACTGGTTTTACTGTATTTTAATTTTTTTTTTTTTTTTTTTTTTTTTTTTTTTGCATAGAAATCTACTATCCTTTAAAAAAAAAGAATTTTTAAGTTTAATTGTAAAATAATGACAATTTAAAAAATATATGCCTTTTTTTGTAAAAATTTTTAGACAGAGCCAAATTTTACTGATTTTTGCACGGATCAGGTCAGTCAGAGGCAATAATTTTAATACGGGTTGGTTCGAGAGTGAAAATTTCTCCCCGTATCGACGTAGGATGAAGGAATACAGTCCCGATTCGGTATGGAAAAGATACCTTAGGCCCACACCGGCCGAGCCTTCAGAAAAAAAGTAAGGTCCGGGCCTGGCTCGTCCCCACAATACAGACTTTTTTTTACAACCTCGTCGAGACGATTTAAAATCTGAAGTTGTGAGGTCTAGAATTATGAAAAAACTCTTAATCGGCATGTTAGAAAAAGCCTTGTTTTAAATCAACTAACGGACATTTAAATAGTACAGAAAGAGAGTGGAAAGGGCAAACGTTAAACTGAATCAGAAGTTTAAGCTACAGGAAGGAGTTACTTTACTCACCTGCAATTTTTTTAAAGGTATTTAAATATTTTTTTAGGAGACAATCTTTGTTTAAAAATTTAAATGCATTTTTCTGCATGATGTTTTTTTTTTTTTTTTTTTTTTTTTTTTTTTTTTTTTACCATTTTTCGTCTTTAAATTGTTATAAGTCAAGAATTGTTAAAGAAAAAAGGTGCAAACTTCGAACATGTCTTTTTTTGATTATTTTAAATTAATTTTATTTTGGCAAATTTGAAAAAAAAAAATATTTATTTTTGAAAATATGATTTTTTTAAAAATAAGTTGTATCATTTTAAATTTATATTTTAACATTTTAAAAATTAATATTTAAATGAATCCTGAAACAAAATTAAAATTATATTTTCCTCTTTTAGAGGTTTGCATGGGCCCGGGCTTGGTCGGAGGCAAATACTGATTTAATTAATTTAATTGATTTTTTTCACGGGCCAGACCAGTGCTGTTTCCACTGATTTTAGTATGGGCCGTGAACAGTGAAAATGCAAACGGGTCGTGCCGGGGACAAAATTTTTACACCGAACCGTGCCAAGATAGTTTTTGTTCGGTTCGGGCTGGGGCCCTGTCGATCGGCCTGTAGATTACGGCCCATGCAGACCTCTAATCTTTAATTAAGTGAAAAAATAATTCAAATTCAACAAATAATGTTTCGAGTTATAATGATTTTAAATTACCCCAACTAAACAATAATAATCGTTTAAATTTTTTTTTTTAAACTTTATGAGAAATTTCAGGATATGACTTTGTTTGCAAATTATATGATTAACCATCACAAAAACGAAAAAAAAAAATCAAAATTCTAACTCAATAAATACATTTTTTACATGTTTCCTGGAACTCTTAAAGTAACATTGATTCTTGGATTACACGCATTTCAATTTGTGTCTAAGCCCTTAAAACCTAATAAGTTGTTTAAACGGGCATAACTCTGTGAGTTTTATAGATATGAAGATGGAATTTTTTGTGTTTAATTCAGGAATGGATAAGGAAAATTTTCCTAATTGGAAATTTCACCTTACGGGGGCCGTATAAAAATTTAATTTTTGTATTTTCTCAAATAGACACCCCATGGAGTCGCAACTTATCTCATCAAATTTCGAACCTTTTTTTTAATGAAACTTTACAATTAGAAGTATGTGCCTATGGGCAATATTTAAGGAGATAGCATATTGTTTCAATATTAATTAATCGCACTGTATAAAGTGAGTAAAACATTATGCCTCAAAATGTTAAATATTATTTTCCTTTTATAGAACAATATAGTACGAAATGAAGTGGATTATTAACCAGATTTTTCCTTTTACAGAATAAAAATTTGAAAATAGAATAAACAGTTTCATTTTAATAGCACTAACATTGCTATAACAGAAAGGAAAATCAGTTTCTCCAAAAGCATTTCCAGAAACTTAACTCGGTACTATCCTACGACATAACATAAAAAATATCAGAAATATCAGATATCCCTATTAAAGTATTCTCTCGAAAATGTATGTTCTGACATTAAAACGCGAAAACAGGAAAACACACACATACACCAATATCGGAAATGATGTGCTAATCTCTTTAGACCACGGTGAAACCGCACAAGATGTGTCCCATTAAATTAGCAATCGAAGTGAAAGTGATTTTCTTTTCACTTTTAGTCGGGGAAAAAAGGTATTCCAATAGAACTAAAGTAAAATCATTAACATGATATAATAGAACATGGGAAAAGAAAACATCCAAACCGATGTAGGAATAAATGGAAAATGTTATGCATTTCAAATATTATGAAAAAATAATTTCAACAAAATAACAAAAAATATATAGAGAGCGTGCAAAAAAATAATTTTTATCGATTATTACAAGAATATACAAATCATGATATTTTTACTATCATTTGGCTATTTTAATAAATTTCTCCTATCCTTTGCGCACATAAATTTGCACGCTTGATTTTTTTTTTCACCATAAACTTTTTTGGCATATAATCCATTGATATGATTAAGTCTGTTTTAATATCAATAAAAATTATATAAATCGATTACCATTTTTATTACGTTTAATTTTTCGTTCGATTTTATTCGGAAAATACGGTAAATGAAACAAAACAAAGTGTCTTAATTAACGTTAGGGTACATCCTTTTGCACTTTTTTATTTGAAGAAAAAGTCACCTTTAACCCCTTAAGATGTTATTTTTTTGTGACACAATAAACTAATAAGTCGGAAATTGTACATCAAACTTGGCAAATGAGGTACGTTCGTACTATAACTACTTTTATAAATATTCAGATCTTGGCGCACTCTTATAGAAAAATGCATAAATACAAAATTTATTACGATTATATATATTAAATTCAGTAATACGGAAGTAATATGACTCATTCTTAGATAGGACGTAATCACCATGACAACCTAGAACTATTACTTACCATGACATATCATTGAATTAATTACGTATGATAGGATTTAATGGAACGAAGAAAACTTTTATTAATATCTTTTTAAGTTTTGATTCGATTTTCATAAAATTTGAAATGACTCGACAAAATTCTGAAAGAATTATATGTATTAAATTTCAAAACTTTCGGTTGGGTGTAGTTTTTGTGCTGTTGTATGCGGACAGATGGACAGATAGACGGACGGACCAGAAGACGACTATAAATGCTACGTATTTATATAATTACAAACTCGCATAAAAATAGGAAACACACACCCCTTTTACCGTACTAAAAGATTTGCCTTACGTTATCGCAATATGTCTGCCATTAAATAAAGCAAATATTACAGTTTAAAATTAGTGGTGTCGTAAAGCTTTTAGTAAGGAAACAAGCAAACTCTTCTTGCACTTTTCCAATAGCTTAATCGTTTATCTTTTAATATAAAATTATCGATCAAACTCAAGTGATATCTAAACAATTACGAATTAATTCCTTGTAGGATGCTGTACTCGTAAACTATTAAAAATACTTACAAAACCGACCGAAAATCAAAACAACTAATTTTAAATTTACATCATCAATTAATAAGAAAGATAAATTAAAACTTGGACCGAAGACAGATTTTTTGTTCTTGTTGTTAGAGGATATTTTGTATTATTCTTGATGATTTAGCTAAAAATAAAAACTAAATTGATGAAGAAAAAAAAAACGAATGTAAAGAGAAATAAAATATGTGAATTAAAATTACTACAAACAAACCCGATGCGGCTGAATTAATTAATTTTAAATTTAGATATTATTTTGATGATGTCATCCTTTTAATATGCATTAGTTAATTCTCATGACTTAATTTAGCAGAACAGAATTTACGTTAAAGATCAATACCACTTTCCAGTAATCATAGAAATTGTGGAAATATCAAATATAAAGCTAGACATCATTTAGATGTATTGAAAATATCAAGTGCTTTAAAACCTTTAATTGAATTAAAAGCATATTTTACGAATCTGGAATTATTGATGAGCTTTAATTTGTTGCACAATTTAAAAATATTTTCATTCTTTTTCCATTAACAAATGACATTTTGTTATTACTTTTAAAATTAAACGTTAATTAACCCCGAAAACATTAGTCTTTCAATAATAATGTTTCAAAATAATCTGTGTTTCTTTTTTTAAAGTGCAAATTAAAAACATACATTAAAAATAATTACATCCAAACATATGAATAAAAGTACTTTTTTAAAATTGTATCTTTCAGAGATTAAATTTTCTTATTAAAGGTTGCATGCATTACTAATTTTTAATGTTAGTGAACTAAGTATGTATACTTAGTTCGTAACGCCAACAATATATTCTAACCTATTTATTATTAAGGGGTCTCAGGAATCTTAAAATTGGAAATAAATTAAAAATAAGAGACCATTTTCAACATTTAATATCTTAAAATGTATATGATTTAGAAAAACAATTTTTATTGGAATGAAAGATACACGCATGTTCTTTCATTTTACGTTAAAACAATTGCAAGACGCAGAATTAGTATTTTTGGGTGCTCCAAACTGAAATACATTTGACGAGCAGAAAATTAGTATAACAGCTTACGCGCACGATTACAAAATAAATTTTGCAACTAGAATGAAATTTTTTCTGCCTAATTATACTTCAGATAGTAGAAATTACTGTGAATATAAATAAATTTGTACTTAAAAGCATTTTTATATTTTTCACACAAAGTTGTATTTATCTAATACAAAATTTTGAAAATTTCAGCGGTATAATCGCCTAAAAAATATATTCTTTTTGAGCAATAAAAAACAAATTTTATGTTCAGTTTATACAGACTAACATGAAATATATGTTTTGAAAATTTCATGAAAAAATATTAAGAAGTTTTTCAGATATCGTGGCCGTTATGTGCAAAAACGGCATTTGGAGAAAAAGGACTTCAAAGTTTCGAAAATGCTGCTTCAGCTATTGAGCGGATATAATTCTAAAAGCCACAATTTCTGTTCTAATGGGAATTTAAAAAATATATATATCTAAAGGTTCAGAAAAGATAGGAGTTTAACATCTAAAAAAAAATTTAATTTCGAAAATTTTGAAGTTTTAAGAGTCCTGAGACCACTTAAGGGATTGTAAAGAAATTTTCATGTGTGTTAATCAGAGTGCTAAGCGAGATTGTCACAGATGTTAAAATCTTTAGGCAATTTCAGTAAATCATTTAAAATAATTTTATTTTAATACGTTTTTAAAGGATTTTTTTTATAATAAAATGTTTTAAAGAGTAGTTTATGTTACAATTAGAAATATTATGAGCATTTTGAATGTAAATAACCAGTAGACCCGTGCGAGGCTTTCGCACTACACTTTTTGAGATAATTTTCTGTTACGTTTTTAACACTTTCCAATATCGTTAAAAAGTGTTTATGAATTCGATTTGTCTGCCTGTCTGTCTGTCCGTGCTCTAATTCGCGTAAATATGGTCAGATTGCCATGAAATTGATGTATGTTGGCCGTATTTTGATCTTATGAAAACTTCCACCAGCAAAAAAGAAAATCACTAATCTTTTTAACAATTTCCGTCATAGTTGAAAAGTGTTTATGAATTCGGTTTGCTTGTCTATCTGTCTGCCGTCTCTCTGTGCTCTAACTCACGTACATATATTCCAATTAACATGAAATTGATATATGTTATTGGGGTTTAATATGACATGTTCGTATTTAAAATGAAGTCTGTAGCATTTACGATTCATTTACAGACACACTCAAAAGCTCTCCGTTACATTACGGGCTATGGGGAAAAATCCTTTGCAGTGTATTTTGATGGACTTGCACTATTTTAGATACATTGAAATTTGTATTTAACACTGAGGTGTGCTACAAAATGCTTACTGTAGAATCTGGTGTGCATTATCGTTTACTTACAGGGGCACACTAAAGCATTTGGCTACAGTACTGCCCATAACAAATAGTTGCTGGAAATGCGTTTTCATTTGTAATACACGTTTTAAAATTTAACTACATTTGGTGTGTATAAATTCTATAGATCCTATACAAGGCTCTACAGAAGATCTCAAGCGCATTTTCGTTTATTGACGGAAATTGTTGAATGGGAAATTTCAATTGTGTCATGCGTTTAATTTAACTAACTTTTAGCACACTATGTAACATACATGTAAACCTATAGATCCTATACAGGGTTACACAAAAAAATCGGATATTTTTCGTACTATTCAGGGTTATTGCAGAAATTGGATTTTCAAATGTGTTATGCATTCTCTAAGTTGTTTATTTAGACATCTTTCACTTTAATAAATTGTACAGTTTTGATTAAAATACTTATAAAGCACAAATAATTGTACAAAAATTACTTTCAGGTTTATAAATATTCTATATTTAATATTATAAAGAAGTAAAGTTTGTTTGTTTATTTGTAGGGGGTAAGCTCTGGAACTATCGAACCGATTCTAAAAGTAATGGTATCAAAATGATGGTGTTAGTCCCACTTAGAATATAGTCTATATCTTATGTTCGTGCCACTGACCAAAAGGGGCTGCAGGAACAAAAAACGTTCTAAAAATGTGATTTTTGTGTTACTGAAGGGCCTAGAAACATGAAATTTGGAATGGTAGTTGCTTATAAGATATAAATGATCTCTAAGGACATTTCTTAAAAAATTCGAAATTTAAAAGAGGTGAAAATGCACGAAAAGCGTTCTAAATAAACGGTCAAGTGCGAGCATTACTCGCGCACAGAGGGTTCCGTAGAATAAATATATGGATTTATAATTGTATTATATATATATATATATATATATAAAAGTTTCTAAAAGAATACTAAGACTTTGTAAAAAACTATACAACATAGGGTTGGGTATAACTGTATATATTAGAAAAGTGTAAATGGGTATACCATGAAAGTTCAAAGAGATTTGGAACCTAAATAATATCAAATATAGCTATTCGTATAACTCTTTTTTTAATATTATCCTAATCTGTTTATGATGAACTTAATTCGGTACTGACAATAAAAGCAGTGCATAGTTAAACTTCATTTGGCACTTCATGAAACTAAATTCAGCGTAGTAATATCCTTTATTTCTACAGTGTAGCTAAAACAAAACCTTTGTTCAAAGTTTAAAGTTGGCATTGTGCTAAGCGCGCTTCGAATTGAGGTCTCAAAGTTGCAACGCCGCCTTGGTCAGCGCTACGTTTTTCCAGATAGGTGTTTAATTAACTTTTAAAGTCACTCGAGGCGTCTTGAGAGATACAATCAATGCAAACTATCGCGAATCCCACAGTATTTATGCGATTCATTCTAATTAAATCTTTCGAGGGCGATGCCTTTTAAAAACGGACACCTAATTTTAATTCCAAAACAGACAAACGGCACCAAAATTATTTAATTAAAATTTTCCTTTTATCATGTAAGTGAAAATAATGCAAGTTCGCATTTTCTAATAAATTCGTTCATAAATTCTGGTGTCAATCCATTATTTCATAAGTTTATAAATAGAATTACTCCGTGCCGGAAAGGATAAGTGGTCGCAGGACTCTTAAAGCTTCAAAATGTAAGAAATTTTATTTTTTTTAGATGTTAAACTCCTATCTTTTCTGAATATTTTGATACAATTGTTTCCTTGAAATTCCCATTAGAACAGAAGTTTTGGCTTTTAGAATTATACCCGCTAATAGCTGAAGCGGCGTTTCCGAAACTTTAAAGTCATTATTTTTCAAATGGCGTTTTTTGGGCATAACGCGCGGGATACCTCAAAATCTTCTGGATATTTTTTCATGAAATTTTCAAAACATATATTTCATGTTAGTCTGTATAAACTGAACCAAAAATTTCCTTTTTATTGCTCAAAAAAAAATTTTTTTAAGTGATTTTACTGTTGAAATTTTCAAAATTTTGTATTAGCTAAATGCAACATTGCGTCAAAAATATAAAAATGCTTTAAATACAAATTTATTTAAGGTCAGGGAAATTATTACAATCTGAAGTATAAGTAAGCACCAAAGTTTTCATTCTAATTGCAATATTTATTTTGTAATCCTGCGCGTAAACTGTTATGCCAATTTTTTGTTCGACAAATGTCTAACAGTTTCGAGCCCCCTATAAATACTAATTCTGTATCTTGCAATTTTTTAAATACATGAAACGAAAGAACATACTTATATCTTTCATCCCAATTAAAATTGTGTTTTAAAATCATATACATTTTAAGACATTATAATGTTGAAAATGGTCTTTTTTTCATTTTTTCCACTTTTTAGAGTCCCGAGACCCCTTAAATTAGTATGTTTTTAACAATTTGACGTTTATTGCTTTTATACTGTTACTGGACATTACATTACACATATACATACATTACACATACATTACACATACATTACACATACATTACACATTAAAAGTTGTTAACTAGGCATAGAGTACGCCGCCCCTGGCTTTGTGTATGTCCAAACTGACCGTACCTTTAAGGGTTAATATCTCGGCTAATTACTGATAATTTTTTTTTCGAAAATCATTATCAACAATGCTTTTATTCTTCTGTAACGATAGGTATATTCAGTGATGCTCAACAATTTTTCTGAATGCCCGTAAATCGAAATTTGTGTATAACAGAAAAATACTAATTACTCAAAAACTATGTGACCTAGGGTAATCGCTATAATTTTCCGGCAAGGTTTATATTAACGTCTACTGCCTCTAATTTTTTCATAATTTTAGTTTCAGTAGATTCGGAATTAGAGGGGGGGGGGGGGACATATTTTTGCGCTACATTTTCAACAATATCTTTGAAAATATAATACCTAAAATTAAAAGGAATGTATTTTTGAGTTCAGCGTTACAAAAGCTTTCACAGGATATCCCACATGATATAAAGAAAAGATTTTTTTGTTCAAGTAGCATAATTAGCCCCTCTACTTTTTTACTAAATATATTTATGAATGTTTATTAATCTGAAAATATGTTGGTCAATGGTCTTTATACTTCCCCGAATTTGAACTTTCCACGTTCCATAGTTTACGAGTAAAATGGCTGTGACAGACAGGCAGACAGACAGACAGACGGACAGACAGACAGACGGACAGACAGACAGACGGACAGACACAGGAGTGATCTTATGATGGTTCCGTTTTTACTTTTTAAGTACGGAACCCTAAAAACGTTCCAAATTGCGATTTCTACGCAATCTCAGAAAGTACCGATTCGATTTTTAAAAAAATGGTGTGAAAACGATGGCGACAGCCCTCGCTCCAACATAGGCAATATTTTATGTCAGTGCCACTACCCCAAAGGGGGTGCAGGAGTATAAAAGTTCTAAATTGCGTTTTTTGTGATACTGCAGGGGCTAGCAGCTTAAAATTAAGCATGGTAGTTACTTACATGATATAAATGATCTCTAAAAACATTTCCTTAAAAATTTGAAATTTAAAAGGGGGAAAAATGCGCGGAAAGCGTTCTAAAAAATGTTCTAAATTGCGATTTCTACGCAATCTAAGAAAACACCGATTCGATTTTTAAAAAGATAGTGTGAAAATGATGGCAACAGCCCTCGCTCCAACATAGGCCATATTTTATGTCAGTGCCACTTCCCAAACGGGGTGCAGAAGCAAAAAACGTTCTAAATTGTGTTTTTTGTAATACTGAAGGACCTAGAATCCTGAAATTAGGCAGGACAGTTACTCATAAGATACAAATGATCTCTAAGAACATTTCCTAAAAAATCGAAATTTAAAAGGGGTGAAAATGAGCGGAAAGCGTTCTAAAAAACCTTCTAAGTTGCGATTTCTACACAATTTCAGGAAGTACCGAACCGATTAAAAAAATAATGGTATGAAAACGATGGTGACAGCCCTCGCTCCAACATAGGCTGTATTTCATGTCGGTGCCACTACCCCAAAGGGGGTGCAGGAGCAAAAAACGTTCTAAATTGCGTTTTTGTGATACTGAAGGGCCTAGAATCCTGAAAGTAGGCAGGGCAGTTACTTATAAGATACAAATGATCTCTAAGAACATTTCCTAAAAAATCGAAATTTAAAAGGGGTGAAAATGAGCGAAAAGCGTTCTAAAAAACTTTCTAAATTGCGATGTATATATATATGTTACTGTAAAAGCTTGAAGTCTGGTAAATCCTAGCGTTTAATTGTTTGCAAAATTGTTATTTGTAAAATTGGCTTGACTACAATTCCTCCTTTCAAAAATTTTTCTTTTTGATGACATGATTCATAAAGTCTCAAACACAGGACGATAAATTCTACAGTCACGTTCTTCTTTTTACGAGCGTATAAGTTTCTTCGCCCCCTATGTTCAGAATAACATAGCGTTTCAACCACATATAATAAACTGTTTGTTTTTTCTTCACGCATTTAGATTCTTTCATTTCATTTATTAAAATAATTGTATCTCTCACTTGCTAGATAAAAGCTGGCTATCCTGTTTATTATTTACTAAAGTCATAAAACTTTTTTCTGATAATATCGCTCATTTTTTAACAAAATAAGAAAACGATAAAAAACTGATTCTAGATCGTAGCCGTTCATACTTGTCTGTACTTGAAGATTCACGGTCGCCAGTCGACACGTGGCGACTAAATGTTTTGCTGTGGCCACTAACTTTTGGTGTATAAGTCGCTATGTGTTTTTCTTTAAAGATAATTTTTCTTATAGAAAAACACGTGTCTGAAGTGTATTTTGATTTTTATAGTGCAAAATAATCTCGCACATTCACAATTTTTTTAAATTTGTACTTTTATATGACAAAATCAAAATCAAAAATACTGTTTTCCTAATATTCCTCACTATCATGATTGCTTATCTTATACATATTGTTTTTTTTAATTGTAATATCTGACCAACCCGGTCTTCTGACTGTACATAGTTTAAGATTTATATTATTCTAAATTATTACTCAAATTTCAAGAATTTCATGTTTAAGTTAAATATACACATTTGAAGTATCTTTTTGACGTCTCTTTACACTTTTGAAGTCTGCGTTTTATTGTAAAGTGTCTAAATTAAATGAATTATTTTTCACTTTGAGATCCTGAGCGTTTTTGTTTAGTTTTTTTCCCCCATATAAACACTATTTTTTTATGCTTTTTTTTCACAATATGGTCACTGGATTTTTTCGGTTTAGGAGCCATTGGCTCCTTCCAGATTTTGGGAATCTGCACCTATAGTGCTTACCCGAAGTGAAGATGCAACTGGGCTAAACAGATGACAACAATTACGAGCGAAGGGGTGGCCGCAGAGAAGTGGATAGGCCAATCCCCGATTATAAAAAAATATTTGTATCCAACACCAAAAATGGTGGCAACTAAGTTGCCGCGAAAAGGGGTGCAAGGAAAACCACCTGTAAGTGGATGTAATGAAACACGACAAAAATAATTTCTTTCGTGAAATTATAATTGTCTAGCTGTCGATTTAACCAAACACTGAAATCCTTCATCATCTACTAGCTTAAGTGCGAAAATAAAATGTCATACACGCATTCATTTTTTCGCTTTATTTCAAAATAAATTTAAGATAAGAAAACAGAAATTAGGATGGATAGATCCATGGATTAAGAAATCTTTGCTTAAAGTTGCTTTTTTTTTTTTCAATTACTTGTTTAGACTATAATTCTTTCTTAAAATGGAATGATTGAGAAATCGGTTCTAATTTCTGTTTTCCTATTTTAAATTTATTTTTTAAACAAAGTGAAAGAAATCAATCTCTACGCAATTAAGCAAATGCCCTCATAGCATACATGGTCACGGTGACGTCGTTGTGACGTCACTGTGAGTCACTGTGGTCACGTCACATCTGTGACCAAAATGCCACCACTCAGTGATGTCACATTGTGACTGAGATGTGAACTTCTTAGAAAAATTAAAAAAATTACAAAAAATATTCAAAACATGTTATTTATGTAAAATTATATTTTCTGGCAATAAAAAAAAAATTGTGACGTTCCTGTTATGTCACTGCATGTAACGTACGTCACGTCACATATGTGACGAAAAAACCACCATATTGTAAGTCACAGTGTGACAAAAATATGAACATCAAAAATCTTTGAAAATGAACAGAAATATTTTAAACATGCCCGAGTTACAGCAACATAAGGAATGAAAACATAATAGTGGATAGGAAATAGTAAATTCGGACACGAAAAGAGGTGGGGGGGGGGGGGCATAAAAAGGAAAATGCACGGTACAAGTATCAACAAACTAGATTTTCATGCTATATTTTATCAATTTGTTATCTAAGACAGTGAAGTATACTTTTTTTATGATTTCAATTTTATCTACCATTGCAATTTAATCCTTCACCGATTGTTATTATTATAAAAGTGTTTCTCGGAAAAATGGTACGTTATGAAGCAATTTGGATAACATATTTAGAATTAGGAATATTAAATCTGTACACTTTACATATTTAGTTTGCAGGGAGGAAGTTTTTTGTCGACCAGTGTTATTCGAAACACTTCTGTGGTTTCAAACTAAAATTTTCTGTTACAGTTAAGTCTGCAGCTTTTAATGAGCACGTAGAAAGAGTATTCAGAGTTTAGTCATATATGCATTTCTTGCTTTAGAATTTGCATTCAAGTCATATTTTTCCTGTTAGTGTTTAACTATTTTAAATAACTATTTTTTAAAAAATTCTACTTCTTTCAGACTTTTTAAATAAAATTAGCATTTTCCGAAAAAATATTTATACAAATTTTATACAAAACCCATGATATAATTATTCATATTTTAAATTCGTGTTTTAGAAATACGACTTTAAAAAAAGCTATTTTTCAAATAGTTTTATTCTACAGAAAATGAATATAAAAAAATGACAGATTGACAAAGAAATTTTTTTCATCCTGTATACTCTCTTTTCATTTATTAAGATGCCTAATTTGTATTTATTACGTGTAAAACAAACTTTACTTTTAAAAAAAAAAGAAAGAAAAAAGGCAGGTGTTTCATTCAAATAGAAAATTTTCATTACAGACAAAAATTATAATAATACAGTATAAGCACCTGCTTGCGCGTGCGCGTGCGCTATCGTCTGCGCTCGATTAAACCGTAGAATAAAATAAGGATCAGAACTTTTGACGCGGGAAGTATGTCTGACAATTTTGTCATTTTGTCAGAAATATGTCTGACAATTTAGGATAAAACACGTATATTATTAAACTATTTATGGAACTTAAAAGGTATGATTTAATTTAAATTTTTTATTCCCGTTTGATAGATTAAAGTTAAATAAGTTGTAGTATGTCATATGCAATGAGACTGATCTGCAATTCTTTTCCGATTCGATGCTGTAAAATATCTTAATCTGCATCGCTAGAAGGGGAAAAAAAAAGCTGATGCAGAGACTGATTCTAACACAGTATTTATCGTCATTAATATTTTGGAGTTAAATATGATATTCGATTATAATGATATTAGGAAACTGTTTCAATTTTGAAATTAACATTATACTGGGAAAATATCTTTTTACATATTGTAGTAGTCAAACTTTTGAAGGATTTTTTTTTGCATTGTTAGTATTATTTTAAATTAGTATTTAAAATCTTAAATCTTCATACCAATGTTTTCAGATTTAACATTTGCCAAAATTATAAAATAGAAGAAATTCCTTATAACATATGGAAAGATTTTTGAGAAATTGTTAAATGCATTTAATTCATCTATTGTAGTTTGTTGTTGCTTAATAGTACAGTTATAAATACTAATTATTTAGTGTTTTTCAAATTGATATATTTATTTTTTTTATTCTATTTAATCATTTTTTTTTTTTGCTGATGTTTGTAATTTTAATCGAACATTTAATTGTAGACATTCAGAATCAGTTATTAAATTTTCTTTGATTGTAAACTCATTTTCTACGTTTTCGATACATTTATTTTATTGGCATTAAAAAATAAAAAATAATATTTAAGCATTGAAATAAAGTGTTTTTCAGGCCCGATAAAGTTGAAAAGTTTTTATGACTTCGGTTTGTTTGGCCGTCTGTCCGCGCTCTAACTCGCGTAAATATACTCGGATTGACTTGAAATTTTTGGATGTTATTGACGTTTACCATAGCAAGATCCCTATTTGTAATGAAGTTTGTAGCATGTTTAGTTCATTTACAGGGACAGTCAAAAGTATTCCATTACATTACGGTATGTGGGAGAAAAAATTGTTTCAAATGATTTTTAATGATTTTATACGCTTTAAAACAGAATAAAATTGATATGCATTTATGAAGCGCACTAAAATGGGCATTTCGTAGAATATGCAATGCAGAGAATAGTTATTGTTTATTTACAGGGCTAAAAGAGGAATTCCAATACATAATGATATAGGGGTGGAGGGAATTGTTTGCGGCGTACTATATTTATGTTAATCTATTTGATATACGTCGTTGAGGTTTGCATACTATGAATTATTTCATGTATAATACGAAGTGTTTATAGCATTTACAGGGACACACAAAATATTTCAGATACTATATTGTATCCGAAGTACTGTTCATTAGCGATGATTGCTGGAAATGCATTTTTAATTATGATATGCGCTTTTATGATTCACTACATTTATGCAAAGTATATGGTGTATATATATATGCTATAATTCATATACAGGACTATACAGAAGTATTCGTAAGGGTTACTGGGTATTGCTTAAAGGTGTTTTTTAAATAAGTTATGCATTTTTACGCTGCACTGTATTTAATTTACTAAGAAATGTTTGTAGAATATAGATAAAATGATATACAGGGTCACGCAAAGAATTGGATACGTTGCCGTCTATAAATTATAATTTCTGGAAATGTGATTTCAGCAGTTTTAAAAGTGTTTTAGTTTGAATTAAATTTTAACTAAATAGTGGCGTGTAATAAAGGTTCTAGGTAAACTACAGGGTTGTACAAAATTACTTAAGTATGTTTCCATATATTAGTATAAATTGCTGAAAGAGAATTTCAACCTGTTATGCGTTTCCTTGATAAACTAAATTTTTCCATTATATAGTATATATATCAATCTACAGATCAAATACAGGACTGTTTAAAAGAATTGGAAAACATATTTGGCTATGGATGGTAACTGCTGAAAATGTTCAAATGTTTTATGCGTTTTCATGTTTAGTTAGTTATCTTGTTTACGTTATTTCCCCCGATGTCTTGTTAAAACATTCAGGAAGAGTTGGAAAGTGTTTTATAATATAGGCTTAACGCATGATATATCTTACTTGTTGTTTCTATTTCCCAGACCAGTCTTTTCCTATAAAACATACCAAATCTAATTAGCTCATATTCATAAAATACAATATATACGGGAATAAAAAATTTAAATAAATAGGGCTTATCATGTCGTTCTATAAATAACAGTTGTATTAATGTCCGTTAGACTCCATGTTCGTATTTAGTAAAGCAATGACAAATCACAAAAAATTAAAAAGCTTACACATTCTTAATATTAAGCTTGAATTCAAGATCAAGCTTAGAACTTAATAAAAAAAGATGTCAGTTGATAGGATTGTTTTTTAAATGGAAAATTAAAAATATTTTAGAAGAATAGGACTCCAAAATAGGGATATCTTGCTAAAAAGTACGGTAAAAAGATAAGACTTTATATTTCAAACAAAACTTTACTTTAAAATTATCATAGTGTTTATGACAAGAATCATCACAATATTAATACTTGGAAATTTTTCCAAAGAGAAACATTCGCCTTGCATACAATATTTCAAATGAAAATCAAATTTCAAATTAATTGCTTAAAAGGCGCAAAGGCCAACATAGTGAAAACATTCCACGCCGGGACTCGATCCCGGGTCATCAGTATAGCGCACTGACATTCTACTGACTAAACCACATGGAACGATACCCAGCCTGGAAAATTTCTCCCTATTACATGTTGGCGAGGCCACAAACGCAGCACAAGATGGAATATTTATCGTGAGCCACCGTCATGGGGCAAACACGAAACTTAATTAAATCCAGCATCGATTGAAACTATATTAATGCTTGAAAATTTTTTCAGAGAGAAACATTCGACTTGCATACAGTATTTCAAATGAAAATCAAATTTCAAATTAAAATTGCCTTTTAAGCAATTAATTTGAAATTTGATTTTCATTTGAAATATTGTATGCAAGGCGAATGGTTCTCTCTGGAAAAATTTCCAAGTATTAATATAGTTTCAATCGATGCTCGATTTAATTAAGTTTCGTGTTTGCCCCATGTCGATGGCTCACGATAAATATTCCACCTTGTGCTGCGTTTGTAGCCTTGCCAACATGTAATAGTGAGAAATTTTCCAGGCCGGGTATCGTTACATGTGGTTTAGTCGGTAGAATGTCAGTGCGCTATACTGATGGCCCCGGTTCGAGTCCCAGCATGGAATCTTTTTCACTATGTTCGCCTTTGCGCCTTTTAAGCAATTAATTTGAAATTTGATTTTCATTTGAAATCATCACAGTGTTTATAACAAATTCGTCACAAATGACACATATTTCACAAATTGGTCACAGTGTGACTTCAAAGCATTGTCACTTTCGTCACAGGTTCGTCACAAAGTTAATGCCAAAGTAGTCCCAAATGACACACTTTTCACAAATTTGTCATACCGTGACTTCACAGAGTGGTCACAATGTGACGTCACAAACGACCTCTAAAACGGCCATAACGACCTCGCATTCTAGTCACTATGACGTCACATCGACGTCACGTGACGTCACATCGACGGTCACAAAATCACAGTGTGACTTCACAACGACGTCGCCGTGACGCCACCATGCCTTACGGGTGGATGGTGAAGGACTTCAGTTCGAATATTAAATCGATAACTGGACATTGATAACTTCTTGAAAGAAATTATGTTTGTGGTGTGTCATACACCAATTTAGAGGAGGTTTTTACTTACACCACTTGCGGTGGTAACTTAGTTGCCACCATAATTTTTACACAGTAGCATTTACCGAAATAAAGTGGCAAAAGCCCAAAGCAGAAGTGGTTAAAATCATATTTCGGGATTTTACCAGTTCATTTTGGTAAATGTTAGGATTTACGAAACTTCGGGCTTTTACACAGTAACATATATAATACATAGTATACAAAAATTTAATACCATTTCACCGTCCGGGGGTTTTCCTGTATTTTTATAAGAATGCTTGTAAATCTCACGATATATATATATTTTAATCACAGTTTAATGCTATAATAGCTTTAATATCACTTTCTTCAAAAAAAGATTCTGTTTAAAATACTTTTGTCTTTTGCCATTTTAACATGATACCTGGAAACGGAAAAATCCGGGCCAGACGGTTAAAGGGTTAAAAAGCACACAGCCTAAAATTCTCCTTCGGCAATTTTCACCAGTAAGCGGAAAAGTACTAGAATTCTTTTGTGCAGACCTGAATATGATCTATACACTGTAAAAAAAAAAAAAAAAAAAAAAAAAAAAAACATTACTTTTTAAATCGATTACAGCAATAATTTTAAATTAAGAGTTTTACGCAGAGAGTTTAGTAAACTACCATATAATTGAGATAATTTATTAACGTACATTTTAAACATTTTAGTTGGTAAGCAATGAAATTTCATGTATTAACAGATTTAAATATGTCATTTTCATGGGTTCCCACATAGGGAGAAGGGCGAGGGGAGCTAGAGAACCCCTACATTTTGATATAGTCAAATTTTTAATACAATTTTTAGCATTAAAATTAAGCCTTATTTGGTGTATCTGAAAGAATTATACTTACTTACCACCTCTCCCTCTCCCGCTGGAAGTGCTGAGATTTCCGACTAAATGTAATCAAATGGACCCAGAATGGAATCAAATAGTATAATTCTAATTTTAATTATGTTTTACCAATTTAATAAACACAGGAATAGGAGTATGACAATCTCATGTTTTAACCTTTTCAGTACAAACATAAAAAAAAATAAAATAAAAATTATGAAGTTTTCATAAGTTGTTAATAATGCGCCCAATAAGTTAAAAACCATCTAATAAAAAAAATTTTGATGAAAATATTTTTTTGTTAGAGAACGATCAAACGTCACGGACACGCGTTTTAAAATAATTCTGTAACAAAATTGCCATTACTTATAACTATCACGATTGCTAATGTTATTAGCAGTAGTGTTAATTACTTATGCACTGGTTATCAAAAATTAAGGAAAAGTCACAAAATGCTAATTTTCAAATACGCGAACACTCAAAAGGAAATAATATAATTCGAGTAATTACTATCTCTACAACACAGCTAGTCCATATAACATCTCATTCATGTCACACATGGTCACAAGTGTCACAGTCACTACGGTGAAGCAAAAAAAATAGGAAATTCCATACATCTCATTATGAGTCTCAAATGATCACTATATGTGACTCCACTGAGACGTCACTGTGACTGCTGCTTTGTGAAGAGTCACCATGTGACTTTACAATGTAGTTACATTATGACTCTCATGTGACGGTCATTTGTAGACTTAATTTCAAAGTCATCGTGAACGCTGCATTGTGATAAGTTACCAAACAATGTCACATTAAAGTCACATGATGACTTTCAGGTGACAGAGAGACTACTGTGAAGTCAACATTGTGCACTTTTGGGAAAAGTCTCCATGTGACTATAATATGATATTATTTCGTGGCTTATCATAATGCAACGTTCATGATGACTATGAAATTGAGTCTAAAAATGACAGTCACATGAGAGTCACAATTTAACTACATTGTAAAGTCACCTGGTGACTCGTCACAAAGCAGCAGTCACATTGACTTCTCAGTGGAGTCACACATAGTGATCATTTGAGACTCATAATGAGATGTATGGAATTTCCTATTTTTTTTGCTTCACCGTAGTGACTGTGACACTTGTGACCATGTGTGACATGAATGAGATGTTATAGGGGCTAGCTGTGTTGTAGAGATAGTAATTACTCGAATTAAATTATTTCCTTTTGAGTGTTCGCGTATTTGAAAATTAGCATTTTGTGACTTTTCCTTAATTTTTGATAACCAGTGTAATAAGTTAAATCAAAATTTCTAGTTTTCTCAATAAAACAATAAATATGCTTTGCTATTTTTGATATTAAACTACAGCAGAATTATGTAATTTTAATAACTCTTGCCTGACGAGAGAACCCTTTTTTTTTCTTCAAAAATATTCTCTCGTTTATACAGGGTGTCCATAATTAAACGACCCTACTTTAAAGTTGTCTACAGACAAAACTATTGTTCATAAATTTGTGAAATTTTGTGAAATACATAATGAAGGAATGGGAATTTATTTAAGCTAAAACATATATAAATAAAAATAGTTCAAAATTTCGCAACCAAAGGGAGATTTTTAATAAATTACACATTTAGCATTATGATAGTTTAGAAATTTTATTTACAGGATGTTCATAATAAATCGACGCTATTTTAAAATTGTCTAAAGACGAAACTATCGTTCAGAATGATGTGAATTTTTTTGGAGGATTACAATAAAAGTATGAGAATTTGTTTAGGCGAAAAAAAAATAATAATAGGAGGCCGTTTTTTAACGAATTGAACATTTAGCATAAATTTACCATAGTTTAACAAATTTTGTTATACCCAAACATGTTCTGCAAGACTTTCATAATTTTCAGATACCATCTGGATGGAATCGTAAGATAGCCTGTTCCACAGCTGACCGCAGTGTGTTCTGGGAAATGCTAGGAACATGCCGTGAAAGGCTCTCTTTAGAATAAAGGTAAGTTAATAAATAAAATTTCTAAACTATCGAAATGCTAAGTGTGTAATTTATTAAAAGTCGCCGACTGACAAAAGTTGAAAATTCATAGGCGCCAGGAAAAATTCTTAGGAGCCAGCTTGAAGAACCATTTCTCTGACGTTAACGCATTTACTGCAAAATGGAACACTGGCTACTCATAATCGTATTCGCCTATTTTTGAGTGATCTATGTGTCCTTTTGCGGTGAACAAGTTACCTATTCAATAAAAAAATCAAACTGAGCAAGAATTTTAAGATAAGACCACTTTTACATTGTAAAAATTAAATAGAAACAAACTATGAAATCAAACATTAAAACAGTAGATAAATTAATATCCTTACCTTTAATTCCCAACAAGAACTTATATACGTAATGCCTTTGAGATTTTGATTTGAAATACCATTCGTCCATTTGTCATTTTTGTGAGATATATCTGACAATTGCACATTTTGGTACATTCCACTTAATGAAACACAATTTAATTTTTTTTTCATTTTCAGCTGGAGTATTTTTAAGGTTTTCTAATCTAAGCAGTGCTCTTTCAACATGCACTTTAGTTTGGTTTAGCAAAAACTCTGATTTCTAAAAAAATTAGGGAGAGTTGCTGCGCCGGTATGGTGTATTTTTTTCCACTGCAAATAATCGCGCTATTAAAAATAAATATTTTCCCACATGGAATTTTTTCGGTTAAAGGAAAAAAAATAAAATTAACAAGTAGGCAAAAAAGTTAGTCGCCAAGAGGTATTTTTTAGTCGCCCGGGCTTTGTCCGACCCTGTTAATAGGTTGTTTCTCTATATTTCGGAAGATACATGCATTAATGTACACTGGTATCCAAAATTAAGGACCAGTCACAAAATGCTAATTTTTAAGTAAGCGAATATTCAAGAGGAAATAATATAATTCAAATAATTACTATCCCTAAAGCACAGCTAGTCCATATAGCATCTCATTCATGTCACACATGGTCACAAGTATCACTGTCACTACGGTGAAACAAAAAATAGGAAATTCCACACATATAATTATGAGTCTCAAATGATCACTATATGTGACTCCACTTAGATGTCAATGTGACTGCTGCTTTGTGACGAGTCACCAGTTAATTTTAAAATGTAGTTACATTGTGACTCTCATGTGACTGTCATTTTTAGACTCAATTTCAAAGTCATCATGAATGTTGCATTATGAAAAGTCACCATATAATATCACATTATAGTCACATGGTGACTTTTCACAAAAGAGCCCAATGGTGACATCACAGTAGTCTCTCTGTCTCCTGAAAGTCATCGTGTCACTTTAATGTGATATTATTTGGTAACTTATCACAATGCAGCGTTCACGATGACTTTGAAATTGAGTCTACAGATGACAGTCACATGAGAGTCACAGTGTAAAGTCACTTGGTGACTTGTCACAAAGCATTAGTCACAGTCACGTCTCAGTGGAGTCAAATATAGTGATCATTTTAGACTCATAATGATATGTATCAAATTTCCTATTTTTTTGCTTCACCGTAGTGACTGTGACACTTGTGACCATGTGTTTCATGAATGAGGTGTTATATGGACTAGCTGTGCGGTAGAGACAATAATTATTCGAATTATATTATTTCCTTTTGAGTTTTCGCGTACTTGAAAATTAGCATTTTGTGATTGGTCCTTAATTTTGGACACCGGTGTACATTTTACAGGTAAGGACAAGCAAATTATTAACAAAAATTATCATGAAGGCAAATAAAAGAGCGAATGCAGAAATCCCTTTTAATTATTATTACTCTATCTATTTTGATCATTTTAATGTACAAGTAAAGATTGTATTAATTAGTGTCAAATATTATTAGTGATATAAAGGGCACTGTGATTACTGGAAAACAAGGTATTAAACGAGAAATGAAGAAGTAATTATTTCAGTTTAGTTTCTTCTTTTTCAAATTTTCTTCCTCTTTTTTAATCACAGTTTATTATTTATTGAATCTTAATTATAGAAATTGAGATGTTTTTTTTCTTCCAAATTATGATTATTTTTAATATGGAAACTCAGCTCAACCTAAGGTTCATACTTTGAACATAAAAAGATATTTTTTTCTCTCTCAAGACGATTTAGATATTACTTCTCCGATTTTATTTTTCTTTACCCAACAATTTTAAAAGGCAAATCAATACAAATAAAAAATAATTAAAAATTGCGATGATTACAATTCGTTTTTATAATGTATCCAATTTGGAAGAAAAAAGATATATATAGTTGGGATAAGGATGCATATTTACTTGATGGAAAAAAAAGAAAGAAAGAAAAAGGAAAGGAGGTAAAATGTATTGGAATTGTATTTATTTATTTATTTAAATCAAAGTAAAAAGAAAATGAAGTTCTATTTTTGATTTGAAAATTAGCAGAGTAATTTAAGAATTTTGTAAACAAACATTAAAAAGGAAAAACTAATTTACATCTTTTTAAAATATTAAAAAAATTCAAAAGCAATTTTTTGTATTGATTCAACCCAATTAAATCACTTAATTTTGTACAGATTATAATTTTTTTTTTTTAAATGTTGAATGAAACAAAAAAGGGAAATGGTCGAGGTGTAAGATAAAATGTTTTAATAAAGATAACAAATATAACTTGCAAAAATTAAGTAACACGTTTTTATTACAAAATTTAGTGAACTGAATATGCATTGACAGCGACAGTCGGCTTGTAAGAAAATTTTAAGCAAAAGCATTTTGTTAGATATGTGATTTTCATCAAAAACACAAAAGAAGATATTTGCTCTTAAACCTAGAGGTCTGTACGGACCGAACTTTCCAGGCCCGGTCCGAACTACATAAAAATAAGTTAGGACCGACCCGGCTCGCTATAAAATTTAAAAGTTCGACCCGAGGTCGGCCCTGCCCGTACAAAAAAAAAAAAAAAAAAAAAAAAAAAAAAAAAAAAAAAAAAGAATTAATGACCCGACCCGGTCCGGTATAAAAGTTAAAAGTTCGGCTCGAACCCGGCCCGGCTCGTTATAAAAGCTAAAAGTTCAGCCCGAGACCGGCCCGACACTGAAAAAAGTTAAAATCTCGGCCCGAGTCCTGCCCGGTCAGACTGAATTTCTATAAAAATTGGATTTTTACGTCGACATAGTTAAAAATTGTCTCGTGTGAGGAGTTCTGACCAAAAATACTTATTTTAACCTTTTTTTTTTTCATGTTTATAATCTTCATTTTCAAAGAAGCGCCCTAGGCTGCGATATTTTTTTTAATGGATCTCTATTTGTATGTAAATGTTTCAGATATCATTAATATCGTTAATCTATACTCCCTGTATTGGAGACTGAGAGATCTGAAAAATACAATACTGTAAAATCTTCTAAGACAGAATCACATAGAAAACAAAAATGCGTCATCGACAAGTTCCTTTCTTAGCAGTTGTAAATGTATTACTTTTCTTATGCATTATTATATTAGTTTTGCATAGATCAACACATTTTCCCGTTTAAGACAGGATTCCGTCATAGGCAGGGGTTTTTCACAGGTTTTACTGTATTTTAATCTTATTGCCTAGAAATCTACTATTCTTTATAAAGAATAAATTTTAAATTTTAATTGTAGAATAATGGCGCATTAAAAATGTATGCATTTTTTGCAAAAATTTTTGGGCCGGGCCAATTTTTAACGATTTTTGCACTGGCCAGGCCACGTTGAGACAATGATTTTTATACAGGCTGGGTGGAGACCGGGACTGAAAATTTTAGCCCGTGCAGACCTAGGAAGAATGAAGCCAATCCCGACTCGGTAAGGAAAAAAATAAGTTAGGGTCGGGCCGCCCGAAAAGAGTGAAAAAGATCAGACCCGGCTCGTGCAGACCGGTCTGCGCGAAATACGCATAATTCATTAATTATTATGCATATTTAATAAAAACGTATAATTAATTAATAATATATTTATGTATTTATTAATTACTGTAATACATACAATTTAATTACTTTAAAAAAGTTTTTGGACATATTCGTTTTCGTTTTCGGCCGAAAATAGGAAGATCTCCAAAATTCGGTTTCGGTTTCGGCATTAAAAGTATGTTTCGGTCGATCCTTAATAATAATTATATATACCATTTCTAAAAAAAAAAAAAAAAATACAGGTGTCCTTAAAGTTTTTACACAGTCAAAAATAGCGTTTTTTTTGCATAATTATGATTTTTTTCGTAATAAAAAGGACACAGATACATTCTGTTGACTTTTATATTAGTATTTCTACTTTATGATCAATAGTAAATTACCATTTCACTTGTCGCATTTTCAATTTATCAAAATTTTTACAATTTTTTGCTATCCTTATAGTTTTTACACACACTGTATTTTACCGCATTATGCGAACTTGAAACTTAAATTAATGAGAAAATTTACAATTAATTCGAAATAACTCGTAATTTAGATTCTATTTTTAAGGTTTTTAGCGCATTTCATTTTTTATTCGAAGTTGGAATTTTTTAGAAACCGTTCTTAGGGAGCATTTGCATATTAAATGTAATAACTTTCTTGTTATCCAAGCTTCTGTATCGACAGTATCACAGAAATAATTTGAAAACTTTTTTGATCCTGCGCACTTTTAAATTTCTAAATTTTTCTAAATTGTTCTGTGACTGCATTTACGTCTCAAATGTCATGTCAAATTTCAAGTTTCTCCCCCTAACAATCCCAGATAAATCATAGCTTAAAACGTTTTTAGAACGTTTACCCCTTATTTCCCTCTTATAAATTTCGAATATTTTAGAAACCGTTTTTAGCGAGCACTTAAATCTTAAAAGTAACCACCAAATTTTCAGTTCCTAGCCTTAGCAGCATCACAAAAATCGTGATTTTAGAGTGTTTTTTTCCTTCTGCACCCTTTTAAATTTCGAATTTTATAAAAACTGTTCTGTGCGAGAATTTACGTCTTTAAAATAACATTTGTCAAATTACTTGTCAAATTTTAAGTTTCCATTCCTAACGGTCCAAAATAAACAGTATTTTAGAACGTTTTCAACTTATCAACACAATTTAATTTAAAATTGTTTTTAAAACTATTTTTACAGAATATCTGCATCTTAAAAGTAACTACTATACTGAATTTCAAGTTTCTAACAATTCCAACTACATCGTAATTTAGAACATTTTTAGAACGTTTTCCGCTCTTTTCACCCTTTTAAATTTAGAATTTTTTAGAAACCGTTCTTAGGGAGCATTTACATCTTAAAAATAACCACCATGACAAATTTCAAGCTTCTATACCAATTGTACCACATAAATCACAATTTTAGAACTTTTTTGCTCCTGCACCCTTTTAAATTTTGAATTAAAAATAAAACTGTACTGAGCGAGCATTTATATGTCTAAATTAACAGCCGAAGAAAATTTCAAGTTTCTTACCCTAGAAGATCGAAACAAATCGCAATTTAGAACGTTTTCCGCAAATTACACCCTTTAAATTTCGAAATTTTTAGAAACCCTTTATAGAAAGTATATACGTTTTAAAAGTAACCACCACATCCCAAAATCAAATTTCTAGCCCCAACAATATCACAGAAATCTCAATTTTAAAGACGTTTTTTGCTCCTGCACTCCCTTAATGATTGTCATACCAAAATAAAATACTAAAAGCCTATGTTGGAGCAGAGATGGTCACCAGCATTTTGCCACTATTTTTTAATCGGTTTAGTAGTTCCAGAACCACCTACAAACAAACAAACACACAAACGTTATTTCTTTATAGCATTATCTTTTTTTGTAATATAGATTTCAATATAAATAGACGATAGATTAAACTTTAAACGACAACTTAATTTATTATTGTACATCTGGAACATCGATAATCCTAAGTGAATGATAACGTGTATACAATATAGCTTCAGGGAAAGTAAGAAATCATTCCCTTGTAACTTTTTATGATTTTTATTCTTTTTAAAGATAACACAAGTTTAAATCACTTGGCACAATATTTTTATGTGGCTTACATAAAAATTATATCCAAGTCAATCCCCCTGGAGTTATTTTCTGCATCAATTAATCGTTTAACGTGATTATGACTCCAAAAATAAAATAAAGTAAAGCTGAAAAAAAAAAAAGAACTGCATAGATAAATATACAACAGAAATTGATTGAGTGCTGGAAGAAGGCTAATGGCACTAGTCGTAAATGATTCTTACTCTATTTGCACACATCACATGTACTTCTTCTAAAAGTTATGTTGCAAGCTATATCTAAATATGCTTAAAAGCTGTGTCAATTGAATATGTTTGCTGTTAATGCACACGAGCAGTATATTCAGTACAGCGATTTTTCTCCCTTTTTTGAATTAATAAATTCTTGTTAATGAAAGATGGCCGATCTTTATTATTGTACAATTCATCTATTAATATATGAAAGAACCTCAATCGACTGATTGCAGTCATTCCAGAAAATGAAAGAGAGAATAATTGGAATTAAATATTTCTTAGAGTAACTTAAGGCTCCTGTCCTGTCATACGAAGTCAGCCGCGGGTTAATGCTAAAGCTATGTTTTTTTTTTTTTTTTTTTTTTTTTTTTTTTTTGCCAATATCTCATTTGCATTTCGACATTTTAAAATAATTTTTTTTATTGGAAAGCTGAGGATCTTTCTCCACAGTGAACTTTTTTTTTACTTTTTCGATTTTGGTTGCAGTTTTTTTTTTTTTTTTTTTTTTTATGATGACACTTTCACTTTCGGAACCAGTTCCGAAAGAGAAAATAACTTTTAAAAAAATATCTACAGACTCTGAAACTTGGTTCATTACTGCACAATAAAAGGATAAATAAAAAACCAAAATCATGGTTCAAGATTTCATTCCAAAGTGAGAAAAAAAAAAAAAAAAAAACTACAATCTTGATTCAATCCGGTGTAACGTTTCCACATAAAATTAGTTTAGAGAAAAACCTAAATCACTGTTCAACATTTCACCATATAATTGGACAAGAAGAAACCTGGAATCACGGTTTAACCTTTCACCAGAAAATTGGATTAAATATAAACCTGAATTACGGTTCAATCTTTTACCATTAAATTGGTTTAGAAAAAAACCTAAATCATATTCCAACCTTTCACCAGAAAATGTGTTCAACATTTCACTAATACACTGGCCCTGTTCAACGTTTGTGTGCATTTGTGTAAGTATAGCACTCATATTCGTGAAGATGTTATTGTGTCTGTGAAAAATTCAAGTTTTTTGTTTATAGCACACAGAGTTTTCCACCAAATTTAACACACCTTTCCGAAAACCTGACAAAGAACAGTAGCAACAGTACACTTCTATTAAAACATGAATATATTGAATATTTGATGAGATATGATCATTTGTATGAAATAATTTTTAACTGCGCATGCGTGGAAGATTCTAAAATTTTTATTTTATAATTTAATAGTCAGCTTTTTAGGGCAACTTATCTAAAACGTCCAGTCGAGTACCGCGAAAATTCACAAAGATAGGGGCGATATAGTGAGTTTCTTTCAAAAAATAGTTTTAATATAAGGGATTTTCCACAACTTTTCAATTAGTTCACTATATCTTTCTGAGTTTATCGTATGGCCCAAGTTGGGTTTCTGTGCCTCTGACCAAAACTTTTTATTTTTCTATAAAATAACATGAAATTAATTTAGCAACGACACAAAATGATTTTCTACTTATACGAATTTCACCTAATTAAAAACTGATTTAGGCATACATACTTCGATTTATCTTTTATAATGATTTTTGTAAATGATCATCTGTTATACTAGAACTTTGTCAAAGAGTATTCAAAACACTTCTGCGGTTTCAAACAAAAAATTTTCTATTATTGTTAAGTCTGCATCTTTTAATGAGCTCGTGAAAAGCGTCTTCAAAGTTTAGTCATATAGGCAACGCTTGCTTTATAATTTGCACTCACGTCTTGAGTCAGTCGTGACTGATAATTATAATCAGTGAAATTCATAGCAATAAATAAAGGGTGTCTCATTTCAGCCGATACAGCTCAAATGAATGAGTAATGTTGAAAATTCCCGAAGGAAGAAACGAAATTTTTGGAATATTCAGTCGAAATTTTGGAATATTCGGTATATATTTGGAATATATTTATATAGTTTCGGTCCGGTCGAATTTTCGGCAGCATTTTCGCCGAAAAAGAATTTTCAGCGGAACTTGGATTTTGGGCCTAAAACGAACACGAAACAGAATTTTCGGTCGATCTCTAATTATCAATAAGCAAATACCTAAAAAAAAAAAACATACAGTCTTCCTAGAAACGGGTTTTTCTGTTGCTCGACCACCCTTCTTGCGCGGCTCTGTTGCTCCATTCAAAAGTAACCTGGAGAATTTTAAATATCCTAGTCTGAACACATTCTGACACACTTGTTATACAAAAAAAAAAAAAAAAAAAAAAAAAAAAACTGTAATGGGCTAATGCTTCATGTCTAAGAAGAATCAAGATATCTAAAACGGCAATACATATTTTTTTAAATTATTATTCTAATTACTTCATTAATGTTGTTGTAATCATTTTAAATATGCTTTGCAGCTTTTGTTCTCAGTAATTAAAGTAATGAATAAAAAAATTATGCTTTCCTTGTTAAATTTATTCGGTCATTAATCTGTTAAAGAAAACTGTTATAAATTGCGTTTGATTTTAGGCTGATTAAAGCTTAAAACTGAATTTATGAGAAAGTCAGTTTGAAAAGTACTTTTGAGTGTTGTTTAATTTTCCTGAAAGTCAGAATGAATATGTACAATTAGTGCAAAGCGGTTCTTAAATAAAAAAAAAAAAAAAAAGGTAGTATTTCATACGAAATCTACCTAAAACAGAAGTAAATTGGTGTCGCTAATTATTATTTGACATGTCGACTTGACGATTATCTGACGCTAGTTAATAAACGTTGTGAGGAGTTGGCATTAGTTTAATATTTACCAGACTTTCTAAATTAAAAGGCTCTTTCCAATTAAATTACTATACCAGATATTATTGAATATCGAGAATTGGAACTCACAAAAAAGAAATAATTTCAAGCTCTTTTTTTTTTTTTTTTTTTCTTTTATTATATTCTATGCATGTATCCATTCCTTTTATTTTTATTTACCATGCAGTTTTAAAGTTTTTACAATTAAAAATAAACAAGTATATATATATACAAGTCGGAAATTGTACGTCAAACGTGGCAAATGTGGTGCGTTCGTACTATAAGTAGTTTTATAAATATTCAGATGTTGGTGCAATAGCTGCTACACTGTTATGCAAAAATGCATGAATACAAAATCTCTTACGATTATACATATTAAATTCAGTAATACGGAAATAATAATACTCCCATCTTAAATAGGACGTCATCACCATGGCAACCTAGAATCATTACCTATCATGAGATATCATTGAATCAATTTCGTATAATAGGATTTAATAGAATGAAGAAAACTTTTATTAATATCTTTTTAAGTTTTGATTCGATTTTCATAAAATTTTAAATAACACCACAAAATTCTGCAACGATTATTTATATTAAATTTTAAACCATTCGGTTGAGTAGTTTTTGCGCTGTTATATGCGGACAGACAGATGATAACTATACGTGCTACGTATTTATATAATTACGAACGCACCTAAAAAGAGCATGCACATATACATTAACACAAACTAAATATAAAGTTTTTAATCTTAAAAAAGTATATATCCAGAAAACAAAAAATATATACCTTTGATTTCCTCCCTTATACCTGTATCGAGAATGGCAAAAAATAAGATTGAAATTAATTAAAAATTATAAGATTCAACAAAAGCTTTTAGTTAAACAAAAGAGAATAGTTATTTAAAGTATCGGTTTTTTTATAGATGAAAAGAAAAGGAATTTATTTTACCATTCAAATTCTCCAATTAAATTAAACGTTGAAAGAAAAAGTACTTCGCTATGATTTAAACGGGATGTATACTTAAGAACTTTAAGCAGGAACGTTATGTGACCAAACGATAAAAAAAGTGTCTTTTTGTGTCTTTGATGAGTGTTTATTCTCATTTCAAAAGTTTTGAAAGATATGGTATGACTTGCAATTTTTTAAGGAGATTAATTATATCATTTAGCTTAACAAAATTATGACTTTAGTTACTCCATGATTACGAATATGGAAATAAATATCGGAGTAAAAATAAGAAAAATAACGCGCGCAATCTGAAAGAATACGTGAAAACTTGAACGATGGCGTTTCAAATCATTATGTCACAGATCGTGCAATTTTAGAATATTCTTATTTGTTTTGATAATCGCTTCGAGGAAGCCTAAACATGTAAAATGTGTAATAATATTTTTTTCACCGTTTATAAAATTTTTACTATACACGTTTTAGCAATTAAAGGAAGTATATCATGGACTTCATAAGTTTTGAGGAAAGGTTAATTATTTAAATGATCCTCTTCTCCTCTCAAAATTTTCAAAATGGTGATGCCATATTGATAAAAGACATTGCCTTTTGTCAAACATATGAAAAATACTTCTTTAATAATTCTTCAGTGACTGCAACAGAACAACATATATACAGGTTATTTTAATCCTAAAATGAACTGACATTTTTAAAAATTTAAAAACAAGTAAACGGAAAAAGCTACTGAAGTTATTCTTGCAAGATATTATTGTGAAGTTGGGCCAATGACGGTTTTTAAATTCAAAAACAAGTAAATGGAACTGGCTACTGAAGTTATTCTAACAAGTTATTATAGAGAAGTTGGGCGGATGACGGTTTTTAAGTTCAATAACAGATAAAGGGAGAAATCTACTGAATTTTTTCTTGCAAAAAATTAATGTGTGAAGCTGGACATATCTTTACAATGCTTCCCTGTTTTAGTTTTAAATATTTGTTGCTCTCTCCCAAAATAATAGAACGCTCAAATTAACGCATAAAGATGTATCAAAGTTCACCCTGTTCAGATTTTAAAACACACACACACTCGCAAAAATGGTTTACGTTTCGAAATTGCAACGTTATTTTGAGCGCTATTACAGTTTGAGATAATGCAGCGCCATCTATAAACTAATGTTTGGAACTAAAAAAAATGTAGTAAAGGAATTCGTGGCTTCCTTCATTACTTCCTGCAATGAATTCAATAGCTATGACTGTTTACTTGTTATTGAATTTCTAAAACTATCTTTCCACTTTAGGGCAGTTTGTATACTTTGGTTGGAATTACATAGGATTAGCTGGTAGACCACTCTTGTGTAACCCAATTGAGAATCTTCAGGGGTGGAGGGAAGGGGAATTCTTGAAAAGTTGCAACAAGCTTAATTATACTATAAAAAGATCAAAGCACCCCCCCCCCCCTTTCAAAGTTCAATCAAAGTTCACTATAAAAAGATTGTTGATTTGATTTAAGATTCTTGCATGGTATCAAAGTAAAATGCGTCAAAACTTGATTAGAGGGCGTAAATGGTTTTAAAAATGTCTGAACAACAAAAGGATACTATTTAAAACACTAAAGTTTTCAAATACATATTGTGCAATAATATACGATGCATGCAAAATGCTTATAAAAAGTCTACCCGAATATAGTCTGAATTAAAATATTCAGTTATTCATTAACTAGAATAAATATAAGGATGAAATAAGGAACAGCTTTGCAAGGTAATTGATTTTTGTAAACAGCAACTTTAAAAATAATTCAAGTTTTAGTCACTAAATGACATTGCTCTATCTCAATCTGGAAGAATGCTCAAAGTAGCAAGAAAATCTGCATAAAACATCTTTAAGATTTTACTATTCATTCAGGTTAATTGACAAAACGTTAAAAAAGAATTTTTTGAAGTTAGTTTCAGTATTCTTACAATATTCCTCTAGTATAAATTGTATTTCAAAACAATATAATGTATGCATAAAACGCAGGTAATATAACTGCAGAAAAATGCTCGATGCGTAATTACACATGAATAATTAAAGTTGTAATTTTTCCAAACTGGGCGAAAAAGTGTCCAGGCCAGGATTCGAACCAGGGACGTTTTGGCTGACGCCGCCAATGCTCTACCAACTGAGCTATCCCGAACAAATCTGGCAGATGCATAATTCACCCAGAAACCTAATGACTATGACATCTGGTCTGATATGTGAATCAGCTACGCAGAATAAATCACAGGTGATGAAAATCTCAAGAAACGTTAGACATGTAATTACATTCATAAAACGCAGGTAATATTACTCCAGAAATCTTACGTATCCAGCATTTTTCTGGAGTTATATAATATCCATTTTGTGAATAGAATTACGTGTCCAACGTTTCGTGGAGTTTCCATCACCTGTGATTTATTCTGCGTAGCTGATTCACATATCAAATCAGGTGTCATAGTCATTAGGTTTCTGGGTCAATTATGTATCTGCCAGGATTGTACGGGATAGCTCAGTTGGTAGAACATTGTCTGCATCAGCCAAAAGGTCCCTGGGTCGAATCCTGGTCTGGACATTTTTTCGCCCAGTTTGGAAAAATTACAACTTTAATTATTCATATATAATGCATGTTTATACACACAACACACACACACACACATATATATATATGTATATAGACACTAGATTTCAAAATGATATGAACACTCAGTTTTTCAAGCACAAAAAAAGAAGAAAATGTTACGAAACAAACTGAAGTCTAATCAATGATCGAAATCGAGAAAATCGTTTCATTTTATAACAAAATATAATTGAAACAGCGATTTATACATAAAACAAACTGCATTTTTCCATTTTGAGGTGTTTCATAATGATATGAACATTGGCCAAAAATATAGTTTAATAGCCGCGTATGCACCAGATCCTTTAATTAAGGTAAAAATGCGATCAGGCATGGAGTGGACCAAGCTTTTTAATATATTTTGATTGATTTCATCCTAGTGGAAGATGATAGCAGCTTTTAATTCTGAAATTATGGCATATTGTTTTCTATTTGCGTAAACAGCTCTAACCAGTCACGGAAAGAACGATTTTGTTAAAACAACAAAAAAATAGCTGTGCCAACCAAATTTTGCCCCCACCAAATATTTTTTGTTGGACTGACAAAATCCTTTTGTTAGTTCAATAAAATTTTATTCAAAGAACAAAATCATTTGATCAGTCGAACCAACATTTGGTCAGTCCATCCAAACATTTTAGCTGGGGATATATATTAACTAAATCTTTTTTTCCGTGTAGGTTCCATACATTTTCCATTGGATTTAAATCAGGAGAAACAGATGGCCATGGAATTACATGTACACCATTATTAAGAAATCATTCCCAAGTGCTGTTTCCCGTGTGGATGGATGCATTGTCTTGTTGGAACATCAAGAAAGTTCCGCCAATTTCCTCAGCAAATCGCAGCAAGTTTTCTTCAAGTAGATCTTGGTAGGTTAATGCACTCATTCTGCCAGAGGGAAACGCAACGTTGATCTTACCATGAAATCCAACCGCAGCCCAAACTATGAGTGAACCTCCGCCCTGCTGCCGTTTTGAAAACGTTTCTGGTTTCTTGCGTAGATCGTGTCAATTATAAGAAAAACCTTCCAGACCATCCAAATTGAAATTGTTTTCATCTAAAAATATTACTCTTTCATATTCTAACTTCCAGGACGTATGATCTTTATCCCAATCCAGGCGATTCTGCTGATGCATTTTAGTCAGACGTGGCTTTTTTTCATGTAATCTCATCATCTTAGAGCTCTTGACTACTCTGGACAAGGTACTTTTTGCACTGCTATCAGTAGATCTCTTAAAACTCCTAAATTTGTTTACCCATTGCTTTTACACAGCTTTACACGTCCCGGAGACTTCTTTGCTCCATAATCCTCTTTTAGTCGAAGAAAATTTAATATTACATCTGGAGATCTTTTCAATTTTTTTGCTATAAGCTCTGGCCGAAAATCCTGGATCCTTAAAAGCTACAAATTTCCCAAAACCACTAAAGCCCTTTTACGACCCATACTTCTAGAACTAACTTTGCGATCGCGTTTGGAAATTTCTTAGTCTGCGAAGTATCTTTATATGCTAAACTAATTTGCATATTTCGGTTTCTTCTTCTCGGAGTGGCATTCAATATTCCTGTACAGTTTCCATGCTCGTTTAGTGATAATTTCGATCAATGTTCATATCATTTTTCAGCCCATTTTTTTTTTTTTTTTGTACAATTCATATTTTCAATGAATTTAACTATGAAAAACAATTAAGGTACGTTACACATATTTATTTATAAAATTATTAATAAAATTACCTTTTTTTAAGTAAATATTATAGTTTATTCGATTAACATGGCATTATATATGTGCGTAAATACGAGCATAAGTAAAAAGAAAAAAAAAACCATACAGTATTTATTTGAGAAAATTTAATTTCCAAAGTAAATTAGATTTATGCTTTCAAATACACTAATTATAATTTAAAATGTTAATTATAAACAGTAATAATAATTTTCAGAAAAAAATATTCCAAAGAGAAACTTTGTGTTATTAAAGCACTACCTCTAATCAAAAGATTATTAATACTTCTAATAAATGTAGTCTCTGTAATCGTATTACAGTATTAAGAATCATTTCAAAAATAAAATTTATTTATCCTACAGAAGTATTTCGCAAACACATAGAAATAAAAATTCTTGTTTGATTTTATAACGAATGCTCCTACATAAAATACGGCATTCATTCTTGATAAAATACGTATGATAAATCTAATTTTAAAAATCTTTAAATCAAGCTCAATATTTAAGAAAAAGTAACATTTCAAAAGTTATTTTTCTCGGTACCAACATGAAGATTTACTTTATATGTCTCAAATATTTCAAAGTATATTCTGAAAATAACAGCCGTCGGCATATTTATATTTTAATTTAATATGATCGGTAATATGTAAATATGTACTTTCTTAATTTAAATTTTAAATCCTTGAAAATTTCGTAAATTTAAATTTCAAATGACAGCGATTTAAGTCCCATAGTATACTAAAATTTTAGTAACGAATTTATTTTGCTTTTGATTTTTAACAGTTCTTGTCATAAAGGAGGAAATGCAGACAATATGTGTTTTTTTGACATCTACTTTTTTACAGAGAGAATAAATACAATTTAATTTTTGATGGTGGTTAGGAAGGTGGCAGGGGAAAGTCATTGTTCCTCTCTGGATTTTGAAGATTAAATAACTTTTTTTTTTTGGATGATTTTGGAAAATAAATGGCAAAATTTATTTAACCCATATCAATTAAAATAATTAAACACTAAGAAAAAAGGAAACTAAGAATTAATTTTTCGTCGGTGTGTGTGTGTGTGTGAGGGGGGGGGGGGCGAGGCTCCAGCCTTGTCGACCCCCCTCCACCGTGCAATTTTAATTAATTCAGGACCTTAATTTTTATTTCTGACGTTCATGTAGTTAAAGTCATTTTAAGCGAGAGCTGCAGGGAGCGGGGGACGGACTGACCAAAAAACTTACATAAAATTTATATTTCTTAATTGTTAAATTTCTGTATTTTTTTATATGTTTAAAAATTGTCATTCACAGAGATTTCTACAAAATATACATATAAAACCTTTTTTTTTTTTACTTTTTTAGTCAGTTTATTTAGCAATACATTAGGTATATATTTTCTGTCGAATATTTATATTGTGTCGATTATCTTCTGATTTAATAGTTATATTATTTGAAAAGGGTTTATTATATAATATATAATTTGAAAATCAATTGACTCTTCCTATACATGTGGATGCAGACTACTTTCATATACTTACTAATTTCATTATATATACTTAATGCGTTTTGCAAGATAATAACATTTATTTACAGAAAGTCGGCAAACGACAAGGTGAATGCACTTCAAGTTTACATACAGACTTATATTTATATCTCTACGAACGTACATTTAGTAATAGTAGTATTAATTGATATCGCTATAGTTAGCGCATCATTTTAATCAACACTAACCAATCACATATATCTCAATTTCCAGAGAATTATACTACTAATTTAGAATTAATAAAAACTTTTTATCTAATAATACCATTAGCAAAAGCCATGCTTTATTTGGATTCGCGAAGCATTGTTTAATAAGATAAATATTTGGAACAATATTTTTTTAAATTATTTTTGGATCTTTATTAAGCAAAAACGTTATTTTATGTTTCGGCGCATTTTAATTTTCGAAATGTAAATTCAGCCAAATAAGTAAGAATTTCCTCGGAATTTTTTATTTATGATAAATAAAAATATTTTCGAAGCAAAATTTTACAAAATATTTTTAAATTTTCAACTAAAAGCTCTTTTAAAGATCTTTTTATATTTTCCAATAGCCTCTGGTGTTTTCTCAAATAGTTAGAAATAGGTATGTTTCCGATCTTTGTAATTCACATCAAATAATCGTTGATAGCAATCTTAGAATAATATATTCGAAGAGAACTTGAAGAAAGTTACTTCTTCGAAATCCTATTTTATGGAAAAACATTTGAAATCTGCTCTCGTGATAGTAAGAATTATTAACTTATTATATTATTGTTATTATTAAACCTTCGAATTTGAAAAACACTTTATATAAGGAATTTAACAATTAATTTTATCTGTTTACAATTCTTTTGTTGTCACTTTACAAAAAAAAAAAAAAAAAAAAACTTAATATAATTTTTTTTAAATGCGTAACTATCGTCTGCGTACAGATCATATTTTATTTCTATCAAATCCAAAAACATTTCTTTCCTTAATTAAATTTAAAAAAACAGTTTTTATGATATTTTGCCGGTATATATAAATAATATATTTTATTTATTTAATTAATCATGATTCTATCTATTATTCCTAACTCCATGATTTATTTTTTCTTCTGAAAATATACGTGTTTCATTTTTCATTTGAAAAAATGCGTCCGTAGTGGAAAAACATGTAAATAAAATTAATTAAAATAATAAAATTTTTAAGGTCATTCTGTAAAAAAAAAAGAATAATAATAATATTTGACAAATCTACGGATCATAATTTATTTTTATGTTTAATTTCAAGTCAAAATATTGAATAGTTTTTTTTTTTTTTTGTAAAGTGTACGACAAAATGTAATTTCTGTAGCCTAGTAGAGGATTCGCTTCGCTCATCCTAATTACCTTTTTAGACCTAAAACTTATAGTGCAAGATAACAAAACTATTACAGACATTCATTCGCAAACGTAAAGATTATTCAAAGTTAATACTTTTATCCATTTTAAGTCATGTCTTCATATTTCAGTTAACTGTAACATACTCCTTAATCATAAGTTTAAAAAATATATGCTTTTCTCACCGTATTAATAAAAATATTAAACATGTAATTTTTGAAGCTATATATCATGGTTTAAGAAAAAAAAATCGATATGTTCTCTTAAATAGTAGCACGTCCATGATCTCATCTACAGTATGACTGGGTGGGTAGATATTACAATATGGAGGAGGGTGGTGTTGTTTCGACATAATTAACTGATTAATTTATTGATTAATTTTATATTACTGGGGGCCTCAGCCTCCTGCTCGCTATCCCTCGCCAATCCCCGTGAATTGCAAAGCGATTCACATTAAAACCGCTACGTGATACCAGTTCGCTTTGCTCGCTCACCACTATTTGCATCAACTCTAGCCAGAATGAATATTATCATAAATCATTTTAACATATGAAATTTACAAATATTTTTAATGAATAAAAAAGTAATGAAAAACTTCGTTGCAAATGAAAAAAAAAAAGCATTATTTTGCCTATAATAGAGTATAACTTCAAAAATCCGGCTTCATCGGGTCCGAGGCTATGCTGGAATTTTGAAATTTCCGAATTTTTGAAGGAATGTCAAAGGTTGTAACTAGGAACATCAAAAGTAGTATTATATTCTTAATGGTGCCTTTAGCCATAATTTAATTCATTATTAAGTCATATAATTATGTAAGAAAAAAGAAAATTAAATATAAAAATAAACTTACATTAATTGATATTTTCTATGTTACAGAATAAATAAACAAATAAATAAATAAATAAATAAAGAGTGAAATTATTTTTTCTCGTGTAATTTCCAAAGCATCGATGTCAATTTTGTTTGCTTCAATTTTTTTGGCCGTTCTTTAACAACTTTTTCTTGTATTTTATACAAATGGAGAATCTCTATTTCTGAAATACAGTCTTGTTCTCTAACGATATTAATTCTCCAGTCAAATTTATGCATTTTTCTAGTGACACACCTTTTCTCATGTCTGTTGTTCATCCTCGTCTTCAGAGCTGTTACTAGCGTTATTTAGCACAAGTCAGAAGAGAGACTAAAAAATATTTGTGTACTAGTGTCCACGCCGTTGATGTGCAGCAGTGCGGCAAAAAAATTGTTCAGAAAATAATCGCTTCTGACAAATGAAAAAAATGTCATATATTATTTTTTGGGCATTTACTTTCGATCTTGAAGTTTTTAATTCATAAACAGTTACTATTTTTCTTCTACCATAACTTGAAAGTGTAAAAGAAAAACGAAGCGAAAAAGATGATTTTGATCACAGATTTTTTAAGTTACCGGATTTTTGATGTCACACTGTATTACAGAGCACAGCTTAAATTCATTTAAAACTCTTTGAAACACAATACGGAGACGCTATGTAAGGCGCTAACGATTTCTGCTGTGTCTGAAAGACAATCTTGATCAGATAGCTGATTCGCTAAATGCACACATCATCGTTAAATGAACCAATGGCATTTCTATTCATACATCGGTCAGACGATCTGTCTTTAAAAAGAGATATGTCTGAATTTTGATTTGCTGAATGAGTCGGTTCATGTGACCGTAAATTAACCACTGATAATCGTCGCTGTGGTTGTTATAAAGATATAAAGCTAAGTTGCATAGGCTATAAATTCAGCCTCATTTTCGTGCCACGTATATATATATTTTGAAATTATTTAAATTTTCCGTATAGATTAATTGGGTATGGTAGTAGAATATATTGTAATCATTCTATTAACATTTGTATTTATTAAATATTTATATGAATAATGAAATATAATATGGTATTTTTATATTAGGAATTGTCGGGATATAGTAGTTGGTATATTATGAATGAATTAACTTATAATAGCATAATCCTTATGATATTTTGTTCATATTAGTTTCAAGTTAATATCATAGATGGCAGCACTAAAATTTCAATTGGATTCTGTCTGATGCTTCGAATAGAGTAATAATATTAATTTTTAACACAAGGTGGAGCTTAATTTTGGCTATTTGCGATTTTGTAAACTTATAGTTTTGGAATTTTTTACTTTAGTTAAGAAAATTAAAAAATTTAAAAGTGTTAAGAGGTAATTTACTCATTATGTAATTATTTTCTATTTATATTATTTTAATTGCATTTATCACGGTATTTCAAAATAGATTAACTGTATACATTAGGTTTTAAAATCTGTGTTAACTTAACTGTAAATATAACCTTAAAATTATCGTGCTTTTGGATACCATGTGCTATTGTGTATTTGGATATAATAACTCGGATTTTATTAGGTATTTTGTGTAATTACTATTTTTCTTTGCTATAAATTAATTATTTAAAAAGGTTGTATTGCTTTTTCCATTTCATAGCATTTAATTTTATTCTGTTTTCAGTTTGAAACTATTCTATTGGTTATATTGGTCGTTAGAGTACGGGAGAAATTTTTTTTTACAGCTTTTAGCTTTTTTTCTCACAGAAAACGACTGATTTCGCTTATATAATTGGATTCTGTACTCTTGATAACGTAATTCAATATATAAGCTTTTCAATTATTTTTATCGAAATCCATATTCTACTCTTTTTCTTCATTATTAATTCTTGTTATATAGTACGAGGGACTTCTATTTTATACATAGCACACTGTTAAAAATATCGTGAAAAATTACCTCTGTTTTTAAAGGCTATCTATTTTCTGACCAATGAAAACGCTGCATAGGTGTTTATGTAGCGTTCTCATTGGTCAGAAAATAGATAGCCATTAAAAACAGAGGTAATTTTTCACGATATTTTTAACAGTGCAGCTTGTTTATTACGTTTTTGTTATCCATTCAGTGTGTTTGGGGACACTGTATTGTTGTAAATTCATTCTTACTATCACAATTATTGATGGTGGTCAGTAATGTTTAATTAATGGTCATACATATAGATATATACATACATATACATGTAAAAAAAAGACATAAAATTAAAAAAAATTAAATAATGAAATTAAAAAATACAGCAGGACGGCTGAGAGAGTAGATGATAGAGTATGGAGGACTACGGTTTTGTACAGAAACTTTATACGCTATGGTTAATTTATTATTTACAAAAACAAAACAAAACCAAAAAAACCCAAGAGAGTTGGTTATTGAATAATAATGTATTCATTCATTACTTGTTATTTTTTAATTGATTCAACACACTTCCTTTGAAAATTTGAAATGGTTTCATATCATTTACTTAATGCTGTTTTAAGTTCATTTATCCATTTTTATTTAACTTCTTTGCTTTTTGTGGGACAATGTCATATCTAAATAACTTCATTACATCCGTCATCTTCCATTAATGTATAAGAATATATTTTGTCGTATTTAACTGTTTGTAACCCCTCTTTAATTATCAATTTATTTATTTTTTATAATATTATTCTCTGCAGTCATAGAATTAATTCATTTATATTTTTTCTTTTATTATTTTTTTAATAAATTTTATTAATTTATAGCTTAATTAATTATTCTCCTACCGCTTAACCATTTATTCCTTATTTACATTAATTTTCTTAATTTATTAACTTAATTTGCGTTTAATTAATTATTTAAATTGTAAGATTTTTCAACTTTATTTGAATAATTATAGTTTCCAAATTGTAATTTCTGATACTAGATAGCACCACTATAAATGAACATATTCATCTATTTCTCGCTTCATCACATTATTTAAACTTTTGTGAATCCTTGTTTTGCATGTTTCACCAGTCTTTATTTTGTAATTTAATGGATATAATGAATTAGTCAATGTTTTTAGGCGGTATGTACAGATTTGTCAAATCATGCACGTTTTTCTCGGATTTTTTATGAGGAAATTCTTCCTCGTTTACGTCTTTTTATGTTTTCATTAATTTTCTATGGTTTTAATGTATGATTGCCCAAATCATGTATTTTCAAGCTTATTATAGCTCGTACAAGGATGAAATCTTACATTTTTTGTGGAATCTGCGGTAATTTGTGACAATTCTACCACAGTGCCACAAATATTTCAATAATTTGCTATCATCAATTATTATTTATCTTTTCTTAGTTATATTTTTCTTCTTCTTTTACTGGATGTTATTCAAAACAGGTATGTCCATTTTCAATCTTGATTTTTATTCCCCCATTTATGTATGATGTATCTGTCTTGTATCTGTGTTGTCCTTTAATAGTTTGTTATACACACACACACATATTATAGCTTATTTTAGGTTTCTAAACCCGATATTAAGAAACGTATATTTAATAAAGTTTTGGAAGAGATAGCCATTTCGACACCCGTTGTTTCTATGGACTTTCAGCCATTTCAGAAATGGTATTTTATCAATAAAGAAAAAACAGAAAATAAATAAACGAACAACAACAACAACAACAACAACAAAAGCGCAGGTTGCAGCACAGATACATATGTTTCACAACCTTGCCCCTCACTGGATTTCGTTCCGTCGATGTCAATGAATTTTTTATTCTAAATATAAGAATAAATAATAATAATAATAGTATCAAAGAAACAAAAAAAGACTTTCCACATTAAATTCAAAGATTGCATTTTTTTATTCACCTGGCCCATGATGCGCTAAGTTTAAAAGAAAAGCCGTCTAAGATGACTGCCATTCAAAGTATTATTTAAATTATATCACCGGCGCAATCAAGTGCAGAATTCACGCCCCCCCCACCCCCCCTTCGAAATAAAAAAGAAGGAAATCAAAATGAAACGCCCCATTTTGTTTGTAGAAAGGCAATATTTTTCTAATTTAAATATTTAATCCTTGCAAAGTCTATTAATTTAAATTTTAAAACACAGCGATTTAAATTCCACTGTATATAAAAATTTTAAAAGTGAATTTATTCGGTCTTTATTTTATTAGCTCTAGTATACGTTAAAAATTTGCCATAACATGTTTAAAGGATTGCTAATAATATACAAAGCAACTTATGGGGGGGGGGGGGGGGGAAATTAAATTATGAAGTAAAAAAGTAATTCATATCTGCACTTACCATCGAGACGAGTTGAATTCTAATATACTATATAAAATATAATATCATAACTATCAATAAATAACGAGAAATAACATAAATAAGAATGTATTCGTAAAAACACATAAAATTACTAAATGGTACTTGAAGCCATGTACCATTGTTTCATGTACCATTTAGCAATTTTATCTGTTTTTACGAATACTTTCTTATTACTTTTACTTATTATCTAATTAATTTTTCTTATTTGTTATTTCATGGTGCAATTGTCCTACATGTCTTAATAGAGAAAAAACAACTTCATTATTTTTCGAAACATTATCATTTTCCCCTGAAATGTTTTAGTAAAACACTATATCAAAGTCTTCTTTTATTTTCACTTTCTGTATAGTCTTTTCATATTTTGCAAAAAATGCTTTCGTAGCTGAAACACTGTGTCTCGTTATAAGCCAAGAATGTTTAGATCAGTAGTGGCCCACTTGTAGTCCGCAGAAAAAAACTGGGCGTTAATTGCTTTTTACATGGCGTTTCTGTTGCTTTATTATCAATAAAAATACAAATGATATTCTAAAAAATTCTTATATTTATGAAATTTTACATGCTCACTTTTCAAAATTTTTAATACAGTCGAAACTGGTTAAGACACTCGCGGTTAATACGCGATCCCGCTCAATACGTGGATTTTTTCTCGATCCCTTGAACCTCGCCCATAAGGCTAATGCAAAGCTATCACATTTAACACACATTTGGTTATTACGCGATCCCGCTTAATGCGCGATAAATTTTCGGTCCTTTGAGGAAAAATCACTCTTAAGGGTTCCTGCCCCTGCCGGCGAAGATACTCACGAGCTAATGCTAATCCGATGGGGAGGGATTTTTCTAATATCTCGTTTGCATTTCGACATTTTTAAATAATTTTTTGTTGCATTGGATAGCCGAGGTCCGTCTCTACAGCGCACCTTGGTTACTTTTTCAATTTTGGTCGCAGATATTTTTAATAAAGTTACTTTCATTTTCAAAACCGGTTCTGAAAATGAAAGTGTCATTCTAAAAAATATCTGCGACCAAAATCGAAAAAGTAACCAAGGTGCGCTGTAGAGACGGACCTCGGCTATCCAATGCAAAAAAAAATTATTTAAAAATGTCAAAATGCAAACGAGATATTAGAAAAATCCCTCCCCATAGGATTAGCATTAGCTCATGAGTGTCTTCGCCGGCAGGGACAGGACCCTTAAGACGCGAATTCATTGACATGCGAATTCCTTCTCTCTTCTCGAGCGTTGCCAATTTAGCAGATTTTTTTTTATTATTATTCAGATAAAAAACACTGTTTCCGAATAGTACTATTTACTTTATTTAATAACAGAAGGCAAAAATTACTAAACGGAAATACTGCTAGATATTTGAATAAAACAAAAATCCTTGCCGGCTCGGCCTATATGCACAGGTAGATTTCGCCGTTTTGGACGAGTTTTTAATTTCATTTTTATATAACAGATGTTTTTATCATAATCATGTTTAGGCGGTATTAAAAAAAAAAAAAAATACATTTCCATGCTCAACAACTCGAAATTTTCTGGCACATTTTCAGATTCATTTTTAAAAGAAAAAATATAAAACTTGCTGACGTGATTTTTGAAGAAATTTATAAGTGAACTGTGTTTTTATTTTTTGTGCAATTAATTAAAACTTGATTTATAAATAATTATTTTCTCAGTTGGATAATATTTTTCGTTTCCAACACAATCGCTTCGAGAAATTCTGTTCAAAATACCCACTTTGACATCATTTTTTGAAATACATTCTGCCTCTATCAAAAAATCGATCATTACGGTACATTATATAGTTTTTGAATAAGAGAATCTACTAATTGGATGCGTTTGAAAGCAAAGATGAATTAAAAAATGAGACAGAAAATAAGCAGTTTGGTTTTGAATACACCGTTAATACGATGATTTATTTTCTTCAATCGCTATGTATTTTTAATTTGTTTTTTCTGTAAGAATTGGTCCTATCAAAAACTTGTCAATACAAATGTTGTAGATAATATTAAGGAGATATATAATAAATTCATGCGAATTTTATATCTTGTGAATTGACGAAGTTATGGATTTTTTTCTTCTTCACCCCCCCCCCCTTTTGTTTTCGTTTTTAATTTTTTTTTTTTTTTTGCTGTATGATTTGGTCCTATCAAAAACTTGTCAGTATAAAAGTTGTAGATAATCATAAGAAGATTTATAATAAATTTAATTGAATTTGATATCTTAAGAATTGAAGATTTTATGATTTTCTTTCGCCCTAAAACCCTATTTTTTGCGGCCCTTGAGCCCATTTTTAATTTTATCAAAAATCTGTGATACATAAAATTTTTGCTCTATTTTTAGAAGTAATAAAAACTTTAAACTGATTTGATCTGTGCAAAAATTAAGAAGTTATGGGTTTTTTTCGGTTTTCACAAAACTCTTCCCTATTTCCCTCCCCTTAGTCCGATTTTGCCCATTAACGAACTTGACCGAGATTTTATGCCCCTTGATTTTATGTATCAGTTTGAAGAGATTTGTGCAGAATTACGGAAGTTATCGTGCCCATAAAAAAGTGATATATAGATCGAGAGATAGATAGATAGATAGATAATTTTTTTTACTGACGGTGGTTTTGGGTTGCAGGGGTCATGATCAACGTAGATCTGCACAAATTTTTCAGAAATTCCAATATATGGGCGATCGCAATAGCTAGTACTTCATACAAAATCTACTTAAAAACCTCCTAAATTAGCAAAACTGTAATTCTTCTTTGATCCCGCCTCCTGTAGTAGAGATATATTAGAAGAATTCAAGCCACTCAGTTACGTCATAAAATTTATCATGATTAGAGAGGATGTTTTAAATGTACGTTATATCACTACTATGTTTTATAATGCATATTATAGGCAACAAAAAATTAAACAAATACGACTGCGCTTGGATAATTCTTTTTTTTTTTTTACTTTTTGCTATGGTAATAATATAACAATATTTTTCATGCGACGATTAATAAGGATAGTTTTTATCTTATATTAAAAAGTTCCAAACGTGGCAAATGAGGTGCGTTCGTACTATAACTAGTTTTATAATTATTTTTTGCACCCCATATTGTACTGAATGTGTATTTATTTGCAATTCATAAGTGCATAGTCTGTAACATCATTAAAATGCACTTGCAATATTTTTTTCCCATTCCCCTTAATGTAACGGAAAACTTTTGACTGTCCCTGTAATTAAGCTATACATCCGATTTTCATGAAATTTGAAATGGCTCGACAAAATTTTGCAGCAATTATATATTTAAAATTTCAGCCCATTCGGAAAGCTGTAACATCATTAAAATGCACTTGCAATAATTTTTCCCATTGGCTTTAATGTAAAGAAAAACTTTTGACTGTCCCTGTAATTAAACTATACATCCGATTTTCATAAAATTTGAAATGGCTCGACAAAATGTCGCAATAATTATATTTTTAAAATTTGAGACCATTCGGAAAGCTTTAACATCATTAAAATGCACGTGCAATAATTTTTCCCATTGGCCGTAATCTAAAGAAAAACTTTTGACTGTCCCTGTAATTTAACTATACATCCGATTTTCATAAAATTTGAAATGGCTCGACAAAATTTTACAACAATCATATATTTAAAATTTCAGACCATTCGGTTGGGTAGTTTTTGCTCTATTATATGCGGACGGACGGACGGACAGACGGACTGAGCGACGACTATAGGTGCTACGTATTTATATAATTACGAACGCACCTAAAAAGAGGGACAGATTATAATGGTACTCATTATTACAAGTACTAAATATGATTTTAAAAACAAGGTTTTGCTTCAAAGATTTAATGTTTTTCCTTTCTGTTAAAAAAATTAGTCTAGTAAGAAGACTATTTTAGTGGTTTTATTTTTGGTTGCAATGCATAATTTGACAATAAAACCATGTTGGAATCCACACTTATTTTCCGTTATTAATTTCAGTCTTTCCTATAAAAAGAAACAATGATTTAAAGTGGAATGCAATTAAATTTTTTTCTAATGTACGTAAAAGACATAAGTTTCGACCCTAAACCTGTAAATGAAAGCTCTAAAGTTCATTTATATGATTAAATGTGCAAACCCAGTTCCTCCAACGTTATACAAATCACGTTTCATACGAGACTTTTTTTTGCCCACTCCCTTGAAACGTATCTTAACCGGGTTCGACTGTAGTAGATAGCATTGATAAAAACATGTCTATTAATGGATGTTACTTGTTAGTTACTTGCACATTTATGGCTTTCCATAAAAAAATGAATACACATTGCTGAAAGATAAATCTCAGAAATTTAGGTTCTGTTTCCAACAATATATTTGTGTGAAAAGACATTTTCTTCTGTCACAGCAATTAAAACTTGGTACTTTTCCCGGCTCGAAATAAAAATGACTTTCAGTCTTGCAGTAATGTCATTGGGGCCAAATATCCTGGAACTTATTTCAAGCACACAGGAACAACTAACGCACTAAAATGTGTGTTATTTAAATTAGGTTAATATTATTTTGTGCGATATTACTTTATAATAACTAAACAACCTTAAAAATTTTTAGGTACTTTTCCTGCCTTGGTGAGATGAGAAAATGGCTTTTGCGAGAGTAGAAAAATTTTCAGCATATTTTCTAGCAACCTATTCACCGTTTCATATACACAAGTATTTTTTTTCAATACTTATACAATTTATTTCATGTAAAGCAAAATTATCTATTTTACATACAAAAGAAGTAGGTTGTAGGCAAACAAGTTAATCAGGTTTGTTTATATCGTTTGGTAACAAATCTCACTTTCTGAAGCCCGAATTCCATCAAGCTTTTTTTTTTTTTAAGTCACGGCTCCTGTAAAGGATAAGTACCAATTTTTGCTAAGATTGAATAAGCATTACACTTATTTTATCATTAAATAAGCATTCATAAATATATTATATTAAATAAATGCATTTAAAATGGAAGTTTTCTGCTTATTATTGCAGAAATGAATTTACGTTTTAAAAAATGTGGTCCACGGTGATTTAAAATTACGAATTTTTAGTGGTCGAAACATTGCAGGTTTAGATTGTTCCATAGAAACAAATCACGTTTAGAAATATTTTTCCTCTTTCTAAAGAAACAAACCATGTTCAGAGATATTTTTCCTCTTTCTAAAGAAACAAACCATGTTTAGAAATATTTTTCCTCTTTCTAAAGAAACAAACCATGTTCAGAAATATTTTTCCTCTTTCTAAAGAAACAAATCATGTTCAGAAATGTTTTTCCTCTTTCTAAAAATTCAGAATTTTTGACAAGCGGGGTTTTTGCTAGAAATCTTTCAGCAGTACTAGAAAACATTTAAAAAATTAAGAGTTATATCTATACAAAAATGCTTCTAAATCACACACAATCAAAATTCTTATTTGATTTTGTAATGTGCGAAAAATAATTTTTTTTGAGAAACACTGAATTCATGTTCGATAAAAATAAATATAATAAAACTTATTCTAAAAATCTTTTATAAGCCACAGATTTTTTTTTCCGGTACAAATATAATAGATTTATTTTGAATGTCTGAATTATTTAAAAAAGTAATATGATAATAAAATAGAAGTCGTAATGTGCATATTTATATTTTATTTTATAATATTTGTAATATGTGTATTTTATGCATTTTGATTTCAGATCCTTACAAATCTGAACAATTTAAATTTCAAACATAGCATTTTAAACTTTAAATTATTCAAAAATTTAAATAACCGATTTATTTTGCATCGTATTTTGGAAAGGATGTTGTCATAAACATAAAAATTTGAACAATACATGGCTTGAAATCTGCTTTTTTATAAGAAATTTCATAGTGAGTTAACTAATCTTAAAATTTTAATATTAAAACTTAATTTTGACACTTAATCTTAAATATAAACTTGACAAATGATAATAGTACATTTTTAATCAGATGTGATGAATTCGCGCTTGTTTGGGGATTACTATTTATTCTACGGCAAAAAGAAGCAAAGAAAGGTTTTGATGACAATTGTATTATAAGAATATTAATCACACATATATGTTATTTCTTTTATTTAAATCAGGCAGTTTGATTTAAATTTTGAGTACTTTTGCATGCGGGTAACACAGGCATAAAGTAAATTAAATTTTGAAAGTTTTTGCTCAAGACCTTGTTAAAAAAATAAAAAATAAAATCAAACAAGCTTTACGTCATTTTATATTATTTGCATCTTTAGTTTTTCATTTACAAAATTATTGTACGAAGTAGCAGGCGAGTTTTAATAATTCATGTTTTATTAGACCCCAGTATGCTATTTCTTTCTCCTAGCAAATAAAATGTCGTCTCCAAAAAATAACGTTCCGTTGTATAAGCCAGCCGTAAAACAAAGCAAATGTATCACTGTACTGTTAAATAGTCTACTCCAATTTTTTAAACTTCTAAGCATCGCACATTTTCAATTTTTATACCGTCGTATTGGGAAAAAATGTACTTTTAAATGCAATTTGTTTGAAAAGTGCATCTCCATTTATTTTTGAGATATTTATTTTATTGTAGTTTTTAGCGTCATTTGTTTAATTTTGGCAACTCAAGTACTCCATTTCTGTAGAAAGTAAAGAAAAAATAGCAATTATATCTTTTTGTTGCCATTTTTCAATAAAAACTATTAAAAAAAATGTAATTAAAATACGTGCTATTTTGAGAAAAATATAAATGAATAATTTCTGATAAAGCAGGGAGCTATTATAAACTAAATTTAATTTTAAGTATCTCTATTAATATTACAAACAAATGAAGGCATATGAATCATTAGACAGCCGATTTTTTTTGTCGAGTTTCTTGAATGACGGCATCTCTTTTTTAGGATTTGTGTATTATTTAGCGATAGCGACGTCCTATGCATATTTTACTGTAGATGTTGTTTAAGACCAGATCGTAAATGAGGAATTATTCCTCCAGATGCGAATGACATCATTTTATATAAAACGAAAGCGTGTGTTTTAAGCCTTAAAGCTGAAATCTGTTTTGTACTACAGTAGAGTCCCGATTATCCGAGTCCCGCTTAACCGAATTATTTTCTTCTGATGGACTGATAGTTTCCATTATTATGAAACAACTATTATAAATGAAATGTTAGGTGAAGTTGAAAGAGCAGTCGTAAAAAGTTAGAACTATGATTTTCTTGCCAGAATAGGGAAAAAAAATGGTCATAATTTTTTTTCCCATTCTGACCAGACAATCAGAGTTCTAACTTTTTACGGCTGTTCTTTCATCTTCACTTAACACTTTATTTACAATAGCTGTTTCATAATAATGGAAGCCATCAGTCCATCAGAAGAAAATGATCCATTCTAAAGGTATAAGTTCAACTGAAAAAAAAAAAAAAAACTATGAACTAATTAATGAATTAATGAAAATTTATATTTTATCTCCTTAGTTGGTGACGATTTATGTAAATCCGGTTTATCCGAGTTTTTTGCACATCCGAGGTGAGCTTGATCCATATTAACTCGAATAATCAGGACTCTACTGTATAAATATTTATATACATATATATCTTTCTTTCTTTCTTTTTTTTTTTTTTTATCGGGAGCGACACTAAATTCTGAAAAAGCAGAATTCCTGTTTTCTAGTTTCTTAACTTTTTTGGTCCTACTTATTTATTTATTTATTTTATAGTGAAACCTCCGAATAAGGGACACCCATGAGACCACAACTTTTGTCCCTTCAGTAGAGGTGTCCCTTATTCGGAGTATACCTTATTCAGAGGTTTCACTGTATGTTCTTCTTTTCTTTTCAGGTTTAACTAACTTAAAATAATGGCTGAAACCAGGCTAAGCTTTGAACAAAAGAAATCTTTTCTAAAATGTTACCAAAATCTCGAAAACTTAACTGAAGTGCAAAGGCAGTTTAGTAGAGAGTTTTAAAGGGACGCCCTACGTAATTTACAATCGCCAAAATAAGACATAAGTTTAAAAAAACGCGGAACTCTTCAAAATGTTCTCAAACAATGTTTGCAAGACCAAGGTATTTCATTGCTTCAAGTTATCAGCAGTACTTTGACCAGAAAAGCCATTAGTTTCAATACAAGTCTAAATTAAATAAAACTTTCATTATTGCAGTTCCATTGCACAATTGGAAATAAAGTGTTTGTTAATAAAAAAAGTACATTATAATAAGTTTAATTGTGCATCGTTTGTATTAATATATTAACACATTGTATTACATTTTTCGGGACATCCTATTGCTATAATTAAGAAAAATGGTTTAAAGTGTTCAAGTGTTGGCTTTGAAGCACTGCGAAAAAAACAGATTATTTCTGTGAACTGTTCATTTATTTGTAATATGATTTATAACAGAGTAAAGAGCCAAATTTTTGCCTTCACAAAATATCACCCCCCCCCCCCCCCCCCCCCCCCCACTGTTAACTTTTGTGCAGATTGTCGCAACCTTTTGACAAGCTTATGAAACATTTCGAGAATTTACTGTAAAAGGAAGATGAAATTTGAAGACATTTCAGTAGCAATTTTTCAGTACCTATGTAGTAGTTTGAGGAGAAGATCGTTATAGTTTTTATTCAAATTCAGAAAGTTAGTTATTGCCTTAAGTTATGTTTATTAGCAGTGCATGATTGAAATTTGTGCATTGGATAATCCTAATCACGTTCAATCCCTTCCCCTTTGAGGTTCATCGTTAGGCCAAGACATGTTTTTAATACTAAAATAATAAGTCCTAAATGCGTCCCGAGAAGATTCCTAAGTTCGTCTCCTTACATTTCAGAATAAAATGATCAACCAGTAGTGACAGGGACAAATATCAATATATTAGAGACATTCCTGCAATACAGATTTTCATCTTGACTATAACTGACACTTCATAATTTTTTCGACAGGATCCCACCACAAGAAGACACTAAAAACCTCACAAGTGGAAAAACAGCAACTTGAGAAGCACAAAAAGAAACAACTAAATTTCGAAGAAAAACAATTTGGTTGTGGAAGTTATTCGCCTCTTTCCCAAATGTTATCCATTCCAAATAATGTTAAAAAGGGAAACGGGGTTAGGAATTCTTCTTCTAAACTGAAAAAATTGCTTTACCATTATTTTTGTTTACTCAGAGATAAGGGTAATTAACAGTGTCCAGTTACTATTTTGCTGGTAAGGATCAGAGCAGCTTAAACTGATTTTTTGGGGCATTTTTCACTCTGTTTTAACAATCAGTATAACGAAAATGATATTTTGATATTTTACATTATCTAAAACTTTCAGACATCTGTGAATAAAAGTTACGTGACGATTGGGAGAAAGAATACGATGATGTAATTTAAAAACATGCAAATTGAACCTAGATCTTAGGAATAGCATAATAGCAGAATCGAGTATTTAAATTTTGATGTCATTTAAACTTGGCATGATAGAAATAAGTATTGAAGTTTAGCGTTAACGCAGTAATTTGTTATTCAAAAATCTCTTGATACCTGTAAAAAAATAATTTAAAATTAAAGACTTTAATATTTTAATAGATTGCATTAATTAAAAGTTTAAAAAATAGTCTTGGTAGCTATTATTTCAACAACCGTATAACTGTATTTAAAAAAAAAAATACTATAAAAGTTAAATTTTACTTATCTTTAAAAATATTCTAAACCAGAGGAAAATAAAAATTTGTTTTTCTTTTTGAAACTCGACAAAACAGCAAAATATTACAGAGGACTGTTACATAAAGCAATACATTCATCCTCAATAAAATAAAAATTAAGTAATTTTTAAATCAACCTCACAATAAGAAAAGCAAGAAAAGTAATTCATGCATCAAGCATTGATTATAAAAACTTTCCAACAGTTCCAGAATACTTTCACAAAACTTCTTTTAAAAAATATAAAGAAAATATCTAAGTAAATATTTTAGAAAACGTATAACACAAAGCCAGAAAACCAGATTTCAACAATTACCGCTCATAGCAGAAAGGTACACCGATTCTTTTGTACAGATCTGTTTATGATCTATACATTTTGTATAGTATATTCTACACGGTATGCGAAAATTTATTATAGTAAGAAACGCACTGTTAAAAACTCGCCTTCAGCAGTTAATACCACTTTACGGAAGCGTACTTCAATTCTTTTGTATAGCCCTGTATATTAGCTACAGATTTTTATACACGCCATATTATGCGGAAATTTATTTCAGGCAAAAACACGCTTAAAACTACTGACATATCGCACTTCCAGAAATTATCATCCATAGGCGTTCCTCTATCCAGTTATTTGGATAGCCCTGTATATTATTCTATTTATATTTTACAAACATCTCTTCCTAAATATAATTGAGCTTGAAAATGCATAACTCAATAATAATAAAAAAAACCTTTTAAGCAAGTCATGCTTATTTTCAGTAATCTCCACGAATTCTTTTATGTAGCCTTGTATATGATCAATGGTCTATAGAATTTATACTCACCAAGTAGTATGAAAAAATGTAGTTAAACTTAAAAACGCATACCGTAACTGAAAACGCACTTTCAGAAATCATCTCTAATAGACAATACTTCGGATACAGTATTGTATCCGAAATCTTTTATGAGTCCCTGTAAATGAAGGTTAAATACGATATACATCCTATTTCACTGAAAGCATCTTGTAGTAAACCTCATTAATGTATATCAGTTTCATCACGTTTGAAATAATGCAACATAATTAAAATACACTGCGAACCGTTTCTCCCCATAGAACATTATATAATCGAACTATTTTTTGCGACACTGTAAATGAATTTTAAATGCTTTGCACTCCATATGCTACATAAAGTATGTTTTAGTGCACCTCAGAAATTCATATCAGTTTCAGTATGTTTGTAATGGAGAAACATTATTTAAATACGCCGCAAACAATTTTTCTTCATAGACCATAATATAAAGGAATACTTTTGAGATCCCCTGTACACGTCAGTAAGTGCTACGCATTATATTTTCTGTATTAACCATCATCTAATGCTTCTCAATAATGCATGTAAAATTCATTATGTTTAAAATAATGTAACCTCATTAAAATACACCTCAAATGATTTTTCTCCACAGACCATAATGTAAGGGAATATTTTTGCATGCCCCTGTAAATGAAGTATAAATTTTACATACTTCATTTTCAATATCGAACATCCCATGGTTAACGTAAATAACGTATATCAATTACATGACAATCCGAGTATATTTACGCGAGTTAGAGCACGGACAGACAGACAAACACAATTCATAAACATTTTTCAGCTATATTGTAAAGTGTTAAAAATTACGCGTCCTATAAAAATTTTCCTCTACCAATATGGAAATATATTTTATATGTGTGAAATATTCCAAAAACTAATCTGAAAATAAAATGAAAATCGTTGACACATTTATATTTTTATTTAATAATATCGGTATTATGTAAATGTGTATTCTATGCATTTAAATTTTAAATCCTCTCATACTTTTCACAACAGTTCTCAAAAGATAGCAATTTAAATTTCACGGAATACTAAAATTTATAGAACGAATATTTTTTTTTTAACCTTTGATTTTTAAAAGCTTTTGTCTAACAGAGTAAGAAATATAGACAATATACATTTTGACGTTTATTTTTGCTTATTTATTTATTTATTATATATTTTTGAAGATGAAGAAATATTCTTTTATCTTCTATCTAAATCACATTGTTCTTTAATATTATAGATCGAATAAATAATGGTAACAGTAATAAAATATATTTTTTTTCCATATAATGTCTTAGGGTTTCGTTCATCTGATGAAACACTATTCGTCTCACTCCTTTGACTGTCTGTCCGTCACACAGCTGTTTCTCAGAAAATGTATAAGTTAGAGACTTGAAATTTTGCATACTTATAGCTCAGTACCTCCGATCACACGATAAGTAATAAAATTTTGAAAAAGTGTTCTAATATTTTAATTAAATGAATTAGTTTAATAACATGCGACCATTTTTGTAATTTAGATGTTAAAACAGAATCTTAATTTCAGTCTATTTTGCGAAGACTAGATAGCTCTGTGGTAACGCATGTGCTTGCTAATCAAAAGTTTCCCTGTTCGATGCTTGGCGTCGGAGTTTGAAATTTCTTCGCCGGAACAGCTTTCATTATTTAATAGATTTAATTTTAAAGACATTTTTTTGCACCGTTTTAAGACCAAAAGTTGTTGTAAAATATTTTTCAATTATTGTTTTATTTAAAAAATTGCGAAATTTTAAATTGACTACATTTTATTGCCCGATGGATTTAATTAAAAGAATTTTTTTGTCGCTATTTTAAAGGGTTTTTTTTTTCTTTTTTAGTTAAAATGAAATATGCTTTTTAGATATACAAACATTTGCTGTTACAATTGTCTGAAAAGCAGTTCTTGAATATTTTTAATTTGATTAAAAGAATATCTTCCAATTGTAATAATTTTGAAATTAAATTTAATGTTGCTGCCGTCTATGTTCTTATAGAAAAATATTAATAATTCAGTAATTATAAATTAACGATGTGGATTTATTAGTTAAAGGTTAAAGGATAAAGTGTTTTGAAAGGAATGTTAAACAAAACCTTCTGCACGATATTCGATCACACTTATCCAAGTGCTTGGGATTAGTGTGTGTTGTAATAAAGCGTGTCTACATCTACAATGACTTTAAAATAAATCTATTACTTCCATCAATATGTCTTATTTACTAATTTAAGGGGTTATAAAAAATTTCTGGTTTAAAAAAAAATCCTTTTTAGGGTTCCGTACTTAAAAAGTAAAAACAGATCCATCGTTATAAGATCACTCCTGTGTCTGTCTGTTCGTCTGTCATAGCCATTTTACTCGCAAAATATGTAATGTGGAAAGTTCAAATTGGCTGAATTAATAAAGGCTATTGACCCACATATTTAATGATTATTAACCATTCACAAATACATTAAGGCAAAATATAAGAGGAGCTCATGCATAACTGTGCATATGATGCATAACTGTTCAATTACTTGGTTTCTGAAGTAATTATTTATTACTAACTGTAATAGAACATTTCAAGAGTGGAACGTGTCATCAGTGTCAAGAGTGGAACGTGGAATTTGTCAACGTTTTAAGAATAAAATTCGGCTTGTAAATAACACATTAAAATTGTAGATAAACAATCTATTTAAATACTTCTTTAAACATCATTTCCTTTGCAATTTTCAAACAGTTTAAAGACAAGAATTATCTTTAAATGACTCAATGCATGCTTCCGAGTGTTCCAGTATTCCGAAATTGTTTCATTTCTACTTAAATTAGAAAATAAAACCCAGAACAATAGTAAAATGATCACAAAATGAGGTTCATTCTAATGCTTGTTAAAGAATTTATACTCAAGAAATCCCATAAGCCTTGAAAGCAGAGAAATTTTTGTACGTGCATATATTAGTAAGATTCAGTTCCCAGAAAATTTTTACAGACGTTTCAGAGGCAAGTGATTTTATTTAAGCGTATACTCTCGTCTTGCGTTGCAAATTTTGTGACTCTAGAGATAATCGGAAAGTACACAATGCATACAATGAAAAAAAAAAATGAAACGAAAGATGGTTAAATATACAAGAGTTTAATCGCATAGAATGCAATTAGCCAATATAAAGCAACTATGCTCTGATAAAGTTTGTGAAACTGTTTAGAAGGGGAAAAAATGTACAGATAGGATTTACTATGAAAATACTTCATTACGGGTAATTAGACTAACAGGAGAATTTTAGAAATTTTCGTATGGAATACTTTTAGTGAGAAATACTACTTTCTTTAACTATGAATTACTAAAATTGTCTAAATCTATACATCCACGCAGTCAGTCGATAAATTAAAAATTGAAATTATATAATACTATACTGCTCACCACAAATTTATTTTTATTTTGTACGCTATATTACCCTTGTTAAAGAATTTATCTTAATTTAAATATTTTTTAATGCAAAGATAAGGATTGACACCAATATTTAAAAAGAAAATTAAAGTTAAAGGGGCTTTTAAAACCATGTTTAATAACTTATCTGCTTATAAGAATTCCTTCCGGCGTGCATCATGAAGAAACGGTAGCTCATTATTTAGTCTGACAAAGACTTTTTTTAGTTTAATTAAATAATTATCATTAAATCTATTATTATTATTCTCTACAATTATTAATATAGAATTTTAAAAAGGCTGTGAACTCATATCCTTGAAACAAACTAGAGTGTTGTCCAGCATATGTTTGACACAAACCTTGGCTGATTTACCAAATTTTCAGATCAAGTGAGTTATGTAAATTGTTCTCGAGATAATTTATAAATAGCCAACTGTCGTCTTTAAGTTAATCGACTTATCTTTTGCAATTGTGTTTACAGCCAAGATTACATGGCATAAACAATACTGGTAACATGTAGCACGAAGCCTATAAGAGTTTCAACAATGGTTAGAACAATGAAATAAATTTTGTAACAAACCACATTTGTTAAATCTCACAAATTGTCTGTGACCCTAATTATAGAAGAACCCATTATTTTTAATCTACTGTCTTGTTTCAAAATTGCTGTCATTTAAAGATTTAAAACTCTCATATCTCAGAAATATTTTAGGATAAAAATTAAAAAAAAAACTGTTTTGGAATAATTGTAAAGGGCTCTAAAACTAATTTCTGCAAAACTATAGATTATGCATTCTCACAATCTTTTGACTTTTCTATATTTTTCTGTTCCTGAATGATAATTTTTATTTTAGTACCTATTTATGGGGTTTTTTTATTTCTTATATTGGAAAACATCCCATTGCATGACTGCATAACAATGTTAACGAGATAAATAAGTTTTGGACGATGTTGGAGGTCCAAATATACCACGAAATTCCTATACCGTCCCCGTGTCTCTGATGCTGATTTTTAAGTTTGAAGCTGTCTGTATAAAATTGTTTTAATAAAAGTAATTTTTTTCCGAAACTGGGACTATTGTTTTATATACATATGTAGCAAAAAAATTAACCTGCACACATTTTTAGGGTTGTTATTATTTTTTTAAACTCTGTCCCTGGATTTTAGATTCCTTACTGTCCTTCTTGCTAAATTTATACAGAAAATCACATCAAATGCAGCCACAGAGTTTTTTTTCAACTTTTTTTCTCGTTCAGAAGTATGCTAGAGAAAGAATGGCTAAAATTTTTTATCAGGAAATTTACAGCAGAATTTAAATCAGCATTTAAATATCAATTTCAAGTATCGTGGCTTTATTGGTAGTCTTACCGCCCACAAGGCTTATTCCTGCATTTTTTAAAATTTAATCCAACGTAAATAACTGTTTCTAAAAATCAATGAAAATTGTGGCTATTATCACTTAGTCTTAACATGATTTGCCTAAAAATAGGTGGTAATTTTCGTTACCATCCCATCCTTACCATCCCTTTTTTTTCCTTACCGTCCCTTTTTTCCTGTACCGCCCCCTTGATTTTCCTTACGGTCCCTTCTTTAACACCCCTTTAAGACAATATTACACCAAAATTTTGTATTAAAAATACTACATTGTTATTATTTCTTATTTGAATATCGTGTGGGTACTATGGAAATTCATTATAAGTAACAATTTAGAAGAGAATAAGAAGTTATAGCGGTAAAATGGTAAGTAAAATTAAACATCAGTTAAATGGAAAAAATTTCGCTGGTGACCGTTTTTTCTTTATTTTCAATCACTAAGGCATTCGTCTATAACAGGGTTCGTACGGATGCTTGAATTTCCAGATTACGAAATTCTTCGGTACCAGTATTTTCTTATGGAAAATTTATCTTGAAATAAGGTGAAATCTCGTCCGTTTAAAGTAGATTTATTTTTCTATAAAAAATTCAGATACAGGGTGTCCAGCGAATAAGACCCTGATTTCAAAATTAAATATCTCAAAAACAAAGATCAATAGAATTATGCGATAAACGGTTTGTTTATTAGCTAAGCTGCAAAAATGTTATACAGAAGTTTCAAATATTAGTTGTTAAAACCGCTAACAGATGGCGCTGTAATTGAAATGCCTATAAATTTTGTTTTGAAGTCCAAAGCACTAGCGTCTCATTCTTAGATGGCTTCCTATGGAAGAACGAAAATTGGGAAAGACCACTTTTTCGTTGGGCTGATGTGCAGAAGAGGAGACATCTGGTCACAGAATTATTGCATCAGCTTTTATTTTAGAGAATTTCAATTAATAGAATTTTCAATAAAAAGTTTAGCAATCATTATATAAGAACTTATTAAAATATTTTATTTGGGTAATGTCCAGAAGCGGAGCAATGTTTTGACAGAATTGAGATTTGTTTCAAATTTTTTATAAGCTTCTTCGGTCCGGATACCAGTATCTCTGTGGTATGTCTTTTCTCTCCTAATTGGTAGATCGTGGAATTGAATCCAAGTAGAGGAGGACTTGAAGAAAACGGAAATCTTTACTTTTTAAAATTTATTTAAACTGTGAAAAAAGTTTGAATAAAAAAATCCAAAGTTTCTTGTTTTAAAATTTAATTAAGTTAAAAGAAACCCCTTTTTTAAAGCAGCCCCACCTATTGGGTACTTTACACCAAAACCTATGTTAAACAAAGCTACCAAGCAACCACTTACATCAAAATCTAACTGAATCTGAAGTTTGGGGGAAATCCGTGCATTAGTTTTTGAGATAGAGTTATTGCGAAAATCATGAAAATGCAGCATAGCAAAGCTACCTATTAGACGATTAACACCAAAATCTAATCAGCAACAACTTGTGTTAACATCTAACTAAATCTGAAGTTAGATGAAAATTCGTGCATTAGTTTTTGCGATAGAGCTATTGCAGGAATAGTGCAAAATGCAGCACAGCAGCTCCACCTGTTGAGCGATTTACACCAACACGTAATCCGCATCAAGTCATATCAAGGACTAACTAAATCTGAAGTTTGATGAAAATCCGTGCATTAGTTCTTGAGATAGAGCCATTTCGGAAATCGTAAAAAAATGCAGCATAGCAGCGCCACCTGTGGGGCGATTTGCATCAACACGTAATCAGCATCAAGTCATATCAAGGAGTAATTGAATCTGAAGTTTCCTGAAAATCCGTGCATTAGTTCTTGAGATAGAGCCATTGCGGAAATCATAAAAAATGCAGCATAGCAGCGCCACCTGTTGAGCGATTTGCACCAAAAACTAATCAGCATCAATTTGTATCAGGGACTAACTGAATGTGAATTTTTATTAAATTCCGTGCATTAGTTCTTGAGATAGAGCGCCCACAAAATTTGTGTCACACACAGACACACAGACAGACGGACAGACAGACAGACAGACAGACAGACTCACAGACAGACATTTCGTAAAAACATGTTTTTCGGGTTCTCTGACCTCTAAAACGTGTACATCCGTCGAAAACCGAAATTCGAAAATTTTCATGAATCCAATACTTTCTTCGTGTAAAGATAGAAGAAAGTAAAAATAATGGTGGCAAAGGGATAGTGATAATCTCTGTTATAATACAGGCTGTATTTTATGTCGGTCTCGATCACTACAGCCAATTGGGAGCAGGTAAAGCTCTAAAATTGGGATTTTGGCGATACTGTTAGGTCTAAAACTTAAAATTTGACATAGCTGTTAATCTTAAGATCGAAATTTATAAGAATTCAGGCGAAAAAAAGTTCTAAAATATTCTAAATTACGATATATTTGAAATTGTTACGGATAGAAACTAGAAATTTGACACGGCTATTACTTTTAAGATGCAAATGCTGTCACAGAACAGTTTCTAGAATATTGAAATTCAAACGGTTTCTAGAACCAAAAAATGTTTTAAAATTGCGATTTCTCTGATACGGTTGGGAATAGAAACATGAAATTTGGTATGGTGGTTAATTTAAGATGTAAATCCTCACATACAAAAAAAAAAAAATCTGAAAGGGTGATGGAGCAACAAACGTTCTAAATTACGATTTATTTGGAATTATCGAGGCTAGAAACTACAAACTTGGCATGTCTGTTACTTTTAAGATGTAAATGTTCGGACGGAACAGTTTCTCAAAATTACGAAATTTAAAAGGCGAAATAAGCAGAATACGTTTTAAAATTACGATTGCTGAGGAAGTACTGAACAAATTTCAAAAATTCGTTCAAGATGGTACTGGTATATCTGATATCTGCTTAAAATTAGGCTACATTTTTATTTCTGTGCAACTGCTCCCAAAGGGATTCAATATGACACAAATTCTAAAATTACGATTTCTTTGAAAATGTTGCGACTAGAAACATGACTTTTGATTTGGTGGTTATCTTTCAGATTCAGAAGCTCGCTAACAGTTATTCTAAAAATAAATAAATAAATAAATAAAAAGTGTGAAATGAACCGAAAATACTCTGTGAGCATTCTAAATTACGATTATTTTGGAATTGTAAAGGCTAGTAAATGTGAAATTCGACATGGTACGTAACATGCTTGTTCAGAACTGTTTCTAAAATTTCGAAATTTAAACAGTTGAAATGAGCGGAAGACGTTCTAAAAGCACAATTACTTTGAAATTACGTAACCGCTTTCAAATCTTCTCTCATGGTTGCAAATGGATTGTATTTTATTACCTTATTAACTCAAATCTTATTTTCACCTAATGGGGTATAAGTATGAAGTTTGACAAAAATATTATTTAATTAGTAATATTTAAACTATCCTCAGTAGTATATGAATTCACCCCAATGTTCGTACACAGGCACTGAAGTCACTTGGCATATTTCAACAATCATGCGTGCAAAGTCATAGTTTTTGCTAATGTTAAATATTTCTTTTAAAACACGTTAGCAAGACATCTTCTTGCTAAAGAAAAATATACTACAGTGTTATAGAACGGTAAAAGCAAAAGATAGAACAATACTATCGGGAACAATTGAGGACTAAAAATGGAAAACGCTGAAAGTCTAAAAGAGGAAATTTTTCACGAGGGCGAAAGAAAGAAAAACTCTTACTTCTGGTACTTAAGCGTTTCCCACTTCACTCCTTTTGGGCTCTTAGTTCAACACTTTAAAATGTAAATACCCAGTTTCCTTTTGTTTAGTGTTTCAATACCTAATATTATCATTTGGAAACATTTCTTTTATTTATTGATTCAATATTTTTCACCTTGCTTAAAAATATCCTATTGATGTAAACAATAACAATATGATCAAGTTTTGTAACGGCCACCAGTCAGCGTGCATCTTATCACTGGCACTTTCAGCATGCTCCACTTCGCATCGTGCAGCACATCCAGGGTTATCCACTTCATTTCGTGTGGCACATTCAACCAGCGACATTTTTCTATTCTTTTTTTATCTATTTCTACTAAGATTGGCTTCAAGTGTTCTCTTGTTTGTTAAGCTTGACATTTAAGACATTTTTTCGTAAAAAAAAAAAAAAAAAAAAAAAAAAGATTTTTGATTTTTTGGTACTTTTAGCATTTTCCATTCTTAGTCCTCAATTAATTAAAAGCTCAGATTTGAGGTGAAATAACGAGCATTTACTTCAGTAGAATTTTGCCAAAGGAAGAAACAGTACATAAAAAAGTTGTCATTTAAGGCTCTTTAAAATCTAAATTCGCTAATTTCAGACACATTAACGAAAGCATTTTCATTCATAAATGCAAAAGAACTTTGTTTCTGTTTTCTATTTTTCAATCACCAAGAAACTGAATAGAGCTTTTCAATTTTCTCCAAAAGCGAAGGATTTTTCAGAAAATAGCGTCAAAGTGTGTGTGTTTTAAGTCGATTTTTGGGTCGCGACAGAGTTTTGGGTCGCGATAAATATAAATCAAGATGTATCATATTTACAAGACAATGAAAAAGGTTTTTTGATTCCTATGTTCTTAAATAGTAAAAAAGCTTCACTTTCATTCATTTATGTGTAGAAATGAGTTCCTGAAAGTGACAGAAAATTTCGCGTTGAGCAGATACAGTAAATATTTTGAGCGAATCCTTGAGAGGAACGAAGGAAGGACTAAAGCTAAGAATGTGGCAAGCGTGGACTATTATCCATAAGAAAGTGAAACAGAAAAGTCAGTCTGAGAGATAACTACATTTTCCCAGAAGAAGAGAAACAAATCACAAATAACGAAAGAACAAACGTAAAACTATTAGAAACTTACTTAAAAAGTTAGTTGCTGATAGATGGCAAAAATATTAATTATTCATTGATAGTAATAATATTGGTAATGGAAGGAGAAATACAAAAATATTGTTAAAAAAGTATGAAAATGAGAGAGAGAAAGAGATTTTGGACATATTTTTCAAAGCTGTAGAGAAGAAGTTGATACACTTTCTTCCCCACCGATTTTAACAAAATGTAAATAAATTGTTCGGTTTCCTAAAAATTCAAATTCATCAACATTGTGGATCCTTTAGAAATTTTTGTAATTAGGAAAATGAAAGACGTGTTTTTTCCACCAGCATCTCAGAATTAGATAATTCTTGTGTTTTGACAAATTTTTATTATCGTATATTCTTTTAAATAATGAGCGCATTGGTTTAAACGCCGGAGGAAAAGTTGAAGAATGGGCATTCGCAGAAGAAGGGGGAGGAGTGCAAGTGAGGACCGCGCTCTTTTAAATCTTTAAAAGTGTTAATATATACACACTATAGAACTTGAAATACTAAGAGACATGAGCACCGGGAGAAAGAAGTCTAGTGAGAGGCCAAATTTTGGAACAGATGTGCCTCTGGTCCACAGCCTAGTCCTTTCTTTATAGAGAATATAAACCTGAAACAAGCTAAACTATAAGAAGTTTCCACCAGAACTCTTCGTGCGGGGTAATTTATAAGCATATCAACATAAAATAATACAAAAATTTAACAATTAAGAAACATTAAATATTCAAAGATAAATTTTTTATAACATTTTTCAAAAGGAATAATTGAAACATTTCATTATTTTTCGTCAAAAGAACCGGTTTCAGATGAATTTAAGTAGCATCAAGGTTAAACAGAAAATATAATTAAAATTTTTCTTTTAAGGGAGATTCAGAGAGACAGAACTCGACTGACAAAAATTTCGTTTTTTTTTTTCTTTTTAATTATTTTAAAGTCACTATTAAATAAAAAAAGACCTTTTTTAAATAATCAGAGATAAAAAATAAATTAGTTGATTAAGCACAAAGAGGGACAATGAATCTATTTTGCTCCACCTTGCCGATGGTTATGTTAAGAGAATGTACCAACTAGATACCATTATCCCTGTCTCCTCCTCTAACAAAAACCCGGAGTACGCCAATATTTACATTGAATATTCAAAATTCAATATTTATTGACCCACATGATAACTCATTCAGTGCAAGAAAAAATAATTTTAGTGATCCGTTTAAGGATTCATTAAAATTGAAGAATTCTAAAACTTTAGTTAACTTTACAAGTAAAAGATAGCTGAAATCGAATAACAAAATAATCGACCATTAAGAGGATTTTTAATGGGTGTGGAGATTTATGATTTACTGTGTTAAAGGGAGATTTACGAAATTTTGTTACAGTTTTGTGAATAATAGCAAACTTCAATTTTATCAACAATTTTGTTAATAATAGAATTATTTTTATTTTTAACAATAGATCACTCTAAGAAAGACATTTTAAAAATTGAGTAAAAAAATACTCATATCTGAGTATGTCGCATAGTCAAAAAGGCTCCGAATCAAAATTACTCAAGTTTGAAACATGTATATATTCATTTTGTGAAAACATGGACATAATCAAATATGAGCACATACCGCTTTATTCATGATGTGTATTCACGATTATACATGGTGTTTGTATTTGGGACATTCTCACAATCTTTTGACTTTCATGTCCCTGAATAATAATTTATTATTTAATACACTTTTTTGTGTTTTTATTATTTCATATACTTGGGAACATCCCATTGCATGATTGCACAACAGTATTAACGAGATAAATAAGTTTTGGACGATGTTGGGGGTCCAAACACACGGAAAACTCATCTACCGTCCCGTGTCTCTGATGCTGATTTTGAAGTTTGGAGCTGTCTGGATAAAATTGTTTCAATAAAAATAATTCGATGTAATTTTTTTCTGAAACTGGAACTATTGTTTTATATAAATATGTAGCTAAAACTTAACCTGCACACATTTTTAGGGTTGATATTATTTTTTGAACACTGTCCCTCGGTTTTAGATCCCTTACCATCCCTCTTCTAACATTATACAGAAAATCACTTCAGATGCAGCGACAGAATTTTTTTCAAGTTTTTGCTCACGCAGAAGTATGCTAGAGAAAGAATATCTAAATTTCTTTGACAGGAAATTTACTGCATAATATAAATCAGCATTTAAATATCAATTTCAAGCACCGTGGCTTTATGGGTAGTCTTACCGTCTCCAAGGTTTATTCCTGCACTTTTCGAGGTAAATTAAAAAAAAAAAAAAATTAAATCCAATGTTAGCAACTGTTTCGAAAAATCAATGAACATTGTGGCTATCACTTAGTCTTAACATGATTTTCCTAAAAATAAGTGGTAATTTTCCTTACCGTTCCATCCTTACCGTCTCTGTTTTTTACCATTTCGTCCCTCTTTTTACCTTACCGTCCCTTCTTTAACAGACAATGTTATACAAAAATTCTGTATTAAAAGTACTACATTTGTGTTATTTCTTATTTGAATGTCCTGTGGGTACTATGCAAATTCATTATAAGAAATTAGAAGAAAATAAAAAGTTATAGGGGTAAAATGGTAAGGAAAATTTAAACTCGCAAGTTTAACTTAAACCTCAGTTAAATAAAAAAAAATTCGCTGCTGACCATTTTTTCTTTATTTTGAATCATTAAGGCATCCGTCTATCAGATTAAAATGTTATTTTAGCAAGTTTAATTTCGCCAGATTTTTTTCCCCAAAAGTCAAAAGATTGTGAGAATGCCCCATTTATATATTGTTGATGGTTGTCAAATTCCACCTGCGAAGTCTTTCCTTTACGAATTCATCCATCCTTTGATTTCGAAGGCTGAAGGATAAAATTCATGCTTTCGCGATTATATTACGATGGCCTATAAGTGTTCTTCCGCCAATTCGATGCAAATGTAGGCCACATTTCATGTTATAGATTAATACTGAAAGGAGCGTTTTGTTCGAAATCATAACAAATGAAATAATATGAATAAATTCAACTACCCTGGTAAAATATACTACCTTTAACGAATGATAAGTAATTTTGTTTGAAACTGGGTATTTCTGATATTTCAGAATTGAAAGCATTGGGTCGTCATACTTGAAACAAAAAGTTTCATAACAAAATGAAAACATAGATTTACTCGGATTTGAAAGTGTAATTTTTCTCAGTGATTTTAGATAATTTAATTCATTAGAAAGAGTATCAGCATCAGAATAAATAATACACTCAGAATAATTTATTGAAAACGTAGATACCGATTCGATTTCCTAACTTCTTATATTATGGTAAAAGACTTCAAAACATCGAAAATGTGAAGAAAACCTAACCCGTTTAAAAGACTCGATCGTTTTTTCCGAGACGTAAAGAAAGCCATACTAACGCTGAATGGCGGATCCAAGGGGGAGGTCACAGAGGTCATGACCCCCCCCCCCCCTGAACACCAAAGATATTCTAAAGGTCATTTAAAAAATGAAATATACAATAGTGTCCCGATTATTCGAGTCTCGCTTATCCGAGTTTCCGCTTTAACCGGGTTATTTTCTTCTGATGGACTGATGGCTTCCATTATTGTGAAACAGCCATTATAAATGGAGTGTTAGGTGAAGATGAAAGAGCAGCCGTAAAAAGTTAGAACTCTGATTTTCTGGTCAGAATGGGGGGAAAAAATGGCCATATTTTTTTCTGACCAGAAAATGGGAGTTCTAACTTTTTACGGCTGTTCTTTCATCTTCACCTAACACTCCATTTATAATGGCTGTTTCACAATAATGGAAGCCATCAGTCCATCAGAAAAAAAAAACGATCCATTCCAAAGGTATAAGTTTGATTGAAAAAAAAAACTATTTAATACTTTGAGCAGGAAGAAGAGGCTACACCTGCAATTTTCATGACACTAATAGAATCACATAGCTGCCAATGTGTACGGCTTTGTTACCTCTGAAATTTAATAGAAATTTTTGCCATATTTAATCGTTGACAATTGTTAGACTTTTAAAACTGAATTTCCGGAAGTGATAGCCAATTGTTACCTTGTGACGACATTTCTGGGGTTGTCAACTCGTAAAACTTGGCTAAAAATGCTAACTTTGACAACATTCTTTGAATGAATTTTTACCTTTATAAGAAAATGGGAAACTCTTTAATTTCTTGGTATCTGAACAAAATCGGTAAATTTGATATTTTTACGAATATTAATGCAATTTTTTTGTATTTACAAATGAAAATGACTTCGCGAAAGTATCAGAAAAGTAGTTAGTTTGGATTTGGGAATAGCTTTCAATATAAAAAAATTTCATAAAGAGATGTGATCCCCTCCTACCCAAATAAAAAGAAATCCATGACCCCCCCCTCTAAATGGTGAGCTGGATCCGCTCTTGCTAACACTATGAGAGCAGCAGCAAAACCGATGCAGTACGTTGCATTTTCTTTACTTTTTATGCTGTATTTAATAAGTTAGTTTTCATAATATTTCGTTTTGTATCAACATTTAACCCTTTATATCCTTAATTTTGAAAAAAAATGCTTTACCTGAATTATTATTTACATTCATGTCTAAGATACCCAGAAAAACATATATAACAATTATTTGATTTTTAGATAATTTTTTTTAATTAAAACTGATTTAATAAATCGGTAGTTAGAGCTAGCTCTTTTTGCAAAATACTTACAAGAATAATTCAGAGAAGAGTTTTGTAGTTGCAAAATTTTCGTATAACATTTTTTAATAGGATAAAAGCTATACCTAGGTAAATGGTTGAGAAAATAACCACATTAAAAATATTTAGTTTCGAGTGTTTCACTGTGCTTTCTAAATGTTATTGAGCAAATTATTTTCTATGAAAAGTGCATTATACTTTTATTAGTAGACGAATTAAATAAATTTTACACTGAATTTATTTAATGGTACTTAAAAGTACCATCAGGGTATGGGGCTTTCTCACAATATTTTGATTTTTCAGGAATAAAAATCTGGTGAAATTAAACTTACTAAAATGACATTTTAAACTTATCGACGAATGCCTTAATTATTCAAAGTAAAGAAAAAAATGGTCAGCAGCAAAAATTTTTTATTTAACTGAGGTTTAAGTTAAACTTACGAGTTTAATTTTACTTACCATTTAACCGCTATAACTTTTTATTTTCTTCTAAATTTTTACTTATGATGAATTTACATAGTACGAACAGGATTTCAAATAAGAAAAAATAACAATGTGATATTTTTAGTACAAAATTTTGGCATAATATTGTCTTAAAGGGGTGTTAAAGAAGGGACGGCAAGGGAAAAAAGGGGACGGTATAGGAAAAAAGGGACGTAAGGGGAAAAAAGGGGATAGTGAGGATGGGATGGTAAGGGAAATTACCACCTATTTTTAGGCAAATCATGTTAAGACTAAATGACAGCCACAATGTTCATTGATTTTTAGAAACAGTTATTTGCAATGGATTAAATTAAAAAAAATAATTTACCTCGAAAAGTGAAGGAATAAACCTCGGGGACGGTAAGACTACCCATAAAGCCACGAGGGTTGAAATTGATATTTAAAATGCTGATTTAAATTCTGCAGTAAATTCCCTGCCAAACAATTTTAGTCATTCCTTCTCTAGCATACTTCTGCACGAGAAAAAAGTTAAAAAAAATTCTGTGGCTGCATCTGAAGCGATTTACTGTATAAGTTTAGTAAGAGGGATGGTAAGGAATCTAAAACCAGTTCAAAAAATAATAAAACCCCTAAAAATGTGTGCAGGTTAATTTTTTGCTACATATTTATATAAAACAATACTCCCCGTTTCGGAAAAAAAATTACATCGAATTACTTTTATTGAAACAATTTTATACAGACAGCTCCAAACTTAAAAATCAGCATCAGTGACACGGGACGGTATAGGAATTTACTAGTATATTTGGACCCCTAACCTCATCCAAAACTTATTTATCTTGTTAATATATATTGTTATGCAGTCATGCAATGGGATGTTTTCCAGTATAAGAAAAAAAACCTAGAATATGTGTTCTAAAATAAAAATTACTATTCACGGACAGAAAAATATACACTGCAAATAAAGGCGTCTTAAATTAAGATACATATGTGACTGAAAAAGAATTTCAGACACTTAAGTGTCTGAATCTGAAAATTCAGTCACAATAGATGTCTTAATTTAAAACACCTAAGTGTCTTACTATGATCATAGTGTACACGAACTGATAAAAGTGTCTAAAAAATCTGCAAGTGTCTAATTTTAAGACACTTTGTAACTCCGCTCCGCATTCACCAGGGGGCACTTTCAGTTGCGCATGCGTCTTCCTTTCGAACTCGATGTTCGTTTGTAATTCAAACTGAATGCTTGTTTTTATGTACGCGTACATTTTAACTAATAATTTATTTTGACTTGATTGTTTTTTGCGGAATGTGAAGTTCCGGGATTTAATTTCTATCGACATAGTGGTACTCCGTATTAATATTTATCTATAAAACTAATACAGTGTTCTTCATCTCGTCAAATTTGTAAAGAGAACTGTTGTCTGGCGGGCTATGTTTTCAGGATGGAAATTTTCCATCCTTTTAACAGAGCTAGCCGGATGTGCAAGGGGATTTTATTTTTTAAATATCCAAGTCTGCCTAATTAACGGATACTAACGTAGCCTCCAATCCGGACGTCCTCTGGGCGAATGCGCTTTTGGAATAATCAGACCTTTTCCCAGGTAAGTGGGGTCTTAACTATGTATTTAAAACTCTCTGTGATTGTTTTCTCTTTAAATGAAGACCTCACACGAGTCTATAGCTTTATTTGTTCCTGAGTTATGCCAAAATATGTTCAAAGCATTTTGCCTATGGTATTTCCATGTTAAAATTTTATTTTGCTAATATTTAAATTTCTACTCTTCAAATCATCTGCAATCATATTTCTGTATTATTTTCTATCCAATGTTATCTTTAAAATAAATTTTGGTGTCTCTGCATGGTGTATATTAGCGGTTACTGAATTTATTAATTTTACACCTTCCTAAGCCTTTTCTTATGTAGCCATTACTTTAAAAATTGCAGTGACATCGCCTGTTGATTGGCTCATACTTCTTAATTACCATCAAGACTACCTTAATAGTATTTTTTGGTGTAATTATTACTCTGAAGTACCCTTTTTAATTATTTATTTACGTATACAATATTTTTATAAGCATTTAATGCGGCAGCAATTGTAATGTTTACATCGATTTTTACATTTCTGATAGATTTATTATGTGTTATGTACTGGAATTCAAAAGCATTTATAGTAAACATTCCTGTTAATAGCTGCTTTTATTTATTATTTATGCTTTTCTTGTCTAATGAAGTTTTCTTCTGCCTCATAGTGTGTACATCATAAATTTTAAAAAATAATATAGTTCGAACATCCTTCCATTCATTGATTCCCCCATATTTTTAATACAGCGAATTACTTGTGTTCATTTATTTATTTTAAAATGTTTTGACTGATAAACCTCATTAAATCCGGTCATTCTAATTAAAAGATTTCCCTTTGCTATAATTTTAGTGTTTCCGAGTATTTTAGAAATATCCCATTTGCCATAATGAAAATAGTCAACATATAATCTTTTTATGATTCAAAAGTCAAAACCACAGCTTCAATTCAGCGGAAATTGACGTCACTAATGTAGACGTTGAATCAGAAAAAAATTTGTTGATGTCAACAAAGATTTAGAAAAAGAGTCTCGCGTTATCTGTAGTCACTTTGTTAAATTTTAATGATTATTTTTAGATTCTTAAATTCATGTAATCATGTACCGTTAACGTAATTGTAAGAATGCGGTAAAAATATACAGATATATTTCATTTGAAATAATTATATAATATTGATTTTTTGATTACGTTTAGTTAAAAAGTAATTTGAAATTAAAAATGAATACAAAGTAAAGAGGTAGGTTTTTATAAAATATTTATTTGCATATAGCTAGATTTTGCACTTAAAACTGACACGTACATTTATCGAATCATAATACAGGGTTGGACTTTTTCCAGAAGGAGGGCCTTATTAAAGCATGGGCAGACCCTCCCCCCCCCCCCCCCTACGATTTTACGTGCTCCAAATTCGATATGGATTTTTTTTTTAAGCTTATATTTTAAATGTGTTTCAACATTCTATTGATTTTAATCAGCATTTTGAACTTTAAAAGTAGAATTAGATTAAAAACTAAATAAGAAAATAAATACAGTAAAAACTCTCAATCGCGGCCACCTCGCGAATTGAACGCGTTTTGGAACGTTGAATTTGCCTGCTATTCGATTGTGTTCGCTTTTATGAGGTAAAAAAAATGTATTTATCTTGAAAAAGGTCAGTGTTCGCTGAAGAAAATTGTCCTATGAAAGTTTTGTTGTAAAATCTCCATAACGGACACTCCTACATAGAGGACACAACTATTTAAGAAGCACATTTTTTATTAACAACATGCACATATTTTATATTTTTTACCTCAGAAAAACAGACACTTCCGAATGGCGAACAAATTCCACGGTTCTAAGGTGCCTACTATTGAGAGGTTTTACTGTATTGTGACAAATATTTTAATTTTTAATCTTATTCTACTCTATAAATTCAAAATATTGATTATAATCAGTACAAAGTCGAAAAAGATTTCAATTATCAGCTTTATGAAAATTGCATACCATATTTTGGAGCCCCTAAAATTAGGCTGTGTGTGTGTGGGGGGGGGGGGAGAGTAGGGCAGAATAATGGCCATATACTTTTCCAGGATCAACGTGGTCAAACATGGCTACGTGTAATGCTTTAAGAAAATGGCTGCGATTCAGACGTTTGAAGTGTCTAAAATTCAGACGCAAAAAGTGTCTGAAAAAATTCAGACATTTTAAAATGTCTGAAAATTGAACACTCCGTTTCAGACACTTAAGTGTCTGAATTTAAGACATTTCGATTTAGAGTGTAGAAAAGTCAAAAGATTGTGAGAATGCCCCATATAAAGAGCTAAATCATTTGTTGTATGTTGTTGTTGTTGCACCTAGTATGTTCGCAGACAGTGGCGTACCCAAGGGGGGGGGCTGATGGGGCTACAGCCCCCCCCGAAATTTTCGAAAGTGATATGAAAAAGTGCTGATTTTTCGTCTTTCTTTTTCGGAATTTTTTTAAATTTTTTTTTCAATCGTACAGCGGACTAGCCATTCTTATTAGTCCCATATTAGTTCACATTGACAACAAAGAAGAGAAAGGGGGCTGACGGGGCTACAACCCCCCCCCCTCCTCTCGAAATAGTCGAAAAATTAAATGCAAAAAGTGTTTTTACCATACTTTTTAAGCTAAATCTGTAATTTTTTTCTTCTGTCATATAGCAAAATAGGCATTCTCGTTAACACCCTATTAGTCCACATTGACATCACAGCATAGCCAAAGATGGGGAGGGGGCTGATGGAATTTCATCCCCCTCCTCTCGAAATGGTCGAATATGAAATGAAAAAATACTGCTGAATTTTTTCTGTCTGTTTAAGATAAATTTGCATCCCCCCCCCTATCGTTCAACAGACTATGCGCTTCCTTCGCTTTAGTTCCATATTAGTCTATATTGACACCAAAGAAGAGGAAGAGGGTTGATGGGGTTACCCCCCCCCCCCCAACCAGAAATAGTCGAAAAATTAAATGAAAAAAAGTGTCTTTTCCTTCCTTTTTTAAGATAAATCTAATTTTTTCTTCTGTCATACAGCAAAATAGCCATTCTCGTTAACACCATATTAGTCCACGTTGTAATCACAGCATACCCAAAGATGGGGAGCGCACTGGTGGAATTACTTCTCTCGAAATAGTCGAAAATGAAATGATAAAATAGTGCTGATTTTTTTCTGTCTGTTTGAGATAAATTTGCATTTTCTCCCCTATTATTCAACAAACTAGCCGCTCCCTTCGCTGTAGTTCCATATTAGTCTACAGTGACACCACATTATACCCAAGAAGGTAGAAGAGGGCTAATGGGGTTACAGCCCTCTCCCGAAAAAGTCGAACATGAAATAAAAAAGTGCTGATACTTTCCTTTCTGTTTGAGATAAATTTGTATTTTTCCCCTATCAGTCAACAGACTAGCCGCTCTCTTCTCTTTAGTTCCATGCTAGTGCACAGTGACACCGCATTATACCCAAAGGGGTGAAAGGGGCTAATCTGGTGCCCCATTCCTAAATAGTTGAAAATGAAATGAAAAAAGGCTGATTTTTTTCTTCTTGTTTGAGATAAATTTCTAAATTTTCTTCTGCAATACAGCGAAATAACCATTCTCGTTAATACCATAAGTACACATTGACATCACAGCATACCGAAAGATGGGGAGGCAGCTGATGGGCTTAGAGCCCCCTCCTCCCGAAATAGTCGAAATAAAAAAAATATTGCTTTTTTTCTTTCTGTTTGACATAGCTTTGTATTTTTTTCTTCTATCATTCAACAGACTAGCCGCTCTCTTCTCTTTAGTTCCATATTAGTGCACAGAGACACTACATTATGCCCAAAAAAGTAGAAAGTGGATGATGAGGTTACAGCCCCTCCCAAAATAGTCGGAAATGAAAAAAGTGCTGATTTTTCTTTTGTTTCCGATAAATTTGTAATGCAATTGTTTTCTGCAATACAACGAACTAGACACTCTGGCTAGTCGCATATCGGCCAACGGTTACACCACAGTATACCCAATGAGGGGAAGGGGGCTGATGGGGTCTTTTCGAAATAATCAAAAATGAAATGAAAAAAAAAATCTCCTGTTTCTTCCTTTCTTTTGAGATAAATTTATAATTTTTATTTTGCGACGCAGCTATTCTGATTAGTCCTATATATTAGTGCACAGTGATACCCCAGCATACACCCAAAGAAGTCGATGGAAACGGGTGTTATGAGGTTACAGCTCCATTCCCCCTCCGAAGAGATTGCAGTGAAATGAAAAAAGGGTTGATATTCCTTCTTTTTCAGATAGATTTGTTTTTTGTTTTTGTTTTTTGGCATGCCACAAATTTGTTTTTCTCGTTAATCCAATATCCTCCTCAGTCCTGCGACCAAATTTACTTAAGACCACAAAATCAGTTTTCAAATTACTGAAAAATAGCTCCATCCCTGTTTTACTGGATAAATAAAAAGATGTATATATGCTCAGTTCAAGACACCTACAAATTTTTTTCGCGGATTTTCTGCCAAAATTCACGTTTTTTTTACGAAATCCTTCGTCTAAATTTGCGCTTTTTCCGCGGTTTTTGACGAAATTCGCGTTTTTTCTCGTCTTTTTGATGAAATTCGCGTTTTTTCTGCGGCTCTTTGACGAAATTCGCATTTGTTTGACCAAATTCGCATTTGTTTGACGAAATTCGCATTTATTTGACGAAATTCGCTTTTTTTCCACACTTTTGCCGAAATTCACGGTTTTCTGTAGACATTCTTTGTGATCCTGCTTTTTCTTTTTTGCGATCCTTTAACGAAATTAGCGTTTTTTCCGCTTCTCTTTGATGGAATTCGTGTTTTTTTTAGCGATCCTTTGTCGAACTTTGCGGTTTTTCTGCTGCCCTTTGACTAAATTCGCGTTTTTTCTGAGGTCATTTGCCAAAATTCGCGTTTTTTTTTACACAATCCTTCGTCGAAATTTGCGTTTTTTCAGCGGATTTCTGATGAAATTCGCGTTTTTTCCTCGTCTTTTTTAATGAAATTTGCGTTTATCTGGGGCCTTTTGATGCAATTCACGTTTTCCCGTGTCCTTTTGACGAAATTCGCGTTCTTTTGCGTTCCTTTACGAGCTTTTTTTCACAGCCCTTTGACGGAATGCGTGTTTTTAGCGATCTTTTTTTGAAATTCACGTTTTTCCGTGACCTTTTGATGAAATTCGCGTTTTTCCGCTGATCTTTAACGAAATTCGCGTTTTTTGTGATCCTTTGTTGAAATTTGCATTTTTTCCGCAGTCGTTTGAAGAAATTAGCGTTTTTCTGCGCCTTTTTATCGAAATTTGCGCTTTTTTACGCAATCCTTCGTCGAAACATGCATTTTTTCCGCGGATCTGTGACGAAATTCGCCTCTTTTTTCGTGATCCTTTTTCGAAATTTGCACTTTTTTAGCGGCTTTTTGACGAAAATTGCGCTTTTTCCGCGGGTTTTTGATGAAATTCGAGTTTATTTCGCTGATTTTTGCTGAAATTCGCGTTTTTTTTTTACGAAATCCTTCGTCGAAATTTGCGTTTTTTCCCGAGGCTTTTTGATAAAATTCGGTTTTTTCTCGTCTTTTTGATAAATTTCGTGTTTTTTCTGCGGCTCTTTGACGAAATTCGCATTTTTTTGCGAAAGTAGCGCTTTTTCGCGGCTGGTTGACGAAATTCGCTTTTTTCCACAGTCTTTTGCCGAAAATCATGGTTTTCTGTGCCCCTTCTGTGACTCTGCTTTTTCTTTTTTTGCGATCCTTTAACGAAATTCGCGTTTTTTCCGCTTCCGTTTGACGGAATGCGTGTTTTTTTTAGCGATCCTTTGTCGAAATTTACATTTATTCTGCGGCTCTTTGATGAAATTCGCGTTTTTTCTGCGGCCCTTTGATGAAATTCGGGTTTTTCTTGAGATCATTTGCCAAAATTTGCTTTTTTACGCAATCCTTCGTCGTAATTTGCGTTTTTTCAGTGAATTTTTGACGAAATTCGCGTTTTTTCTCGTCTTTTTGATGAAATTTGCGTTTTTCTGCGGCCTTTTGACAAAATTTACGTCTTTCCGTGTCCCTTTGACGAAAGCCGCGTTTTTTTTGCGATCGTTTACGAAATTAGCTTTTCGCCGCCGTTTCACGGAATACGTGTTTTTAGCGATCTGTTTTCGAAATTTGTATTTTTCCCGCGACCTTTTGATGAAATTCGCGTTTTTTCTGTGGCCCTTTGACGAAATTCGCGTTTTTTCGAGGTCATTTGACGAAATTAGCGTTTTTATATGGCTTTTTGACGAAATTCGCTTTTTTCAGCAGCCTTTTGACGGAATTCACGTTTTTCTGTGGCTCTTCTTCATGACCCTTTTTCTTTTTTTGCAATCCTTTAAAGAAATTCGCGTTTTTTCCGCTTCTCTTTGACGGAATTCGTGTTTTTTTTTAGCGATCCTTTGTCGAATTTTGCGGTTTTTCTGCTGCCCTTTGACTAAATTCGCGTTTCTTCTGAGGTCATTTGCCAAAATTCGCATTTTTTTTTTTTTTTACACAATCCTTCGTCGAAATTTGCGTTTCTTCAGCGGATTTCTGATGAAATTCGCGTTTTTTTCTCGTCTTTTTCATGAAATTTGCGTTTTTCTGCGGCCTTTTGACGAAATTTAAGTTTTTTCTGCGTCCCTTTGAGGAATTTCGCGTTTTCCCCCTTCCCTTCGACGGAATTTGTGTTTTTTTAGCGATCCTTTCTCGAAATTTGCTTTTTTTCTGTGGCGCTTTGACGAAATCCATATTTTTTCTGTAGTCACTTGACGAAATTCGCCTTTTTTTCGCAATCCTTTGTCGAAATTAACGTTTCTCCGCGGCTTTTTCGACGAAATTCGGTTTTTTCCTCGCCATTTTCGGGAAATTTACCTTTTTTGTCGTCTTTTGACGAAATGCACGTTTTTCCTTGTCCCTTTGACGAAATTCGCGTTTTTTTGCGATCCTTTACGAAATTAGCCTTTTCTGCAAAGTTCTTTGACGGAATGCGTGTTTTTGGCGATCTTATTTTGAAATTCTCGTTTTTTCCGCGATCTTTTGATGAAATTCGCGTTTTTTTCTGCGGCCCTTTGACGAAATTTGCGTTTTTTTTCGAGATCCTTTGTCGAAATTTGCTTTTTTTCGCGGTTTTTGACGAAATTGGCATTTTTTATGGCCTTTTTGACAAAATTCGCTTTTTTCAGCAGCCTTTTGGCGGAATTCACGTTTTTCTGTGGCTCTTCTTCATGACCCTTTTTCTTTTTTGCGATCCTTTAACGAAATTCGCGTTTTTTCCGCTTTCCTTTGACGGAGTGCGTGTTTTATAAGCGATGCTTTGTCAAAATTTGCGTTTTTTCTGTGGACCTTTTGACGAAATTCGCATTTTATCTATGGTCATTTGTCAAAATTTGCATTTTTTTCGCGGCTTTTTGACGAAATTTGTGTTTCTTTCTCGTCTTTTTGATGAAATTTGCGCTTTTCTGCGGCCTTTTGACGAAATTCATGTTTTTTCTGCGTCCCTTTGACGAATTTCGCGTTTTTTCATCTTCCCATTGACGGAATGCGTGTTTTCTTTAGCGAGCCTTTGTCGAAATTTACTTTGTTTCTTCGGCCCTTTGACGAAATTCGCGTTTTTTTTCACTATCCTTTATCAAAATTAACGTTTTTCCGCGACTTTTTGGCGAAATTCGTTTTTTTTCCTCGCCTTTTTAGTGAAATTTGCGTTTTTCTGCGGCCTTTTGTCGAAATGCACGTTTTTCCTTGTCCCTTTGACGAAATTCGCGTTTTTTGCGATCCTTTGCGAAATTAGCTTTTTCTTCGAAGTTCTGTGACGGAATGCGTGTTTTTAGCGATCTTTTTCGATATTCGCGTTTTCCACGCGACCTTTTGATGAAATTCGCGTTTTTTTTCTGTGCTCATTTCACGAAATTAGCGTTTCCTCGGGAATCATTTGACGAAATTCGCGTTTCCTCCTCAAGCATTTGACGTAATTCGCGTTTTCTTCGCGATCATTTGACGAAATTTGACTTTTTTTCACGCGATCCTTTGACAAACTTCGCATTTTATCCGCGTCCCTATGGCAAAATTCCTCAAGGTTTTTTCCTTGATCCTTTAAAGAAATTGGAGATTATTTTCTGCGAACGATTGATGAAATTGATTATTTTTTTCGGCGACCATTTGTCAAAAATTGCGCTTTTTAAGTCCAAATTTTCGGACTGATGACCGATTTTTTCAAAATTTCGGAACAAAGTCGCCCCTCCCCCCCCCCACCCCAGGCTAAGGCCTTATTGGCAAAAAGCATTTCTGTTTATAACACAATTCAACGTATTTCGTAAGATTTAGAACATTATGGAAATTTAAGTCAGCCCCCCCCGAAATAAAATCCTGGGTACGCCACTGTTCGCAGACGCCGAAACTAATATCTTTCTCGTACGTTAATTAATGGCACAGCTGATAAATTCGCTAATTACCATGCTTGAGATATGAAATTTACATTCTACGATTAATAATACTTTTGGACTTTTATATCCAAATAAACATACATCACACAAAAAATTAACATTACTTTAAAAGCTTTTCATCTTCACTTAAACAACTTTGTGCAAGTTAAGTGGCTTGCGAAGTGACATGAAAGAACATTGAATAGAACTTAAGAAACAACTAAATTAATCCAAAAAATGCTTTAAAACAAACAACACACAATAATTTGCAGGATTCAGATTTCTTTTAGAAGGATCTTTATAAAAAGATATATTTAATAAGATTATAAAAGAAATCATGCTGAAAAATTATTTTTTTTTTTTTTTCAAAAAATAATATTTGAATCTTCTTAAATTCACAGAGGAAATAAAGATTAAAATTCTTTAGAAACAGTCAAAAGTTTCATTTATATAAAAGGTTGATTCTACTTATTCTTTTATGCTAATCTCTTTAAAAACCCTTAAGAATTTAAGTATCTCAACGGTACTGTATTTAAAGCGACGATAAACAAATAAATAAATAAATAAATAAAATAAAATGGACAAAAATCAGTGTTTAATTTAAATATTTGTAAATTGTCTGTATTCTCTTTAAATCAGTCTGAGTATGATTTAAATTAATCAAGTTTTAATTAGTTTCACGCAGCATTAAATCCACACCCGCAAAAAGAGCTCCTGCTCTGAATCTTGATTTGCTGAATGGGTCATTTAACCGTGAAATGAACCACTGAGAATCATTTGCTCCGGAAACTACGGTTGTGTATTTGGTTACTATTAACACAAAGCATTTTTTCTAACGAATTACTAATTTACAAAAAAAAAAAAAAAAAAAAAACTACGTTATTACATATGTAGACAAATCTCCTAATAATTATGCAATCATATGTAAATCTTATTATCACCAACTTCTTACATCCTGTATTTCTTCTAATAAATCTTTCCAGAAAACTAATGAAAATATAATTGTAAATAATCGTAAAATTCAAAGTTATTATAAACTATTATATATTCTCTCTACTAACTTTAATTATCCTTATTTAGTTCTTATTCCCAAATTTCATAAGAAACCAATTAAAATTAGGATTGTAACTATTGGATGCAATACATATAATAATATAGTCAATAAACTTCTATTAAAAATTCTTAATCAAATATATATACTGACAACAAACAATGATAATACACATTGTATAAAAAAATAGCTATCAACTGGCCAATATTATGAAAAATCTTAAATATGTAAACAATATAACGACATATGATTTCAAAGATATTTTTAATAATATAGATTTATTAGATTTACATAACATTATAAATGCATTATTTAAAAAGTATCATCAAAAACTGGATTTACCATTTAATATAGATATCTCTTATTTTAAATCTTTAACAAACTTCATTATCTATAATAATTATATCTTGCAAGATAACACATTATATTTACAGCACGTCGGTATACCACAAGGTGGTTGTACATCCAGTTTATTATCAGACTTATATCAGTATGAACGTACTTTTACTAATAATATTCTAAATTTATATTGTTATATTGATGACATAATTTTAATTGCCACTGATCAAACTAATATTTCTCAATTTCCAGTAGATTATCCCACTAATTTGGAATTAACGGAAAACCTCTTATCTAACAATACAATTAACTACTTAGATCTTAAAATTACAATAAAAGACAACAAAACAATAACAGTATCTATATGATAAACGTAAAGAATTTAAATTCAAAGTTAATACATTTACAAATTTTAAATCTTGTCTTCATAATTCTGTATATCGAAATATGATACTTAAACATTTACATAGAATAAAATGCTTATGTTCTTCTCATCTAATTAACAATAATATTAAAAAACTAATTTATGATGCATTAAATCATGGTTTTCCAAAAAAAAATCATATATTCTTTAATATACAATTAGTACTTAAATGATCTTAAAAAACAAATTAACACATGCGTAAACAAAATTACAAAAAAATATATAAAATAAGAAAATAATTATAAAAAATTAAAAATGGTAAAATAATAATAAAAAATTATTATAGGACGGTTGGGTGGGTAGATGTTAGAGTACGGAGGAAGGTGGCGTTGTCTGGATAATACGCAATGGTTAATTTATTTTTAAAAAGGGGGCATTTGATTTATAACTACATTGCTAATACACATTTTATTATGGATGTTGATTCGATTCTTTTATATGTATAATGGTGAAGTTTTATTTATATTTATATTTCAATTCATATTAAATTTATTCAGCTTCATTAATATTTAATAAAGTTAACGATTAACTTGTATTTCATTTTTAGTCTACTCAGGACAATATCATATTAATTTCTAATAGTATACCATCTTTATAGAGAATAATATGCATAATAAGTCTATTTGATATAACTATTGCTATGAGAGCATGTATTAAAATTTGGTTATTAGTTTTTATTATTCCTCTATCCTTTTTAATCTTGTTTCATTTTGAACTTAGTGTTCAATGATTAATTCTCGGTTTTCTGTGTTTGGTAGTCCCAAATTCATATTCTTTAGCTTTTTTATGGCTAATATGAAATAAACCACACACTTTATTTGTGAACTTTAGCCATTTGGAATTTGAAGATTTTGACTAACATTTGGATTTGAAGATTTTGACAAACATCCATTTTTCTTTTCCTGTTCATTTTATTAATTAATTAGTTTTTATGTTTAACTGTAATTTTAATATATATATATATATATATATATATATATATATTAAGTGTCATATTTATATATATTTATTATATATAATTTATTTTATATGTTTTAGCATATTGCTATATAATATTATCAATGTTATAAAATTATTTAAATTCTCCGTATAGATTAATTGGATGTGAAAGCAGAATATATTGTATGCATTATATGCTATTCATATTCTAATAACTTGTTATTACATCTGTTAGAGTTAAATTTCCTTATAAATATGTTATTTTTGTATTTATGATGCATTGTATTTTAAGAATAATAATTGTGGTTAATCTATTAACATTTATATTTATTTAATATTCTTGTGAATAATGATATATAATATGGTATTATTTATTTATTATAAGTTGGATAAAGCAGATGAATACAGTTACTCTTATGTAATTAGATCATAATATTTTATTTTATCATTATAGATGGCAGCACCATAATTTAGTTTGCATTTTGTCTATGACTCCTATTAGTGTAATATTTCAATATTCAACACTAGGTGGCACTAATGCTGGTTATTCGCGATATTGTAAATTAATAGTTTTGAGATTTTTTACTTTAGTTAAGAAAATTTAAAAGTGTTAATAGGTATTTTAAATACTAATATTGTAATTATTTTCTATTTATATTAATTATTTGCATTTATAAAGGTATTTCAAAGTGAATTAACTGCAACCATTTGGTATTAATATCTGTGTTAACTTAACTGCATTAATAACCTTAAAATTATAGCGCTAACGGATACCATGTGCAGGAGTGTATTTGGATTAAATAAAAATGGGATTATATTAGGTATGCTGTGTAATATTACTATATTTCATTACTACAAATTAAATATTTAAAAGGTTGTATTGATTTTTCCATTTCATGGCATTTAATATTATTCTGTTTTCATTTTGAATCTATTTCTTTTGGTCATGTAGTCGTTTGAGTACAGGGGAAAAAAATTCAGCTTTTAGTTTTTTTCTCACAGAAAACGACTATTTTGCTTATATAATTCAATTCAGTACTTTTGATAACGTAATTCAATATATAAGCTTTTCAATTATTTTTATCGGTATCCATATTTTTCTTTTTTTCATCCATATTAATACTTGTAATATAGTACAAGGGACTATATTTTATAAATAACAGCTGGTATATACTATGTTTTTGGTATCCATGTTAAGTATGTTGGGGGACACTGTATTATTGTCATTTCATTCATAATATCACAATTTTTGTTGGTGGTCGGTAATGTTTATTTAATGGTTATATATATATTTATATGTATACAGGGTGCAGTATGTTATCTATCGCCGACCTTTAATTTCTCAACCGTTGGTCGTAGACACATACTTCCAATTGCAAAAACGTTTCAAATGAGCTAAATATTCATGTTGTGGCATTATTTAAAGTAAAAAATCAATTTTATAAAAATTACGTAATCTAACTTTTTATACGGTCCCCCAGTCCCTATTGTTATATTTAATAAAAGTTTACACATATCATAACAGATATGACACAAAAAATTTGAAATCTGTACTACAAAAATTGACACAGTTATTAAATTTCAAAGTTTGAGATTTTTGCACATGATTTTGTCTTTCATTGAGGGATCGGTTAAAGGATGAATTAAAGTAATTCGAGATCAAAATCAGAGTACAATTCCGCTGCTATTTATCTAATCCTTAATAAGTATGTTTTATTTTCGGGTTGTCGATTCTACATACTTTGACGTTTGAATGGTGTTCGACCCATAAAAGTTAGCTCAAGTTTTTAGATGAAATAACCCTCTTTGGTGATTCTCCGATTTGGAGATACCGGCTAAAGGTGGTTTCGCCATAAAAAAGGACATTGCATCCTGACTTTGATCTCGAATGACTTTAATTCATCTTTTAACTGATCCCTCAATGGAAGACAAAATCATGTGCAAAAATCTCAAACTTTGAAATTTAATAACTATGTCAATTTTTGCAGTACAGATGTCAAACTTTTTGTGTTATATCTGTTGTGATATGGTTAAACTTTTACTAAATATAACTATAGGGACTGGGGAACTGTATAAAAAATTAGATTTCGTAATTTTTATAAAATTGATTTTTTGCTTTAAATTATGCCACAACATAAATATTTAGCTCATTTGAAACGTTTTTGCAATTGGAACTATGTGTCTACGGCCAACAGTTGAGAAATTAAAGGTTGGCGATTAGGGCTGGGCGATGTCTAAAATGAAACATGGTGATAAATCGGCAGCTTTATATCACGATATTCCGATATATCGATATTGCGACATATGAACAAAAAAATATATGTACATTTATAATATATGTATAACTTCAATATACATTATATATTTTATTAAGGATTAAAATTAAAAAAAATATATACATATATATCATTCTCAAATAGATTAATAAAAAACTATGTATAAATAAGCAAATCTAAATAAATAAATGCTAAAAGAAACTAGTAGGATGTGTTAATGGCAAAAATTTCTTCTATTTCTATGTGTTATTACTTCAAAATTCGCTATCACAGAGGCAAAATTAAATAACAATCTATGCCCATCATGAATATTCTAAAGATATAGGTGCACTAAATTGTATGCAGTTAAAAGGAAATATAAGCATCGCATCTTTCAAACAAATCATTGAATTTCAGCACCAACCTTATTAGATGTCTGTATCCAAAATTCCTAATCTAAAAATCATAAAAGCAATACCTGTTGGACAGTATACACCCAAGCCTAAGAAGGATCTACTTATGTGAAACCGTAACAGAATAAGGTGTTTGATTAAAATTCGTGCATTAGTTTTTGAGATACAGATATCGCTAAAATTGTGGAAAATGCAGCATAGCAGCGCCACCTATTGGACGATTAACACTAACACTTAATCAGCAACAAGTTATGTCAACGTCTGTCTGAATTTGAAATGTTATGAAAATACGTGCGATAATTCTTGCGAAAAAGCTATAACAGAATTTTGAAAAATACAGCATAACAGCGCCACTTATGGGCTATAAACACCAAACACTAATCAGTAAAATTTATGTCTATGTCTAAGTCTAACTGAATCTGAAGTTTGATAAATATCAGCGCATTAGTTCTTCAGACAGAGCTATTGCGAAAATCGTGAAAACTCAGCATAGTAGCTCCGCCTGTTGGGCCATTTACACCAAGAACTAATCAGCACCAATTTACAAGGTATAACAATTTGAAATCTGACACAAATCCGTGCATTAGTTTTTGAGATAAAGTTTTTGCGGATATTGTAAAAAATGCACCTACCTGTCAAGTAATTTACACTAATTTTTAACGAGATATAAAAGAATCTAAAATTTTGTTAAATTCCGTGCATTAGTTCTTGAGATAGAGCGCCTACAAAATTTGTGTTACAAAGAGACAGACAAAGCTTTTTAAAAATAGTCAAATCGTGTTCAAGACTTTCTAAACATATAAATCGGTCGAAACCCGGATGACAAAATTTTCATGAATCCAATACACTTTCTTCTTGTAAAGATAGTAGAAAGTAAAAAAACTAAAAAAAAAAAAAAAAAAAAAAAAAAAAAAAAAAAAATCGTTAACAGAGAGAGAAAAATAATAGTTTGGTTAAAGTCAATTTTTGAATTGTTTATATTTTATAATTGTTAAATAATATTTATATTGCTGTTGTGCTGTTATGCTTAAAATTGTCTTACTATGCGTCAGCGTCCCCGACAAAAACTCTTAGTTTATTTTATTTCATTTTTATATTCTCCATTTTTTTTTTAAGAAAAATAAAACTCTGCGTGATCTGCGAATCATAATCAAATGTGTTTCAAAATTTACCTTCCCCTTAATTTCGTTTTTCCATCGTCCTGTATGCTGTGTACATGAACCGCAATAATTAACTTTTTGGACTCCGGCGTCTCTTACACAAATTTTATTCGGTCGGCACTACTTTTATAAAAGAAGTTTCCTTCAAGTACACAATTTCAAAATGCTAAGATTAAGTAAGGAAATTTTATTATACTTTATTACAGGTGCCAAAAACAAATTTTGAAAGGAAAGATGGTGTCGCCACAGCGGTGACAACGGAGTGCAAAGGGTTAAATAACTTTATGCAATAGCGGATAAGGATTTTAATGAGTTACTGTCACTTTCAACTAATTTCTTGCTATTACATTTAAAAAATCCGTGAATGTGCTAGAAATTTTTGCATGAAATAATATTTTTTTGAGAACAGCCCTAAGAGTTTAAACTTAAAAATTCTGAATTAAAAAATATTTTTTTTCTTAACCTTTAAGACTTGCTTATGCTTGTTTTATCGGAGAACTTGGATGAGGATCTCTTGCGTTTCGACCAATGTCCGCTAAATGAAGAAAAAAAACCTACCCCCCCCCCCCCCTACACCGAACAATTTACGTCTTTCCTCTTTTGATTGTCAGTACACAAACTTTAACTGCTTAATTTTTCTGCCCTGTTTGTTATTTTGAATTCTAGTGACATTAAATAAATATTGACATCTAAATATTCTCCCCCACAAACAAACAATGACAGAGGCAGTAAATACTCACATATGTCAATTTTTAAAAGAAACTACCAGGAGAAAAAAAAAAAAAACGAGCTTCAGAGAAGTAAAAATATCTGCATAAAAAAAGAACCTGGAATAAACATTAATATATATTGCTATGGAAGTATTATTTCATTTGTCCAATTAAATCCACTGTTGCAAATAAAATGTAATATTTCATTTATTTATATCCCTGATTCACATATTGTTCATTAACAACGAACAAATATTCATTCAAAACCGCTGAACCAGATTGAAGATAAAACAAAACAAACAATATCATTTGCTGTCGGCAACTACGTGAGAAAAACCAGCTATATCATATTTATCGCCCGTCACCTGAACACCGAAACTATCACTTTGAAAAACCGTTTACACTGAGAGAAATCACAGCGTAATACCATGGTAATACCATGATAGTATCATGCTTATCGAAAACTGAGGTTTTGGTTAATATCACGGTTGAAGCTGGGATAATCTTGAGGAGTGATCATGGTTTAGGGTGAGACGTATCATGATGATCGAAACCGATTATTCGGTATTTAATGTCATCATGGTTTAGGCAGGGATAAAATACTTCATTAGTATCATGGTCATCGTAATAACCTGTGGTTTAGGATGGTAGAATTTTGAGTACTCGAAGTTGAAAAAGCGCCGATTGCAGTTTAATAAAAAAGTATGATAATCGTGGTTTGCATCACAATTATGATAATCGCGGTTTACACCACGATTATGATAATCGTGGTTTACATCACGATTACGATAATCGCGGTTTACATCACGATTACGATAATCACGGTTTACATCATGATTACGAGAATCGTGATGTACCGTTGTATAGGATTTTTGATATCGTCATCGCGATTTATAATTTATATCGATTTTATCGGTTTTATCGATGTATCGCCCAGCCCTATTGGCGATAGATAACATATTGCACCCTGTATATATCGATTAAAAAAATGAACATACCCATAATCATTTGCATTCAGATAAACATAGCTTTTTCACCTTAAATAATATTGTGGATTTTCTTTAGAAAAAACGTGTTACCGAATCCGGCTCTCAACATTCAAAAACAAACCTGATCCCGAAACAAAAAGAATCAACTCGACTATATCCCGACTCAGAACGAAAAAATTAGTGCCCATCTTAGGAGGAGGGTTTAATTCAGAAAAAATCTGGCTTGATGCAGGACTTTAATCTACTTCCTTTTAAGGTTCATTGTTACCAATCTTAACTGCGAAAAAAGATCTTTCCAATAACAACAAGAACAACAAACAAGAAAGAAAAAATTATGCGTCCAGCATCAATTATGAAACACTTTCCAACACATTCAGAATAATGTAATAAAACTTCACCATTTAATAAGTTGAAATAGGATGTCTAATTGAACCATTTGGAAACGCATAACACATTTGAAAATCCAATTTCAGCAATTGACCACGCGCACTGGGCGGAGCTTGCAATGTTTCCCGCAAGCATTGGGGTATTTGATTGGCTTTTGGTGAGCGCTTGTGGGAAAAATCAAGAAGCTGATTGGCTATAATCCATCGTGACGTTGTATGACGTCAGTAATGCTTGTGGTCCATTCCCATCTACAAGCGGAAAATTATCCGAATTCTTTGAGCAGCCCTGTATATGATATATAGATTTGTATCTAGAATCTATATGCATGAAAAAATTTAGTTCAGTTAGGAAATGCATACCACAGTTAAAAATTCCCCTTCAGCAGTTTCCGCTAACAAGGAGAATGGTACGTGAATTCTTTTGTGCATCTCTGTATACAAGATATAGAATTAATCAGAACGAGCAACGTGCAAAAAGTTAGTTAAATTTAAAAGCGCATATCCAAATTGAAAATCCACTTTCAGTAGTTATTGCTCAAAGACAGTACTGTAACCGATTTCCTTTGTGTGTCCCCGTAAATGTGGACCGAGTGAAATCACAGGCAACAGCAGCTTTAACAATAAATAAGGAATTACAATTTAATGAAGTATCAGAATTTAAATATTTAGGATCTACGATCACCTGTGATAATATGGTAGAAGCAGAGATTAAAACCCGACTTGCAGCAGGAAATAGATGCTATTTTTCTCTTCGAAACATTCTAAAATCATCTCTAATATCTCGAACATCCAAACTTAAAATTTATAAAACTGTTATAAAACCAATAGTAATTTATGGAAGTGAGACCTGGACCACTACACAAAAAGATGAAAAGCTACTTATCACTTGGGAAAGGAAGATCTTAAGGCAAATTTTTGGACCTATTAAAGAAGACAATACATGGCGTATAAGGACAACTATGGAGTTAGAACAGTTATATAATGAAAAAGATATAATAAATACTATAAAAATAAGAAGAATGCAATGGTTAGGCCATCTAATCAGAATGAGGGATGAGCGAAGCACAAAGAAGATTTATAATGGTAATTTAATTGGGAAAAGAAGTATTGGTAGACCCAGGAAGAGTTGGATAAAAGAGATAGAAAAAGATCTTGCAGAAAACCAAATTATAAACTATAAAGTAAAGGCCAGAGATCGGAAGGTCTGGAGAAGTATATTGAGGGAGGTCAAAATCCTACATGGATTGTAGCACCATTGTGTAAGTAAGTAAGTCCCCGTAAATGAACGATAAATGCTATAAACGGCCTATTCTATAGTAATAATCTTGTAGTGAAATTCAGTGATTTATATCAATTTCAATACATTTAAAATAGCGTAATGTCACTAAAATACACTGCAAACGATTTTTCTCCCATTGAACCTGATGTAACGGAATTCGTTTGACTTCCAGTAAATGCACGATTAATGCAGCACACTTCATATTCAATACAGAACATGCCATGGTAAACATCATTAACATGCATCAATTGCATGAAAATCCGAGTCTATTTACGGGAGTTAGAGAGTGTAGACAGACGGACAGACAAACCGAATTCATAAACACTTTTCAACTACGTTGGTAAATGTTAAAAAGTATAAAAATCCGAGCATCCGATAAAAAGATAAGCGTGGATTTACACGGGAAACATAGTACAAACGAAATGTACATCCTCTATCATTGGAAGTCGGTTAAAACAGCGGGGTATGTTTGTTACACGAAGTCGTGGTATACACGAAAGTATATAGTATATCAGTATCAAGCATAAAAAATATTTTCAGAAATATATTTTCCGATGAGCCTGAATTAACGAATTAGATTAATTTGATGCATGTCTGCAAAAAAAATTACATATAACAAACATTTTAACTCATATCCTACAATTTTAATTAAAAAAAAATAAAATCGAAAGAAATTATTAAATAAAACCTTTATTCCATTTTTTTTTTTGTTTCCAGTAACTACCAACTTTGGAAAATTTAGACAGTATTTATTAATAGATTTGGTTCCTTTCATATTATCTCCTCTCGTAGATGCATTATTTATCTCTTGGAATGTTTGTTAAATTTTTATGCATCCCCTAAAACAAAAATAAATTTTATTCAATCCTATGAAAAAAAAAATGCTTACAAATTTTCTTGCCTAAGAAGTAATAGATAGTTTTGTAAAGCGTTTAAATACCTCAAAAGAAAGCTAATTTTGACAGTTTAGATAGGAATTTTATGATATCAACATGATTACCGATATCAAGTATACAAAATATTTTCAGGAAGATTTGTTCCGATGAACTTGAATTAACGAATTAGATTAATTTGATGAATGTCTTCAAAAAGCATTAGATATAACAAACATTTTAACTCATATCCTACAATTTTTAATTTTTTGAAAAATAAAATCGAAAGAAAGTATTATATAAAACCTTAATCCAACTTTTATGTTTTCAATAACTACCAATTTTTGAAAATTTAGACAGTTTTATTAATAGATTTAGTTATTTTCATATTATCTCATAGATGCATTATTTATCTCTTGGAATGTTTGTTAAATTTTTATGCATCCCCTACAACAAAAATAAATTTTGTTCAATCCTAAGGAAAAAAAAAATGCTTACAAATTTTCTCGCCTAAGAAGTAAGAGACAGTTTTGTAAAGCGTTTAAATACATCAAAAGAAAGCTAATTTTGACAGTTTAGATAGGAATTTTTGTTCCTCTTCCTTAAAATCTGTAAATGCTTTGCAAAGAACTATCGGTATTAAAACCGGTAGTAAATTGAAAAGAAAAAAACGTGTAACGATCTCTTCCTGTGAATTTCCTTCCTCAAATCAATGAGTTACTTCTAACGAATTTATTATTATAAAAATAAAATAGGAAATATAAACGATTTCACGATTTTCTGTTTATATGACATTCTGAAAAAAATATATTACAAAATTCAGAAAACTTTATTTGACGGCTGTTTAAAGTGAATATCTGTCAAGCGACGAAGTTTTGGTTTTTATTTCGCTCGTAATCAAAAAGTTTCATTTCATCCAATGACAACAATTTATTTTTCGGCAAGTTATCAAAGAAAAATAATATTTTTATAAAATAAAAGAAGGGCGAATGTAAAGCAACAGCAACAAGGCATAGAGTTACTTTAGAAGTCGCGGTATCTCCAAAATTTCTTTTTAATGCTGCTATTTTTCATTCAATCAGTGCTGCCAAGTTGAAGAATTATTTTTTTAATTCGAAATATCTATCACTAAAACAGAATAAAAATCTTCATTTTATTTAATTATGATATTAAATAAAGTAAAGCTTAGTATAAGGTGATGCAAGAGTTCGCGGTGTACGCAAAGCGATTATCTAATCCAAAAACAGAATTTTGCATTTAGCTACAATTGTAAACGATTTAATGACATGATAAGTTTATGGTAAAAGAAACTGCATATTTTGGGGGGCATTTTTAATGATTTAGAAGAGAAAAAGTGATTTTGGCTCTCTTGTTATAATGTTTGTTATTTTTAAAAACAGGATCATAATAAAGATTACAAAGCTAATTTAATTTTTTTTTTTTATGGATTAGATTATTAGTGGATTCCCTGTCACCTAAGTGATTTGGATTTGTTTATCAATAGATGGCATTACTGATGTTTCAAAGATATTTAGTGACGATAGTGCAAGAGTGTGCAGTTTCAAAGTGTGCAAGAGTGTGCAGTTTCAAAGTGTGCAAGAGTGTGCACTTGCTTTTGGAAAAACTGCAACCGTTGCTAAAGAAAGATTTAAAATAACGGTTCTATAGTCTTTCAAAAATTACCTTTTTTTATATACTGACTTTTCAGCAAACAATATCACTAGAAGAACATTAGAATCTAAACTTGTCGATCCACATATGTCAGTTGAACGACAGTGAGTTGAACAAAATGAGGAGGAAAGATAATTGCTTTCAATAGAAAATGATACTTCAGGAAAGCTATGTAAAGAAAAGGTGCAGGCTGAAATAAACCCAACTTCGGTTTCGAAAGGTACAGCAATGACTTCAACAAAGTCATCTTACGTCAAATTAGTAGAATTGTCACCGTATCCATAATCATCTGTGCTGCGATACGAGGGTGTGTGTATCAATAAGTTCTTGCCCTCATATAGAAATAATTGAGTGAAATTTTTGAAATTGCTACGTTGTATTAATCCTTTTCTATATAGTCACCGTGGACAACACATTTCTGCAAATGGTATTTCAAAGAGAGGGGGGAGGATGTATTCCAGGAGACGCGATAAGACCCAAAGGGGGCATTTTCCTAACTTTTCCCGACCCCCACATGTGACATATTGTTGGAAAGGCTTGCAACCACTTATTCATGCTATGCACCTCCCAAGCCTCTCCCCCCAAATTTGTCCTCCGGGGGGTACTTTTCTAAATTTTACGGACATCATTCATGCCCCCCTGAGGGCAAATTTGGGGGGAGGGGCTCGGGAGGTGCATAGCATGAATAAGTAGTCACAGGCCTTTCCAACAATATATCACATGTGGGGGTCGTCAACAGTTAGAAAAATGCCCGCCTTTGAGCCTTCTATCGTGCCTCCTGGAATACATCCTCCCCCCTGTCTTTGAAATGCCAGTTTCACAAATGTGTTACTGTGCACACTGACTATGTAGAAAAGGACTCATAAAATGTTGCAATTTCATTAATTTCACGGAATTATTTCTATGTGAGGGCAAAAACTTATTGATATACCCTCGTATTATAAGAGGGGCAGATAGTCTGAATTTTTAAGCAGTTCACCATACAAAAGGCAGCTTGAAGATGACGCTGCGGAAAAAGCCAAAAACCTTTACCAAAACAGCGTAAAAGTAAATCCATGAAACCAAAAACTGCATGAAAGAAAAAAAAAGTGGATATGTTCAGGCTGCTCACGAATCTATAGAGTAGTAGGTTAGTAGTTGTAGAGGATTGGATCGAGTGCATTTCTTGCAGAGACTGGTGGCACGAAGAGTGCACAGACTACGCAGGTCATGGTCACTACAAATCAAGGGCGAATCCAGCTCACCATTTAGAGGGGGGGGGGGGATTTCCTCAAAGCGCTATATGTAAGCGTACAAAGTTAATGCTGGAGTCTGTCGTAAATTGACACAGCTGCTCCATCTTGCGGATGGAGTGAATAACGCAAATACGCGGGTTTTTTGTATGACGTCATATATGACATCTACCATCTGCGCATCTCGTGCGCAGGTCTATTTGAAGATATTTACAATTTAAGAGTTATAGGCGGAAAAGCAGACAAAGCTATTTTAGAGAATACCTGTTAAAATTTTAATCATGAATTTCAAATATTTACTCACTCATGGAAGATGAACCTTGTTTACCAGATTTATTGCACAATATTTTTGTTACAGTTTGTTTTGATGAAAATATGTGTATTTAAAAAAAAAATCGCAGTCATTTTAATTTCGGGAGAAAAAGCACTAATGCTACGTAAACAGCCCCGAAACTAAACTGACACTGCAACTATTTTTTAAATACATATATTTTTATCAAACAAGCTGTAACAAAAATATTTTGCAATAAATCTGGTAAACAAGGTTAATCTTCCATGAGTGAGTAAATATTTGAAATTCACGATTAAAATTTTAACAGGTATTCTCTAAAATGGATTTGTCTGCTTTTCCGCCTATAACTCTTAAATTGTAAATATCTTCAAATAGACCTGAATTTTATGCAAGCTATTCAGACTAAAAGAAAACCATTTTTGTTAATAAAAGTTATAGGCTTAACTTTTAATTCCATGGTTTTTTCCAGGTTTTTTTCCACAATGGAAGAAACTTACCCACCTTGGGTTTCTGCTATTATTTATTAGAAAAAAATGTATTTTAAATATAATGAGCGAAAAGCATGTGTTTAAATTGATGTAATATACCAGTATGTATGTATTTTAAATAAAGTTATGTTTTTCAAATGACGAGTATATTTTTAAAATGATGATTTTATATTTTGAATGAAATGAATGCAACATAAACGCTGGTGATGGGGGGGGGGGGGATATTTGACGGTTTATGAACTGCGGCCGGCTAACATAAAAGTACTTTTTTACACTGTTTATTTAATCTAACCCTGTTCATGTATATGAAAAGATAAAAAATTTTAATCGATTTTTCCCTCCCAGATATGCTAGAAAAATAAAAATTATGTACATGGATGTGTTTCTAGTAACAATACAACATTTTAGTATTTTTACAACTTGATTATAAATTAGCAAATTAATTTTATGTTATCTAAACGTAGCTGATAAATCCTTAAACATTCTTTATGGTTGTTACAACTGTATATACAAGTACAACAATTGAGTAAGTTATGTAACAAACTACGATTTCTAAAATATACCAGCTGGTTGGGAAATTGCAAAAGAGAAATATTTAAAACCTTTAAGCATCTTAAACGTGATTTTCAGCCCTATAATTTTTTATAAAAAAGTTAAAATATTATTTAATATATATTATTAAATGTCAGTGATTTTAATACGTTCAATTGACCCATCTCCGTCCGCAGCCCTTTTTTCTACTACTTATTCCGACACTTTTGCAGGAGCCAGATTGAAAAAAAAAAAAAAAATCAAAAATTGAAACCGGACAAAATTAAAAGGGAAATTTGAAATTATTGGCTACCGACCAACAACTGCTACGTCAAGCTTATTATTAGTCTATAGTTTTCAATTATTGGCAATTGTTGTGTGTTTCATAAGCCTTTTTCAAATTTGGAGAATGTTCCTCAATTGGGTTATTTCGATAAAAGTTACTTTCATTTTCTAACCATTATTTAACTTTTATACAGTTACAATTGTATACTGTTTTCTCATTTGACGCCAAACATGGCTATCGGCCTGATTACGGAAAGTTATCCATTTTACCCCTGCGAAGAGCCGGTGTAAGATAATAAATGTTTAATTGAGTATACCATGTACTATTTGTAAATATTTTATTCCAATTTTTGAAGTTTCTTCTATACTTTGTATGCTTTCTGCAATGTTATTCACCTGTGCGAAGTGTAGGTATCCCATGAAAACTATTTTTCCCGGATATGACACAATGACCGACATATTTCTAGATTAAAAAAAAAAAAAAAAAAAAAAAGTAATTTGTCGATTTTAGGAATTTTTTTAAAGCTGTCTAAAATTCTCAATTAAAAGTTTAATATTCTCAAAATATTTAAAACTATAAATAATCAATTATTTCTGGTTTAATAGTACAAGAATTACTGCTTGCATTTTAAATTAAAGTGGATCCTAATGTAAAATTAAATGAGTTTTAAATGGAATGAATGAAATGCTTCTATTTTAAATATTATAAATACAATTCGATCAAGAGAATATTTGGCAATTTATCGCTTGCGCCCGGTAAATAAAAAATATGCCTTAAAATTAATTAACCAATTTATACTTAAACTCTAAACGTAATAAAATGTTTAATTCTCATTGGAAATGCACATGTTTGTGTAATTTTTATAACTTTATCTTATCAGGAATTGAATTAAAAACGCTGCTGTAAAATTCTATCTTAACACACATTAACTAATTTTTATATGTCCTTATTCATTGCATTACAAAAACATAATTCAAATAGAACGTATTAAAATCACTGACATTTAATAATATGTATTAAATATTTTAACTTTTTTATAAATTATAATGAAACACAAAACTAACCTGTTTTTCTCTTTTGGGAAGCGAAAAAAATTAGTTCTCTCAGATAGAGAGTTATTTTTGCAGTTTTGAAAACTGCAATAATTAGAACGCCAGCGTGGCATTTTCCCAAATAATATAAGTTCTTAAATAAAAGAACTGATTTTGTTTAAATAACTAACTTCAATTAATAAATTAAATAATGGCGAATATATAAATCGAATTATATTTATATATAAGTACTTCCAACAATTAAGTACTGCAGACGACAAACAAATAAAATCACGGCTGCGCGTGCGCATAGTTATTTCATAGATAGCGAACTTATAGATCATCCACAAAGGGGAAAGAAGTTAATAATCCTCTTGTAGTTCACTCCGTCCGCTGGGTGGCGTATGACCTTGATTGACGTGACCTCGCCTTTAATCTCGCGGTTACCTCTCCCATTTAAGATAGGACGCTTACTTATATCGCTTTGGATTTCCTTTTTTGGGGGTGGGAGGGGATCACATCTCTTTATGAGAATTTTTTATATTGAAAGCTATTCCCAAATCCAAACTAACTACTTTTCTGATAATTTCGCGAAGTCATATTCATTCGTAAATACAAAACATTTGCATTAATATTCGTAAAATTATAAAATTTAGCGATTTTGTTCAGATACCAAGAAATTAAAGAGTTTCCCATTTTCTTAAAGATTCATTCAGAAAATGTTGTCAAAGCAGGGGCGCGCCAGCAGTATCCGGCGCCTGTGTGCAGAACTTCAATTGGCGCCCCATTTTCCTACCCCCCCCCCAAAAAAAAAAAATCAATTTTTTTTCCAAAGAGTATAAATGCATAGCTGCCAAGCCAACCTTCCGGGGTTTTTCTCCAAATCAAATAAACTAATTTGGAACCAGAAAATGCATTTAATGAAATGTGTCTTGTTTCCACAGGGTTATTTTTTATTTCATTTAATGAATTAAATTTCTGATTAAAAATATTGTTGTTTGAATTAAAAACTAAGGAATGTTGTCAGCTATGCAAATAATGGACATCCCTAATAGGTGGGTGCTTCAGCTGTTTGCTATCTCTCCCCACAATGACATACCTCCTAAGTAAATCAGCTTCTTTTACCTCCATCACTCCCGGAATTTTTAAGATCTGATCTTTATTTATATTTATACTTAAAACAGTTCAAATAAACTTTAATTTGGAAATATAGCTGTGTTGAATTAATCAATGGTACGACTATGACACAAAGAATGGGGTGCTCGTAATACAGTAAATACACATAAAAGTAGAAAATCATTTTCTCAAATTATGATGTTTGTAATGCACCGGAACGCGCGTTATAGTACTTTATTTCTTTAAAGTAATGTAACATCAATTAAGGTGCGCCTTAAACAATTACCACACGTTGATCATAATTAGGAGTGCATTCGAAAATGTTCCAGTCCCGGAACATTTGATTTTATATTAGCAAATATAATACCTTTATTAGCACGTTATAGTACTTTTATTTCTTTTAAAGTAATGTAACATCAATTAAGATGCATCTTAAGCAATTACCACTCGTAGATCATAATTAGGGGTGCATTCGAAAAGGTTCCAGTTCCAGAACATTTGATTTTATATTAGAAAACATAGAACCCTGATGCTGGCTAAAGTTTCGCCCGGTCTGTGTGCGATGGCTAGCAAAATATAAGGCACATACGAGGCTCAAACTTTTTGTGAGGATAGTCGATAGCCTCACCTGATGCACCGTGCACCTAAGTTTCAGAATTTTAAATCTCTAATAGTTGAAAAATTAATTAAAAAGTCCAAATTAAACGAATGAAAAGTATTCATAATTCAAAAAGAGCGTAGATATTTTTCAAACCGCAGAGAACTTCTTCAAAAACTCGAAGATAGGGAGAGGTTTAATAGAATTACATAACTGCTAGGGCAATAAATGTACTGGGCCTTTTTAAAAAGGACTGTATCTTAAATTCTACTGGTCCTGACAACTCGAAAATTGCACAGCCAGACGCAAAAAAAAAACCTTTCAGAACTTCTAAAAATTATTCCGGTACGGTTTGAGGAAGTAAAAAAATCCACGAAAAATCGATTTGTAAAAAATCTTTTTACTTCCTTCGAAAGAAAGGTTCGAAATCTCTTCCATGGACGCCAGGTGTTCATTGCAGGCAATCGACGTCTTTCAATAGTGGACATTTTCGGACGAATATAAAATTTTCAAAATATAAATTTATAGATTTAATTTTTATTCATCCAGATACAGAATTTTTAGCTGCTTTCAAATATGCAAATTTCTTCACGGTCGCTCAATTACAACATTAGATATTAATTATTATTTCATTAATTGTATAATTCCTTTCAAACTCTCAGTATAAAGCCCATCTTTCGAAACCACAAATGATTTTTTTAATATGATTCTTTGGAACGTCGTCAATTTTATTAAAATACATCATTTAGATATTTTAAAGTTATGCATCTAGCCCTATCTTTAAACGCTGTTTAATAATATCTAAATTTTATAAAAATCGATCCGCAAGTTTTTGCTTTATAAAAAAAATCGATTTTTAAAAAGGAAAAGAAATGCTTTGTTGAAACGCGAATTTGTTAAAATTAAAAAAACCCCTGACGAACCGATCTATTTGGGACTTCCAGATAGTTTATAACACATAATAAAGATTTTAAAAAGTAGGTGGTATCAAATTTAAGGGGGGGTAGGGGGGGATAAAAAATTGGGGCGGGGGATGATCAAATATTTAAAACCGTACCATTTTCTACCGTTTTAGATGCGGATTTCTGACAGAGAACTAATGTGGAACTAAAAGATTCGAGATTTGTATTTTTGCGAGATTTTTACAGTGCGTACGCAGCACGCCTGTTAAACCCTCATGTGATATATCATCGGAAAACCCTTAAACCACTCTTTCATATTATGAATCTTTCTAGCCCCCTCACTCAGACCGCCCCCCAGCTCCTAATTATGCTGCAGCAAGATTTGGGCAGCTCATTTGAAGGCTTCACCGAAGGTGAAACTCTTCACGGGCCTTCGATTCGTGAGGTCTATGTTTGATCCCAGATTATTAGAAAGCATTTCCCCGTGGGGAGGGGGGCGGTAAAATGGACTTTTTCATGTAACATATCGTTTTAAAGCTTTTGGCCTGTATTTTACTAAGCACTCACTCCTCTCCTCTTAACTCATTTTTTCATCAGTAAGTAGAGGTCATTTTAAAATTTTAATTTGTTCATTACTACCACATACAATTTTCCGAAAAATCATAAAAAAAATTTACATAACAAATCTGAACAATTAGCAGCTTCTCCCCCCCCCCTCCCCCCCCCCATTTTAACACATTGAGCGGGTTTTCGTATTTCAGACAAAATCGAGTTAAAGATATAAAATCATACAAATTTAAGGTTCATTTAAAAATCACCAAAGAGGGGAGGGTAGAGTCCTGCATCGGGTCGGGTTACCCGCTTTTACCCGAACCCGACCCGAACCGGTTGGCTTCCATTGTTTCGGGTTCGGGTTGGCTTTTTTACTCTTGCGCGTCGGGTTCAGGTTGACCCGCTTTTTTAAAAGAATGTGGAAAATATTTTTTCCCGTTAAAACCTATGTAAACCGCAGATCAAAGTTTCACAAAAGCAAAATATGTGCCTGACTGTTTTGTCTTTAGTCATCCTTTCACACCAGTCTTCGAAATAACAAACTGCATTATATTTTTATTCTGTTTTAAAAATATAATACGCAGCAAAACGCTAAATGGTCTTTCCTGTCTAATGTATCAAGTGAATAATTTAATTGTGGTGATACGCGATGCACTATGTTAGACGGGAAAATTTTCAAAATAATAACTGCTGATAAACTAAAGGCAGATGGCCACTTGTGTAAAACAAGATGTATCGTTATAAGCGGAACTTTTGAAACCGCAACTAATTTTAAAGCATATTTAAAGATTAGATTCTTTGTTTTATACCATTTAGAGTAGAGGTCTGCACGGGCCCGGGCTTGGCCCGAGGCCCGTACCCGGCCCGGCCCGGCCCGGCGGAATGAAGGCGAATTTTCAAACGGGCCGGGCCGGCAGAATTAGGGCAATTTTTTCAACGGGCCGGGCCGGGCCGGCAGAATTAGGGCAACTTTTTCAACGGGCCGGGCCGGGCCGACAGACAAAATAAACGGGCCGGGCCGGCAAAAAAATTAATCTTGCCTATCGGCCCGATATAAGAATTTAAGCGAAGCAGATAAAATACCAGCCATTTTCAATGAATATGATTTTCTCGAGAAGTATAAATGTGCGTCACGAGCCGATGCGAGTTTAACAACATCAATACAGAAATGTAACGTGTCCATCGTAGAGATCGGCATCGTACAGTTACAAGAAGTATGATTCCGAGTTTAATTTTTTTTCAGCAGACTCGTGCCGGGAAGGAAGTGGTCTTAATCGATCTCAGGATGTGTAGAACAGTCATTTTGTTTTGTAATATTAATAGTGATAATGCACTTATCTTAACAGTATCTTTGGAAATATACCTTAAGGTGGTTCTCATATTCACTGCTCAACAATGCAAAGCTTTCAGACACATGTTTCTGACAAAAACTTTAACTATAAAGGCATAAAATTGCCAGGCCTGCCTATTGAAGGCATTTGGAAACGAATAGCTTTTTCCATATTTAATAAATTACTTACAGAGATAACAGCGATTCCTGTCACGTGACTGTACGTTTTTCTCCTTTCCTGTGCTATCGCTTCCGGAAATTCGATTCAAAACGCTAACTTTGACAGTATTTTCAGAAAGATATATTGCTTTTATCTATGAAAAAAAAACGACATTTACATAGCTTTTGAATAAGAATACCTGCCAATCTTACACGTTTCCGAAAAGAAAAGACTTCATAAATGTGTCGAAATGTAGCTCCTTTGGATTTGAGAAAAGTCTTAAAAATAAGAAAAATATTTTCACAAATCTACTTCTTATTATACAGCTTCAAATGTTATCTTGTTTTTAATCCTTTATTCTGAACTACATTAATCTTTTAATGAATCCTTATTTCCATTTTGAAATGTCTGTAGACACGATGACTGTAAGTAATCGTTAATGTTTACTATTGTGCGTTTTCTGTTTTGCGAACATCATAGTAATGTAAAATATACTGTAAAATGTTCCCATAAATATGTATGTAGTATTCATTAAAAGAATCTTAATTGTATGTTGAGAAAAAACGGATTTTCTTTTTTTTTTTTTGTAGAAATTGTATCGGTCCGGGCCCGTTTTCACTGATTTTTGTACGGGCCGGGCCGGGCCGATCTTCCAATTTTTACAATGGGCCGGGCCGGGCTCGGGCCGAACTTCCAATTTTTACACCGGGCCGGGCCGGGCCAAGATAGCTTTCGTACGGGCCGGGCCGGGCCCGGGCCTGGAAATTCCGGCCCGTGCAGACCTCTAATTTAGAGTCCTGCATCGGGTCGGATCAGAGGTTTTACTATAGTTGAATATTAAAGAATATAAATTTGTTCATTCTTCTGCATAAAACATAAAAATGGTATTAGAGAATTAGAGGTCTATATAGGCCGGAATTTCCAAGCCCGCCCGCTCCGTCCCGTGTAAAACTTAAAAGTTCGGTCCTAGCCCGGCACGGCCCATTTATAATTTTATCTGTTTCGTCTAAATATTTATATCGGGCCGGTAGACCGGCTTAATTGTAGTTATCGGCCCGGCCTAGCACGGCCGTTAAATTTTTTTGCCGGCCCGTCCCGTTGAAAAATCTGTCTTAATAAAGCGGCCTGGCCAGTTTGAAATTTTGCCGCCCCGCCGCGGCCCGCACCGGAGCAGACCTCTATTAGAGATACGATTGTAGATTATTTTTCATAATGGTGTTAAACATGATTTGCTTTCCTTATATTGCGGGTTCGGGTCGGGTTGCGGGTTGTAATATTGCGGGTTCGGGTCGGGTTGCGGGTTGCTGAAAATTATTTTTGCGGGTTCGGGTCGGGTTGCGGGTTGACTTAAAATGGAATTTGCGGGTTCGGGTCGGGTAAAACCCGACCCGCGCAGGACTCTAGGGGAGGGGTATCGTTCGAAAAAGTTCTCAACACAGAACTCAAAAATATATTTGTTTTACTCTTAGATACTATTATATTTTCAGAAATTCGTCGAAAATGTATGGCAAAATTATGTCCCCCCCCCCCCACCTCCTATTTTTTAAACTACTGAAAATAAAATTACGAAAAAATTAGTAGTAGTTGGAATTTATTTAAATCTTGCAGGAAAACTATAGCAATTATCCTAGGTCATGCAGTTTTTCAGAAAATCGCAGTTTTCCGTTATACATAAACTTTATTTGGCGGGCGCTCAGCAGGTGAGTTGAGAGAAGTTCGATGTACCTATTGACGCGAAATCATCCAAAAACTCTCGATAATGATTTTCCAAAAGAATTGTCGATAATTAGCCCAGATATTAGAAAAAAACTATCTTGGCACAGACCAAAGTGGCCATGCAACTTTGCGACCTCCTTTCGAAGCGCACTTGGCACAATGACAAGATTAAACTTTGTACAAGGTCTTTGTTTTAGGTAAGATGAATCACAATGATAAATAGACAGCGTTTTTCATTTCAATTGAATTCAATTATTGAAGGCAATTATTGAAAAATATTTGATAAAATAATTCCAAGTTATTTGCAAAGTCTTATTATTTGTTTAACGAGTATATTTTGAAAGATTGCAGTTAGTAATTAACAAATTTATTGTATGAACTCTCTGTACGCGAGTGAAACTCGCTCTTGGTCGATTATTCTTTGTTCGAAGCAAATCTATAAAATATACAATTAAAATTTCAATAATACGTAATTCATTTTGAGAATGTTCTCAAAAACATGTTTCCCGACTGCAAACGACATGAAACTTTCTTACATGCTCATGCGCTAGTTTTTTTTTTATGCGTTGCATACAGTGATAGGCGTGACTGTTAAATTTGTTTGGAATCGAATGGAGTTTTTCATTTCTTTTTTTACATGCATTGCATTTTGAGTTGCAACCTGTTTTATTTATTTATTGTTTTTGTTATAATGTAGCCGATTGCTATGATTGATTTGTGCTTTTTTCGGCAATTTACTTTTACATGGGTACCGTACATAACCTGGAGGCTTATGTTGCTGTACTAATCTGCAATATAATATCTACTTGTTTTTATATCGTCAGTATGTGTATCTCTACCAATACTACAGTAAGATAGAATTGTTATACATTTTCAATTATTTGAATAATGGAGCCTTCCATGTTTGCTACCAGCTGCAGTGTACCTCTGCTTTCTGAAAAGCTGGACAGGCCTAGGCCTGATCTAGAGCAGGGATGTCAAAAGGGACATTCGCGGTCGCCCTTCCGAATTTTTTATGTTTCTAGCTTTTTTTAATTTATGTTAGGCGCTTGACGGCGCCCTTAAGCCTTCCGTGGCACCTTACGACCGTGACCTTTCGACAACAAAGCGCCTTTCGACCGTTACCTTTCGATACCGTGGCGCCTTTCGGTATGAGACTCTCCCCTCCCCCCACCTCTAGAGCTACGCCGCTGATGATTTCCTATATCTTATAAGTAAAAATGAACTCAGAAATATATCAGAAATGACGCACTTTCGATTTAAATACCGCTTTAATAAATTTAAATTAGATAAAAAATTTCAAAATTTTCAGCTTCGACTAAAATATTTGGCGCCTTTACTATTCTGGCGCCTGTGTGCGGTGCACACTTTGCACACTGGGTCGGCGCGCCCCTGTGTCAAAGTTAGCATTTTTAGCCAAGTTTTACGAGTTGACAGCCACAGACATGTCGTCACAAGGGAGTAATTTGCTCTCACTTCTTGAAATTCAGTTTAAAAAGTCTAACAATTGTTAACGATTAAATATAGCAAAAATTTGTATTCAGTTTTAGAGGTAACAAAACCGTAACACATTGGCAGCTATGTGATTCTATTATGAAAATTGCAGGTGTAGCCTCTTCTTTCTGCTCAAAGTATTAAGTAGTTTTTTTTGTCAGTCGAACTTATACCTTTGGAATGGTAACTTTCTTCTGATGGTCTGATGGATTCCATTATTATGAAACAGCCATTATAAATGAAGTATTAGGGGAAGTTAAAAGAGCAGCCGCAAAAAGTTAGAACTCTGATTTTCTGGACAAAATGGGGGGGGGGGGGCAAATGGCCAAAAAAATTATGCCCATTTTTTCCCCCCATTCTGACCAGAAAATCAGAGTTCTAACTTTTTACTGCTGCTCTTTCATCTACACCTAACACTTCATTTATAATGGCTGTTTCATAATAATGGAATCCATCAGACAATCAGAAGAAAATAACTCGGTTAAGCGGGACTCGAATAATCGGGACTCTACTGTATATTTCATTTTAAAAATGATCTTTAGAATATTTTTGTTGGGGTTCAGATAGGAGGGGGGCTCATGACCCCCGTGACCTTCCCCTTGGATACGCCATTGCTACAAATGTGATATTTGTAAGTGAAACGCTTCCTTTTAGGTAGATTTCGTAAGAAATACTATCTATTGCAGTCGTTACCATGATGCGACTTTTTAAAAATTCCTTCATAACTTTTCATTATATGACCCCAGGAACCCAAAACTACCCCCACCTAAAAAGTTTATATATATGTATATATATATAACCATTAATTAAACATTACCGACCTATATACACGTGTGCGTATGTATGTACTAAATTTTGTCCACACGACAAAATCCACAATTATGCACGAATCGTCTTGAAACTCGCCATACACATTGAGATGGCTAATATCTCGGCAGGTATTGCAAATGAGTAAATTCGGCCCAAGGCAGTAGAAATAGGAGAGGGTTAAAAATTTTGAAAACCGTCTTAACGTGATTCTGATAAAACCAGCTCTTACAGAAAAATGACAGGAAAATAAATAAAAAAAAAATTCGTTACATCAGTTGAAAAAAAAAAAAAAAAAAAAAAAAAAAAAAAAAAAAACCAATAAAATTCTTACCACAACAATTATTTTTCTATTGCAAGATTTCCACGTGAAAAATAAAAATCTGCATATATATATATATATTACGCTATCGTATCTCCATACATATAAATGGGGTTACCGTAGGGGGACCCTGTTTTGTCGCTAAATGCCGTCAAGTTTGTCGCCAACGTGGCGAGATATCGCCAAATTTGGCGACCAAAATTAGTCGTCAAAAGTGACGCCAACTTGTCGATATCTCTAATATTTAGCCAAATTCCCATAGACTTCCATTGTAAACCAATAGGGTTTACTTGCTTACAAAAAATCAACAAACTGAGAAATTTTAATGCAACAAAAACTAATATTGGTACTACTTGGTTATTCCGTCGACCAAAAATCTATCGTCAAACTGTGAGATTAAATGCCAATAATGGTTGATCGTAAATGTCACATCCACTTGACTTTAAGCAAATTACACGTGTTTACGTCATCAAGTGATTTTAATTTCGTTTTTTTTTTATATTATTGTTGTACTAATTTATTTGTTCTTTCGTTATTATATTAATGCATATTTAAAATAAATATATTTATTTAACATAAAAATTTAACTTTTAACTTTTAACTTCGAAATCTACCTGCGCCCGTGGGCCGAGCCGGCTGGGATTTTTTTATATTGCGCACACTTGACTGCGCACTCTTGCACTGAATGGTTGTACAAAAGTGCGCATTTAGGAGGATAATCTTTTAGGTAGCTTTCTTTACAAAAAAGCTACCTATTGCAGCCGTTCGGAGGAAAGCGATTTCAAAAAATTTTGGTATATTTTCATCGATCATGACCCCCAGACCCCGAAACCACCCTCCGTTCAAAATTGATATATATATATATCTGACCTATGTCACACTGTAACTCCCGTAATTATGAACCGATTTCGATGTAATTTAGTGTGTACATAGTACATACCAATGTCTCGACCGAGTTCGTTGGCCAGCTTCATCCGCCGTTTTATTTCAAATGGCGGCGATTTAAAATTTTTAAAAAAATTTAAAACTTGAAATGTGGTACCAAAAAATTAAAAATGGAAAACTATTTTTTTCTTATGTATTTGACCTTTATACAAAGATTCCGGAGCAGTTTTTGTTTCGTCTATATCTTAAAAAATGGCTGAGTTATAGCATTTTGAATTTCTAGCGTGGCTGACATTTTGAAACGTCCTGAATTTTGCCACGCAATAAAAGGCGTATTTATGAACCGATTTGGATGTAATTCGGTGTGTACATAGTACATACCAATTTCTCGACCGAGTTCGTTGACCAGCTTCATCCGCCATTTTGTTTCAAAATGGCGGCCATTTAAAATTTTTTTAAAAATTTAAAATTTGAAATGTGGTACCAAAAAATTGAAAATGGAAAAATATTTTTTTCTTATGTATTTGACCTTTATACAAAGATTTCGGAGCAGTTTTTGTTTCGTCTATATCTTAAAAAATGGCTGAGTTATAGCATTTTGAATTTCTAGCGTGGCTGACATTTTGAAACGTCCTGAATTTTGTCACGCGATAAAAGGCGTATTTATGAACCGATTGGGATGTAACTTTGTTTATACATAGTACATACCAATGTCTCGACCGGGTTCGTTGGCCAGCTTCACCGCCATCTTGTTTAAAAATGGCGGCCATTTAAATTTTTAAGAAAAATTTAAATTTGAAATCTGGTACCAAAAATTGAAAATTGAAAAAATATTTTCTTCTTATGTGTTTGACCTTGATAAAAAGATTCGAGAGCAGTTTTTGTTTCGTCTATATCTTAAGAAATGGCTGAGTTATAGCATTTTGAATTTCTAGCGTGGCTGACATTTTGAAACGTCCTGATTTTTCTAACGTAATAACAGGCGTATTTATGAACCGACTTGGATGCACCTTGGTGTGTACATAGTACATACAAATATCTCGACCGAGTTCGTTGGCCAGCTTCATCCGCCATCTTGTTTCAAAATGGCGGCCATTTAAAAAAATTAAAAAATAAAAAAATTTAAATGAGATACCAAAAAATTGGAAAATGAAAAAGATTTTTTTTTGTATGTGTTTGACCTTATTACAAAGATTCCGGAACAGTTTTTCTTTCGTCTATATCTAAAAAAAAATGGCTGAGTAATAGCATTTGGAATTTCTCTTGTGGCTGACATTTTAAAACGACTTGAGTTTTGTCACGCGATAACAGGCGTATTTATGAACCTATTTGGATGTAACTTGGTCTGTACATAGTACATACCAATGTCTCGACCGAGTTCGTTGGCCAGCTTCATTCGCCCTCTTGTTTCAAAAGGGTTGCCATTTAAAAAAAATTAAATTTAAAATTCAAAATGAGGTATTAAAAAATTGGAAAATGAAAAAGATTTTTTTTATGTGTTTGGCCTTGATACAAAGATTCCGGAGCAGTTTTTGTTTCTGAAAATTTGTTCTTTTGTTGATATCTTAAAAAATGGTTGATTTATAGCACTTTGAATTTCTAGCATGGCTAACATTTTGAAACGATCTTGTATTTGTCACGCGATAACACACGTATTCGCCTATTTCGATGTAAGAAGGCATGTGGATAGTATACATCAACACCTCGACCAAGTTCGCTGGCCAGATTCATCAGCCATCTTGTTTCAAAATGACGGCCATTAAATTAAAAAAAATATATATATTTAAAGTGAGGTGCAAAAAAATTAGAAATTGAAAAAAAGGTTTCTTTCTTAAGTATTTGATCTTGATATAAGGATTCAGGAGCATTTTTTGTTTGTCTTTACCTTAAAAAATGGCTCAGATATAGCAGTTTCAATTTCTATATTGGGTGACATTTTGAAAAATCTGATTTTTTGCATGCGACAGCACTCCTATATATTAACCGATTCCGATGTGAGTGAGCATGTGCACAGCAATTACTAAGGTCTCGACCAAGTTCACTGCTTAGCCTCATCCACCATGTTGTCTTAAAATGACAGGCACTTTAAGAAATTGCCGAATTTGGCAGCCAAATATATGTTACTTTAAAGAAAAGCAGCTTGGATAAAGCTGACTAATTTCGCGAAATTCTCATTCATTATATTGATAAAAATTAGTATTGAATCTCCTATATTCGGTTTCCACTAAATTGAGCTTCGTGTGTTTGCATGATATAAGATGGCTTTTTTAAATAAGGATTATGAAAGCTACCTCTTCCTCCCGGCACTGGCCGGAAGGACTTTTTGCAAATAATACCAAAAGTGTTTCTTATAGGTTGGTGAATGCAATTTTTGTTATCTTAATAATCTAAGATTATAAATAAAGCATAGCACCATCCCGTAAATCTCTTCATTTAATATTGTTATTTAATGAAATAGCTAAAGTGCGCACTCCTGCACCCCCTTACCCTACTAGTCGGGAATAGTGAAAGGTATGCTGAATAAAAAACTTCCCCAATCTGCCAAAACTACTTTCAATCTCTCTATATATATTTATTTTAAAATAAAAAGGTAGAAAATGCAAATGCAAAATAAAGAGCAAATAAATCTTTAAAAATAAAATGTTCTTTTATCATTTAATAGTTTAATATTAAGTAAATTATGATTATATGGCATGAAAATAATTTAGAAATCCTGAATGAATGGTTTAAATATTTTTTTCCCTTTCCTGTTGCCGTAACATAAACTAGTCGGACGTGCCAATCCTAAAACTTTCTTCTATCACATACATGTTAATACTTCAAAATTCGCTATCACAATGCCACAATTAAATCGCAATATATGCCCATCATTTGGAATCTAAAGACATGAAATTCTGTACACTAGTTCTTGAGATATGACTATCGCAAAAATCATGTAAATCCTGCAAAGTGCAGCGCCCCCTACTGGATGATTTATACCAAAACCTAATCAGCAACAACTTATGTCAACGTTTAAATGAATATGAAGTTAGAGTATTAGTTTTTGAGATAGAGCTATTGCGGAAATCGTGAAATAGCAGCGAAAGTATATATTTTTTTAAATAAGTTTACTAATTCGCGTTTCTTTAGCAAGCGTAACTCAAGCGGGGTATTTTCAATAATCGGGACCAACTCGATTGTAACAGATGTGTTTTTGGAACAACATAAATTGCAGTGATAAAATTAGGCTTATTTTAAGATAAACGTTGAATGCTTATGAAAGAGCGTTGAAGAAAATATACTTTTATCACTTTTATTGCTATTTATTGTGAACCCAATTTTCTTTAACAAGTGCTGAAATAAATATGTATGAAAATTAATTTGGTTATTCCTATTTTAATTTACCGTGATTTTTATATGATTTTTATTCATCGCAGTTCAAACGTTTTGTGTTTGTCTTACATCATATATTAGTCTTGATACTATATCCTACATGAAACTATCCCAGTTATATATATTATCTGACACGTTCGGGCTGAAATTGAAAAATTTAACTATTCCAGTTTATTCCATATATTTTCCAAGAAAACAGAAAATAGAGAAAGTTTGAGTTATGAGGTTTCAAGCTCAACTACATTTAGAATACTAAGAAATGTTTGTAGCATATAAATAAAATCATACACAGGGTTATGCAAAGAATGGAATATATGGCCGCCTACTGATAGTAATTCCTGGAAGTAGGATTTCGTTAGTTTTAAGCATGCTTTAGCCTGAATAAAATTTCATCTTTATATGTGACGTGTATAAAAATCTGTGTATAATATATAGGACTGTACAAAAGAATTCAAGTACGTTTTCGTTTATTGGTAAAAATTTCTGAAGGTGAATTTTCAACTGTGTTACGCGCTTTCTTACTAGACTAAATTTTAGCTTGTAGCATTTATGCCATGTAGAATCTGTAGAAATCTATACATCTTATACAGAGCTCCACAAAAGAATTAGAGTGCCTTTCCAGCTATGGGCAGCAATTGTTGAAATGAGCTTTTCAAATGTGTTATACGTTTCCTACATGGAAAATGTTTACTTAAGTATCTTATTTACCTTATTAAAAGACGAAGCCTAATTAAAGAAATCTGGAAGTGTTGGAAAGGGTTTCATAATCTATGCTTGACGCATGATTTTTCTTTCTTGTTTATTTTTGCTGTTGTACATAAAGTATGTTACTATACATATATCTAATTTAAAAACTATTTCAACTTTTTAGAAATAGCATTAAAATTAGCATTGAATGTTGAAACGTTCAGATATTTCTAGTTGACACTAAAATGATTTATCATTTTATAGGCTTTTATATTATAATGTTTAACAACTGGGATCATTTTTCTTAATCGGTAACAACTTTTTGTGCAATTTTTTCACCTTCTTTATCGAAAAAAATGGGCAGTGTGATGTCGCAGGATATATCAATGTTTCGCTTCTTAAATATTTTAGAAGTTTTATACTGATTAATTCTAATTCTTGTTCTAAACTTTACGTCAAACTACCTATTTAAAAAAGCTGATGCAATATTTCATGCATAAATTTTCATCCAATGACAAGTAATAAGGTGATATATTGAAGTACAAAAATAATATTATATGAAAATTTTTACAAATAGATGTTGCTGTTTTATTTTAGTGTTTAAGGCATGATATGTAACTTTTGCAAATTTTAAATGGTAAAAAAGACAAAAGAGAGTTCTTTATAAGTATAAAACAATTTTTAAATAACTAGAAAAGTGCGAGTTTTACTCGCGCACAGACGGCCTCTAAGCAAGTTTTATACACGTAATTTACAAGTAGGCTTTATTTCTAATCGCTTGGTACTAGTAACTTTCTTTTATTATTATTAGTTGCAGAGTTAGTAGGGGGTGTTTACTTTTTTTTCCACGACTGCACCTCCATAGTTCCCCAACTCCTACGCTGAACGTTTGCAAATCGAAATTTGTGATTAACGGAAAAATGCGATTTTCTCAAAAACCATATGCCCTAGGGCTATAGTTTTTCTGCAAGGTTTAAATTAACTTCTACTACCCTTAATTTTTTAGAACTTTTATTTCAGTAGATTCGGAAATAGGAGGGATGGGGCATTTTCTTGCATTACATTTTCGACGATATCGCGGAAAATATAATACATAAAATTAAAAGAAATGTATTTTTGAGTTCGGCGCTATGAAAGCTTTCACACGATATACAAAGAAAAGATTTGTTTTTTCAAGTAACTTAATTATCCCCTATACGTTTTACCTAAATATATTTGTGAATGGTTGATAATCTATACATATACATATGTAGGTCAATAGCCTTTAATACTTGAGCTAATTTGAATTTTCCACGTTCCATAGTTTTCCAGTAAAATGGCTGTGACACACGGACAGACAGACACAGAAGTGATCTTATAATGGTTCCGTTTTTACTTTTCAGTACGGAACCCTACAAATGTATAAAATTTAAAAAATAAATTTCGAATACTAGATAAATATAATTATAACAATGTTTTCAATAAAATAAAGTATTTCCTAAATGTGAATAAAGTGTATAATTTTATGTCTTGCGCAAATCACAAAGGAATGCTAACTGCAATGCAGTGATCGAGTTGTATAGGGTAACTCCGGGAGAGTCGCCGCATACAGGATAGATGCCGCACCCCTTGTATTTCTTGTAATTATCAATAGATTTTCGTCAAACGCACAGTATAGGTGCGCAATGAGATTATTTTAACCAGTGTATAGCGTGAATCCCATTTCGATGTTTACTTATAGAAGTACAATCCTTAATTTGACGTAAGTGCATGATTTCACAGTCCAAACTTTTAAACACATTATGTTTAAATGCTTTTCATACACTCATTACTAAATGCATGCATGATTTCGAAGTCAAAACTAAGTGTAGCGTTTGTATAGAGTAATGTGTGTATGGTTACGACATTCCCCTTGGCGATGGCAGGTAACTGTGATGGCCGATGTCTACACCATGCAAAATGGGATACATGCTGCACTGCTATTCCGGTATACATGCCGTAGTTTCTTTTGTACGGCATGATTAAGTGTTATTAACTTTTCCTTTTATTTTTGACAGACTAACCATGTTAGGCATGTTATCATGTTTACTAAAACCCAAGGAGAAAAAGGGGAAAATAAAAAGTGAAAAGGGCAAGAGAGATGCAAGTCAAGATGATAATAATTAAAAATTGGATTACGCGTAACGCAGACGTTCTTTGCAAACTACTCCAAAAAAGAGGAAGTGTAATTGGCTTCGTTGCATCATGTGTTTAAATGTAGTTACATAAAGTCTGTGCTTTTTCGACACTTTTTCCGTAGATTGTAGTCGAAAAAACAGGTCTCTTAACCCATTCGGGACCATAGGGGCATATAAGCACCTTCATAAAGAGCTTACAAAATTTATTTCTGGCACCAGTAAAAAAGAAAAGTAATATTTAATTTGTTTAATTAGAGTATTTTCATGTTTATTTAAGTAAAGGTAACTTCTTTTTAAAAAGTGGTACCAACCGAATAAAATTTGTGTAAAAGCCACCGGTCCCGAAAAGGTTAACAAATAAATTATGTAAACACAATTTTACTTTTTTTCTTTTTCCTTTCTAATACATTGATGTTAGGTTGTTGCTGAAATAATAAATAAAATTTAATGTAAAAAAAAAATAAGTCGATAATTTTAATAGTGAAAGTAGGCAATAATTTTTAATTTGAATCTACTAATACGTTTCATTGTACTCATTTAGTTTCATTTTGTTATTACATCGTTAATTGTAGTCCAGATATGAATTTTTTTTTAAGTATTTTTATTTATAATTTCATTCTCTTCTTATTACAAGCGCGGCATAACTACCGCACAAGTGCGGCGTCTCAGCCTGAAAGTACGGGTGACGCGCCGCAGTGTAATGTTTTAGAAAACAGTTGTTAAAAAATATTAATAATTTGTTTTGAATTTTTTTGTCGCACTACACGCATTGTACATGTAACATTAAATAGCACACCATGATTTTTTTTATTTTATGTCCACCATGGGACTTTATACACAAATTCAAATAAAAGTGCGGCATAAATCCCAGAATTTGACGGATAATCTGACGTTAATGTACGAAAAATTATTTCATTGCACTGACTTTCAATAACTGGGCTTTTTGATCATTAGCAGCATTTTCAAAATTTAAATATTTATAGAAGTGACGATGCTCCGTATGAAGATTTCAATGATTTTCCAATATGTGTATAGATTCCAAGATTAACTAATAAATACGAAGCCAACTTATGAAGAAGAATTCTTCAAATTCTTTGGATCATTTTTTTAATTTGATTTATTTTCTAAAATAACATTCTAATATAATCATGATGGTTCCGTTTTAACTTTTTAAGTACGGATTCTTAAAAATTAAGAAGTTTCACGATAAATCCTATATACAGGGTGTTTCAACACAGAGGTTACAAAGTTTCAGGAGAGATCCAGTACACCTAGACGATGAGAAATCACATGGCAATGCGTGGTCTGCATGGTCGGAAATCCTCTCCTCGCGCGGTAGTGATGACATAAAACACAATAAAGGAAGGGCACGAACAGAGTGAGAAAACATGTTTATTATTCTTAATACTGCAGAAATGCCGGGACATTGCTGGAAAGTACTGAAGAACTTGTTGCACGCATCGGGACAGCTGCTCGGAAAGTCAGTGACACGCCCGGTATTTTAGAGAAATTTAGATCTTCCATACGTCGAAGATGTGCATCACCTGCATCACGGGGTCGTAATTTGGAACACCATCTTTGAAGACGATCGTTGTCTCTCTTTTTGTTCTTATTTCTAGTTTTTTGCTGTATTAATAATACTAAACATGTTTTCTCACCATGTTCGTGTCCTTCCTTTCTTATGTTCCGTGTCGTCACTACTGCGACAGGAAAACGTTTCCGACCATGCATTGCTATATGATTTTCCATCATCTAGGTGTACTCTATATCTCCTGAAACTTTGTAACCGCTGTGCTGAAACGCCCTTTATATATATGTGTGTGTATGTGTGTGTGTAAAATTATCAATACAGATTCAAGATAAATTAAAAAAATTAGCTACTACTATAGTAATAATAATATTTATTCTAATAAAAGGCTAATCCGAATCGGTAGCGTCGCAGATACCACCACCCTTTTGCACTAGGTCTGAGCGCTGACAGAAAAATGGCGGCTGAAGTAGGCGGGTTTTTTTAAGCATTTGTACGGCCTCTTGAAATTACGCACCATTATCTTCTACAAGTTTTCTTTGAATTTTTTAATCTCAGAAATATAAGGCCGCATAAACTTTTAGAAATTATTGGTATTCAAATTCAAAGGACTATACAAACGCTGAAATAAATAAGCCGCCATTTTTGTGTCAGTGCTCAGGCCTAGTATTGAGGGGGTGGTATGGATACTCACAGTGACGTCATCATGTTTCTCCACAGCTGATGTAAAATAGATAGGAAAAGCATTATTTTTGAAAAAAAAATACTAACATTCCACTGTGTTAAATATATTATTTGCATAGACTGATGTTTGTGCCGATACATACATATGCACATACACAAACATATGAGACCACCAAATTATCGCTAAACTTGGGAATGCTTGGCAAAATCGTGCCAAATTTAGCGTTACAAATAAATTTTCACAAGCAAGGCTTTAATTGGCTATGGGAAAATTTCTATTCAAATCCGTTATTGATCAAAACTGAAAATCTCCCGAAACCGGGAGATCGCATGAAATTGACACAATTTAGTTTTCGTGCTTTGGGGTAAAATGAACTGCATTTTTGTAGCCATGGATGAAATTTTATAACAAGCTTTCAACATTTTTCTGGATTAGAGCTTTCTTATGTTATTTCTACCTGCTTTTTGTTCCTTATATTTTACAGTGTTATATTTTTTAAATGTGAACTTTAAACCGTATTCTTGCCGATATCGCTTATGTTTATTACCAACTCTTCGTGCGGTCTCCGATTACAAGAAATTTATTCGGAATCTTTGGATTAAACATATGAATTCTAAGTAAACTGTAAATTTTTTAAACTATTTTCATTAAATTCATACTTTCCGAAAAATTTGAGTAATTATAATGAGAAATAAAACGTTTCGAAAAATAAGTAAATAAGTATCATAATTTTTTTCGTTGTAGACGCTTATTTTGGCAATTAAAAAAAACCGCTTATGTTTAATGCAAACTCCTCGTGTGGTTTCTGAGGACAATAACAACAAAAAAAAAAAACAAAAAAAAAAACAAGATAATAAAAGAAACTTTTTCGGTGTCTTTAGATCAAGCATATAAACTTTAAATAAATTTCGAATTTTTTTACACTATTTTCATTAACTTCACACGATACTTTTCGGGAAATTTGAGTAATTATAATAGAGCAATTTTTTTATTTACTAACTTACTTTTAAGCCTTTTCTTTTCACCCATTATACTTGGCGGGAAGTTTCATAATAAAAAAAATAAGACGTTTCGAAAAATAATAAGTAAATAATTATTATAATTTTTCCGTTGTAAATGCTATTTTCGACGATTAAAAGAGTGAGATGGAATTAATTTCTTACTGGTCACGAATGTTGTTTTTATGCTGAACTTTATAAAGTAAAGCAGTAAATAATACAATAATAATAAAGAAAACATGGTCACACATGGGATTTCCCACCGTTCTGCACTTAAGGAAACCAGAAGTAGGAAATTATTGCTATTGATGTTGTCGAAATTTCTATTAACTCTTTAGTCTTGATTTGTGTACGATTTCCATTAGTATAATCAGAAAAAAAAATCCATGTGGTATTTATTGGTTCGGGAATAAATTTACAAAGCATAAGAAATAAGAGTAGCATTTTGACCCCCATACAGTTTTATTATTTATTTATTTACTTATTTTTGAGTAGAAAACTATGTATCTCTTTTATAAGATAATAAGAATATGCATTGAATTAACCCATTATCCGCCAAAACTATAAGGTTGAAATTTTCAACTTTTTAGCGGAACGTCGTTTGCTACCGCAAACGCTGAAAGATAATTTTCGCTTTATATGATCTTAAAATTTTATGTCTTTAAGTAAGTCTAATTTTTAAATTGAAAAATAGTGGTGAGTATGTAAATGACCTTAATAACCCTTATTATTAATAACCCTCTATTTTGACCGTTGCGTGAACGCAATACCAGCGGGTAATGGGTTAATAGCATGATATTGTTTCTCAAATTTTCCAACAATTACTACATCTGAGTACTTATATGTTTTTATACTATTTTATTAAACTGCTGTACTACTTCTTTTTAAAATTATATTTAAATATTTCTATTTCTATATTTGCATGCGTCTCTTAATTTTTTTTTTTTAACTTTTTTGCGGACTTAAAAACATTAGGTTGTTGGAAAAGTCATGGCATATTATTTATGTGGTTTTTCAAAAGTCATTTATTTATGTAAAGAAAAGAAAAAAGATCAGTCAATGATGTTTTGGCCGTTTTCTTTAAAGGCCATTCGCCTTTCGCCATCTTTCAGTAACCTGTATAATTTCTGGTTCATAGAAGAGACTGTCTTAATCAGCGAAAAACGAAACAAGGTCTTATCTGAATTCAACAGTATACATCACAAAAATTGTTAAAGAGCGCGAAAAAATTGGAAGTATGACGGAGCAAGGTCAGACTAATAGTGTGGATGTGGCAACATGTCCCATCAAAACGCCAATAATATTTGACAGGTGATTAAACTTGTGTGTAGTCTGGCGTTTTCGTGAAGGAATACAGCTCTTTTAAGAAATTACGAAATTTGGCATTTTCTAGATGGTGGCTTCATTCAAAATGTCTGGTTGCCGGCAACACACATTCGATTTGATTATTTTTTCCCTTGTCTCGTGAAACACGATACCTTTAAGGGGACTGGTCACTCAACTTCCGATTTCTTTTCACTAATGTAAAGCCTATGGGCATTTGATGCATTCGTCTATTTAAAATATCTTCTCGGGAAAGTAATATTTTTAACTTCTATTTTTTGTGTACACTTCCTAAAAGATGTCCCTTTTTTTCTTAATTCTCAAAATATATCTAAAATATAGACTTAATTTTATATGAAGTGTCAAAATCTTACTCACAGTTCGACTGCTTTTAACACATAAAATATTAAATTCAGCATAGATTTTAGAAATATTTTGAAAACTAAGAAAAAAAGAGACATCCTTTAAGAAGAGTACACAGAAAAAAGATATTAAAAATATGAATTTCCCGAGAAGATATTTTAAATAGGCGAACGCATCAAAAGTTCATAGATTTAACATTACGGAGGAGAATTCCGAAGCTGAGTGACCAGCCCCCTTAAAGCACAACTACATTGAGAATACAGTATTCCTTTGATGAATGTTGATTCTGATGTTTTTTGCGGTAATTATCACGCCCGCCGGAACAAAATTTGCTGCGTTCTACATTACTGAATACAATACACTTTTCATTACTAGTTATCATTTGCTTTAAAAAAAAGGGATAATTTTCCTCCCATCAAATAAACTTGTTTGTTTTCATAAAGACCCAAATATGTAATTTTCTTACACATCCCAGCTTCAGGTAGTATAGTGAGCCCCTTCGAATAATAGATATTTGCGAATTGCAAGTTTGACTCGATCAATGTCTTTGTTTTTACGTCATCCACCTTGGTGAGCTAGTCTTACCAAGAAGCGTCATTGAGATCAATTTCAAAATAAATTTTTTAAATAAACATGAAATGTAACATAAAGTAGTTCTTGAGTTCCACTTAAAAAACTACACTTAAACCTGTACCACTTAAAACCTGTTTCGCAACGACTACGAACGAATGTAACGATAGGAGTTCCAAATTTTAAACTTTCATAATATCTAAACTATTTGACCGACTGATTTTCCATTTGGTATCATGAAGTAAAATTTACCTAAAGATCCAAATAAAAGATCAAAGTTTTCGTATTTAAAATTTCAGAGTTTGGTATAATTTTAGTATGAAGACGATCCTATAAAGTAATTTATTTTAGCATAAACTGAAAGAAAACAATTTCCATCCGAACGGCTGTCTGAGATTTTTCCTGGGACGTTTTAGTGCTATGTGTGATTTAGGGTGTTCTTTTTATTATTATTTCTTTTGACCGATTATACACTACTATTTAGTGTATTAGTTGAAACAAGTAAATACACGGAGTAATTCGGTAGATAGAAACCAATTAATCGTATTTTATTATTTCCTATAATTAAATTTGATTCGGATCTTAAACATCTTGGTTCTCAACCAATTCTTTAGAACGAATTATGTTCGATAACCGAGGTACCAATATATGCTGATTAACCGACTACAAGAAAGTTCTTCAACAACGGTATATGCGAGTATACATTCACGCAAAAATTTCCAATCGGTGAACTAGTTTCAATAATTGTGTTACAAGAAAATAAAAAAGAGTTTTGGCATTTACCAATTAACGATAATTTGAGTGAATAAATCAATAATTTTCCGAAGTAATATGCAAACTACAATCATTACAATCTATTTGAAAAAAAATTTCAAAAATCATTTAAATTAAGAATATATTTTAATTTAATTAAAATAAATTAAATTTATCATTGCAGAGCATTTTTCTTATGTTTTATTTGCAACAATTGCTTTTGATACAAATAAGAAAGTTTTACAAACAAGCTCCATAAATTAACCCTTAAAAGTTACATTTGTATGTTAAGATAAAATTTGCTCATTCCATCATATTTAAAAGTAACGGGAAAAAAAGCTACAAAACATATTTAGAGAAATGTACTAATAAAGTTTCAAAAATATTTTTTAAACTTATAAATATTTTTATAATGTCAAATAAGTTTACTTAGAAAAGTAATTGCCCAAGGCATTTATATATACATATTTCTTTTCATCTTTCCAGTCTCTTCCAAATCGCGGAAAATTCTGCAAACTAGGCTACGTTTCGAAATCACGCAAAATTTTACGGCATTTTATTGTAATAGCAAATGGTTAGCTTAAACTTTGTACCACTATGCTAAATACAGGTTGGCCATCAAATAACATGAAGTGTTCTGAGATCTATAGGGGTAATTTATTACACGAAATGTAACACCATTTGGTGTGTGTGTGTGTGCGCACAATGAAGTATACGTTTTTGATATATAAAGAAAAAATAGTACAAGAAGTCATCATGTGGAAAAAAAATTGCCGCTTTTTGTAAGAAAATGAACTTTTGTCAGCTTTGGTTGCGAGTTCTTTATTTATTCAACACGAAACTTTTACAAACTGATAGAAGTTGCATCAACGTACGATAACAGTTCTGTTTAATTAAATTTGCAAACTTCAGCAGTTCTTGTGTTTCAACATTGGATTTAAACATATGTCTGATAAGGCGTTTTGCAATTTTCTATTTAAATTTACTGTGCGAATGCAAGTGAATTTAAATTTTAGATTGCAAATGAAAGTCTCAATTTGTCCACAAAGTTATTGGAATATCAGAAAAGTGTATCATATTGAACAATATTTGTAATTGTCAATAAACCTTGTCATTCATTACGAAGAAATTTTGCATTTTCTGTTTCATTTTTAAATTACGCATTCATTTATCATACACTAGCCGCCCTTGGCGACCAGTTTGGTCTCTCTTAAATGTAATGCTAAGCATTGTATCATGTTACTTTTATTCATAATTTAATTTACTTGTTCAAGCCTTCACCAAATCGGAAGATTCTGATACAGAAACAAAGAACTCGGTATATTTATGTCAGCCAGACGCCGGGGATAAATCGCCAAACATTGTTCCGATCGCATTTTTTCGTATTTTATCAATTTCATTTAAAATATAATCCTTTAACCATTTTATTTAAAATACATAACTTTAATTTAAAACTGAAATATTTAAAATTCATGACTTTTACTTATTTCTTAAAAAAAAAGAAAGAAAAGAAAGAAAAGAAAAAGAAAATAATAAATGATACTATAAACCATGACATTTAATTTAAAAATCAAAGCATTGTTTTAATTACGAGAAATTAAAAATGCTAACTGGCGAATTAAAAAAATGCTATTGGCGAATTTTTACCAGGCTAACTTAAAAGTACCAAGAATTATTTGCTATTATGGCAACTTTTATGTTAGTTTTATTCGAAAAAAAATTTTGATTGAAAATGGCTGCGCGTATGAAAAGCGTAATTGTTTATGACAGTCACATGACTTGAACTATTATAACATAGATGAAATGATGGCGATGGAACAATATTTGGCGATTAATCATCTGCGCCAAGTACCAAAATGGCCGCTTGCCATATAAAAAGCGAAGTGGTCAACCCGGAACTGTTGATGACAGTCCCATGACTTAGGCTATTATTATAGAGATATTACTCTTGTAGCGCCAAAATTTCGCCTAGTGACGATTTTCGATATTATAATTTTTTATTTAGAAATCGAAGCCGCATGCTTAACTGAGAACGTACACGAAATGATGTTACATTTCGCCCAATAGATTATCTATGAAAGGCCTCAGAACACCTCGAGCTATTTTATGGCCACATTTGAAGTCTTTAATTTAAGCCTTGTTAAAATAAAATAAAATGAAACTACTTGTGATATTATGACTGTTTTGGCGCTATACACAAACAACTAATACAAAATATTTTAATTTTTAAAGCATATATTTTTTTCGAAAGTAAAAGTGGAATTATAATCAGACAGTCATCTAACAGAGATATATCTAAACAGATTACATGAACAGACCTCACACAAAGCCAAGTTTTTCTCAGGACCATTTCAGAAAAAGTAACGTTTTAAGCAATACATGAATAAATCAGTGCATTCATGCCAAAGTTATACTTGAATATACACAAGCGTAAAATACAAATCGATTCTGTCTCTTTTCCTGTTTCCATGTCAATTTTTAAATGATAATAATCAAAGTTTTGAATCATTGTTTTTCAAAAGGACTAGTTTTCCAGCTTATTATTATGTATTTTCGATAGTATTTTTTTAATATCAACTTATAAAAATTATGTTAAGAGTTAATAAAAGAAGGACAAGTCAATCGCAGGCATTACAATTCTGTGAACAATCAAACTATTCCCAATTCAGAATTATTTAAACTACAATACTTTATTCTAATAAAATAAGTTTCAATAATAAGATGAATTTGCATAGTTTTTCATGTATATTTTCAAAATCTACAACTCAATCAAATAAGAGGACATATAGATGGATAAATAAACTAGACTAAGATGACATTTTTCTTTTAAATATAGTTTCATAGTAGTTAAAAGTGATGTAACGGAAAGAGAAAAATTCTGCGAAAAGTTTGGACGCTTAGTAAAACGATAGTTTTTCTTTTTCATTATTTGTAGTCGTGGTTATTCAGATATTTCTGTTTGACGTATTTACATAAGGTATTTTGTGTGGGATAAGTTATCGAATACAGATAGATACAAGCCTCGGGTATCAGAACTTTTCCTAGATTCTTTATCACGACTTTCGGATTTCGTGTACATTTCCAATAAATGATTTTTGGCTAACTGTTAGATATGCGATGTTTATCTGCAGTTCACATTTTCCCCAATAAATATTAGCTCGTCGTAACAGAAAGCTGGGATTTACGAAACAGTTCGTTTAAATATAATTATACTCTTAATTAAAATATGAAAAATATTGAATTAAGGGTTGGTGTTGAAATAGAGGATGACCAAAATAATGATGATAATAATGATGATGATAATAATAATAATAATAGTAATAATAATAATGATAATAAAAACAAACATTAAACATTTAAATATATATATTTTTTAAGTGAATAGTATCGAGAACAATATCTTAATGGCTAACCCCTTGAAGGGCACCGGTATATTATATATACCATAATCGTAATTCCTAACAATAATTGTAATTCCTAAATGCCACACTGGCACCAGAATTTTAAAACTAAATTTTGCTTTCTTTAATGTACGTGAAGATAAGCTTTTACTTATTTTCATATAATTTTTCTCGTAAATACTGGTGTCAGTCAATCAATTTAACATTTTTGCATCGGAAGTGCATTGCCCCTGAAAGGGTTAGGCAAAATAGATTCCTCTAAAACTCGCAAGTTTGATTTTGTCGGATAAAGGGAGTTATCAAATTAATGCTTTCAAAATTAGCCTTTTGATGAAGCATTTCAGGATGTTTAAGAAGCTTGTTTTTATTAATATTAAATAAAATATTAAGCATTTAACAAGAAATAATTTTTAAATATTGATAGTATTTAAAATAAATAATTCAAGAGAGAAAAAAAATATATATCCTTTCTTCTTAAAAACAAAAACAAAAATATTTTATTAACCAGGGCACAAACTAGAAATTCTTAGTGTCTTTCATCCCCCTTTCATTATAGCATAGAATAGGGGTGTCCAACCTTTTTCCTAACCAAGCCATATTTTAGAAGAAAGACATGTATCGGTTGGTTGTATTTAAGACGGCCAATTATCAGCACGAGTAAGGAGGAAAGTGCCCTCCGTGGGGGTCTTTCTAAGGGAACGTAACCCATATTTACGCTCGGAAAACCAAGGTTCGAATAAAACCACGAAAACTCCGAAAGATTAGGCCGACGGGCGCGATTGGGATCGAACCCCGCACCTTCCGTCTACCAGCTTCGAGAGCGGAACCTCTCGGTCACTGGCATATGTATCGGAGCGCACTTTATTTGAAAAAAAATAAAAAATCTAAAAATTTTTGAAATGAAGTGACGCCCGAGACATATGTTTCTTCTAAAATGTATTTCGGTGGAGTCAAAAGGTTGGATGTGGATACCCCTATTGTATGCTATAATAAAAGGGGGATCAACGACATTTGTGTTCTGGTTAATAAAGCATTTTTTTTTTCTTTTTTAGAAGAAAGGATATATATATATATTTTTTTTTCTCTCTTGAATTATCGATTTTAAGTACTATCAATATTTTAAAATAATTTCGTGCTATGTGCTTAATATTTTATTTAATAGTAATAAAAATAAGCTTCTTAAGGGGACGGTGGAGCTTAAAATCCTTAAAAATATTTTTTTTATTTTTGTAAATTTCAACTTAAATATTATACAAGGGTACATTATATACATTATAACATGCATTTATCCCAAAAAAAATTAAAAAAAAATAATTATTTTTGAGAAAAAAATGGAATTTTACGCTTCGTGTTAGAAATCTTCGAAACGCCCCATGCGTCTTCAATATCAATGAAAATCCCCAATATTTTTTATAAAAGTTTGGTTTATATATCGAAATAAAATAGAGCATCGAATTTTACATATTTGAATTTAAAGGTTAAAAGAAATTTGAAAAAATTAGAAATTTTTTCGAAAAATTTTCAAAATTTCAAATTTTTTCAATTTTTTTTTTTTTTTTTTTTTTTTTGTAAATTTTATCTTAAATATTATTCAGGGGTACATTATATGCATTATAGCATGCATTTATCACAAAAAAAAAATTTATTTTTGAGAAAAATATAGAATTTTATGCGTCGTCTTAGAAATCTTCGAAGTGCCCCTGCGCGTTCCATATCAATGAAAATCCCCAATATTTTTTATAAAAGTTTGATTTATATATAGAAATAAAATAGAGCATCGAATTTTACATATTTGAATTTAAAAGTTTAAAAAAAAAAATTGAAAAATTTTGAAATTTTTTCGAAAAATTTTTGAAATTTTGAATTTTTTTTTTTTTTTTTTACCTTTAAATTCAAATATATAAAATTCGATGCTCTATTTTATTTCTATATATAAACCAAACTTTTATAAAAAATATTGGGGATTTTCATTGATATTGAAGACGCATGGGGCGTTTCGAAGATTTACGACGCGTAAAATTCCATTTTTTTCTCAAAAATAAATTTTTTGGGGGATAAATGCATGTTATAATGTATATAATGTACCCTTGAATAATATTTAAGTTGAAATTTACAAAAATAAAAAAAAATATTTTTAAGGATTTTAAGCTCCACCGTCCCCTTAAACATCCTGAAATGCTTCATAAAAGGACTCTTTTCAAAAGCATCAATTTCATAACTCCCTTCATCCGACAAAATTAACCTTGTGAGTTTTAGAAGAACCTGTATTGCTTAATGAAGAGAGCTATTTAGTTATTATTCTTGAAACTATTCACTTAAAAATATATGTATTTAAATCTTTAAGAAGTTTGTTTTTATTACTATTAAATAAAATATTAAGCATGTGACAAGAAATAACTTCAAAATATTAATAGTATTTCAAATCAATAATTCAAGAGAGAATAAAAGATATTATAACCTTTCTTCTTTAAAGAAAAAAAAGAGAGAGAGAGAAATATTTCAAAGTGTCGTTGATCTCCCTTTCATTATAGCATAGAATAGGGGTGTCCAACCTTTTGACTCCATCAAAATACATTTCAGAAGAAACATGTATCTGGCCGCACTTCATTTTAAAATTTTTGCTTCAGGACGTATATGCATTTTACTAATATTAAAGATAGTTTTTAATAAAAAAGTCCTGTATTCTTTGACTTCCTTTCTATTAGAAATACTCTTTAAATTATTAAGAAAAATAGTTAGAACATTCGGTCTAGTCATGTAACATTACGCATTGCGCGTTGTAAAAAAATACAAATGTATCATAACGTAGGAAAATATAATTTAACCACGAATGAAAAGGTACAATAACGTCTTCCGATTTACCCATGATTTCATAAAGCGTTCTTCATTTTTTAAAACCTCAGAAAACAATATATTTTCGAGTTTTAAAGAAGCATATATACAAAATAAAGCTTTTTTTGCTGCCACTGATTTTCGGGAACGTTTCCAAGTTGTTTTTATAGTGTATTAACCAGTTTTCTTAACTCGGCACATAGGTTTTTTGGATGCAATCAATTCTCAATTAAACATTTTCGAGTTCAACAAACGCGCTTTAGAGACAAATGGGATTAAGGGGTCTCAGGACAAAGGACCATTTTCAACATTTAATATCTTAAAATGTATATGATTTTAAAACACAATTTCTATTGGGATGAAAGATATAATTATGTTCTTTCATTTTATGTATTTAAAAAACTGAAAGAGGGAGAATTAGCCTTTATAGGATGCTTCAAGCTGTGAGACAATTGACGAGCAGAAAATTGGCATAAAATCTTACGCGCAGGATTACAAAATAAATATTGCAACTAGAATAAAAATTTTGGTGCCTACTTATACTTCAGATTGTAATAATTACCCTGAAACTAAATAAATTTGTATTTAAAGAAATTTTATATTTTTAATACAAAGTTGTATTTACCTAATACAAAATTTTGAAATTTTCAGTCGTATAATCGGCTATACTCCGTGGTCGAAAGACTTTAGGAAACTCGGAATGGCAACAGCCAGAGGAGAGAGAGACGATGTAGTTCTTTGGAGGTGTTCGGAAAGACGCTCGTGAGATATGTAATCGGGAAGCGTATTATCTAAATATATATATATATTGTGTGTGTGTGCTGTAATTGTGTTCGTCTAATGTAAATATTAAATGTATTTAATTGGAGCATTTAATCTCTTCAATGTGTTCTTTCTTCACCAATATCGTGGAATACCGAACCCGGCCATGATAATGGCGCAGCACGACTAGGACGATGATTTTTAGCTTTTAAATTGCAAGCAGTGTTACTGCCATATTAAATGGTATCGCGGAATGGTGTTGTGAACAGCAATAAAGTTATTTCGATAGTATTTGATTTGACAGACAGGAGAGTTCAATGACAGGCCTAGCTATCATAAAGGTATTTTTTTTTTCTTCCTATCGAGAGCATATTTTAAATATATGTTAGTAAAATATAGTTATTTAATGTGCATATGTTTTATATTATGTTTCGAAACAACGGGTTAATATTTATTCAATTAATGGAATAAACATGGTATTTTATCAGTAATTAAGTTTGAAAAGTATACTTAAGAATTATATTTTTATGGTATATTTCATAATATGAATGCAGAATTATGTATCATGATTGTTAAATTGATCGAAGGTTCAGATAGAATGGTGTTTAAAAATAACTATGTTCAGCATGAAAGTTTAAATTCTGTTATTTAAATAAATATTCTCTAGTTATTGTGTTAAAAAAAAAAAAAGAAAAGAAAAAGAAACATAAAAATGAGTTAAAATTGTCATTTTAAAAGTTCATAACACGTCTGTCTATGAAGCTATTTATTCTCTAAGAATAAACTTTGCACTAGAATAACTAAAAGTGTTACGTAAGTAAATTATCGTTTGGAGAAAAAAAAAAAAAAAAAAAAAAAGAAACAGATTTATTTCAAATGTTTTTTTTTATTTATTCTTTTATCTTTGGGATTAAGATAAAAAGGTGCTATTTCAAAGTATGTAGAGGAAGTGTTTTTATTTATTATTTTTTTGTTGCGTATTATTCTGGAATCCTTTGAAACTTCTGATCGAAATATGAAATAAAAGCTGTGTAATCTTTGTTCAGTGAAACTGAGATGTATAAATTTGATTATTACGGATTGGGTTGTTTATTTATTTATTTTTAATTGTGGCAGAATATTAAGCATTTGTTTGTTTTGTTTTTGTTGTTGCTTATTTTCGATTTACCAATTGAAAGGAAATATAGAGATTTAATTTGAGTTTTAAATCAAGATAAAGAAAAAGATTTTCATATCTTGGATGGAATTTAATTTAATTAAAAGGTGTTAATTTAATATTGAGATTTATAAATATTTGGTTCGTTTTGAAATATAATTTAGTAAGAGATTGAAGTGTTAAAAAGAAAATTGTTAATGTATTATGTATTTTTGAAGGATGTATTTAAAAATTAATACGCAAGGCATTGACAAATTCTTATTTTGTGAGAACGCAAATATTTTTTTTTTTTTTTAAACTTGACATATTGGTAAAAGTATATTTTAATTATTGCAAAAATTGTTTTCTATATATATATTTTTTTGTTATTATTGCGCAAATGTGTTTTAATTTAGTCAGTAATACTAATATAAGTATTTAAATAAAATAAATTTCATTCAATTTGAGGGGTTATTTACAAAAGAATGCTCAGGTTTAAATTAAATTTGGTTTAATGCGTTCTTAGGGAAAGTTCCAATTAGGGTAGAAACACTGTTTGAATATTGCTGATTGCTTCCAATTTATTTTTCAAATATGGCGTTTTTAAGCAAAGGTAGTAGAAAAGAAGATTTACAAAAAGTAGCGATGGAACTTGGAGTTCAGGATGTCGAAAATTTAAAAATTATAGATCTAAAAAAAGCTATACTAGAAGTCGAAGACTACGAAGAAGAATTTATTAAGGGATTTTTGAGTTCTGTAATTGAGGAAAGGAAAAAGAAAGAAGAAATGGAGAGGGAAGAAAGAATACGTCAAGAAGCGAGACGTCAGGAAGAAAGGGAAGAAAAAATACGACAAGAAGAGAGGGAGGAGCGAATTGCCAGGGAAGCAAAAGAACATGAATTGGAAATGAAAAAACTGGAACAATTGCAGAAATTTCCGGAACAAAGAAATGAATCAAAAGTCGAGATAGCTCCAAAAATTCAATTAGCACAGATTGTCCCGAAGTTTGATGAAAAACGTGATGAGATGGGATTATTTTTGATAAATTTTGAAAGAAGAGCGGAAATGGCACAAGTACCAAAGAAAGACTGGGTAGCTTACCTATTGGCAGTGTTACCGGTGGAAATTGCAAATATGCTAGCTAGAGAACCCCCGGAAGATGCAATTAATTACGATTTTGTAAAAACTCTTATCTTAAAGCGATACAAGTTAAACAGTGAAAAATTAAAACAATGTTTTTACAAGCATCACAAAACACATGAAAAATCATGGAGAAATTATACACAAGAGCTTTTGAGTTATTTTACCGAATGGATCACAGAATTAAATATTAACACTTTCCAGCAATTAAAAGACTTAATAGTAACCGAACAATTAAAATTCCGTGTGCCTGTAGAAATAAGAGAACATTTCTTAGAAAATTGGCTCACATTTACCACGCCGTTAGAATTGGCAGAAAAACTTGATGATTACGAGAGCATTACCGACAGTTTTAGAAGAAAAGAATTTCCAAAGAAAAATTTATCTAACTCTCGAAATCAAAGTTGGAATAATTACAGTTCGGAATCAAAAAAAGATATGAGAGATGGTAAACCGAAATTTGAACCCAAGACTGAAGCATCTTTCGGAGTGCAACGAGAAAAGAGAGAATTTCGCGCAAAATATACCTGTTTCGCATGTGGTAAGGAAGGGCATGTAAAGAAGTATTGTTCCAAATTGAATACAGCAAAACAAGATGGAGGAAAAACTTCCAAAAGCGATCTTGAGAAAAAGGGTCTAAATGCAATTTGTTTGAATGTGAATATTCCGGTGGAAGAAACAGATGGGAGACTCCTTAAGGTAGATCTAGGAATCGGTAACCAGAAGTTTCAGGGAATCATCGATAGTGGTGCGGAGATTACAGTGCTGCGGAAGTCGGTGGTGCCGGAAGAGTATTTACAGTCATGTGGAAAAGTATTCTTGAGACCCGCAATAGGGAGTCTTGTAGAAGCAAAGCTTGTTTCCGTTCCGCTCACTCTTCGGACAGAAGATGAGGTTATTCCGTATGTACGAGTACAGATTGCGGTAGTGGAAGGATTACACGAAGAAGCTTTGATCACTCCCAAGGTTTTCGCTCTGTTAAAAGAACAGCAGAAGTTGTATTTAGGGGATGAGGTAGATATCACCCCGGTTGAAGAAAATAAAGAAAAATCTGTATTCAATGTGGAGGGAAGGTGTCCAGAAGGAAACCTGGAAACAAATCTAAATAATGAAGATGAAGACAAAGAAGCTTCAGATTTGGAACTGATTCCTACTCCGGTCGAGGCAACTGTTTTGCCCGAAAATGTTGATAACGAGGACCAAAAGGAAAGTTGTTCCGTTTCACAAGCGCAATTGTTGAAAAAGGAGCAATTGGCTTGTTCTACATTAGAAAAATGCTTTGAAGATGCAAAACGGCAGAAAAATAATTATTGGGTAGAATCCGATTTGTTGTATCATAGAGGCAAAGTTGGAGGACAAAATTATGTTCAACTTGTAGTACCTGCCTGTAGAAGACAGGAAATTTTGAAATTAGCACATGAAACACCAACTGGTGGGCATTTAGCTGCTAAGAAAACAAGAGATAGAATTGCTATGTCGTTTTGGTGGGAAGGAATGCCAAAAGAAGTAAAACAGCTATGCGCAGCTTGCCATGATTGTCAAATGCGCAGAAAAACAAAAGTAACAGACAGAACACCTATTGAAGCGGTCGGAAGACCAGAACTCCCATTTCAAGTAGTAAATGCAGATATTTTAGGACCAATTGAGCCGAAGTCTTCTCGAGGTCATCGGTATGTTCTGGCTATTATGGATCAACATAGTCGTTGGCCTGAAGCAGTCCCTATTAAATCGTTGACAGCAAAAGCAGCTTGTGAAGCGATTATTGAAGTTTTTGTTAGGACTGGAATTCCTAGAATGATTTCAGCCTTTAACATGGAAAAAATTAAACTTGTGGATGAAATAAAAATGCAAAATGTAGAAGAAAATGTAAAATCAAGAACAATTGAAATACTTGGAAGTTTACTGAAAGAGAAATATTCTGACAAAAATGTTATTAGTGAAAATTTTCCAAAAATAACATGTAAAGTGTTTATTAAGTATTATGAAATTAAAAGAGAAGAAAATTGGAAATTTAAAAGAAGATCTATGATTAAGCAAGAAGTTATGGATGAATCTGTAACAATTGAAAAAATGTTTGACTTTAATGAAGATTTTAATATTGTCAAATATTCGGAAGAGAATATTGAGAATGAAGATGAGATAGAAACTAAATCAAAGACCCTGGAGCGTGTTAATCGTGATTATGAAGTCAAAATGGAAGAAATTGAGGAAGATTTTACTTACAAAAATAAAAAGATAATTGGTACGATAAATATGAGAAAAAAAATGATGAAAAGCACTGTTTTGAAGAAGAAAAAAAATCTAGAAACAAAAATCTCCATGAAAAAAAGAGAATTGAAAGATACTGTTGATTCAGTTAAAGGAATGAAAGAAAAAGGTATTCAATTTTATCTTAAGTTGTATTGTAGTATCCTGGAGACTCTAAAAATTGAGAAAGAAGCTATAAAGTATGATATTAATTCTGTTCAGAAGGTTAAACAAGAAAGCAAATACAAAATTGACACTGAGGGTAAAGAAGTTATAGTTTCCTTTAAGGACTTGTACTTTGCAAAGACTTTGACAGATCTGACCAGAAAAACTGTTCCAAATGATACTCCATGGTCGGAAGATGCTGAAAAGTCGTTCAATAAGTTAAAGGAAAGCTTATGTGAAGTTATATATACCTTTATACCACAGACATGTCCAACCCGTTCGAAATAAACACCGATGCTTCCATATCGGGTATTGGTGCCTGTTTAATGCAAAGGGACAAAGACGGCATGTTAAAGCCCATAACCTTTGCCAGTCAAAAGCTTACTCCAACTCAATCAAAGTGGAGCACAATTGAAAGAGAAGCATATGCTGTAATTTGGGCGCTTGGGAGATTCGAAATGTGGACTTATGGAACCACCATAATATTGCATACGGATCATAATCCTCTAAAATACTTAACAGAGGGAACTCCTAAGAACGCTCGATTACAGAAATGGTCGTTGGCACTATCTCGCTATCAGGTTTCTATTGCTCATAAACCAGGAAGTTCTAATGTCGTGGCAGATGCTTTATCTCGCATTTATGAGTAGAAAAAAAATCTGTATATATATATTTTGTATTATTTCATTATTATATATTGTATAATGTGTATTTGTAATATGTGTATTTTTAGTATATAGTGTATAAGAATTTATATATCTTAAGTAGTTTAAGTAAATGCTCTCGATGGGACAGGTGAAGGACTTTTTAAATAGAACTTTTTAATTAGGACTTTTGATAGGACTTTTTAAGTAAGACTTGTGTTAAGACTTTAAAGAGTAGTTTCACAGTGTGGGACATCGTCCAACATGTAGAAACTGGAGGGAAGGTGTGAAAGTCGGCTATACTCCGTGGTCGAAAGACTTTAGGAAACTCGGAATGGCAACAGCCAGAGGAGAGAGAGACGATGTAGTTCTTTGGAGGTGTTCGGAAAGACGCTCGTGAGATATGTAATCGGGAAGCGTATTATCTAAATATATATATATATTGTGTGTGTGTGCTGTAATTGTGTTCGTCTAATGTAAATATTAAATGTATTTAATTGGAGCATTTAATCTCTTCAATGTGTTCTTTCTTCACCAATATCGTGGAATACCGAACCCGGCCATGATAATAATCACCTAAAAAATATAGTTTTTTTAACACTAAAAAAGGTTAATTTTGGTTCAGTTTATATAGACTAACACGAAACCTATGTTTTGAAAATTTCATGAAAAAATATTCGATGCGCGTTATGACCAAAAACGTCATGTGGAGAAAAATTATTTCAAAGTTTCGGAAACGCCGCTTCAGCTATTGAGCGGGTATAATTCTAAAAGCCACAACTTCTGTTCTAATGGGAATTTCAAGGAAAGAATTATATCATAATGTTCAGATAAAATAGAAGTTTAACATCTAAAAAAAAAAAAAAAAAAAAAAAAAAAAAAAAAAAAAAAATTTGTAGCTTTAAGAGTCCCGAGACTTCTTAACACTAATAGTATTAAGGCGGCTCAGGGCTTGATCGATAACGAAAGACATGTAAACAGAGTTCTCGCTTCGAGTCCATGTAAAAACAGAAGTATTCAATGTAACTAATTTAAACTTTCTGATATTTTTAAGGTACTATGGGGCTCGGCCCCCTACGAGCTACGCTCGCCAACCCCCGTCCAGACATCGCAGACTCTAAATGCACGCTAATGTGATCGGCTTTAAAAAGATTTCGATAGATTGAATTATAATTTAAAAAACAGTAGCGATCTCCCTATAAACGGATTTCTATTCATTTCTCTTTGATTGGGGAAATTTTAACGCCAAATCCGCTGCAGTACTACTTGATTATCCCGTCGACCAATTTCGCCAAATTATATAAATCGCCAAACCATTCGCCAAATTATACAAATTGATATAATTTTTATTTTAAATAACGAAAGAACAAATAAATTAGTACAACATTAATAAAAATACAAATAAAACGTCGACATAAAAATAACTTGATGACGTAGACACGTGTAACAACATTTCAAAATAAGCTAATATAAAAGGAATTAAGTAAACAGAATCTTTGTCTCCCGGTATTTTTAACAAAGCGAAAAGAAAGTTCTTTTAAATGAGACATTTTAAATTAATCGTTTTTAATCTGACGTAATTTTGACCAAACTGTTCTTTCTCTTTTTAATATTCAGGAGAAATTACTTGCGTTAGAAATTAAATATTATTTCCGCTTTCCTAAGAAAAAGAGTTGAAAAGTATCCGCTCAAAATATCAAATAAATGTCTAGCGCAATTTCTAAATTTAAACCGTTTTGCAATATTATTTTGTGTTCGTTTTATGTAATAACTGTAATGTGACGTAAATATTGTTATCTATTTTCTAACATTTTAGTTAAAATAATGATAATTATTTTACTATAAACATAACTTCTTTAAAAAACACACAAAACATTTATTTAGACAATCACATTACAGCAACTACGAATACACATCTCAAAACCATAATCACAACCTCAATATTATCGTCGAACATCTCACGTTTTTCGTCTGAACCCCCAAAAAATTAAATACATGGAGTCAGGAAAAAATGTCTATTGTTCAAGAGTTTATCTTATGAAAAAATAATTTAAATATTGTCATGTGACTTTACTTACAAATCCCTCCTTTCGCATGTCAATAATCCTCAGTAATTCCGAGACTTGTAATATGTTTTTTCATGACATCATAACTCAAATTCTTAGTCATTATATCTGCTTCCAGTTCAGACGAATTTACATATTTTGTTTCAATTTCTCCTTTCGCTCTTTCATCTTTTACAAAATGATATTTTCTACCTATATGTTTGTTGCGATTATTCACTCTTGGGTTTTTAATCCAATCAATTACAGATTGACTATCAGTACTGATTTCTATTGGACGCTTCACCATTTCTTCCTGGCGTAACTCTTCCAAGAGACCCATTAACCATTTTCCTTCACAAACAGCATCACATAAACTTAAAAGTTCAGATTCCATTGTAGAAAGCGCAACCAGTTTCTGTTTATTACTTTTCCATTCAATCAGTGATTCTCCTATCTTTACGATATATCCACCAAATGATTTTGAATCCCGTGTAGTACACCAGCTAGCATCAGAACAAAGTGATAATTGGCCCTTTTTATTTTTAATTCGAAGTTTGTAGTTTTTAGTGCCTTGAATGTACCGCAAAACTCTCTTCACTGCCTGTAAATGAATTTCTCTAGGATCTTTTGCATATTGAGACAAATTACTTAAAGTGAAAGCTAAATCTGGCCTTGTTCCTCTTACTAGATATCCTATACTTCCAAGCATTTCTAGATATAGTGTTTCATCAATTTTATTTTCATTTTCATATTCATCTAATTTTATTCCAGAAACACCAGGGGTTTTCACACTTTTATAATTTTCCATATCAAATCTTTCTAAGATTTTTTCTGCATACTTAGCTTGCCCTAGCAAAAATTCTCCATTATTTTCTTCAATATCAATACCAAGGAATTTAATGTTTTTCTTCAGCTCTTTAATTTTTGCTTCTTTATTCAATTTTTGTATCAATTTATTTATTAATTCTTCGGATTCACTAACGATTATTCCATCATCGACATATATTCCAACTGCAATAAATTTATTATCATTTTTATTAAAAAACACACATGGATCTGCTTTGCAGGGCTGTAACCCAATTTTATAAAATATATTAACTAATTTTTCATACCAGCATCTTCCTGCTTCTGGCAACCCATATAAATTTCCTGTTACCAATAATATTTTCCCTCCTTCAATTTGTAGACCTTCAGGCGGATTCATATAAATTGCAGTTTCTAGATCTGCATTCAGATATGCTGTTTCTACGTCGAAAAATCTAGTTTTGTAACCTTTCATCGCTGCGACTGCCAATAAAGTTCTAAATGATTCAGTTTTCATTACAGGACTATACGATTCTTGATAATTTGTTCCAAATTTAAGTCTTGATCCGTCGGCTACTAATCTTGCTTTATATTTTACATCTTCACCGTCTTCTTTTACAGTAAAAATCCATTTGCTTCTCAGTGCCTTCACATCTTTTGGTTTGTCAACGATTTTCCACGTTTTGTGTTCTTCTAATGAGTGTAATTCCTTTTTGATTGCTTCTATCCATTTATCCTTATCTCTAGAATTTAATACATCTTTGTAATTCTTTGGAACTTCCTCGTGCACTAGATTCGCTAAATATTTTGGATTGGGTTTCCTAATTCGTGATGATCTTCTAGGTTCTTCAAACAACTTATTCTCATTAGTTTCTTTTTCTTGCTGTTCCTTGTTTTCATCAATTATATGATTTACTTCAGATTCTTCTGTCGCAGAATCATTCAAATCATCTGACAACGCAATTGCTTCCTTTTTCTGATTTAACTCTTCTTCATTTTCATCGGAATTATTATCTTCTTGTTCATCTATTACATTTTTATTATTGGTAATGTTGATGTATTCAAATTCATCAGTCATTTCTTCCTTGTTAGCTATATCTTCATATCCCATTTTTTCTTCTATAAATACTACATCTCTGCTTTCACGTATTCTCTTTTCTTTTAAATCATACAATCTGTATGCTCGCCGATCTCTTGAATATCCGATAAACACTGCTGGTTTTGCTCTTACATCAAATTTCTTTTTATTGATATCATCGTTGCGATAAAAAGCTTTACATCCAAATACTCTCAAATGCTTTACTGTTGGTTTATTATTTGACCATAATTCTAATGGCGTTTTCTTTCTCGGAGCTGTTGGAGTAACATTATGTATATAAGCAGCTGTTGATACTGCTTCGGCCCAAAAGGATAAAGGTAGTTTTGCTTCTATCAGCAATGTTCTTGCACTATTAATAACAGTCCGATTAGCCCTTTCTGCAATCCCGTTACTTTGTGGACTATGAATTGTGGTTCTTTCATTCTGTATGCCCTTCCTTTTGTAATAATTCACGAGCTCTTCATTAGTAAATTCACCACCATTATCTGATCTAACCGCTTTTACTTTCTTGCCGGTTTCATTTTCTCTTCTCTCTATTATATTTATAATTCTTTCTTTTGCTTCATCTTTACTTCTTAAAAAATCTACAAAATATCTTCTACTATATTCATCTACTACCATTAGCATGTACTTACTCCCTCCCAACGAGTGTACTTTCATTGGTCCACATAAATCAACATGTAATTTTTCTAAAATGCGTGTTGTTCTTTCTATCACATGATTAAATGGTGTTCTTGTTAATTTCCCTTGAATACATATTTCACATTTTGTTTCTTCACCATTCATCTTTTCTAATCCCCTTACAAGATTTTCTCTCGACATTCTTTGTAAGTATACATAATTTATATGCCCAAGTCTTCTATGCCATAATTCTTTCTTTGATTCATTTGTCTGTAAACAAGATTCATTTCTGTCTTCATCTGTTTCTCGTACAGCTAAGTTTATTTTAAATGTATTATCTTCGAATGTTCCTTTAGCTATTAATTCGCCTGTATTCTTTTCATAAATGGCTGCTCCTTCATTATCAAATATCACATATTTTCCTTTTCTGACTAAACTTGGAACTGACATTAAATTTTCTCTTAAATTAGGTACGCAAAGAACTTCTGTAAGTTTTATTTTTGTTTCGCCACTTTTCTTATCGTAAGACGTAACATGAACATTTCCACGATATTTCGCTTGTATTGATCGCTCGCTGTCAGCAGTTGCAATTTCTACATCTTCAGGTTTTCTTTCTACAACAATATCTTCTTTATGCGTCATATGCGAAGTGCAAGCTGAATCTAACATCCAGGTTATTTCCCTATTATTTTCAGATTCTTTACACTCATTTCTATTGAATTCATTTGACTGCAATGCATGTTCATTTGTAAAACATGTATATTCTTTTGCCTTCTTGTTTGAAACATTATTATTCTTATTATAATTCTTATTATTGCGTGAGTATTCTCTTACATCTTGAACTTTATTACTATAATAATTTTGAAAATTTTTCTTAGGTGAATACTCCCTATCATTTCGCGAGTGTGTCATATTCAATTTACTATAACAATTCCGCGCTATATGATTTGGCTTTCCGCAAGCAAAACATAAAACCTTTTTCTTTTCATTAGCCCTAAATGCGTTAGACTCGTTTTCTCGAAATTTATCATATTTTCTTTCATATCTCAACAAAGTTTCTCGCATTACTTCATAAGTTATATTTGGGTTTGATGATATCGCAGTTGTTACTTCGCTATATTTCTTTGGGAGCCCTTCTATAATAAATCCTATTAATTCGCATTCATCAATTTCTGTACCCAATTCTAATATTTCATTAGCTATCCCTTGAGCTCTTATCAAATATTCTTCTATTGTTTCTCTTTCGTTTTTCTCTATTCTCGCAAGATTAATTTTTAACTGAGTTCTTCTCTGATTTTCAATTCCCGCATAACGCTTTTTCAGTAATTGCCATAAATCCTTAGCTTTTTTAATCCCTCTAACAGCCATCATTTGTTCTGCGGACAACGTCAATATAATTATACCGTAAACTTCATCATTCTTTTCTAACCATGTTTTATGCGCTTTCAAACTATCGGGATCCCCTTCATTTTTTACCGGTTCATCATTTTCGATAACATCAAATAAATGTTTTGATTTAATCAAAGCTTCAACTCGCATACTCCATAATGTATAATTTTTACTTGTTAACGGCTCTATTCTAGGAATTCCAAACATATTGGATTCACACATAATTAAAATACTTTATCTTCCAAACTATTTTTAAATGCATATAAAATTCTTACCTCTTAAATTTTTTCTATTGGCGGTTAGTCCAATGGAACAAATTCTTAACTTGTATTAGGCCTAGTTCATACAATTCATATTTATTTACTCTTCTTACTTGTACACTCAAAATATAAAATTCGCTTTAAAACCACGCTCTGCTACCAAATTGTTATCTATTTTCTAACATTTTAGTTAAAATAATGATAATTATTTTACTATAAACATAACTTCTTTAAAAAACACACAAAACATTTATTTAGACAATCACATTACAGCAACTACGAATACACATCTCAAAACCATAATCACAACCTCAATATTATCGTCGAACATCTCACGTTTTTCGTCTGAACCCCCAAAAAATTAAATACATGGAGTCAGGAAAAAATGTCTATTGTTCAAGAGTTTATCTTATGAAAAAATAATTTAAATATTGTCATGTGACTTTACTTACAACGTGTAACAACATTTCAAAATAAGCTAATATAAAAGGATTTAAGTAAACAGAATCTTTGTCTCCCGGTATTTTTAACAAAGCGAAAAGAAAGTTCTTTTAAATGAGACATTTTAAATTAATCGTTTTTAATCTGACGTAATTTTGACCAAACTGTTCTTTCTCTTTTTAATATTCAGGAGAAATTACTTGCGTTAGAAATTAAATATTATTTCCGCTTTCCTAAGAAAAAGAGTTGAAAAGTATCCGCTCAAAATATCAAATAAATGTCTAGCGCAATTTCTAAATTTAAACCGTTTTGCAATATTATTTTGTGTTCGTTTTATGTAATAACTGTAATGTGACGTAAATATGACATAATTTCTCCTATTTAAGACTTCTAACGCATGTTAATAAATTTGTTATTTTACAAATTCCTTTCTCTCTTAAAATTCACGTGTAATTATAGTTTTATGACGTAATTTTTAATAAGTTCCTGCTTTTTGTACATAATTATTTAATTCTAATTCCAATGTTTATTTCTGTTTATAATAGTCACGTGTAAATAAATTTTTAATTTATTACACGTATATATATATATATTTTTTTTTTTTTGAAGCAAACATTATTGTTTCCGCTTTTTATACAGTTGGCAACAGTTTAAATTAATATCACTTTCTAAAATTTGTAAAAAATATCTCTAGAAATGCTGAAAATTTGAATTTAAAATAGAAATAAAACCTCAAAAAATTAGCCAAATTAAAAAAAGAAATACAATCTGCACACCGGCAAATTCTAACGCATAAAAAGATCTAAAAATGATTACATTTCCATGTATACTTTTTTGCTGCTATAAAACTTTTTTAATGGAACGATTTTGTCCAACTTTAGCATTAAATATCTCTTAAAATAATTCTTCGATTTGAAAACTGTCTGCATCAGCTTGTTTATCAAACATTTTTCTACAATACCACCGATTTTCATATTTTTGTACGCAATATTTTTCTTAATATTAACGAAGAAAGACCTCCGGTCACAAAATATTCAAAACCGGCGGCGGCGGTGACAGCGGTAGTTACTTTTTTTTTAGAATAGAGAGATGTTTGTAGTCTTATAAAATTATAAAATGAAGTACTTCAATGCAATAAAACAAAAAATATAGCAAAATTTATATAACACAATTTTCGGAAAAAAAATTTAGGTGTCATATCACCATCCGTAAGATATCTTAACGTTAAATTGACATAAGTACCTAATTTTTGCTTTACAATGATCAGGAAACTTTACTCTATAGAATGGATTAAGGATATAACGATCATTCAAAGGAACCCTTATTAAAAAAAAAACCTCTGAAATTTGAAAATGTACAAAACCCTAAAAAATACAACTTTTTTTTCATTAAAAATACTCAAAATATTAAACCATCTAAAATATATTAATTCCTTCTATAGTTAATGATGTTATATGCATACAAAAAAAATTTTGATCCATTCCATCAAATAGTTTTTTTTTTTTTAAATCTTACGGATAGTCGTCAAAAATCAAGTTCTGAGAAAACGCGACTTAAAGTTGCAATTAAATGGCCGCGGCTTTGTAACGATTGTTACATAAATGCTCATAACTCCGTTAAAAATGCAAATATTTTTATGCGGTTTTTTGCAATGTGTTCAGAATTAATTAAGTAATCAAAATAGATACTAAAAGAAAAATCGAATTTTTAAAAATTTTTAAGCCTTGAGCCCCTTTAACATTAAAATTCAATTACACAGCTGATTTTAAAAATCAGTGGAAGCAAAAGAAACTTTGTTTCCACAAATGTTTATTTCGAAAATATATTGGTTTCTGAGATTTCTACAAGAAATAATGCTTTTGAGAATTATGGCTGATTATACATTTTCGTCTTTGGATATATTATATTTTCGCAAGAATAAGAAACATTTGCCTTTTTTACAGTGTGTTGGTTCGACTCATAACATTTATTATGCTTGATATATTTTATTGGAAACTAAACACAAAAGTTCTTAGTTCTGTGTTTAATGGTACATTGCACCATACATGCATGTATGTATATTTGCAAATATTCAAGCATAAGTCGCATGAAGATAATTTGTGTCTTTTCGTCTTACAGTTTCAAATAGTCTGATTAGCTGGACTGCTACAGACTCGAGCTTTCGTCAATGACATCGATATGATACGCTGGCCCATTCGGCCCACAGATCTTGTAAAATGCGAGCTTTATAAGGCCAGCATCTCTTACATGCCTATTCTAACTTATGGGAACTATATAATTACAGATTAAGCTAAACAATGCTATAAAAAGTGATAAAATATCTTTATTTAGATTGACGAACGTTTCATCGCACAAACGGCTTTATCCATCAAGATTTTATTCACCATCCACTATACGGAAATCAATAGAGATCTTTTTACGCAACGAGAATATTTGTAATGATTCAGTGTCCCTTGATTTACCTAAAATTTGGAAAGAGATGCTATGCAATTTTAGTAACAATAGTAAAAATTAATCCAAGCTCACAAATATCCAATTTAATTTTAATTTTATTTTATGATTGCACTTTTTTTCACTATGCATGATGTCTCGTGACATTGTTTACCAAGTTATCATTTTTTTTAATTTCGTGAAAATATTTTCTATCATGAATGATTTTGAAAATGTCGCCGTTTGTACGATGAAACAATCGTCAATCTTAATAAAGATATTTTATCACTTTTTATAGCATTATTTAACTTAATCTGTTTATAAGTGATTATTATACATGTTGTTATATAATTATAATTTTTAAAAACGCACTGATTAGGAAACGCAGGAATTGTCATATTTAATTTTAGCGTTTTGCCGCGATTTTTTAAAATTCGTAAAAGGAATTCGGTTTCAAACTTTTAGTCTAATATAGTAGGCTATTTTTAATGCGATTTTTAGCGGGTTTTTTTTCTTTGCTTTTCAAGGTGATTTTTTGATATTCGTAAAAAAAATTCAGTTTCAAAATTTTTGCCAACTATCGTAAATTTTGTCAACTGCATTTTTTTTTTTTTTTTTTTGCGATTTTAAATGCAATTTTTAGCATTTATTTGCTTTCCACGGCCATTTTTTAACATTCATCACAGGAATTTTATTTCGAACATTTAACCTAATAATAGTACTTTTTGTTTTCCGCGATTTTCAGCGTTATTTGCTGTTTTGCGGCAATTTTTTATCATTCGAGAAATAATTCTGGTTATAATGTTTTAGCTCACTGCAGTAAATTTTATCCTCTGCGATTTTCACATTTTTAGCAAAATTTAAAGGGGGTTTTGCGATTTTTTTGCATGGATTTTTCCACATTAGTAAAAAGAATACAGTTTTAATCTTGTAGTAAATTATATAATTTATATATAAATATAGTAAATTTTACTCACTTTTCAATGAAGTTTATTCGGAATTCGTTCAGCGTTTTTTTATTTTTTCGCGGTTTTTTTTAATGCAATTTTTAGCTTTTCACGTTCCGCGGCACTTTTTCGACATTTGTAAACGAAATCATCATTTACTCTTTATCCCAATATAGTAAATTTTGTCCTCTGAGATTTTTTAAATTTTAGCGATTTTTTATGCGACTTGTAGCGTGTTTTAGCGAGTTGCTGCGATTTTTCCACATTAATAAAAATAAACAGGTTTCAATCATCTTGTATTTTCAGTAAAGTTTTATTCGGAATTCATGCTGTGATATTTACATGTATCGCAATTTTTAGAGTTTTTTCACGTTTTGTGCTCTTTTTTGATGTGCCCGGGCAACGTGGGCGGGTCAACTCGGAAAGAAGAAAAAAAATGCAGCACAGTTAAAATGTACTTTCAGGAAATCTCATTCATCGAAGATAATGAGGATTCTTTTGTGTAGCTCTGTATCTATAGAATTTATACACATCACATAATATACTGAAATTTAATTCAACTAGAGAACAGTAAAACAACCAAACACACACTTTCAGCAATTACCATCCATAGACGACAGTCTATCCAAATTCTTTTGCACAAAAACAACAGACTACATTACAGAGCCGAAACAACAGACTACATTTGTGATTTTTGTAAAAATTGAAACTGTTTTTCAACAGAATTTGATGAGTTTTAGATAATGTACTACTGTTTACTCATTATATAACCTTGATTAGTCTTGTAAATCATGGTTTTTCTTGCAATCTTAATATTCGTTATAGCCCTATTCCATATTACCCGACTAGTTCATATTACCCGAAAAATGTAATTCCATTTTAAAATCTAAATATTGATATGCATTTTTTTTCTCCACTTTAAACGGATTTAAAATATGTTAAGAAATAGTCAAAGTTTGTACTTTACTAACTTTTAATGCATCTCAATTTTTTTATCTGGACTTATAACCCTAAATGTAAATGGTATATTACATAATAACCCTAACTTTTTTTTTCAGATACATAATGTGTTTGGAAGTTTTCAAATCAATGCAAAGATGTATGAAATACTTACAAGGACAGCAAAGAAATTTCGATCGCATTCATTTGATACGAGAATGATGGGCATAGCCCCTGAACACCCCGAAGTCTCTCTTTTGATCTTAATTTTTGATCCATTTAAATTATATATTTTTATGGATTTCGAGTATGCTTTTCCCGCTATAATAAGATATCTGACTATCTATGGAGAACCTATTAGGAAAAATTATTTAAAAAAAAATCTGCTTTTATATTATGCAAAAAATTTGAATTCTTGTGTACATTATAACACAGAATATAGCTATCGTGAATAATATGTATACTATCTGCATATATATCTGTTGTTTTGATTGTTTGACTCAAAACATACTTAAGTACAAGGAAAAAATGCGCAAAACATCAAAACTCTTACTTAAATAAAGATACCTTTATTAAATACTGTAAGAAAATCACTTATTATCATCAAACTCAAAGTTATAACATGCAAACATGCTAAACGTTTTTAAAAAGTACATTTAAATGCAAATAAATACCTTTTAATACACTGATCTACATTTTCATACGCACAATCGGTAACTTTATCAAGATCAATATTGATTTAAAAAAAAAAAAAAAAAAAAAAAAAAAAAAAAAAAAAGAACATTTGCGCGAAAATTTAAAAAATGAACTTGGTAAAACAAAAATCACGAGATCACAAGTATAATGAAAGCAGGTGCTCTAATAAAAATGGTCATCTGTGAACGCGAATTATTTTATCCTATTGTTTTTTATTTTGTAAAGCATCTCTTTTCAAATTTTAGGTAAATTCAAGGAGGCTGAATCATTGCACTTATTCTCGCAGCGCATACAGATTTCTATTGATTCTCGGATAATGGATGAGAAGTAAAATCTTGATGGATAAATTATTGTACTAGTTTTAACCCTTTAAGGGTCCTAACCGTTTTTTCCGTCACATAACCTTTGAAGTCAAGGGCTGATTTTTACAAAAAAAAAAAAAAAAAAAATGATATTAATGTTATTTTTGTGCAGTATATAAGTTAAATAAATATGTAAGGTAATTATAAACAGATCCTCGTTCAAATAATTTTCATAGATATTATTTTATGAATCATTAAACGTACATAAAAAGTCTATAGGACGCTTAAAGAGTTAAAATTAATCTGTAAAGACTCTTTTTTAGGTAGTCCGGCTACTGCTGTAGTTCTCTTGTTGTATTTTATATCTGCTATATGTTCCTTGATCCTCCTTTTAAACTTTCTGTTTGTCATTCCTATGTAACATTGCAATGTTCCAGTGTTCTTTTTTTTTTTCACTTTTAGCATGTTATAACTTTGAGTTCAAGATATCTTTACTCCGTCACTTTTTTCATTAACTGAAACCTTCTTCAATGAAAGAACTACTCTCTTTCCTATAACTGTTTTATTTAAAAATTCATACGTTTAACGTTTAATTTATACGTTAATGTTTAAGCGTACAAAAATCTTCAAAATGTATGAAAATTCATAAATCGCAGCAACAAAAACGTGGTAAATAAAATAATTACAAACATAATAAAAGTTCATTTTCTATTGCAACCCTTTTAGATTTTTTTTTTTTTTTTTTTTTTTTTTTTTTTTTTTTTTTTTTACAAAGTTTCATAATATCATATCATTACGTGATTGCTTTTTTACTTTATTATGTTTCATGTAAAGCAAAGTGTAAAAAATATTGATTCGAAGAAAACCTGTAATTCAACTCTATATTCTAAGTATTAAATTAATTTATTCAAATACATGTTACTCAAATTATATGCAAGATAGAAATAAAATTCAAACTAAAATCTTTAAAATTACGAAATCTGGTTCTAGTGTAAGAACGTAAGAGTATTAGAGCAATGTACAATAGTATAAAGCAAATAATTAATAGATAAAAGTATTACTACTGCTACTAATACTTATAATAATAATAATGAATAAATATTTTAATCGAAAATTGTATTTTAAATGAAATCGGATACTTTAAGGGAACAACTGGTCGAAAATAATGAAAAAGTTACTTTACCAGTTCGAGACGGGCGTCCTTGTCTAATTTAATCGCAGAAATTATCTGATTGATTAAAGCAAAAATTTATATTTGAAAATACTGGTAAGGAAAACTGAGGATTGTACATACCCTGTTTGTGGTGCATACACAACTCTTGTTGCAAAGGGTTAAAAGAAATATATATATTGAAAATTATCAAAATTTTTCGCCTAATTTTTGTCGAACTTGTAAATAATTATAGTTACAGGATCTTCAGCTTATGAACATTTTGTGCATCACAGCTAACCAATACATAAAGTTTAACTGTTATAAACGTGGAATATATTAATTTTAGTAAAATTTTTCAATGTATATAAGATTTTTTTTATAAACTTTATTGTTATTTCATTTACATTAATTTACACTGTCGTTTTCATTTTTATTATCAAAATAATGAATAGAAAAATGAGGAATTCAGGTGTAAATTATAAAAACATTAAATGTATATTAGTATTATAAAGAAGTAACGTCTGTTTCTTTGTTTCTAGGGAAAAATCAAGAAAAATTACTTAACCGATTTGAAAAGCAATGGTGGCAAAGCGATTGTGACCGATTCTGCTCCATTATAGGCTATATTTTGTGTCTATACCATTATAAACTTTCTGAAATTCTGATTAATATCTGATACGTTTGGAGATGAAATTTCGCATGGTGGTTACTATTAAAATATAAATGCTAAGAAAGATTTTCTAAAATATTACGAATTTAAAAGAGTGAAACGAGAAGAAAATGTTCTAAAAACGTTCTAAATTACGGATTTCGTTGGCATTGTAAGGGCTAAGAAGTTGAAATTTGACAAAATTGTAACTTTTAAGACATAAATGTTCGCAGAGAACAGATTTTTTTTTTTAAATCGAAATTTAGAAACGTGCAGAAGCAATAAGAAATCTAAAATTGCAATTACTGTGATATCACTGGGGATGAAAACTTGCAGTTTGCAATGGTGATTATTTTTATGATGTAAATGCTTTCTAAGAAATGTTTCTAAAAAAATCAAAATTTTAAAGGGTCATACAAAGGGAAAACATTTTAAAGATGTTCAAAATTAGGATTTGTTTCAAATTTATTAGGATAGGAACTTGTGATTTGATATGGTTGTCACTTTTAAAACGTAAATGCTCGTGGAGAACATTTTTTTAAATTCAACATTTGAAAGGATACAGTATTTAAAAATTTTCTAAAATTGCGATTTCTGTGATAGTGTTTGGGATAATAACCTGAAATTTGGCATGGTCGTTACTTTTAAGATGTAAATGATGCTCGTTAGGAATTGCTTCTAAAAAAAAAAAAATCAAAACTTAAAAGAGGAAAACGAGCTGCAAATGTTCTAAATTATGATTTATTTTGAATTGTGAGCACTAGAAGCGTAAAATTTGACATGATTGTTCTTTTAAGACGTAAATAGCAGCACAGACCAGTTTCCAAAAACATTCGAAATTTAAAAGGATGCAGAAATAAAAGAACGTCCTAAAGTTGCGATTACTGTGATACCATTGGCGATAGAAATATGTAGTAATTTGTAATGGTGGTTGCTTTGAAATAAATGCTTGTTAAGAACCGCTTCTAAAGTTATTAAAACTCCAAAGGGCGAAATAAAAGAAAAAAGCCCTATAAACGTTCTACATTACGATTTATTTGGAAATATTTTGACTAGAAACATGAAATCTCACATTGTTGTTACTTTTAAGAAGTAAATGCTTGTATACAATTGTTTAAAAAATTACATTAAAGGGATTGCAGAAGAAAAAAAAGTTCTAAAATTGCAATTTCTGTGATAGTTTTGGGACTAGAAATTTGAAATTTGGCATGGTGGTTACTTACAAAATGTAAATGCTCGCTAGGAACGATTTAAAAAAAAATCGAAATAGAGATAATTTTCTGAAAAATTCGGAATTTAAAAGGGTGCAGAAGCAAGAAAAAAAAGGAAAAAGATTCTAAGATAGCGTTTACTGTGATACCATTAGAAGCAGAAACCTTAAATTTGGCATGGTAGTTACTTAAAGATGTAATTGCTGGCAAAGAACTGTTTCTAAAATAAATAAATAAATTTAAAAGGATGAAACGAGCGGAAAACATAAACATTTTATATTACGATTTATTTGAAATGTTTAGTATTAGAAATTTGAAATATGACATGGCTGTTACTCTTAGACTGTTAGACGTAAAAGTTTCGACAAAACATTTTCTAAAAAAAATCGAAATTTAAAAGAGTGCTATGAGCGGAAAACATTGCAAACTTACGATTATTTTGGAAATACTAAGCCGTTTTTTATTTTTCAGGATATTGCTGTTGCCAGTCTCTATTTAAAACTGGTCTACTTTTTATCTCTGTGCAATATAGGTGTAAGAGAGACAAAAGTTCTAAAATTACAATTTCTTTGGATACGTTGAAGTTATAAGCATGAAATTTCAAATGGCGATTACCTTTAAAAAGTAAGTATTCACTAAGAGCAGTTCTAAAAAACTCGAAAAACAAAATATAAGAAATGAACGGAAACTATTCTAAAAGCGTTTTAAATTACGATTTCTTTGTAATTGTTGAAACACAAATTTTGACATAATAATTACTTTTAAGTCGTACATGCTCGCTCATAAATTTCTATAATTTCGAAATTTAAAAACGTGAAATCATCGGAAAACTTTCACGATCTTTCTTTAGAACTCATGAACCGATTTCAAATCTTCTAATGATGACAATTTTGTTTAAAAATAGTCTGTATTTTATCTTTGTAAAAACTGCCTTCAAAAGAGTACAAGAGCGATAAATGTTCTAAAACTCCGATTTCTTTGAATCTGCTGAGGTTTATAAAATAGCAAAAAAGATTTTTTTAAATGTACAGTCGTGGAAAAAAAGTAAACACCCCCTAACACCCACTACTAACTCTGCAACTATTTATAATGGAAGAAAGTCACCGGTATCAATCGAATGGAAATAAATTCTACTTTTAAATGATGTATTTAAAATTTACTTATGGGGCCATCTACAAATCAAAACCAGACCAAACTTTGTTTTTTTTAGTGGCAACACCCAATTTTGTCAATATATTTTAAATCTTCGGATCAAAATATGTCTAGACACGAAATTTTTACTAATTTAAATTATAAGTTTTTGAATTACAAACATTCAAAATATAAAGCTTCTAATGTTAAATTATATTTTCATATTTTTAATAATATTTTCTGAAACTATAATCCTAATGTGATAATACTAAAATATCCAACGTAAATACATTGAATTTGTAATTTTAAAAATTTTATAATATGAATTATGAAATTAATATTCGAAACAAATATGAATTACAACCTACAAATTCTTTTGATAGATTTATATTTATTGTGTCTTGCTTTATACGAATTCTCAATTTCAAAGTTCTCTTTCAAGTAATTTTCGAATTATCATTAAAAACGTCAAAATGATGGTGTATGATGTGCACAAAAGCATAATTTGAGAAAATAAATTTTATTCGTTTTATTGAAATATTTCGGCTGGCAATAGTCGAACATATTAAGCGAGTGAAATTGTCATATTGGCAAGAAATAATACTTTAATAGAAATGACATGATCATTCTGTGACCTTTCAATAATCGGGTACCGAACTTCAATTTGGATTCAGTCCCTAAGTAGGCTCATTTTAAAATAATTAATTTCTCGGAAACTTATGGTACGAATTTCATGAAAATTTGCATTTATGCTAATTGAAGGTTGCAGAATTTATTTATGGTGTCAAACTTCGATATTGCTATTGAAAAAAGCAAAGTTTGGGTTCGTTTTGATATGTAGACGGCCCTTTAAGCAAAATTTATATACATCATTTAAAAGTAAACTTTATTTCCAGTCGTTTAATACCTGTAATTTCCTTCTACGATAATTTGTTGTAGAGTTAGCAGGGGGGGGGGGGGGGATACTTTTTTTTCCCACGACTGTACATTTTTACCTTTTCACTTCCTACAACTCATAAAAAAGACTAAGGAATAAGTGACTTTCAATGACAATATGACTTTCATACGTTAATAAATAAATAAATTTGATTTTACTATCTAATTATGATTTCACATGTCTCATATTTCCCTCGCAAAAAGATGGAAAACTTTAGACGAAGAGATAAAAACTGACATTTACAAATATTTATTACGTTCTCTTACCAAACATTTGAAAAGGTTTATTCGTTTTAAAATATTATAACAATTATTTTCCTTGTTTTAAAAAGTTAATATTCTTATAGTTATGGTAAAGTACCGTTTTTACAGCTCTCACGGGTCTATAAAAACAGCGAAGTAAAATACATGTAACCGAAATCTTAACTGTAAGTCATATAATACACTTTCAACATAAAAATTCAACTTGTCTGTTCAACAAATAAAAGAATGTTCTATTTTTAGGTTTTACAAAAAAAAAGCGATTTACCTAAATATTATAATTATTGCACATTATTAAATTTAAGGTACTTCAATATCTAATCAAAAGAATATAACAGTCACCACATGTGTTTATTTTATTTTTTATAAGATTGATTCCGTTGATTATAACTCCGTCGATAGTAACCTGTCAAAAGTTGTAAAAACTGAGTATTCAACGCCAAAATTTTCCTTTTATTTTTATATAACAAAATTTTAGCGTATCAAATGCTACATTTTTAGGATGTATTCAGTACAATAAAAACACTGTCTTTTAAAAAAGCTTTTCACTTTAAAATTATATGTTGAATTTAGTAATTATCAGAAGAGGCTATAAGCAAATTTATAGTGAATAATGGTGCTAAATTTTAAAAAAAGGAATGATAATATCAATTTTTTCTTTCTCTTATCCTGAAGCTTTTATAAATCTAACTAGTCAATAATTAAAGCGTTACGTGGTATTACGGATATTTAAAATGTGAAAAAAAAATCGGCAACTATCTAGTTTTTTGTTCTAAAGAACAAAGACGTTTAAAATAAATCGGTCGCTAGAATAAACGACATACCTTTCGATTAGTAGGAATAGGAGTGAATTGGAATTACATGAAATGGCATTTAACTGTAAAAGTCGTATAAATTAAAAATGTATAAACGATACTTTACTAGTATGTTACTTTTTAAGTAGAAAAATTATTTTTTTAATTGCAATCATTCATTCGTCCACAGTACAAACATTTTAACTCTGCAAAAGAAAACTACTATTTCTTCTCAGAATTATCCGTTGCGGCTTGTCTTTACTTATTTTAATTGCAAAATAAATCTTTATTTCACTCCCAAAACATGTCCCAGAGACATGACTAGTTACTTACGACTCTTCTTTTATAATATATTCGACTTTTTCTTCATCAACTTGGACCCTGGGGACAAATACCCACTTAGTGATGAATAAAACAACAAATTCATTTCTCTTAGTATTATTAGGATTATTTTCATGAAAAATTTGTTTTTATGATATAGTTTTGTACGGTAGCAGATATTGAATCAATCCGAATCATATTTGGAGCAATAAATGAGGTGCTCGGAATATTAGCTGAAAAGTATTTTAAATATCTCATATATCGGCTAATTTCTGAAATGAGTAACGTAAATGCACCAGTAGGGAGCCACTTAAGGACATTTATCTAATTATTAAAGCGTTAGTGAATTCCAAAAGATATAATTTTTTTAGCCTAGTCCTAACCTTCATGTATCAGAATAAACATTCAAAGTTTCAAAATATATTCTTCGAAAAAAAAATTAAAAATATAAAATGTTACCTTCCTCTATGCTCCAGAAGTGGGCCTAGTAAACTTCTGATGCATAAGTTTTCGGGCTGGTCCATCAAATTATTTACAATGTAATAGAGTATATGAATCGCAGTATAATTTCGAATAAAACATAATATTAACCTTTAACAGATGTTACCGGTCTCTCAGACCGAGGCTTTTTTTCAATTTTTATAGTTTAACTTGCAATTTTCAGTTTAACTACAAACACTACCGAAATTTTGTTCCGTTTGGAACTTTAGTACTACAGTGCGTCTCATAAGTATATGGACGAGCGATTTTTTGAAATAGCAGCTCAAAATATGAAGCCATAATCACGAAAAAAATAATAAGCATATGGAATCATAATATATGTTTGTTACAATAACGAAATACTGTATAGGTTTCACAGAATTTTTGTAAAAAAATAAAATTCAAAATAAGCTGTCCCAAAAATATATGGACAAATGAAGATAATTGCTTTTATTTCCACCGTATCAAAAAATTAGCATTTTCTGCGTTTTGTGCATATGAAGTACGCACTGCTAAATATAAAATCACTGCTCATTCTTCAATTATCGAACAGTGGGAAAATGCCTCGCAACGTTCAATTCTCTGTTGCTGATACAGCTAAAATTTGGCGTTTAAAGACTCAAATGTTAAAATTTCTGATATTGCTAAACAAATAAAGAGTAACAGATTCGGAATTTATGAAATTTTATCAAAAATTGACAATGCGATGGCAAAACAACGTTCAGATCGACCAAAAAAAAGCAACTCTGCGACAAGACAGAGAGATTTTTCGAGTAGTTTCAGCCCAAAAGAAGTTTGTTTGTGAAATTTCGAAGAATTTAGCTTTTCCTATTACGAGATCTACTGTTCACCGTTGCATACACGCAAGTAAAATTCATAAAAATTGCAGAATGTGCGCGGAATCTATGCTGAAAGTGCACCATAGAAATGCACGCGTTCTTTGGACTAAAAAACACACGCCTTGGGAAGATGAGTTGTTAAGTGTTTCTTCAGTGACGAAAACAAAACCAATTTGGATGGCCCTGATGGCTGGGCATACAATCGGCATGATCTGCGACGAGAATCTCGTGAGTTTTTTAGTCGACAAGAAGGAGGGGATTCTCTCATGGTGTGGGGCGCGATTTGTTTCAATGGAACAACGGATATTGCTTCTCTTCATGGTCAGCAGTTCTCTGAAGATTATTAAAATGTCCTTAAAAGAAATCTATTTCCATTTGGAAACATTTTTGAAAGGGATAACTGAAAATTCCAAGAGCACAATGCGTCAATTCACATCCGTCATTCAACAACAGCTTGGTTTACGCAGAATTAAGTGACCGTTATAGACTGGCCAGCTATCAGCCCAGACCTCAATCCAATTGATAACCTTTGGGGGTTACTTGCACAAGATGTATATGCTCATGGTCGTCAGTTTTCTACTATTCAGGAATTAAAGCAAAACGTAGAGCATAATTGGTTCACTTTACAGCCACACATTCTCCAAACACTAGTTTGAAGCGTACTTGATACGGTTTCCGAGATAATTCAAAGGAATGGATCCAAAATTTGAATTTAAATGCAAAAAAATCGAAAAGTCCATATATTTTTGAGACAGCGTATTTTGATTTTTATTTTTTTACAAAAATTCTGTAAAACCTATACTGTATTTCTTTGTTGCCATAAACGTGTATTAGAATTCCATGTGCTTATTATTTTTTTCGCGATCATAGCTTCATTTTTTGAACTGTTACTTCAAAAAAACGCCTGTCCATATAATTTTGAGACGCACTATATCACCAGAGACTTTTGAATAGGTGAATTTTAATTATAACAGTCCTGTTCAAAAAGTTTAGTACAAAAACACCATCCAATGAGTTAATCGTGCCTTTTATTCATCGTTCGTTACAGCGGTCTCACAGACCGCTTCACACTAGTTACGTGACAATTTCTGTGGCATCAGTTAAAGGTTAAAGAAACAAAGTTTGAAATAAAAAGAAAAGTGCCCAGTTAAACTGATGGCATTGAGCTCACAGGCTATTCACACTAATTGTATATTATAATCTTATTTAAAAAAATAATGCCCCTAAAAAAATAAATGAAGGGGATTAGCCCCCGTTTCCTCCCTTTATAATTAACCAATGAATCTCCAAATCTAATCAGGGAAGCTCCTTAACATAATAAACTGGTATACCAAATTTGAGGCAAATCAGATAATTCTGCATGAAAAAAAACCATTTCGTTAAATTAAGGGGGAGGGGTCTAACCCCCTTCCCTCCTTTATACTTAACTAATGAACCTCCAAATCTAACCAGGAAAGCTTCTTATCAGAATGAACATAGAAAAAAAATTAAAGTAAATTGGATAATTCTGCATGAAAATCCATTTATCTAAATTAAGGGGAGGGGACTTGCCCCCCTTTCCCCCTTTTATACTTAACCAATGAACCTCCAAATCTAATGAAGGAAGTGCCATATCGGAATAAACTGGAATATCAAATTTGAAGCAAATCGAATAATTCTGCACGAAAAACACCTATTATCTGAATTAGGAGGGATTAGCCCCCCACCCCCTCCCTTTATACTTAACCAATAATCCTCCAAATCTAATCAGGAAAGCTCCTTAACATAATAAACCGACCAAATTTGAAGCAAATCGAATAACTCTGCATGAAAAACTCATTTATCTAAATCAAGGGGGAGATACTAGCCCCCTTTACCCCCCCCCCCGGTTATACCTAACCAATGAACCCCCAAAACTAATCAGGGAAGCGCCTTATCAGAATGAACCTACTAAAAAAATTGAAGCAAATCTTATGTTTCTGTCAAGAATTATCGCGTTACGTACATACATACATACAGAACCGGCGGGCACATTAGCTCTGAGGCTTTGATAGCCTGTGAACTAATAAAAACTTATCTCTTAATGAAATCTCTCAGAATTTGCCAAAAAAAAAAAGGTTTTTGAAAACATTCTAGGTCAGGGGTTCCCAAACATTTAGACCGACGTACCACTAAACAGAAGTTCATACTTCCGCGTACCACCAGGTTGCAAATTCGAAGCTGATACAGAAAAACCAGTATAAACGGAATATGCCTAAAACGAAATACTTTCCCAGACTTTCGTGCTTTCGTTTGACCAGATTTTACTGTATTTAATTGCATGATTGCATTATTAAATTAGTACTTAGATTGACTGTTTTATACTAGTAAATCTGCAGATCAGGAGCCTCAACGTCAGCTCTACAATTCATTGTGTTTAGCACCCTTTGAGTAATATTAATCTTTCTACAAAAAACGAAATTTAAAGTTTTGAAATTACATAAACATTTATAAAACGAAAAAATATTTCGAAGGTTTCTGACATTAGAAACGTTAAATTAAACCCCTTGATATGTAATGGTATTCTGAAAATCTCATGAGCTACTTATTCTGGTAATTTTTAGATAATAAAGAAGATTTCTTCAGGGGGGCTCTGACCCCCTGAACCCCTTCGTAGTGTAATTTAATTTACATTTGTAATTATCAATTAATTGTGTTAATGTCCTTTAGTAAATTCTACCAATAGACGGAAACGTACATGAATTCTTTTCTACAGCCCTGTATATTACGTGAAGATTTTTACGCATCGTCTATAACATTTAAATTTAATGCAGACAAAAAACCCTCTTAAAACTGCTCATATCACATTTCCGGGGATTAGTATGCATAGTGTGCACCATATATCCAGTTTCTGCAGAGTCCTATATATGGTTCTATTTAAATTCTGCAAACATTTGTTAGTATACTAAATGTAATTGGGCTGGAAAATACATAACTCAAAAAAAAAAAAAAAAAAAAAAAAAAAATCACACTGAAGCAATTTGCGCTCATTTTCATTTATACTTACAAATTCATTTGTGTATCCCTGTACATGGTCTATACAATATTTAAGCACTACTTATTAAGCACAAATTTACTTAACGTTAAAACGCACACCATAATCGAAAATGCTCTTCAGCAAACATCCCTAATAGACCAGAACTGTATCTGAAATTTTTTATGTGACCCTATAAATGAACGATAAATACGATACAAATCATATTCAAGCTTCTTGTAGTCAACCACAGTAATGTAATTTAATTTCATAATGTTTGAATTAGTGCAACAGAATTAACACACTGACGACAGGCAATTTAATTAAATCTGGGTTTAATAACAGTAGAAGCTCCTCCCTCTTCTAAAAGTGTCTCGGAAATTGGTTTCTGGGATATGATTTCATGTTTATGCAGCAGTAAATATCTTTCAATGTACGGATGTAATATATAATGTCTTACAATCTATAAAAAATATGGACAACACAATATAAATGTCTTTTCTGTAAGGTAGAAGTCACTCCCTTAGCCAATGATGTATTCTGAATAAAAACGAGAATTCTCGTTTCCCGTCGCTAATGTGTTAAAATAAGCTGTGAAGAGTTTTTTTTTTCCCCCGTAGACCACATTTTAATTGACCACTTTTGTGTGACCCTGAAAAAAACATATGCTTTGCACCCCATATACTACAAAAATGTTTCAAAAATACATATCAATTTTATTATTTTGTAACAGAGTAACATCATTAAAAAACGTCACAAAAGGATTTTCTTCAAAGATTGTAATATTATGAATACTTTTGAGTTCCCTGTACGCATGCTGTAAGTGCTACACATAACATATTTTATAGTAACCAGGTTCTCGTGCACCTCAATAAATTATATAAATTTCATTACGTTTAAAATTGTGTAACATTATTAAAATACACCGCAGACGATTTTTCCCAAAGACTATAATGTAACGGAATAGTTTTGAGTGCCCCTGTAATTAAGCTATGAATGCTACACTCTTCATTTTTAATACCAAGCATACTTTTGCAAACCTCGATAACGTATATCAATTACATGTAATCCCGACTATATTTACGCGAGTTAGAGCACGTAGAGAAACACGGCAGGCGACAGATAGAAAAACTGAAGTCATAAATACTTTTCATCCATGTTGGAAAGTGTCAAAAAGGATTTACATGCCTTTAACTGTACTTTTTTTTCAGCATGGTTAAACATTAGTTTAAACATCCTAATCCATGCGATAGCAATAACATATTAAAAGCCCCCCAAAATATGCATATCTGGAGATCTATAAATCTACTGGAAAATAATTCATTATCGTGTCCACTGTTAATTGCATAAATTGCATCGATTTGGCGCGATAAAATATTTTTTGTGATAACCTTTTAATAGTACCTGCAACAAAATTAACGTAATTTACTAACTTCATTCATATTTGTCGCAATGATAGGCTACGAATAACAGTCGCTAGGCAACGAAGAAAAGGAAAAAAAAAAGAAATATGTATCATGTAAAACAAGAAAATTATTTTAAAAATTCTTTATATTATTGGAATACATGTATAAATGTCCTCAAAACATTATACACGTAAATAAAAAAATCTGATAGATATATTGATAAAACTTCAATATAATAGGAATAATTTAAAACCCTTATTTGGAATTTTAATATCCATAATTTGACATTTAAATCCATTAATCAAACGTGCCATTTTCTTTCAACTAATCGAAATTTGAAAATCGTCTGACTTGCCGTAGAAAAGCATTATAAAGAAAAATAAAATCTTCCATATTTTCCGAACGAATGAACCAAATTTAACCAAAAACTATACAGCTACGTCCGGGTATCTCACGAATATGCCCAATTAATTTCAAGCTGATCGGGTGCTTTTTGCGGCAGTTATCGCGGAACAGACAGACAGACAGACGGACAGACAGACAAACGGAAATCAAAACTTTTCGTGTCTCCACAGTAAGCCTTCACTGACGTTTCGGCAATTAACATTGAAATAAATGGTAGTATCATCATGACATTTTAATAATATGTACATTATCAAAATACAGTGTTTCGATAGAAAAAAGCTACATTACTTAAAGACATATTGGCGTAAATTGATAGATACACTATATGGCCAAAGGTGACCGGTCACTTGCGTTTTTAGACGTTTTGCTAAATATAAAAAAAATACATGAGAAATTAACCTGAAACTGCAGGTGTGTAAACAGTATAGTATAGGTCATATATTTCCGCGAAGATTTTTTCCCAAAACCCCATACAGGACCGTCAACAAATTGAAAAAGAACGAATATCTTTTGGATAACCCTGTAAAAACTAATGTAGCAAAAGCGTTCAAACTCAAGATTATTAATAAGTAGCTCATTGTAATATACTGTGTTCATTTTTATGAGAATAGCATGTATACTCGTAGAGAAATTAAGGTTATTATAAAAACAGTCCCAAATTTTGCCTAGTTTTTTGCTTATAATTTTCAGAGTTTTTAATATAAATAAAAGTTCTTTTCCGAAAATATGACAAACACATTGTGTACTATACCCTGCAATCAGAATTTAAAAATAATAAAAATTGGACGAAAAAGCAGCAGGTTTACTAAAAAATGTTTCACTGCGCATGCGCGAATGCAATTAAAATATAATGTTCATAATGTGTTAGCTAAATGTATAGAGAAATTTTTGTAAAAGTCTCAAAAACATAGTTTGAAAAGTCTGATAATCATCGTTTATAGAATAAGCTCAAAATCCGCTGTTCCCATAATGAAGCAAAAAGATGAGGGGTTGTATCCATATATCCATTGATTAGTGCCAATATAGCATACACAATATTTCACGTACTACTGTATTTGGATACAGCCCCTCATCTTTTTGCTTCATTTTAGGAATAACGGATTTTGAGCTTATTCTATATAACGGTAGTATTCTAATGGTTATTATCAGACTTTTCAAACTATGTTTTTGAGACTTTCATAAAAGTTGCTCTATACATTTAGCTAACACATTATGCAAATTATAGTTTGATTACGTTCAAGCATGCGCAGTGAATCATTATTTAGTAAACCTGCTCATTTTTCATACAATTTTTATTATTTTTTCATTCTGATTGCAGGTTATAGTGTACAATGTTGTTTGTCATATTTTCGGAAAAGAACTTTTTTTTATATTAAGAACTCTGCAAATTATAAGCAAAGAATTTGGCAAAATTTGGGACTGTTTTTATAAAAAAAACCTTAATTTCTCTATGAGTATACATGCTATCTCATAAAAACGAACACAGTATATTACAATGAGCCACTTATTAATAATCTCGAATTTGAACGCTTTTGCTACATTATTTTTTACAGTGTTATCTTAAAAGATATTCTTTCTTTTTCAATATGTTGACGGCCCCTATGGGGTTTCGGTAAAAAATCTTCGCCAAAATATATATCTTATACTATACTGTTTACACACCTGCAGTTTCAGGTTAATTCCTCATGTATTTTTCTAGATATTTCACAAAACGTCTAAAATTGCAAGCGACCGGCCACCTTTGGCCATATAGTGTATGGGTGTTTGTTCTTGCTATATCAGACACAGCTTCCTTATGTCTGGTTCAATCTTAGTTTTAGACGTAAGTCAGATTCAGTGTTTAATTTGTTACTGTGTTTGTTTTTCATATAAAGAAGAGAAGATAACGCACTTTAAAGAAAGATATGTTTTGCTAAAAACAAGTAGGAGTTTTAGAGCTTTTACGGATTCCTGAAGATATTTTTCTTTTCTCACTAACGAAAATTCTGTTACATTCATCGTTTTGAGTGTGGATTCCAGGAACTCTTCATTATTGCTATAAATTTTATTTTATTTCACGTACCAGTTTCGGACTTTCGCGTACCAGTAAACAGAGATTCACGTACCAGTACTGGTACGCGTAGCATAGTTTGAGAACCTCTGCTCTAGAAAATAAACAAAAGTACCAAACGAAAAAAAAATCCAAACAGCTTACGAAAGTTAACATTTAAGGATTCTTGTCAATCAGATTCTTTTGAGTCGTTTTTCAGAAATGCATTCTGGGCTTGTTTCAAACTTTAAAAATTATCGGTCCACTACTGGTACGTGGCTTACTGTAGGTAAACTCACCTTATATATATTTTTTTAACAGTAAAGGGGAAATGCACACTACGTGGCCAAAATATGATGACCACACCTCATTAAAATTTCGACTCATCTGTGCAGCATGTGCGCTGATATAATACACTGGATTTTCTGATAAAAAGTTTGACCTTGGTCAGAAGCTCTGGTGAACTTTGCATTTTCCTACTTTTTTAGTATTCATGGGGGGGGGGGGGATAAGAGATTTGAGTGACTTTGAATCAGGCATGATTGTGAGCGCCAGAATAGACGATTAGAATATGTCAGAAATCGCTAACTTTCTTGGCTTTTTTCGTACAAGAATGTCTCAAATCTTCAAATTGCTTCTAATACCGCGTTCACATTATGAAAGTTGAATCACTTAGCTTCACTTTTTTGAACCGGAAAACCCGGGATTAGGCTTCACCTGTTCATGTTACCAAACGATTTCAGTGACTTAATCCTTTAATTCTCGCTCCCGCCTATATCACGGGCTGAGGTGTCGTTCGTTATTTCTCGTGCCCGTCATATTTCCGGGCTGGATATTTAATTGCTGGAAAAAACTTCCGAAACCAGAAAAAAATAACTGGTATTTCCGTGTGAAGTCTTTGAATATTACTGTTTGGGTTTGGTTTTTGGCATTGATTGTGACGTTGGACTTTGTATTCCTGTTTCGAAATTATCATGCTCAAAAAAATTATTAATAATCAAACTTTAATGTATATATATTATTTCAAATATTATTTGTAAAAATTTGTGTGATGATGATAAGTAAAGAGCTAAGATATGAAAAATAAAGGTCTTATTCGCAATTAATTTGTATGATTTAAAACAAACATTAAGACACAGAATTCTCGCATGATGGCTTTTCTACAAATGTGAATTTGTTCTATAACGTCTTTTTTTTCGCCTTAAAAAAAAACTAATTGCATATTTTATTTAGAAACCTTATAATTATTCAATTTCTGTAATAAAAAAATTAGGCACTTTTTTGATGGTTTTTCCAAATATTAAGCGATCCTTAAGGGGTTAAGTTAGTCAAACAGATGTCTGGGGATGGGCATAAGTTGTTAAATTTGTAACTATAACTTCTGACTATACATACTTTATTATTAATACATAAGCTGAAACCTTTAACAACATTTAAACGCACAAATACGTGCCATACCATGGCACAAAAATTCACATACGGCCGTTTCGAGGATTCTTGGATCGCCTTCCTCAGTTCGAAATAAAAAAAGATTAAAATGGGTTTTAAATAAAGTGAGTTAAAATTTTGATTCCGGGTCGTCCACTTAAAAAAAAAAATAAGTTATGCGACTTAACTATCATGATCTGAACGTGATATAAGCCACCCCCCCCCCCCCCCAAAAAAAAAAAAAAAAAATATTAAAAAAAAATAACTTCTAGCGAAAAGTGGAATTATAGGCAATAATTGCTTGTGAACAAGCAATACAGGTGCCATGTGACTGACACAAGTTATTTGCAGCAACAGAAGAACTCCAACACAACGAAGTTCAGCTCAATACATCCCAGGGTTATCACAAAGGATATCTGTACGATCTACTAGATGGATCTTTAAAATATTTGCTGTCATCAAAGCCAGAGAAGATACGAATGAGGAGTGGTCATAATATTTTGGCCACTCAGTATATAACATATACTTTGTATAAGCTTAGTTCATCATTAATTGGTTTAAACAGCTAGATAAACAACTAGTAATAGCTATAACCACTTAGATATAATACTTATTTTCATATTTGTTTTACCTTAAAAACAAATGTAAAAACTGATCAAAAGTATTCTTAAAAATCATTTGCTTATACTTTAAACCTGTAAAATGACAGGGCGATTTATAGCACAATCATTTTATTAAGAATCTATTATTCCGTTAATTACTTGCACAGTCAACACGAAAATGTTTAAATATCATTTCAAAACAATAAAGAACTAATTGAAATTCAATAACTAAAACGATCACATTGGTAGAATAACTTAACAATTTACACGAAAAGGCAGAGAGTAAAAATTGTATGAAAGAATAAAGAGGAGAAAACCCCTTTGCACGCAAACATACACACACGCACATTCATCCAGACAGCCATAAAAAGGTTTGCGTAACTTTTGCGATATACATATCTATAATGTTTAAAGACAGGCGATGCATATTCAACGGTAGAATACTTACTTTTATACGATTCATACGGTCAAAATAATTATCATTCAAAAATAGTGACCGTGTTTTCTAACATTATAAATAATAAAACAAATAATAAATCAATATTAAAATGTCGTTTTCTAATGTTTCGTTAGTTCTTTATAAATTATTTTTAATAAGATACATCTTTTTTTTCCGTAAAACTAAAAAAATACGCCTGTTTAAGAATTAAAAAAAAAAAAAAACCTTCACTTTGATCTCTATTAAACAGTCTCATTTTGCAGCTGTTTTTTTAACACTTTCGAACATAGTTGAAAAGTGCTTGCGAATTCGTTTTGTCTGTCCGTGCTCTAACTGGCGTAAATATAGTCCGATTGCCATAAAATAGATATAGGGTAACTCCAGGAGAGTCGCCGCATCCAGGATAGATGCTGCACCCCTTATATTTCTTGTAATTATCGATAGATGGTCGTCAAACGCGCAGTATAGGTGCGCAATGAGATTATTTTAACCAGTGTATAGCGTGAATCCCATTTCGATGTTTACTTCTAGATGTACAATCCTTATTTTGGCGTATGTGCATGATTTCACTGTTCAAACTTTCAAACACGTCATGCTTAAATACTTTTCATACGCTAATTACTAAATGGATGAATGATTTCGTTGTCAAAACTAAGTGTAGCGTTTGTATAGAGTACTGTGTGTATGGTTATGCCATTTTCCTTAGCGATTTCAGGCAATTGTGATATGCGACATCTGTACCAAGCAAAATGGGATACGTGCCGCACTGTAATTCCGGTATGCATGCCGCAGTTTCTTTTGTACGGTATGATTAAGTGTTGTTAATTTTTCTTTTTGCACAGACTAACCAAGTTAGGCATGTTATCAAGTTTATTAAAACCAAAGGAGAAAAACGGAAAAATAAAAGGTAAGAAGGGCAAGAAAGATGCAAGTCAAGATGATAATAATGAAAAAATGCATTACGCGTAACACAGACGTTCTTTGCAAGGAATTTTTAGAAAACTACTCCAAAAAAGAGGAAGTGTAAAAGGCTTCATTGCATCATGTGTCAAATATAGTTACATAAAAACTGTACTATTTCGACAGTTTTTGTGTAGATCGTGGTCGGAAAAAACAGATCTATTATCCCATTCGGGACCATGGGTGCGTATAAGCACCTTCAAAAAGTGCATACAGAATGTGTTTCTGGCACCAGTAAAAAAGAAAAGTAATATTTGTGTTCTTTAATTAGAGCATTTTCATGATTATTTAAGTAAAGGTTACTTCTTTTAAAAAAATGGTGCCAACCGAATAAAATTTGTGTAAAGGCCGCCGGTCTCGAAAGGGTTAACAAATAAATTATGTAAACATAATTTTACTTTTATTCTTTTCCCTCTCTAATACACGGACGTTACGTTGTTGCTGAAATAACAATTAATATTTAATGTAAAAAAATAAGTCGATAATTTTAATAGTGAAAGTAGGCAAACAATTATTAATTTGAATACGTTAATACGTTTCATTGTACTCATTTAGTTCCATTTGGTTAGTACATCATTAATTATAGTCCAGATATGAAAATTTTTTTTTATATTTTTATTTATAATTTCATTCTGTTCTTATTACAAGCGCGGTATAACTACCGAACAATTACAGCGTCTCAGCCTGAAAATACGGATGACGCGCCGCAGTTTAATGTTTCAGAAAAAAATTGTTAAAAAATATTAATTATTTGTTTTGAATTTTGTTGTCGCAGTATACGCGTTGTATATTTAACATTAAATAGCACAGCATGATTTTTTTTTTTTTTTTTTTTTTTATGTCCACCATGGGACTTAATGCACAAATTCAAAAAAATATGCGGCATTAATCCCGGAATTACTCCAGATTATTGGAGTTTACTATGGCTTGTTCTGTATTGAAAATGAAGTGTGTAGCATTTACGGTTCATCTACACCTACAGGGGCACTCAAAAGAATTCCGTTACATTACATCTATGGGGGGAAATCGTTTACGGTGAATTTTAATGATATTACACTATTTTAAACATATTGAAATTGCTATTTATCACTGAGGTGTACTGCGAGGTTCTAATAAGGTGTACATAGAATTTATCGTTCATTTACAGGGACACACAAAAGAATTTGGCTACAGAAGAAAATGAACAAACATTGAACAATTGAAACCTGCCAACAATAATTGTTGGAAGTGCGTTTTCAGTTGTGGTATGCGTTTTAAAATTTAACTATTGTTTAAATATTAATTGGTGTTTATGAATTCTATAGATCCTATACAGGGCTGCACCAAAATTCCTCAACGAGATCCATTTTTTGGCGGAAATTCCTGAAAAGAAATTTTGAACTGTGCTATGCGTTTAATTGAACTAACTTATAGCATGCTATGTAGTATACATACATATCCATAGATCATATACAGGTCTGCACAAAAGAATCGTATATTTTTTCGACTATTCATGGTAATAGCAGAAATTTGGTTTTCAAATACGACGTTTCCATTAGAATCAACATAAACTAAAATTTTCCCAAAATAATTTTTTTTTCTTTCACATATATATAATATATATTATAATTTATTTTTATAATATCAAATTTCTTTCTTTATTCGAATATTTTTCGCAATTAGTTTCCATGTATAATTTCAATATAAAAATGATTTATTGTTATATTAAAAGAAAAAAAATACATGACCTTATTTGAAGCAAAATAAAACGATACTAATATAAAAATATTTAGTTTATTTGTATTGTTATTACATTATTATTTCAGCATTTTAAGCAGGACCTGAGAAAATTTCCACCACTATATTTGAAAAGTTTATCCTTTTCCTTTATTTAATAGCAGGATTCCGCGATTAAATAAGTCAAAGATTTCTTTTCAAAAATACTGATGGAGGTTTGCGTAAGAAGGGTGATGAGGCTCTGATTTTAAGAGAAATTTTGAATGAAAAAAAAAAAAAAAAAAAAAAAAAGGCCTTAGAATGACTGCATTTTGTCTCCAAAATATCATAAGTCGAACGAGATGTCTACTTCATTAAATTGCGGTGCCGCTGCCTCTAAATGTTGTTTCTCCTTTCGTAAAGTACGTATGCAGTCAAATAAGCAACTCTGACATTTCCATACCTGTTCATTTCACTACATACTAACTCAACGAAAGGTAGAACAACATTTACAGACATCCGTTGAATGAAGTACGTTATGTGATTTTTTTTTTTTAAACTATGTAGAACTATGTCAAAACTATGTAGAAAATTTACTAATAAAGCTAGAACAAATTTTTACAATTTAAAATATTTCTTACTAAGGACTTAATACCCAAATACCTGCAGATTATTTCAACCTCTTTTTTAGTCCCAAAAATTGCAATTTAAAATTCTGTAACTGATGTAACATAAAATAGACAAACATTTTATCTGCCTTCATTGACGTGTAAAAATTATCAAAACTATCCCGTTAAAAAAAAGGGATTTAATGTTCTCAACAATACTAAGTAATGCCAAATTATAACAGTAACTTGTTTAATTAATTTCAGAATAATAAAAAAGAAAAAAAAAACGGAATTTACACGTGTAACTGACGTAACTTTTATTGTGTAACTGACGTAACGTTATGACTTTACAAAGACAATAATGGTACTTAACTTAGTTTGTAAACAGTAATTTATAATGCCTTTTTATTAGGATTTTATTATAGAATATAAAAATATCAAGTTTTCCAATCACACCCTTAAATTAAACATATTATACATTTTATTCCCTACCCAAAAATGATAATTTTCTGTGGAATTGCCCAATAACAATAATAAAACAATAATATTTTCTTTTTCTTTTACAAACTTTTAGCATGTAAATAAATTTCCTTCTTGTTAGGTAGATTTCGTATGAAATACTACCTATTGGGATCGTTCCCATGTTGGAATTTCTGAAAAAATTTTGCAGATCTACACCGATCATGACCCCTAGAACCCAAAACCCCCCTCAGTAAAAAACTTTATCTATCTATCTATCTATCTATCTATCTATCTATATCACTTTCTTCTGGACACGATAACTTTCGTAATTCTGCACCAATCTCTTCCAAACTAATACATAAAATCAATGGGCATAAAATCTCGGTCAAGTTCGTTAATGGGCAAAATCGGACCAAGGGGATGGAAATAGGGAGGGGTTTTGCGAAAACCGAAAACCCCCCATAACGTCTTAATTTTTATACATATCAAATCAGTTTAAAGTTTTTATTACTTCTAAAAATAGGGCCAAAATTTTATGTATCACAGATTTTTGATAAAGTTAAAAATGGGCTCAAGGGGCGCAAAAAATAGGGTTTTTGGGAGAAAAAAATTCATAACTTCGTCAATTCTTAAGATATCAATTCCAATTAATTTTATTATAAATCTCCTTAATATTATCTACAACTGTTATATTCACAAGTTTTTGATAGGACCAATTCGTACTGCAAAAAAAATTATAAACGAAAACAAAAAGGGGGTTTGAAGAAGTAAAAAATCCATAACTCCGTCAATTCAAAAGATATAAAATCCCCATGAATTTATCATATATCTTCTTAATATTGTCTACAACATCTGTATAGACAAGTTTTGGATAGGATCAATTCTTACAGCAAAAAAAAAAATTAAAAATACATAGCGGTTGAAGAAAAAAATCATCTAAGTAAGGGTGTATTCAAATCCAAACTGCTTATTTTCTGACTCATTTTACAATTCATTTTTGCCCTCAAAGGCTTCCAATTGTTACGTTTTCTTACTCAGAAACAATATAATGTACCGAAATGGTCGATTTTTTGATAGAGGCAGAATATATTTAAAAAAGTGCTGTTAAAGTGGGCATTTTGAACCGAATTTCCCGAAGCGGATTGTGTTGGAAAAATCATTACATTAAGGATGCACTCAAATCCAAACTGCTTATTTTGTTACTCATTTTTAAATTCATTTTTGCTCTCAAACGCATCCAATTGCTAGATTCTCTTATTCAGAAACCATATAATGTAAAGTAATGATCGATTTTTTGATAGAGGCAGAATATATTTCAAAAAATGTCAAAATTGGCATTTTGAACTGAATTTCCCGAAGCAATTGTGTTATCACTTTCTTCTGGACACGATAACTTCCCCAATTCTGCACAAATCTCTTTCAAACTGATACATAAAATCAAGGGACATAAAATCTCGCTCAAGTTCGTTAATGGGCAAAAGCGGACAAAGGGGATGGAAATAGGGAGGGGTTTTGTGAAAACCGAAAAAACCCCATAACTTCTTAATTTTTGTACATATCAAATCAGTTTAAAGTTTTTATTACTTATAAAAATAGCGCCAAAAATTCATGCATCACAGATTTTTGATAAAATTTAAAATAGGCTCAAGGAGCGCAAAAAATAGGGTTTTTTGGGAGAAAAAAAATTCCTTACTTCGTCAATTCTCAAGATATCAAATAAGATAATTTTATTATGCATCTCCTTAATATTATCTACAACTTTTATATTCACAAGTTTTTAATAGGACCAATTCGTACCGAAAAAAAAAATTAAAAACGAAAACATAAATGGGGGGTTGAAGAAGAAAAATTTTAATAACTCCGTCAATTCACAAGATATAAAATCTCCATGAATTTATCATATATCTTCTTAATATTGTCTTCAATATTTATACAGAGAAGTTTTTGATAGGGCCAATTCTTACAGCAAAAACAAATTAAAAATACATAGCGATTGAAGAAAAAAATCATCTTATTAAGGGTGCATTCAAATCCAAACTGTCTATTTTCTTACTCATTTTTAAATTCATTTTTGCTCTCAAATGCATCCAATTGCTAGATTCTCTTATTCAGAAACTATATAATGTACAGTAATGATCGATTTTTTGATAGACGCAGAATATATTTCAAAAAAGGATGTCAAAGTGGGCATTTTGAACAGAATTTCCCGAAGCGATTGTTAGAAACAAAAAATATTGCCCTACTGAGAAAATAATTGTTTATTAATCAAGTTTTAATTAATTGAAAGAAAAATAAAAACACAGGTCGCTTATAAATCTTTTCAAAAATCACGTCAGCATGTTTCATATTTTTTTTTAATTAAAAATGAATCTGAAAATGTGCCAGAAAATTTCGAGTTGTTGAGTATGGAAAAATATTTTTTTTTAATATCGCCTTAACATGATTCTGATAAAACCAGCTATTTTATAAAAAGGAAATAAAAACTCGTCAAAAGCAGACAGATGTTAAAGTGGATTTATATCTAATAATGATTTTGTTTTTGTTGGTGAAATTAGTATACTTAACTTCGAAATCTACCTCTGCCTGTAGGCCGGGCTGGCTAGGATTTTTTTTTTTTTTTTAAATCTCTATTAATTAAAAAACAAAAAAAAACTGGATGTTATAAAATTATCGAAAAAAAATTGTGAATTTACTATTTAAAAAAATCTGAATAATTTTACTCTTAAATTTCGAAAATTTTTTTTAATGAAATAATTTAAATGTTTGTTATGAAACGAATGCTCCCCCTTTTTTCTTAGTTAAGAAGATCAAAATTCATTATTATTTATGAAGTTTAAAATACAAAACTGATTCTTTTTCGTTTTATCAATTTACAGTAATTAATAGTTTTTGCATCGGGGTAAAAGAAAAAGAAAGAAAAAGGAAGAGATGGAGGGAAGGAATAAATACAATCAAAACCAGATGCATTTTTAAATATTTTAAAACTTTAAATGACATTATAAAAAATAAATAAAACGCATTTTTAATTTAAAAAGTGCCTTTAATTAAAACCTTTAATTAATACCTTTAATTTAAAATAATAATATATTTAATAACGTTTCTTTTTTTCTTTTTTATGAGTTTTACAAAAACAGAAAATGAAACAGCACTCGCTGGTAAATATAATAAATATTTAAAAATATATTAACAAAAATTTCAATAAAAAAAAATTTACCTGAGAAAATTTTAAAAGTCGAACAGAAAAGCAAACTTAAAAACAATAGTCTCCCTTTCTCTTTAATTTCCAATGAATCGTTTCGGCTATCAGAATATTTTTGAATCAATGCGCTTTTTCGCAGAAATCATCAACATTTATATGAGGGGGAGAAATCGTGAGCAGAACTAATCCCATCCCTCTTTTTCCATTTTCCAGGGGGCTAAAAAAAATTCAGCCCTGAAGTTTAATCAGTGTGCGCACCTGTGCCTGCACATGACGTCACAGGTAGGCGGGCCCCAATGCCTTTTCGCATCTTCTTCTGCCCACGGCCCTAAACAAACACTTTTCCAGTTCAAAGCAGTTTCGGTCTCGACACAAGTTTTCTTTGCGTAGGTGACGAGATTTATCTTGTCAGTATAGATGCATCCAATTACAAATTGAACGGAAGTGCTGTTTATCACGCCTTCATATCAATAAATCCGTTTTTTTTTCTCCCAATAATGCTAATGTAGCACTTCAAAACAGCGGATTGTATAAGAAAATTATATTCTTTTCAATCGCGTAGCAATTAAAAAATTATGAACATGGAAGCAGCCACTTTCAGAAAATTAAAAAAATATAATTATCATTAACCAATGAAATATATTTGAGAATAAATAATCGTTCACATTTATTATTAATGTTGTTATCACAAAATCAATATTTTCATTACTTTAGACCAATTCACGAAATTTAAACTATAATTTCACTTGCCAGATTAAAAATATTAGTCGCTATTATGGTATACTATTTGAAAATCTGAAGATGTAATTATGACGCTTTATTTCACTTCCTTTTTCTTAATTATATTATATTCGTCATAAACCAGGAACCGGCAACACAGACAATCACCTCATCGAGTTCACGGATGAAATTCTAGGATTAGTTAAATCTTGTTTCGCATATTAAAACACAGTCGGTCTGCCAAGTCAGATCTTGGTGGAAAACACCTGAAAACCCGATTTTAGCGGCTGACTCGTAGGTTTACCATTGTGTTTTCCTGCTCCCAGTCCTCCATGTTTTCATACACTGTTAAAAATCTGGGGCATTTGCTGCATCGTCACTCCATCGCTTTTATAGGAAACTGTAACTGTACTATATTATGGGGCATTCTCATTGGTCAGAACAGAAACATACTATAAAAGTGGTGGAGTGAGTATGCAGCAATTGCTGCATATTTTTAACAGTGTACCTTTTGGTGCACGAAAACACAATTGTAAATCTACGAGTCAGCCGCTAAAATCGGGTTTTCAGGTGTTTTCCACCAAGATATGACTTGGCAGACCGATTGCGCTTTAATATGCGAATCAAGATTTAACTAATCCTAGAATTTCATCCGTGAAATCGATGCGGTGATTGTCTGTGATGCCGGCTCACGGTCTATCACTTATATTTAGTACATTTATAAATATATATATATATAAAATATTAGCTGTAAATAAAAATTATTCAAGCTGTATCTGTGATTTGATAAGAAGTTGTAAGACAAATCATGGATATCACGCTGACGTATGACAGAATTATATTACAATAAATAAATAAAATAAAATAAATAAATGTGCAGGCAAACTCATATTATGAAAAATCTGTGGAATACAGTATTGAAATTAAACCAACATTTGGTTCGACAAACGAAAATTTTCCTTTCTGTTAAAATTATAAGCAGGATATATTTTTAAGTAATCATAAATGGCCAAATAGGTCAAATACAGAATATATACCGAATATTCGGTGCAACCATAATTTACAATGAACTTATTCATCCGTTTACGTGGTATAGAAAATTCAGTGGAACTATTTATGTTTATTTTGCCGCTTATGCCATTTTTACATTGAATAACTCCATTTATCATGTTATTTTAGATAGATTTCGTAAGAAATACTACCTATTACATTCTACCCTATGTTCGAATTTCTGAAAAGTTTTTGCAGATCTACGCCGATCATGATTTCTAGAACCCCAAACCACCCCCAGTTAAAAAGTTTATCTATCTATCTATTTTTCTCTATATATAATATATATATATATATATGTGTAACCATTATAAAATATTACAAATTATCATCAATTTTATATATATAAATTATAATATCACTTTTTTATGGACACGATAATAACAGAAAAGGAACAAAAATTTATGCGTGACAGATTTTTTATATCATTACAAATAACCTCGAGGGGCGAAAAAAATAGAGTTTTAAGAAGAAAAAAATCCACAAGTTCGTCAGTTCTCAAGATATCAAATCCAATTAAATTTCTTATATTTTTTTTTTAATATTATCTACAACTTTTATATGGACTAGTTTTTGATAGGACCAATGCTTACAGAAAAAAAGGGGGGAGGGTGGAAGAAGAAAAAATTCATAACTTCATCATTTCAGAAGATATCGAATTCTCTTAAATTCATTATAAATCTTCTTCATATTATCTACAAATTTTATATTGACAAGTTTTTGATAGGGCCAAGTCTTACAGCAAAATAGTAATAATAATAATAATAATAATAATAATAAAAGAGGAGGGGTTGTAAAATAAAAAAATCACATTAACATTATTCTGATACATTCTCTTACAGAAAAATGAAATTAAAAACTTGTCAAAAGCGGCCAGATAAAATTGTTAAACTGGGTTTATCTCTAATCTTGATTTAGTTTTCTTTGGTGAAATTAGTACTTAACTTCGAAATCAACCTGTGCCTGTAGGCCGAGCCGGAAGGGGATTTTTTTTTTTTTTTTTTTTTTATTATCCTTTCACTATTTGAAGGGGCAATGGTGGATATTTTGACTCAAAATAACAAACAACTACTAACCAACATTTAAAATTTTTAATTACGCAATTTAAATAAATATATATATACTTAACTACGCTTCAGTTTATGTCAAAATACTAAATTTAATTTCATTTGAACCATGAGATTTGAAACTAAATTTATTTAAATTTTGGCCCTGTAATCTTAAATTATTTTTGTGTTCTTTCATTTATACAGTTCGATCCGCCGCAGTTATCGAATAATTCTGTTCTCGAACAAGAAATTCGAATGAAATTCGATTCGTTTTTAGACCAGTGAAAGTGTTGCCAAATCGATTGAATTTAAAAAAAGGTAGCAGAACCAACCGATTTCTTTATCTTTTTTTTTTTTTCCCTCAACACAAAGCGCATATACATTAGGTACAGTGGTCACAGCGTTAACGAAATTCCTATATTTTGATATTCCTGTGCAGAAAGGTTCTGAATCCACTGATTTTATTTACTTTAATTCCTCCATACTTCCTTTTACTTCCATCTCAAATTATTCAAAGTTTCGCCAATAAAGGTATGGGTAAGGTTTTTGTTAAGATTTTTATAAAATGGCATAAAATTAACCCTTTTATGTAATATACAATACTGCCATGTGTTTTCATATTTTACTCTATTATACAGTACAGCGTATTGTTTAAAACATGCAAATACACAGAATAACTTACAAGGAGATGGTTCGAGGTTGGAGTCACCGAATATGGTGAACGTCTGCATATCTATACAGTATATTTAGTATATAAATGTATGACAGCCATAAGCCGCAACACCCTTACTTCTTTGGCCAGCGGCTCGGTAGCATGGCGCCAGTATACCGAATTTGAGATTTTTCTCTGTCAGTTCGAGTCCTGCTCGGACTTATTTTTCGGAACAAAAATTTCCACCAATTATTTTCGAATAGCAATTGAAAAAATATGTAAAATAGTTGAAATTTACGAAAAATATAAATTAAATGTATGTTTTGTAGCATATAAATGCATTTTTAACTATAAAATTTTGCATGTTTAAATATTTAATGAAAAGAAAAAACACGTAAAAAAAAACTCATGCGTCAAGCATAGATTATGAAACACTTTGCAACACATTTAGAATAATGTAACAAAACTACACCGTTTAAAAAAATAAAATATTATGTCTAATTCAACCATATGGAAACGCATAATACATTTCAAAACACAATTTCAGCTGTTCCCATCCACAATCGGAAAATTATGCAAATTTTTTCAGCAGCCCTGTATATGATATATAGATTTGAATCTATTAACTACATGCATGCCAAAATTTAGTTCACTTAAGAGATACATATAGTACTTCAGTTGAAAATTTACCTTCAGCAATTTCCTCTAATAAGGAGAACGGTAAGTGAATACTTTTGTGCAGCCCTGTATTTGAGGTATACAATTTATATATAACGAGTAAGATGCAAAAATTAATTTAATTTAAAAGCGCATACCGAATTTTAAACCGTACACCCCAGCAATTATTACTCAAAGACATGTAACGATTTCTTTTGTGTGTCCCTGTAAATGAATAAAAAATGCTATGAATGCTTTGTTTAAACGTGATCATAGTGAAATTCAGTGATTTATATCAGTTTCAATACATTTGAAATAGCATAATGTCATTAAAATACTCTGCAAACGATTTTTTTCCCATATACCATAATGTAATGGAAAACTTTTGATGAAACCCTGTAAATGAACGATTAATCCTACATACTTCATATACAATACCAAACATGCTTTGGTGACCCTGAATAACCTTTATCAATTGCATGAAAATCCGAGTATATTTACGGGAGCTAGAGCGTGGACAGACGGACAGACGGACTGAGGACAGACGGACAGACAAACCGAATGGAAAGTGTGAAAAAGCCAATTTATATGTCTATAGATCAGAAATTTTTTTGTTGTTATTTAAAATTATTTACAGTTATTTCAATGAATAATCTACTATTTTTCACAGAAAAATAAATAAAAATATGTAATATTAATACGTGAATAAATATAAACTTTTTATTTGTTTTCATTATGCAAATATTTCAAACCTTTTATGATTTTGTAAAAAAATTGTTTTGAATTTTAAAATGGATTTTTTTTTTCGGGATTCTTTTATTTTGTAGTTATTGCCTACGTAATAACTATTTTCAGCAATTTAATCTATTTTTAGAACTTATTTTTAAGTGCATAGACAGTTATTATATCTATAAGCATAAGAATCCAACATTTAAAATTTCAAAAGTTAAAAAGCTAGTTGTTAAAAAACGATACATTAATTAGCGTAATTTATTGTCTACAAAAGTTCCAATTGATTTTTTTTAGTTTTATTATTATTATTATTATTTATTTTATTTTTACTTTCCATTAAATATATAAATATGCAAAGATTCACAGTTAAAATTGTATTTATATAATTAAACTGCATTATATAAATATATTAAACGTGGAACAAAAATTGAATTGCTAAAAAGATGACTACGGGACAATTATTCTAATTAAAAATCAAGAATCTCAGACTATAAAAATCATATTAAAAATATAAAAGCATATTTTTAATAAACCAAGAAATATTTAAAGTATTTGAATAAGTAAACAAAATGAAAATAATATTGAATTAATTTTTATCGACAGAAATCACTGCCTTTTTTAATGCCCGTATTATACTTATACTTATCTTTTACCATCTCTTCAGGCATTATAATCAAAGTATCTATCATAGTATAGACATTTTTCATTATCTGTTACATAAAATTTCAGTTTATATAAAACCATGACACGGTTATTTTTCATTAAAAAATTCTTTATCTTGTATAATTTTACATAAAAATTAATTTTTATAAGATATAGTTCGTTATTTCTCATTAAAAACTTTAAGACATTTTTCGTTATTTTACTTAAAAACATATACAGCTCATATTCTAAATATTAGAATAATTACTTTTTTGTACAAACTGAAAATATCGTTTGGTAATTTAATGTCTTTTAATGCAAATATGCAAACGATATTTTATTAAGAACTTATTGTTGATTAAACTTATTTATTATCTTAAAATTAATATAATTTTTGAAAATATTAATTGAAAAAAAAATATTTTGAAAAGTCAAAATATTAGAATATTTATTCAAGTGGTTCATAATATTAGAATATTTCACATTAATTCTCCTTTAATTATCACCAACTCATAACTTGTGGCATCATTTATTAAATTCAGACGATTTTATTTAAAATCAGTATTCTTTTTGCAGTTTGTTTGCTTTTTCGTCTTAAAATGGGTCGTGTAAGGGATATTCCTGAATCTATTAAATTTTGTACGGTTGATTTGTATCGGCACGGTAAAAATCAATGTTACATAGCGAATTATTTACATTGTTCGCAGTCAAGCGTTAGTAAAATATTAACACAATATTCAAAAAATGGAAAATTTCAAAATAATCACCGAAATGGCGGCCGAAAACCAAAAACATCTGCTAGAGATGACGGGAAACTGAAGATTTATAGTTAAGAAAAACCATTTTAAAAGTGTGCGATTCTTACACCGAAAATGGAGAGAAGATGGAGTTAAAGTTTCTACATCGACAACATTAAGACGACTCCCTAAATTTAAGTTTGAATCTTGTGTACTGAAAACAAAACGTCTCATGACTGCAAAACAAAAGCGTATAAGATTGAACTGGTGTAAATCAAGACGTTTATGGAGCGAAGAAGATTGGAAAATATATTATTTAGTGATGAAAGTATATTTTGTGTTTCATATGGTGATCAAGGTATTCGAGTTTGGAGAATGAAGCAAAAAGCATTTGATAAAGAATGCCTTAAACGTTCCGTAAAATTTGCTGCTAGTGTCATGGTTTGGTGATTGCATGAGTGCAGAAGGACCTGGAAAGTTATGCATCGTCTACGAAAAGATTCTCTCAGATATATCAAGAAATTTTTGAATATTACATGATTCCATCATCAGAAGATTTATTTGAAGATGATTTCATCTTTCAACAAGATTTAGCGTTACCGCATACCTCGGTGTCAATTAAGAATTGGTTCCGCCAACGCAACATTAAGGTACTTCCTTGGCCACAACACTCACCAGACCTTAATCCCATTGAAAACATATGGTGTATAATGAAAAGAAAACTCCAAGAAAATCCTCCTTCAAGTAAAACTGAGTTAGTGGCATGTATAAAATCTATTTGGGCTAATATTGATAGGAATGTTTGTAAACACCTTGTATATAGTATGCAAGTTTGATTGTACGCTGTTATGAAAGCTAAAGGCGATGCTACAAAATATTAACTACCATTTACTTCATATTCATAAGGTAATATTGTTGTGTAAAATAAAATATTCTAATATTTTGAACCAATCTAAATTTTATTCTAATATTTTGATGTGTTTCAGAAAGCTGTATACCTAATTTATTGTACTGTATTTTTTATTTTGCAAATGTTAAAATTTTATCTAAACATTTCAGATTTAATTTATAAGAAATTTCATTTCATTTACTTAGCATCAAAAATAAAGAAATGAAAAATAATTTTTTCTTATTACTTTTTCCCAATTATTCTAATATTTTGAATATGAACTGTACTACCAGGTTTAGAGTATACCATATAGCATCTATACTTTCCAGCTCCTTTTAAAAAACAATAACGTTTTCACCTCTCTCCGGAGGCATCCTCAGTTGAGATGATGTTTTACAGCTCGCATGATATCTTACAGCTTCCCCTCTTTTTCCCTCTTCGCTCTTTCGATTTTTCCTTTTTCGCTAACATTCTCCGCCAACGGGAGTCAATATTTGAATGTGTACTGCCATTGCATATATTATCTTTTTCTAAGTTGATTTCTATGGGTTCTCTCATAAATGTGTTGCGGAGGTTTTCGTAATTGGCTATTTTTTCTATTTTAATTGACTGTGGTTTCAAGGGGTTTTTTATATTTGCTCTTGAGAAGGCTTGGTGAAAAAAGATCCCATAAACAAACTAACGAAAAAAGCAGAACTGATTAAGACTGCTAAATGGGCAAACGAAACTAGACCAATTAAACGAAATTGTACTCCTAATACACTAATGATAGTTGGGAAACTGAAAGACCATAAAAATCCATACAAAATGAGACCGATTGTTAATAAAAAACTAAGCCCAACCTATGACATGGAAAAATACATGAGAAAACAATATGATGGAATAATGCTCCTCTCTTCAGATGTATCAGTTAATTCAACACGAAAATTTATACGGATATTAAGAGAATATGAACCGCAACCGAATGACTATATGATAAGCTTAGACGTAAAAAACCTGTACCCGTCAATTAATCTTAACGAAATGACAGAAGAAATAAACAGTGCTACACAGAAACAATATGCGGACACAGAAATTATTAATACAATGGAAAGTGCAACAAATTTGATATTAAACGAAAGTTATTTCAAATTTAACGATAAAATATATAAACAACTGAGGGGTGTACCAATGGGATCTCTCACATCAAATGTAGTTTTCGAATGGAAAATGCGAGTAATGGAAAAAAGGATAATACAAGATCATAAAAATGAAATACGTCTATGGATAAGTTACTTAGACGACATATTTATAATAACAAGCAGAACGGTAAACCTAAAAAGTTTCTTAAATGAAATAAATAAGTATGATAACAACATACAATTCACAACAGAAGAAGAAAGGAACCGATCCCTGGCATACCTTGATGTGAAAATAACATGCGAAAAAGAACGAGTACAAACTACAATTTATAGAAAACCTACTGCTAAGCCAGCTATAATTACAAGCAAAACAAATACACCCATAAACTATAAACTTGCAGCCTTAAATATATACATTTATAGAGCATTATATATATGTTCAACGGAAAGATAACTTAATGAAGAATTGGAAATTATTGAAAAAATAGGACTTAATGCTGGCCGCCCACGAAAAACAATAGTTAAACTAATTAGAAAAGCTAAAGAGAGAATTGACTGGATTCAACCCGGGCAAAGAAAAGAAAACTATACCCACCCTCCCCCCTGCCATTTATGAATTGATTATCACTAAAAATAAAGCGGGAAATAAATAATCTTGGAAAACAGTTTTTGATCACACCAAACCCCTCCCTATTTAAAATGATAAGAAACGAAGCCGGAAAGTACGAAGAATTACAAACAGCGGGGGTCTATAAAATTAAATCTTTGAATACCGAAAATAAAGAAATTACATACATAGGGATGACAAAGAAGAAAATTAATGAAAGATATAAAGAGCATATTCGCAATCTAAAATACAATAACCAAACAACAGCCCTCTCAAGAGCAAATATAAAAAAACCCTTGAAACCACAGTCAAATAAAATAGAAAAAATAGCCAATTACGAAAACCTTCACAACACATTTATGAGAGAAGTCATAGAAATCAACTTAGAAAAAAATAATATATGCAACGACAGTGCACATTCAAATAATGACTCCCGTTGGCGGAGAATGTTGGCGGAAAAGGAAAAATCGAAAGAGCAAAGAGGGAAAAAGAGAGGAAGCTGTAAGATCTCATGCGAGCTGCAAAACATCATTTCAACTGAGGATGCCTCCGGAGAGAGGTGAAAACGTTATTGTTTTTTATAAAAGGAGCTGGAAAGTATAGATGTTATATAGCATACTCTAAACCTGGTAGTATATGTTTTTAAGTAAAATAACGAAAAATGTCTTAAAGTTTTTAATGAGAAATAACGAAATATATCTTATAAAAATTGATTTTCATGTAAAAGTATACAAGATAAAGAATTTTGTAATGAAAAAATAACTGAGTCATGGTTTTATATAAACTGAATTTTTATGTAACAGATAATGAAAAATGTCTATACTATGATAACTACTTTGATTATAATGCCTGAAGAGATGATAAAAGATAAGTATAAAATGAAAATAATATATTTGTTCATGTATTTTATTTCTTTGTTAAAAATATTAGATATTCATTAAAATAACTGTAAAAAATTTTAAATAACAACAAAAAAAATCTTGTCTATAGACTTAAATATGCCTACTATTTTTTTTTTTACTTTTCATTATACGTATATTTAAATATGCAAAATTTCATAGTTAAAAATGCATTATTATACATATTTCTTCAATAGCGGTTCGAAAAATATTGATGGAAGTTTTTGTTCCGAAAGAAAAAGAGTGAACGAGATTTGAACTGACAAAGAAAAATCTCAAATCCGGTATGCTGACGACCATGCTACTGAGCCACTTACGAAAGAAGGAAATTTATCCCATAAAAACTGTAGCGTTAACTTTGCGACTTATTTTCTTGAGACCGCCCTTGGGTGTTGCGCCTTATGACTGTCATATATTTATATACTAACTATACTGTATCAATGCACAGCCGTTCATTGTATTCATTGACTCCAACCTCGGACCCTCTCCTTGTTACAGATGGAAACCAATAGCTCGTATTTTCATTATTTCTCATGGTTAGTGTTGATTCAGTTTTCAAGCAATTCTGGTCTTCAACAATACTTTGGAAAGAATTGTGTTCGAGAATCGATGTACTATTGTATTTCCTAAAACTCGAATATTACTATATTAATATTTCATATAAAAACACTACTTACAAACCCAAATATTGATATCTTATTTTTGTAATTCAAATGCACAGTATTCCACAAGAGTCACATCGGGGAGCTTGAGTGGTATGCATTAAATGGAATAACTTCAATTCCGATTTCATTCCTCACTTTTTCTAAAAATGCAGCAGTAGATTTGGAGGTATGGCTGTCAGCTTTATTCTGATAGAACTTAACAAAATGAAGACTGTTTGGGTAAAGTAATGGAATGTGTTCTTTCAGAACACGTGTTAAAGCATATTTGTGAGAGTCTTTCGAGTTAAATTTGACAATGTTTTCTGTTTTCCTTCTTTAAAGTTTTCAGTTATAAGTTTATGTATATACGCATTTTATGTGTAGAAATATTAAAACACTGCTTTTTACATTTTTTTATAATAATAGAATAAGAGTATTTCTCTTCGTAAAGCGCAATATATAGCCTTCGATCCATTGCTTATTTTCCATCGACATTTTAAAGTAAAATTATTTTTAATGATGCAGACCCTAACGAAATCCTATTCGGAATTGATGCCATATAGATTTTATTTTTATTTTTTTCATTTAAATTTTAATCATATAGAAAGTCAACATCTTTATAAAAATGTGTAAATATCCTCTGTGTTTTCTTGTAGGGTTTTCTTACGTAATTATTCTTATGATTTTACGTAATTTAAAAACAGAGAAGTTTATACTGTTAAAATAACAAATCAAAGTTATGGTTTAATTATTTAAAAAAACTAAAATCATATATGAAAAACAAAGACGTTTAAATGTGTAAATAAGCAAATTGATATCAAAATTCAATAAAAAACTTTTTTTTTCTTCCTCACCACATAAAATTTTGTTTTTAACCCTTTGAACATAGTTGAAAATAGTTTATGAATGCGGATTGTCTGACCGTCTGTCTGTATGTCCATCTGTCCGCGCTATAACTCGCGTAAAGATTACGCAGATGGCTATGTAATTGATATACGTTATTGATGTTTACTGTGACATGTTCGGTATTGAAAATGAAGTATGTAGCATTTATATTCCATTTACAAGAACACTCAAAAGAATTTCGTTACATTATGGTCTATGAGAAAAATCGTTTGCAATGTATATTAATGATGTTAGACCATTTCAAACATATTGAAATTGATATAGATCACTAGTGTTGCCAGATGTCCCGCGTAAATCAGGGTTCCAAATGTTCTGGACACCACTAATTTGTTTCGCCGTCTTTAATCGCATTTAATTCTGTCATTAGATAAGGTGAAGAATATTATTTTAAAGTACTGGTGTCCAGAACATTTGGAGTCCCGATTTACTCGAGACATCTGGCAACACTATATATCACTGAGGTGCACTACTAGTTGCTTACTGTAGAATATGATCTGCACGGCATTTATCGTTCATTTACAGCAGTATTTCTCAATCTTTTTGGTTGGCGGCACACTAAAAATATCTGGAGTTATTTACCGCACACCTGAATATAAAAAATGTAAAAGTTGCAAGATATAAAGAAAATTATTTACAAAATTTATTCAATGAGAGGGCTGAGTCTGTCTTTTTGAACAAACTAATTCAAAACTGGGCTCCAAAGTCACCAGACAAGTTCGCATCGTTCGTTTCGTCGTCAAGTTCTCGCTTTTTGAACTTGATTTCTGTGAATGCTGAAAATCGAAATTCCGAGAACCATGAAGATGCAAAAGGCAAAAGCTTTGAAGCTGGTTGCGGGGTACAAATTTTTGACAGAAATCCAAAACTCCTCCAAATTTTTCTAAAAGAATTTTGAACGGTAAAACTTATCGTTTCTCAAATCAATGAGTTGTTCTTTTTCTCTTGCTATCAGATTTGGTGTCTTGCAAATTAAAAATGAGTTCATTAACCATTCATATTCGTCAACTGAAAGCGAGGGAAAATACGTTTTAAATTCATCAATGGTACTTATAATTTCGTCTGCAATTTTTCTTTTGGACTGAGGTTCATTTTCCCTTGGAAAGCAGTCAAAATTTCCTTTTGATATTACAGATTTTCCTTTAAATGACTTCAGTCTTGATGTTGATGTGACGATATTCTCGGATGGACCTTGAAGACTAGGGAGGACTGGTGCTGGAAACGCTAATACGGGTAAAGGAGTGAACAAGAAAGTTAGTAAATAGATAATGTCGAATCGTTGATATGACACCGTGCAATTTTAATTATTTGTCAAAAACCCTTGCGGCACATTCGACAATCTCTCATGGCACACTGATGTGCCGCGGCAAACAGGTTGAGAAACACTGATTTACAGGGACACATCAAAGCATTCGTTTACTATATTGTGTGTGAGCGATAATTTTTGGAAGTGAGTTTTTGGTTGTGATATGCATTTTTAAATTTAACAAAATTTTTGCATATTTATTGGTGTATATAAACTCTTTAGATCCTATATACAGGGCTACACAAAAGAATTTCGAGTACATGTCCGTTTATTGGCGGGAATTGCTGAAAGGGGATTTTCCATTTTGTTGTACGTTTCCTAACCGAACTAAATTTTAGCTTACTATGTAGTACATATACAAATATTTAGATCATATACAGGGCTTCACAGAAGAATTCGAATAATTTTTCGACTGTAATTGATGAAATTGTGTTTTCAAAGGTGTTATGCGTTTTCCAAATTGTTTATTTAGACATCTTCTTTCACCTTATTAAACGTGAAAGTTTTGTTGCAGAAGTCTGAATATGTTAGAAAGTGTTGGAAAATCTATGCTTGACGCATGATTTTTCTTCTTTGTTCTACTTTGACATAATTTAAGGTCGAAAATAAAAGAAACATTTGCTAATAATATCTTGTAATTGACGAAATAAAATATAACTTAAAATATTGTTTTTTAAATGTAAAATCTCCTTTCTGTTCCTTAACCATTTATGCTCCGACGGGACTTTTAAGGGGGTCTGGGACACATTTTAAAATAATTTTTATTTATTGACTTAAAATTTTGAAATTTTTTGTGATGGTTAACCATATGATTTGTAAACAAAATCACATGATAAAACTCCTCTTTTTTTTTTATTTAAAATTTATTAAAAAAGGGGGGTGGTTTAAAATCGTTATAACTCGGAGTATTATTTGTAGAATTTCAAATTTTTTTTCATTTAAATGAACAGAGATATATAAGCTTTAATTTTGATTTAGCATTTAAAAAAATATTAATTTAAATAAAAATAAAAAATATTTAAATGAAAATTTAAAACAAAATGATGCAACATTTATTTAAAAAATCATATTTTCAAAAGTAAATATTTTTTTTTTCAAATTTGCTGAATCAAAATTAAAGTAAAACAATTGAAAAAGACATGTTTCAAGTTTGAACCCTTTATCTTTAACGGTTCTTGACTTATAGCAATATTAATACGAGAAATGCGGAAAAAAACCATCATGAAGGAAAAAGCATTTTCAAAAGAATTCGTTTCCATGACAGCCATTGCTTGAAAGCTAGATTTGAAAAACAAACCAAAATGAAAAAATTAATATTTCCTATTCCAATTAAGATAGAAACATGATTTAAACGTCATTTTAAGTAGAAAAAAATAGAAAAATTTTTAATGCAATGAAATATTTTTAGAAAATTTGAAGATTTTTGTGTCCCGGACCCCTTAACCCTATCGCTGCGCAGTCCGAGTATACTCGGGCATGCCTTTTGCCGTCTAATTAATACTATTTGGTTATTCCCACCAGTTATTTTTTAGCGAAAATTTTAACTGATTTAATCGGGACATTTTCCCCGATTACGATAGTCAAAAATTTCTGCTTTAAAGAACCGGTGATAAAAGATTAAAAATTCTGTAAAAGACGCTCATCGCGTAGAATTACTTACGCAGCGAGAGGGTTAAGTCCCAGTAAAGGAAATGCAACATAAAATTTATTTAATTCGTCTACTAATAAAAGTATACGGTACTTTACATACAAAATACTTTGCTGAATCACATTCAGTAAGCACAGCGAAACAGTCAAAGCTAAATATTTTTTAATGTGGTTATTTTCTCAACCATTTACATGGATTTAGATTTTGTCCTATTAAAAAATGTTTTACGAAAAATTTGCAACTACAAAACACAGCTACAGATGGGATCACAATACATTTATTTACATTGTTCTTGTCAAAATTGTGAGGTTTTCATAACAGTATTTTTTGCTAATTAATCTAATTATTCTTGTAATTATTTTACAAAAAAACTCTAGCTATCGATTTATTAAATCAGTTTTATTTAAAAATCTACCTAAAAATCGAATTGTTATGATATACGTTGTTTTGGATATCTTCAGATATTAACGAAGATAATTATTGAAGAGAAGCAAATTTCTGATGTGTAATTCGGGATTTAAAGGGTTAAGTTTAACTCTGAATAAATGAATTATAAGAAAAAGAAAGAATATTCGGAATCAGTTTCAGTGTCATAAATAACCGAAAAACAAACTAGAAAGTATTACTCTGCTATTAACTACAACTATAACTGTTTCATCTTTATCCCATTTCTCCTTTTCCAATTTAACTGTATATTCGCAATAATTTTTTGTCTAATCCTCTAGTGGTGTACTGTTTATAGCTTTTTTCTAATGTGCTCATCAAATTTGACATCGCAATATCCCCCTGCGGTATAGTGGCGACGAATATAAATTTTTAATTCCGCCGATATACATTCAATCGTATTCATATCACGATGATAAGAGATGAGCTTCAAAACTGAATAATCATGTTCTTTAATCAAAGCATTAGCATTTTCACGTATTAACATTCGGTGCTTTCTTTACATTATAGTTATCAATCTGTCTTTCCTACTTGAGGGACTAAATGGTGTAGTCTTTCTTGGAAGGTAGACCGTTATCACTCCTTTTCCTTTCTGAAAAATTATAGGTTAATTTATTGCATTAAATGTTACATTCTCAGAAATACTTTCTTGAATTCACGGAAATTTTCCTGGCAGCAGTGCTACCAGGATTTTTCCGTTAATAGACGAATATCCTTTTCTTTTTTTTTCTTTGTTGTAGGATGTAAAATGTATGTCAATTGAAGAAAGTGATAAAATAAAAGTTGCTGACCTTGGGATCGAACCAGCTACTTTAGTGTTACCAGACCAGCACTCTAATTAAAATATTAATTCTCTTAATTAAAATATCGATTTTAAATGTATTCATTTAAAATATATTTTAAATGCGAATTTTCTTTATAACTCTAAAAAATAAATTGTGAATATTTTTAAATGAATGAGAAAAATAATTGTTATTTATTTTTAAATTCGAAAACGTTTCTTTTCTTTGTTGTTGGTATAGTTTTTTTATTTTTTTTAATTAAATTTGAAATCTTAATTTATGGAATTTTTGTTTTTTCGTTTTTAAAACGAATTCGGATTTTAGTGTAAACAGAGCCAATACGCATGCGTGCTAGGAATGAATGGAATTTCTTCCTCTTTTTCAGACTTTCGTGAAGCATTCACGGATAAATCATCTTTTCTTGGAGTACGGAAATTATTTGTTAAAATATTAGGAATAATTTAGTGTATATAGACGAGTTTTTCTGACAATGTAAGTAACATTATCAATGACGATTACCGAATAAGAAAAAAGGTTTAGTATCAGCTTGTTTATTAACTATTTGGAAAAATGGTTATTGTCCTCATCAGGGTAGGAAATCAAAAGCATATCTGAAGCTTTTTATTGGTTGAATCCGCATTTTATTCGCTTTTTGATTGGTCTATACAGTAATCTGTATTTCCCTTTACTTTCAACAGAGGTGGATACTTCTGTTGCCACTATGACAAAAAAGTAATAAAAACTACAAAAAAATTAATAACTCAGAAACAAATTGAGATACAGCTTTCAAACAAATTGCATTTAAAAGTACATTTTTTTTTCTCTATACGACGATGTAAAAAGTAATATTGTGGGATATTTAGAAGTTTAAGAATGAAATTTCATTTAAAATGGGTCGTCAGATTTCTTGGACGTGGAAAAGCCTTTTCCCGAACAGCCAATGAAATGCTTGGATAATACGAAAGTTTCAGGTGGATAATACGCAAGTTTCAAGAAATCTGACGCGTCGCAGGCGATTTTTGTCGCTTGCAATTTTTACGTGTAACAACACTATTAATGTTTAATTCATGGCGTACGTAATGTATGATCAACTCCGTGCGATTTTTTATGTCTTAAATTTTAGTCTTCAAAAAAATCATTTTCCAAATGGTCGTTGTAATTTGTTAAATTGATTTTATTTTATTTTATTTTATTTTATTTTATTTTATTTTATTTTATTTTATTTATTTATTTATTTATTTTTTGTAGGGTTGATTGAGGGGGGTGGCAGCATTTTTCACAATTCGTCGAATTTATCTTCCTTGATAGAAATATTTCCCTGTATATTAGCCAGCTTCGTAAAGCAAATCAATGCTGTATGGAAAAATCCTTTTACCTTCCGTGTATAAAATAGTAATACAATGAGAAACATTTCCAGTATCAATTCTCTGAAAAGTTCAGGGGACTGTTTTTTTTTTTGTTGTTTTTTTTTTTTTTTTTCATTTTCCAAACGTGAGAACAGTACTGATTTATGTTTCATCGATGTAAACAAGTGGTCTATTTTCTTTGTATCGCAACATGCTCCATAAAATTTTTGTTCTTACTTTTGTTACTGTATCAGGTCTTTCCATCATTATTTACTTTTTTCGAAATTTTTTCGCGTAAATCCATTGTAAGGAGTATTTTTAGCCAAGGGCTTATTTTACTAAGATTTTTTTTTTCTTTAAATACAGAAATTAATATTTAAATCGTGGGTATTTTTTCCTGTTATATAAAAATATGCTATTTCTCGAAAGTAAAGTGAGTTAGCTTGCTAACTTAACGAGCTCTTAGCTTATCGAGTGTGGCGGAACTGTGATTTATACACTACATACGCACAAATTTCACCATTTAAAAGGCTTAATGAAATGTTATTCTATTTTGAGTTAGAAACCATCACGTTTTGTAGCAAATCGCTTTAGTTCTTGCATTGTCCAACTGCTGGCGTATTCGTATGTTAGTGATCCTGCAGAAACCAATCGGTTTTCCTGAAAAACGCCTATGTCCGATAAATTATGAGAGCAGCTTAATGTGGTGAACATACAGTACAGATAATGTTACAAGAAGTAATGAAATTATTCCTTGTAACATTAACAAACAAACAATGTTACAAGAACATTGTTTGTTTCCTTGGTAATTCCTTACAAAATCTCTAAATTCAAAACAAATATTTTGGATTATATTTGGATATTTGGAATCCAAAACAATTTATTTTATATACTTTTACAATGTCTGTCATTTCTATGCACAATCGTGCTGTGCAGATTATTTTGTGGTATAATTTCATTCTGTCGCAGTTCCTTTAACATTATTAAGATAAAAACAGAAAAACCATTTTTTTTACACGAATATCGCTTTTTGTATGAATATGTAAAACTTTACAGTTAATGTCTGTCAATTTCTTTTACATTATACCATTCAATGTTGACGTTGAAAATCAGTTTTTAAGCAAGCTTGTGATGTCGCTTGAAACTGCCTTTTAACAGAAAGAGAATTTCAAGAGTAGGGAATTGTTTTATACATTAATTCTTTATTTTCCTTCTCCTCTTACTTCGAAGCATTAAAAAACGTTTTAATCTACTATAAAATAAAGTTTAAAGCTAAAAATAACTTTTTTTCAAAACTGAATTTAATACGGTCTGTGACATGTATAAATACTATTAATTTATTGGGTTTTCTCTAACGCGTTTTCTCTCCATTTAGTTATAACATCGAATGAGCAAGTGTTGTTTTAAATTCTGAAATCACAATATAAATATGTTTGTACATTTTTTTTTCAAAAATAAGTGTAATTTATAATGTTTTGTCTAATATTTAGATTTTGTAAAATGTAAATTATCATTTTAATTCAAATAAATAAAAACCTGTATTACACAATACATTTACATATTTACCGATTTTCACCAGGTATTACTGCATTAAAAAAAATGGGATCTTTCATGTATGTCTGCGTTTCTTGATACTTGCTAAACAGTCATAATATAGTTATTAAGAAATGTTTTAATTCATTACATAAAATACAATTTCCATTACTTTCTAAAAAAAATTCACTGCATTTTATCTGCAAAAGCAGCATTTTCGTACTGTATAATAAAAATCTAGTGCTGTTTGTAAAAGAGTCCATATGTTTTGAGAGTAATCATTATGAACTTTTTGTCACGGATGCTTTTATGAAGATTATGTTTTTAGAAACATTATTAGATTTTTATTATATGGTACGAAAATGCTGCTTTTGCGAATAAAATGTAAATGATTTTTTTTTTTTTTTTTTTTTTTTTTTAGAAAGCAATGGGAATTGTATTTTATGTAATGAATTAAAACATTTCTTTATATTGTTTAAGATGACTGTTTAGCAAGTATCAAGAAACATAGACATGCATGAAAGATCCTATTTTTTAATGCAGAAATACCTGATGAAAGTCGGTAAATATGTAAATATGTCATTTTAATTGCTTTGTTATTATATTAATATTTGTACTGACCTGTAGATTTTTATAATATCAAGTCTCATTTTGTATAAGTTTTTGCGCAAGCGAAATATAACATTTCTTTTTTCAAAATAGATACTTTAGATCATTTAAAACTTATATTTAGAGATTTAGTAAACACAAGGAGCATTTTTAGATATTTAACTGTTTCAGCTGAGAACCAAATGACAGGGAAGTGGTTTAAAAATAACTTTCTAGAAATTAACGATACTAAATACAGTATTTTTGAGCTATCCCTAAATATCTATCTGCGCACATAAGAGAATTATGTGATTTCAGTGCCATGATATCACCATTTAATTAAGAAAGAGTATCCGATGTAGAGCTGTCAAAAGTTTCGAACTTTACGTTGAGAACAAATAACACATTCAAAATGGATCTATCACTCTGTGACTGTTGCCTCATCTTTAAATTAAGAAAAAGTTTTTGGTTGGGAAATTTAATAACGATGATAAGATGATTTCATTTTGATAGATTTCTTTTTGTATTGAAGAAGCAGACGAGAAAAAGAGAAAAAGCACAGATGTTATGTCAAAATACAGATTTTTTACTTCATTTGAATATGTAGAAATTTGTTTAAGAAAATATTGAATGCATGTGTTTTTCAGTTTAAAGAGTTTTCCTGTCGTTTATTACCGTCACAAATAAAATCAAACATTTATGTCTAATCCATTTTGAATATTCAATAATGAAAATAAAAAAGGACTGATGAAAATTTTGCAATGGAATCAGACATGTTTGAACATAGTTGTATTACTTATAAAATTTTAATAATACCATTCAGTTTATTTAGCATCTAAATTATTTTTGCAATTTTTTTTTAACTTGAATTCTCTATTAGTATGTCAATCACAGTGCTGAAAATATACTAGTCTAAAAAGAATAGTTTTTTTTCTTCATGATATTGCTGTATTTTATTATATGTCTTTTTTACTTTATATGTTAAAGGTCCTAACAAAAACCTATTACAATCGAAAAACAGAAAAAACGGTTTTTTTTTCTTTTTTCTTTTTTTTTTTTAAAGGCAATTTTTTTTTTCTTCACGTCGAATGAGAAGAAGCGCAGCATTAAAACGGGAATGCTACATTTGCAAATCTAAAAGCACTTTTCAGAAATATAACTTGATTGCGGTCAACTTAATGTTCTTTTAAAGACATTTTAATGCCCACTATTATTGCATAATAAAAAGATTTTAAGTGAAATAAATTTTTTAAAAAATGTTATTCTAAAAAATATTAGTATGTTTTAAGGTTTCAGATCATAAACCGCGAATTTTTCTTTAAATTACTACAAAAAGTATGTAGCATATCTAGATTTGCAACTTAGTAAAAAGTATTTAAACTACAAAAATTGGTGTGGATATTTTAATATAACATACTACAGAGTGTTCCTTCGAACGTTATGTCTTTGCGATACCGGCGAAAGCATAAAGTTCGTTTGTGATGTCTTTGTTTTATTCTCCCATCTAGGACTATAATTTGTCAAAATTGAAATCGATACCTTAAATGCTAAAAACTTTTAGTCTGTAAAGATAACAGACGTACAAACGTACTTGAAACAAAAATATGTCATTTTGAAAATAGAAACAATTACCATTAAATATAGATATTAATTATTTAGGCATAAACGCTAGAATAATTTGTGCATTTCCTTATGAGATACTTCGCAAAAACTCTAACATAATGCTTTGTTTGTATTAAACTAGTTTTTAATTGTATTTTTTATTAGCGATTTTTATTATTAAAAATATCATAAGTTAAAAAATACGTATAATTGTTTTCTTTCCAATGGTATCACCATGCCCTCCCCCCCTTCCCCCACAAAAAAAAAAAAAACTTGTACTTTTATTTTTGCTTGCCATACTATCAGCAAATATATGCATGTGTAAAAACAACAACGTTAAGGATATTTCATTGAAATGTAAAATCCATTCCATACTAGAACAGATATTCTAACTAGGACTTCCCTCAGAGGGATTAGTCTGAGCGATATTACTGAGAACATAGATTTAATAATAACATGTGGAAGCAAAGAAAATGAGATGTTATCTTTAACTGTCCATATACTGCGAAAAATTGAAATGATGAAAATAAACGAATTGTAGAATTACAAAATCTTACAGATAAATTCGTATACACTGTTTAAAAAAATGGGAAATCAAACCGTTCAAGCCAGCCATGCATGGATATAAAATTGAAAGTACGCAATATATTAAAAGTAAAATAGAAAATGAAACACTAATTTACTTATATCGGAATTTCAACTGTATAAAATGATGTCAAGAGCATAATCAGACGCTCCGCACCAATTTGAGTAACTTTAAATGACAAATATATGATGTTTAAAAAGAATGGACTATACTTTATATGGTGTGTGCTCCCCCGGAATAGTTAATATTGTACAATATCTGTTTTCCATGGAGATGCAATGAGGTTGTCGATAACATTTAAGGAATTCTCTTCTCAAAATCTAATATAGTATCAAAGTACCGAATACATCAAAAGTGGCATGCAATGCTTCGTTAGAGTGTGTTTTAGATATGCTCGATCGGATTTAAATGATGAGTGTATGCTGGCCACTACATACGCTGTATTGTTTTGTTTTCAAACATATTCTGCACAAGTTGAGCTGTATTTAGCATGTATTAAATAAAAGAAACCGGCAATGATTACAACATAAAGTATGACACAAGATCTGAATATATCGTCTGCATAACTTTTGAGCTGTCAAAGTGTCATTTGAAGTAATTTACAAATCCATACATATTTATTCAGCAAATCATGCAAGCTAACATACGCCAATATGAACCCGATTACAAAATTTCACCAGAATAAGTTAATATATAAAAAATCTACTAATGATAATTGAGAATATGACCTTATGATAAAATGTCTAGAAAAATGAATCGGATAAAAAATTCATATCACATTTAAAACGGCACTTCCCTCTGTTAGTGGCCTTGGCGAGAGAGAGAAAAGCCTAGAGAAGGAACACTTTAACAAGTACTTTCGGGCAACCTACTCACTGTTTCATACAGGTCTTTATTCAATATTTACACGATTTATTTAATGCTAGGTGGGTATCTATCAGTTTTGTTGCATTTAAATCGCATGTTTTGCGGGGGAAGTGCAGCATTATGAAATATTTAAAGTTGCTGTACCTAATAATTCCAAATTAATGGTAATTGAGATCGCTTTCCGTTAATTTCATCTTTTTAAATTTAAAATTTTTTAGAAACCATTCATAGAGACAATTGTATATTTTAAAACTAACCCGAAGCAAAATTTCAAGATTTTGGGCTCAGCAGTAACAGAGAAATAGAAAATTTTTGAAAGTTTTTTGTTTCTGCACTGTTTTTTATAGCGACATTTTTAAAAATTGTTCTATTGCGAGAATTTACGTCACGATAAATACAGCCATGTCAATTTTCATGTTTATATTCCCAATAGTTCCATGTTCTTCGTTACTTAGATCATCTTTAGATCTTTTTCCGCTTTGTTTAGTCTTTCTATTTTTTAGAATTCGTTTTACAACGAGCATTTACATCTTATTAATTACTACCATGCCAAAGTTCTAGTTTCTAACCCCAACAGTATCCCAAAAATTGCAGTATTCCAAATAAATCATAGTTTAGAACCTTTCTAGAAATGTTTACGTTTATCCGTCAAATTGAACCTTTTAGAGAGCGTTCATTACGAGTATTTACATCTTAAAAGTAACTACCGCACCAAATTTAAAGTTTCTAACCCAATCAATATCGTAGAAATCACAATTTTAGAACTTTTTTGCTCCTGCAGCGATGTAGGTTCTTGCACTGACATAAAATAGTCTTTTTTTCGGAGCAGAGATGGCCACCAACATTTTTTTAAGTTGGCTATGTAGTTTCAGAGATAACACCTCACAAACGTACAGGCATTAATAATATTATATATTTTATAATATTATAACGCTTTATAATATTAGCATGAGATGTAAAGATACAAAAGCCATTTATCTGTTACAAGCTAAAGTGCCGGCGTTGCCCAGAATTTGAAGGATGTTTGTTCTGAAAAATCAATTTCAAAATTTAACATACAACACAAAACAAACATTAAAAAAAGCAGTCGAAATGTTGTTGAATGAATCATATGAAAACGCTATATAAAAATGTATAAATGTATATAACAGACGCAAAAGAATACAGCTATAAATGAACTTATTTCAATTTATAATTGGAGCAATAATGTTAAAATACGCCAATGTTTCCCTAATCGGATTTTTATTATGCTTCAATACATTTTTCACACTCATATGACGTTATACTATATCACCATGCCCTTTATATTTCCAATATGACGTAATATTTTCCTCTTTCACGTGGAAACCTTGAAATAGAAAAGTTATGAAGTTATATTCACTTTCATTTAAATTCGTCAAACCATTTATTTCATTTTGATATTTCACGTGAATATCTTGCAATAGAAAAGTCATGACGTAATATTCACCTTTTTTTTTAAATTCGGCAAACTATTTATTTCATTTTTCACGTGGAAATCTTGCAGTTGAAAATTAATTGTTGTAGTAATAATTGTATTGTGTTTTTTAATTGTTGGCAACTGCTATAACGAAAAATGTTTAAATTTGATAAGAAATTGCTGTTAAATTGGTGGTTTTTTATTAATTAAAAATTAACTATAAGTTATTTCGATTCCGGATTACTTTAGTTGTCTCGGCCATGTTTTAATACACATGTACGTATCTCTTCACAATTTTGGCTTCCAAATTGTGGATTTTTGATAGAATTACAAACAGACAGATAGACAAGTTTTCATTTTTATATATCTCTCTATTCTATGAAAAGTAACTAACGCTGTCACCGCCGCCGCCGCCGCCGGTTTTGAATTATTTGTGACCGGAGGTCTTCCTTCGTTAATATTAAGAAAACTATTGCATACAAATATATGAAAATCGGTTGTATTATAGCGAAATGTTTGATCAACACACTAATGCATACAGTTTTCAAATTGAAGAATTATTTAAAGAGATATTTAATGCTAAAGTTGGACAAAATCGTTCCATTAAAAAAAAAATTATAAGAGCAAAAGCTATACATGGGAATTTAATCATTTTTAGATCATTTTATTCAATAGAAGATCCCGGTCTGCAGATTTCATTAATTTTTTTTAATTTGACTCATTTTTTGAGGTTTTATTTCTATTTTAAATTCAAATATTCAGCATTTTGACAGAGATTTTTTACATATTTTAGAAAATGGTATTAATTTAAACTGTTGCCAACTGTATAAACAGCGCAAACAATAATGTTTGCTTCAAATAAAAAAAATTATTTACATGTTACTATTATAAACAGAAAAAAACCTTCAAATTACAATTAATTAGGTATAAAAAGCAGGCACTTATTGGAAATTACGCCATAAAAACTATATTTACATGTGAATTTTAAAAGAGAAAGGATATTGTAAAATAAATTCATTAACATGCGTTAGAAATCTGAAATAGAACAAATTACGTCACATTACACTTATTATGCAAAATGAACAAAAAATAGTATTGCAAAACAGTTTAAATTTAAAAATTGCGCGAGACAAAATATTAGAGGTTAAATATCAGATTTTTTCAAAATTTTATTATTTGTCGTTTGATGTGAGGTGTTCAGCTATAAGTGTGCAAATTTTTATGTTTCAACATAATTAGGGGCTGAGTTAGAAAAATTGCTTTAAATACACAAGTTAGAGCCCAGAGGGTGAAATATTAGACTTTTTCAAAATTTTATTATTTGCTGTTTGATGTGAGGTGTTCAGCTATAAGTATGCAAAATTTCATGTCTCCAACTTAATTAGGGGCTGAGTTAGAAAAATTGCTTAAAATACACAAGTTAGAGCCCAGAGGGTTAAGTAATAGACTTTTTCAAAATTTTATTATTTGTCGTTACATGTGAGGTGTTCAGCTATAAGTATGCAAAATGTTATGTCTCCAACTTAATTAGGGGCTGAGTTAGAAAAATTGCTTAAAATACAGAAGTTAGAGACCGGCGGGTTAAATATGACTTTTTCAAAATTTTATGATTTATCGTGTTATCGCAAGTGTTCAGCTATAAGTATGCAAACTTTCATGTCTCCAACTTAATTAGGGGTTGAGTTAGAAAAATTGCTTTATATACACAAGTTAGAGCCCAGAGGGTTAAATATTAGACCTTTTTCAAAATTTTATTATTTGTCGTTTGATGTGAGGTGTTCAGCTATAAGTATGGAAAATTTCATGTCTCCAACTTAATTAGGGGCTGAGTTAGAAAAATTGCTTAAAATACAGAAATTAGAGACTGGAGGGTTAAAAATGACTTTTTCAAAATTTTATGATTTATCGTGTTATCGCAAGTTTTCAGCTATAAGTATGCAAACTTTCAATTCTCCAACTTAGTTAGGGGATGAGTTAGAAAAATTGCTTAAAATACATAAGTTAGAACCCAGAGGGTTAAATATCAGACATTTTTCAAAATTTTATTATTTGTCGTTTGATGTGAGGATTTCAGCTATAAGTATGGGAAATTTCATGTCTCCAACTTAATTAGGGGCTGAGTTAGAAAAATTGTTTAAAATACATAAGTTAGAGCCCAGAGGGTTAAATGTTAGACTTTTTCAAAATTTTATTATTTGCCATTTGATGTGTGGTGTTCAACTATAAGTATGCAAATTTTCAAGTCTCCGATATATATAGTTTCTGAGAACGGGCTCTGTGACAGACGGACAAACAGACAGACAAAGGAGTGAGACAGGTAGGGTTTCGTTAGATGGACGAAACTCTAAAAACATGCTGCGGATGACTGTAACAACAGCCTAAAATTACATTACCATCAGCGATCTACCAATCCCGAATTTAGTTTATATTCGTTTCATATATTCTTATTCTTTTGTGCGGCCCTGTAAAATAATTATCAATATTATATACAGTAAAACCTCCGAATAGCGGACACCCCGAGAATGCAGAATTTGTCCTCTATTTAGAGGTGACCGCTACTGAGAGTAAAACATGTACAGTTATTTAAGAGTTGGTAATCGAAAAAATGTCCGCTAAATAGAGGTGTCCGCTATGGAGGTTTTACCAGTAAAAATTCTGAATAGCGAACACCTCGGGAGGGCAGAATTTGTCCTCTATTTGGAGGTGTTCGCTACTGAGAGTAAAAAATGTACAGTTATTTAAGGGTTGGTAATCTAAAAAATGCCCGCTAAATAGAGGTGTCCACTAATCGGGTGTGTCCGTTATGGAGGTTTTACTGCATAATAATATCATCCTTTACAAGAAAATTGCATGCTGTATGATAGACAGACAGACAGACATCCAGAGAAAGATAACCTCCGGATCAATAAACACTCATGTCTTTTGTTTTAATCATCCACAATTGTATGTCATACAACATGCCAGATTTTATACAACAGGCTAAAAACGGTCCCCGTGGTACGGAATACTGTATTATTATTTGTTTGCCCACCAAAACTGGTTGCCACGGGTTGTTGCAAGGTTTGTGATCACGTGGTTGAAACTGATCTATTCAATATTACTGCGTGCGTATTTTTTTTTATTTGCTCCATGTGTTCAAACCAGTTGTCTACGAAAACATCAACCGGTGAAAGTGACGCACACCAAATTTCTGTGACGTATGCAGATAAATTGTGCTTTTTTAAGAGTTTTTTTCTATATAATTTTTAAACGGTTTGGAACTTGTTTTTCATAGTAGGTGCATTCAGTAGGCGACCCTCATAGGTACCTTCTGGTGCAATCAGAAACGAAATCCGACAAATATTTTTTGAGTTATGCTTGACGAAAGGTTTTTATTAGGCTTTTTTTTTAGTAGGACATGGCGTTAATATCCATCGTAGTAGTAAAGTGTCCGGACAGTAATATTTCGCTGAGTATTAGCCTTCGCTTCGCTCAGACAACAATTAGCTAACAACCGTATACTTATACTGTTTTCTCAGCGTAAAGTTGTTTATCCACACTGTCAGGAAAACTCATATTTTTACACTAAATAATTCTTCATATTTTAACAAATAATTTCCGTACTCCTAGAAAACCTGTTTTATGCACGAATTCTTCCCGAAGGTCTGAAAAAGAGGGAGAAATTCCGTTTATTCCTTAGTACGCATGCGTATTGGCTCTAATAATACTAATAATAATACTAAAATCTGAATTCATTTTAAAAACGAAAAAGCAAAAATGCTATAAATTAAGATTTCTAAATTAAATTTAAAAAAAATAAACTAACAACAAAGAAATGAAACGCCTTCGAATTTAACAAGTTGGAAATTGCTCGTCAAACGTGGCAAATGAGGTGCGTTCGTACTATAACTAGTTTTATAATTATTTTTTGCACCCCATATTGTACTGAATGTATAATTTTTTGCACTTCATAAAGCGCATAGTCTGATACATCATTAAAATGCACTTCCAATATTTTTTCCCCATTCCCCGTAATGTAACGGAACACTTTTGACTGTCCCTGTAATTAAACTATACATCCGATTTTCCTAAAATTTGAAATAGCTCAACAAAATTTTGCAACAATTATATCTTTAAAATTTCAGACCATTCGGAAGGCTGTAATATCATTAAAATGCACTTGCAATAATTTTTCCCATTGGCCGTAATGTAAAGAAAAACTTTTGACTGTCCCTGTAATTAAACTATGCATCCGATTTTCCTAAAATTTGAAAGGGCTCGACAAAATTTTGCAACAGTTATATCTTTAAAATTTCAGATCATTCGGAAGGCTCTAATATCATTAAAATCCACTTGCAATAATTTTTCCCATTGGCCGTAATGTAAAGAAAAACTTTTGACTGTCCCTGTAATTAAACTATACATCCGATTTTTCTAAAATTTGAAAGGGCTCGACAAAATTTTGCAACAGTTATATCTTTAAAATTTCAGATCATTCGGAAGGCTCTAATATCATTAAAATGCACTTGCAATAATTTTTCCCATTGGCCGTAATGTAAGGAAAAACTTTTGACTGTCCCTGTAATTAAACTATACATACGATTTTCCTAAAATTTGAAAGGGCTCGACAAAATTTTGCAACAGTTATATCTTTAAAATTTCAGATCATTCGGAAGGCTGTAATATCATTAAAATGCACTTGCAATAATTTTTCCCATTGGCCGTAATGTAAAGAAAAACTTTTGACTGTCCCTGTAATTAAACTATACATCCGATTTTCATAAAATTTGAAATGGCTCGACAAAATTTTGCAACAATCATATATTTGAAATTTCAGACCATTCGGTTGGGTAGTTTTTGCTCTGTTACATGCGGACAGACAGACGGACGGACTGAACGACGACTATAGGTGCTACGTATTTATATAATTACGAACGCACCTAAAAATACATAACATTTAATTTTCTCATTCATTTAAAAGTATTCAAATTTATTTTTTGAAGTTATAAAAAAAATATTCGCATTTGAAATATATTTTAAATGAATACATTTAAAATACATATTTTAATTAAAATACTAAATGGAAAAATTCGATTTTACTCACAAAAAAATTTCTTGCACAAAAATATATTATTCATATTTTACATCTAGCAATCTACATAAAAATATTTATAATTCATATTTGTATCCTATTTTGATACTAAAGTATTAAAACCCAAGCCACAATCTCATTAAAGATGAAACCTTCCCGAAATTAACTTCAAAAATCAAAGCTTTGTAAAGAAATTAATCAAGCCACACCCATCTGACGCAAAAATATTTACTTCAAACTGTTTCACTATTGTGTAACTGTAGCCGAGTGGGTAGAATGCTGGTCTCGTATCACTAAGGTTGCTGGTTCGATCCCTAGGTCAGTAACTTTTCTTTTATCCTCGTTTTCTTCAACTACGTATATTTTACCTCCTGAAAAAAAAGAAACGGATATTCGTCTATTAACGGGAAAATCCTGGTAGCACTGCTATGTCAGGAAAATTTCCGTGAATTGAAGAAAGTATTTCTGAGAGTGCAGATAAACAACTTGAATCCCCATAAAAAATACTAAAATCCTTATTGTAATGGTTAAAACAGAATTTTTATTTCATTTCATATTATGTTTCTCAATACTGATGCAGTCAATGTGGGCAATTAAGGAGTTTTTTAATACAAAATATCTGTTAGAATTTCAGAACCTTTGTTTTATTTAATGACAGGCATTCCGTAATTAAATAGAACCAAATATAACTATTTGGAAAGTCTGGTAGATTTTTTGAATAAGGGGCTATGCATATATAACGTTATCATTTTAAAGGAAAGAGGGGGGGGTCTGGCGCATGATATCGTAAGATATTGCTAGGGGGAGAGGGGGTTTGTGTTTTGATATCGTTATTATTTTTTATCCAACCATAATTTTCTCTTCTTATTTGTAACTTGGTCTTTACATCAAAAAGTATGTTATCTTTCTTAGTATGTTATCTATTTTCCTGAAAATACAAAATTTATTATTTAAATCCTTAAATGATTATAAAGTTATTCAGTTCCAAAATATTGAATACCCAACAGTATATGCATATATAATCCGCTGTTCAACAAAGTATAATGCGAAGTATGTTTGAAATTATACTTGTATTTAACAAGTAAATAAAAGAGAATGTTATCCGCCTGTTTTGTTGATAAGAAGTTCTGTCTGCCCCACCCCGTGAGGGGGCAAGTTCAAAAAGACATTATTACTGTTGAATGCATTATGGGAACAAAAAAACTATTATTAAATACTTTTAAAGTCTGTTTCTTTTAAGTGTTATTTGAGATTAAGTTGTTTCATATATAAACTGATATTTTATTGACTTCTCTTCATTTGAATCAATAAAGTATAAAATAATAAATGTAACATATTTGTGCATCACTCCAAAAAAAAGAAAAAAATTCCAAAAATCTAAAGAATTTTTATACATTTTTATTATTTATTATTATGATAACGATATCATTAATAGGGGGAGAGGTCAAGGGATGATAAAATATGATATCGTAAGGGGGGGAGGGGGTCCAAAAATACCAAAATGTTGATAATGTTATATATGCACAGCCCCTAAAGAATACTCTAAATTAGTACACTGAACACATTCCACAGGTAGATCACCATTAAGTCATCTTTAACTTTTTGTGTCCGATTTTTTTTAATTTTGAGAAAAAAATTACTTTTACGTTAATAATGTTAATAGTAGCTATCCAAATGGATTTACTGAGGTTTAACGAATATGTCATTGTCTGAAATCTATCGAATCTAGTCATTTTGCGTACAATTTAATTCATATTTGTATGACAATAGGCTAAGGGAGAATCTTTGGGACTTCTGGAGAATATCGTATTACAACAGGATTTAAAAGATATTACAACTTTCTAATATTTTTTGCTCTTTATCACTCATTATTCGTTCAGAAAAGTAATCTATATTTTAAATTTAAAGAGTGGAATATATGTTTAAAATAAAAGAATAGTCAACGGTGCAAAGAGAATTAAGCAAAAATTTATTATTTTTATTGTTACTAACTGCCAAAACACAAATGTCATAATTAAAAATGCACAGACATATACTACATGTAGATAGTAAGAAAAGTAATTGTTAAGACAAAATAATACTCAATGAAAAGATATGTACTATTAATAGTACACCAGGCCTGAACGGGTTAAAGCGTTTTAGAAAATAGAGCAGTGAAAATTTATTTCTACAGTGTGAATAATATTTTCTCATACAGCTTTTCAATTCAATAGATTTTTAAAAATTTGAAACTAAAATCTAATATAATTTCTTACACCCCAGGTTTAGACAGGGGCATACTATTGTTATTACGAAGACGCCGCACCGGATCACACCTCAAAAATAGTCCAAGAATGTTAGTAACAATTTAGTAGATTTTTAAATAAACATGAATGGCCTCCTTCAAAAAAAATCATGTAACTTTTGACATCTGTTTCGTTTGATGCATTTTCTAATAATTTATAATTTACGTATAATATATCATAAATCATAACAATTTTAATAAAATAAATGTACGTTTTTATATCAAGACGAGGAGGCGTTTTCTACTTGGCCTTATTTTTTCCACCACAAAACAAATAAATAAATAGAAGAAATAACTAAAATAAAGAGGAAAAAATGGTTTAAAAAAAACTTCAAAAATATTGGGAGAATTCTTCAAGATTTTTTTAAAACTTGATAATGTGTTGCTTGCTTTATTTGCTTTATTTATTCAAACACTTCAGACATTATATAAAGAAAGGAAAACAAAACATAAATTTACTCAAGAATAGGAGAAAAAAAATATTTCTAAAGGACGGGAATTATTCTTTTAAAAAGTTTCTTTTGTTACATAAAGAATTAAACTGACGCGCTTTATTGTTGAACTTCCGATAAAATAAAAAGATCTTCTTTTGTTGTTTTAATTGTACATATATAATTTTTATATTCACATAAGGTAAAAGTAAAAGAAAGTAGAAAGTTTAGAGTAGTTTGTTGTTACACATGTTATTCATTATATCATTATACCAACACTTTACTGTTTTCAACAATTTTATAAATTGTTGGCAAATTAGGCCTTCTAGAAAGTTAAAAAAATATTTCGGAAGAAAGTTTGAATTTTATTCATATTTTTAGGTAGCTTTCTTTACAAAAAGTAAAAATCTACCTATTGCAGCCGTCTGGTCGAAAGCATTATATAATTACAATTCATCATATTATTCTGTTATTAAAAATAAAATTAAGAAATTGAGCATCAATACATTACACGGACATTAAACAAAATAATGCAGGATCATCTATTTTTAATTTAATGAATCATCATGAACAATTCTTTTGCCCGATATGTATGTTCTCAAAATTTAAAATCTCGAATTCAATAAAGGAAAAACCACAAATGATCTCAAAACATAGGAAAAAATACAAATAAAAATGGAACTAATGACTGGTAACGCATTATCAAGGGAATTTTACGAAATCATTAGTAAATTGCAGACAATTAAACCATTTAAAAACATGAAAATTTGCGAAGAAATTTGGTGCAATAACCTGTTATAGACAAAAGATACAAAAATGCAGCTAAATAATGTTGAACTAATAAAAGACATGTAAAAACCAAATAAAAGATCAATTGGATGGATGTAGAAGGAAGTTTATAGTGTATTTCACTTCATCAGGGGTACATGAAATACAAATATAAGCAATACACAGTCGATTTCTGTAAAAGAATCAAGCTATAAGCTGAAAAATAAATTCTTTTATGTACCCAATCGGCTATAAACCAAGAAGTATAAATTAACCACGCCATAAAAAATGAAATAAATAAATAATTAATCAATGTAAGGCCCGTACAGATCAGCATAAACTAAAATATAGCAAGTGAATTAAAAACTTACTCAGCAAGAGAGATATTATCATCATATCGAAATCGCAAACATGTAACCTGTATTGTATATCGTAGCAAAAATCCGGCCTAATTAAATGGTCACAGTTAAAAGCGAATCCATACGGTTTGAAAGCATCATACCAAGTAAATAATATTATTATTGATATAAATATAATAATTATAATTAAAAATTATTGTAATTAGTCTAAATATTATAAATTATTTTATATGCTAACTGAAGAATACTAGAGTAAATTATTACAAAATAGGACAAAAGAAGTAGATATCTTAAATTAAAAGGTATGAATGAAGAAAAATAATATAATACATGATGGCAACAAAATATTTTAGAACTGAATTTAAATAATTATATAATGGTGCCATCTACCGAAAATTATATATATAAAAAAAGGTAACGATTTAGAAATGGACCAATGAAAATCTGCGTAGATACCGCGAAACGCTTCTGATTGGTCAGAGCTTTGTGACGCTAAGGGGGTCACCAAGGAGGGGGCGGCTCTGTCGCCAAACACCGCCAAGTTTGCCTCTAACTTGGCGATATATCGCCAAATTTGGCTACCAAAATTTGTCGCCAAAAGTGAAGCCAATTTGGCACTATTTCTAGTATTTAGCCAAATTTCCATAGACTCCCATTGAAATCCAATAGGGTTTACTTACTTGAAGAAAATCGACAAATTGAGATATTTCAATGCAACAAAAACTAATATTAGCTTAAGAATAGAGCTTAATTGAACTATTTACATTATTTTTAAACACAAACTATTTACAATATTCGTATACATATAATTTTATATTTAATAATTCTTATAATTATGAAACTCTGTAAGCTCTAATGATTATGTGCTTGGAGATAAGGAAATAAAATTGTCAGGAGTTGGGGAGGAGCGCGTTTTTACCAAGTGGAATCTAAAAATTGAATGCATAGAAAATAAGCGATCCAGAATGGAAACGCGAAACAATTACGTCTGGGTTTGGCTAGAAAATAGGGATTACCTCGCGATACCGAATGGAATCGCGAAGCGATTATGCGGGGAGTTGGTGAGCGTAGCGAGCAGGGCGGGCCGCCCCCCCCCCCCAGTTTTATATATATATATATATATATATATACACTATATGGCCATTAATGGCCGGCAACTTTCAATTTTAGACATTTTGTCTAATATTTAAAAATATACTTGTCAGATTCTTCTGGAATTTTAGGACTAAAAAGAACAGGTTTGACTTCATATTTATCGACGTCGATTTGATAAGGAGGTCAATTAGGAGGGGCGACAAAAAATTAAAGAAAAAAATAATACTTGGGATCACCCTGTAAAATAAAATGCACGAAATGATCTATCACTGCAGAATATACATAAACAGACATTGTACAATATGTGTAATGTGTTTGTGTAAGAATAGCATGTATATTAATAGAGATATAGTGATTTTTTTTTTTTTATTAAAAAAGTTCTTGCATGTTTTTTGCTTATACATGCAGGGTTTTTAACCAAATTTAACGCCAGTTTCAGAAAAATTGACAAAATGTAGTAGAAATAAAATAGTGAAATTGGAATATAAATATATTAAATATTTAAGGAAATATGGGCAGTTGTCTAAAATAATTTTTCTCGGCGCATGCGCGAACGATAACAAGGATGTTTTGCATAATTTAATAGTCAACTCTATGGAGCAACTTATTTAAAAAAATTAGTAAAATATCGTAAAAATTTAGAGAGATATCGGCGTTAGAGTGAGCTGCTTTTTAGTTTCTCGCTAAAACTCGCTGAATGATAAGGGATTGTCAGCAAATTGTTAGTTTTAAGTTATCTTGCAGCGTTCGGAGCAAGTTTTTTGAAAAAACTATTTAATTATAGTTTACGGTTATGCAGTTTGAATATAAGAGTCGTCATCAGGGGAAAAATCAGAAGTCTCTTCTGATTTTCCCCCCTGATGACGGCTGTTATAGTGCACTTCAAAGCGCTTGGGGTTTTAACATCTTTGACGGTTTTTATGCTATAAGGACCTTTTCATGTATATCTTAGCACCTTTTAAGTAAATTTTATCAGATTTTAATATCACATATTTTATTTGTTAATCAAGGTGAACATGACGTTTAATAATTATAGTTTGAACTATATTTTATAAATTTTAAACATTTTTTTTTCCTTAGAAATAGATAAGACATAAGGTAGTGAATAATGTACGATATTCTGGCATGAACAGTATATTTCTTTAGCTTAACCTACCTCTAATCGACCCGTTCCTATAATTTATTGCATTCTATTCAAATCGGAAATTTCTGCATAAAGTTATTTAAATAAAGCCACAAAGAACTAAGGGGTCGTGCACAAATGATGTCACGCTTGGACGGGAGGGAGGGGGTTCGTGAAATTGTGATAATTTGTGACAAGGGAGTGGGAGGGGGTAAGAAGAAGTGTGACATCACACATTTTGATCAAAATAAAAGCATTAAAAATCAGCAGATCAAATTTTAAAGTTATTTTTAAATTAAAGTATTTTGTGTTCATAAAGTAAAGATAATATTTAAAGCCAAATATATTATATTTCATTTCAAATTCCAAAATACTACTGTTTTCAGTTGCTCTTTCATATTAATATTTTATTACTATTGTATATTAATTATCTTTTTAGTTGTAAACCATAATCTTATTTCATATAAAATAAATACACGAATCATTTTTATTGTTATGCTCACAAATGCAATTAAAACCTATAGTTAAAGTTAAAAAATAAAATTTGAAATATGATCTAAAACGAGTGCTTTGTTTCTGAACTACAAGTATATGTTTATGTAATGTAGCGTGACATGTGACAAGGGGGGGGCTGGGGGTATGGTGAAGTGTGACACTTTGTGACAAAGAAGAGGAAGGGATCAAAAATATTGAAAAAAAGTGTGACATCATTTATGGACAGCCCTGACAAGATAGGTCTCTTTACAGGGCATACTCAGAATATGTTGGAAAAAATGCTTGTGAAACTATTCATGTATGTAATAAAGGATCAATTAAATTTAACGGCAGAGTTCCAGTAAAAAGTCTGTAAAAAATAGAATAATTTCGAATATTTAGCACAAGAAGACGAAAGCGATACACGATTTAGCGAGCAAGATTCTTCCTCCCCAAAAGCAAACTATTTTAATGCATCAGAAAATTGCTTGTTAATTGTTTTTTAGAATGCGCGGTATTTAATGAATATAAACGTAATCGGTGAAGGAGTTTATTATATATTCTTTTTATTACATATGCATGTTGCTTGTTCCTGTAGTTTTTTAATTAAATATCTATTTGAAGTTATAGCCAGCTGACATTCGATTTTTAATTATTTAATTTGTTTCTTTTATATTTTTTAAGTTGAAAATATTTACGTATGAGTATTATTATGTTTTCAGCAATATTAATTTAAAATGTTTTATAAAGTAATAAATAATTCACACTTTTTTTTATTGCCGGTTTGAATGAAAGTTTGCTATTCTTTTATCCTCCAATCCAAGACTTTTTAAATTTAAACGGCTATTCAAGCCCACATGAAGAATTCTTCTGTTATACATTTACATATCGAAGAAGTCGTTGTTTCCATAGCAACAAAATCAAATCGTCAGTGCTCAGCCGTACTTATTTTTGAGCTTGACAATCTGAATATTTAAAATATTATTGGACTAAAATTCACAGTTATTTTCTTGGAAATTATTTCAAAATTGCAAAAAGGCATTACAGAACACATTTTATACTAACGAAAGTAATATAAATGATTAAACGTTGCATATAGCTCCAAGGGACACAAATTTCCCACTTATTGGAAAATCGCCCATATGTGTTTTCATCTGTGATGTGTATTTTTAGCTTTAACTAATTTTTAGTATATTGCGTATTGTATAAAAATTCTATAGCTCAGATACAGGGCTGCACGAAATAATTCACACACATTTTCGGATGTGGACAGAATTTCAGATAAGGAATTTTTACTGCGTTATGAGTTTTTAATTGTACTTAGATGTAGCATTACATTGCCTGAAAAAATTTCATTTCTTAACAATATTCTGCTAATCTTGGAAAATGTTTCGTAATCTATACTGAATGCATAATTTTGTAATTTTGCGTTCTTTTTTTCGGGGGGGGGGGGGGCTATGTACGTATAAAAGGATATATTTGCATTGCAGATGATCTCGAGTATACAGACATTATAAACATCAAAAGTTGATATTAAAAAAAAGATAATAATGTTCTCGATCTAATATAGAACTAATGCGAATTGCATATTTTTAGTTCAAACTACCTAACTTGACAATCAATTCAATGCGCTGTCCATTTTTACTATACACTGTCAGTAAGTAACAAAATTAATGATTCTCTACAGCAGAAGCATTCATAATTGGTAAATTATATAGAGAGTAATGTTTGGCCTCGATGTTTCTAGTAACAATGTTAATGTTTCTAGTCATTCGGAAAAAATACTGGCTATGGTGATTTTCCCACCATTTAGCACAAATGACATTTACAGTAACATGCTATCTGTAGCTCTTTGACTGGAAAAAAACATACCTTAGACAACATTATAAAACTATATCTGGAAGAATTTTTTGCTAAAGAAAACTAGCAATGCAATTTTATGAAACGGGAATCGTGAAATTAATTTCAAAATTGTAACTCGTTGTTAAATAAAATTTACCACTGTATTACAGATTTTTTTTTTTTTTTTTTTTTTTTTTTTTTTTTTTTTTTACGATTCTAAAAAGTTTTTTATTGCATCGAAAAAAATGGAAAGATTTCCTAGACAACAGAGAGATTTCCCAGACTTTTGAAATTCTTGAGCTTCTTTGAAATACTGCACATAGAAATTACGTATTGTCATCTGTTGACTAATCTCGAAAAAAATTAAGTAAAATCGATTGTATTATCGATATTATTGTGAAACCATCACTGTTTTGATTTTATACTTCTTATGCATTGTGTGACAGTAACATGATGTCGGACGTTGATTCAATTTTAATTTAAAATCAAAGGAAAATGAGTAGAAATCCTAAGACTGGGAGGTGTGAGAGGGGGTAAGGGGTCTGATTTATGAAAAAGCCAGATTTTTTGTGACAGAAATTTCAAAAATTTCAAAAACAATTTATAAATATTTTTACTGATTTGAAAAAGGCCAAAATAATTTTAATTTTAGAGTATATTTCCTGATTCAATAATTTTAATACTTTGAAAAGTGAAAAATAAAAATGTAAATATTATATAGTAAATATTTAAAAAATTTTGAAATGGAAGCTCATTTCAGCTGATTTTAATTAGATTATTTTGCAAAATTATTAAAAGTAAATGTGATAAATAAAAATTATTAAGGAAATTTATTTTTAATGAGCTATGACAAAAGCAATATTTATTTAGATTGGTAAGCTAATCAAAAGCAATATTTATTTAGATTGGTATAAAATAGAGACCTACATCGGGTCGAGCAACCCAATTTTACCCGGGTCAGGTTGAAACCAATTTATTTCGTTGCGAGTCACGTTTATTTTAATCGTTTCAGGTTTGGATTTGACTCTGGCGGGTCGGGTTCAATTTTACCCATTTTTTTAATCAATTTTTTTTTTTTTAAGATGAAAAAAATCCTATATATTTTTTAATTAATGAGTATATATATATATATATATATATAATGTTTATTTTTCAACATAAAAGATAAAATTTTGATTAGAGATATAACTGTAGACTATTTTTCCATGATTGTATGAAAATATGGATTTTTATATCTATTGACTTTCTTTCATTTCGATTTCGGGTTGACTTTAAATAGAATATTGTAGTTCGGTTCAAGGTCGTGTATAACCGGACCCTAGCGTAAAATTGAAGATATTAAAGTTTGATTTTTATAGTACTGACTGAAGAAAACTATTTAAATTATGCATATATTGTGGCAGATACGTAAGAGGAATTGTTTTCTTGCGCAACTTTTAAAAACTTAAACGTTATTTTACAGAATAAAAATGTTAAAAGAACTACCTTTTTTCTCTCTAAATAGTCACCTGAAAATAAAATGTGATAGATGTAAAATAGTTTTTTCCAGATATGCTTCTAATTTTCCCAAAATACCAGACTTATTCCCCAAAATTTTCATTTTATTCGTTTGCCCGTGTATAACCGGACCCTAGTGTACAATCAAGTGCATTAAAGTTTCATTTTTATAGTACTGACTGACGAAAACTATTAAAACTATGCGTATATTGTGACAGATAAGATAGAGAAACTGTTTTCTTGCACTACTTTTAAAAACTTAAACGTTATGTTACAGGAGAAAATGTTAAAATAACTGCTGCTTTCTCTCTAAATAGTAGTCTGAAAATAAAATGTGATACATATAAAATGGTTTCTTCCAAGACATACTTCTAATTTTTCCAAAATACCCGACTTATTCCCCAAAATTCCCCTTTTATTCTTTTGCTTGTGTATAACCGGAACCTAGTGTACAATCAAATACATTAAAGTTTCATTTTTATAGTACTGACTAGAGAAAACTATTAAAACTATGCGTATATTGTGACAGATAAGAAAGAGAAACTGCTTTTTTTTTTTTTTTTTTTTTTTTTGCACTACTTTTAAAAACTTAAAACGTTATGTTGCAGAAGAAAATGTTAAAAGAATTGCCGTTTTTCTCTCTAAATAGTCGTCTGAAAATAAAATGTGATATATATAAAACAGTTTCTTCCAAGATATGCTTCTAATTTTTCCAAAATACCCGAATTATTGCCAAAATTTTCATTTTATTCGTTTGCTGCAAAATTCCCGCGTTTTTAAAACACTTTACAATATAGTTTAAAAGTGTTTATGAATTCGGTTTATCGATCTATCAACCTGTCTGTTCGTTTGACCGTGCCCTAAATCGCGTAAATAATATTCGGATCGCCATGTAAATTATATATCTTACAGAGTCTTGCTATGGCATGTTCGCTACTGAATTTATGGAGAAAAATCGTTTACGGTTTATTTTAATTATGTTACACTATTTCAAACATATTAAAATTGATACTACAAGATGCTGACTATAGAGTATGAAATGCAAAGCATTCATCGTTCAGTTACAAAGACTAACTAATTTTTTGAATATCACTTGGTGGATATAAATTTTATCGGTATATACAGGGCTTCACAAACGTATTCGAGTACATTTCCACTTATTAATAGAATTCTCTGAAGGGGAATTTTCAACTGTGTTATGCGTTTCCTAACTGAACTAAATGGTTTGTATACTAGGTAATATATACATATATCTATAGATCTTATACAGGGCTGCACAAAAGAATTCGTATATTTTTCCGCCAATGCATGGTAATTTATGAAATTGTGTTTTCAAATGCGTTGTGCGTTTTACAATTTTAAAGTTAACGTGGATAAAGGACTGCCTCCAAAAATATCATGTTACGCAAAAGCAGTATGGCTAAAATGCGCCTTGCAACAGGTAAATAGAAAAAATAGGCGATAAAAGTCTACAATCTTTTACATTAATGTTTTTACACAACTGTAAGCAAGATTAAGAAACGACAACGTGAAGTGAGTTTTATGATTTTTCTATTCTAAAAAATAGTACCTAATGTTTCATTCGCAGCTGCTGCCGTAATGGAATTTGCTGGGACCTTCACTCTTCCTTGGCTCATAATAAAAAAATATATATATTGCATATAAAAGCATGAACGTTGGTAGTTTTATATAGAAATGTCTGTCAAACAGGCTGAAGTAGATAGTATATAAATCGAAGAATTATTTAAAAGCTATCCAGTGTTAAAATCAGTCAAAATAGCTCAGTTGAAAAAGTTTTATAGGATGAAAAAATATGATCAGAGATTTAACCATCTTTTACAGGCACGAACTTGACTAGATTGTGGTGAGCAATGTGAAATTAATTTTTTTAATTTGTCTAATGTTTTAAGCGTTTACCAATTTTTTATTCAAAATTTCATTATCTTGAGAAGAGATTTAATTCATAGTTTGAAACAGCCAGTTTTTACCTAATGGTGCTATATTTTAAAAAGCCCAAATAACAATATTAACAAACACTTTTCGATTAAAAAATTAATTACACAGGAACTTTAAAAATGAAGGAAAACTTTAAAATAATTAGGCTATTAAGTGCGAAAAGTATTAAATGGTGAAAATTACGTCATATTTAAAACCATTTACTTATTGCGACTATGTTTCTATTAAGCGATTTCCTATCGTAGCTACAATTCAAAACACTGTACTTTTAATTGAAATATGTATTCACACGTGAATATTGGATAGTTTTAAAAAAACTTTAAAATATTTAAGGTATTAAGTGCAAAAATAATTTAATGGTGAAACACGAGTTATATTTAAAACGATTTTCTGATAGTATCTACAAGAAAACATTCCTTCTAACGGTAGTAAAAGCCCGGAAGGCAGTGCCCTCTTTTTATTTAGCCATTTTGTACAAGATCGTTTTCAAACGTGTAATTGATCTTTCTTAATAAATCGCGAAAACAGCTGTCAGCTGTCGAGACAACAGTTGTTGCGACGCGACGTTGGGCAACGGAGAATCCTCCAATCAAAGAAAAATGAATATCAGCCCAATTACAAAAGATTGTTACTGTTCGTGATAATGTCGTTTAATCTTCTGTAATCGGCTAATCTTTTAAAACAGAGCAAATTAGCGTATTTTTGGAGCCTGCATGCTCTGGACTGAAGTTGGCGAGCATATCTCATTGGGGGAAAAGCCTCCAGGTTTGTTTAAAAATAAATTGCTGCATGTTAATGTTTCATTATACATATTTATATTAGTTTTTTTATTAAAAAAATATTTTGTAGCACAATGGTCTTGAAGAAAAAACTTAAATATATTTTTTTTTATTTGCAGACAAATAAACAACTGGCAATTAAATGTAAAATGAAATGAAGAAGTACTGTCGAAAAAAAATCAAAAATTTGTATCGTAAAAACCTTATTAATACAAAAGTAGCTACAATGGCAGTGTTACAAAATTTACCGAAGCTAAATCAATGTATTTTTATATAGTACTTGGAAAAAGCAAGTAAAAACATCAGGAGGTTACAAAATCATTTGAGAAATGCACAGTTTTATTTTCACGTATCAGGATTTCTCGCTATCTCCTAAAACTATACTACATTTAATTTAATTGGCATCCATTCATATTAGTATTTCTTTCTGAGTTTTAGAGGTACTGTATACTCTAGCGTGATTTGATTGTTTTGCCTTATGCATGATGTCCTATGTGGTTGCTATAGTATTATGTTTAATAATGATATTTTGCATATGAATTTTTAAATAGCGATTGATTAGCTATACAAAGTTAATTTCAATTGTAAATTCTACACAACCTAACATCACAACTTTTTTATTTTAATTTCCATTATAAATGTTATGTTAATTTAATGAAAAAGGAATATATGTATGTCCCAAAGGGAAAAGAAGAAGTGAAAGAAACTTAATAACTACATACAGAAGAATGTAAATTAATGCATTTTTTTTACCTAATGAACTGATTACAGTCAGAATCCAAGCGTAAGTCTTTGAGAACTAGAGCATAATTTCTCATAGAACTTTGGAAAGTAATTAAATTTTGCGATTAAAAAACGACTTACATTAGTAATCCAATTCTGTTTTTACACGAACTTTTGATTTAAAAGGAATTTTGTCTATAAAATTTTTGTCTTGTTACGCAATTTGTTTTGATTTGACATAACAAACCTAAATCGCCTCAAACCAATTTTTTTCGGATTATTATTTTTTACATTAGGCCAGACCAGTGGTTCCCAACCTTTTATTGGCCACGCCCCACCAAAGTATCTGTTAAGTCACTATGCACCCCACCCCCTTCCTCCCTAGTCCTTAAATTATGTATCATTATTTAAAAAATGCACTTTTTTCACACGGTGGAAATGTAATAGAGCCTTAACAAAAGCTATTCATTTCACATTTTTTAACTTATCAAAGAGGCGAATCTTCTAGCAGAAATGTGTTTTTAACACAATTTTATAAATACAATGAGATTATACATCTTTCCATATATGCCAAAACGAATTTTATTGTACTTTTCCAACTTAACGTATAAAAGTGTTATACGGTCTGCATTTTTATCTTCAGAAAATATCTTAAATCAGGTATGAGATCCTTCCGGCTTTTCTTAAATTTTTGATTTTTATCAAAAAAAAAAAAAAAAAAAAAAACTGACCTTTGCCGTTTTTTTTTTTCTGGCAGCGAAAAAATGCGCCAAACGAGACATATCGCGCCAGCATAGCATTGCATTTTCCGCGATTCTTTGACTAAATGCACGTTATTTACGCGATATTTTGACAGAATTCGCGTATTTTCCTCGATCTTTTTTGACGAAATTCACGTTTTTCCGCTTTCCTTTGACGGAATTAGAGTTTTCCGTGATCCTTTGACGGAATTGGAGTTTTCCGTGATCCTTTGACGAAATTCGCGTTTTTTTCTGCGATCCTTTGACGAAATTTACGTTTTCTTTTCGCGATCCTTTGACGAAATTCGCTTTTTTGCATTCTTTTGACGATTCACGTTTTTTCTGCTAATTCGTCTAACTAATTTCGTCTTTTTTCAGCGGCCCTTTCACGAAATTTGCGCTTTTCCGAGATCCTTTGCCGAAATTTGTGGGGTTTTTTTCTTCACAATCTTTTGACGAATTTTCTTCGATCTTTAGGCGAAATTCGCATTTTTTCTGCGATCTTTAGGCGAAATTCGCATTTTTTCTGCGATCTTTTGGCGAAATTTGATAGCTTTACAAAGCCTCTGTTCTCTTCATTGTCACCTTTCTATTATGCTTTATCCTACTTTCATCTTTATTTCATTTTTTTATTTATTTTAACAAAATACTTTATTTTATTAAAATATTCTTACCTCCTTTTCTTTAGTCTCTTAAATTCAGGTCCGACTTCATACATTTTCCCTTTTTCATTCGTGCAAAACAGCTTCGAGTTATCGCAGTTTTGCCGTAGTTCTCATAGTGAATACGAGATGGCGTCGTATGTCCGGAGCGTCGGCGATCGATGTCATGGTTACGCCTTCACGTGCTTCTTTCTGAAAGCCGGTTGGTAGTCTAACACATAGAGTAACTTAATCTGTGGTCTAACAGACATGCGTGAATGATGTATTTCGGTTCATTCATTTCGAATAAATCGCCGTGCTTTCAAGTCATCTTGGCCAGTTGTATTTTTCTCTGTTCTGGGAACGTGGAAATCGTTTTTCACAATGCTTCATCATATTATCATCTGTTTAAATAGTTTTGTTCATCCGCTTTTACGATAGTCCATTTCAACTGCAACTTGCTTTAGAGGAGAGTCATCTTGATTTGAGTGTTTGTTTTTCTGGAGGCTGAAATGGCGTTTTGCTTAAAGTTGTCTTTGTAATTTACAAGACATCGTGTCAACGCAGCAGTTTTTCCGGAAACTACTTTTCTACATTTTTGATGGTGTCGTCTTTTGAGTAAGCGTTTTTCATCGTGAAGCTCGGGTATTTAAAGTAAAGTAATGTCAACTCTTTTAGTGAAGTGTTCGGCAGTTTTTCAATAGTTTCTTCGTAAGACAAAGGAAAAGCTTTTTCATGTCGAATACGAATTGACTTTTTGTGTCATGTCTTCAAAAGGACATACTTTCGTTTTCAAGCCCTTGTTACACTATTGGGATAATATGGATGTCGTAATTTATATATCATGCAGTAATGTGATACTTCAAAGTAAATGCTTATATTAATTACCACGATGTTTGTATTTAAAGTTTCAGATAAGTGTCTTTTCCATTTTTACATTTGTTGACAAGCTGATGTTTAAGAGATGTCATAATTTGCTCCTACATTAATATATCTTTTAAGTTTAATAAATTATTTGTGTTTTTAAAATATCTGTCGTTATTCTCCACCACATTATTTTTAGAGTTATATTTTACTTTTCAGATGTTCAAGATTATCTAGCTTAATGTAACTCTTAATAATAATTTTTCTTTGGGGTTTAAACCAGCATTACGCTCCAATTGCATTCTTAACATCCTCTGCTACCCACTTTAACCCCCTAAGGACTATTTTATAGTGCTTATCAAAATTCGCATTTTCCGTGATCTTTTGGCGAAATTCACGTTTGTTCTGTGATCTTTTGACAAAATTCGCGTTTTTCCGCAATCTTTTGACAAAATTCGTGTTTTTTCCGCCATCTTTTGACGAAATTCGCGTTTTTCCGCAATCTTTTGACAAAATTCCTGTTTTTTCCGCAATCTTTTGACGAAATTCGCGTTTTTTCCGCAATCTTTTGACGAAATTCGCGTTTTTTTCCGCAATCTTTTGACGAAATTCGCGTTTTTTTCCGCAAACTTTTGACGAAATTCGCATTTTTTTCTGCGATCTTTTGACGAAATTCGCGTTTTTTTCTGCGATCTTTTGGCGAAATTCGCATTTTTTCCTCCATCGTTTGACAAAATTCGCGTTTTTTCCGCGATCTTTTAACGGAATTCATGTTTTTCCAGCGACCATTTGACGAAATCCACATTTTTTTTTATCCCTTTGTCAAACTTTGTGTGTTTTGCCTGTTTTGTGCAAAATAGGATTTCGCGCGCGATCTTTTAAATTTTTTTACCAAATTTTAGCTTACGCGTATTTTCAACCTTTTTGGTCTTTACCCACTCTACTGCCTGTTAAATAGACACTTACATTTAACGTTAAAATTGATAAATTCATACATTTTATAATGCATTCTTGTAACTTATTAAGAGTTAGTGGAAAAGCTTTGGACACTGACTTTTCTTTCTATGGATAACACAATGCACAAGAAGTATTTCAATATTCCCATCTTTATCAAATTAAGTAGCCATTACTCTGCATAACACATTCTCTCTATTTTCTCTTTCCCAATATTGTTAATTGTCTTCTCTAGCAGAAGTAGAAGACTTAATCAGTAAATAATCGAAAGCGTTACGAAAAGTTTTTTTTTTTAATTTCACCACCAGTAAAATTATACCGTGTTTTAATACTTTGAAAGATATCAAACTTTTTAAAAAGACTATTCGCATAATTATTCTGGTGTTAAATCTATTTTTAAATTTCGATAGGGAACATTTAAAAAATTTAATAAAAAACTGATCTCTTAAAATTTGCTTGTATTCCATTTATTTTTAGTCTATACCACTACTTTCCCCCAAAAGGACAAAAGAAATTGATAGTGAATGAGTGAGTCAGAAATTTGGAACTGCCCCCCTAGAAGGTCAAATCGCCCCCCGGTGGGGCGTACGTCCCACGTTGGGAACCACTACGCTAGACCATCCGTAGAAAAGAAGAGAGTTTTCTATAAGTTAGATGCAACGTTTATTAAAATTAAAATCAAATGCACAGCTTATATACTTGTAATTGATTTACTATCTGTAGAACAAAAGAGAACTTTCTATATGTTAGAAACAACGTTTATTAAAATTAAGGCTGCTAGTCACTCTACTTCCGAATTCCCCTCACTATATATATATAAAAAAAAAAAAAGCTCACTATAAATGCTAAGACTATGGGCGCAGAATGCATTCGTATATTTAAAATACCTCCTCGAGAAATTAATTAACCCCGGTACGGTATGCTTTTCTCTTATTTTGTATCGTCTCCAAAAAATAACGTTACCTTACAGAAGCCAGCCTTAAAACAAAGCAGATGAATCATCCTACGATTAAATACTCGATAGCAATTTTTTAATTTCTAAGCATCGCACATTTTCAATTTTTATACCGTCGTATTGGAAAAAAAGTACTTTTAAATGCAATTTGTTTGAAAACTACATCTCCATTTATTTTTTAGATATTAATTTTTTTGTAGTTTTTAGCACCATTTGTTTAATTTTGGCAACTCAAGTACTCCATTTTTGTAGAAAGTAAAGGGAAAATAGTTGGAAAATAGCAATTATATCTTTCTGTTGCCATTTTCTCATAAAAACTGAAAAAAATGTAATTAAAATGCGTGCTATTTTGAAAAAAATATAAATGAATGATTTCTGATAAAACATGGAGCTATTATAAACTAAATTTAATTTAAGTATCTATATTAATATTACAAACAAATGAAGGCCTATGAATCATTAGATAGTCGCTTTTTTGTCGAGTTTCTTTAATGACGGCATCTTTTTGCTGCATTTATGTATTATTTTGCGATAGTGACGTCCTGTGCATGCTTTACTGCACAGTAAAAAAAAATCGGGCTAAAAAACGGAAATACTACAGGCAATCTAGACGCCAGTATTATTTCTGTTTTTTTACGGGAATTTTTACCCATAAATTACAGAAAATTTTCCGTTTCTCTGATTAAAAACGGAAATTTTTGTGTAATTTATGGGTAAAAATTCCCGTAAAAAAACGGAAATAGGACTGGCGTTTAGATTGCCAGTAGTATTTCCGTTTTTTAGTCCTTTTTTTTTACAGTGTGTAGATGTTTAAGTGTGGATCGTAAATGTGAAATTCTTAAGCGGATGCGAGTGACGTCATTTTACATAAAATAAAAGCATGTGCTTTAAGTCTTAAAATTGAAATATGTTTTGTACTATTTATATATACATATATTATTTTTCATCGGGGGCGACACTAAATTCTGAAAAAACAGAATTCCTGTTTTCTAGTATTTTTCACTTTCTTTTCCTTTGTATTCTTCTTAAAAGATTCTTATTTTTTCTCTTAGTTCTCAAAATACTTTTAAAATATAGGCTTAATTTAATATTTTATGTGTTAAAATCTAATGAACTGTAAGTTTTTAACACCTCACATAAAATTAACTATACATTGTAGAAATATTTTGACAACTAAGGAAAAATGAAACATTCTTCAAGAAGAGTATATAGAAAAAAATAAGTTTAAAATATTCATTTCCCAAGGAACTATTTTAAATATACTAATGCATCACACGCCCTTGCACTCCATTAGCGAAGGGAATTTGGAAGATGAGTGACTAGCAGCCTTAAGGTCAAATGCACAGTTTATAGTATGATAGTAATTGTAATTTAACAACTGTAAAACCGAAGTCTATAAAAACAGAATTTGATGTACTTTCAACTGCATTTTTATTTTTTATGTTTTTCTATTCTCTACTATGGTATGATATAAATGAATGACTGTTTTCTTGCGAGATTCGCTCCTGCATGTAAAACCATAGTTATTATTTATTGAAAGCTGTGTATATTTTATTTCCCCCTTTCTTTGCATAGCATATTACATCATCCTCAAACCTTTGCATATCATGTATTACTTCTTTTTTTTTATTGGCAATTTCATAGTAACCGTAAGAAAACTTCTTTACTACTTCATGATAATTTGTTAAACTGTTTTAAGGATGGCGAAATACTTTTTTATCTCACATAATTTTAATCAAGATTTTTGAACAAAATTTTTTTTTATAACTTTGGTGGGGGGGGGGGGAGGAAAAAAACTGTAAAATTGCATTTTCTTTCATGAAAAAAAAATTTTTTTCGAAAATTTTGGTGTAAATTGAACATTACAGGCACACAATTACTTCTGGCTCAAAGAGTTAGCAAGAACGACCAAATTTCTTTTGATCCATACTTATCTACCTCACAGACTCTAAGAAATCTTTTAAAATTCTTTTAGAGTTAAAAATTAAGCGTCAACCAAGTGGTATATTTTTTAGAACTATATTAAAAAATGTAGTTATAGAACACCACGCAGTTTTAATTTTAAAACATGAAAATAGTTTTTTTAATTCTTGTTTAAAATTAATTTAGTTCACTGGTCACTAGTTCATCATTTAGGTCACTGGCTCGTAACCCCCCCCCCCCCCACCTTTTTTTTTTCTTTCTGTCAAAGTCTCACCTAAGCATCCTAAAAAGTATAATGTTTCTTCTGTGACATATAATATCCTTTATTTAAAAATTAAATCCCTACTTATGTAAAGAAGAACTAGAAGTATGTTGAATAAGCTTAAGGAAGAATTTGTTCAAATAACGATATTAGTTTTAAAAAGATGTGAATCAAAATTATTCAAATCATAATAAAAAGTCGAAATATATGAAAACAATATAATTAAATAATCTATTATGTTCATTTTTTAAATGAGATATTAAGTATATTTACAATGCCAAAATTCAAATTGTTCAGAAAAGTATTACATTTCGAACAAATTTTTACAAAACATAATAAAAAGTTGAAATATATGAAAACAATATAATTAAATAATCTATTATGTTCATTTTTTAAATGAGATATTAAGTATATTTACAATGCCAAAATTCAAATTGTTCAGAAAATTATTACATTTCGAACAAATTTTTACAAAATTATTATATATACATTACCACATTTATTTCACATTGAAGAAAACCACTCGCTAATAAACTCATCGTTCTATCGAACGTACGATCGTTGAAAATAAAAGTAAACACCCCTTACTTTTCTCAAACCCCTTACTTACTCAGCAAAAAAGTATCGTAGAAGAAAATTACTGGTACCACACGATTGGTAATAAAGTCTACTTTTAAATGATACATAAAATTTGATTAGGAGACCATCAACATATTAAAACATAACTTTTTTTTTTTTCCAATAGTACACTCTAAAATTGGGAGGAGTGAACAGTTCACTTTTTGAAAGAGTGACAGGCATTTTTACTCTTTTTGGAGTGAGTTTTATAAAAATACACTCCTTAAAGAGTCGAGTTTTTCACTCTCTAGAAAGGAGTGAGATGTCTCACTCCTGAAAGAAGAGTGACTTACGTGTGCATTGTTTATTAACCAATCAGAGCAGCAAGGCGACGACACCATTTAAAGATAAGAAAAATGATCACTTTTTCGTCCGCCATTTTAAGATTAGGATATCATTCAAATTATTCTTTAGAATACATAAAATGAAGGTATAGTGCAGTCATTTTAGCAGCTTTTTTTACAAATAGCGGAAAAAATTAGAACAAAGCTGGATTTTTGCACAGATGCTAGTTAGGGTATGTAGTTTAACATACTGAAAGTCCCCATCGATCCGATGTGAGCTTTCGCCACCAGGGGGCGTTAATGAGCTTGAAAATCGGTTTTATGCGAATATCTCATGAACGATAGCATCTAGAAAAAAAAGGTCAATTACAAAGATGTAGATAATTTAATTTCCTACAAAAAGTGTTATTAACACTTTTTTATCACAACAACCCTTCCCTGTCAAAAATTGAAATAATGTAAACATTACTGGAGAAAATGCGGAAACAGAATCATATTGAATGCGCCCAAGAAGCAGAACAAATCTTATTTACTTTTGATCCCTCCCCCGCCCCTCCTCCATTGTCTGTATGCTGTTTTCGCACGCTTGTGCAATAGTCATTGCCCAATACCCTATCACCCCTTGCTTACGTCGAAATATACCACGTGCAGGTACCTTTACAGTGTTTTATTTTCAATTGATGAGCATTTCGCTGGTATTAAATCACCTTAATTTACTGAACGAAGTAATTCTTTGTCAGTTTTTAGAAAGTGAATAATTTTAGTTTCAACGCATGATGAAGAAAGTTTTAAATAGTTTTCACAATGTAAAATGATTCTTTCTTGATTGCTGATTGAGAGCCGAAAAATGGAGATTGACGAAGTAGTTAGTCTTGTATGTGGTGAAGGCTGCGTTTCGAATGATTATGTGAAAATTGGAAAAAAAGGACAGAAGTCCCCTGTGACAGCAAGTTTGGAAAGAGGTGACCATAAGTGGAAAACATTTGAAGCAAAGGCTGAAAACAATAGTGAATTTATAGTTCACGCAACGTGTAGGAAAAATTATACAAGAAAGAATTCTGTTAATCTTCCGCCAAGTCATTACGACACAATATATTCAAGTCTTTGCACAGCGGTCGAAAAAAGTAAAGAAACCAATCAAAATTGCGTTTTTGTGACATTTGACCAATCACTTTATGAAAGCGAGAGACATATGTGCGGCGCTAAGCGATACGACAAATTTCAAGAATGTTTATATTAGGATTGGAGGATTTCATCTGTTAATGTCATATCTAGGTTGTATTGGATACATAATGGCTGGAAGTGGTCTGAAAGAATTGCTGAGCCAGGTATATGCGAAGAATACCGTTGAAAATATGCTAGCTGGTCACGCATTTGCGCGTGCTGTTAGAGGGCACACCTTAATGCGTTTGGCTTTGGGGAAGATAATCATGAAAAATATCACACTCCATGAAGCTGAAAAAGGACACCTTTTACAGTTTGTTGCAGATGTTGAAGAAAACACTCCTGTATATGACAATATATTGGACGACGCTATACTGGTTTCTCTTACAGCAAAAATTAAATGTGAAATGGAAACATTAGAAAAGAATGGGCCAACAGCGAAACTTTGGTGTCAATATTTTCGAATGGTAACATTAATGCATAAATTTATAATGGCAGAACGCAGTGGAAATTGGCAGTTGCATGTTGAAACGATTCGGAACATGCTACCTTTTTTCATGCTAGTGACCATTTCCCGTATTCAAAGGCTTGTCAAATATACTTACAAGATTATGACTTTGCTTGAAACAGAATTACATGAAACAGAATGCTCACGGTTCATAAAAGCAGACTATTTTACTGTTCGAAGAAGTGAAAAATTTTGGTCTGGTGTTTGGACCAGATATGACGATTGAACAGACATTGATGAGAAGTATGAAATCATCAGGTGGAATAACACGTGGGAGGGGTATAACAGACAGCGTATTGGAAAAATCGATACTTGGCGGTCCTTTTCTAATGCAATTATCTGAATCCCTAGAAGAGTTGTGTGGTGCAAGTGCGCAATCATCCGATCAACACTTTGACTATCGAGATTCTAGTGCACTACGTGATAATGCAGACATCAGGAAACTGGATGCATGGCTTGAAAAATATCCACCTTTTCCCATTATTAGTAAGTGCATCTCAATCTATAGCGGAATTGTTGGAGATCACAGAATAAACTGTCATGATGCATATAGCGTCGGATGCAAAGTCATTGAAGAGATTTCGGAGGAAAAAATTGGTGACTTGAAACTTTCACGTGAAGATCGAGTACTATTATTAGCGACGATGAATATTTCGTTCAGATTTAAAGACGATACTGTGACCTGCGATCCACTGTTGTTATTTCAACGTATTTCCGTTTGTATGAAACAACAAGAAGATTTGAGAACTTACTTTCAGTATGAACTATCTCCATATCCTTTAACATTATTTGATGAAAATTGTATGAGAAAAACCACCAAAGCATCATTATATTCAATATTTGAAAAATAACGTACAAGGAGAATCCAAATGAATGTGTGTCTACGTACATCATCGATGGAGGATGGCTTTTGCATCGTGTTCTTTGGCCCTTCTTTGGAACATACAAGAGTGTCGTAGAAAGTTATATTTTCTTATGTCCAAAGAAACTGCAGTGGTAAATGTATAATCGTTTTCGATGGTTACTCTGACGAAGTTTATAATACAAAAACGGCCGAAAGAGCTCGTCGGTATTCGAAAATTGTAACTCCTGACATTGATTTTAACGAAGAAATGAATGTGTCAATTAGTCAAGAAATTTTCTTATCTAATCATAAAAATAAAATACCTCTCATATCTATGCTCATGGAGAAATTTATGGAGAATGGTTTCAAAGCGAAACAGGCAGAAGATGATGCTGACACACTAATTGTTAACACAGATATTGAAGTAACAAAGTCTGGTGCGCTTGCTGCTGTTGTTGGCGATGATGTTGACTTGCTCGTATTGCTGACTGCTTTAGCACCTCCAGAGTCAGAGATATTTTTTATTAAACCTGGAAGTGGAAGACTTGCAACAACCTTGTATTCATCGCACAGTCTCAACAATGATGCAGTTCTGAAAGATCATATATTGTTCCTTCACGCTTTTTCAGGTGGTGACTCTACATCAGCAATGTTTTGGAATCGCAAAATGTCTTTAGCAAAAATTTTGAAAAAGGAAGGAGACCGAACATACAAGCTTCCAGCACTTTTAAAAGTGGTCAGGTATCCCAATTTGAAATATCCGAGGCAGGAAAAACTATTTTTCTTGCTTTATACGGTGGTAAAGTAGAAATTTCTCTGAACAATTACCGTTATGTATGTTTCAAGAAAGGAGTTGCTGTTGGTAAAAGAAGCCTTTCATCGTTGCCGCCTACCGAGGATGCAGCTAGATTGCACGGTTTACGTGTTTATCATGAAATACAATACTGGTTGGGCAATAAACTACTTCCTGAGAACTGGGGCTGGCAAAATGCACCTAATTTGTTTCCAATTCCAGCCACTTTACCGCCCGCACCAAAAAATAATATTGAATCCATTTTTTGTACTTGTTCCAGAGGATGTGGAAAAGCGTGTGGATGCCGAAACAATCGGATTGAAATGTTTTGATATTTGCGTAAATTGTTGCGGAGTTTCATGGCACAATGCAATTAAAGTTGAAATTGGAGACGAGGAGGATATTGACAGTAACCTGCCCACTGCAAAGGAGGGGGAAATCGCTACTCCTGAATTTAGTGATGATATCGAAAGCCGACCAGAAAATACTAAAGGCAATACAACAATGAAAGAAAGAAATAGAGATAATGACGAAACTGAATCAAGTGAAGAAATTGAAGCTGTGCAAACGACTACTAAAGCAGTCAAAAGATTGAAATTGGATTAGACCAGTCACTATAAGTGGAATATGCCTACGGGTGAAATCACAATAAAAAAAAAACGCGCTAAATGCTTTCCCTCAAGGGTGGTGTGGAAATAAGCATATATGTATATTATATATTCACCTTCTCCATTCAAAAGTAAGAATTTTAGACCTGTTTGCATAATTTCTTTGAAAGTAGCAGCAGGTTTTTCGTATTTTAAAAGTAATTTTCGTAAAAGTAAACAAACATTTTGTAACTTTTCTTCCAAATATGTTTACTTTTTAAAATTTTGACAGGGAAGGGTTGGTGTGACAAACAAATGTTAATAACACTTTTTGTAGGAAATTGAATTATCTACATCTTTGTAATTGAACTTTTTTTTCTAGATGCCATTGTTCATGAGATACTCGCATAAAACCGATTTTCAAGCTCATTAGCGCCCCCTGGTGGAGAAAGCTCACATCGGATCGATGGGGACTTTTAGTATGTTTAACTACATAGCCTAACTAGCACCTGTGCAAAAATCCAGCTTTGTTCTATTTTTTTCCGCTATTTTTCCTAAAATGACTGGACTAGTAAGTCTTGTTTAATTTTAAGCATTTATCCGTGTAGATATGTGGAATGTCCAGATTATGAGCTAAATAGTTGTATGTTTGTATAGCAAAAGATTGATCGTGGAATATTCATAAGTGATTGTGAGATTTCTTCATGTAGCGATTTGAAATGTAATTGTTTTAAGGGGACCGGGAAAGCCGTATCTCCGCCATGTTAAATTCACCAAATTTATGTACCTTTTTCTCAGAAATGGTTAAAGATAGAGGTCTAGATTTTTTAGAGTAGTTTGAATAACATGCTTTACGTTTTTTAACTGACCATTTTCGTTCTAAAGTGATTGTGAGATTTCTTCATGTAGCGGACTGAAATGTAATTGTTTGAAGGGGACCGGGAAAGCCGTATCTCCGCCATGTTAAATTCACCAACTTTATGTACATTTTTCTCAGAAATGGTGAAAGATAGAGGTCTAGATTTTTTAGAGTAGTTTGAATAACATGTTTTATGTATTTTAACAGACCATTTTCGTTCTAAGTAAAATTCAAAATTATTAATTATTTATTGAAAGTCATTTTTAAATTAGCACTTTTTGGTAAGATTTCACTGCCTAAAATAAATAATTCTCAACAAATCATTAAATCCCTGTGTATACAATATAACATAGTATAAGTATTAAAAAAAATCTGAGTTCTTATGTTTAATAGATATTGAAACAAGTTGGAAATTGCTCACCAAACGTGGCAAATGAGGTGCGTTCGTACTATAACTAGTTTTAGAAATATTTTTTGCACCGCATATTGTACTGAATGCATATTTTAGTGCAATACATAAGTGCATATCCATTTCATTCTGTTCTGAAAGGGTGTAACATCATTAAAATGCACTTAAAATATTTTTTTCCCCATTGGCCGTCATGTAACGGAAAACTTTTGACTGTCCTTGTAATTAAACTATGCATCCGATTTTCCTGAAATTTGAAATGAGTCTACAAAATTTTGCAACAAATGTATATTTAAAATTTTAGATCATTCGGAAGGCTGTAACATCATTAAAATGTACTTGCAATAATTTATTCCCATTGGCCGTAATGTAACGGAAAACTTTTGACTGTCTCTGTAATTAAACTATACATCCGATTTTTATGAAATTTGAAATGCCTCGACAAAAGTTTGCAACAATTATATATTTAAAATTTCAGACTATTCGGTTGGATAGTTTTTGCTCTGTTATATGCGGGTGTTGAATTCAGACCCTTATCTCCGGGAGGGATTTCTGTGGTTCCGGAGGGGGGGGGGACATTATAGAGTTCCGGGGGGGATTGCACTTTTTGACCATTGAAAACACAAAATCTCAAATCTTCCGGAGGGGAAATATCCCCCCCCCCCCCACCGGGCCACCCCCTGAAATCAACACTGACAGACAGACTAAACGAGGAATATAGGGGCTACGTATTTATATAATTAAGAACGCACCTAAAAAAGGAACATAAACATGAAAAATTAAGTTTTGAGAAAAAGTCGATTAAAGATTTATTGCCATTAAGCTGTGAAGTACTCTTAGAAAGAATGAATAATTTCAACACTTATTTTATATATATATAAACATGCGTGACACATCGTTGGAAAGACAAAAGTTTAAACTATTTAATGATATAAAGAAATAAAAATCGCTTTTTAGGTGCTTTCGTAGTTACATAAATACGTAGCACCTATAGTCGTCGTTCAGTCCGTCTGTCTGTCCGTCTGCCCGCATATAACAGCGCAAAAACTACCCAACCGAATCGTTTGAAATTTAAAGTATATAATTGTTGTATAATTCTGTTGCGTCATTTCAAATTTTATGAAAATCGGATGTATAGTTTAATTACAGGGACAGTCAAATTTTTCTGTTACATTACGGCCAATGGGAAAAATTATTGCAAGTGCATTTTGATGTTTTTGGTTAATAAAAAAATAAGTAATAAATATTTAACTTTAATTAATTTTTTTATAATTTCCCCTTGCATGTTTTATAAAACTGGGTTATTGTTGACACTTTTAATCAAACCAATTAGGAAGTAGAAAATAATGTTTCAAAGTTTTGCTGTTTTTCTGTGGAAATCTTAATGAAGAGGCTAAGAGCTGGCTTCGTTTAATTAATTTATATATTATTTATTTTCTTGCAAAATTTGAATGCTTTTGTTTGAGTAGCAATAGAAAACTTAGACTTTTATGTACTAACGGTCATTTACAAAATTTCATTTATTTTTAAGGTTTTAAGAGAAGGTGTCTAATTACTAGAATGGTTAATTAGTCATTTTCCTCCAAAACTTTTTAAATAGCTGCTTTTAAGTTAGTTTATGTGATTAATAAAGTTTCAATATTTTATTCTTTTTTTATGTATATATACTTTGCTATTTTAAAATCTGGCAATAAAACCAGCTAGGTAGTAGAAAATATTGTTTAAGAGCACAGCCAAAGACGGGCTCATATGGCTTAATACCTCTCCTTTTAAATAAAAGCAATTAAGTTACAGAAGCTATTAAAAATCTATTTTCTGTGTTAAATCTTTGGTTATTCTTATCTGAAAAAAAAGAAGGAAAAAAAAGTAATATTCCTTAATTTATAGGCAATATTCATGAAACTGGTAAATCTGCAGATCAGTGGCCTCAAACATCAGTTCTACAGTTTTATTTTGAAATTATTTTACTTAGCATTTAAAATATTCAACTCACAATATCATTTCTTTCATATTTGCAATATTAATTATTATAAATGATATATCAAATAATCTCTGGAAGATTAATTGTTAAAAATAGCGAGACAAAACTAAACATCACTAACATTCCAAAACTTTTTTTTATTATTATTAACTTTTAAATCCCCCACTGTTTCAATAATTTAATAGCTGTAATTGCCTGATATTTAGTATTTTAAACTATCCATCTAAAATAATTAAAACATTGATCGTCTGATAATTACAATAATTGATGCAAACAGTAAATGATCATCACAAATATTTTATTAATTACTGGTATCCTTATTGTTAAATTTATTTGAAAATAACCATTTTGTTTCATTAGTATGTTTTCATTAAATTCTGGTTCTAAATACAGTCATAAAAACAATTATATTTATTACTTTTTATGGGGTGTCCATTACTGGGCCAGAGGGTGTCCATTACTGGGCTTTTGGATGTTTTGGTATATTTCTGTTATTTAAAATTAAATTTCGATTCACATTGGGAAATGAGACTATAAGAATGGTTAAATATTGTTGATAGATTAATATAATATTGAAAAAACTGGAATGTAATAATTATAACTATTAATAAAAAAATAATTTTAAAAGAAATTCCTTAAGAGTGTCCATTACTGGCACATCTACCCTATTTAATTGTTGCAAAATTTTGTCGAGTCGTTTCATATTTTATGAAAATCGGATGTACAGTTTAATTACAGGGAGTCAAAAGCTTTCCGTTAACTTTAAGGTCAATGGGAAAAAATTATTTCAAGTGCATTTTAATGATGTTACAGTCTTTTGAACAGAATGAAATTGATATGCACTTATATCAATGTATATCACTTATATCATTGTATCAATGTATATATCAATGTATACATTGTATTATATCATTGTATTACTGTATCATTGATACTGTATTACTGTATCATTGATATACATTGTATTATATCAATGTATATCACTTATATCATTGATATGCACTTATATCAATGGAATGTATATCACCAAAATATACATTCAGCACAATATGCGGTGCAAAAAATATTTATAAAATTAGTTATAGTACGAACGCACCTCATTTGCCACGTTTGACGAGCAATTTCCAACTTGTTTCTATTTCTGAGGTCAATCTTTTCCTATAAAACATATAAAATCTATTTTGCTCATATTCACAAAATACAATATCTACGCGAATAAAAAAATTAAATTAAACATGGCTTATCGCGTCATTTCATTAATAAGTATTGTATTAATTTCATTTTTCAGCAATGACGGACGAAAATTAGAAATCATGATTAAGTTAAGGAATATGTTTAAAAGAAAAATATATACATATTCCAGAGAACTTAAAAGTTTAACTTTAGACTCCATGTTCATATTAAATAAAACAAAAGCAAATGACAGCGGATAAAATATATATATACATTCTTAATATTTAAATCATGCTTAGAACTTATTTAAAAAAGATGTGAATTTATAAGTATTGTTTTTTAAATGGAATAATTAAAAATATTTTAGAACAATAGGACAAAAATAGCAATAATTTAAAGAAAAGGTACGGTTTTATATTTAAAACAAAAATTAAAATCAAATCAAACATTCTTAAACATATAACATCCGCTGTTTAAAAAGTTATTAATAAAACTTTAAAAGTAATATCTTTATAGGACATGCAATAAAAGCAAACACAAAGGATAAGATTGAATAAAATATTTTAGTTTATTACTATTAGTAATCTAATTTAAATTCGTATGTAACTTTAACTGAATTTTTCCCTAAAAGTTCAATTAGTGTTACGAACTATGAATTAAATAAATATTGCTAATAAAGTATTTTATTCCAATCTTTACTACGCTTGTATCTATTTTCATTGCATGCTGTAAAAGATGTGATTCTTTTAAAATGACCATAGAAGCGAAAAAAAAAACAAATAAAAACGACTACATAAAAAATGAACATTCACTTTTATGAAAGAGTGACTATTCACTCCTACCAGGGGTGAAAAACCGCACTCCTTTAGCAAGAGTGAATAGTCACTCCTCCGAAAAAGTGATTATCCACCCCTGTTTAGAGTGAATATTCACTTTCCAGGAGTGACTATTCACTCTTTCAGAGAGTCAAAAATTTCACTTTTGCTCAGAGTGAATAGTCACTCTAAAGAGGTTGGGCATATTTTGACTCTGCGATAGAGTGACTATTCACTCCTCCGGAGTGAATAGTCACTCCTTTTTATTTAGAGTGTAGTACACAATTCGGACAGCATAAATGAACTCTACACTCTTCAATTAGCTTAAAAACACATTTTTACAAAATTTGTACGATAAGTTTCCGAGAAATTAATTATTTTAAAACGAGTGTATTTTAGGGGCTGTATCCAAATTGAAGTTCGGTACTCGATTGTTGACCGAGAGAGCCCCTATCTTGATCAAGGCATCTTAAGAGCCACTAAAGCGGTCATTGAACACTGCTAGATTACATGATAGCAGAAAAATTTCAAAATATTTAGTCACTTCCATCATAGACGGCTCCTTAAACCATTATTTTGCGTTCTTTAAGCATAATTTGAAAACTACTTGGAAGAAAAATGTGAAATTTTGGATTTCCATAAAGCGTGACTTCATAAATCTAAATCCATCAAAAAAATTGTACGTTACAATTCATATTTTTCTCGAATATTAATTTCATAATTCATACCATAAAATTATAAAAAATGCAAGTTCAACGTATTTATGTTTGGGTATTTTAGTATTATTGCTACACAAAAAATTAGCACATTAGGAGTATAATTTCAGGAGATGTTAATAAAAATATGAAAATGTAATTTAACATTAGAAGCACTAAATTTTGAATGCCTATAATTCAAAAACTTATCATTCAAATGACTTGAAATTTGGTGTCTAGGCATAGTTTGAACCGAAGATTTGAAATATCTTGATAAAATTGGGTATTACGATTGAAAAAAATGAAGTTTGGGTTCGTTTAAATATGTAGATGGCCCCCTAAGCGAATTTTATGTAAAATATTTAAAAGTAGACTTTATTTCTAATCGTTCTGTAGCAGTAATTTTCTTCTACGATAATTTGTTGAGGAGTTCGTAGGGGGTGTTTACTTTTTTTTTCCACGACTGTACGTACAAGAGGTAGATCAATCGAATTGAATAAGCGTTATTTTTTAAATATTCCATCTGTTTGTCACGGATAAATTATGCGGTTAAATTAGAAACTCAGTAAAACTGAAAATTGTCACATTTTGACGAGTATTCCAGAAAAAAAAAAAAAAATGCTCACTAGTTACCCTTTTCCGAATTGCCATCCTATAATGATCTAGTTCTAGTGTCAAGATGATTTCCCTTCCTCATATTTTTATATATTTGTGGATACAGTACTACATTAATGTTTTAGAAACGTTTAAAAAAATATTCTTATACATGTCTTGAATATAAAAAAATAACTGCATGAAATTTTCAAACCCATAATAACAAAACAAAGAGTTTTATTTTAATTGTTTGCTTATTTACAAATAATTTAGATGTGTTGAACTTTATTTTTACGTACATTTTGTAAATATAAAGGCATTAGTCCAAAAATGATTAATAATGACAACTTGCTGAGTCGTTATGACTTATCCTGTATATAATTATTGCATATATCCAACATTTAGGTAACAATGAAAAGTTAAGAGTTATTTGAAATATTAAATAAAAATTTATTTGTCTTATTGCACAACTGTATACATATTTAAAGAAATTTTATAGAATAAAATAAACTACGTAAAAATATTTGCAAATAATCTCCATGTGTGGAATTTTATTTTTACGTACATTTGTAAATAAAAAGACAGTACACAGTTATTAAGAAAACACCTGAGCAATTATGACTCACTTGTATATAATTAATGCGTATAACATACGAATAGATAACAAATGAAAAGTTAATAGTTATTTGAAATATTAAATGAAATTAATCTGTCGTTTTTGCAAAGCTGCATATAAATAAAGAAATTTTATAGAATATACTAGGTAAACAGCGACAAGAAGATCGTGTCGGAATGCCTTGTTTTTTAATTTTTGAAAAAAAATAAAAGAATAATGATTGATTGATTGATTTTTTTGACGGCCGATTATCAACACGAGGGATATAGGCCCTAGGGGGAGTGCCCTCCGTGGGGGTCTTTCTAAGGGAACCTAACCCGTATTTACGCATGGAAATCCAAGGTTTCGAAGAAAACCACGAAAACTCCGAAACGGTTAGGCCGACGGGCGCGATTGGGTTCGAACCCAGCACCTCCCGTCTGCCAGCTTCGAGAGCAGAACCTCTCAGCCACTGGTGGGGCTAAAATAAAAGAATATTTTTTTAACTAAATTATTACGATCTTTATTTTCTATTCACATTTTCTACTTTTTAATGTTTAAAATATTTCGTTATTGAAGTTTTAGAGCCAGCTGGCATATTTCGGCGAGAATAATTTGGCGTAAAATTAACTCCATTGTTTTTGTAAACAGTTTTTAAGGGTGTATTCCGATCCAGACTGCTAATTTTCTGATTCATTTTAAAATTCATTTTTGCTCTCAAACGCATCAAACTTGGAAATTCTCTTATTTAGAAACTATATAATGTGTGGTGCTTCTTAATTTTTTGATAAATGCAGAAAATACTGTAAAAAACGCTGTCAAAGTTGGCATTTTGAACCGAATTTTCCGAAGCGGGCGATCTGGGAATGAAAAAAATGGTCATACTGAGAAAATAATTGGTTAAAAATCAAATTCTAATTAATTGAGCTGAAAATGAAATCACACGGCATGTTAAACATGTCTTCAGAAACCACCCCAGCAAGTTTCATGTTTTTACTTTTAAAAATGAGTCTGAAAATGTCTCAGAAAATTTCCAGCTGTTGAGGGTGGAAAAATATTTTTTCGAATACACCCTTAAAGAGCGGATCAGGGGTGTAATTACTCCACACACTTACGCATTCGTTGGATGACGAAGACAATACTAGTTTTCAATGCCTTGCAAGTGGTGATATCGTTGATTAATTAAAATTTCGTTCTAAGCTGTTTCAGAAAGAATGCTTTCAAGCGTAGTGTAATATCGCTTGTCTCTAAACCTGAGGTCTTCAGTTAGATCCCAGGAAAGGGAATTTAAAATTGGTGGAAGGTTTTTATTTTTCAATATTTATTTGAGTTATAAGAAAAATTGAATTATTGCCAAATTTAAAACCGGAGTTATGGACAAATTTATAACTGGAGTTATTGAAGAATTCGTGCGTGCCAGTTGCTTTAGAAAATGCAATACAACGATTTAGTCAATCCCATTTATAGTTTACTCACTATTTGATTTATTGCATTTGTAGAAATTGAGCAAAATATTCGATAAATATACGTAAATTATTTACGTAAATTTTTCTAAACTATTCAGAATCATAGTTAAATTGTTTTGTAATCAATTTGTGTGCATTGAAAATACGGGTTATGTCATGCAGTGAGTCACTGCTTCATCACTATGTTCAAAATTGGACGAGCCAATCAGAACGGAGCTAGATATGGACCGAGTATTGACATCATCCGATGTATGCGCAGTTTGTGGAGTCATTACTTCCATGATCCGCTCGTTTTTTAACCATAAAGATTATTTGGCAATTTATCACTGCTGCCGGTTAACGGAATCAAAATTAATTTATTAATTTATAAATAAGTTCTACAAATATTAAAATGTTGTAATATTATCGCAAACACACCTGTGTATATATATTTTTTTATAATTCTAGCTCATCGGGAAGTGAGTGAAAAATCGATTCAAAAATTCCCTCTTTACATACAAAAATCAAGTTAAATAAAAGAATGTAAAAACAAAGATTTTGGTGCGAATGCATGATGTGAACCATGCCAGCACATATTACTTTAATCCCTTCGACGACGAGAGACTTGTACAGAATTTTTAATGTTTTACAACCAGTTATTTCAAAAAGAAATTTTTATTTAATTGAATCGCAGAAATTCTCTCTTAAAATGTCCAAAATTAAATTTTTTTATTACTGGTGTGATTGTACGAATCCTACACTTCACGCGATGCTGGTCGCAAAGGGCTTAACCCCTTAACAGGAACAGGTTTGCCCGTACATCGTACGTGCAAGAAAAAATTGTTTGTTTCGTTTATAGAAACTTTTCGACACCACTAATTTTAAACTGCAATATTCGCTTTATTTAATGACAGACATATTTCGGTTATATAAAGCAAATATTTTTGTACAGTAAAAGTGGTATATGGTTATGGTCCCTATTTTTAGTTTATTGTATTAAAAAAAATGCACCTCTTAAGCTGTTAACCTGCTAAAAGACTACCAAGAATTTCAGACCGAAATGTGTATCGTGGTTTAAGGAGGAATTTTGAGATCGAGGTGTTGTTTTATTTTTTGTAAATATTCATTAAATGACCAAAAATCGTCAAAGATTTAACTCAGCAAAAACAAAAGGCTCACATTGTTTTCGTATTTTCTACCGAATGAGCGTAAGATAGTGAACAAAATACAGGATGTCCATAATCAAACGACCCTATTTTATACTACAAAGACAAAACTACTACTGTCTACAGACAAAACTATTATTCAGAAAGTTGTGAAATTTTTTGGTCGACATAATGAAGAGATGGGAATTTGTTTAAACGGAAAAAAACAAAAATACATAAAACTTTCACCACTAGAAAGCGTTTCTTAATGAATTACACTTTTAGCATACATTTACGATAGTTTACAAATTTTATTTATTAACTTTACCTGGTCTTAAAAACAGCATTTCACGACATGTTCTTAGTATTTCCCAGAACGCACTGCGGTGTACAGTCGTGGAAAAAAAAAGTAAACACCCCTACTAACTCCTCAACAAATTATCGTAGACGAAAGTTACTGGTACTGAAGGATTAGAAATAAAATCTACTTTTAAATGATGTATATAAAATTTGCTTAGGAGACCATCTATATATTAAAACAAATCCAAACTTCATTTTTTTCAATAGCAATACCTAATTTTAACGAGATATTTCAAATCTTCGGTTCAAACTATGCCTAGATACCAAATTGCAAGTCATTTGAATGATAAGTTTTTGAATTATAAGTATCCAAAATTTAGTGCTTCTAATGTTAAATTACATTTTCTTATTTTTATTTATATCTCCTGAAATTATGCTCCTAATGTGCTAATTTTTTGTGTAGCAATAATAGCAATATATCCAAACATAAATACGCTGAACTTTCAATTTTTATAATTTTATGATGTGAATTATGAATTATGAAATTAATATTCAAAAATATTATGAATTGGTAACTACAATTTTTTTGATGGATTTAGATTTATTAAGTCCTACTTTATGGAAATCCAAAATTTCACAGTTTTCTTCCAAGTAGTTTTCAACTTATGCTTAAAAAACGGCAAAATGATGGCTTAAGCTATGATAATATGCTCTATCTATGCTATATCTATGATAAGCTATGATAGAAGTGAGTAGATATTTTGAAATTTCTTTTGCTGTCCTGTAATCTAACAGGCTTCATTGACCTCTTGAGTGGCCCTAAGGTGCCTTGATCAAGAAGGGGTCTCTCTCGGTTAACAATCGAGTACGCAACTTCAATTTGGGTACAGCCCTTAAAATACGCTCTTTTTAAAATTATTAATTTCTCGGAAACTTATGGTACGAATTGCAAAAAATTTGTTTTTAGGCTAATTGAAAGGTATAGACTTCATTTATGCTGTCAGAATTGTGTACTGCTATTGAAGAAAAAACAAAGTTATGGTTCGTTTTAATATGTAGATGGCCCCCTAAGCAAATTTTATATACATCATTTAAAAGTAGACTTTATTTCCAATCGTTCGGTACCAGTCACTTTCTTCTACGATAGTTTGTTGACGAGTTAGTAGGGGGAGTTTACTTTTTTTTTCCACGACTGTACCTAAGAATGTTGGCTGTCGTGTTGAACATGTTTGGTTGTAATAAAATTTGTAAACTATCGTTAATGTGTGCTAAATGTGTAATTGGTTAAAAAAGCCCTCTGGTGGCGAAATTTTGAACCTTTTTTACTTTTTTCCGCTCAAGCAAATTCCCATATCTTCATTATATCCTTTACAAAATTTCACAAAACAATAGTTTCGTTGTAGACAACTTTAAAATAGGGTCGTTTAATTATGGACACCCTGTATATCGAAAACTTTAAAACTTGATAGATGTTATTACTGATATTGCCTTTTCTCGAAATTTGTTATGATGCGTTTCTCAAGAACTACAGATAATTTCCAAGATGCCCTAACAGCGAAGCCTAATTTGACGTTTTGGCAATTATTGTCTGACACGATAATAATTATCTTGAAATGTGACGATTGCAGCTCGATGATTTTGAGCAAGGCGGGTTCATTTCATAGCTATATTCATTTATTTTGAGTGTTTGAGCGATGCAGAGTACCTCCGATCGATTATTGTTGTGGTTTGTGTGGGATTGATCGTAGTTATCGCCATTGTAACTGAAAGACATTGAACCCTTGATGATATTTCTATACAGATGCTAATTACTTTGCCGATCTATGAAATCTGTATCAAGTGGAAAATGGAAAGCATTAATCGATTTTAAGAATAAACATATTTTTAATGCACGTTTTTTGTTGCTATTTGATAGAATTAATTTCGCATCAATAATAAATAAAGGAGAGAAAGGCCAATTTGTTTTGATTATATGGGGAAAAATTACAATTTATTCATCCAATAAACGAATATTGATGAACGTTTTTTTTTTTTTTTTCAAATAAGAGCACGCAATATGTTATGAATTTGCAGTATAGAATGAGTAATTTATAAAGAGTTGCTTAAAACCTTTTGATAAAATATACTTTGTAACCCGTTTATATCTCCCTGGTATTGTTTACAATAATGTGCAATATAAAGTTTTAAGAGTAAAATTAGCTAATGTAATTTCTTTATCTTTTCGGCAGATTATGCTTGTACAACGGCTTAACAAAACAACAACAAGTCGGAAATTGTACTTCAAACGTGGAAAATGAGGTACGTTCGTACTATAACTAGTTTTACAAATATTCAGATCTTGGTGCAATAGCTGTTGCACTCTTATGCAAAAATGCATGAATACAAATTTATTACGATCATATATATATTCAATTCAGTAATACGGAAATAATAAGACTCCATCTTAAGTATGGCATAATCAACAAGGCAACCTAGAATCATTACCTATGATGGGATATCACTGAATTAATTGCGTATGATAGGATTTAATAGAATGAAGAAAACTTTTATTAATATCCTTTTAAGTTTTGATTCGATTTTCATAAAATTTGATATGACTCGTCAAAATTCTGCAACAATTATATATATTAAATTTCAAACCATGGTTGGGTAATTTTTGCGTCGTTATATGCGGACAGACGAACGGGCCAGACGACGACTATAGGTGCTACGTATTTATATAATTAAGAATGCACCTAAAAAACGAGAAAAGATCATAAAATCAAAGAGAATTTTATTTCCTTCTTTTCTTTTCTTTTCTTTTTCTTCATCAAAGATTGAAGCGAAAAGGATTTTTACACCATATTTGAAATGCTTTTTCCTTACACTTTCACGATTATTTTTACATTATTATTACTATAAAATATTTTTTCATTGTATATAGGCTCAATTATCAGGTGCTTATTTTCAAACAATAATCTTAAATATTATTGTTCACTTATAAAAATAAAAATCATGTAAAATATAATTTTTTGTTTACAGTGTAACTAAGCAGTCTAGTGTGATTGGCACGTAAGTTCTCCCTGTACCGGGGCAACTGCGATAATGAACTTTTCAGTACTGTGTTAATGAAAATGGTTGAAGTAGACTCTCTTGCATTTATAAAATTCACGATTTTTTTCCCCTTAAAAAACTCTCTGAAATTCTTTGTCTTATGTCAGTACTCTTGGACCTCGTATTATAATATATCAATCCCAGTGTTCGGCAAGTTCCGCATTTCATAATTATTGAAATAATTATTATTGAATCATAATTCTTGAATAAAAAACAGACATATATTAATGGCCTTTTATAGAAGTCTATGTAAAACGTGTGCTTTGTAAACCAGATGGCGAAAACGTTACGGTTCTGCGTTCAAAGTAGATATATCTCGGTATAAAATCAGCCTGTTTACGTTTTATAAGTCCCCACAAAACTTCAAATAAACTATTTTAAACTGTTTATGTTGTCATTCAGCATTTAATTATGGTTTCCATATATAGTGAGGTTTGAAAGACTGTTGAAAAAATAAACTAATACACTATCTGGTCAAAAGTATCCAGACACTTTCGGTTTTAGACTTTTTATCAAAAATATAGAAAAACACATGATGAATTGTTCTTAAGCTTTCGGAAAGTAAAGAACATGTTTTCCCTCATGTGTTTCAGCGAAGATTTAGTAAAGTCAGCAATTAGGTGACTCATAACAAATGGAATAAAAACATTAATTTGTGCCTCATCCTGTATCAAAAAAGACTTGAAATGATCTATAACTGTAGCACATGACTACGTGATTCCCACACAGCATTTGTATTCATTTGCGTAAGAATAATACGTACATATATTCATGGTTTATATAAAGATTTCTTTAAAAAAAAATGGAAGAAAATTCTGCGAGTTTTTTGTTGTAGCCTGTATGGTTTTCAACGAAATTTAAAACTTTTTTTTTGAAAGTTTTAAAAGTACATTAGAAGCAATATACTGCAACTAGAATATAAATACATTAAATATTTCATGAAATATGAATATTTTTGTGAAATAATTTTTAACTGTGCATACTCGAAAGATAAAAAAAAAATATTTTTACATAATTTAGTAGTCAAGGGCCACTCATATAAAAAGGTCAGCTGAATATCGTGAAAGTTCAGAAAGATATCTGCGATATAGTGAACTGAACTTCAGTTGTTCTGTAGAAGTAGCTGCACTGTTAAAAAAATTGCTGTAAAATTACGGGCAGAGGTCGGCAGCAGAGATTCCAGTCATACCACGTAAAAAAAAATCCATATCCAATTACCAATCCGTATTTTTGCTAATATATGGGCTAGAACTGTAAAAATATGTGGATTGCCCTTAATTTTCTAAGTATATAAGGGATAAGGGCGCTTATTTAATGGATCAGACCGTTTTTCATCAAATAAGGTTGTTGCCAGTGGAAATTTAAGGGGAAATGCTCGTAAATTTACAGTTTTTTCTGAGAGTGTAAATGCTAAAGGATTTTCATCAAATTGCCATTTTTTATTAACTGACTTCTTATAGAGGAGTATGTATTTTACATACTAAAGTACGTCTACGCGAAGCTTTTGAACGGATGCTTTGATTTTGATAATTCTTCGTTGTTACTGTTGGAATAGGTTCGTTTGAAGGTTCTTCCAAGAAGAAATAAAAAATCAATAAAACATGATAATAAAAAATAGGAAAAATAACAATGTGTGGAAAATCGCTTAATATCCAACTATATTTAGAAAGCAGCTGAAATTCAGGTTACTATATCAACGTTATCTTTCTGAATTTTCACGATCTCAACTGGCCTTTTCATATAAGTTGACCTATATTGTTAACAACGAAATTGTGGTGGGAAAAACTTTATCTTTCGAGAATGCGCAATTAAAATTTATTTCATATAAATGCTCATGTTTCACGAAATATTTATTATTTTTTATATTCTATTTGCAGTAAATTGTTTTTACCGTTTTTACCATAAGTTTCCTAAAAACGGTGTTAAATTTGATTGAAAACCCTGCGTGTTACAAACAAAAAAACTTGCGGATTTTTTTTTAAAGATACATTTATATTTTCAGGAATATGTGTACAATTATTACATATTGAACAGAAATGTTGTACAAGGTACAGGGTTCACAAAATCCTGCGATGCAACTATAGATCCTACGAGTTTTTACTGATATAGGGTGATCGGACACATTTTTTTTTTCAGTTTGATATCGGTCCTCTAATTGCTGATGTGACTAAATCTTCACTGGAAATCACAAGTCCAAACATGTTCTTTACATTTTCAAAGTTCAAGAACAATTTGTCAAATATCTGTCTAGATTTTCGACAAATCGTCAAAATTTGAAAGTGTCCGATTACTTAAAATTTTCTGAGGTATACAACAGTATACAGATATCTCCCGATTCTTTCTCACGTAACAAAGAAAAAGAACACAATATTTTATCTACGTTATTTTTCACACCATATAGATTCGTTCCTGAAGTCACGTTGAAGCCAGTATTGCCAACTTAGACACTTTTGTTATTAAAAAAAGAATACAATCGTACCAGAACTTTTATATAATAATTTTTGTATTATTTAACCCATCCATTCCGTGATTCAATGAAAGAAAAAATATACAAAATTCTGGTAAGATAGTAAATTTTTTGCTTAAAAAAAAGGATAAATTGGCAACATTGGTTCACGCTTACTGTTGAAAGACAAAATTTTTTGACGTCTAACAATCATATATCAATTTGTTTTTACATGTCCCTGTAAAAAAAACTGTGCACGAAACGGTGAATGTTTTTAGCTTAAAATATTCTCTCTTATACTATACCTCTAGTACAAAAGTTTCATTCAAATCCGTTAAATAGTTCCTGAGAAAATTGAGCTTTACATATATACAGTCACATTTACACAACAACCAAAAACAGTACCCCTTTTTCTTTTTTTAGTTGCTTGAAAATAGCTTAACAAAAGCACCTAATAAAAAAGTGAACTTTTTATTAAAATGGATTACATTAATACTTTTTTTTCGATTAATCAATGTATGGTTAATAAATAATGTATCAATTTTTTCAGTAAAAAAAGATATATAAAAAATAGACATTTACTTAATGGGAACAACAGCGTAATGAATGTATGTCTTCAGCGAACATCAAGCGCGAGTAAGTTTAATTATGATGAAATTTTTCCTGTTTGTGCGAACAGAGTCTGGAACAAAAATAATTAATTTTGGGAATAAAATTAAGTGATTACATTATTACGTGTGCGGAATGATTGGGTTCGTAATAAACTACAACGTAACTGCAAATCAAATCATGAAAAGAGTCTTAGGAAACACTATACAATATCTAACTTTTGCAGCTGTTGAATTATTTTATTCGAGAATTAACGTATTCGTTATTCTGTTTTTTTTTTTTTTGTTTTTTTTTTCTTTAAAGCTTGTTGTAACTGTAAATATAGATTTATTGTGTGAATTTTAACTTGGAATTCTGATTTCTAAATTATCTCAAAATATTTTTGAACATTTTCCCAAAATATAACAGACTGAAATCATTTAACAAATAAAATTACAAAATTTAAGCTATAAAGTAATGGGCACTGGCAAGAGCGGATGGGGGAAGCCGCTACTCCTTTTTGGATTTCCTAATTTAATTATTAATTTTTTTTCTCTGAAGATTGTGAAAAAAAATAGTAAAATTAATTATTTACAAGTGAATTTAAACAATTAAACACTAAGAGAGAATGGAACTAAGAACTTTTCGTCGGAAGAATTCTGCCACCAATTTAAGCCCATTTCGTTGCAGTTGTAAACCTGCTCTTCAACTGGTTGTCATCGATTTATTCCTTTCACGTGTTTTCCCAGTTACTTTGTAATTAGGCCTCTGTCAGATCGTAGTAATATGTCAAGTGACTGACAAATATAGTTAAGTCTTGATTATAGTTGATGCCTGCTTAAGGGGTCTCAGGACTCTTAAAATTGGAAAAAAAGAAAAAAAAGGACCATTTTCAACATTTAATATCTTAAAATGTATTTGATATTAAGACACAATTTTAAATGGGAATGAAAGATACAAGTATGTTCTTTCATTGTTGTTTAAAGTAACAGAAGTTTACATCAAAGATATGTAAGTAGAACCATAAAAATTAATAAATTGTGTGTAAATTTAAATTTCATCTCTTTAGTGATGATTTTTGTAAATCCGGTTTATCCGAGTTTTCTTGCTTATCTGAGGTAAGCTTGGTCCATAGTAACTGGGATAATCGGGACTCTATAGTAATATAAACTGGCGGTTAAAAGTGGGATGGACAATAGAAGTTTTACTGTAATTCTAAATTTGGAAACTTTCGGTCCAACATTTTTTTTAAGCAGAAGTTTCGTAGTAAAACTTTCTTCATGATCACTCTATTCGTTCTGTTTGAAATAGTATAGTATTATTAAAATGCATTTCGAACAATTACCGCTTCTAGACCGTAATGTATTCTCATTCTTTTGTGTATCCGTGTCAACGAATGATGAATGCACTTCATCATGATGATTCATCATGATGAATCACTTCATTTTCATTAAGAAATATACTGTATTAAACCTAAATTGCATCTCAAGAATTTCGTGGAAATTTAAGAACAGGGTGTTAAAAAAATGTACACACAATGTATTCGCTAAAGACTGGCAGGTTCTTCTTTTCTTGTCATGTTTGACTAACTTGAAATAATGGCAGAAGCCAAACTAAGCTTTAAGGCTGTTCCCAAATCCAAAGGGGTAACTTTATGACACAATATTAATTCCTTTTTATTCGGAAGGGCGTGAAATTGGCCGGTGTTGTTATTTAGAAACTATGAGATCGAAAGACGTTTTCCATTTTTTGGTAAATGCAAAAGATCTTTCAGAAAATACTGTGAAATTTGGCATTTTGAACCGAATTTCCGGACGAAGGGAGAAAAACAATCGGAGAAAGGAGAAAAATCGGATATCACGTGACCTAAAATCGCTCATAACTTGATAAATAATCTATATATCAAAAAATGGGAAACGTCTTTCGATTCCAAATCGCTTCCATAATCATCCCTGCCAATTTTGTGCCTTTGCGTTTAAAAATGAGTCGGTCAGCGTGTCAGAACCACCTTAGAGAACTTGAGAACCACCTTAAGCAAAGAAAATTTATCCTAACGTTTTACTGAAAAGCGTAGTTCAAGTAGAGAGAGAGAGAGTTTCAAACAGACTCCTCTTGCACGATTTACAAACGCTAGAAATAGGCTGACAATCGCTAAATTCGAGGCAGATGGAACTGTTCAAAATGTTCCCAAGCAACGTTCGAGAAGACCGCGGTCATCAACAAACTCCGAGGAAACCCAGGTAGACACCCTGGTCGAAACATACACCTAAAATTCAAGGAAATCTATTTTGTAAGTGGTTGGCGAGGAAAGACTTTCAAAATCAAGTATTCATTGCATTTTAAAGCACCTACATTTTAAAAGTTACATTACAAGATTAATGCAGGCTATCAATGTAGCTGATCCGGAGCGAAGAGGGTAGATGTATAAACATTTTTTTTAAACGTCCTATATATTTATAAAAATTAGAGCACGGACAGAGAGACAGTCGAACTGAGGCCATAAACATTTTGAACTGTGTTCAAAAGTGTTATAGCGTTGAAAAAGGCTCCAACCTTCTGAATTAAAGGCAAGTGGCATTTACTTCAATTTATGTTGTAAATAGAGAACTTCTATCATTTAATGCAATTTCATTAGTTTGAAGATGAAAATAAATATTAGCCATAGCAATCTGTCAGGTAAACAAAGTGGAGAACCGATTTTATGTTTAATCATTTTCCAGTTATGTTTTTTTAAGTACATGGTAAATAGGGGAAAATGACATTCTATACACATTTCCTTGATTTCGTAACCATAGTAATACACTAGAGGCTCTTATTTTCCTAATGTTTGAATTGCAAATATTTCTTTAAAAGAAAATAGTATATAATTTCAGAAAAGCTTTATACATTTCATGATTTAACTGGAAAATAAACAAAATGCTTGAGGCACTTGAAAGAGTTTATTTTTAAAGCTTTAACATTGAGCTAAATATTTGTGCTTTGAATTAGATGAAAGTAGATATACTCATTATTCGATTTGAAAAAATAAATCATAACGATATTTCTTTTACTCGACAAACTGCTGTCATCTCGTTAACAGATTTTCATTCAGATCGGAGAAATAAAAAGTTAATTTATAGTACAGTGCCTAGAAATATATAATTTGGAAACCGCGTATACCGGCATCACTTTAGAATGCATCCAAAAAAATTCTACTTTCTTAGGTGGCGCTGCCATAGAATTTTTTGCTTGAAAATGTGAACACTAAGCGTTAGTTACAGCGTCTGAAAATATGTGGTGCGAAATGCATTTGAGATATTAGGTCGTTATGTATCAAAGATCCGATTTCAAAGCGTTTTTTTTATTTAGAAATTCCTAATTCTCACCAGAAAGTTTTAATAATTATTTTTAGTTTATATGATGATAGAGCAATGGAACAATGTGATCTGTGTTTTGGACTGCCTAGTTGCGTGGCAACTTTACATCCAGTAGAGAGGTGATGTAAAGGCAAGGGCATTAGGGAGCCTTAAAACAATTTATGTTTAGACGTGGCTGGTAGCCACAATAAGAAAATAACTATAAAAAGTTAAGAAAAGAATATCATTATAATAAGCACATAAAGTACTCAAAGTTTAACAATGTAAGAGAAAAAAATAAAGAAAGAAAAAAAATAGGAAAATTTGAAAATTTAGAAAAAAAGAAATTCCATTAGTTCCAAAAAGGACAGGCGAAAAAGCTACCAGGGGATACCCCATCTTAAAAAAAGACCCTTTTCAGAGACCATACATTAAGTTAAGCGGTTAAAAATGCTATTATATAGCAAAAAATCTTTCTTTTTTTTTATAACAGGACAGAACAAACAAAAAGATTAAGTATATTAGAAGGGTGAGGAATATGAAGATAGATATTTCAAAAAGAAAATAAAAGAAAATTACTATTCAAAATTTTCTGGTGTGAATTTAGAATTTCTAAATTTTAAAAAAAACCACTTTCAAATTAGACGTTTCAGCCTTAATGATCTAATAGATCCCTGAATTTTTGTTCATTCCTAATGTATCACGGATTACAACATAAATCTTTTTAATTCTGTTTTTCGCAAAATTTGTCTTTCCAAAAATAAGTTTCCCGAAGTTTAAATTGCATCATAAATATCTAAAAACACGCTGGATTTCTATTCATTCGTAGCAATAGACTCTATCATAGCGCCCTCTGGGAAATTTTTCATTTTTTTGATACGGTTTCGCCTGTTGATTTCCACACTATATACTTCTAGAGTCTAGACACTGTAACTCAAGTGAAAAACAAGTGATTTTGATATAAAAATGAAAACTACTTAAAGTAACTGTTTCTTAATCTATGATCATTTTGCAAATGTGCAAAAATTAGAATTCTAAGCAGCAAAATAAGCCATAAGCAAAGGAATTAACATATGATGCACAAATAAAGAGATTAAATTTAAATTTAAAAATAACAAAAAATTTATTTACAATCAAGAACAACGAAACTGACGAAGGAAATTCAGCGCGAGAAAATCTTCACCCCCCCCCCCCCCCACTGGATGTAGCTGGTGAGTCTTTTGTCTCGTTATTCCTCCATTGGTCAGAGCTGCTGTCCTCGTAGTTCTGGTATCTACGCCTCCATCATAAATTTAAAGTCGTAAAACTCTTAAGTGTACGATGTTCCCAGCCAAAATGCTCGTAAAGCAGCTATAATTGTCTCGAAGCCGCTGCGATCGTCCGACGTTTTAAACCCCCAGCCTCGCCCGAACACACTAGGTCGACCTCTTAAACTTGTCGAACTTTGAAGTTTTGCTGATGGCATCTTCCGCAATCGGGTCCGTTACCTTTCCGGGAAAATAAGTGAAGGAAGGGAATCTCGGGCTCTGCGACCGTTTGGCGACCGCCGCTATTTCACAGAAAGGGCGGCGCGCGCCCTAATCGGAGGTCCTTTCCTTCAGTTACTGATCGGAATGGTTGTAGACTCCGATCAAATCATAAAATAAATTACGGATTTTTTTATAAACTGTTTAAAATCAAACATTTAATTATTTAACTTAAAGAAAATTTTATTTCTTCATATTTTCTAATAAATTGATTTCGCTTTAATGAGCCATGATTACAAACATTTATTTGAATTCCTATTATTGAAGTGCACATATCACATCTAAAATTTTCAGATAAGCGGAAGCTAAGACAGGCGTTCTAGAGGTGGGCAGGTGGGGCTGACCGGGATGGCCACCCAGGGAAACCCAGCAAATGCTTTAGAGTTTTAGTGCAGTCGCCACGCCACTACTCCGCGCAAAAAGAGAGGAATCTTAGATTTCCTTTCTTCATTTACTTTCTTGGAGTCGTAGCGGACCCGATCACGGAAGAACTCACCGGAAAATATCGAAGCAAAATTCGATAAATTTAAGACGTCGGCCTAGTAGATTCGGGCGCACCGAGGCGTCTGATACGCCGGACGACTGCAGCGTCTTCGAAGCCATTTTTAACTCTGTACTGACGTTGATGAAAATGAAATTATTTTTCCTATGCATTAGGTCTCCATAGAGAAATATAAAACAATATAAAACACAAAAACATAATCAATGACCCTAAAAACTGACACAAATACAATACTCATCATTTTAATATTTTGTACAAAAAATAATTATTCTATCTATATTTTCTGCAGAGATATGCGTAATTGAAAGGCCAATTACATTAACCTTTCTTCCGTCATCGCGTCGTAAGGATGTTGTAGGAGAAAGGAGAAGGATGAATTATCTACAGCATCCTTTTTGAAGAAGTCACTCAGCATGAAACGTTAAACAAAAGTACTGAGCAAGCTATCTTTTCAGAGCTAGAACAACAACAAAAAATTCTATGGTAGATGCCTCTTCTGCATTTTTGCAAATACCACTTTCAACTGAAAGTTCTTATATGTCTACAATAGCTACTACTTTTGGAAGATTTAAATTTTTAAGCCTACCCTATGGATTAGCTAGTTCTCTAAAAGTGTTTCTGAAGTGTAAACTATTAATAGTGTGATCTGAAATTTAGAGAGTATTCTGATATCTTATATGTTCAGATGATCTGGTTAAACTGAAAAAGATCATGATGAAATATCGCAAGCTGCTTTGAGCAGATCCGAAAAATATGGTCTGAAACTTTCTAAAGGAAAAAGTCAAATTAAAGTAAATTCATTTAAGTATCTGAGATATGATTTATCTAATGAAGATTTTCTATTCATATGAATAAATTAAAGAGTATTTCAGTTTATAAAACTCCTAGTAATACATCAGAGCTACAGAGACTTTTTAGGATGATAACTTTGTTAGAAAAATTCATTACTAATTTATCGAATATAAAACAGGGTGTCTTTGTAAATTGATGGGTAAAAATGTTGAATTTCTTTGGTTTAGTAATGAACAGGAAGCAGTTGAAGATCTTAAAATGTTTGTGACCAGTTTTGACATATTTTGGTGTGAATAAACATACGATTGTTTCGATGTTCAAATTTAAAAGGGGATTGGATGGTAATTAGGAGGTGTATTAATACAAGATGAGCATCCATAGCCTACGCTTCAACATCCCTCACAGAAATTCAACAGGGGTATTGCCAAATAGAAAAAACAATGGGCTTTACCCACGAGTGGCAATAGCCACGTCTCTACGGGTATGTGCCCTCAGAAAAAGTCTGTTTACTGGACGAAAGGAATGCAGTTTAAAAATGTTCTTCACGTCTAGTGGAGTTTTTCTACTATATACCCGCAGCTGACGTAACATGGGTAAAGAACATTGTTAGGTGTGCCGAACGGTTGTAAAAAAATTCCATTACTATGCTTATGGTACAAAATTCCTCGTTGAAACAGATCATTTACTGATCATACTGGAACTATTACATAAACCTATTGATAAACTTTCACCTAGATTACGGAAATTATATAATTTTAGATTCATTGGGAGATTCCACTGTAAGTTTTTCATTTGATGAAGGTTCCATGGAAATAAAACTTTGGAAACTATTTACTTTTAAAGCACACTCTACTGTCTAAATTGGCCATTTCCGGACACCCATTCTCTGGAAATAAACACTGTTTTTTATTTTCCCTTTTAAATTTGATAAAATAATTTGAAAGCACAATGCATAATTTTTGTATTGATTTTTTGGAACCTTTTTCATCTTAAAAATATCTGAGTTCATTTTTAAATCGTTATCACACAAAATAGTTGTGATGTCAAGGAGATTTTTTATAAATCATTTTTAAGCGTGATTCTTTAAAATATATTTTTTACCTCTTCAGGTTTTCACGAAAATTTAAATCTACATATAAATGGTTATTTTACATAACAATATTATTTACTTTTATAAGATTTCAAATGTTTCTTCATTTTGTATTTTCATTTTGTATTTAGTTTGTCGTTTTGTAAGATAGAGAATTTTAAGTTATATTTCTAAAAGACTAGATTTTTGTATTTATCGAAAAAGCTTTACAAAAGATTTTTTAATCTAAATTATTCGATAAAAATCTTTTTTTTTTATGAAAAGTTTCTATAATAACCTCACATTACAAACAAATATTTGAATGCAAAATATGAAGAAAAATATGAAGCTCATTACTTTTATAAGCATTCAACGTTTATCTACAAAATCACTTATAATTTCATGACTGTAATTCAAGTCGTTCCAAAACATTTCCATTGCAGTACGTTATTTTGGCATGAGCTCCGATTATGGAAAAATCACCGCTTTGATTTACGCTGGGTAAACAGTGCGAACTAGAGAATTTATCAAATATATATATATAACTTTTGCTCTGTTTCTTGTTTAGGTGCGTTCGTAATTATATAAATACGTAGCACCTATAGTCGTCGTTCAGTCCGTCCGTCCGTCTGTCTGCATATAACAGCGCAAAATCTACCCAATCGAATGGTTTCAATTTTAATATATATATAATTGTTGTAGAATTTTGTCGACTTATTTCAAATTTTATGAAAATAGGATCAAAACTTAAAAAGATATTAATAAAAGTTTTCTTCATTCTATTAAATCCTATTATACGTAATTAATTCAATGATATCCCGTGATAGGTAAGGATTCTAGGTTGCCATGGTGATTACGCCCTATTTAAGATGGAGTCCTATTATTTCCATATTACTGAATTTAATATATATAATGGTAATTAATTTTGTATTCATGCATTTTTGCATAAGAGTGCAACAGCTATTGCACCAGGGTCTGAATATTTATAAAACTAGTCATAGTACGAACGCACCTCATTTGCCACGTTTGACGTACAATTTCCGACTTGTTAAGATATGAAAACAGAAAATAGAAAAAAAAGGTTTTATTTAAGCTATCTTTTTAGGATTTCTAAATTGATTTCCTCAATATATAATCATACTTTAATTAATATGAAGCTATTAATTAATTAAAGCGTACTTTTTAAATATATATATTACACTCTTTATTTTTATTTTTTTTACTTTTTAATGTTTAAAATATTTTATTGTTGCCGTTTCAGAGCCAGCTGGCCTTTTCGGCGAACGTGATTTGACGCATAATTAAATCCATTGTTTGTTCTAACTCGTATAAAATTGTAACCATAAGGATATTTGGAGACGAGGCTAACGAGAAAGACAGGCTACCGCGGTAGGTCCGATTCTTCTTTTTTTACAGACCGCTGTAGTCACGTGATGCTCTTTTTGCACACATTCATTGGTGCATTCGAGCATCACGTGACTCCAGCGGTCTGTAAAAAAAGAAGAATCGGACCCACCGCGGTAGCCTGTCTTTCTCGTTAGCCTCGTTTGGAGATTGATGACTTGTGGTGAGGCTAGCGAAAAATGTCTTAAAATTAATTTGTTAATTTATAATTAAGTTTTAAAACTATTAAAATGATGTATTGTCATAGAAAGCACAACGGTGTACATATTTTTTGTAATTCTAACCTATCAGTGAAAAATGAATCATGAATTTCCATCTGCAGGGGAAGACCATGTACCTCAGTCCTAATTTGACATTTTTATTTTTAATTTAATTAAAATATGTAAATAATAAAATATAAAGAAATTTCCTAATTATTTGTGATGTTCTGCTTATTTCATACTTTTCTTGAACTTGAATAGTAGGCCTATCATGGTTTTTCTTTCAATTAAGAAAATAGCAATCTTAGGACCAAGGTACAACACCCATGTTGTACCTTGGCCCCAGGCATAGTTGTACCGTGGACCATGCATTATTTTTCTGTGAAAAATAAAAGTAAAGTTAACGAAACTTTTTATAATGTATTTGAAATAAATTTTAAAAGTATATTTAATAACAGGTTTATCATAGATGCATATTTAAAGTTGTTTTAAATTAATACAAAACAGAAGGTGCAATTAAAGGGGGGAGAGGGGATAATTTCAATTACAATAGGCAGCAATTACATTTTAACTGTTATATTGGATTTTTATAAAAATTTTATACATGTTTGTTTTATTAAGATGCAAAAGCACTAAAAAACAGTTACATAAAAAGTTAAAATTATTTTTCGAAAAGGGATATTTTACCATGAAATACATAAAAATTTCTTCTTTTTTTTTTCAGTAAAACTAGGGTCTGGCAAAATGCTAATGAGTTGTTTGCAACTGACTGAAAAAATATCATTTTCCTGAAGTGTGAATTCTCTTCCAATGCCATTAAAGCGTTTCATGAACACAACAATAATCTCTTCTTCACCATTGTTATCATCTATGCATATTTTCTACACACAAGTGGTGTACATAGAGTTGAGTTTTGAATTTCTTTCATTAATGATAAGAGGACAAATTCTCCTGAAATAACATTTTCATATGTTGGCTTTGTAACAGAATATGTAATTGTGTTGTCCTTTGGACCTGTTTAGGATACATCAAGGTATTGCTAGGTTCAAGATACAAAACTTGGGGACTTGAAAAATAGTGGCTTCTTACCCTTTTCTAGTCAAGCTTAACATGATTGAAAACTCACGCTAATAATGCGCAATAAATACTCTTTCTTGTATAACCTTGAATTTAAAACAAATAGGGGAGAGTGGGGATGAAAGGGACATTTTGTCTTTATAAGCTTATAAAATAATGACATTAAAAGATATCATTATCATGATTGCGCCTAATTCTCGTCTAAAACCTTTGCTTTAATACTAGTAAAACCTCTTATCTCCAAATACAGTAATTTAAAATTTGTACGCATTTTTATAAATTGGGAGAAATGTCCCTTTTAACCCCATTGTGGGGGATGAAAGGGACACTGTGCGGGGTTGAAAGGGACACACATAAATAAAACAATTTTATGAACATTTTTTTCTTTTTATTTGCGATTACATTATTCAAAAATAAAAGATAATAATACACAAATAAAAATAAAATATATTGCAATATATGATAAAACAAAAACAAGGAAAATAACTTGTTTAGGTCAACTTGACAAAAAAATCTTTAAATCAAAAATTTTAAGAAAGATTTAGCTCTACCTGTCTCACCACCAGTTACGGATTTAGGTAACTTCATCACAATATCATTGATATTCGCGCCATTCATGTCAATAGTATCAGTAAATACAAAGTAGTTTTAATCCTTTTTTTATGAAAAAATGTACTTCGAATTCATTCCGAGTGTTTTTCAGGAGTTTGTGGATAAAGTGCGACAGAAATGTTACTATAATTATTCCATTAAATTTTGCAAATTTTATAGCCTTTATATTTGTATTGCTTTCATGATTATCAACTAAGAGAAGAGTAGGATCAGTTTTGAAAGAACTAAAATATTAAGCTAATGCACAATTGCTTTTTAAAAAATTCTGCGGACATCCACCAACTTTGATGAGCAAGTCCAAGCATCTGGGATGGGGCAGATTCGAGCATGAACTATTTCTAATTCTTCCTTGGGAAAACGAATACTGCTGAACAGAGTTACCTGATGCAGAAACAAAAGTGGACAAGTTTACCACGTTCAGCTGATATTACGTCAGAAAATTGCTTTCACCACGTTTTGCTACTATATTCGGTGGCTTGTGCTCTGTCATTAAACTTGTTTCATGACAATTATGTATTATATTCCGTGTGAATTTTTAGCGAATCATAACTGACTAAAGGTGTTTAAAATATATCAATATTAGATTTGTTGAAAGTTGTACTTCTTGTTAAACTAATGGCTATAGGTAAGAGAAAGAAATGAATTTTGTTGATTAAAATCTTGGAACCAATCATTTTGCAGCTTGCTTGTTTATTTTTCAAGACAGGGACATATTTCGAAAATTCAAAGAAATGGAATACTCATATGCACAATTGTTAAACCACAATTCATATTAGATGTTTAGAGAAAATTTGAAGCTAACTCTTTTTATTGACCTTCACAAAAAACTTTTTTATTACCAAATAGGTGTATTGAAATTCATCTGCTTGTGCATTCTTAAATTTTAGAACAATTCTTCTAAACAGGACTTTTCAATGACGTAGGCTTTAGCTGCGGATCTAATAGACACTCCTTTGTTTTCTTCTTCAGATATAGCACACATCATTGCTTCTTCAGTAAACTGGATTTTTCGAAAATTTCCTTTTATATTTTCGAAGCATATTGACTGTTTGATGATTTTTGGAAAAGGAAAAATTACCAAAATTGTAGGTATATGTTATTGTAATATTTGTATATTTTTGTTCTACATAGTAATGCATTCATTCTTTCTACATAAAAAAATAAAACCATAACTTAAATTTTACGAAACATAAATAATATTTTGTTTAAATAATAATAAAACACGAGGGGTTGAAAGGGACATGTCCCTTTCAACCCCTCAGTTACTGTCCCTTTCAACCCCATACCCACCTAGCTAAATAAAAAATGTATTCATGCATGATAGTTTTTTAGCTAACAAAATATACCGGTATTCCTATAAAGTGCATATTTTATAGTGCTAAATAACATAAATATTATAATGCTAAACACAATATTAATTTTTTAAAGACAAAAAGAAAAGCAAGATCAAAATTTACTTTTTTATATCAAAAACAAGTTTGCTTTCACCACCTACAACAGTACAATTGCTGACGTCAGTTTTAAAGATTATTAAGCCAGAACAAGTATCGCCATCGATTGAGCCAAAATTGAAAATTTCTGCATTTTATTTTCGTCTTCAAATTTTGAGTGTCCCTTTCATCCCCACTCTCCCCTACCTTGTTCGGAATTCTAAATTTTTGTCTGCATTCCTGTTTTTTTGCGTTTTCTCTTAAGTATTAAAGCTAAAATGTAACAATCAATATCAGTTAGATAACTATCAAACGTACTTTCGATGAATGCAAATACGTTAGGCGTTTTCCTAATTGACTAATTATTAACGCTTTATAACTGAAAAGTATATCGGCTTCGTTTATCTGTATGATTGTTCACGCTTTAGCTTCCATTATTCTTAAATAGACACGAAATCCATGTATGTCCCTGTCTCAGGTGCGTTGCACATTCCTAGTTGTAAATAATATATGTAGTATTTACAGTTCGTTTAACCATGTGTGTTATTAAATGATACCACAACTGTTCCACTGTAGAAAATGGTGCATTTAACATTTATCAACTTTTAAGGCACAAAACGAGTTAACTCAGATAGATTACGTTCGTGAGCGGAGGCGGTTATTTAATGACATCTTATATTGTGAAAAGCATAGGTATCTTCATATGTTACATGAATGTATATGTTATGTGAAGCACATTGTAGCATGCCTCCTCTTGGAGTATACGATATAGTAAGGATATAGAATATAGTAAAAGTAATCAACTACACTTTTCTTGGCTTTGAATTTATAGTGTCAAATATATGTTTGTTTCATATCTACAAATAACAAAATAGTTTAATCAAAGACATATTGGTTTTCTACATGAAGAAAAAAAGTGTCCAAGTTTGTTGCAGGTACACATGTATACATTTTTAAAGATTCCATAAAAATATGTACGGGGCATTCTCACAATATTTTGACTTTCGGGAATAACAATCTGGTGAAATTAAACTTGCTAAAATAACATTTTAATCTGATAGACGAATGCCTTAATGATTCAAAATAAAGAAAAAAAGATCAGCAGCTAAAAAAGTTTTATTTAATTGAGGTTTAAGTTAAACTTGCGAGTTTAATTTTCCTTACCATTTTACCACTATAACTTTCTATTTTCTTCTAAATTTTTACTCATAATGAATTTGCATAGTACCACAGGACATTCAAATAAGAAATAATAACAATGTAGTATTTTTAGTACAAAATTTTGGTATAACATTGACTTAAAGAGGAAAAGAAGGGACGGAAGGGAAAAAAAGGGGATGGTATAGGAAAAAGGGACGGTAATGGAAAAAAAGGGGATGGTAAGGATGGGACAGTAAGGAAAGTTACCACTATTTTTAGGCAAATCATGTTAAGAAAAAGTGATAGCCACACTGTTCATTGATTTTTAGAAACAGTTATTTACATTGGATTAAATTGTAAAAAATTAATTTACCTCGAAAAGTGCATGAATAAACCTGGGGGATGGTAAGACCAATAAGCCACGATGCCTGAAATTGATATTTAAATGCTGTTTTAAATTCTGCAGTCCAAAAAATAATATCAACCGTAAAAACATGTGCAGGTGAATTTTTTGCTACATATTTATATAAAACAATTGTCCCAGTATCGGAAAAAATTTACATCGAATTACTTTTATTGAAACAATTTTATACAGACAGCTCCAAAATTAAAGATCAGCGTCAGGGACACGAGACGGTATAGGAGTTTTCCTGGTATTTGGATCCCCAACATCGTCCAAAACTTATTTATCGCGTTAATATTGTTATGCAATCATGCAATGGGATGTTCCCCAGTATATGAAATAAAAAAAAACACAAGGATATGTACTAAAATAAAAATTATTATTCAGGGACAGAAAAGTCAAAAGATTGTGAGAATGCCCCGTATATGTAAATTATAGAAGAAAAAATTTTTTAAGTAATCTTGACGCAAAAGAAAAAAGTTTCAAGTGAGAATGTAGGGGATCACTAAGAAAAGAAGAGTTAGAGATGCATATCGGAGGTATGTAAATTTTCTAAGAGTAAAAAACTAAATATATCTGCGATTGAAATTATAATTTAAAAGTTTCTTCTATTTCAGTTATACTAGAATGTATGAACAATAGATATGTTAACAATAGACGTTTGTTTGTTATAACAATATGCTTGCATTTTCACCACAAACAGATCACGTATAACAATAAAGCTGTATAACAATAACAATAATAGAAGCAATTACCTTTATTTTAAGAACAGAACAAGAATGAGACAATTCCTTTCTCGAAATGAAATTTTCTCATCCACGCCAGTTTCACAGAGGACGCTTGTTCAGTAGATACGGAAAATATTTTACGGATAATTTATCCTCCACTTCTAACTATTTCGCGATTATATTTTAGCTACCTATATAATGATGCATATGATGAATGATATATTAGAAGTGTGTATGTGTATAATTTCTAAATTAAATAAACTAAAGTTCTTAGATTTGAATTTATAATGTCAAATATTTCTTTTCTTCAGATCTAAAAATATTTTAAAAACTGGATTAAAGAATGGATTAAGGCCCTACGACTTAAATTATGAATTATTCTAGAAGTTTATTTCAGAAACACATATTTTTACAGAAAATTATGCATTAAAAATAGGTATTCTTGTGAATATCAGAAAAAAAAAATCTGAAATAATCTGGAATTTCAGAAGAAATGTTTCAAGTGAGGATTAAGAAGATCACCATGAAGAAAAATTTTATAGGAAAGTGTGTACATTGGAGCCATGTTGATTCTTAAGAGTAACCGACTACATTTTCATTGGGTTTTAATTTATCGTGTCAAATAATTTTTTGTTTCAGGTCTACAAATAAAAAAAGATTGATCAAAGACATGTTGGCCTTCGACACGAAGAAAAAAATTGTCGAAGTAATCTACAAGCAAGTTTCTTAAAGCTGTTCATATTTTCTTTTAAAAAGATCCCGTAAAAATATGTATACCTCTAAATTATAGAAGAAGAAGTAATGAAGTAATCTCAAAGCCAAAAGAAAACAAAATGTTGCAAGTGATAATGCTGGGGAAAAAGAAAGAAAATTTCAAGTGAAATTTCCGGCGATGAATAAGAAAATTAGAATCAGAGATGCATTTGGAGGTATGTAAATTTCTTGAGAATAAGAAACAAAATATATTTAGCATTGAAATTATAATTTAAAGTATTCGTGTGTTTCAGTTCACACTAGAATATATGAAGAATGGATATGTCAACAATAAATGTTTGTTTGTTGCAACAATGTACTTACATTTTTATAACAAACAGATTGAGTATAAGAATAAAGTTTCATAACAATAACATAGAAATAACATTTATTTTAAAAATAGAAGAACAATGAGACATTTTTTTCCGGAAATTAAATTTTCTCGTACACGCCAGTTTCAAAAATGACGCATGTTCAGATGGTACGGGAAACATACTGCCTCTGAGACACATTTACACACTTTACTTAACAAAGAATAGACGAGGAAAAACACTTTCTCCGACAAACCTCCAGCAATCTACCTCCTATTGCTAAGTATTTTACGATTATATTTTAATTACCTATATAATGATGCGTATAATATCAGAGGTGTGTATAATTTCTAAGAATAATATACTAAAGTTCTTGGATTTCAATTTATAATATCAAATAATTCTTTGTTTCAGGTGTAAAAATATTTAAAAAGAGAGATTAAATATATGTTGCCTTACGGCTTATAGAAATTTTTTAAGTAATATAGAAGTTTATAATAGGCATACATATATTTAATGAAAAAGATGCAATAAATATTTATACCTGTTAATATTAATAGAAAAATTCAGAGATAATTTGGAATTCAAGAGAAGAAACGTTCTAACTGAGGATTAAGGAAATGACCAAGAAACAAAGAATTAGAAGTAAATATGTACATCAGAGGTACGTTTGAATTTTAAGAGTAATCAAATACATTTTTCTTAAGTCTTATAGTCTCAATTCTTCGTTCTTTTCTTATGGTGTGAATTATTTGTTTGTTTCAGGTCTGCAAATAACGAAAAAGATTAATCCATAATACCTTCGATATGATGAAGAAAAATGTCGAAGTAATCTGGAAGTTTCTTACAGCTATACACATTTTTTAAAAAGATTCCGTAAAAATGTGTATATCTGTAACATATAGAAGAAAAAATTATGAAGTAATCTGGACGCAAAAGGAAAAAAGTTTCAAGTGACAATGCATACGATGACCGAGAAAACAAGGATCACAGATGCATATCGCAAGTATGTACATTTCCTAATAGTAATAAACTAAATATATTTAGAATTGAATTTATAATTTAAAATATTCGTCTATTTCAGTACATACTAGTATATATGAACGAGGGATATGCCAACAATAAATGTTTGTTTGTTACAACAATATGCTTAAATTTACAATAAACAGATTGTGTATAACGATAAACTTTCATAACAAAAATATATTTAACAAACAATAACATTAACAAACAATAACATTAATTTTAGCAATAGAACATGAATGAGACATTTTCTTTCTGGAAATAAACTTTTCTAATTTACGCCAGTTGCAGAGAGGACGCCTATTCAATAGATACTGAAAATGTACTACTACGGAGACACATTTCTACATTTTACTTAACATAGAATGTATAAGGAAAAAAACTTTTTAAGCCTTAAGTAATCTATTCCCCTCTGCTAAGTATCTTTACAATTATACTTTAGTTACTTGCATAATAATGCATATATATCAGATGTGTGTATAATTCCTAAGAGTAATACAATAAAGTTCTAGGATTTATAATGTCAAATATTTCTTTCTTTCAGGTCTAAAAATATTTAAACAGACAGATTAAAGATATGTTGATCTACGACTTACTGAAAGCAAATTATGAAGTAATCTAGAAGTTTATTGTAGACATATTTCTATTAAACATGATGCATTAAAATTATATATCCCTGTCAATATTAGAAGAAAAGTTCTGAAATAATCTGGAATTCAAGAGAAGAAATGCTGCAAGTGACTCCGAAACAAATAATTAGAAGAAAATGTGTACGTTGGAGGTATGCTTGATTCTTTAGATTAATCAACTACATTTTTCTCGAGTTTTAATTCATAGTGTAAAATATTTGATTGTTTCAGGTCTACAAATATCGAAAAAGATTGGTCAAAGACATTTTGCCCTTCGAATTGAAGAAGAAATGTGTGGAAGTAATGTGGAAGTTTCTGACAGCTATATATATTTTTTTTCAAAATTATGCCATAAAAATATGTATACCTGTAAATTATAGGAGAAAAAAATTATCAAATAATCTTGACTCCAAAAGAAAAGATGTTTCAAATGAGAATGCAATCGATGACTAAGAAAAGAAGAATCTGAGATGCATATATCGAAGGTATGCAAATTTCATAAGAGTTATAAGCTAAATATATGTCGAATTGAATTTATAATACTAAATTGTCGTCTATTTCATTTATAGAATATATCTAAACAGTGGATGTGTAAAAGTTAAAAAATTGTTTGTTGTAACAATATGCTTAAATTTTTACAACAAATAGATCGCATATAGCAGTAAAGATTCCTAGATTAATATAAATAATCAAATTTATTTTCACAATGGAACAAGAATGAGAACACTTCTTTCTGGAAATGAACTTTTCTCACCCAGGACAGTTGCAGAGATCATGCCTGTTCAGTAGGTACGGAATATATACTGCTCCGCAAGGCGGCTGAGTCAGACCCATTTTTGAGCAAAAGAGTCGGAGTCGTTAAAAAACAAGCCGACTCCGACTCCAGATTTTTTTGTTAGACATTTTAAAGTAAAATTAAACAAACTGCGTGTAATTTTAAATCTATAAAATGAATTATTATTGTTATTTATGGACTACATCAGGCTACTCAAGTTAAAGATGACCGATTTACTGCGGTGTACAATGTAGATATAGGTGTAGGTACAGAATAAGTACAGGGTACCCGTGTACAGAATAGATGAAAATTGTTTTAATTCATAACTGTAGTAGATATTTTAGATTTAGTATATGAGTACTTTCCCTCGTATTTTGGGGGTTTCCTGATCGATACAAAGTTCTGCAGGAAACCAAGGTCCGGAAAATGAAAGCAATTTTTCAAACAGGCCGTGTAAGTAGAAATAAGACAATTTATATTAATGGTCGGATCAGGCTGAGAAAAAAATTGAGCAGGCTGACAAGCCCAATATATCAAATTTTAAAGAATCAAACTACGCCGATAAAATAGGAACAATTTACAATGGGCATCATTGGGGTGAGAATTGGTACAAAGACGCGGTTGAACATTTTAGATGAGGGGCCTTAAAATTTCGGCTCGTGTAGATCTCTTACCGAAGGAAATGCGAAAATTATAAATCTGTACTATTTTGGGGGGGCAAAAGAGCTAAGAACCCGGTATAGAATAGTAATAGAAGCATTTTTCCCTTTCCCTCCCTCAAAATTTTCCGGTCTTTATGACCAAAAGACAAAATTCTAAACTACCCTTTCTTTATTTATTTATTTTTGTGCACAGGAGTCAAAATAAGATGAAATTGTAATTATTTTTTCTGAATCAACGGTATCCAAAATATCGATAAAATAGTAAAATTTCGTTCTCTTTCACCTTTAGAATTTCTTGATTTTTCAGGTCTGCAGGACCCGAAATAAAGCCAAAATTGTAAAATTAATTTATAAAATGTATTTTTTTTTTCATTAGAATCGACAGAAAACGATTTATTTCCAAAATAATAAAAATTTCATCTTTATTTTTCCTGCTTTCGATAGAAATTTTTCGAGTCTAGAGGACACAGCAAAATAATAACTAAATTGTAACGATTTCGCTTTTTCTTCTCAGTCTACAAATCCAAAATAGTAAAATTTATATTTTGTGTTCTTTAGACTTCAACAGTTGGATTTTTCGGGTTTGCGGGCTCTAAATTGTAAAATTAAAAAAGCGGAATATATATATATATATATGTATATATATTCCGCTAAAAAGATAATCAGTGATAATCAGCGCCCTAAAAAGATAATCAGTGCTGAAATAGTGATATTTTAGCTTTATTTTTCTTATATTCCATCATCATTTTAACCAACAGATAACACTTAGTACCCCAGCCCGGATTCTAGTGTTGCCAGTCCGGAGTCGGAATAGGAGTCGGAGTCGTTAAAATATCCCGGAGTCGGAGTCGATCATTTTTCCCACCGACTCTGCAGCCCTGCTGCTCCGGAGACACCTTTATACACTTTACTTAACAAAGAATGGATCAGGAAACCTCTTTCGCTGGCAAGACTGAAACGAGTTATTAACTACTTCTAAGTATTTGATTAATAGGGGAGAGTAGCTATATTTGGACCGCCGCTTTAAATGGACCGTTGCCATTCTGATGTTGTTAATTACAGAAAGACACGCCATCTACCGCTGAAACACTACTCACCAGAATGGCGTCATTTATTATTAGAAGAAGCACCAGCCTACCACGTGCTGTTTTCAGACGATTTTAAAAAACCTAAAATTAGCTGTTTTGATGTAATTTTTTCCTATTAAACGTAAGTGAATACTTTAAAACTGAGGTAAGTTGTTATATTTCCATATGCATATCTAAATTCATCTGTTTATTGCGCATATTTTTCACGCGGATTTGTTTGATTTCGTTTTTGTTCTTAGTCTTGAGATTATCTGTTTTAAAAAATGGTGCAACTGCCTAAATCGGGCCAATTTAAGTTGCTTAAATTGGACCAAATATACGATCATAAATTTGAAAAGTAAGTAATGAATTTCGAGAGCTGTACGCTTTGAACACTATTTTTTTATTTTTTAATATTTTATAATGCATTACTATCTCCATGCAAGTTTTTGAATATATATGTATTTTTTTATGTCTGGATCAATTTCTTTACACAGTTTAGGCCTATATGAACATACTCTTACTTTCAGACATTTGATTTCATTATATTTCATTGTTTGTTTTGGTTGATTGCTTCATTAATTGCAAACTTTGCTTTAAATTAAATTAGTTATCTTCCCTACTCATTAAAACAGTATAATATTGTTTGGTCCAATTTAGGAGACTGGGGGTCCAACTTAGGGGACCAGTCGCTGAATTTGGACCACTTTTGATAAATTTTTCAAATTAAAATAAAACTTAAAATTTTCAAAAAGAAATTGTTCTAAAGATTTATTTACTAAATAGATGAATAGACTAACCCTGTGTAGTAATATTTTGAAGATATTGCAAAAATTGAGTGAGTTACATCTGAAAATATGTGAAGTGGTCCAAATTCGGCTACTCTCCCATATATTTCAGTTAGCTGTATAATGATGCATATATATCAGACGTGTGTATAATTTCTAAGAATAATACCAGGCCTCGCAGCGTTCCTAAAATTTTCGCACTTTGCTACCACTAAATTAAAACGATAATCTTTGTTGTATAATTCTATTACAGATGTTAAAGGAATCTACCACGAAGAATTTTTATTTAAAATACTGGTAGCAAATTGCGAAAATTTTAGGAACGGTAAGAGCCCTGGTAATACACTAACGTTCTTGGATTTGAATTTATGTCAAATGTTTCTTTCTTTCAGGTCTAAAAATATTAAAACGATAGATTAGATATATATTGTCTATGATTATAGAAAAAAAAATCTGAAGTAATCTAGAGTTTTATTATAGGCATACATATTTTTATTAAAAATGATGCATTAAAAATATGTATCCCTGTGAACATTAGAAAACATATTCTGAAGTAATCTGGAATTCAAGCAGCTGAAGATTAAGGAGTTAAGAGGCTACTTCAGTCAAAGGAAAAGACGCATTCGCTAATACTAATCCTATGGAAGAAATTTATAAAGATATCACGATCGCATTTCAATATTTTTAAATGATTTCTTTTGCCTTGAACAGTTGCGATCGATCTATATGCAGGCCGTTTTTTAGTTTTTCGATTTTGATTGCAGATATTTTTTATGAGGATGCTTTTACTTTCGAAACCAGTTCCGAAAATGAAAGTGTCCTCATAAAAAATACTTGTAAACAGAATCGAAAAAGTAAACAACGGCCTTTGTACATATCGATATCAACTATTCAATGCAAAAGAAATCATTTAAAAATATTTAAATGCGACCGAGATATCTTTATAAATTTCTTCCATAGGATTAGCATTGGCAAACGGGTCTTTTCGTTTAACTGAAGTAGCCTCTTAACCACGAAACAAAAAATTAGCGGACAATTTTTATATTGGAGCAACGATTGATTCCTAAGAGATCAACTACATTTTATTTGGGTTTGAATTTACAGTGTCAAATATTTGTTTCTTTCAGGTCTACAAATAACGAAAATGATTTATCAAAGACAAGTTCACCATCGAAATGAAGATGAAAAATATCGGTGTGATCTCGAAGTAATCTCTACGCCGAGAGATAAAAAGTCTCAAGTGAGAATACAGGTGATGATTAAGAAAATAAGAATCAGAGATCCTTATAAGAGATATTTAAATTCCTTAAGAGTAATAAACGAAATATATTTGGAATTGAATTCATAATTTAAAAAACTCGTCTATTTCAGTTCATGCTAGCATATAAGAACAATGGACAAGTCAACAATAAATATTTGTTTGTCATAATAATATACTTACATTATTACAGCAAAATGATCGCGTACAACAATAAAGTTTAATAACAATAATATAAACAATAACAATTATTTTAACAATAGAAAAAGAATGAGACAATTTCTTTTCTGGAAATGAAATTTTCTCATCGACGACAGTTGCAGAGAGGATGCATTTTCAGTAGGTACAGAAAACATACTGATCTGGAGAAACATTTAAAGAATTTACTTAATAAAGAATGCATCAGGAAAAACACTTTCGCTACAAATAATGTTGCAGATATATCAGATGTGTGCATAATTTCTAAGAGTAATAATCTATAATCATTGGGTTTCAATGTATAATATCAAATACTTCTTTGTTTGAAAAATAAAAACATTTAAAAAGAGAGATTAAAGATATGTTACCCTACGATTATAGAAAGAAAATTATGAAGTAACCTAGAAGTTTATTATAGTCATACATATTTTTATTTAAAATGATGCATTAAAAATATCTATCCCTGTTAAAATTCAAAGAAAAATTCTGAAATAATCTAGAATTCAAGAGAAGAAATGTTTCATGTGAGGATTAAGAAGATGACCTCGCAACAAAGAATTAGAAGAAAATATGCACATTGAAGGTATGCTTAATTCCAGAAAGTAATCAACTATATGTATATATATATATATATATATATATATATATATTATAATGTGAAATGTTTGCTTGTTTCAGTTCTATAAGAAAAAAAAAGATTAATCAAAGAGATGTTGGCCTTCGACATGAAGAACGAAAATGTCGAACAGATCTGGAAGTTTCTTACATCTATAAATATATTTTTTTAAGATTCCGTAAAAATATGTATACCTGTAAATTATAGGAGAAAAACTTATGAATTAATCTTCAGGCCAGAAGTAAAAAGTTTCAAGTGAGAATGCAGGCGATCACTAAGAAAATAAGAATCAGAGATGCAAATTGGAGGTATGTAAAGTTCTTAAGAATAATTAAATAAATATATTTGGAATTGAAATTATAATTTAAATCATTCGTCTATTTAAGTTATACTAGTACACTGAAGAGCCAGAAAAACTGGTACAGGCGTGCGTATGCAAATGACGGAGGCATGCAACCAATCAGCGTAACGCGATAAGGTTGGAAGCAACCATATGAGACAAAAGTTATCTGGAGAAACTGTTAGATTGATTCCTGCTGCTACAATAGCAAGTTATCACGAATTAAGTGACTTTGAACTGGGCGCTATAGTCGGCAGGCAAGAGATCGGAGATTGGATATAGCATCTCCTAGCTAGCTATGCAATTTGGATTTTCGCGCACGACCATTCCACGATTGCACCGTGAATATCAAGTATCCGGTAAAATATCAAATCTCTGACATCGGTGCGGCCGGAAAGAGACCGTTAATGACTGGCGAGAATCCTTAAACGAGATAGACGTGCAACACTTCCTCAAATTCCTGAGGATTTCAAAGCTGGGGCATCAACAAATGTCAGCTTGCAAACTGATCAACGGAACGTCATTGATACAGTATTTTGGACCTGCAGACCCATTCATGTACCGCTGTTGACTGCAAGTGGCACAAAGCTTTATGCTTCGAAAGGGCCCGCCAACACCTCCATTGGGCTTTTGACCACTGGAAACGCGTTGTCTAATCTGACGAGTCTCGTTTCCAATTGTATTGGGCGATTGAACGTGTACAGATATGGAAACAACCTCATGCATCCATGGACCCTACATGTCGACAGTGGGCTATTTAAGCTAGTGAGCCTATGTGATGGTATGGAGCGCGTGGAGTTGTCGTGATATAGGACCCTTTATAGGTCTTGAGAAGACTCTCACAGGTGACGGGTACGTAATTAGCCTGTCTAATCACCTACACCTATTCATGTCCATTGTGCATTCCAACGGACCTGAACTATTCCAGAAGGACAATGCGTCGCCCCACACGTCGCGAGTTTCTACAGAGTGGTTCCATGTGCACTCTTCTGATGGATGCTTCCATTAGCCATCTAAATCCTCAGACATGAACATTATTGCTCATATCTCGGATACCTTACAACGTTATATTCAGAAGAGATTTCCACTACCTCGCACTCATATGGTTTTTTGAACTGTCCTAGGGGATTCATGGATTTAATTGCCTCCAGGATACCTTTACATAGGACATTAGTCGAATCTATGCCACGTGGTGAATCAGCATTTCTGAATGCTCGTGGGGCCTACACGATATTAGACAGGTGTACCAGTTTTTCTGGCACCCGAGTGTTTCTCTATATAAACAATGGATACGTCAACAATAAATGTTTGTTTGTTAAAACAATATACTTACATTTTTAAAACAAACAGACTGAGTATAAAAATAAAGCTTCATAATAATAATATAAAATATAACGTTTATTTTAACAATAGAACAAGAATAAGACAATTTCTTTCTTGAAATGAAATTTTCTCATCCAAGCTAGTTGCAGCGTAAAAATCTTTTCAGTTGTTATTCAAGATATGCTACTTCTGAGATACATTTATACACTTTAATTAACAAAGAATGAATCATAAAAAATACTTTCTCTGGCAAGTCTTAAACAATTTATTCCCATTTTCCGATTACATTTTCGTTATCTATATAATGATGCATATAAGAGGTACTATGTATAATTTCTAAGAGTAATACATAAAAGTTCTTGGATTTCAATTTATAATATCAAATACTTCTTTGTCTCTGGTCTAAAATTATTTAAAAATAGAGATTAAAAATATGTTGCCCTACGATTACAGGAGTAAAATTATTAAGTAATGCAGAAGTTTATTATAGGAATATATATTTTTATTTAATATGATGCATTAAAAATTAGTATCCCTGCTAATATTAGAAGGAAAATTCTGAAATAATCTGGAATGCAAGAGAAGAAATATTTAAAGTGAGAATTAAGAAGGTGTTCACGAAACAAAGAATTAGAAGAAAATGGTGTGCATCGGAGGTATGCTTAATTCTTAAGAGTAATCAAATACATTTTCTTGGGTTTGATTTTGCAGTGTCAAATATTTGTTTCTTTCAGGTCTACAAATAAGAAAAAGATTGATCAAAGACGTGTTGGCCTTCGACAGGAAGATGGAAAATCTCGAACTGATCTGGAAGTTTCTTACAGCTAAAAATATTTTTTTAAAGATGCCTCAAAAATATGTATATCTGTAAATTATAGAAGAAAAAATTATGAAGTAATCTCGGAGTCAAAAGAAAAGAGTTTCAAGTGAGAATTCCGGCGATGACCAAGAAAACAAGAATCATAGATACATGTCGGAGGTATGTAAATTTCCTTAACAATAATAAACTAAATGTATTTGGGATTGAATTTATAATTTGAAATATTCGTTTATTTCAGTTTATACTAGGGTAAACGGATAATGCATATGTCAAACAATAAATGATGTTTGTTTGTTATAAGAGTCTAGATACATTTTTTAAATAAATAGATCGCGTATAACAATAAAGCTTCACAGCAGTTATATAAATAATAACATTAATTTTAACTGCAGAACAAGAATGAGGCAATTTCTTTCTGGAAAATGAAAATTTTCTAATCCACGCAAGTTGCAGAGAGGACGCCTATTTAATATGTACAGAAAATATACTGCTCCTGCAACACATTTATACACTTTACTTAACAAAGAATGGATGAAAAAAAACTCTTTCACTGGCAAGTCTGAAACAAAATATCCACTAGTTCTAAGTATTTGACGATTATTTTTCAGTTACCTGTATAATTATGCATATATATATATCAGAGGTGCGTATAATTTCTAAGACTAATAAAGTTTAGTTCTTGGATTTGACTTTACAATGCGAAATATTTCTTTGTTGAAGGTCTAAAATTATTTAAAAAGAGAGGTTCAAGATTGTTTGCTCAACGGCTTATAGAAATTTTTTTTTTTTTGAAGTAATCTAGAAGTTTATTATAGGCATACATATTTTTATTATAATGGGTCCCAGGACTCTTAAAGCTTCAAAATTTTCGGAATTTTAATATTATTAGATGTTAAACTCCTATCATTTCTGAACATTTTGATCTAATTGTTTCCTTGAAATTCCCATTAGAACAGAAGTTATGGCTTTTAGAGTTATACCTGCCCAATAGCTGAAGCGACGTTTCCGAAACTTTGAAGTCACTTTTCTCCAAATGACGTTTTTGGAATAACGCGCAGAATATCTCAAAAACTTCTGAATATTTTCTCATAAAATTTTCAAAACAGATGTTTCATTTTAGTCTGTGTAAACGGAACCTAAAATTTCCTTTTTATTGTTTAAAAAATATTTTTTAAACTGATTATACTGTTGAAATTTCAAAATTTTGTATTAGCTAAATGCAACTTTATATTAAAAATATAAAAAGCTTTAAAGCAAATTTATTTAGATTCAGGGTTATTATTGTAATCTGAAGTATAAGTAGGCACCAAAATTTTCATTCTAGTTGCAAAACTTATTTTGTCATCCTGCGCGTAAGCTGTTCTACCATTTTTATGCTCGTTAAATGTCTGACAGTTTGGAGCTCCCTATAAATGCTAATTATGCATCTTTCAATTTTTAAATATATGAAATGAAAGAAGATACTTATATCTTTCATCCCAATAAAATTTGCGTTTTAAAATCATTTACATTTGAAGACATTAAATGTTGAAAATGGTTTTTTTTTCTTTTTTTCAGTTTTGTAAGTCCTGAGACCCATTGAAAATGATGCTTTAAAAATATGTATCCCTGTAAATACTCAATAGGTGACCGATCACTTGCGATTTTAGACGTTTTGTTAAATATCTAGAAAATACATGAGGAAATAACCTGAAACTGCGTGTAAACAGTATAGTATAGGTCATATATTTCCGCGAAGATTTTTTCCTGCAACCCCATACGGGACCGTTAACAAATTGAAAAAGAACAAATATCTTTTGGATAACCCTGTAAAAACTAATGTAGCAAAAGCGTTCAAATACGAGATTATTAATAAGTGGCTTATTGTAATATACTGTGTTCATTTTTATGAGGATAGCATGTATAATCGTAGAGAAATTAAGGTTTTTATAAAAACAGCCCCAAATTTCGCCAAGTTTTTTGCTTATAATTTGCAGAGTTCTTAATATAAAAAAAAAGCTCTTTTCAGAAAATATGACAAACAATATTGTACACAATACTTTGCAATCAGAATTAAAAAATAATAAAAATTGGATGAAAAATGAGCAGGTTTACTAAAAAATGTTTCACTGCGCACGCGCGAGTGCAATCAACATACAATGTGCATAATGTATTAGCTAAGTATATAGAGCAACTTTTGTGAAAGTCTCAAAATCATAGCTTGAAAATTCTGAAAATTATCGTCGATAGAATAAGCTCGAAATCCGTTGTTCCCAAAAAGAAGCAAAAAGATGAGGGGTTGTATCAAAATATAGTAGTACGTTAAAATAGCAATTAAATCCTTTGTGAAAGAATATTAAAAAGCAGTAAACCAACGTTTAAAATGCACAAATAATGCGTGAAAAGCAGCAAACAGCTGTTTCGAATCTACAGCGAGATTCTTCTTCAGTGCAAGATAGGGAAAAAAAAGAACAGCGTGCTAGAAAAAGGCAAGGCTTTGCGCATTATTTGTGCATTTTAAATGTTGGTTTACTGCTTTTTAATATAGTAGTACGTGCAATATTGTGTACGCTATCTTGGCACTAATTAACAGATATTTGATACAACACCTCATCTTTTTGCTCCCTTTTGGGTACAACGGATTTCGAGCTTATTCTACAGAACCTGAAACAAATATTTGTTTGTTTCAGGTTCGTCAGGTTTGTAGATATTTAACAAAACGTCTAAAATCGCAAGTGATCGGTCACCTTTGGCCATATAGTGTATTAGAAGACAAATTCTGAACTAATGTGGAATTCAAGAAAAGGAATGTTTCAAGTGAGGATTTAAAAGATGACCACAGAATAAATAATTAGAATTAAATGTCTTACATCGGAGGTATGCTTCATTTTTAAGGGTAATCAACTGCACTTTTCTTGTGTTTGAATTTATAGTGTCAAATATGTGTATCTTTCAGGTCTCCAAATAACGAAAAAGATTTATCCAAGACAGTTGACCTTCGATGTGATGAACAAAAATGGCGAAGTGACCTGGAAGTTTCTTACAGATATATATATATATATATATATATATATATTTTTTTTTTAAAGATGCCATAAAAAAAGGTATACTTGTAAGTTATCGAAGGAAAATTTACAAAGCAATCTCGACACCAAAAGAAAAAGTTTTTCAAGTGAGAATACAAGTGATGACTAAGAAAAGAAGAATCTGAGATGCTTATCGAAGGTATGTAAATTTCATAAGAGTAATAAACTAAATATATTTCGGATTGAATTTATAATTTAAAATATTCGTTCAATTCAGTTATCAGGGGACTATTCGGACTTTCTTTCCATGGTCCTCTGCTTTTAAAGTTGTGAACAGATTTTTACATTTCTGAAATGTCTAGTCATAACTTTGTGAATTTGAAATAATCGCTATATTCTGATCCTTGTACATTTTTAAGAAGATGTATGTATGTAAAAAACATGTATTTTCCATATATGTGTAAAAGTAACAGGTCAGATTTTATTTTTAAATGATTAAATTTGTGAAAGATTCAGTTTAGAGATGGAAAATTTTTGTGAAAAGCCTATTTTTAAAGGCAAAGAATTTGGTGCAGTGTCCTGTTTTAAGGTGAAAAGTTTTGTGAAGGATCCTGTTTTAAAAGGAAAAACTTTGTGAAGGGACCTTTTTTGAAATGAAAAATTTTGTGAAGGATCCTTTAAAGGACCCAATTTCTTCCTAAACAGTTTCTTGATTATACTATTGTATATAAACTGTGGTTATGTTAACAATAGATGTTTGTTTGTTATAACAATATACTTAAATTTCTACAATAAACAGATCGCGTATAAAAACTTCATAACAATAATACCAAAAAATCACATTTATGTTAACAATAAAACAAGAAATAGACGATGTCTTTCTGGTGATAAAATTTTCTCGTCCCCGCCAGCTGCGAAGAGAACGCCTGTTCAGATGGTACGGAAAATATACTGCTTCTTAAACATATTTACACACTTCGCTTAACAAAAAATTGATCAGGATAAATACTATTTCTTGCAAGTCTTAAGGAATTTATGCCCCGCTGTTAAGTGTTTGACTATTATATTTCAGTTACCTGTATAATGATACATATATATCTGTAATCAACTACATTTTTCTTGGGTTTTAATTTATAGTGTCAAATTTTTGCTTGTTTCAGGTCTACAAATAATGAAAAAAATTGATGAAAGACAGTTCACCATTCGGCATGAAGAAGAAAGATGTCGAAGCAATTTCGGAGTTTTTTACAGCTATACATATTTTTTTTTTAATTCAAAAAATGTGTATACCTGTAAATTACAGAAGAAAAAATTATGAAGTAATCTTAATGCCAAAAGAAAACAAGTTTCAAGTGAGAATGCAGACAATGATTAAGAAAAGAAGAATCAGAGATGGATATTGGAGGTATGTAAATTTCTTAAGAGTAATAAACTGAATATATTCGGGATTGAATTAATAATTTAATATATTCGTCTATTTCAGTTCATTCTAGTATATGGGTAGTTCTGAAATTAAGTGGAAATTTTACTTTGGTAATTTGTAAAAAATAAAAGTTCAAATTGTCGCATTTAAGTTGTGTTTCCAACATTTTCTTAAGGTTTTAGAGATAAATAAATCATGATTAGAGGTCAAGGTTATCTTTTTTTAATTTAAAATTAAATTTCATTTTTCATATGTGACACATTATTCCATGGAAGTGACAACCTTTAATAGTAATGATGAATATAAGTTTTATTGTCCATTTACTGGATTGGAAAACATTTATGGTTGCGATATTAGATTGTTTTATTGTTTAAGAAGATGAAATACAGAAAATTAAATAACACATAAAAACAAAAACCTGGATTACAATACATTTAAAAAACACTACCCTTGAATAACATGATAAAAAAGAAAAAAGCTCAAATTTAATTTTTTATTAAATAATATTGCAGTTTTGTGGGATTAAATCAAAGCTATATTGTAACCGATTATACCCTTTCGTGTGTTTCAACCACAGAAATTTATTTTCATATCTTATGATTGCTTCTTGCTCTTTACTGAAAACAAATTTGTTCTCGGATCCCGAAAATCTTTGCATAAATTTAACTTCTACGTAATCTTCAACTGAGGTCATATTTGCTACATACAGATTAACAGTGCCTAAATGAAATCTCGTGCATACTGCCGTACTTCTTTATTATTTTTTCAGAAAGGACAAGTCCAAAGGCCTTTTTTTTTACTTTTGAAACTTCTCATTTTTTTCAAAATTTTTCTCGATTTGAGTGGTCAATGCTCAACTGAATTCCAGGCATTTTCTGACTTTAGGTGAAATATTTTCACCTTTCAATATTTTCTGTACCTTCTCTTATGGACTGTTTAAATTTTTTCTTTTACTTATGATGCGTCGATATCTTTTCTTATTACAATCTTTTTCTCTTTTATATTTCAACTTTTCATAACATTTTTAAGCTCTTTTTCAAGCAATTTTATTCTTTAGTATGCCTTTGTTTTCTTTTTGTTAACAATTTTTCGGCCACTTTTTACCTGAATGGTATACCAGCTCTTCCTAGTACTTCTTTAACATTTGCAATAGGATTGTTTATAATTTCTAGATCATCATCTGTTTCTGTTGTAGTAGAATTTTAAAGAACTTGCTGTAATTTTTGTTTATCTGCTTTCTTCTTTCGACTTTTCCTTGTTTTTTATACCCGATTCTTTCTTAGTGTACGCTTCTGTCGTTCACTCTATTGAGAAATAGCTTTTATTTTTCCTTCTTTTTTCTTCTTGTAATACCTTTTGCCATCTTTTTTTTCTTACATTCTTCATACAATTCTTTAATTTTATAACGTTTTTTCTGCTCTGCTTCTCGTTTGAGTTTTCTTCTCTTCTCTACAGAAATCTTTTTGCTTTTTTCTCGAGCCATGATAACTAAAAAATATTTAAAAATATTAACGTGCAATTAGATAAAAATAAGTAGATTAATAGATAAATAGAAAATACAACACTTTAAATATATGACTCCAGACTACTCTAGTGTGGCCATATTATTTAAATATATTAAATATTAAACAAATATTTTGTATTTTATTTTAATTTATCAAATTGGCTAGCATAGAAAAACTGAAAATTTAAATATAATTCTATTTTTATTATTATTATTATTATTTTAGAAGATCAGGAAATTGAATAAGAGGCTTTAAAATAAAATTTAATTAAATCTAAAATTTAACTTTTATTGAAAAAAAATACTGAAAGGCATTCATAAGTCAAACTTATCAAAATTAAATATTTTAGAATTAAAAATTTTCAGCTTCAAAAAATATTTTATTAGTATAAATTTATCCCTAAAATAAAAATATAGGTTAAATAATTAAAAATATACTTTAAGCACCCTTAAAATATTGTTTACATCAATAAATGTCACATCCATAGGTCAATGTCTCCTCCATGATACAACAATGGCATGGAGGTGACATTTCTGATATTTTCTGAACTATGCACAACATTAACATAATGCTACTTGGATACAAAATTAAATAAAACAATTTAAAGCTACTTATCAACAGAATTCTGCCATTTTTAAAACTGACAAAATTAATGAGGCCACGGAGTTGACATCCAATTAAAGTACACTGTGGTAATTAAAAGTTTTTAATTAAAACTATATGAAGTAACAACATACCATGCTTCAGAAATATTCCATCCAATAAGTAGCTGCCTGTAGTTAATTTCTATTCCAAATTCTAGATTATGCTGCCATCTAGTAGATTTTTATATAACTATAACTGATATGTCGTGGAAGTAGCTATTATTCTGGGGACCGAAGTGTCTTGGTCTATAATTTTTTTTTTAAATATAAATTTTCAAAATTTTCTTTTAAAAAGTAAGTAAAGTATATAAATTTTTTAACTTAATATATTTTATACGTTTCTTTTCGTTTATCTTATGGGATACATTCATGTTGTAAAGTAAAAACAGGCATGGAGGGACATACCATGGAGGTGACATTTAATACTATTTTAATTTTATTAAAATAGTTTTAAATTTCAAATTTATCTAAAGTATTTTTTAATACAAGTTTTAGATGTGCCTTCATAGATTATCTATTTAGTTGAACAATTATTTGCATAAAAGTACAAAAAAATTGATTGGGACTTAAATTTCCACATAATTTCAGAACTACCCATATATGAACAATGGATATGTCAACAATAATTTTTTGTTTGTTCAACAATATACTTACCCTTTTTTTACAACAAACATATTGCATATAAGAATAAAGCTTCATAACAATAATATAAACGATAACTTTTTTTTAACAATAAAACAAGAATCGGACAAGTTTTTTCTGGAGATGGAATTTCTCATCCATGCCAGTTACAGCGGGATCGGTGGTTTAGTAGGTACGGAAAACAATACGGCTTATGAGATACAGTTATGCAGTTTAATTAACAAAAAATGGATCAGGAAAACCACTTTCTCTGACAAGAATAAAGCAATTTATCTCAGACTGCTAAGTATTTTACGGTTATATTTTAGTTACCATGTTGCGCCACACAAACATTTATCTAAGTAAATCTCTACCTGAACATAATTCATCACTATAATTACAAAAAACCTTATTTCATTTGTTTACTGAAATAACTCTTTGTACTAAAAATATCTTTCATCTGTTTATTGAAATATTAAGGAAAACCCAAGGTTACTTCCTCATTGAGACTGTCCTTCAGTATAGCTACACCAGAGAAAGATCAGACGCAAGTCTGACTTTGACTTTGAGCAGACATATACGCAACAGCACTTGTAGTACTGTCTACTTTACAACCGCACCAGGGTATCTCAACCCTGTTATTACATTTAAGTATAATTAATAACACGTCAATGCGCCAATTAACGATGTTGTAATTGTTTCAATATATTGCTTATACATTCATTCTGTTGATCATTTATCTTAAGGCTGTTCTTAACTGCTCTGCTCAACAAGCGCAAAACGTTTTGACACATTTACAAATTCATTTTCTAACGGAAAGGTAAAAAATTGGAAATCCTGGCTATGGAAGCGATTTGGAATTGAACTGTTTTTTCCATTTTTTGATCAATCAATTACCTATTGAGTTATAAACGAATTTGATCACGTGACAAACACGTTTTTCGCCCACTCTTGAGTGCTTTTTCTTCCTTTGCGCGGAAATTCGGTTCAAAACGCCTACTTTGACCCCATTTCTGAAAGATCTATTGCGTTTGCAAAAAAATGGAAAAAACAGCTCAATTACATAGTTTCTGAACAACAACATCAGCCAGTTTCATGCATTTTCGAACAAAAATAAATTAAAACTTATGTCAGAAAGTTGCCCTTTTGGATTTGAGAATACCCTTAACTACACAAACATCTCACAATTAAACACTACATAATTATGCATATATATCAGAGGGGTGTATAATTTCTAAGAGTAATACACGAAAGCTGTTAGATTTCAATTTATAATATCAAATACTTCTTTGTTGCAGGCGTAAAAATATTTAAAAAGAGAGATTAAATGTATGATGCCTCACGATTTATATAAAAAAAATTAAGTAATCTAAAATTTTATAATAAGCATAAACATGCATATTTAAATAAAAACGATGTATTAAAAATAGCTGTACCTGTGACTATTAAAAAGAAAATTCTGAAACACTTTGGAATTCAAGAGAAGAAATGTTTCAAGTGAAGATGAAAAAGATGACCCCGAAACAAAGTATAATACGAAATATGTACATAGGAGGTACGTTTGATTTTCAGAAGTAATCAACTGCATTTTTTGGGGAGGGGGGTGGTGAATTTACCGCGTAAATTGTTTGTTTCTTTCAGGTCTACAAATAACTAAAAAGATTGATCAAAGACATTTTGGCCTTCGACATTAAGAAGAAAAATGACTAAATGATCTAGAAGTTTCTTACAGCTATACATACTTCTTGAAAAAACGTGCCATAAATATATGCGTACCTGTAAATTATAGAAGAAAAAAAATATGTAGTAATCTCAACACCAAAAGAAAAAAGTTTCTAGTGAGAATGCAGGCGATGACTTAGAAAAAAAAAAAGAATCAGAGATACATACCGGAGGTATGTAAATTTCCTAAGAGTAATAATAAAAAGTTAGCATATAGAGCTATAAAGTACCGTAGTAGTACTGAAATTTTTGAAATTGAAAGAAATATAATTTATGAAAATTTGAAGAATAATGGTTACCTAAAACATCTTAATAGGAAAGTTTTCAAGAAACAAAAGAAAAAAAAAACGGTGTTTCGTATATGATTCCGTGCAGTGACTGCAAGAATGTATATATAGGTGAGACTCTAAGATCTATGGAGATTCGACTTAAAGAGCATATCGTCGCATTTAAAAAGGGCAAGTTAAATTCAATTCCAGGTTAGTCCAACATGCTTCTGGCACGGGCCACACCCCATCTTTCGTAGAAACATCAATTTTGAAAAATAGTTGCAAATATTACCATTACAGGCTTTTCATGGAGGGAAGGTTCCCTATGTTATACACATATACCTTCAATGAATGAGGTTCAAATCCTAATGAATATTTCTTGTTTATGAAAGAAAAACTTCAACTTTAACTGAGTCCAGCCTATTCGATGTTTTGTTGTCGTGGTTGATGTTACTATTGAAAAGCAGGGCCATCGCTTATGGGGGGAGCCTCTCTACGCAAGTCTTTGCAGTTCGCAAATGGTCTTACACTTGGCAAATTTACAAACTTAGTTGGCAAATTTGTTTAAAGCGTTAATAAAAACTATAATATACTTTTTATTTCTAATAGACTTTGCAAAAATTAGAAAAGTAATTGGTATATTATAACAATAACTCTAATAATTATAACTCTTTACAAATAAGAACTATATTACATTTTCTAATTGTGGCAACTTAGCAAAATTATAAAATCAGTTGACAAACGTCGAGAACTATTTATTTTTCCATCTCAGTGAGTTGTCAAATACTGAAATTTGACTTGGCAATTTAAGGTCCCCCCCCCCCCCCCCCCACAAGAACATGTCTTAGCGACGGCCCTGCTGAAGAGGCTATGCGATGACATAGCAAAACGTATACTTTGTATGTTTCTGATCTTAATTTTAAATGTTTCTAAGTATATATTTTAATTTGATATTTTTAAATGTATTCAAGTCTGTCTCTCTAATGCCTCGTTGTTACTTTATGTAATAAACTAAACATATTTGGGATTGAACTTATAATTTAAAATATTCGTCTATTTTATTTCATATTATTATATTTGAACAATGAATATGTCAACAATAAAAAAAAAATTATTATAATAATATACTTACATTTTTACAACAAAAAATAACGTATCACAATAAAGCTTCATAACAATGATATAAACAATAACATTTATTTTAGCAATAGAACAAGAATGAAACAATTTCTTTCTGGAAATGAAATTTTCTCATCCACGAGTTGCAGAAAGGACGCCTTTTCAGTACGTATAGAAGATGTACTGCTCAGAAGGCAAATTTATACATTTTACTTAATAAAGAATGAATCAGAAAAAACACTTTCTCTAGCAAGCCTCAAGTAATCTATCCCCACCTCTGCTAAGTAATTCACGATTATATTTCAGTTACCTGTATAATGATGCATATATGTCAGATCTGTGCATAATTGTAAGAGAAATAATCTGTAATTCTTCTATACCAATGTATAATATCAAATACTTCTTTCATGAGATCTAAAAATATTTAACCCGGGAGAGACGCTCATACCCAGGGTATGAATGGTTTTTACTTTGTCACCAATAAATGTAAATAATAATCGTCCCCTTATTTAGACGGAAACAATTGTTGTAAGTTCTGCGATAAAATAAATTGAAGTTTAAAAAAAAAAAAAATAGTGGTGACAATTGTAAAAACCATACGCACTCTGGGTCTATGAGGCCCGGCGTGAGTCCTCCCGGGTTAAAAAGAGAGATTAAAGATGTGTTGCCCTACGACTTATAGAAAGAAAATTATGAAGCAATCTAAAAAATTTCTAGAAATTTATTATACACGTATATATATTTTTATTAAAAATGTGCATTAAAAATATGTATCCCTGTCAATATTAGAAGAAAATTTCTGAAATAATCTGTAATTCAAGAGAAGAAATATTTCAATGATGAATAAGAAGATGACCACGAAACAAAGAATTAGAAGAAAATATGTACATTGGAGGTAGGCTTGACTCCAAAGAATCGTAAACTACGTTTTCCTTGAGTTTGAATTTTTAGTGTTAAATATTTATGTGTTTTTTTCCAGATCTACAAATAACAAAAATATTGATCAGAGTCATGTTGACCTTCGAAATGAAGATGAAAAGCGTCGAAGTGATTTAGAAGTTTCTTACAGTTATTTATATATATATTTTTTTAAGATTCTGTAAAAATATGAGTATATCTGTAAATTATAAAAGAAAAACTATGAAGTGATCTCTATGCCAAAAGATAAAAAGATTCAAGAAAGAATGCAGGCTGTGACTAAGAAAAAAACATCATGGATGCATATCGGAGGTTTGTAAGTTTATTAAGATTAACAAATAAATATTAAAAATTCGTCTATTTCAGTTTATACTACTGCATATGAACAACGAATATGTCAACAATAAATGTTTGTTTGTTATAACAATGTACTTACATTTTTACAAAAAGCAGGTCGCGTATAATAATAAAGCTTCATAATAATATTATAAACAATAGCATTTTTTTTTTTAACAATAGAAGAAGAATGAGACAAATCACTTTCTGGATATGAAATTTTCTCATCCACGCCAGTTGCGGAAAGGAAGCCTGTTTAATAGGTACAGAAAATGTACTACTCCGGAGACACATTTCTACATTTTACTTAACATAGAATGGATAAGGAATAAAACTTCCATTGGCAATCCTTAAGCTGTCTATCCCCATCTGCTAGGTATTTTACGATTATATTTTAGTCGCTGCTATAAAGATGCATATATAATAGATGTATGTGTCAAATTTTTCAGATTTAGAAATATTTAAAAAGAAAGATTAAAGATAAGTTGTCCAACCATTTATATAAAGAAGTTTATTATAGGCATATACTTATTTTTTTTTTAATGATGCATTAAAGATATGTGTCGCAGTCACCACTGATAGAAAAATTCTAAAATAATCTGGAATTCAAGAAAAGAAATGTTTCAAATGAGGATTATATAAATGTTCGCGAAACAAAGAATTAAAAGAAAATGGGTACATCGGCGATATACTTCATTCTTAATCTTATGCTATAATGCGAGCAAAAATTGTGTGTGTGTGTGTAAATTTTATCTTAAAAACGGCTCTAAAGATTTTGACGAAATTTTGTATTTTACCATTTTCGGGCATGATAAGACCATGGGGCTAGGTCACGTGTTCGAGAAAATTCGATTAGTGGGTCATTTTGGGTCGTAATGGGTTGAAGGTCAAGCTAATTATATCTAAAAAACGGCTCAATCGATTTTGACCAAATTTCACATCCAACCGTTTTTCGACACGAGGAAACTTTTGGGCTAGGTCACAGGTTCAAGAAAATTCGATTAGTGGGTCATTTTGGGGTCACTATGGGTCAAGCCAATTTTATCTAAAAAACGGCTCTAACGATTTTCACTAAACTCTATATTCTACAGTTTTGAATTACGAGAAAACTATTGCGCTAAGTCACATGTTCGAGAAAATTCGTTTAGTGGGTCATTTTTGGGTCCCCGTGGGTCAAGCTAACTTTATCTAGATAACTTCCTTAACGATTTTGACGAAATCTTGTACCCTACTGTTTTCGGGCACGAAAAGACCATTGGGATGGGTCTCGTGGTCGAGAAAATTCCATTAGTGGGTCATTTTCGGTCAGAATGGGTCAGGGTCAAGGTAATTATATCTAGAGAACGGCTCAATCGATTTTGATTAAATTTTGTATCTAACCATTTTCGGGCACAAAAAGACCATTGGGATGGGTCACGTGTTCGAGAAAATTCGATTAGTGAGTCATTATGAGTCAGGGTCAAGCTAATTATATCTAAAAAAAAGGCTCAAGACGTTTTCACGAAATTTTTTAATATACGGCCGTTTCTGGTTATGAGAGGACAATTGGGCTAAGTCACATGTTCGAGAAAATTCAATTAGCGTGTCATTTTGGGTCATAATGGGCCGGGGTGAAGCTAATTCAATCTAAAAACATGCTCAAAACATTTTGACCAAATTTTACATTACGTATACCATTTCTGGGCATGAGAAGAGAACTGGGCTAAGTCACATGTTCTAGAAAATTCGATTAGTGGGTCATTTTGGCTCACAATGGGTCAGGGTCCAGCTAATTGTATCTAAATAACGGCTTAAACGATTTCGACTACATTTTGTATTCTATCGTTTTCGGGCTCGAGAAGACCATTGGGCTAGGTCACATGTTCAAGAAAATTCGATTAGTGGGTCATTTTGGATCACAATGGATCAGGGTCAAGCTAATTGTATTTAAAAAGCGCTTCAAAACATTTTGACATAATTTTGTATAATACCGTTTCCGGGCATGATAGGAGCATTGTACAGGGTCGCATGTTCAAGAAAATTCAATCAATGGGTCATTTTGGGTCCTAATGGATCAGGATCAAGCTAACTGTATCTAAAAAACCGCTCAAAAGATTTTGACAAAACTTTGTACTAACCCGTTTCTGGACAAGATAAAAACATTGGGTTGGATCGCATGCTCAAGAAAATTCTATTAGTGGGTCATTTTGGTGTTAATGTGTCGGTGTCAAGCAAACGGCATCTCAAAAAGGTTCAAACAATTTTGGCAATTTTTTTTTTGTTATACCGTTTCATAGTACAAAAAGACCATTGAAATAGCTCACATCTATTGATGAATTTCGGTTAGTGGATTTTTGAATCAACGTGATCAAGCTTATTTTACCTAGAAAATGACTAACGATTTTCTCTACATTTTGTATTCCATCGTTTTCAGGCTCGAGAAGAGCATTGTGATAGGTCGGATGTTCGAAAAAACTCCGACCAAAAGTGGGTCATTTTGGGTCACCATGTTTCATGGTCAAGCTAATTGCATCTAAAACAGCAAGAATGATTCAGTGGGCAAAATATATCGAGATAAACAGAAAGCTAATTTTGACCGAGCTTAGCTCGGTCATTCCTGCTAGTAGTAGTAATCAACTACAGTTTTCTTGTGTTTGAATTTATAGTGTTAAATATTTGTTTTTTTTTTTTTTCAGATTTCAAAATAACGAGAAAGATTGATCCATGACATGTTCACCTTCGATATGATGAAGAAAAATGGTGAAGTCATCTGGAAGTTTCTTAAAGCTATGCATATATTTTAAAAAGGTTTCGTAAAAATACATTTATCTGTAACATATGGAAGAAAAAATTATGAAGTAATCTGGACGCAAAAAGAAAAAAAGTTTCAAGTGCCCGAAAGCCCAAGTTAGTCCGAAAACGATAGAATACAAAATTTAGTCAAAATCGTTTAAAAAGTTTTTTAGATACAATTAGCTGGACCCTGACCCATTGTGACCCAAATTGACCCACTAATCGAATTTTCTCAAACATGTGGCTTAGCCCAATTCTCTTCTCATGTCCAGAAGCGGTATACGTAATATAAAATTTGGTCAAAATGTTTTGAGCATGTTTTTAGATTCAATTAGCTTGACCCTGGCCCATTGTGACCCAAAATGACCCACTAATTGAATTTTCTCGAACATGTGACCCATCCCAATGATCTTTCCGTGCCCGAAAATGGTTAGATACAAAATTTAGTCAAAACCGATTGACCCGTTCTCTAGATATAATTAGTTTGACCCTGACCCATTATGGCCCAAAATGACCCACTAATAGAATTTTCTCGAACACGAGACCCATCCCAATGGTCTTTTCGTGCCCGAAAACAGTAGGGTGCAAAATTTCTTCAAAATCGTTAAAGAAGTTGTCTAGATAAACTTAGCTTCACCCACGGTGACCCAAAAATGACCACCAATCGAATTTTCTCGAACATGTGACTTAGTCCAATAGTTTTCTCGCAATCCAAAACTGTAGAATATAGAGTTTAGTGAAAATCGTTAGAGCCGTTTTTTAGATAAAATTGGCTTGACCCATAGTGACCCAAAAATGACCCACTAATCGAAGTTTCTCGCACATGTGACCTAGCCTAATAGTTTCTCCGTGTCGAGAAACGGTTGGATGTGAAATTTGGTCAAAATCACTTGAGCCGTTTTTTAGATATAATTAGCTTGACCTTGACACATTACGACCCAAAATGAACCACTAATCGAATTTTCTCGAACACGTGACCTAGCCCAAAGGTCTTATCATGCCCGAAAATGGTAAAATACAAAATTTCGTCAAAATCGATTGAGCCGTTCTTTAGATATAAGTAGCTTGACCCTGACCCATTATGGCTCAAAATGACCCACTAATAGAATTTTCTCAAACACGAGACCAATCCCAATGGTCTTTTCGTTCCCGAAAACAGTAGGGTGCAAAATTTCGTCAAAATGGTTAAAGAAGTTATATAAATAAACTTAGCTTGACGCACGGTGACCCAAAAATGACCCACCAATCGAATTTTCTCGAACATGTGACTTAGCCCAATAGTTTTCTCGTAATCCAAAACTGTAAAATATAGAGTTTAGTGAAAATCGTTACAGCCGTTTTTTAGATAAAACTGTCTTGACCCATAGTGATCCAAAAATGACCCACTAATCGAAGTTTCTCGAACATGTAACCTAGCCCAAAAGTTTCTTTGTGTCGAGAAACGGTTGGATGTGAAATTTGGTCAAAATCGATTGAGCCGTTTTTTAGATATAATTAGCTTGACCTTGACCCATTATGACCCAAAATGACCCACTAATCGAATTTTCTCGAACACGTGACCTAGCCCAATGGTCTTATCATGCCCGAAAATGATAAAATACAAAATTTCGTCAAACTCGTTAGAACCGTTTTTAAGATAAAATTTACATACACACACACACACACCAACACACATACACACACAATTTTTGCTCGCATTATAGTATAAGATAATATCAGATGCGTGTATAATTTCTAAGAGTAATACTATCTAACCTCTATTTAACAAACCTCTATTTTGCGAATTTCTCTATTTTGCGAACTTTTCCTTGGAACCAAGAATATTTTGCGAATTTCTTTGTAAAATAACCTCTAAATAGCGAAGCGCATTCTCTATTTAACGAACTTTTTCTTGTGATCAAAAATTTTTTTTCTTCCCATTTCTCAAAATATTTCTGGACATTTCCAACTTATTCTTTCTTTAAACACATATGATGTTTAATGGCCTTGAACTGGTTTTACCAGGCGCCTTCTTTGTCAGCAGTGAGAATTCGGTAAGTACTCTGGACGAAGACGATAATCCCTTAGAGTAACGTTAAAAAATGTGGATACAGTGAGAAAAAAAGAAGAAATTAACCATGATGTGCTGATTGATGATTCTATTTCACTTAATTCTGAAATTGAGACCTCGGAAACACTATCCGAATTGGATATTTTCGACAGTGTGAAAAATAAAAACAATATAGCAATGAATTGCGATGAAGACGAATATGATGGTGATGGAAATGGTCATTATGCAGGAATTAACAAAACTTCGTATGATGAAATGCTAAAATCATTTGAAAGAATCCGACGCGGAGTATAGTTAGAAGAAAATACGCATGAAGGGGGTTTTGGTGCATTGCAAAGATGCGAGACGTATTATGAGAGAAAGCACTTTTTTAAATAAAAAACTCAGGCAAAATTAACAGAGTTTTTCAGAAATTAAATTTAAGGACGCATATGTTAATGTATGGTTAAAATTATTTGTTACAATAATAATAAATACGATAATGTCATTAAAATTCGTTAATTTTAATGTAAAACTATTTACTTTAAACAGAAAAAACAGTGTATTCCCGGACAATGTTTTGTTTTCTTTGCAGATTTCAAAGATTTAATAGACACATAGAAAAAATGAATTGATGATGGATATTGGTGGGTAAAATAAATAAAACAAATCGATATAATTTATTTAAAAAAATGTGATTAATTACTTTTAGTAAAAATATTTAGTGTTTATGAATTTAAAATCTGTTTTACGTAGTTTAAAGTATTTTAAAATGTGAATCTCTATTTAACGAATTTTCCATATAACGAACTTTTTTCCGGGATTTAGCGACTTCGTTAAATAGAGGTTCGACTGCAGAATCTTTGATTTGAAGTTATAATGACAAATATTTCTTTCTTAGCAGACCTAAAAACATTTAAACAGAGAGATTAAAGATATGTTGACCTACTACTTACAGAAAGAAAATTATGAAGTAATTTAGAAGTTTATTATAGGCATAAATATTTTTATTAAAAAATTATGCATTAAAAATATGTATCCCTGTGAATATTAGAAGAAAAATTCTGAAATAATCTGGAATTCAAGAGAAGAAATGCTGCAAGTGACTCCGAAACAAATAACAGAAGAAAATGTATACATTGGAGGTATGCTTGATTCTTTAGATTAATCAACTACATTTTTCTTGGATTTTAATTCATAGTGTAAAATATTTGTTTGTTTCAGGTCTACAAATATCGAAAAGGATTGGTCAAAGACATTTTGGCTTTCGAATTGAAGAATAAGTATGTCGAAGTAATATAGAAGTTTCTTACAGCTATATATATTTTTTCAAAAATATGCCATAAAAATATGTATACCTGCAAATTATAGAAGAAAAAATTATCAAGTAATCTTGACGCCAAAAGAGAAGATGTTTCAAGTGAGAATGCAATCGACGACTAAGAAAAGAAGAATCTGAGATGCATATATCGAAGGTATGTAAATTTCATAAGAGTTATAAGCTAAATATATGTCGAATTGAATTTATAATACTAAATTGTCGTCTATTTTATTTATATTAATATATCTAAACAGTGGATTTGTAAAAGTTAAAAGTTTGTTTGTTATAACAATATGCTTAAATTTTTACAACAAATAGATCGCATATAGCAGTAAAGCTTTCTAAATTAATATAAACTAGCAGGAATGACCGATCTAAGCTCGGTCAAAATTAGCTTTCTGTTTATCTCGATATATTTTCCCCACTGAATCATTCTTGCTGTTTTAGATGCAATTAGCTTGACCATGAAACATAGTGACCCAAAATGACCCACTTTTGGTCGGAGTTTTTTTCGAACATCCGACCTATCACAATGCTCTTCTCGTGCCTGAAAACGATGGAATACAAAATTTAGAGAAAATCGTTAGTCGTTTTCTAGGTAAAATAAGCTTGATACACGTTGATTCAAAAAACCACTAACCAAAATTCATCGACAGATGTGAGCTATTTCAATGGTCTTTTTGTACTGTGAAACGGTATAACAAAAAAAATTGCCAAAATTGTTTGAACCTTTTTGAGATGCCGTTAGCTTGACCCCGACACAATATCACCAAAATGACCCACTAATAGAATTTTCTTGAGCATGCGATCCAGCCCAATGTTTTTATCTTGTCCAGAAACGGGTTAGTACAAAGTTTTGTCAAAATCTTTTGAGCGGTTTTTTAGATACAGTTGGCTTGATCCTGATCCATTAGGACCCAAAATGACCCATTGATTGAATTTTCTTGAACATGCGACCCTGCACAATGCTCTTATCATGCCCGGAAACGGTATTATACAAAATTATGTCAAAATGTTTTGAAGCGCTTTTTAAATACAATTAGCTTGACCCTGATCCATTGTGATCCAAAATGACCCACTAATCGAATTTTCTTGAACATGCAACCTAGCCCAATGGTCTTCTCGAGCCCGAAAACGATAGAATACAAAATGTAGTCGAAATCGTTTAAGCCGTTTTTTAGATACAATTAGCTCGACCCTGACCCATTGTGAGCCAAAATGACCCACTAATCGAAATTTCTAGAACATGTGACTTAGCCGAATTCTCTTCTCATGCCCAGAAATGGTATACGTAATATAAAATTTGGCCAAAATGTTTTGAGCATGTTTTTAGATTGAATTAGCTTCACCCTGGCCCATTATGACCCAAAATGACACACTAATTGAATTTTCTCGAACATGTGACTTAGCCCAATGGTCATCTCATGACCAGAAACGGCCGTATATTAAAAATTTCGTGAAAACGTCTTGAGCCTTTTTTTTTAGATATAATTAGTTTGACCCTGACCCATAATGACCCACTAATCGAATTTTCTCGAACATGTGACTTAGCCCAATAGTTCTCTCGTAATCCAAAACTGTAGAATATAGAGTTTAGTGAAAATCGTTAGAGCCGTTTTTTAGATAAAATTGGCGTGACCCATTACGAGAAAACTATTGCGCTAAGTCACATGTTCGAGAAAATTCGTTTAGTGGGTCATTTTTGGGTCACCGTGGGTCAAGCTAACTTTATCTAGATAACTTCTTTAACGATTTTGACGAAATGACCCAAAAATGACCCACTAATCGAAGTTTCTCGAACATGTAACCTAGCCCAATAGTTTCTTCGTGTCGGAAAACGGTTAGATGTGAAATTTGGTCAAAATCGATTGAGCCGTTTGTTAGATATAATTAGCTTGACCTTGACCCATTACGACCCACTAATCGAATTTTCTCGAACACGAGACCTAGCCCAATGGTCTTATAATGCCCGAAAATGGTAAAATACAAAATTTCGTCAAAATCGATTGAGCCGTTCTTTAGATATAATAAGTTTGACTCTGACCCATTATGACCCAAAATGACCCACTAATCGAATTTTCTCGAAGACGAGACCCATTCCAATGATCTTTTCGTGCCCGAAAATGGTTAGATACAAATTTTAATCAAAATCGATTGAGCCGTTCTCTAGATATAATTAACTTGACCCTGACCCATTCTGACCCAAAATGACCCACTAATGGAATTTTCTCGAACACGAGACCCATCCCAATGGTCTTTTCGTGCCCGAAAACAGTAGGGTACAAAATTTCGTCAAAATCGTTAAAGAAGTTATCTAGATAAAGTTAGCTTGACCCACGGTGACCCAAAAATGACCCACTAAACGAATTTTCTCGAACATGTGACTTAGCGCAATAGTTTTCTGGTAATTCAAATCTGTAGAATATAGAGTTTAGTGAAAATCGTTAGAGCCGTTTTTTAGATAAAATTGGCTTGACCCATAGTGACCCAAAAATGACCCACTAATCGAATTTTCTTGAACATGTGACGTAGCCCAAAAGTTTCCTCGTGTCAAAAAACGGTTGGATGTGAAATTTGGTCAAAATCGATTGAGCCGTTTTTTAGATATAATTAGCTTGACTTTCAACCCATTACGACCCAAAATGACTCACTAATCGAATTTTCTCGAACACGTGACCTAGCCCAATGGTCTTATCATGCCCGAAAATGGTAAAATACAAAATTTCGTCAAAATCGTTAGAGCCGTTTTTAAGATAAAATTTACACACACACACACAATTTTTGCTCGCATTATAGTATAAGACAATCAAATATTTTTTAACAATAGAACAAGAATGAGAACACTTCTTTCTTGAAATGAATTTTTCTCTCCACGACAGTTGCAGAGAGAACGCCTGTTCAGTAGGTACGGAATATATACAGCTCTGGAGGCATCTTTATACACTTTACTTAACAAAGAACGGATCAGAAAAAACGTTTCGCTGGCAAGAATAAAACAGGTTATCGACTACAACTAACTATTTCATGATTATATTTCAGTTACCTTACATAATGAGGCATATATATCAGAGCTGTGCATAATTTCTAAGAGTAATACACTAAAGTTCTTGGATTTGAATTTATAATGTCAAACAGTAGCGCCAACTTATATGGGCCCCTGGGGTCCGAGCCCACCCAATTTTCAGTATTCTATTTCCTTGCTTGTTTTTTTTTTGTTTGTTTGTTTGTTTGTTTTTTTTTTTTTAATATCTGAAAATAAATTATTTCGTCGACGTTCACAAAATGTTTTGTTTGAAAATATGTTAACGATAGCAATAACAGACACGCAGAAGCTTAAAACAAAACCTGCCCTCCCCTCCCCCCTTCATCCTAAAAGGCGTACAATCAATTTTTTTCTCAAAAAAGAAATTTCCTGCATATTCGCGAATTAATTCTTAAATGCACTAAAGGGTCTCGCCGGATGTGAGATTCTAAAAGATAGTCACGTTTTAGCATTACAGTAAATTCTGTCTAAGGCGGACTCTGTATAAGCCGAAAATCTGCCTACCGCGGAAATTTTTTCAAGTCCCGGCGAACCCATAGAAAATTACATTAATTCATGCTGCATAAGGCGGAATCTGTCTAACGCGGAAACGGAAAGCATTTTACGGTCCCACAGAAACAAAAATTTTGCATAAGGCGGAAAAAAGGATAATTTAAAAATGAAAGGCATTTTGTTTATTAAACTTTAAAACGGATAAGTCAAATACTGAATGTCGAGCATGTTAGTTAAATTTCCTAACACTTTGAAAAAGTTAATTCAAAAGGACAGGAACTGTTTAAATTTTAAGGAATTTATGCTTGTGCTTTATATACAAAATTATATTTAGAACTTAATATTTTTAGTAGAATGAGCGTTTATCAAAATATATATTTTCGAAAGTGCAATATATTATACTTTAAGGATGTACTCAAATTCAAAGTTATAGCGTTCTGTCTCATTCTCGAAGTTTAATGGGGGGGGGGGGGGGGTTGTTAGTTTAGTTTTTTTTTTTTTGTGTGTGTGTGTGTGTGTGTGTGTAAACTTCCAATTCGCATGTATTACAGCAGTACTAAGAAATTGAATAGCGTTTCTCATTTATCTATAAAGACAAAAGATCTTTCCGAATTTTAGTTTTCAACAGAATTTCGAATCAGGAAAATCAATAAAAAATCATCAAATTCGAGGGGTTTTTTGGGGGGGTGGGGGGGGAGCTTTTTTGCATAAGCCGGAATATTTTCTTCTACGGAAAGTTTTCTGAGTCCCGATCGATTCCGCCTTAGACAGAGTTTACTGTATTGGCTTTTACTGCGTTCTCATTCGCTGTTATCAGTCACGTGTCATGTATGTTGTTGGCGCCTGGCGCTTTTAGATTTGGCGCATTCTTATATGTGTTGGAAGATCTGTTTTGAGTTACCAGTTAGTACAACATACGCGTTATGGGACGTATGGATGCGAGCTTTGTAAAAAGAAGATAAAGAAGTTTAATAATAGAAGTTTTAAAATTATCTTTAACGTGTGTTTGTTTAATCCAGAAAAAAAAATGTGGGAGGAGGTTAATTCTTCATTATTTTATATTTGATCAAGATACATCATAAATTAAGAGATGTCATTCATTTGTTATGAAATTGCGAGATTTATGTATCCTAATATAAATATAAATGAATGGCGTATTAAAAATCGGACTTTCTGTTTAAAATGCTGTTTAAAGTGACAATAATACACAGTAATACAAACAGATTTTTTCCCTGATTATTGCATTTTAATTCCTTTCTTCGAAAATTATTTCTATATAGATTAAATATTATTTTAGTTCATTTATTCTAAAATTGTTGCTATATATATATATCGTAAGCTAATTGAAAAACTCGGCTCTTTGCAAACAGCCTAGGCTGTTAATAACTTTGTTTCCTACCAGAAATTTTATTTAATAAAATGTAACTTATTTCCAATTGGTATTTATTTGGCGTTATTTATTAAATAAAGTTTCTGGTTTAGAACAGATTTATTTTAGCCGCGGTTTATACGCAAGTAATTAAAGTACATTTTTATTTTTAGGGTACATTTTTTCGGAAACACCACACGTAGACAATCAACAAAATTTTGAGATGGGGCTCATTTTTAATGTTTTCTGAGCAATAATACATAAAGTAGATATGATGGTAATATTTATAAAAGTTATGTAAGAAAAATTGATGTTTCAATGGAACCTGCAGATTTTTAGTATTTTCACAACATTAAGTAGAGAAAATGGTTGATTATAAGAATAATTATAAAAAATATATAAGAAAATTTCTGCAATGATTAAATCTGCAGATGAATTAGATTTTTAATGTTTCCGCAGGATCGCGTATAGAAGAGGAATCGTCAAATCAAACTTATTATAAAAAATACATATGAAAATTTCTTTATTAATGAAATCTGCAGATGAGGCAGATTTTTTGTGTTTGCCCAGTGTTAAGTAGAGAAAACGAATTTCTGAATGAAAATAATTATAAAACATATATAAGAAAATTGCTGTATCGATAAAATCTGCAGATCAGGCAGATTTTTAATGTTTCGCAACGTTACATGGAGATTACGGGTTGCTATTGAAAATAATTATTAAATAATAATTTATAACATATAAGATTTATATTAATAATAATTTATAATATATAAGAAAATTTGTGCAATGTTGAAATCTGCAGATAGGACAGATTTTTAATTTTTCCCCAGCATTACGTAGAGAAGATGGTTCGATAAATGAAATCAGTTGTAAAAAATAAATCAGAAAAATTTAGTAATAATTTAATCTGAAATGAGGCACATTATTATTTTCCTAGCATTATGTAAAGAAAATTTGTTGCCGAATGAAATGGATTACAGAAAAAAGGAAGAAAATTGCTTTATTGACAGATTTTCTTTTTGCACTTGGTTGATAATTAAGGCTAATAAACACTATTTTTTAGAAGTAAATTTTGTCCTCCACCCATAAAGATGAACAAAAAAAGAAAATCTGCAGACAAGACAAAATGTTATATTTCGCATTACGTAGAAATAATATACTGCTGAATGACTAATATCAGATGTTCAGGTGCATTGCGAGTTTATTTTTATTTTAAGTGTTCTACAGACGTAAATTAAATTAAAGTATCACTAATCTCAGGTAATCAGAAGATTAAATCATATATGTCTATACGATACTTGTCATACATACTTGCTGTGACTAATTTCATTCTGAAGTCATTTTTCTCTGTGTAATATTGAAAACACATTAAAAATTTGCCTCATCTGCAAAATTTATTATATATTATCTGCTATTTTATATTATATATTTATTTTATAATTATTTTCATTAAGCAACACATTTTCACTAGGTACACCAGGAAAAAATTGAAAAATTTACCTCAAGTGCACCTGCTCCCTAGTAATACAGAAATTTTCTTGTATAGGTTTTATAGTAATCTTAATTAAGCGACCTGTTTTATATACGTAATGCTAAGAAAATATCAAAATAGGTCTCATTTGCAGATTTTATTGATAAAAATTTTTGCTTATATATGTTTTATAATTATTTTCATTCAGAAGTCCATATTCTCTATGTAAAGCTAGGAAAACATTAAAAATCTATCTACCATTTTCCACATTTATATAAATATATAAAATAGTTTTAGCGAGAATTATAGCTTACTTTTAGCTAATCTATTTAACATGACTATACAGTGAGACATACACAGATTTATAAATTTATATACTGTAGAAGGATGGATCTAGACAAATGGTCTAATAAAGATGGAGGGCTCCAATTCCGAAAAATGTTAGATTATGTATACATATATTCATACAATGCATACATTTTAATGCATATATGGATACAATACACTAAAAGAAAATGTTTTAAAATTTATATATTTAATGGTATGGGTTCAGTCGTGGAAAAAAGTAAACACCCCCTACTAACTCTGCAGCTAATTATAATAGAAGGAGGTTACTGGTACTAAAGAATTTGAAATAAAGTCTACTTTTAAATGATTTACATAAAATTTGCTTAGGGGACCAGCTACAAATCAAAACCAAACCAAGATTTGTTTTTTTTTTTCAATAGCAACACCCAGTTTAGACAATATTTTAAATCCTCGGTTCATTCTATGCCTAGAAACGAAGTTTAAAGTCACTTGTATGATAAGTTTTTGCATTATAAACATTGAAAATTTAAAGTTTCTAATGTTAAGTTACATTTTCATATTTTATTAATAACTCCTGAAATTAACATTCGAAAAAAATATTAATTGTAGTCTACAATTTTGATAAATTTGTATTTATTAGGTCATGCTTGATGCGAATTCTTAATTTAAAATTTTTCTCTCAACTAGTTTTCGAATTATGCTTAAAAAACATCAAAATGATTGTTTATGGGGGCCGTCTATGATGTGCAGAAAAGCATAATTTGAAAAAATATATTTTACTCATTTTATTGAAACATTTGATCTTGGGCTGGCGATAGAACATATTAAGCGAGTGAAATGGTTATATTGGCAAGAAATAATACATTAATAGAGGTGACATACTCATTCTGTAGCATTTCAACAATGTAGTACCGAACTTCAATTTGGATACAGTCCCTAAAATATGGTCATTTTAAAATAATTAATTTTTCTGAAAGTAATCGCCTGAATTTCTTGAAATTTTTTATTTAGGTTTATTAAAGGGTGTAGAATTTATTTATGGTGTCAGACTTGAGTATTGCTATTGAAAAAAAAAAAGAAGTTTGGGTTCGTTTTGATATGTAGATGGCCCCCTAAGCAAATTTTGTATGCATCATTTAAAAGTAGCCTTTATATCTAATCGTTAGGTACAAGTCACTTTCTTCTACAATAATTTGCTGCAAAGTCAGTACGGCATGCTTACTTTTTTTTTCACGACTGTACATACATATAAATATAAATAAATAAACCTGCATATCCCTATGTAAACATTTAAACAGATTGGAACATGTAATGAAAACTTCATTGTACAGTTAAAATACAGTTTTATACACTTACAAAACTAGTATGTAGAGACCATCACAAAACTTTCTTCTATATAAATCCCATAAACAACACTAATTGATATCAAGGTATACCTGAATCTGAAGTTTGATGAAAATTCGTGCATTAGTTCTTGAGATAGAGCTAAAGTGGAAATTCTGAAAAATTCTGCATAGGAACGCCACCTGTTGAGCAATTTGCACCAAAACATAAACAGCACTAATTCATATCAAGGTATACCTGAATCTGAAGTTTGTTGAAATTCCAAGCATTAGTTCTTGAGATAGAGCTACTGAGGAAATCGCAAAAAAGGCAGCATAGCAGCGCCACCTGTTGAGCGATTTACACTAAAATATATAAAACGTCAATTCATGTCAAAGACTCACTGAATCTGAAGTTTGATGAAAATCCGTGCATTAGTTCTGGAGATTGAGCTGTTGCGGAAATCGTGAAAAATGCTGTATAGCAGCGCCACCTGTTGAGCGATTTACATGAAAAATCAATCAGCACCAATTTCTATCAGGCACTAACAGAATATAATTTTTTAATAAATTCCGTGCATTTGTTCTTGAGACAGAGCGGCCCCAAAATTTGTATCACATACCGACTGACAAACGGACAGGCAGACAGAGTCGCAGACTCACAGACAGACATTTTGTAAAAACATGTTTTTCGGAATCTCTGACCCCTAAAGCGTATAAATCCGTCGATGAAAATTCGTGCATTAGCTCTTGTGACAGAGCTTTAGTGGAAATTCTGAAAAATGCAGCATAAACAATAATGCAGCATAAACATCGCTCAACAGCGCCACCTGTTGAGCGATTTACACCAAAACATAAACAGCACTAACACATATCAAGGTATACCAGAATCTGAAGTTTGTTGAAAATCCAAGCATTAGTTCTTCAGATAGAGCTATTGCGAAAATCGCAAAAAAGGCAGCACAGCAGCGCCACCTGTTGAGCGATTTACACCTAAGTGCATAAAACTTTAATTCATGTCAAGGACTAACTGAATCTGAAGTTTGAAGAAATTCCGTGCATTAGTTCTGGAGATTGAGCTATTGTGGAAATGGTGAAAAATGCTGTATAGCAGCGCCACCTATTGAGCGATTTACACCAAAAACTAATCAGCACCAATTTATATCAGGGTCTAACTTAATATAAATTTTTGTTAAATTCCGTGCATTAGTTCTTGATATAGAGCAACCACAAAATTTGTGTCACATACAGGCAAACAGACGGACAGACAGACATTTTGTAAAAAATGTTTTTTAAAATCTCTGACCCCTAAAGCGTGTAAATCCACCGAAAACCGAAAATTTCCACGAATCCAATACTTTCTTCTTGTAAAGATAGAAGAAAGTAAAAAGCGTCTTTGGCTTGTGGCCAATTTTAGCTCTAGATTTGAACTCTATCAACAGCTGTCACACTCGCAGGTTAAAAAATACTGACAAAAACTCATGTATGTATTTCCTTTCCAAGACATATAGGAGAGCAAAAAAGCTAAAATCGCCAAACGACAACTGCGTCTATGACACGTGACTGAGAACAGCGAATGAGAACGCAGTAAAAGCCAATAATGCTAAAACGTGACTATCTTTTAGAATCTCGCTAGCCGGATAAGCATAGCCTATATTTGAAATAACACGTGTGGTAATAAGGCTCACCATGAGAATACAATATAGAGTGTTTTTAGCCCCTGACCTTGATCTGCCCTTGAGATAATCGGTGAAGTATGCGCCGGCACTACTATTTTTCAAATACGTTTTTCTCAAAAGTACAAAAGATAAAAAAAAAATGAAACCAATGCCAATTATTAAAGAATATATTAGTTCACATTACATATATTTTTTCGCATTTTTACACAAATTTTAACGTAGAAAAATAAAAAAAAAATATTTTTAAAAGAAATTATTAATGTAGTATTTTTATATTTACACCAACCAAAAAATTACAGAATAATGCTCAAAGTTGGTACTTTTAAGAAAAAAAAATTTAGTTAAAGTCGAAGATGCGCTTTTTGAGATGTAACAAATATAATGCTAGCAACTTGCTAAAATATTCGTAACTTTCCCTGTTTGTATTTGCAGAAATACGCTGCTATCAATGCATTGGTCGATTCCTAACATTTCCACTCGGGCAGGATGCGCAGTGCCCAAAATAAGAGAATGTTTCCATGCATACCACTTCCCTATAGGTTTGTTTCGTGTTTGTAAATATTCCTTGGCGTTTATATTGGCGTACTGCGCATCCTTCCCAAGTAATAATATCAAGTCAATGGTGTAACAGGACAGTTCAAGTTCAGGGGCTAAAAAAATCGATATTGTATTCTCATGGCGAGCCTTATTACCACACATGTTATTTCAAACATCGGCCGGGGAGGCCATTGCTATGCTTATCCGGCTAGACCCTTTGCAGTTGTTATTAATCAGTACTTTCCCTTTTTGGGGGTTAAAGGATCTTTCAGAAAAGGCTGCCAATACGTTTCAAACCAATTTTCAACATGCGTCTGCTCAGGAATGGTCGTCGTGAGACAGCGATCAATTATAAGTGAAGATGTAATATATACACTGCTCAAAAAAATTAGGGGAGCAAGCAAAAAAGTGAAGAGAACAGTGCAAGACAGCCATGTACGGGCATAAAATGGATAGTACACGAGTATCAATGCGCAATACAGAAAAAAAGACACAAAAAAAAAGTTGTAAGGGAGCTTTTATTCTTTGAAAAGATGAAAAGAACATGAAAAGATGGTTTAGGGCAACAATTTGGTTTCATGTAAATGATAAAAAAAAGTATTGTTTAGAAATTATGCAACATTTTTAATATGGCGTGTGGTCTCCTCGAACAGCTTAGACTGCTGCACACCTCTTTCCCATGGATGCGATGAGGTTATCGATAAGACTTTGGGGAATACTGTCCCACTGCACAAGAATTGCAATCTCCAAGTCCCGGACAGTAAAAGGAGGCCTCGGTCTCGCAGCAATGCGTCGTCTGAGTATGGCCCAAACATGCTCGATCGGATTTAGGTCAGGAGAGCATGCTGGTCATTCCATACGCTGTATTGTTTTAGCTTCAAGCATGTTTTCCACAAGACGAACTGTATGAAGTCTGGCATTATCATGCATGGAAAAAAAGAAATCACTAATTGCTGCAACATAAAATATGACATGAGGTGTCAGTATTTCGTCTGTATAACTTCGGACCGTCAAAGTGCCATTCCGAATGATATCCAGGCCCGTACATCCACCTATGCTGATTCCAGCCAATAGCATCAACCTACCTCGTCTGTAATGTGATCGTTCACGAACGAATGTGGGATTATTTTGAGTGCCTCTTTCTCTCCATACCGAAACGCACCAGATGCCACATCCAGACTGAATCGGGACTCGTCTGTAAACAGAATTTGACTCCAATAACGTTGCCTCCAAACTCGATGTTCAGTTCCCCACCTTCTTTGGGCCGCACAGTGGCTTGAGGTCAATGCAATACAGACCTTACGTGCATAGAGACCACCCTGATGAAGCCTATTTCGGACTGTTTGGCCGGACACCCTTCGTCCTGTGGCCAATAACAACTGTGTTTGCAGATGAGTAGCTAGCATTACCCGTTCCGTCTCGACGAGCTCTTAACAGGATATATCGGTCATCAGTCTCTGTGTTAACATATTTTCGACCTTGCATTTGTCGATGACTACCATTCCATGTGTCTTGAAATCGATTCCACAACCTTTCATGGACACTTTTTGCGACTCCAATAGCGTCCACTACACTTCGTTGTGTTTCCCCAAATTCAACTGTCCCGATAACACGCCAAGCCATGGATTGTGGTAAATCATGTTGTTGTGACATTTTCAAGCCACCTTTTCTCAAAACACAAGCTGAGCAATTGAATTTTACAACTGAGGCAGTGAAACAGACGTTTCTGCAAAATCCCGATTTCTGCACTTATCTCCTTTTTCTAGTTTCTGACGTCATAAACTTTGATTTACATGTGAAGTTTTCTTTATCTGTTTTCTATAACACTTTAAATTATGGATGTTTTATTTTACGTTACTTATCTGTGTAAATATTTGCGTAATTTCGTTAAAACCATGTGCTCCCCTAATTGTTTTGAGCAGTGCATATAACCGTATACATATTTATTTTAAATGAAAAACGATATTCAATTCCAAATCACTCCAGAAATCATGTCTACAAATTTCAAGCTTTTTACGTATACAAGGTACTCTGTGAATGTGTCAAAAAGTTCAGTAAGTGTTGAGACAGCTTGAAGGTTAGCCTCTCACCCCCCCCCCCCCTCTCCCTTGACTAGGAGAAAAATATTTCTTTTGGGATAGCTTTGAGTGGAGAGTTTGACTTCTAAAGATAGGGTTAATGCAAGCATATGTATGAACTCAGTTCCTTCAGTGAAACTTGCGCAGGGATTCCAGGGTGCCAGAATAGAGATATTTTTTTCTCCGATTTCAATAAAATAGCTAAGTGTATAAATACTGAAATCCTGTCCCCACGGAAAAGACCGAAAAATTTTTTTGCATTCCACTATGTAAAAGAAAGAGCTTAATAAAATTACTAATTCAAATGTGAATAAGGACAATCCGGAAAATTCGTTTTAGAGGATATTTGTGATGCATTTATTGGAAGATGTGCAGTTAAGAAGATCATTATTTGCAACCTGCTGTGCTACATAAAAGATGAGTTCGTTGTATTAAAAAAAATCGTACTTATAATCAGGAAAAGCGCATTTTCAATGCCAGAAAACATTGAAAATTCATAAAATTTAAAAACTCAGTATGTTTTGACCGCAAACTATATATTTTTTGTTTTCCTTCTTGGGACTTCCTTCTAATGTCATTCCATTTCTAAATATACGTTTTACGAAAAGGAGGTTGTATAAAAATTAAATTTCGTATTTTAATGTGCATTCAGCCCTTTTTAAATAAATGCCATATCTAAAAGATGCACTTGATTTGCAATTGCAACTATCTATAATCAGCAGTTCAAGAAATTGCATATATTTTCAATCATCGGTAAGGTTAAGTAAATACAGTACTATTTGAAAAAGCATTTCAGTGCATTTGCATTAATTGACAATTTTAACTGCGTTTTTGTTTAGAGTTCATAAAATGAAGACCCCATGAGAATATAATTAAATAAAATCGCAACTTTATATGTTACTTCTAACTTATCATAACTTGAAATACCATCTTTTCCCAAACTTTCAAAGAAGGCAAAATAGAAGTATCATTTTACCCTAAAAATGTTTTGAGCCCACCCAATATTTTTCAAAAGTTGGCGCTACTAATGTCAAATACTTTTTTGTTTCTGGTCTAAAAGTATTTTAAAAAATAGAATAAAGATATAGAAAGATTATAGAAAGAAAATTTTGAAGTAATCTAGAGGTTTACTAGGCATACATATTTTTATTAAAAATGATGTATTAAAAGTATATATCCCTGGGATTATTAGAAGAAAAATTCTGAAATAATCTCGAATTCGAGAAAAGAAATGTTTCTAGTGAAGGTTAAGGAGATGACCAGGAAACAAAGAATCAGAAGAAAATATGTACATTGTTGAAGTATGCTTGATTTCTTAGAGTAATCAACTACATTTTTCTTCCATTTGAATTTATAGTGTCAAATGTATGTTTGCTTCAAGTCTACAAATAACGAAAAAGATCCACCAAAGATATATTGACCTTCGAAATGAAGATGAAAAAAGTCGAAGTGATCTGGAAGTTTCTTACAGCTATACATACATTTTAAAAAAGATTCCGTAAAATTATGTACACCTGCAAATTATAGATGGAAAAAATATGATGTAATCTCTACGCCAAGAGAAAAAAAGTTTCAAGTGAGAATACTGGCGATAACTAAGAAAATAAGAATCAGAGATCCTTATAAAAAATATTTAAATTCCTTAAGAGTAATACACGAAATATATTTGGAATTGAATTCATAATTTAAATACTCGTCTATTTTAGTTCATGCTAGCATATATGAACAATGGACATGTCAACAATAAATATTTGTGCGTCATAATAATATACTTACATTATTACAACAAAATGATCGCGTACAACAATAAAGTTTGATAACAATAATATAAACAATAACAATTACTTTAACAATAGTAAAAGAATGAGGCAATTTCTTTCTGGAATTTTCTCATCGACGACAGTTGCAGAGATGACGCATTTTTAGTAAGTACAGAAAATATACTGATCTGGAGAAACATTTATAGAATTTACTTTAAGGAATGTATCAGGAAAAACACTTTCGCTACAAATATTGTTGCATATATATCAGATGTATACATAATTTCTAAGACTAATAAGTCTTTGGGTTTCAATGCATAATATCAAAACTTCTTTGTTTGAGAAATAAAAATATTTAAAAAGAGAGATAAAAGATATGTTGCCCTACGATTATAGAAAGAAAATTATGAAGTAATCTAGAAGTTTATTATACGCGTATATATTTTTTTATTAAAAATGATGCATTAAAACTATGTAACCCTGTGAATATTCAAAGAAAAATTCTGAAGTAATCTGGAATTGAAGAGAAGAAATGTTTCAAGTGAGGATTAAGAAGATGACGACGAAACAAAGAATTAGAAGAAAATATGCACATTGGAGGTATGCTTAATTCCTAAGAGTATTCAACTATATATACGTATTTTTTTCTATAGTGTAAAATATTTGTTTGTTTCAGGTCTATTGAAAAAAAATGGTTAATCAAAGAGATGTTGGCCTTCGATACGAAGAACGAAAATGTCAAACTGATCTGGAAGTTCCTAACAGCTATGCATATACTTTTTTAAGATTCCGTAAAAATATGTATATCTATAAATTACTGAAGAAAAAAATATGAATTAATCTCGACTCCAGAAGGAAAAAGTTTCAAGTGGGAATGCAGGCGATGACCAAGAAACCAAGAATCAGGGATGCAAATTGAAGGTATGTAAAGTTCTTAAGAATAATTAAATAAATATATTTGGAATTGAATTTATAATTTAAATCATTCGTCTATTTCAGTTATACTAGTGCACTGAAGAGCCAGAAAAATTGGTACAGGCGTGCGTATGCAAATGACGGAAGTATGTAACAAATCAGCGTAACGCGATGCGGTCGGCCATATAAGACAAAAGGTATCTCGTGAAGCGTTTATATCGCTTCCTGCTGCTACAATAGCAGGTTATCACGATTTAAGTGACTTTGAACTTGGCGCTATAGTTGGCGGGCGATAGATCGGAGATCGGACATAGCATTTCCTAGCTAGCGATGCAATTTGGATATTTGGGCACGACCATTCCGTGGGTGTACTGTGAATAGCAAGTATCCGGTAAAATATCGAATCTCCGACAGCGGTGTGGCCGGGAAAAGTTAAAAAACGGGACCGTCAATGACTGACGAGAATCCTTAAACGAGAAAGACGTGCAACACTTCCTCAAATTTCTGAAGATTTCAATGCTGGGTCATAAATAAATGTCATCGTGCAAACTGTTCAACGGAACGTCACTCATATGAGCTTTCGGAGCTGCAGATCCACTCATGTACCGGTGCTGACTGCATGGCACAAAGCTTTATGCTTCGCCTGAGCCTGCCAACACCTCCACTGGGCTGTTGACCACTGGAAACGCGTTGTCTAATCTGACGAGTCTCGTTTCCAATTGTATCGGGCAGTTGAACGCGTACGGTTATGCAGACAACCTCATGAATCCATGGGCCTTACATGCCGACAGTGGACTACTCAAGCTGGTGTAGCTTATGTGATGATATGGAGCGCGTGAAGTTGTCGTGATATAGGACCTTTTATAGGTTTAGAGGCTACGAGTGGCTACAGGTGCACTGTTCTGACTTTAGATATTTCTATTATTAACCACCTAAATCCCCAGATATGAACATTAATGAGCATATCTCGGATACCTTACAACGTTATATTCAGAAGAGATTTCCACTACCTCACACTCTTATGGATTTTTGAACTGTCTTGAGGGATTCATGATATTAATTGCCTCTAGCATACCTTCGGCCATTAGTCGAATCTATGCCACGTGGTGAATCAGCATTTCTGAATGCTCATGGGGGCCTACACGATATTAGACAAGTGTACCAGTTTTCCTGGCACCTGTGCGTATATATAAAAACAATGGATACGTCAAAAATTATAACAATATGCTTACATTTTTAAAACAAACAGATTGAGTTTAAAAGTAAATCTTCATTACAATAATATAAAATATAACCTTTATTTTAACAATAGAACACGAATAAGGCAATTTCTTTCTTGAAATGAAATTTTCTCATAGAAGCCAGTTGCAGCGTAGTAGCTTTTTCCCTTGTTATTCAAAATATACTACTTCTGAGACACATTTTTACACTTTAATTAATAAAGAATGAATCAGAAAAAAGACTTTCTCTGGCAATCCTTAAGCAATTTATTCCCCACTGGTAAGTATTTTTCCGATTATATTTTAGTTATCTACATTATGATGCATATACAAGGTGGCCATAATTAAACTGATGGTACTCAGAGTGTTCTGTAGGGCGATCTAATTGCGAGAATGGCGCCAAATTTTGTAGAAAGATTAAACAAGATGGGGGACGAAGGATTCCGCGAAAAAAAAATTAGTTCCAAAAATCACCGCCAGGGGAATATGTGGCGCTGTGTATTCGAAAAAGAGAATTTCAAAAAAGAAGAATCAATACTGAAATAAAATTACCGTTTATTTAGCACATCCAACTCAGGTTCGATGTGGCCGGCGTTTTTGTGGACCACGTTTTGCATTCTGTGCACAGCATTTACAACAGCAGAGAATAATATGTCTGCAGGAATCTCCCGTACAGTTCGCGATATGTTATCCTTCAACGTAGCCAGGTCCTGGACACCTCCATGATAGACCTTGGACTTTAGGTAACCCCATAGCCAAAAGTCACAGGGTGTAAGTTCAGGGGACCAAGGTGGCCATGCAGTTGGAAAACAGCGGCTAATGACTCTTTCTGTTGTGAATTTCTGTCGTAGCAGCTGCTGTACCCGCAAAGCAATATGTGGAGGGGCTCCATCTTGCATGAAAATGATTTTCTCCAGGCGCTGTCTTTGCTGAAGTGCCGGAATAACAAAGTTGTTTAGCATTTTGCGATATTTGTCTCCGGTAACAGAACAAGTTACAGGTCCTGTCGGGGTAATGTTCTCATGATCATATCTGCTGAGAAACCACACTAAACAGTTATCTTTGGTGAATGCAAAGGAATTTCTTTGAATGCTCTTGGTGACTTGTTATCCCAAATTCGGCAGTTCTGGGTATTTACTGTTCCATTCAGGTAAAAGTGGGCCTCGTCTCCCCATAAGATTTTCCATGGCCAATCCTCTGTACGGGAGATTCCTGCAGACATGTTATCAGAGCCTGATTATCACAGGGGCACACGGGTCATGTGCCCCCGGCTCACACTTCCAGGGGGCCCCAAAATGTAGTTTGTGCACTCTCTGAAACTTACAAAATAATATAAATTTCCATTTGTAATTCATAGAAAAATTGTATTTTTCCCATTCATGTAAACTTAACTATCTCAGTTTTTTAACAAAAAACAACGAATTGTAACATAAACTTCGAAATTCAGAGAAGAATGGATATTACATATAATATGTTTCATTCAATCTCGTAGGTTTAGAGCTTTACTCTCTCTAAAGACAATCCAGTGCAGAAGATTTTGCCTTATATATTTTAATGCATTATATTTTTTTCCGTAAAGCTATGGTTGAAATTATAAACTGCATATGTAAAGGTGTTTGTCAAGATTATCATGCATGAATTTTTTGAGAAAGGGGCCCCCGACATGGCCTGTATGCCCCGGGCCCAACATAAAGTTAATCAGGCTCTGCATGTTATTCTCTGCAGTTGTAAATGCTGCGCACAGAATGCAATATATGGTCCACAAAAACGCGGGCCACATCGAACCTGAGTTGGATGTGCTAAATAAACGGTAATTTTATTTCAGTATTCATTCTTCATTTTTTGAAACTCTCTTTTTCGAATACACAGCGCCTCATATTCCTCTAGCGGTGATTTTTGGAACTAAATTTTTTTCACGGAATCCTTCTTCTCCGTCTTTTTTAATCTTCCTACAAAATTTGGCGCCATTCTCGCAATTAGATAGCGCTACAGAACACTCTCAGTACCATCAGTTAACCTATGGCCACCTTGTATATAAGAGGTATCTATAATTTCAAAGAGTAATACACTAAAGTTCTTGGATTTCAATTTATAATATGAATTTTTTTTCTCTGCTCTAAAATTATTTGAAAATAGAGATTAAAGGTATCTTGCCCCAAGATTACAGCAATAAAATTATTAAGTAATATAGAAATTTATTATATGCCTACATACTTTTATTAAAAATGATGCATTAAAAATTAGTATCCCTGCGAATATTAGATGAAAAATTCTGACATAATCTGGAATTCAAGAGAAGAAATGTTTAAAGTGAATGTTAAGGAGATGTTCACGAAACAACGAATTAGAAGAAAATATGTACATCGGCGGTATGGTTGATTCTTAAGAGTAATCAAATAGAATTTTCTTGGGTTTAAATTTGCAGTGTCAAATATTTGTTTCTTTCAGGTCTACAAATAAGGAAAAGATTGACCAAAGACGTGTTGGCCTTCGACATGAAGATCGAAAATCTCGAAGTGATCTGGAAGTTTCTTATAGGTATACATATTTTTTTTGTTGTTGTTAAAGATGCCGCAAAAATATGTATATCTGTAAATTACAGAAAAAAAATTATGAAGTAATCTCGACGCCAAAAGAAAAAAAAATTCAAGTGAGAATTCCGGCGATGAATAAGAAAACAAGAATCAGAGATGCATATCGGAGGTATGTAAATTTCTTAACAATAATAAATTAAATATATTTCGGATTTAATTTATAATTTAAAATATTCGTCTATTTCAGTTCATACTAATATATACGAACAATGGATATGTCAACAATAAATTCTTCTTTATTATAACAATATAGAAGCATTTTTAAAATAAACAGATCGCGTATAACAATAAAGCTTCATAGCAGTTACATAAATAATAACATTAATTTTAAGCGCAGAACAAGAATGGGACAATTTCTTTCTGGGAATCAAAATTTTCTAATCCACGCAAGTTGCAGAGAGGACGCCTATTCAATAGGTACAGAAAATATGCTGCTCCTGCGACACATTTATACACCTTACTTAACAAAGAATGGATCAGTAAAAACTCTTTCGCTGGTAGTAAGTCTCAAACAAGTTATCCACTAGTGCTAAGTATTTGACGATTATATTTCAGTTACCTGTATAATTATGCATATATATATTAGAGGTGCGTATAACTTCTAAGAGTAATAAAGTTTAGTTCTTGGATTTGACTTTACAATGTAAAATATTTCTTTGCTGAAGGTCTAAAAATATTTAAAAAGAGAGATTCAAGATAGTTTGCTCTGCAACTTGTAGAAAGAAAATTTTGAAATAATCTAGAAAATTATTATAGGTATACATATTTTAATAAAAAATATGTATCGCTGTGAATATCAAAAGACAAATCCTGAAATAATCTGGAATTGAAGAAAAGAAATGTTTCAAGTGAGGATTTAAAAGATAACCACAAAATAAATAATTAGAAGAAAATGTCTACACCGGAGATATGCTTCATTCTTAAGAGGAGTAATCAACCGCAATTTTCTTATGTTTGAATTTATAGTGTCAAATATTTTTTTTTCTTTCAGGTCTCCAAATAATGTAAGAAAAAGATTGAACAAAAATATGTTGAAGAAAAATGTCGAAGTGACCTGGAAGTTTCTTACAGTTATATACATATATATATATATATTTTTAAAGATACCATAAAAATATGTATACCTGTAAGTTACAGACGAAAAATTTACGAAGTAATCTCGGCACCAAAAGAAAAAATGTTTCAAGTGAGAATGCAGGAGATGACTAAGAAAAGAAGAATCTGAGATGCATATCGAAGGTATGTAAATTTCATAAGAGTAATAAACTAAATATATTTCGGAGTAAATTTATAACTTAAAATATTCGTCTAATTCAGTTATTAGGAGCCTGTCCGGACTTTCTTTCTATGCTCTTGTTTTTTCTTAAAGTTGTGAAACGATTTTTACATTTGTGAAATGTCTAGCCATAATTTTGTGAATTTGAATTAATCGCTGTATTCTGATCTTTGTACAATTTTAAGAAGATATATGTATGTAAAACACGTGTATTTTCTTTATATATGTAAAAGTAAAGTCAGATTTTTTTTAAGGATTAAATTTGTGAAAGGCTCGGTTTAGAGATGGAAAATTTTTGTGAAAAGCCTTTTTTTAAGGCAAAGAATTTGGTGAAATGTCCTGTTTTAAGGGGAAAAGTTTAGTAAAGGGTCCTGTTTTGAAATGAAAATTTTTCTGAAGGGTCCTGTTTTGAAATGAAAAATTTTGTGAAGGGTCCCTTAAAGCACGCAATTTCTTCCTAAACAGTTTCTTGGTTATACTATTATATATAAACTATGGTTATATCAACAATAGATGTTTGTTTGTTATAACAATATACTTACATTTTTATAACAAATTGATAGCGTATAAAAATAAAATTTCATAATAATATCAAAAAATTACATTCGTTTTAACAATAAATCAAGAATTAGACGATTTCTTCCTGAAAATGAAGTTTTCTCGTCCACGCCAGTTGCAGTGAGGACAACTGCTCAGATGGTACGGAAAATATACTGCTTCTTAAACACATTTACACACATTACTTAACAAAGAATTGATCAGGAAAAACACTATTTTTGACAAGCCTTAAGGAATTTATGCCCCACTGTTAAGTGTTTGAGGATTATATTTCAGTTACCCTGTATAATCATACATATATATCAGTAATCAATTACATTATTCTTGGGCTTTAATTTATAGTGTCAAATATTTGTTTGTTTCAGGTCTACAACTAATGAAAAAGATTGATCAAAGAGGTTTCATCCTTCGGCATGAAGAAGAAAAAGTCGAAGTGATCTGAAGGCTTTTTACAGCTATACATATTTTTTTTTAAGATACCATAAAAATATGTATACCTGTAAATTACAGAAGAAAACATTATCTAGTAATATTGTGTCAGAAGAAAAATGTGCTATGTTTCAAGTGAGAATGCAAGCGATGACTAAGATAAGAAAAATCTGAGATAGCTATCGGAGGTATGTAAATTTCTTAAGAGTAATAAACTAAATATATTTAAGATTGAATTTATAATTTAAAATATTCGTCTATTTCATTTATACTATTATAGCTAAACAGTGGATGTGTGAAAATTAAATGTTTGTTTGTTATATCAATATGCTTACAATTTTACAACAAATAGATCGCCTATAGCAATAATATAAATAATTTATTTTAACAACAGAACAAGTATGATACAATTTCTTCCTGGAAATGAAATTTTCGCATCGACGCCAGTTCCGCACCAGTTCAGTAGGTTCAGAAAATGTACTGTTCTGGAGACAATTTGTACACTTTACTTTACAAAGAATGTTTCAAAAAAAAACATTTCGTCTGGCAAGCCTCAAGCAATCTACTCCCCTCCCCCTCGTCTAAGTGTTTTAAGATTATATTTTAGTTACTTGTATAACTATACATATGCATAAAGTATTATTATATAAAAACAACTGATATGTCAACAATAAATGTTTTTTATAATAATCTACTTACATTTTTAAAACAAATAGATCGCGTACAACGATAAAGCTTCATAAAAATAATATATAGACACTAATATTTTTGTTAACAATAGAACAAGAATAAGACAATTTCTTTCTGAAAATGAAATATTCTCATTTACGCCAGTTGCAGAGAAGATGCCTGTTTAGTAGGTTTGGAAAATATACTGCTCCGAAGTACGGATTCGGAATAACATTTTCGCATGCAATCCTCAAACAATTCATACACCACTCTAAGTAATTGGCGATTATATTTTAGTTAGTATAATGATACATATATATCAGTTGAGTGCATAATTCCTAAGAGCATTAATCTATAGTCTAAGATTTGTCTTTACAATGTGAAATATATATATTTTTTTTCAAGCCTGAAAATATGTAAAGAGAAAGACTAAAGACAGGTTGCCCTACGACTTACAGAAAGAAAATTAGGAAGTATAAAGAAATTTACTATAGGCCTACATATTTTTATTAAAAATGATGCATTAAAAATATGTATCCCTGCCCTTATATTAGAAGAAATATAATAGAAGAAAGAATAATGGAAGAAAAATTCTGATATAATCTAGAGTTCAGGAGAAGGAATGTTTTAAGTGATGAGATGAACACGAAACTAAGAATTAAAAGAAACTATGATCATGGGTGGTACGTATGGATTCTTAAGAATAATCAACTTCATTTTTCTTAGGTTTGAATTTAATGTGTTGAATATTTGTTTGTTCCAGATCTACAAATAAGAAAAATATTCATCAAAGATATGTTGCTTTCGACATGAAGAAAAAAAATGTCGAAGTGATTTGGAAGTTTCTTACAGCCATACATTTTTTTTTTTTAAAGATGCCATAAAATTATGTATGTCTGTAAATTATAAAAGAAAAATTTAAGGAGTAATCTCGACGCCAAAAGAAAAAAAGTTTGAAGTGAGAATCCAGGCGATGACTAAGAAAATAAGAATCAGAGATGTATATTGGAGGTATGTAATTTTCTTAAGAGTAGTAAACTAAATATATCTGGGATTGAATTTATAATTTAAAATATTCGCCTATTTCGGTTCATACTAAGATATATGAACAATGGATATGTCAATAATTTTTTTTTCTTTTCTTGTTATAACAATATGCTAAATATTATGAGAAAAATTCTGAAACAACCTGGAAATCAATAACAGAAATGTTTCTAGAGAAATATTAAATTTGGGGTTATAAGGAATCGCATTTTCATGATGACCTTTGTCGAGCTGTCGCGTCAGGAAATTCAGTTCAAAACGCCAACTATGACAGCATTTCATTTTTTGAATGATCGAATTTATCGAAAAAGGGACAAAGCTATTCGATTTCACAGTTTCTGAATAAAGCATCTGTACAGTGCAAATTCAAAAATATTTGTTATTCTGCTTTTCTTCACATTTGTTTTAACAAATCAATTATTTTCCAATATATTGAGATTGAAATGCTAGTCGAAGTCCAGTGCAAGGTCGTAGACGTGAAACAACGCCCAATGAAGATCGATATTTAACGCAAACGGCTCAGAGACACCGAAATATGAATGCGACGCTTCTTCAACAACGCCTTCTCTCGGCTACTGCCACCACAGTTTCGGCTCAAACTGTCCGAAACCGGCTCCACACTCGGCTTTGTATGCTCGCTGGTGTGTGTTAACGTTAAGAGCAAGGCACCGTGGAACCCTCAGGGAGTGGGCAACAGAGCATGTGAACTGGAGGAGATATAAATTGCGCAACATTCTTTTCTCTGACGGGTCCCGTTTTTCTGTTCATCCTGATAATAGGCGTATTTTGATCTGGAGGGAAGTAGCACTAGAAACAATACTGAGTTCGTGCAAGGAACTGTCAGATTTGACAGTGGAGAGTGATGGTCTATGCTAACATCTCCATTTACGGGCGCACCGACCTCCATATCATTCGAAATGGAGCTCTGACCGGTCAGTGATATAGGTATGAGATGCTCAGACCTATTGCAGTCCCTTACGCTGCAGCAATTGGGGAGGACTTCATGTTAATGGACTACAATTGCAGGCCACATCGTGATCACTTGGTAGATGATTTCCTTTTCGAGGAAGGAGTCATACAAATGGAATGGCCAGCGTATTCTCCGGACACGAACTCAATAGAGCAGGTTTGGAACATTGTAGGCAGGCGAGTGGCTGACCCCCTACCACCCCCCTGAAAAGAGCTCTTCTAGTGGTATGGGACAGAATACCCCCAGCTCATTAATAGTCCCATTGACTCCATGCGTCAGAGGTGTTCAATGTTGCTCTCCGTCCGGGGAGACCATCCTTCCTTTTTATTCGTTTTTTCTTATATGCACAAATTGTGTTTTTTTTTTTTTTTTTTTTTTGTACCCAAATACTCAATACAATGCATTTTTTTTCTGCCAAACATGTGTAATTTTTTTTTCTCATATAGACTGCCACGTCTGTCGATCCTGTATCAATCATCTAAACAATTCCCCAGCCGCAAGATCCAACCACAACCTCAATATCCTTTAATTGTTTTGAGCAGTGTTCATAAAACATAACCCCATTATCGCGAACATGTTTTTTCAGTATCCTTTAATTTGAATCATTTATTCTATAGTTTCAGGCTTTCGATAGTTTAAAGGGGGGGGAGGGGGAGTGTGTTTTTAATGGAGAAAAATGTTTTCCGTAAATTCTGAAAAAAACTTAATGATTTTGAGTTGTAATTTAGGTTCAAACTCGCGGATTTTTTTAGTCCAACTCAACTCACTCTCGTTTTTCAAAAAAGTTAATAAAACTCAACTCAAAACTTGGAGAAAGTGAGTCAAACTCACGCGTTTCAATTTAATGAGTTTGCTCAGTTAGAACACTGCTTATGATTTATATCTTCCGGTTTATATAAATGGAAATATAGGATAATGGAATATAGGAATATCGGAATGGGAATATAGGAAACTATGAAGACAACACCATCTCATGTTTTTCAAATCATGTAGATATCTAGGCTGGCACTAAACGTAGAAACTTGATTTCTGGAATAATCCAGATAAGTATATCGTGACAAATTTACCAAAAAAACTGAGCACTGTACTATTGTTAATTTTCATTAGTCTTAAGGGGACAGTTTACCTCAAAATTGATAAAAAAAATCTATTTTTGTTTTTAAATATTAAATGAAAGCTTGTTTAAGTGTGACTATTTTGACACCACATTTTTACCCATACGGAAATTATATCGCGAGATATTGTAAAATTTGCTAACACAACCAGCGCAATTCCCCGCACAAATGAAAACTTTAAACGACTTTTTATCCATTTTCGTATTTTCTTCACTTTCATGTTTTAAAAATGCTAAGGCTTTTTTTGTAGTTGATATAGATATTTAAAATTTTTTGTATGTGTTCTTTATTATATATGTGATAAATCTGCACATGGAATTAGCCCTCAGGTTATTTAAAAAAATTTTAAATAAAAGTATATGAAGCTGTGTTAGATTTCATCGTTTTACACTACATATATCAGTAAAAAAATTATATTAAATGTAATATTAGATATATCTAAAAATCCATGGGCAGTAATGTGTAATACACATGTAAAAATCTAAAAAAAGTAATTGGGCAAAAATAATAATATTTAAAAAAAGTAGTAGAGATTTTAAAAAATCCAAATTTTTTTAAACTTCTTAAAAATTTTAATTAAATATGCAGTTGTTTTTTTTTTTTTTAGTTGAATATTGAAATGCAATAAGTTCACCATTTGAAGCACATTTTTTAAATAAAAAAAATTGTTGAAAAGGTAAACCGTCCCCTTAAATTACTGAAAAAAATATTTTGCCACAACAATTTAAAGAATGGGGAGAAACGATTTCTAAAACTTTATAACAATACTAGCAGAACCCGCGTATTTGCTCGCGTAACTGTTGAAATATGCTAAGTTGCATTTGCGTGCTTATTTTTATAAGAGGAAATGATACTGCTACGCATAATTCGAAATTTACTAATTAAGCCCCAATAAACTTCATTCATAAACTGCATTAGGTGAACATGAGACTTAAATTAATGAGAAAAACCTAAAATAATTCCAAATAAATGGTAATTAAATGGTAATGTTTTGAAGATTTTCCGCTCAGTTCATTTTTCATTTGAAATTTCGAATTTTTTAGAAACCGTTCTTAGCTAGTACTTTCATCTTAAAAGTAATCATCGTACCAAATTCCAAGCTTCTACTTACGAAAACAACTATATTTCAGAAATTTCAATTTTAGAATGTTTTTTGTTCCTGTACACTTTAAAATTTATAATTTTTTAAAAAAACTGTTTTGTGGGTGCATTTCAGTCTCTGAAATAACAACCATGTCAAATTTCAAGTTTCTATCCCTAACAATTTGATATAAGTCATAGTTTAGAAGGTTTTCAGAACGTTTCCCGCTTATTTCACCCTTTTAAATTTCGAATTTTTTTAGAAACCGTTCTTAACGAGCATTTCAATCTTACAAGAAAGAAACACCATGCCAGGTTTCTAACCCAGCAACATCACGAAAATCGCAGTTTTAGAATGTTTTTTGCTTCTGCACCTTTTTAAATTTCGAATTTTGTAAAAACGATTCTGTGCGAGCTTTTACGTCTTAAAAATAACAGACATGTCAAATTTTAAGTTTCTCTCTAACAATTCTAAATAAACCGTAATTTAGAACGTTTTACGCTCATTTCACACCTTTAAATTTCGAATTTTTAATCAATTGTTCATACTGTGTATCTGCATCTTAAAAATAACCACTATACTAAATTTTGGGTTTCTAACCCGGACAAATCAAATTAAATCATAATGTAGAACATTTTTAGAGCGTTTTCAGCTCATTTCATCTTTTTTAATTTCGATTTTTTTTTAGAAACCGTTCTTAGCGCGTATTTACGACTTAAAAGTAGCCACCATACTTGATTCTAAGCAGTAGTATCACATAATCAACTGCATCACATAAATCACAATTTTAGAATTTTTTTCTCCTGCACCCTTTTAAATTTAGAATTTTTAGAAAACTGTCCTGGGCGAGCATTTTTGCTGTTAGAGTAACAGCTATACCAAACTTCAAGTTTCTAACCTTAACAGTTCCAAATAAATCGCAATTTACAACGTTTTCCGCTCATTTCACCCTTTTAAATTTCGAATTTTTTAGAAAAGGTTCATAGCAAGTATTTACAACTTAAAAGTTTCCACCACACTAAATTTCAAATTTCTACACCCAACAATATCACAGAAATCTAAATTTTAGAACGTTTTTTGCACCTGCACCCCGGTGGAGGTTGTTCTACCGACAAAAAATATAGCCTATGTTGGAGGAGAGATGGTCACCATTTTGCCACCATTATTTTTTAAATCGGTTCGGTAGTTCCAGATATTACCCCTACAAACAAACACACAAACATTACTTCTTTATAATATTAGTATAGATACTATTATTTTGCAGTCGCAGTACAATTACAGAACTGAACAATGAGTTGGCTAGAAACTGCCGCAGTTGTCCGATCTATTAAAACGTCGACACTCCCGAACACCCTAATCGGTGTCTTAACGAAAATAGTTTTTAAATTTTCCAGTTGGACCTTCCGTGATCGGGACTGCCTCCTTCCCAACAGTCTCGATGGAAAAGGGCAGCCGATTCCACGCTGTAACGGCGGTGGTAACTAATAACTACTACACTGGTTTCCAAAAATTAAGGAAAAATCACAAAAGGAGCGATAACTTGTTTAAAAATTAACCTATCCGTATGAAATTTGGATATGTTGTTAACTTAAAGATGCTGATTAAAATTACAAAATGAAAATTAGTGACGCTGCAAACGGATTGTGTCATCTGTGCGGAGCATAAAAATGCATGCTAGAGAGTACGGCTGCTGGTGTCGCTGTGATTATGATATAAGAAAACTGAGATAGCCAATTCATTAGAGCCTTATACTATACATCTTTCTTATCCTCTCTTCATGATCTTTAAATTGAAATAAAGTTTATGTTGCTACGTGCACTAGTTCCGGAGTTATGAGTACTTAAACTTAGTATGAGCTCGAGGTATCATTTGTCCGCATAACTGCGATATAGAGCTGTTGGAAGATTGGATGTAGGCCAAAGTCAGACAGAGGTGGACAGATGGCTAAATGTGAGTCCTTCTGTTGCTCATAGGCTTTGGTAACAATTTCAAACCACTGATTCGGCCTCCAGAAGGTTCAGCGAAGGACGAGCAAGAGCTACGACAAGCACCGATGACCGATATTTGCAGTTATGTGTACGAAGGAATAGAACAGCAACCCCCTCTTATCTTAAGTCTTTCCTTGCCAGAGTAAGGTTAGTATCAAAGTCTACTGTGCGTAGAAAGCTTCATGAAGGTGGTCTTTACGCGATGCGACCAGATATTTGTGTGCCGCTCACCTCATGTCTCCGGAGGGAACGTTTAAGGGGGGCACGTCAACATGTCCACTGGACGGCTGATCAATAGAGGCGTGTTCTCGTCACAAATGATTTTCAGTTTAGCCTCCAAAGCGTTAGTATGCACTGTTTGATTTGGAGAGAACAGGGAACACGCTATCATCCATCAAACATTCGTAAAAGAGATTCGTATGGAGGAGGCAGTGTCAGTGTTTGGGATGGTATCTTTTTGGGCTGACATACAGACCTCCATGTCTTTCCACGTGGATATGTGAATGCTCACGTCTATAGAGATGACATTCTTGATGCTTATGTGCACCCATATGCCGGTGCAATAGGTAATGAGTTCCTGTTACAGGACGATAACGTTCGACCGCACAGGGTTCGCATCGTAGAAGATTATCTTCAGCACCAAACAATCCAGCGCATGGAATGGCCAACGCGATCTCTGGACTTGAATCCCATCGAGCATCTTTGGGATGCTTTAGGAAGATGTGTCTCTGCTCTCAATCTCCCTCCTCAAACCCTTGCCACGCTTACAACTGCTTTACAAGAGCAATGACTCGCGCTTCCCAGCGAACTTATCGATCACATAATTGACAGTATCACACTTCGCTGTATGTGCTGTATTGCCTCTAGGGGTGATCATACTCCATATTAAAGGTACTTTTCCTATACCAAACTGAGGCATTTATTTTGTTTATTTTATAATTGTATTAATTTCTGAAACACCACAATCTCCTGGTAATTTCTTTTAATGTTATTTTATACCTTACTATGTGTTATAAATTGTGTCTCAGTTTTATTAAAATCTACTTGTAACATTTTGAGTAATCGCTACTTTTGTTATTTTTCCTTAATTTTTGGAAACCAGTGTAATAATAGCTGTTTAATTCTAAATTGAATATATTTCCATTGTGTTAAAGTGAAGGCTGAATATCTCGGCCCTTTTCCCTCTACACAGTGAGAAATAAAACACGTATCTTTGGTTTTTCCCTCTGCGTATAGGGATATTGTTGATGATTTTTCCCTTTTTTCACTAGTTGAGCTTTTACAACTCAATGAGTGAGTATTGTAGTCCCAAAGCGAACAATGTTCTTGTGAAATCATAATTAAATAGTGTGGAAAGTGATAATAATTACAGTCTGCTGCTTGACTTAAAAAACCTCCATAAAACATTTGGTGGTCTACAACCGGAGGTAAAACGAACTAAGTGCAAATTTAAAAGGATAATGCGTATGTGAAATATGTTCGAAAAGTAAAAACATTTCATAATAGATAACATCTTTTTGAAATCTAGCAACACTGTTATCAGATAATCTATCAACTACGTATAATTCCGAGTTGAAATAATATTTTTCATTCACATGTTCTTGCAAATTTATGTAGAAAAACAAAATTTCAGTATTACAATTTTGAGAAATTGCAAAATCAAAGAAAAAAAGAATTTCAAAATTAAAACTTTCTCGTATGATAAGCAAACACACACAAAAAATAAAGAAGAAACTTCTAAAGTGTTGAGTAAATTCAGTTTGAAATGATTTACTCTTTTCTCTTCGCTCCTGGCGAATTCAAAAACAACACTTCAAGCGCTAGCCCCAATTTGTGAAGTAAAGTAAATTGAACTCTTCCGGTAATCAATAATATTTCGGAATGGAGATGGTGGCTGGATTGTAAATAACAATGTGATATATGAATAAAGATGCTGGCAAGTGAAATGATTTGATGCGTTTGAAATATTGAGTTTTTATTATTATTATTTCTTATTAAATTTATTCACCTACAGTCGAATATTAATATCTCATGATCATTTTAACATTATATCATTTTAATGCTGTTTTCGTAATACAGTTAAATGAACGGTAAGCATGATAAAACCAAACTCTTTCAAGCATATTAATATTTCATTCGCAGATTCCGTAATGGTAGCACACGCACACATATCATATATATGAAGACGTGAGGTTCAAAACTCGCCTTATCTAGAATTTAAAAAATCGTGTTTTCCATATCAATCTATTCTATTGGTAAACCTGCACTAAATAACACTACAATCTGCAAAAAAACTAGTTTTAACCTGTATTTCTGCCATTGTAAAACTTTTAAGATAATTTAAGATAATTTTTCATCGTAATATTTTGCTTTTAGATAAATAATACCCTGAACTCACTGAGAGAGTTCCTCAAACTCTTTCAGTGAGTTCGAACTTTCTATGGCTAGATACAGCCACTACCACCAAACACTTAAGGTTAAAAACTTTTTGTATTTATTGTTTTTTTTTAATTTGTTTTGTTGAAATTTTTTTGTCCATCTTTTTTAATTAAAATCTGTAAGCAGTTGCTATTTGGAGACAAGATGGTGGATGAAGCTGGCCAACGAACTTGGCCAGTTCTGTACACATGTTCAGTCACATCCATATCAGCTGATAAATAAGAATACTATTACATGACACACACATACACACACACAAAAAAAAGGAGGGGATACATGTGAGGACGGGGAGTTTGAAAACTCGCCTTCCCTAAATTTAAAAAATCGTGTTTTCTCCCAATCTTTTCTAGTGGTAAATCTGTACTAAATAACACTACAATCAGCAAAAAAAAAAAAAAAATTAGTTTTAACCTATATTTCTGCCATTGCAAAATTTTGGTTATACAGTGAAAAATAATGGACGCAGTCAGAGGTTTTTTGCGATTTCCCAAAATTCGATTTTCTGGATAAGGCAAGTTTTGAAACTCACGTCCTCATAGTACACGTCTACATATACATACAGTAGAACGTCAAAAGTGAGCCTGTATATAAAAGAATTCTGTTTAAATCGAAAAAATTCATGGCACCAACGTATAAAAGAGTACAACGCAATTTCGGTAGACCTACCAAGATGGAAAACTGTATAAATTGGATTTTTTTCCCGTATGAAGTAAAGGAACTCTTAGGAAAACATAAAGAATACACTGAGGTGACAGTGCCTGGGCAGGACTTTCATTTGTGTTCATATGCTTCTTGTTATTATGGTAGATTATGTGATTATCGCCACACAATGAGAATTAATGGATTTCGAACGCGGTATGCTAGTTGGAGCTAGACGTATGGAACAGTCCACTTCGGAAATCGTTACGGAATTCAACATTCCGAGATCCACAGTCTCAAGAGTGTGCCGAGAATATCTAAATTCTGGCATAACCTCCCATCGTGGACAACGCAGTGGTCGACCGCCGGCACTTAATGACCGCAACCAGCGACGTCAGCGTAGACTTGTCAAAGTGAACATACAAGCAACACTACGAGAAATAACCGCAGGAATGAATGTGGGACGTCCGAAGGGAATGTGCGTTAGGAAAGTCTGTCGAAATTTGGCTTTAATGGGCTATGGCAGCAGAAGACCGACTCGGGTGCCATTACTAAAAGCACGACATCGCTAACAGCGGCTCTCCTGGGCTCGTGACCATATCAGTTGGACCGTAGATGACTGGAAAAAAGTAGCTTAGTCAGATGAGTCACGATTTCAATTGGTAAGAGCTGATGGAAGGGTACAAGTGTGGCGCAGACCCCATGAAGCCATGGACCCAAGTTGTTAACAAGGCACTGTGTAAGCTGGTGATCGCTCCATAATGGTGTGGGCTGTGTTTACATGGAATGGACTGGGTCCGCTGGTCAAACTGAACCTATCGTTAACTGGAAATGATTACGTTCAGCTACTGGGAGACCACTTGCAACCATTCATGGACTTCATGTGCTCAAACAACGATAGAATTTTCCAGGATGACAATGCGCCATGTCACCGGGCCATAACTGTTCGCGATTGGTTTGAAGAACATTCTGGACAATTCCAGCGGATGATTTGGCGACCGCGATCGCCCGACATGAATCCAATTGATAATTTATGGGACATAATCGAGAGATCAGTTGGGGCACAAAATCCTCCACCGGCAACACTTTCGAAATTATGGACGTCTGTAGAGGCTGCATGGCTCAATATTTTTCCAGAGGACTTCCAATGGCTCGTGAAGTCCATGCCACGTCGTGTTGCTGCACTTCGCCGGGCAAACGGAGGACCGACACGCAGGGTATCCCATGACTTTTGTCACCTCAGTGTATAGTTCATATTAAGGCGTTACTCTCGTAATTTAAAATATATACACATATGATGACCTAACAATTCATTCTAAACATTAACCCCTTCGCGACGAGTGTCTTTTACAGAATTCTTAATCTTCTATCACTGGTTTTTCAAAACAGAAATTTTTGCCTAGTTTAATTGGGGAAAATGCCCTGCTTAAATAAGGCAAAATGTACAATAAAAAATAACTGGTGGGAATAATCAAGGATTCTGAGCACCTTATGTGGCACGTATACGTGACGCTCGTCCTCAAGGTGTTAAGCTCTATCCACGAAGAACTTCACAGATGTCATACAAAAAAATAAAAACCACTCCAGAAGCAGAAGTCAGCACGATAAAAGTCATTTAAGTTGATAATAACCAATCAAGTGCGGATATTACTCGTTCACAGAGGCTTCCGTACAATAAATATAGTATGAATTAGTAACTGGGCATTGCATTACACAAATATATCCTTAAAAGTTGTTATCTAAGCTTTAAAAGCCGATGGCGCGTAGAGTATGCCGCCCGTGTCTCTAGGTATGTTCAAACCGCCCGTCTCTTTAAGGGTTAATATCTCGGCTAATTACCTACATTTTTTTTTCAAAAATCATTATCAACAATCTATGTATACTTCTGCGACGAAAGGTACCTCCAGCGCCCCTCAATATCTTTGTTGAATGCCCGCAAATCGAAATTTGTGTGTAACGGGAAAATGCGATTTTCTCAAACACTATGTGACCTAGGGTAATGGCTATAGTTTTCCTGCAAGGTTTAAATTAACTTCTACTACCCTAATTTTTTCATAATTTTAGTTTCAGTAGATTCGGAAATAAAGGGGTGGGGGGGGGGACATATTTTTGCATTACATTTTAGCGATATCTCTGAAAATATAATACCTAAAATTAAATAAATGTATTTTGAATTCGACGTTACGAAAGCTTTCACCCGATATACAATGAAGAGATTTTTTTTTTTTTTCGAAGCAACTTAATTAGCTCCTCTACATTTTTCCTAAATATATTTGTGAATAGTTAATAATCTAGAAATTTGTGGGTCAATAGTCTTTATTACTTCAGCCAATTTTAACTTTCCACATTCCATAATTTACGAATAAAATAACTGTGACAGACGGACAGACAGACACAGGAGTGATCTTAAAAAGGTTCCGTTTTTACTTTTTAAGTACGGAACCCTAAAAACGAAAATATTTCACTTTCTTGACTGAGACATCTTCAGTTATGCTGTTTGTTATAAAAAGCCTAAGTAAGCGACAGAGGTGAAAATATTTTTATGCTTTTATCAACTTAATCTTCATCGTGCTGGATTCTTCTGAATTAGTTTTTTTTTTTTTTTTTTTTTTTTTTTTTTTACTTTCTTCTATTTATATAGAAGAAAATATTGTAATCGAAATTTTTTTCGACTTCCGGTTTTCGACAGATTTTACATATTTTGGGGGTCAGAGATCCCGAAAAACATGTTTTACAAAATGGCTGTCTGTCCTTGTCCATGTGTGTGTCCATGTGTATGTATGCCCTCTTTGTATCATCGAAAAGTGTATGGAAGCATAGAATTAAAACAAATTTCATATATATGTTTTTGACTATGCCATCAGGTCCCAGTTGAATTTGGAGATATTCCGCCGGAAGGGGCGCTGTAATAGCAATTTTTGTGCACTTTTAAATATTGGATCATCAAAAAGTATATGAAGTAATTGCATAGAATTGAACCTAATTTCATATAAATGTTTTTAATTATGGCTCACAGGTCCCAGTTAAAAACTGGGATATTCCCCCGGAAACGGGCGTTGTGATAGCGATTTTTTGCAATTTTCTCGATTCTTTTGTGTAAGAACATCGAATTATAAAAAAATATTAAATAAATTACACTAATAAAGCATAAAAATATTATTATATAGTACATAAATATATTAAATAATAATATAAGCGAAATTTTAATAACAAAAGACGTTTTCGTAGTTCTGATGCTCGTGCAACACTGGCACTTCGCACTTCGCATCCACCTAACCAACCGATTCGCAAGCAGTTGAAGTACTACAGAATAACGAAAACTAATGATTTTATTAAATATTATGAACGAAATTAACTCGTAATTACTCCGATTAATAAAATGAAGTAGAAATTTAAGATTAAAATCAAAGTTGGGGTAGTGTTGCAGAAATAGAAGTATTAACATGTGTTACAATTTTTTTAAATGTGTAATATAATAGATATTAATGTATTTATAAGAAGGAAATTAAGAATATAATTTAATACAATTATTTACTAAGTTATAGCAATTTTATATTTCACATAGAAAAACGATAATTTGTCTTCGAATTATCTTCTTTCGTGATTTGCTCCTCCCCCGCCCTTCTCTCTTCACACATACACTAAGGCGGAGTTGGGCAAATTCGTAATTGCAATTACCTTCAATGTAGTAATTACAATTTAATTGTGTGTAATTAATTATAGTTAAAATACATATTATATGCCATAAAAAATTCTTGCAGCACTGTCTGAACTCCCCATATTCCAGTATGTTATGAAATTTCTGCGTTTGAATGTGTCTAACTATAATCAATTACACGCAATTAACTTGCAATTTCAATGCGCATAATTGAGATTACAGATTTGCCCAACTTTGCACTGAGGGAGAAAAAATTTGTTATTTTACTCACAAATGTTTGAGCCCACCCAATATTTTTCAAAAGTTGGCGCTCCTATCATCATGTATTTATATTATAAGGAATATAATTAACCTCTATGCCTTTAATTTATTGATTATGAAAAAGCATTTGTTTATGTCTACGCATGAGCAGTAGTAAAAGGACATCGGTATAGACTAACGAAACCTTACATCAGTATTATAAAACTTTGCAAGAAAGTAACAGCAACTATCCATTTGGACGGAGAAAAAAAACAAGATCAAACTTGGAATAGGAGTTACAGAAAGACACACTATTTAGCCTAAACTTTTTACTGCTGTTTTAAAAAATGTTTTCAAGAAACTAGATTGGGAAAACAAAGGGATTAGAATAAGAGTATAAATAACAAATTTTCTACTTTAACACTCTAATTCTCATGGTAGAATACGTTCTAGTAATTCCGTAATGCAGAGAATCTGAATTCATACCAGAAAATTTCAATAATAAAGTTCGATTTATTTAAATACGGAATGTCTGTTATTAAGAGCCATTATTTTGAAAATCAGACAAGTGTGATAGTTTTATTTTTGGATTTCCTTGATATTATTTTATGTTGAAGTAGATCACATTTAATGAATAATGTGCAATTTTGAAGCCCTGAAAAAATTTTCCCTTCCCTGTAGAAAATGTCAAAGTTCAAGGTTGTGACCGTCATTTTTCATGAAAAGTGAAATGCGAGTATGTTTGCCGTGCTAAAGCTTGGGAAAGCAACGACATCACAAAATTCTTTTGTCATGAAATATTAGTATAACATTACCTGCTTAGTAGACTATTCGTTTCCATGGGGCATTGTTATTTCACATTGTTATGTTGCCTCAAAATGCAATGAAAATGACGTTTTTGTCCGTTTTCCGCAAGTATTTTCTTATTTAAGCAATAGTACCCCAAACTTTTTCTTATAGAATATCAAAGTGTACCACTAGGACAAGCTAAATAATATAAAACTTTACCGGAATATTGCTGCTGTTAGCAGGAATAGTCTGTTAAATATTAAAATATTTCAAAATAGGCAGCATTTCAATTAGTCTTTTCTCAAAACAGCATCACGGTTCAATAAAACAAAATATATCACGTAGTAGTTGGAAGTATGTACAAACACATGAAAAAAAAAAGTGGGGCCTCGTCATATTTTTTTTTTTTAAATAACAAAATTTACAAAAATTCACAGTCAAAATATCCCGTTTAAATTTCCCTTTTTTCCATTTAGAACAAGGAAGGGGAAAGAAAAAGGGATATTCCATTTTCTCATAGGGAAAAAACATAGCTAGCGGAAAGAGAAACCGGATGTTTCGTTTTCTGATAGGGAAATAATGATAAATGACAGTCTTTTTGTGACTTTTGACATTTTTTATTTTTTATAAAAATATGACGAGACCCCACTTTTTTTTCTTTTTCATGTGTTTGTACATACTTCCAACAACTATGTGATATATTTTGTTTTATTGAACCGTGATGCTGTTTTGAGAAAAGACTAATTGAAATGCTGCCTATTTTGAAATTTTTGAATATTTAACAGACTATTCCTGCTAACAGCAGCAATATTCCGGTAAAGTTTTATATTATTTAGCTTGTCCTAGTAGTACACTTTGATATTCTATAAGAAAAAGTTTGGGGTACTATTGCTTAAATAAGATAATACGTGCGGAAAACGGACAAAAACGTCATTTTCATTGCATTTTGACGCAACATAACAATGTAAAATAACAATACCCCATGGAAACGAATACTGTCTACTAAGCAGGTAGTGGTTATACTAATATTTCATCACAAAAGAATTTTGTGATGTCGTTGCTTTCCCAAGCTTTAGCACTGCAAACATACTCGCAGTTCACTTTTCATGAAAAATGACGGTCACAACCTTGAACTTTGACATTTTCTACAGGGAAGGGAAAATTTTTTCAGGGTTTCAAAATTGCACATTATTCATTAAATGTGATCTACTTCAACATAAAAAAAAATCAAGCAAAACAAAAAATACAACTATCACACTTGTCTGATTTTCAAAATAATGGCTCTTAAATAAAGTAAATATTGCTATTTTGAATTTCCAGTATGAATTTGGAATATCCAGATTAAAAAAATCACTAAATCCGAAACACTGGGAGTAGCATATATCCTAAAGCATATATGCATACATGCTACCATGGACATTAGGGGGTTAAACAGATTTTCAAAGACATGAAAATCACGAAACCTCGTTATGAGAATTGGAAAAAACAATTATCGAAACAATTTCTAGATGTTATTAACAATTTTCAACGGTGTACTTTCAGTATCGAGTTCGGGATCTGATGACACAAAATATTTCGGGTTCCGATTTCAAATCGATGAACTCGGGCTCCGAAAAAAGAGCAAGTTATGTCTAGTACAGAGATGCTACATTATGTTTTTAAAATAATCTCTACATTTAGTTTTATTTTACAGGTACACATCAAATTATTAACACAGGATCGCCAATATGTAAAGGGAATATAGATAACAGTAAAGAGTTGTTATAAAAAACACCCTATTCTGCCAAATTCTGCCAGATATGAGAATTAGAAAAAACAATTATCGAAACAATTTCTAGATGTTATTAACAATTTTTTCTACGGTGTACTTTCAGTATCGGGCTCGAGCTTTGATGGCACAAAATATTTCGGGTTCGAATTTCAAATCGATGAGCTCGAACTCCGAAAAAAGAGCAAGTTACGTCTAGTACAGAGGAACAAAATGCTAAATTATGTTTTTAAAATAACATCTACATTTAGTTTACAGGGACGCATCAAATTATTTATATAGGATCGCCAATATGGGCGATATTAGCAATAATGGGATGTAAAGCGGATATAGATAACAGTAAAGGTTTGTTATAACAAGTGGGTAAGCGTCATCACAGATCGCACAGAGGGTTTCGTTTAATATTCCTTTCAAAACACTTTATCCTTTTGAAAAATTTGTTAGTTCCACATTTCGCAACCATGGGGCGCACTCTATTCTAAACAAACCTCTATCTGAACGAAACTCCGTTTTACGACCTATCCATAGATATATAAGTCGAGGAGATCGGTCCCATAACAACTGAGATAGGAAGGCGCCCCTGGCGGAAAAAGTGGAACTAAAATACGTAAGGCTGTGGTGCTAAATATGAAAGAGTGCTCAAAGGGCTGTGCAATGATGTATCAGATGAGGGGTGTCGGCAAAAGTTAGAAAAGTGTCCCCCGGGTGAAAAGGGGGGAGGTTCGAAAATTTCTTAAAATACTCAAGTTAGAGCCCGGAGGGGTAAATAATGTAAGACTTTTTGAAAATTTTATGATTTTTCGTGTGATCGCAAGTGTTCAGCTATAAGTATGCAAAATTTCAAGTATCCAACTTAATGAGGGGCTGAGTTAGAAAAATTGCTTAAAATACACAAGTTACAGACCGGAAAAGTAATATAAGAGTTTTTCAAAATTTTATGATTTGTCGTTTGATGTGAGGTGTTCAGCTATAAGTATGCAAAATTTCAAGTCTCCAGTATATATAGTTTCTGAGAACGGGCTCTGTGACAGGCGGACAGACAGACAGGCAGAGGGGTGCGACGAATGGGTTTCGTCAGATGAAAGAAACCCTAAAAAACACTCTATTCTGCCGAATCAATCTCAATAAAATACACCAACTAAAATAAGGACCAATCCCTTGAAGTTGGTTTTATTTTTTTTTTCCTTAAAAAGTACTTGTTAAATTCTATTACTACTATTATTATTACCGTTATTAGATTTACTACCATCGTAAAAGACGTTTCCGATTCAAAAATAAAATAAATAAACTCACTAAAACTATTGCGTTTCGCTGAATAACCGTAATATTTTTCCCCCTTTTTTTTTTTTTTTTTACCTTCTCATTTAATAAAAAACTTTATTACAAACAAAAAGTTGAACAGGAGAAAGAACACGTAATAAATCCAGGAATACGTTTAAACATGGAGCATAGGTGATAAGCAGTCCGCTTCATACTTAATATTCATATTGCTTCTATTCATAACGTTATGCTTAATTCCTTTAGCTCAATGCAGCAAGCAACTGGCAGAAGACACACATCGACGTGAAAAGGATCCGCGAAAGTGTAACAGAAGAGCTAAAGGCAAGCTACAGAATGTCTATCTAAAACAAATGTTTATTTCGGATAGCGGCAAAATATTGATAGCATTAAACTCGTTACATTTGTAACACTTCCACGCAAATATTTGTTAAAAACCTTTATAATGTAACGTACAGAGAAATCGCATAATGCTTCTTGATTAGATAGTCTTCATTCATATCGCATATGTATTCTAGAGTAGATAAGTGGTGTAAAAGTACGCATTTTTCAAACAACTACTATAAAGAAATAACTACAATTGAATGAATCAAAGTTATTTGTGTATCTGAATATTTAAAATACACTCCTCAGCAAAAGTTTAGACACTGGTGATTTTTAACCTTTAAATAAAAAATACGAACACTTGGGTTATACAAATGACTGTACTTATTTTTAAATATATTTTAAACGTTTTAGGACAGAAATAACGGTTTTAATGTAGAATATTATTTAATTTAACTGAAAAAAGTGAAATTTGCATATTGCAAAAGTTTAGACACTTTTGTGATTTTTTGGATATTGTTCACCGAAAACCGCATATTTCAAACTTATGACGTCACATGCATGAAGTATTTAAGTGCACCTCGAGATAGCATCGGTTAGTGAAGATGCGCGAGCAAGAAATTTTCAGTCAGTTGAAGTAATTAAAGCATGGAAGCTGAAATCGAAAGGGAAGACTGTTGCGGAAATTTCAGCTACTTTCAATCGGCCAAAGAAGTCTGTCTATTAAGTACTGTCTAAGGGTGACTCTTTCAAAGAAAAACATAGATCTGGAAGGACTCGTGTGGTCAGAAAACGAGATTATAGAAGGATCCATAAACTGGCATCTAGACAAATGATGACTGCTAATCGCATTAAAAGTGAGTCAGAGCTTTCTTTGTCAACGGATAATTTCGTAGATGCATTAAAGAAAGATGTATATTAGTTTACATGAAAATGATAAAACCACCAGCCTTGAAATCTCAGAACAAATTGACCCCTTTCCTGTCGCGGAGTAATTCTTTTTATAAACGGATGAAATAGTGGACTGATACCAGAATTTATAAACGAAGTTATTAGAAAATATGAAATTGCTTATTTTCACGTATATTATAAAAGGAAAATTTTAATTAAATATTCTTGCCATGTTGGGAATTAAAATTATGTGTCCTTTGCCCTCGAAAGGTTTGATGACTTGGGCCTCACTTTGTTTTAAATCTCAAGTATCTCTGCAGTTCCTCAATGGTCGCCAAGCTGCGTAAGACTGCATACATACATTGCAAAACAATTTACAGCCATTTGGTGAACTTTTATCTCTTCCAAAGTATGTATTTGAGCAAGATAATGCGTCTATTCATGTTGCATGCAAATAAAAAAAAATGGTTTAACTCTCAAAATATTACTGTTTTCGACTGGCCCGCGTGTAGCCCTGATCTGAACCCAATCGAAAACTTTTGTGGCATCATATCTCATACGGTTTATGCAATTTTTTGACAATACTCCTCTGTAAATGAACTTCGATCAGATGTTGAACGTGTTTGGCACGAAATAGACCCCCAAGTGATGCAGGATTTAGTTTCTTCGATGGAAAGTCACATTTTTGCATTAATAGCAGACAATGTAGGTGCAGTTCGATTTTAATTTATGGATATTTTTCTGTTAACAGACAGATTTTCTATATTTTTGCAACAATGTTAAATTCGTTTTTTTCTCATTATATATTATGTAAAGTGTATAAATTAAAATTTATTGTTTGTGTATGAAGGATAAGTCCCCAGTAATATATGACAGTTGAATTACAACAATTCGTTACATACTTCTCAGAACAGAAGCATAATAGGTCATTGTCTAAACTTTTGCTGAGCACTGTACAAGCCTATTTTTTCGTCATCTGCCCTTTCTACTAAACCAATTTTAATATATATACACTGTAAAAAAACGACATTTTTACAGTACAAAGTACTGTTCATCTCGCGCACAAACTCGGTCACAGTGAATGTGCTGTATCTTTCTTTGGTTTCCTGACTATATTAACATGGAAAATACAGTAGTTGCGTAAAATTAACAGCACAATGTGCTGGCAATTTGGACGCCAGCAGTTGGTGCTGTAAAAAAAGGCTTCCAAATTGCCAGCACACTGTGCTGTTAATTTTACGCAACTACTGTATTTTCCATGTTAATATAGTCAGGAAACCAAAGAAAGATACAGCACATTCACTGTGATCGAGTTTATTCCAGCAAATCTACAGTGGTTTTTTTTTACAGTGTATGTATTTTTTTTTAACTAAAAGCTGTTTGTTTAAAGATGAACCCGCTCTTTTTTTTTTCTTCTTCTTCTTCTTCTACCTTTACAAGAAGAAAATGTTGAATTCGTGAAAATTTTCGACTTCTGGTTTTGGAATGTTTTTTGCGTTTTAGAAGTTCCTTAACATAATGTGGCTGAATTATCTAAAAACAACGTTTGAACACACAATAAAATAAGTTGATTTGATCATACGTATACGTTTCGTGAGTACTATGGACTCACATCCTCAGTGTAAAAACTTTAAAACAATATCCCCCCAACTACATGTACGATGAAAACCCAAATGTCAAAACAAAATACCAAAAGACTATCAAGTTCGAACAGCCAATGAAATTAATGCGGAAGTGAAGTTTCGTGACACAGCAAATCCACCCAGAAAGTTGAGATGTATGGTGTACTAGATAAATCATTAACCAAGGAGTCTTTAAATTTATGGATATGAACCGCCTCAAAAAAGTCCAAATCCAGAGGAGTAATGCATTTCTTGATAATGGTAGCTGAATCAAAATCAAAATTATGTCCCTCCCCCCAGCAATGAGAGGCGATAGAGGATTTCTGTAATTCTTTTTTCTTTACATAGTTTCTGTGTTCATTGACTCTGTAACGGAGTTTTCGTTTAGTTTGCCCAATGTAGGATAAACCACATTGGCATTGAATGTTGTAGACTCCCCAATAATTATGAGGAGTAATTTGATCCTTAAGTTGCGAAAATGTCAATTTATTAACTGGTTTAAAAACCACATTGAAATAATAGATTATTTTATTCAAATAATTTTTTTTTTTTTTCAAACAACTCTTATCAGCAGTTCTTGAATATTTTTAAGTTGATTTACAAAATAGATTCCTCGTGTAATCATTTAAATATTAATATTTATTAGTGCTGCCATGTACGTTCTTATTGATAAAGGATAAGGATTTAATAGGGTAACTGTAGGATAGATGGCCATAGAGGAGAGATGCCCAGTCTCAATATTTCCAAAACTTGATCATAGATTGCAACATAAACTTTGTTCGTATGAAATAGTTCAACGAATTTATTTATTGCGACGTGCACTTGTGTTTTTCGATTATAAAAGTAAGTGTAATTTTAATGCTTATTTAATTTAGTGGTTGAATATATATTTTTTTTTACTTAGGTATCTGAATGTTTTGCAGTACGTACGTAATATACATTTTTACTATATGGACTTTTAAGGCAGGTATATAATCTAATCTTTACTTCTAAGCCTAAAACAAAGATGTACGATGGCTATTGATGCTTTAAATTGGGCAACCATCAGTGCTTCAATTTCAGGAGAGATGGCCACATGAAATCAAGGAGAGATGGCCACATGAAATCAAGGAGAGATGGCCCCATGAAATCGAGGAGAGATGGCCACCTCAATATTTCAAAATTATACGGAGTGATGATTTTAAATAAATATAATTAAATTTAAAATAAATATATAACGCTTATGTTTATAAATATATTAATTGATATAATTATTTAAATTTTAACTAATATAAATATTTTAATAATAATAATATAATAAGACCTAACGATTTATTTGTTTCAGAAAATACTGAAAAACGTCGGAAACTTTCATCAGAAACTGATAAAGTACATAAATAAACTAAATTAATGCAATAAACCTAAAATTAACGCGAAAAAAAGCCCCACGACATTTCCAGTAGTGAAGAAAACAAAATACATTTAAATTATCGGATTCTACAGATTCCGGATAAATAGAATTGGATTAGGATCGTTGTGTTGGTTGTGCAAAACAATATAATATCACATCCGAAAAGGATGTCTGGATACAATTCATGAGGTACCTGACGTGGTTCCATGAAATGGGTACAAATTATCAAGACTTTTGCCAAACGTGTGGTAAGATTTTAAGAAAAGTGAAGTATTGAAATTATACATCACATTTTGTTTATTCGAGTTTTATTCACTTATTTTCAATCATATAACTGTATCTCTACAAATTGTTATTTGTTTTTCATGATTAACTATATGAAATGTGTTATTTTTCTGCTATTTAAATTCACTTTTTCTTTCTTGTATTGAATGGCCATCTCTCCTCGGCTTTAAGGAGAAATGGCCATCTGCCATTTTAATTTAAATGTTGTTTAACACTTTTTGTTTTCAATATTTAAGTATTTTTTGCATAAAATATTATGAGTATATGTATAAGAATTTTAAATATGCATAAACATTTCTTGTATTTGCATTCTAAGAATTTTTATTTCAATCTTTAAAAACTATGGCCATCTATCCTAGAGTTATCCTAATTATAAATTAATAATTTGGATTTATTAATTAAATTATAAAGTGTTTTGAAAGGAATATTAAACGAAATCTTTTGTGCGATCTTCGGTCACACTTATACTTATTTTTATTTTTTACATAGTAATTTGCAATATTAAAACAAAATTGCAGTTAATATGTAATGTATTTACTCTAGTAAAATGCATTGCTAAGCTAAAAAAGTTTTTTTGGAGTGAGAGATTCCACATAAATGTTATATATGAGGGGCTCACAACCATAGTAGACCAAGTCCATTTTGAAAAAAATGAAATAGTCCATTTACAAGCTGCATAAAATCTGTTTTATCACCTCCCACAATGAATCAAGTCTGTTTTCACATACACTGTTAAAAATTTTGCAGCATTCTGGCAGGTCATTCGACCGTTTTTTGAAAAAACGCTTTCATAACCATAATTTAACTATATTCTGACCATAAAATGGCCAATAATAGGGTCAGAATAGTGTTAAAATTACGGTTGTGTGATCGTTTTCGGAAAAAACGGTAAAATGACCTGCCAGAATGCTGCAAATTTTTAACAGTGTACTATATCATATATGTCATCTGTTTACAGACTTGGCTTACTATGTGAGTGGATAAAACAGATTTTACGTGCTTTCTACTACGTTGTGAGCCCCCTCATATGAAAATACATCAATTTGTAAATTTGCTGCAAATTCATTTTGAAAGAAAATGTGTGCCAAAGGTTAAAAATTGTTCTTAGGATAGTATTACATATACTGGTATCAGGAAGGGATGGGACCCAGAAAAAAACTGAGGCCTAAGGGCCCGAGAGGTAGTTAATCTGCCTCTGAACGGCGTGTATCAACTAGGGTTCGTGATATTTACGAAAATATCACAAATATCCGATATTTTGATATATATCCAGTATTTTTTATATATATCCTTATATTTTCAAAATAGCCAATTTAATTTTACACTCATCAAAACAAAACTAGTAATTCAGTATAAATAGCAAAAAAATATAAAAAACTTTTAAATACAAAATATTTTTTTAGTTTAAAAATATGAACAATTAATACAAGCTCAAAGCCGCCACTGTTGTCCGCTGTATTAAATGCCCCAACCGCCCCCTCACATGCTGATCGATGTCTTAAACTTATTGAATTTAGCTTTTAAATTTTCCCTGTAGGACTTTCCGTGATCGGTTAAGCATGTTTGCTTTTTCATTGCCTAACCTGTTTTAAAGTTTAAATTGAACTAAACCAAAATCAGAAAAAAAATTCATTTCTAATGAAACTGTAAATAATTGATGAACTTAGTTACACAATTTATCTTTCAATGGGTGTTCTAAGTTAATATTGACCCGCATAATTATTGGTTCTACGTTCAACGTAACATATCAAAGTGTAAAGTTTGAAATATAAATATATATACTAGGGGTTCTGTCCCCTACGAGCTACGCACGCCAACCCCCGTTCAGACACCGCAAACTCTAAAAGCACACTAATTTGATCGGCTTTAAAAAAAAGTTTGGAAGGCTGAATCATAATTAAAAAAACAGAGGCGATCTCTCTGTTAACAGGCTATTTTCTTCTTTGATTAAATCAGATCAGTGCAACATTTGAAAAAAAGCTAATATAAAATTAATTAATTAAGTAAGTCTTTGTCTCCCGGTATTTTTTAACAACACTATAAGAAAGTTATTTTAAACAAGACAATTTAAATGTATACCATTAAATCTGACGTAATTTCCACCAAATTTTCTTTCTCTTTTTAATATTCACGTGAAAGTATTTTTGTTGTTAGAAAGGAAATATTATTTGCGCTGTCTTTGAATTCACAACAATAGTTTAAAAGAATATCTCAAAATACGAAATAAATGTCTCGCGCAAATACATTTTTAAAATTTAAACTGTTTGGCAATATTATTGTTTGGCCATTTTAAATATGACGTAATGTCCTCCATTTACGACTTTTAATGCATATTAATGAATTTATTATTTTACATTTTCATTTCTTTTAAATTCATGTGTAAATATAGTTTTTAGGACGTAATTTTCAATATTTTCCTGCTTTTAATACGTAATCAGTTAATTCTAATTTGAAAGATTTTTTTTCTGTTTATAATAGTCACGTGTAAATAAATTTTTAATTTGAAGGAAATATTATTATTTGCGCTGTTTTTAAGATTGGCAACAATTTAAAATAATACCCTTTTCTAAAAGAGGTAAAAAATATCTCTCGAAATACTGAAAATTTGAATTAAAAATGGAAATAAATCCTCAAAAAATGAGTCAAATTAAGAAAATAAATGCAGTCTGCACACCGGGAACTTCTAATGTATAAAATGATCTAAAAAGAATTAAATTCCTATGTATAGTTTTTCCTCCTATAAAACTTTTTTTAATGGAACGACTTTGACCAACTTTAACATTAAATAGCTCTTGAAATAATTATTCGATTTGAAAACTATATGCATCAGCACGTTTATCAAACATTTTTCTATAAAACCACCTATTTTCATATTTTTGCATGCAGTAGTTTTCTTAATTTTAACGAAGAAAGACCCCCCCCCCCCCGGTCACAAAAAATTCATAAACGGAGGCATAAAATTTACAAACGACTTCTTTAGAAATTAAAAACTTGCTACTTTAAACTTCATTGTAAAAGTAAAATTTTATTAAAATATTCTTGGTGCCGTTTGTACGTTTCGAATTAAAATTAGGTGGTCCCGAGGTGGGACTACTGCGTCGGAAAGGGTTAAACAAGGAGGAAGAACAAAGCTCCATGCAGATGCAACCAAACGTGGTTTTGGTGCTGCTGTTGAAAGAAGCCGAAGATGGAAAATTACATGCTATTAACTGTCAAAGAAAATTATCCTAGCAGAAGAAAAATACAGCAGCTACGAACTAGAAGTTCTAGTCATAGTAGAACCCTTGAAAAGTTTCGTTTTTATCTATTGGGCAACAAACTGAAAGAAGCTATTGATTGCGCAGCTTTCCAGAAGACTGTGAATAAAGAAGATCTCGTGACGCATATCGCTAGATGGACCTTGTTGTTGAAAGAATTTGATTGAAATTGAAGATAGACCAGTTCATAGAGCGCAGCATGCTGATTCATAAAGTAGACAACTTGTCATGATTACAGGAAATGATACTCTGGCAGCCAGATTGAAGAATGCTCAATTAACAGTAGGATATTCTTCACAAATGTGTGAATGGTCGTGAACTTATCGTAGCGCCCAGAAATATGCAAACAGAGTTAATTAAACTGGCTTGTGAAAAGGGAGAGATATAGAGACTCAGTTTTTACATCTAAGGCATTTAATAGCTACTGAGGAAGGCATCTAGAATCTACAGATTACCACGGATGTTCTCCGGGGAAATGGATAAGTACAGGAAATCCACCGTGTTATCATACCAGTACTTATGAAATCGACTTTTGATGACACCACGAAATAGGTTAGACAACGTCGGCAAGTTGTAGCGAATCCATAACAGCACAACTAGTTTGCAGAACAACTATTATTTCGCAATCGGATAAACTTTTTTAAAAAACTGAGCAAATTAGCGTGTTTTTAGAGAGTGTGGGGTCTGGAAGGGGGTCATCAAGCGAAAGTAATAAAGACCCAGTAATAAGTATTAGTAATAACTACCTTTTAGTAATAAAAAACATAGAGAATTAAATATTTAAATGTGTAGTCGAAAGGAAAACGAACTAAATTCGGCCTTCATGTAAAAGAATCAAATATTACCTTTATCAATTTGTGTTTAAATAATTGCAAATAGTGCATTTGAGTTTGAATTGCCCTATAACTATAGCTTCGGGTGACACAAGTAAAGGTTTAACGAATAACAAGGGAAAATATGAAAAACTAGCTCTGCCACGTACCTCGTGATGCTTTGTGAATTAGTTGCATACCTTCTAAGAATTGTACCACAATTTATCCCTTATCACTTATTTAATCGCAGAATTCCTATAATCAAGACGAATATTATTGTTTAAAAGACTTGGCACAGCTATTCAACTAATTCACAAAATCATCTTGACGAGCGTGGCATGTTTTCCCAGCGCAAAATTGTTAAAACTAAAATTAGCATGCACATAAAACTATAAGATAACTCTTACAACTACTTTTTATTAGTATCCTTATTATTTTCCTTTTTAAATATCACTCGTGCTTGTGATCCAGCATTTATATCAAATGGAGTTTAAAATAAATTTACTCGCTATCAAAAATCAAGAAGCATTCAAAAATTTAATTATTTATTTATTTTGGGAACAAAATTTAGCATTTTATTAAATTCATTTTAAAAATTTATTTTTGACAGAACGCCGTCGAACACTTCGTCTAATCAAATTAGTTTCAGCCATATTTCTTTTAAAAGCTTTTTGCGATGCTTAATTAGTCTTTGGAGAATTTTTTAAGAACCCGGAATGTACTAAATTTGTGTCGAGTAATATGGCATTTTATGTAACGAAATGCATTTGATATTTTCCTAAAAAGTCAATATTATGATTAAATATTTCATTTGAAAAAACACTTGTTAAAAATTGGTAATTTCGTACCTTTTATTATTTATTATTAAGCAGTGACGGACAGTTTCAATTTTTATAAATCCACAGTAAAAGTATAGTATACTGTAGCAATCACAAAACTTTCTTCTATCATATATACATGGGCGTAATCTGGCGGGGCAAGAGAGGGCATATGCCCCGCAGTTTTCCAGGAGCAGGGGCAAGACTTACCTTTTGCCCCTCTAGTTTTTTGTATTGTTTAGTGGTTAAGACCCAGTTTTGTATTTTAATTTGCTGTTCTATCCGATCAAATTATTAAGTAAATGTTACTATCTTTGCATAGTTCAAAAATCTCACCTATGATTAAAGTGTTCCATGCAAAGTTATTTTTCTCAACCCCTATCAAATTTCTCAAGTATTTTTTCCCCCTTAATAAATGGGTAACCGTATGAAAGAAAAAAGGAATACATATCAAATGCATCATTAAGGGAAATATCAAGAAAGCTCACCCAATTTGTGGAAAATATAATTATAAGTGATAATCGATATACATTAAAACGAATACATAATGTATATGTTCACTTTTACTAGCATTGTTAAGGCAGTTCTCAAATCCAAATTGGCTTCTTTCGTACGCATTTAATATAGTTTTATTCGTCAGCATATCAAATTAGCAGGTGATTTTATTAAGAAACTATGTAATCGAACTGTTTTTTCCATTTTTCGTTCAAAAGCAGAAGATATTTCAGAGCAGGAATAGAAAAAAATACCTTCCTGAGACAATAATCACTTATAACTCAAGATGAAATTCATTTATCGGAAAATGAAAAAAACTGACAACAAGTCCCTTAACTAATCATGTTTCTAAGTATCATTCTTTTATGTTTAGAAATGAATCCGAAAATTTCTGGTTGTTGGGCAGGGAAAATATTTTTTTTAAGCTTTAAATTATCATTGATGTTGAATCTCTCAGAAATTGCATGATACGTTAGTAAAAATTAATTTCTTTTGCATTATACCTATGAAATAAACTATTTTTGTCCAGAATTTTGTATACTTTATTTCAAAATGCTATATGCACGCGGGAAATGTTTCATGCCAGCCACAACTTATAGAGTCTTTAAATAAAAAAATAATAATAACAATTTCATTGTCCACAGTACCCTTAAAATAATTTTTTGAAATGTAATTTCATTAGTCAAAACGTGTAAAGTCTCGGTATACTATGTATTTTTTATGCGCTTACTTAAGAAAAGCAGGGGTGGTTGTGTTCCGAATTTTCCGAAAAAGTAAGGCCTCTTAAAGTAAAAGTAAGGTCTGTTCCAAAAGTTTTAAAAAATCGGTCATCAATCAAAAAATTCGGGCATGAAAAATATCGCGAATTTCGATAAATGGTCGCCGAAAAAAAATTAATTTCGTCAAGCGTTCACAGAAAAAATCGACTATTTTGTCAAAGGATCGCTGGAAAACGTGGATTTCGTCAAAGGATCACGAAAAAACGCGCATGTCGTCAAAGAATCTCGAAAAAAATACAAATTTTGTCAAAATCGCGAAAAAAACACAAATTTTGTCAAAATAGCGAAAAAGTCACGAATTTCGTCAAAAAATCCACAAATTTTGTCAAAAAACGCGAAAAACGCAAACTTCGTCAAAAGATCGCGAAAAAACGCAAATGTCGCCAAAAAATTGCGGAAAAAACACAAATTTCGTCGAAAAAGCGCAAATTTAGTCGAAAGATCGTGAAAAAAATGCAAACTTCGTCTAAAGATCGCGAGGGAAAAAACGGAAATTTCGTCAAAAAATCGCCGAAAAAACCGCAAATTTCGTCAAAAGATCGCAAAAAAGCAAATTTCGTCAAAGGATAGGATCGTGAAAAAAAACCTGCAAATTTCGTCAAAGGATCGCGAAAAAAACGCAAATTCCGTCAAAAGATCGCGAAAAATGCAAATTTCGTCCAAGGATCTCGAAAATATACAAATTTCGTCCAAGGATCGCGGGAAAAAAGCATAGAGGAAGAGTACATAATCACCCAAGATTTGAAACTGTCTAAAGTTGAAGCTTACGAATGTAACTTTTTTGCTCAATTGAGACTATTTTATTTAAAAAAATAAAATCAAAATCCAAAATTAGTTATTTTAAAAATAACTAATTTTGCCAATAAAACTTATAATATTGTTTTTCAAGAACCATGATAATATAAAGTTTAAAAAAGAAGTATAATCTTTTTAACACTTTCCAATATTGTTAAAAATTAATTATGACTTCCGTTTGTTCGACCGTCTTTTAGGACGTTTGTCTGCACTCTGACTCTCATAAATATATTTGGATTTCCACGACATAGATATATGCTATTTGGCCTTATTATAACATATTTCCTATTGAAGATGAAGTATGTTGGCGTTATAGTTCGTTTTCAGTGATATACAAATAATATAATTTCCGTTACTTTATGGTCTATAGGGGAAAATCTTTTTCAGTGTCTTTTAGGGATGTTATGATACAACAAACATGATAAAACGGATATGTACCACCGAGGTGCACAGCATGTTTTCCATAGAGTATGAAGTAAGCAGCATATATGTAGTTCCTTCACAGGATTGACTATGAACCATAATTGCTCGAAATGCGTTTTCAGCTGTTTGGGTCATTTTTAAGCTTAAGTAAAAGTTTAGTGCATATATTTAGTGCAAAAGTTTAGGTCAGTATAAATTTGATAGATCATATACAGGGGTCAGCTACGTGGGGATAAAATTTGGAAATAGATCATATACAGAGCAGCACGAAAGAAATCATAATCATTTCAATTTATGGGCATGAATTCCTAAAATGTGTTTTTAACAATGTTAGGCATTCTGGCGGCCGAACTATATTTTATTATAGTAAAATATTCTTATAGAATATAAATAAATCCATGACAATATTTTCTAAAAGATATATTGCGTTTACAAAAAAAAACGGAAAACGTCTTTCGATTATATAGTTTCTGGATAACAACACCTGCCAGTTTCATGCGTTTCCGAACAAAAATGAATTAAAACGTATGCCATAAAGTTGCCCCTTTGGATTTGAGAATAGCCTTAAGTATTTAATTTAAGTGTGTGTATATACGTGGCAACAGAGAGGTAGAGGGATATAATTTTTTACAAAAGTGCCGGAAGATTTTTGCCCCCCTCCCCCCTCCAGTCCTAGAACCCAAGTTACGCCTATGCATATATATTATTTTTGTTGTCAACATCCCTTTTTCTCAACTAACATGTAGCGTACAACGATGAATGGGGTATCATTGGATAGGATTTTTTGTCCACATCTGACATCGCATACTGAATTTAACTAACATGTAGCGTACAACGATAAATGAGGCATCATTGGATGGGATTTTTTGCACACATCTGACATTGTATACTGAATTTCCGTTATATTTTTAGGCTAAGTGTAATTATATATATTATTTCTGATGTCAACGTCCCTTTTTCTATTCATATACAAAATGCACGTCGATGAATGAGGTATTATACAAAAGGTTTCTGAACAGACTTTTGACATAGCACACTCATATCTTGTTAAAAGAAGTTGTTCGGTTAAAAAAATGCAGTTAATTATAAATTAATAACAAATGTATCAGAAAATAAACGCAATGATTGCAGGTCGAAAGCCTCAACACGGGTCTACTGGTATAATTTTATTACTATAACAATTTAAATAACGTAATTATACGACAACAATCGTGAATATGAAGTATGGTGCATTTCTCTGAATTCAATATGGATTTAAAGTAATCAGTATTTAAGAGAAGCAACTCAAAACGTCGCCCCCCTATTGGATATTCAAAGCTAAAATATGGCCAGCACATATATATAAGTAGCAGACCCGCCCGGAGGCGGGAGCTTCCGAATAAAATAAACAAAAACGTAATATCCTGAAAATACGACGCCCAAAATAACAGAGGTATATGCATTCGTGCTCATAAATCGTTAAAACGACAATCAGAAAAAAATGACTTTACTTTCACATAATCGTAATAAAATCCGCAGCATTGTAAATGAAAATGATACCTGATATTTTCTTTGGCGCCTATAATAGGAAAATATACGATTTTCAAGACATTATCGAGAAAACAAATGCCACAAATGCATCGAAATGACAATGTATTTACTGAAATTCTATTTCGTATGGCTTGAAAATCAAGCCTTTACTTTATAGATTATGGACATTAATTTCAGAAAAGTAAGATGCCTCTACTAATGGAAAACATTTTTAAATGGAAACTTATACTTTCATTCATTATTGAAATGACTGTAGTAGGGAAGCGCATGCCTGCACAAAATTGAGCTGAACGAATGAATTTGCAAACATTCATGGAATGTCGTCAAGGAGACATTAATAATTTCTAATTTGAAATGAACATTAAGATTATTTTTGCTCTCAAAATTAAACTTGATTGCGAGAAAGATGCTGCCATTGGCACTTGACAATGAAACCACCGCCCCCTGAATATTAGGCCTGCGCGCTGGAGCAAAAATGGCGGCTGTCGCGTAGGCGGATTTTTTCTACATTTGTACAGTCCCTTGAATTTGAATTTCAATAATATCAAAAAGTTTACTCCGCCTTCTTTTTTGAGATTAAATAAGGCAAAGAAAACTTTAGTAAAATACTAGTGTCCAAATTCATGGGCCCGTACAAACGCTTAACGGGACCGGGAAAGCCTTATCTATGTTAAATTCACCAACTTTATGTACCTTTTTCTCAGAAATGGTGAAAGATAGAGGTCTAGAGTAGTTAGAATGACATGCTTTACGTATTTTAACAGACCATTTTCTTTCTAAGTGAAACTCAAAATTAATTATTAATTATTTATTGAAAGTCATTTTTAAATTAGCATATTTGGTAAGATTTCACTGCCTAAAATAAATAATTCTCAACTAATCATTAAATCCCTGTGTTAAAATATACAATATAACATAAGTATTTAAAAAAAAAATATGAGTTCTTCAGTTTATTAGATATTGAAAAAAAAGGAACGTAAACATGAAAAATCCAAGTTTTGAGAAAAAGTCAATTAAAGATTTAAATGGCCATTAAGCTGTGAAGTACTCTTAGAAAGAAAAATAATTCCAACACTTCTTTATATATATATATATATAAAAACATGTGTTTGTTGGAAAAATAAAAGTTTAAACTATTTAATGACATAAAAAAGTAAAAATCGATTTTTTTTATGAATTTTGCTTTCCCGGTCCCCTTAAAAAAATCCGCCTGCGACAGTCGCCATTTTTGTGTCAGCGCGTAGGCTTAGTATTCAGGGGGCGATGACGAAACAATGTATTCGAAATAATCCTAGCAAGCGGAGTCGTCCTTGGGGATGTGCGACAGATCCGGCCGCTCAGAGCCTCGTGCCCGAAAAAGATATTTAATACAAAATAGCTGTTATTCATTTTTAATCTGATTTATTTCATAATAAAATTTATATGTGTAAATATGCCTATTTATAAAATGTAAAAGATTTCATCAATAAAATGTTCGGCGGAAGTTGCGAAAGCTCGAGAACAGAGTAATTGTAGCTTATTAGATCTATAGTTTTTTTTTTTTTTTTTGCAGGCGCAAAAGCTGAATGCGAGTTGTTAAGAGGACGGTACTGATGGTGATTCTGATACTATTGTTTTAAAAATTATGTGTAATGTAACGACATAGATTTGAGTTAAAATTACCCCCCCCCCCAACACACACACACACATCACGTACCTTCATCAGACCCCTGAGCTGTTTAGCTGTAAGAATCCCAGTACAAGGCTACAAGCCAAAAGTTGAATAAATTAGTGAATTTAAATAGAATTAAATTGAATAAAAAAAAGTTTTACATCTATTTTATAGAATTTTTAATTAATAAAAGTTAAGTCAATCGTAATACTTGTACGATTTCTTTCAAAGCGGAAATACACGTGAAATAAATCCTTCTGATACTTTAAGCACTTTGTATAAGACCCATCGGAGCAGGAGCATGGCCGAATTCATCTGTGTTCAGATGCAGAAAAGTGGTATAAATCATGCATTTCAAAGTTTCATAACTCGGTCAATTTTAGTGTTAGATGAATGGGACTTTTTTTGTCTTTCTTTTTAGTGCAATAGGAAATTTTTACTAAGTATCACTTATAGAACCGGGGGTCCGTATAAAAAATTAAATTTTGTAACTTTATAAGAAATGTTTTTATTGATCCAAACTACTTTCAAAATAACTTTTTACCTCCTTTAAAATATTTTTGTATTTGGAACTATATGTCAATGACTAACGGTTTAGGAATTAGACATTGGACACCGTCGAGAGTGAACACCCTGTATAATAAGTATCTCTGAGCGCACCTCACAGATATATATCAATTTCAAAATATTTGAAATATAGTGCAACATGAATAAAATACACGGTAAACTATTCTTCTCTATAGATCGTAATGTAGCACAATTCTTTTGTGTGTCCCTGTAAATGAACGATGAATGCTATCCATACTATATTCTATAGTAAGAATCTTGTAGTGCACTTCGGTGATATATATAAATTTCTATGTGTTTGAAATTGTGAAACACAATTAAAAAGCATCGCAAATGATTTTTCCCCCGTAGGTCGTAATGTAACGGAATTCTTTTGAATGTCCCTGTAACGTTACTACCGATACATATACATACTTCATTTTCAATGCCGAACATGCCATAGTGAATAGCAATATCATATATAAATTTCATGGCGAATATCTATTGCGCGAATTAGAGCACGGCCAAACAGATGGTCACAAGAATTGAATTCATAAATTCGTTTTAAGAATGTTGGAAAGTGTTATAAATGACATTTTTAATTAAAAAAAAATTACACAAAACACACTTTTATACGAAAAATGATAAGAAAATTGCAAGAATTCCGGAAAATGAAGTCCTTATCAATTACAGCCGACATCTTGAATTCCTGTGAATTTACACGATGCCTCCCCCTCTTATCTATACTTCTATACTAATATTATAAAGAGGTAAAAATTGTTTATTTGTAGGAGGTAAGCTCTGGAACTACCGAACCGATTCCAAAAGTAATGGTATCAAAATGATGGTGTTAGTCCAACTTACACTGGTGAAAACAATTAAAGGGACAAATGGTTTTTTTGCAATTTAAAAAAAATAATAACAAAGCAAATTAAACCAAACTTGGCCAAAATATCATCCGATATAAGACCAATATATGGAAAAACAAAAATGGGCACAACCTGCACCCTAAATAAGGAAATTGGTCACGCGTCCAGCACAGCAGCTGACCGACACCCTGTCAATCAGAGGAAAGCATGTCTAATAGGATGTATGATCACCTGTAACGGCTACACAACTCTCGCATCGGCGTTTCATACTGTTTACCAGGGTCCTTATCAATCCCTGTGGCAACTGCACCCACTTATGCAAGTGTGGCACTATGGCAATTGCACCAAGGCACCCTTGAGCTCATCAATAGTCATTGCAGCTGGTCTTCGAGCTGCAATTCATCGTTCAAGGGTGTCTCACACGTGTTCGATGGGATTAAAGTCAGGGGACATTGTAGGCCACTCCATTCGTTCAACATCTTCCGATTTGAGGCATTCGTTCACCAACTGAGCCCTATGTGAACGGGCGTTATCGTCCATAAAGATGAAATTTGGTCCATATGCTCCGCTGAAAAGTCTCACATAGGGTGTAAGGATCTCGACCCTGTACCGCTGACTTGTCACAGTACCTCTATCAAACACATGAAGGTCGGTACGCCTGTCTGCCATGATGCCTGCCCAGACCATCAGACCACCTCCACCATAGTGATCCTTTTCGACAATGTTACAGCCCCGATATCGACTCCCGGGTACTCTCCATATGAGAACACGTCTCGAGTCGCTGTCCAGAGTGAATCGCGACTCATCGCAAAAGAGAACCCGCTCCCAACTATCCTCTGTCCAAGACAGGTGTTCTCAGCACCATGCTAGACGGGACTTTTTGTGGTTCACAGTCAAAGGGATGCAAACTACAGGGCGCCTGGCATACAGGCCACCTGCATTAAGTCTCTGGGTGGCTGTTATCTGTGAAATGGAAGTTCTGTTCCATTATACAGGGACGAGACAGTTGTGCCGTTGTCGCGGACCTATCCCTTTTGGCTAGAAGTCTCAAATAACGGTCTTCAGCCGGTGCTGTTACCCTTTTGCGGCCTTGACCAAGTCGGCGGACCACTATTACTGTCTTTATGAACAGTATCCACAGAGTGGACACCAAATTTTTCGGAAGCCAGAGGTCCTTACAACAGGTTGCCTGTGATTTGCCGGCCTCGAGTCTTCTAACAATCCGCCATCTTGTGGCATCATCTAGGCGATGACAACTAGTCATACTAACGATGGATAAACAAAGAAATTACAAAAAACAAGGATTGGGTTATGCTACGATGTTTCAAATATTCCTTATGTTACAAGCTTCGACGGTCAAATGAGGCACCTCTGCACAAATGAGATCGCAGCGCGACTGCCTTATGACGACACAGACCCACTGCATGGCAGATGTATCCGCGTGGAGCTTAGCTATCATCTGATACCTTATTTGCGTATAGGGATAACCTATTTTGTTTTTTTCAAAAAACCGTTTGTCCCTTTAATTGTTTTCACCAGTGTAGAATATAGGCTAAATCTTATATCCGTGCCACTGGCCAAAAGGGGGTGCAGGAGAAAAAAACGTTCTAAAAATGCGATTTTTGTGTTACTGAAGGGCCAAGAAACATGAAATGGTAGTTACTTATAAGATACTAATGATCTCTAAGGACATTTCTTTAAAAAATTGAAATTAAAAAGGGGTGAAAATGCGCGAAAAGTGTTCTAAAAAACGTTCTAAATGGCGATTTTTACGCAATCTCAAGAAGTACGAAACCAATTTCGAAAATAATGGTGTCAAATTGATGGTGACAACCCTTGCTCCAACATAGGCTACATTTTATGTCGGTGCCACTACCCCTAAAGGGGGTGCAGGAGAAAAAAAAAAGTTCGAAATTGCGATTTTTGTGTTACTGAAGGGCCCAGATACATGGAATTTGGCATGGTAATTACTTATTAGATATAAATGATCTCTAAGAGCATTTCTTTAAAAATTCGGAATTTAAAAGGGGTGAAAACGCGCAGAAAGCGTTCTAAAAAACGTTCTAAATGGTGATTTTTACGCAATCTCAAGAAGTACCAAACCGATTTCAAAAATAATCATGTCAAAATGATGATGACAACCCTTGCTCCAACATAGGCCACATTTTATGTCGGTACCATTACCCCCAAAGGGGGTGCAGGAGCAAAAAAACGTTCGAAAATGCGATTTTTGTGTTACTGAAGGGCCTAGAAACAGGAAATTTGGAATGGTAGTTACTTATAAGATATAAATGATCTCTAAGAACATTTCTTAAAAAATTCGAAATTTAAAAGGGGTGAAAATGCGCGAAAAGAGTTCTAAAAAACGTTCTAAATGGCGATTTCTACGCAATCTCAGAAAGTACCCAACCGATTTCAAAAGTAATGGTTGGAAATTGATTATGACAGCCCTTGCTGCAATATAGGATCTACTTCATGTCTGCGTCACTACCACCTTGCGGCTGAATTTTAAAAAACATTCTAAATTGTGATTTTTGTGATACTGAAGGGGCTAGCAACTTGAAATTTGGCATGGTAATTACTTATGAGATGCAAATGCTCTCTCAGAAGAGTTCCTTAAAAATTTTAAATTTAAATGTGGTGAAGATGAACAAAAAGCGTTCTAAATAGCGATTTCTACGCAATCTCAGGAAATATAAACCGATTTCAGAAGTAATGGTTTCAAATTGATAGTGACAGTCCCCGCTCCAACATAGCCTATATTTTACGTTGTTGTCACTATACCACCTGGGGGTTACAGGAGCAAAAAATATTCTAAATTGCGATTTTTGTGTTACTGAGGGGGTCTAACATTTTAAATTTGGAATGGTAATTACTTCAGAGATGCAAATGCTTTCTAATAATTGTCGAAAGAAAATTCCAAATTTAAAAGGATGAAGTGAGCGAAAAGCGTTTTAAATTACGATTTTTATGCAATCGTAAGAAATACGAAACCGATTTCGAACATAATGGTTGCAAATTGATGGTGATAGAACCTGCTCAAACATAAGCTATATTTTATGTCGGTGCCACAACCCCTAGAGGGTTGCAGGAGCAAAAAACTTTCTAAATTGCAATTTCTGCGGTACTGAAGAGGCTAGAAACTTTAACCCTCCGACTGCCTTGGAAAAGGGCAAAATTGTAATGTTGTTTTCTCTGTATTTTGTTTTAAATTCTAAGAAAAAAAATGATTCTTCGAACATTTTACAAAAAAAACTTAATAACGAATATGAATGCAATCCTTGGAAGTATTAATCATTGTTCAACGTATTAAAAATACATTAAAATAATAGAATTATATTACTTTAAATATTGCTTGTATTGCAGTGAAACCTGAAGCTTAGTGAACGTATTAACACGGGCTTGTCAGTGAGGGGGTTAAATATAGCACGATAGTTACTTATAAAATATAAGTGTCCTCTAAGAACAGTCGAAAATAAATTCGAAATAAAAAAGGGGTAAAGCGAAGGGAAGGAGCGAAAAGCATTCTAAAAGAGTACTAAATTACGATTTCTATGGAATCTCAGGAAATAATAAACCGCTTACAGAAGTTATTGGTTGCGAATCAAGAGTGATAGTCCCTGATCCTATACGGGCTATATTTTATGCCGGTGTCACTACCACCTGGTTGGCAGGAACAACAAGAAATCCTTTAAAAACATCTAAATAGCGTTTTCTATAGAATATTAGGAAATACCAACCGATTACAAGGTTAATGTTGGCAAATTAATGGTGACAGTCTCTGTTTCAACATTTTTCGAGACATTCTATTTCAACTCTGTTTCGGAATTTTATGTTGGTGCCACTAACACTAGAGAGGTGGTAGACTGTTAGACAAGAAGCTTGGAATTTGACATGATGGTTAATTTTAAGATGTAAATGTGTTAAGACGGTTTCTAAAAAATTCAAAACTTCAAATGAATACTGAATTGAACGTATTAAATGAGCCTAAAAGTCTCAAAATACTTTCTAAATTATCCTTTATTTGGAATTAGTTTTAGTTTTTCTTATTAATTAAAATCTCACTTCTGTCTATTGCACTTTTATAATGAAGTTTAGTTAAACTGTGGCTTAATTTGTAATTTTTGATTTATTACAAAAAGTGTTCTTCTAATAAAAAATAGTCATGCAAATATCACTTGGAATATTTCAACTATTACGCGAACAATGCCGCGTGGTTTGCTAGTATGTAATATATTTATAATAAAATAGACACTGACCAATCAGTATATACTTATCACGATTTGTAGTTTTCACCTTATTTTGGTCGTGTAGCACTTGGACTATAAGGTACATTACAAATTATTGCTATTACTATTTTTTACAAAACATATTGCCTGCTCGACACATCCTGGGAACAATTAAGACCAGATCCGGCCCGGTTTGACTATGTAGGGGGGAAATGTAAGCCTGATCCTCAGAGTAAAGATAAGAAGAAGTCTATGGCCTGATCCAGATCCGGCTAGAGTCTGTTGAAAAAAAATTGCCCTAATTCTGCCAGTCCGTTTGAAAGTTTGCCTTCATTTTGTCGGCCGGGGTTGGTACAAGGAGACCTCTACAATATCCGGGTACATTTATTATCCGGCCTGGAATTATCACATAACCAGGGGAAATATATATATATATAAACTAATAACAGTAATATTAGATATTATATTTTATTTATTTTTTTAGCTAAAATTTTACTATCGATAAGCTTTTAAAAATTTTATATTTATGAACCATTTCATAAAACTACGTTTTAAATAAATGTATTTGCCTTGTACCTTTCATACTTGTTCAACAATTCGGAAATTAACCACGGAGAAAAATTAATGTTGATTTAAAATAACACATTTTAAACGAGTTATTTTTAAACTTCTACAATAATTAAGAAAATATCCATTTCTGGTATTTAACACGTTGAGTGCCACGCGAATTCTTAGGGAAATCCCCATCAGGCCACGCACCTTGCTTAGAAGCGCTGGTATTGCGGTATAGCAATGCAAAGCGCACTACTAACAGATTGAAATTTACTTCTTGTATATATTCTGTATACATAGAAATATAATCCTATAATAAATAAAAGTTAAGTAAATTTTCAGTAATTACTTAATACAATATAATTTTTTTTTAGTTTTATACCATATTTTACACTGTTAGTGACCGGTGACTGGCGCGGCTTAAACGTATTAAAAATGTGGAATATGTGTTTAATCTACTATATATATAAAATGCAAATGGAAATTTCATTCCAAATGCCTATAACTCACGTTCTGCTAAATGGACTTTTGTGGGTAGTGATATTGTCAATTTGGTAATTTTCAGGAGAAGGTTCTAGCATAAAGCTTCAGATAGACTATCAGTCTACTTTCGGTCATTCGCGGTCTTTTTGTTCTGGGCCAGCCGGCGCTTTTTTGTGATTACGCGGCGTTTTTCATATTTTATGACTTTAGAAGTAAAGTGCTGGATTCCCTGCAAAGAGGGGAGGGCTTCCTTCAAGTACGATCTTATCTTATCTCTTGATCCATTGTTGAATCCATTATTGATAGTCCCTTCCTTTTATTAAAAACCACAAATGGGTTTAGAAAAGAATGGTTCTATCGCTTTAGCAGGACACTCAGCCATTTTTGCTTTCTAAACGCAGCTTTAATCCGTGGCCTACATAATAAATAACAGCTTCCAAATTTCAACGGGAACCACAGAAAATATGTAGCCATGTTTAGAACAAACCCTGCCCATGATTCTCGGTGGATCAGATTTAGAAGAGATTTGGTCCGAGGTGCCATGAAATTTCATTACTCTTATAACTCACTTTAGACTCACATTGTAAGTTAAGATAATTTTTGAGGAAAGGTTTTTCTTTAGCGTATAACGTATCATTCTATGTCGCTTAATTATAGAGCTATAGCAGAAATTTCTTCCATAATGAAAGTTTTATTATTATTATTATTCTACAGAGCAGATTTTAATGGAAGTTGTACTATTAGTTAGATAAATTATGAAAAAAATAAATAAACAAATAATAAGTTTATGTAAAATTAGCATTTCGAACAGCAAATTTTACATTCTACATGAGCGGAGCCATGGACAAAAGCTTATATTTATATATAGGATGTCCACGTATAACCTGACCGACCTTTATTTTCCCAACCGTTCGTCCTAGATGCATACTTCCAATTACAAAAATGGTTTAAATAAGGTAAAGAATTATTTTTAAAACGATTTAGGTCAAGAAAAACATTTATTAAAAAATTGCGAAATTTAAATTTTTATACGGTCCTCCGGTCCCATAAGTGATATTTAATAAAAATTTACTGTGACACTAACAAATAAGACAAAAAAAGTCCCATTCATCTAACATTAAAATTGACAGAGTAATGAAACTTTGAAATGCATGACTTATACCACTTTTTTGCATCTCAAAACAGATGATTTCGGCCATGCTTTCAGGGGTCGTACATAAAGTACTTAAACTTATTTCAAGGTATCTGCGCTTTGGAAAAAATCGTTCAACTATTACGATTGAGTTAACTTTTATTAGTTAAGTTTCAGATTAGTTAAAATAATTGTATTTTAACGTATGTTTTATTTTGTAAGGATTTGAGGCTATGATTTCCTTTAACAAAAATTATGTTATTTTCGTAAGGCTTTAACTTGCAGCGATCGTCTTTCCAGTTTAAAATTTGCACTCGAGCTTTAACTCACTTTCAAACGTCCGATCGAAGCTAAATTTTGCATAGTGGCTTAAATCCGATGACTATGTAATATTATTATGATTTTCGTTGCTTTTGCTTACCATCTTACACATACTTATATTAGAGGATAACACAAAAAAATTCGTATAGAATACCGTCAACAAGTTTAAGAAAGAGTTTTAGATTAGATAACATAAACCTGCGATGGTTGTGTTATTTAACTTTTATAATTACGTTTCATGTTCATTTTAACGCTGAATAAAAAAATTACCTTCACTTTTAACCATCATGTCAGGATTTTTCGCAAATTGTAAATTTCAAGGTTAAAAAATAGCGAAAAATCTGATACTATAAAACATACGTAAAACTTTTTTATTCAGTTTAATTTTATTTAATTCAATAATTTATTCAATTTTTTGGCTTATACTGGGTTTCTTACAGCTAAAGAGCTCAGGGGTCCGATGAGGTTGGAAGGGGTGGGGGGGATCAATTTTAACTTTGAACTTTTTAACTTTGAAATTTGCGATTTGAGAAATATCCTGACGTGATGGTTTAAAATGGAGGTCATTTTCGATTCAGCGCTAAAAAATACATAAAAATCAATTTTCAAAAGCTAAAAAACATGGCACAATCCAAAATTTGAAAGGCGGTGTAGTCCAACAGCATTTTAAAGTATCTATCATTTTGTAAAGAATTGAGGCTGTTGTTTTTCATCCTTTTATTTAACAAAATTCTGTTATTTTTATCCTCTTATAGGTTCAGTACAAATTGTATATTTTGCAGTATTATGTCAGAATGATTATAGATTTCACATTTATATTAAATTGCAATATTAATTTTGCTCTCAACAATTTTTGGTTATATCTGACGATTATTTATATTTCTACTACATTTGTGAATGACCCCTATTTCGCAGCAAAAAATATACTCCAACTTTAAACAGCTATTGCTTGGTCAGTTTTAATCGTAGAGGAAGTCTGTAGAGTATGCATGATTATATCCCTTATAAAATCTCTCAATGCTGGGCAAATTCATGCTGTTGTGTTGCGTTTCCTGGAGTAAGCCAAAACGCGCTCCTATCACTTTGGGCGGCCCATTTAGCCGCTATAACATGGAAAGTAGGCATTCCTTGAGTTTCGGAAAATTGAAGTTAACCTTTAACTGATGTCCAGAAATTGTCACATAACTAGTGTGAAGCGGTCTGTGAGACCGCTCCATCGAAAGATTAATAAAAACCGCGATTAACTCATAGGATGTTGTTTTTACCCGACTGCCAAGAAGGGTTATGTGTTTCACGTGTATCTGGGTATGTGAATTTCTTTATACCCTCGAAACGTCCCAACAGCTTGATGGATTTTAATGAATGAGGTCTCTATCGATTCGTCTTAACGTTCCGATGGTTATAGGCTGGTTTTTATTTTCATAAATTCAAAATGGTGGCCGTAAAATACAAAATGGTGATAGAGACGAAAAAAAATTTACACACCCTATTAAGTGGCATATCATTGGATAGGTCTTTCAAAATGAAGACGATGTTTCATTGACTATTTTACAGTCAGAAGCTCCGTTTAAATATTACACAACCTGGAAGTTGTGTGGGTAGGATCTGTAGCTTTACTGCAACTCTAACCTTCATAGACATCTATAGGCCTCATCAAAACAGTGTTTATAGATAAGAAACTAACAATAAACACAACTTAAAAGTCATCAATACCAGTAAATAAATAAAAAAAAAATAGGTAAGTAATATAAAAAATAGTTTCACACTGATGAGAAATAATTAATTAGTCCGCTTTTTACGCAGTCGGGTTTTTGATTTTTAAAATTTAATTACATTTTATTGTACTAAACTTTTTGTACAGGAGTGTTATAATTAAAATTCACCTATTCAAAAGTCTATGGCGTTAGTACTAAAGTTCCAAACGAAACAAAATTTCAGTCGTGTTGGTTTAAGGGTCCGTCTATGATAGAAGTAACTAGTAGATATTTTGAAATTTCTTATGCTATCCTGTAATTTAGCAATCTTCAATGACTGCTTAAGATACCTTGATCAAGGAGGGGGCTCTCTCGGTCAACAATCGAGTACCGAACTTCAATTTGGATACAGCCCATAAAATACGCTCGTTTTAAAATAATTAATTTATCTGAAACTTATCGTACGAATTGCATAAAAATTTGTTTTTAGGCTAATTGAAGGGTGTAGAGTTCATTTATGCTGTCAGCATTGTGTACTGCTATTGAAAAAAACAAAGTTATGGTTCGTTTTAATATGTAGATGACCCCCTAAGCAAATTTTGTATACATCATTTAAAAGTAGACTTTATTACCAATCGTGTAGTAACAGTAACTTTCTTCTGCGATAATTTTTTGCAGAGTTAGTAAGGGGTGTTTATTTTTTTCCACATACTTTTGTTATAAATTTCCCTACCTAATAGCTTTCATATAGAAGCGACATCGCAACAAGTTAACCCACCCCTTTCCTCCTGTCACACTTTGTGGACGCCCCCCCCCCCCTTTCCTCTTGTAATATGAAAAACTAATAGATGATCTCTAATTTGTGCTTTAGTATTTTTTAAGTAGGTGGAAAGAAAAAGACCACGGAAACAAAAAAGCAAATTTGCTCCTCTGGATAAATAAAACCAAACTAAATGCGGTTGGAATCTAATTACAGTAATTCAAATTGCCATATTCTGCATGCGAAAATTTGTTTTCTACTGAAATTTCCTTTCAAAAATAGGGGTTTGTAAAAATGTGAGTAAATATCTATAATAATAAAGGAAAGAAGTTTGGTGTGCGAGTGTGTCGACTGTGTTCTGAAAGGCCGCTGCACGTAGAGCTACAAAATTGGGGAGAGGTACCTCTTTATATAAAGTTTTGCACCTCGAAGCCCGATTTTCGATTTTTTTTATTAATTTTTTATGAGATTTTTTTTTGCGTTTTTTTTATGTTTCGAGGCGATTTTTCCACGTTAGTGAAAGGAATACGGTTTCATTCTTTTAACCCAATATGGTAAATTTTGTTCTCTTTTCAATAAAATTTATTCGGAAATTGCACAGCGATTTTTGAATGTTTAGCAAATTTTTTAATGCGATTTTTAGTGTTTTTTCGCATTTTGCGGCTATTTTTTGATATTGATAAATGGACTTTTGTTTCAAACTTTTAGCCTAATATACTAAATTTTGTCTGCCACGAATTTTGAATTTCAGAGATTTTTAATGCGATTTTTGGCGTTCAGCGTCGACTTTTTGTCATTCATGAAATATTTCCGATTATAATGTTTTACCCCATTAGAGTAAATTTTTTACCCTTGCGATTTTTTAATATTCAGCGATATTTAATACATTTTTCAATGCTATTTTTCGAATTCTACAGCGATTTTTTGACATTCGGAAATAAAATTTGGTATCAAACATTTAATCTAATGCAATAAATTTCGGCATTTACAATTTTGAATTTTGGCGATTTTTAATGCGATTTTACAAGATTTTTTACGTACTGCGTCGTGTTTTTCCATTCACGAAATATTTCCGATTGCATTAGAGTATACTTTGACTTCTGCAATTTTTTATACGATTTTTGAATTTCAGCTATTTTTAATGCGATTTTGTGATTTCTCGAGTTTTTTCGTTTAGCGTCGATTTTTTGTCATTCAGGAAATATTTCCGATTACAATGTCAAAATTTACCTCATTAGAGTAAATTTTGACCCCTGCGATTTTTTAATATTTAGCAATTTTTAATGCATTTTTCATTGCGATTTTGAGCGTTTTTTCGAGTTTTATGACGATTTTCCCGCATTCGGAAATAAAATTTGGTATCAAACTTTTAGCCTAATATAGTAAATTTCGCCATTTACGATTTTGAATGTTAGTGATTTTTAATGCGATTTTTTACGTGTCGCCTCAATTTTTTATCATTCACGATAGATTTCCGTTTACAATTTTTTATATATTAGAGTAAATTTTAACTTCTGCAATTTTTTAATATTTAGCGATTTTTAATGCATTTTTCAATGCGATTTAATGCATATTTCAATGCGATTTTTAGCGTTTTTTCGATCCCCACATTCATTTTTTGACATTTAAAAAGGGAATTTGGTTTCAAACTTTTAGTCTAAAATAGAAAATTTCACCATCTAGGATTTTTGAAATTTAGCAATTTTGAATGCGATTTTGTGAGATTTTTGATCATTCATGAAAAACTTACTATTGACAATGTTTTACCCGATTAGAATAAATTTTTACTCCTGGGATACTTTTATATTTAACGATTTTGAATCCAATTTTCAATGCGGTTTTTCGAGTCCCACGGCGGATTTTTGACATTCGGAAAAGGAATTTGGTTTAAAACTTCTAGCCTAAAATAGAAAAATTCACCTTCTAAGGATTTTTGAATTTTAGCAATTTTTAATGCACTTTTTTGTTATTTTTTACATTTTGCGTCGATTTTTTGTCATTCATGAAAGCTTTCCAATTACAATGGTTTACCCCATTAGAGTAAATTTTGACTACTGTCGATATTTTAATATATAGCGACTTTTAGTGCATTTTTCAATGCGACTTTTTCGAGACTCACGGCGGTTTTTGGACATTCAGAAATAAAATTTGGTTTCAAACGTTTAGCCTAATATAGTACATTTCGCCATTTACGATTTTGAATTTTAGCGATTTTACGAGTCTCACGGCGTTTTTTCGACATTCGAAAATGGAATTTGGTTTTAATCTTTTAGCCTAATATAGTAAATTTTGAAAAAAAAGCTATTTTTAATGCGATTTTTCGAGAAAGTTTACGTTCCGTGTTGATATTTTGTCATTCATAAAAGATTTCCGATTACACTGTTTTACCCTATTACAGTAAATTTTGACCCCCACGATTTTTTAATATTTAGCGATTGTATGAATACCGCGGCGATTTTTTGACATTTGTAAAAGGAATTCAGTTTCATTATTGTAGCTTAATGTAATAGATTTTGTCCTCTAGGAATTTTTAATTTTAGCGATTTTTAATGTGATATTTAGCGATTTTTAGAGATTCTTTGCGCTTTGCGTCGATTTTGTTATTTGTGAAAGAATTCAGGTTACGCTATTTTACTCTATTAATGTAAAATTTGTCCCCTACTATTTTTAAATTTTAAGCTATTTTAATGCATAATTGCATAGTCCCACGGCGATTTCTTCACATTCGGAAAAGAAATTTTGTTTCAAACTGTTAGCCTAATATAGTAAATTCCGCCATCAATGATTTTTTATTCTTAGCGATTTTTGGAGATTTTTTGTCATTCTTGGAAGATTTCCGATTACAGTGTTTTGAATCTATTTTTTGTAATTAAAGAAAGAATTCAGATTACAATATTTTACCCCATTTTAGTAAATTTTGTCCGATGGTATTTTTGAATATTTAGCGACTTCTAATGCATTTTATCGAGTCCATGGCGATTTTTATCCTACTATAGTAAATTTTGCCTTCCGAGACTTTTGTATTTTAATGATTTTTAATGCGATATTTCCAGTTTCCCGGCAATTTTTTAACATTGTGTAAAACAATTTCGGTTCCACTACGCTTTTTGAATTTTACCAATTTTTAATGCAATATTCAATGTGATTTTTAAAGATTTTTCGCGTTCCGTGTCCATTTTTTATTATTCATGAAGAATTTTGGATTACAATGTTTTCCCCCTTAATATTAAATTTTTACAGCAATGACAATTATGGGAAATGTTCTGCTCTGTTATTTTTGAAGTGTAGCGATTTTTAATGCGCTTTTCAATGCAATTTTTTAGAGCTTATTTTATTTTTTATTTTTTTTTAGAGTTCGCGGGGATTTTTTGAGATACGAAAAAGGGATTCGGTTTCAAACTTTTAGCCTAATATAATAAATTTTCTCCTGTGCTATTTTTGCTGTCTAACCGCTTTTTATCGCGATTTTTTAGCTTTTTTTCGCTTTTTTAACACGATTTGACGTTCATCAAAGGAATTAGATTTGAAACTTTTAACTAAATATAGTAAATTTTCACTTTCGTGATTTTTGAAATATTTGCCACTTTTAATGCGATTTTTACGTTACCCTGTGATCCGCTGTGAATTTTTGATATTTAATTTTTTTACCTAATGTAGTAAATTGTGCCTTCTTTTCAATAAAGTTTATTCTGATTTCATACCGCAATTTTCAAATTTTTCGTGAATTTTTCATGTGATTTTTAGTGTGTGTTCGCTATTTGCTACGATTTTTACACATTAGTAAAAGAAATCCAGCTTCAATATTCTAACTCAAGTATTTTTTTTTTTCTCTTTTCGATGAAGCTTATTCGAAATCCGTGCACAGTTTTTTAAGTTTTTCGCGATTTTTTATTGTGATTTTCAGAGCTTCTTCGCAATTCGTGCTCCTTTTGACGGACCTGGGCAGGTTAGCTAGTTCTATTAATAAAACAGAGAAAAGAAAGTTCTATGAAATGTTGTACAATGAGTAGGGGAAGACGGGGTACAATGAAACAAAATTTACTAATTTTTTTTTTCCTATCCAACATTTTGCATGCACAAAAATATAATTAATGCATATTTTTAATCTTGTATTTTCCCCATCTAAATAAATTTTTATTAGGTTCTAAACAATATCTTTATGCTTGAAAAATAACAAAAAATAAATGTCTTACAGTGTTTCATTGTACCCCGTATGCCGGGGTACGATGAAACACATACTGGGGTACAATGAAACACTCCAAATGATGGAAGCAATTTTCACCCGGTATAGTTTATTTTATTAAAAATGAGATAAATACAAAAACAAAACTTTATTAATATGGAACTTGATAAAAATATTATAGTCTAAGATGAAAAATAAGATAATTCTATTAGTTTAAGAAATACCTTTCATTTTATATTAAATTGGCTCAAGTCAGTTTCAAAAATTAGCATTTCTACTTATATTTCAGTTGCTCCTGAAGGAATATGGGGTGGTAGTTTCAACACAATGAGTTTTTTTTTTTTTTATGTAAGTTTAAAAAAAAAATAAAATAAAATAAAATAAAATAAAATAAATAAAACTGGGTTGGAGTCTTTTTATATCAAGTATTTCACATTTGACTTCATTTAAATGTATGATTTCTCCAACGGTATATATTTCCTTATGTTTCCATTTATATGGATACTGCTTGTGCCATACATGTGTGTGGATATCTCATTCTTAGTACCTCGATGACCAGCTGGACCTAGAAAAAAAATCTGGATCATCATTAGAGTCTGTAGCAGGCAGAGTTTGTTTTCAAAACAATCCCTTCTTAGCTTTTTTTTTTCTCTTTCTGTTTTTTAATTGCTTAACAAGAGCATTTTTTACTGACCTAGTTAGAACAAAACTCTTTTTTTTTCTGTTTTCCTACTCTTACTTCTAATATATTATATTTACTACTTTTATTACTATAATAAAACATGTTTCATTGTACCCCGTCTGCAAGTGTTTCATTGTACCACGCACTGAGGTTACTAAGTAAAAATTTATTTTCAAACTTCTAATATTTATTTTTTTTAGTTTGGTTTTGGAGGTATGAAGACAACAACCCAAAGATAACAATGCACAGAAAAAATAATTATTACATATAAAAACAAGGAAAAAGAAACAAAATTACTTTTAGTAAAGAAAGTTACTTTCAATGGTGTAAAAGCAATAATCTTCTATTGCTACTGTTGTAGAAGTGTGAATGCATCCAAATCACATCAGTAATTGGAACATATAGTTGTATAACATATACATAAACTGCAACTCTCTATGAAAAATTTGATTGATTTTACAAGTAATGTTTCATTGTACCCCGTGTTTCATTGTACCCCGTCTTCCACTACAATGAAATGTTGCTTATATGTTTACTTTCTTCACTAATTATGGATGAGATTTTGCCTGAAACTATAGGTAGAAAAAAATATTCTCAACCCGACACAGCAAGGAGAATAATGAGGTCTAGGCCTGGGCCAGGAGTGAAGATGAGGCTCGGCCTGAATGAAATGATCTCATGAATGAAAATTGGCTCGAGGGCCCAGCCGGGCTCGCGCCAGGCCTGGGCTGCAGAGACCTCTAATCTCTAGTATCCTGATAAATTGAAATACACTGCAGCTCCAGTTTTCAGTGCATATTTTGACACTTTTATACTACATAATACATATAATATGGACTCTATACAGTGATGTAAGAAGTGTAGGTATTTATTTTTTATACATATACCTAGATATTTAGCCAACCCAGAAGTAAATACCACTAATTGTGATATTTCAATATTTCACTGTAAAAACTTATTCTAGGCAAATTTAAGAAAACAACAAGAACAGCAAATCTGGTGTTGGTTCTCTCCATCTTACAACGTATATCCAGTGATTCAATTACTTGATGGTTTCACTTCTATATGAAATTGGTCATCATATGAAATTATACATCACTCAGCTTAAAGTGGATGTAGTTAATCACAGAAAAAAAGAAGGTCCTTGACAAAGAAAAGTCTTGTGGGAAGGATTAAAGAATATGCCTCTTCTATTATGGTGGAGTCCCATATGGTACTAATATATTAACTGTGGCTTTGCTCTTATTAAAAGTACTTTTCCATTTACCGACATGGCACTGATAAATCTTACACATTTGTCATTATCTGACATCGACTGCATGTAAATAGCATTCACATAAACTATAGAAACAAAATCGTCATTGTGAGAATACTTCTCACAGTATTTAAATTTGGTTTATTTTTATTTCCTTTCAGCTAGTTTTTTTGCATCGATGTCCATTTGAACCCAATCTTTACGCTGCGATGTTGACGCTTTTATCTCTCACCGTAAAGCAAGTTCATTTTTCCCTGCCGATATTGATATCTGCTTTGGGAGCGGATCGGCAGCTTGCGCATGCGCACTCCGCTATTTTAGGAGCATATCTTGGAGCTCTCGTTTCGTTGGAGTCGATTTGATTATGATGACATCATTGAATTATGCGCCGCCCTCTTTTGACGCTGATCGCTGACAGGAGAATATCGTTTGGTTTCGTTTTCCAATCAGTGAAAACATTTTTAATTCTGTAGCTTGTAATTCGTTTCTCATTAATTTCCCGTAAATGTTAATTTAGCTAATCAATTTAAATTCTGCCTTTTAATTACTTTGTCAACCCCGTATTCGTCATTTAAATACTAAAACTCATTAATTTTAAATTCAGAATTTGGTTTGATGTTGTCTGAAAAAGATGTAGTCTTTTAACGTAGTTTTAGCGGAGCGCCAGCCCACTGGCCGGCCGTTCGAATGCCGTGCCGCTCTTTTTGACCGAATAAGTTTGCCGTACTATGAGTTTGATATTTTAGTTAAGTGGATATGTTCTTTCTCAGAGTTTAATCCTTTAAAGTTGTGCTGCTCTCATTAAAAAGGAATCCCATGGATTTATTCCGTGTTGGCTGCTATTTTTCTTCTTAAAAGATTAATTCTTCTATTTTAAAATGGTGACCAGAAGCAAGTATTTTCATAACCTTCTGCTGCTACTAACGAAAGAAATAAAGAATATTTGTTTTCACCACTTTGCCTCTTCACTGTCTACATTTCAAGTAAGAACTCTCCAGTTCTATTATTTCATTAACAATCAATAGTAATTTATTAAAAGAACTTCACAACGTGTACTTTAACCCTTTTACGATCACAACACACATTTATTATCGCCACAGTCATCGAATCGATATGTGGAAAAGTGCATTGCCGTATTGTATATGAATGTATTTTGTGTGCAAGAATGTTAAGTAACGACAATAATGCATGATTTATCAGTGTCATGTCGGTAAATGGAAAAAGGCTCTAATACATTGTTAACTGATGACAAATATATTGTCTTCTCAAAATTGACAACTTTTATGTTTGTTGTTAACAGAAATTTTGAAAAATAATCTTCGCCTGATTTAATTACAGACATATTGGATGAAATAAGGTGATGATTATTTAAAAAATATAGTGGTAACACAAAAGCATTATAAAAAGAGGGGGGGGGGTCACATTAAACTGCTAATCCAAAAAGTGTTAAGTGCACCTGTTATATCTGCTGTGACTGAAATAAACTTCCGCACCTTCATCTGGATCCACAGTAAAGAAAGAATTTTCTCGACATCTGAAAGAGCAGCTAAACTTACATATTCATATTTGTCCCACAATTAGGAGCTGCTACACAATGACGAAAGTACAGTGATGCTTCCATTAGCAAAGATAATCTATTCCGGAATCGCATTCATTAGCTGAAACATTTGTTAAATGAAATTTTGATTTTCCGTCTAAATAAAATGCAACGTGTCTATGTTATGTCAGCATGTGCACCCAATAAAACATTTGATTCCTGAATCTATATTCATTAGCCAAGTTAGAAAAGCAGCAAAACATATCTTTTATAGAGAAATCATTCGTTAGCACAGACATACGTCAGTTGGGGTATCATTATAAACATAAACCAAATACCAAATTAGATAAAAATGGAAAAAAATTAGATCCAGAATCACTAAAACATAAAGAACATAAAAATGAAGGATTTCAATCAAGTATTAATGTCTTAGAAATGGTTTATTTGGAAAATTCAAATTATGAAGTTGTGTGTTTAACTAATATAAAATTGCTCTCTTCAGCCTAAAATTACTGAATTGGGAAAATTATATTTTTCATTTTGTATATTATACATTTATATAGAGGATTTGCGCCAGACAAACGGATTGCGCAATGCACACAATATTTCTAAAAATCACACTTGCAGCATTCTCACTTGGCATAAGCAAATCAAATATAGCCACCAAAAATTTTATAATGATAAACATTATCTTGCCTATCTTCTGCATAGTAATGAGGAAAAAATAAAAAATAAAAAACTTATATGACTATGCTTCATTCCATACTTCTCTATTGTACACAGATCTGAGGATCAGTGGCTAAAACTAACCTTCAACAGATCCATATAGCCCAGAACAAAGACTCCTAGAGGCACTGTTCACTCCATCTAGTATCGTAGGCATACCACAATTCATAACGATTTAAAAATCCATCCAATTCACATTGACATGAAAAAAAAGCTAATAGTTTCTTTGACAATCTGGGGTTCAACCATAACAATTATGTTAGCTGAATTCAAACCAGAACAAAAGCTAATTTTAAAGTTTCGATGAAGAGGAATGAGTGTATTTTTTCTTCTAGCTTCACCTGTTCATTTGATGTAGATTGAAAATTATTTTGATTAATTCATCAATGTTAAATTTATAATTCTTGCATTCCATAAGAGGTTTTTTATTTGAAAAGTGTTCTTTCAGTTTGTTTTATTTTTTTCATACTTTTATAGTATAACCTCTTCAGACCCGAAGGTAAAGCAACATTGCGAATACACATTCATTGATTTTGCACAAACAAAAAGAAACCATAATAGATGACAGATAGAGCCCTTTTTCTGAAATTGATACTTTAGCGGGCTGGTAATGTAAGTTCAAGAATACTGTTCTAAAATTACTAACACCCTTAAAATAGCAATTTACTTATCAATGACCTAAATTAGGCAGTAACAAATTGAAGGCCTTTCATTAATTGAATGATCTACAAATCCTCAATTTTTTTTTTTTTTTTTTTTTTTTTTGTAAAGCGTTTAAAATAATTAATTTTGAAAATTTCTGACTTTCTTGAACACACTGTCAGGAATGCATTTTGCAAACTCAGATGAAAATAACACTTATTTTATGGGGAAATAAGCATCAATGATTCCATTTATTGGTTTTGATTTAAAACCAAAAACATTCAGCTATACAGAAGTAAAGTGAAAATGAAAAAAAAAATCAAATAGTTTAGTTTATATCCTCCTCTATTCGAAAGTATCACATGTGATACTTCAGAACCGAAGAGGTTATATCCGAGTAAATACTGCTGCATGATTTATAGAATAATACTATACTAAATTCCAAGTCGTTAAAAATTATCATCGTTCTTACCATTAATATTTATTTATATATATATATATATATATAATAAATACTGCAGTTTCTTATGAAATTTTACCTAATGAATTTACAAATTTGACACGTAAAATTCAAGTTACATAAAAGTTTGCAGAACGCATTACTTATGTAAGTCAGGGATGCCTGTAATCTCAAAAATAAAGTTTATACATCACCTACATAAACAAAATGAACAGAATTTTAAAGGAAAAACATTAATTTGTGTACAACAGAGATGAAGTCTGCATGCCTTTTTGTGCTGTCCTTAAAATCTCAGTAGATTGATGAAAGAATTTAATTTCCTCTTTGTGATTTTATTACCTCTTTGAAAAGCATTATGAATAATATCAAGGTTACAAGTTCCAATATCAATTTTAAAATGTCCTTTATTTTTCTTAAGTTCCTCTTGAACAGCTTTCAAAACCTCACTATGTCAAAAAGTATGTCCAGTGATTCGTGCAAATAAGGTGAATTTCTTCCCGTGGAAGCCAGTCCCGGTTCGGTATTAAAAAAAACGTTAGGCCCGGCCTGGCCAAGTCTTCAGAAAAAAATTGTCAATCCTGGGCCTGGCCCGTCCCGGCACCAGAATACAGACTTTTTAACGGCGTGGCCGGGACCATAAAAAGCCTGGAGTTGTGAGGGATAAAATTATGGAAAAACTCTTAATCGGCATGTTAGAAAAAATATTGTTTTAATTTATAAATTTAACATTTATTTACATACATTTAAATAGTACAGAAAGGAGGTGGAAACTGCAAAAGGTAAACTGAATCGGAAGTTTATGCTGCAAAAAGAAGTTACTTCTTCATGTGCAATTTTTTTAAAAGCATGTACACATTTTATTAGGAGCCAACTTTTGTTTAAAACTTTAAATGCATTTTTTTTAAATCATTTCTCGTCTTTAAATTATTATAAGTCAAGAATCGTTAAATAAAAAAAGTACAAACTTGGAACAGGTCTTTTTTATTATTTTACACTAATTTTGTTTCAACAAATTTGAATACTTTTGAAAATATGATTTTTTTTTTAAATAAGTTACATCACATCATAAGTATTTTTAATATTTTTAAAATTAACATTTTAAAAAAATTCTGAAACAAAACTAAAATATGTACTTTCCTTTTAAATTAAATGAAAAAAATTTTAAATCCAATCAATAATGTTTCGAGTTATAACGATTTTAAATTACCCCACTCAAAAAAATACTAATCATTAAAAAAATTTTTTAACTTTATAAGAAATTTTAGGAGGTGATTTTGTTTGCAAATTATAAGGTTAGCCATCACAGAAAAAAAGAAAAAAATCAAAATTCTAACTGAACAAATATATTTTTTACATGTTTCCTAGTGTAATGTATTTGTTTGCACCTGATGGCAGCACATACTATGTAATACTACTACTTTAACTGTTGTTCCAATAAAATGAATTTGTAAGATATTTCGTGGTGTCAGAAGTATAGTGACCCATGTACTTTTGTTAAATATTACAAAAAAAATTGAAGAAATATAGCAGGAAGCTTACCTAATATTGCAGCATTTGAACCGGGCTCAAATCCATCCGAGTCATGGCGGTATTGGAGGCAAGATTTTGAAGATTACATAGAAGCTTTGAAATATGCAGGTGAATCGGATAAAATAAAAACAGTGCTCTTTCAGTATGTTGGCGGTGATGAGTTAAAAAGCAATTTCGTGCATTTGATCTGAAGCCAGAAGGAAGAGCCAGTGAAATAACATTGAAGCAAATTTTTGACGAATTTGATAAATATTTTCAGGACTATGTGAATGAGATATATGCTTCATTTAAATTTTTAGAAATCAAGCAAGAAAGTGAAGAAAAATTTGCTGACTATTATTCACATTTACGTAGAGCCATTCTTGAATGCAATTACGACGACCTTGCAGATCGGATGCTTCGTGATAAAATCATTCAAAGGTTGGCTGATAAATCGCTACAAGAGCGATTAATTCGCAAAACTAGTAGAAAGAAGAAGACGTTGCAAGAAATTGTTGCTGAATGTAAAACGGCCAAGCATAGTAAAGTGCAGGCCGCGGAAATGTGCGATAAAATCAGCAGATTGAATGTCGATGTAATGAAGTGGAAAGATGGCTGAGCACGATATCATAAAAGAGAAATATTTTGTAAATACTGTGGCAGATCGGACAAACCAAAGAAATGTCCAGCCTTCAGTAAGAAACTGTGAAGGAAAAAATCATTGGTCGAAAGTATGTCGGAATAAAGTAAACAACAGTCAACAGGTGCATCGACTAAATGCAGTGGAACAGAATAATGACAGTGATACAGAGTTTGTTTATTTGGGTGAACTGAAATATATAAATCAACTTGAGAGTAAAAAATCAAATTCTGTATGGCTACAAAAATTAAAAGTAAATGGAAATGATGTTATATTTAAGCTAGATACAGGTTCTCAAGTCAATCTTATTCCAAAGAGTCAAATATTAAAATGGAGTGAAAAGTCAATGGTGAGAAAATGCAAACAACCTATACTGGATTACTGTGACAACGTTGTGCCAATTCTAGGTGAGGGTTTTCTTAATTGCAAAACTTTAAAGAAAGATTGTGACATGTAAATTTTTAGTAACCTCTTTAAATGCTAAGTCCAATATTAGGGCTCGAAGCCTGTGAGAAATTAGAACTTATCCAAAGATTTAATAATGTTATAAAGCCCATGTATAATTTTTTCCATCAAACACCCGAAGATATTGTCCAGCAGTTTTCTGATGTATTTACAGGAATTGGTCGCTTGAACTGTGTTGTAAAAAAAAAATTAAAAGACCACTATATTTCTCACATAGCGGCTCCACGTAAGATACCACTAGCTCTACATCACAAAGTAAAGAATGAGTTGCAGAATATGGTAGAATCTGGAATAATTGCAAAAGAGGATGAACCAACAGAATGGGTAAATAATATGGTTGTCATTAACTCGCCTAAAAAATTGTGCATCTGTTTAGATCCAAGGCCACTAAATGAAGTAATTCGTCAACCTCACTACCCTATACCAACAGCTGATAGTCTTATTGCACGACTTCAAGGATGTAAAATATTTACTATCCTAGATGCAAAAAATGGCTTTTGGCAACTGCCATTAGATACAGAATCTTCATATTTAACTACAACACCTTGGGGACGGTTCAGATATTTAGTTCTGCCTTTTGGGCTTAATAATGCTGCAGAAGAGTTTCAGATGGCTATGGAGGACATGTTTGAAGATATGCCCTGAAGTAAACCCTTACTTTGATGATCTAGCCCTTGGAACATCCTCTATTGAAAATCACTGCCAGTTACTACATAAAGTTTTAACGCGTGCTAGAGAAGCAAATCTTAAATTTAACCTTGCCAAGAGCCAGTTGTCAAAATCTTCTGTGAATTACTTAGGCCACATATTATCTGACAAAGGAATAGAACCATATCCTAAAAAGATAGTGGCTATAACTGAATTTCCTGCGCCAAAGAATCGAGAGGACTTGCAAAGGTTTCTTGGCATGATAACATACTAAGCTAAGATTACGCCTAATCTCTCAAATCTAACCCATTCATTGAGAGAGCTTTTGAAACAGGATACAGAGTGATTGTGGGATGAAAATGTTCAACAGGACTTTGAACTAATAAAAGAAACTTTAGTACAAGCTCCATGTTTATAGTATTTTGATAAAGACAAAGCTGTAACCGTTTCAGTGGATGCCAGCTTGCATATGATCCAGCATCATTAACTGAAACACAGCAACAGTATGATCAGATTGAAAAAGAGTTACTCAATGTAATTTTTGGCCTTGAACATTTCAATTATTATACATATGGAAGACCAGTTGAAGTGCAGACAGACCAGAAGCCATTGTTGGGATTAAGCAAAAAGCAGTATGATGCCATATCACCAAGACTTCAACGTATGCTTCTCAGGCTTAATAGGTATGATTACAAGCTTGAATATGCCCCCAGAAAACTACTTCCGATAGCTGATACACTTTTTCGAGCTCAATTAGTCAAAGAATATTTTGCCGATGAGGAAGAATCACACACAAGTTTAAGATAAATCTACTATCTCATGCATCAGTAAACAAGTGGAAACAATATGCAACATTTACGACCAATGACAATGAATTGCAAGATGTTTTACACCACATACAAAATGGTTGGCCTGAAAGAAAAAATGCATGAAATTTCGCTAAGCCTTATTGGCATTGCAAAGAATTGTAGAGTACAGATGAAGGTATAATTTGTCACGGTAAAAGAATTGTTGTGCCAAAGGTCGGGAGAGCAGAAGTACTACAAAAGTTGCATTAACACATAGGGGTATAATGGCTTGTAAAACGAAAACAAGATAATACTTTTATTGGCCATCAATGAACTGTGACATTGAAACTTTTATTAAGAAATATAAAATTTGCCAGCAGTATCAGCGTAACAATCAAAAGGAAATTTTGTTTGATGAAGATGTTCCACAGAAGACCTGGCGAAAGGTTGGTTGTGATTTATTTTATCTTAAAGGCCAGCAATATCTGTTATTAATTGATTACTTCTCAAAATATGCTGAAGTCCAAATAGTTAAGAATAATAATGCACCAAATGTCATAATTGCCTTCAAATCTATTTTTGCAAGACATGGAATTCCAGAGGAGTTGGTCAGCAATGGGGGACCACCATTCAATTCAGAGGATATGAAATTTTTTTTCAAAGAATGGAATGTGGAACATAACCTTACATCACCATACTTTCCTAGAGCTAATGGTCAAGCTAAAAGAGTCGTGCAAACAATAAAAAAATCCCTAATTAAGGCATTACAGGATGGAAAAGATCTATATATGGTCTTATTAGACTATCATATTCAACCATCTGAAGATCTCCCCTCTCCAGCTGAACTATTAATGGGCAAGCGATTGAGGTCTCTTTTGCCATGTCATATTGAAAAACTTAGGCCAAATTTTCCGTTAGCTGAAGCAAAGGAGTCTTTAGAGGAATGACAGATGATTCAAAATAAATATGCTAACAAGCATAGTACACAACTTTCAAATCTGAAAGATAAGGCAAGAGTTTGGCTTCGTCAAAAGATGAACGAATCAGGTGGTCCTCAACTTCGATCCTACATTATTAAAGGGATAGATGGTAATATTTACAGAAGAAACAGATTTTACATCCACCCAGAGCTGCCAACCATTACAGATTCTGCGGAATTATTCCGCATTTTAACTTTAGATTACGGGATTACGGACGTCTCTACAAAAATTACGGAAATAATAAAAAAATCCGGAAATTAAAGTTTTGTGATTATTTGAGATTATGTGATAATTTTAACTACTGAAACAGTTGTTTATCCATATTTCGATAGCATATTAAAGCAGAAAATCAAATTCAAGCTGTAAGTGACGCGTTAGCAAGCCGAATTCGCTACGTAGAAAGCAGAAAATGAAAGTGCAGAACATAAACAAGCTCATTTCTTCCTGTACTCGGCGCAGACACTGAGCTAACAGCTTATTGGGCAGAGCTAACTGCAGAAGGCGTGGCTTATGACGCTGCTTATCTGACGGAAGAAAGCAAAGCAAGCAAAGGGTAGGTACAATCCATGGGCAACGCTGATTCAAGCCAGTTCAAAATTTGCTTTTCTAAATTGGCAACAGCTTCACATTTCGCAAGCGCATCGCCTATTATGATAGTTGTTGCACGTGCACGTTGTATTTTGTTAAAATTTTGCAACTGATCGTAGAATTTCAGTGATGGAGACGGAGCCGAAGCCAAAGAAAATGAAGGTTTTGCAACGATACCGTGTTGAATATACTAAGGAGTGGCCGTGTATCCAAAAATCAGAAATATCTGAACATTATGTGTTTTGCACGGTTTGCTCATGTGATTTTATGATACAACATGGTGGTCGGGATGATGTTCGGCGTCAAGTGGAATCAAAGAAGCATGAGAAAAATGGACTCTCAAAAACATATAAACCTGTTGCTAAATTTTTTGCTGAACAGAGTGATGAAAATGCCATCATAAAAGCAGAAATGTTGCTTACACGTTTTGTGATTGAACATAATGTGCAGATTGCTAGTACCGACCATGCTGGTGGATTATTCCGGGCGATGTTTCCAGATTCTAAGATCGCCAAAAAGTACGGCTGTGCGCGGACTAAAACATCTGCAATCATTCAAGACATGGCAAAATCGATGCAATCCGAAATTGTGAACAATTTGAAAAATCGCCCCTATTCCATTGCTACCGATGGTAGTAATGACGATGATAATAAACTATATCCTATCGTAGTATCGTATTTCGACGAAACTGTCGGTAAAATCGATACCATATTATTGTCCTTGTGCCAAATGAGTATTAACACTGGGGAAGGCATTTTTAATATTTTAAATGAAGAACTGAGCAAAAAACAAATCCCATGGACTAATTGTTTATCATTTTCGTCAGACAATGCATACACGATGACAGGTCAGTTCAAGGGTGTTATTGCCTTCCTTCTGAAAGTGCAGCCGTCTATTATAAATATTGGCTGCTCCTGTCATCTTCTACACCTAGCTGCAAAAAAAGCCACTGCTGAACTGAAATTGGTTAATGTAGAAGAATTCTTGGTACATTCGTACTATTATTTGGATAAAAGCTACAAACGAAAAAATAATTTAAAATTGTGTCAAGAACTATGTGGTTTGAAGCCACACAAGATTCTGAAATATGTTTCCACCAGATGGCTTTCATTGCTGGATTCTGTCAACCGTGTGCTTGAACAATGGGATGCACTTTATCAATATTTTTGTGTAGAAAATATTGATGACAATAACACTATAAAATCTCATCTTCAAAACCCAATGTTCCAATTATATTGCTTTTTCTTAAGCAGTATTTTACCAATTTTTAACTCTGTGAATGTATCTCTACAACAAGAAGCACCTTTGATACACCTATTACGAAGAAAATTGGTGAATTTTTTCACTGATCTGGTTATTAGGTTTGTAAAACCTATTGCGTTGGCAGAGGATTCAGATTCTATTTTGGAGATTAATTTTCAAAAGAGAAAGTATCAGAAAATTGATGAAGAACTGGTTATTGGAGCAAAGGCGCGAGAATATATCGCAGAACAAAAATTATCGGATGGACAATTGGCAGAGTTTTATGGAGATGTCCGCAACTTTTTCTGCAGTGCTTGAGAATATGTTCTGAAAAAGTTTCCTATGAAAAATGTTGTTCTAAAGCATGCAGAAGTTGCAGACATTTCCATAAGAAGAACTGTGCCACATGAATCAGTTGATTTTTTTATTAAAAAATTTCCATCGGTGTTAAATGACGAAGAGTTAGAAAGGTGCCAGGCAGAATTTTCATCCTATCAATTTGAAAATTTTGACAATATATCCTATGACAGGATTGATTCTGGCTGGTTTGAAATATCTCAAATAACAAATATATCTGGCCAGAAAAAGTATGTTGCCTTACCAAAGTTAATGTTAGCTATACTACTAATTCCACACAGCAATGCTGTTACGGAAAGAGTATTTTTCATTATTCGCAAAAACCAAACAGAATTTAAACCTAGTTTGGATATTAATACCTTAAATGCTTTGATGATCAAAAAAGTAAAATCATTGTCTTCTAAGAAAGCATGCTTTCAAAAGACTTTCACCGAAAAACAATTAACATCAGCTAAAAAAGCTACTAAGTTAGCCCTTATGGATAGTGGATGTTAGTCTTAATAAAAATATTTTGGAAAGAAATTTATTTTTATTGTGTATCAATTTTTTTGTCATATATTGTGTTTTATTTTATTAAAAAGAATTCATGTACAAATCAGTATTTTTATGGTAAGTTAAGAATTTTTGTGATATGTTGAGGAATTTTGATTAGAGGTGAGTGAAATAGTTTTTCTCAGTTTCAATTATTGTTTTTTTAAACTTCAAATGTGTTTAATTCATTAATTGCTTTATTATTTTTAATTATTAGACTAATAATTATCTATAATTTAACTGTTTCAGTTTTGATTATGTTATGTTACTTTGTATGTTAGCATCTTGGTAAGGGTGTAGCACGGTCCACGGGTGGGTACGGCTGATTACTGATGGCTTCGGTTAAAAGTTGGCACCTCTGTCTGCCTTGATAAATCCGAATTAAGTCAATCTGTGAGATCAGTAGAAGATTTTTATCCAGCAACTACAGATTCAGATACAATAGATAATAAAACAGCTAAGTTACAAACGGTGTTACCTCAAGTGCCTGTATGGAAATCTTCCAGAACAATTGTAAAACCTCGACGCTATAGAGACATTTGAACTATGTTAAATTTAGAACTTTAAATGATTTATAATTTTTAATGCTTTTTAAATATTTATTGCCTTTATAACTATCTTGTTTATTAAAAAAAAAGGGGGGGGGGTGTAATGTATTTGCACCTGATGGCAGCACGTACTATGTAGTGCTACTTTAACTGTTGTTCCAATAAAATGAATTAGTAAGATATTTCACCTAGAATGCTTAACCCTTTCAAACCCGCATTTTTATTTACAAGAGGAAAAATCTGAATTTCTGGAATTAAGGTTATTTTTAGCTAAGATGAACATAAATATAATTTTTAAAAATTATTTAACATTTTTAAATAGTTTTTTAAACGATGCCATTTGGCATCATTGGGATCAAACAGGAACTGCACACGAAATGCTTATGATACCATTTGGCATCATTGGAATCAAAAGAAAAGAAAATACATATTCAATTTTTAATGCGTATTCGTTTCTTAATGTCCATTTCATGTATAATTGTATTTATTGAAGTTCCAGGCTTTTGTCAAGGATAGTGATTTGTTTGATGCACTAAGGTGGTGTTGGTGTTGTTCATGACGTCAGATTATCAACGCGAGAGATATATGCTTGATGGAGGAGTGCCCTCAGTGGAGGGTCTTTCTAAGGGAACCTAACCTGTATTTATGCAAGGATACCCAAAGTTCAATGAAAACCATGGAAAACTCCGAACAGTTAGGCTGACGAGCACGATTGGTTCTGAACCAGTACTTCCCGTCTACGAGCTTTGCCAGCAAAACCTCTCAGCCCCTTGATACACTAAGTTATCTATAATTAATTCATCACAAAATAATTTAAAGTATTCATACGGAGTAAAAATTCATCAGGAGACAATGAAGAAGTTTCGCTGAATGTCCTGTCAAATGGTTCAATATTCTTATCATCTAATTGATCTACATTTTCAACTTCAATTTCTAATACTTATTACCTACAGAAATAGTAACAGGACCGACCAAATCATTTGTATCAAGATCAAGAATATTGACAATTCAATTTGGAGTATCATCTATTAGATTGCATGCACTTTCAGTGTCCTCTTCATCAGATTTTTCAATTTCTGTATCAGAAAGATCATCATACTTTAGTAAATAAATGACTAATGATATAAACTCCTCTTTTCGCTTTGGCATAATAAATAGTAAAGGATTTTTTTTTCCTTTCAAAAAATTACCAAATCAGATAAGAAACCAAAATAGAGAGTTAAGACGTAACTATCTATCTAGTCCTAGTGATGCCATTTGGAATCATGTATATTTACTATGCATTGTTACTAAAATAAAAATACAATTGTTGAATTATAAATACATAAATATATACATACATATTACAACTTATATTTAAAAAATTGCAATTTAAAAAAAAAAAAAAGGAAAAGTGGGAATAATATTTTTTTTTTCACACGTTTTAAAAGGAAAACAAGCAATACTTTTCAGTTTCTAGAACCTCTTCTACCATATATTGAGGAAATAAAAAAATACTACTGAAAAGACAGAAAAGGTGTCTTTTGAATGACACCAAACAGAATCGCAGATTCAGTTTTTAAATATTAAAAAAATTTGTGAAAGTCATGATGCCATTTGGCATCACTGGTCCCGAAAGGGTTAAAGTAACATTGTTTCTTGAATTACACACATTTCAATTTGTGTCTAATCCCTTAAAACCTGATGAATTATTTAAATGGCCATAGCTCTGCAAGTTTTGCAGGTATGAAGATGCAATTTTTTGTGTTTAATTCAGGAATGGATAAGGAAAGTTTTCCTAATTGGAATTTTTATCCTATGGGGGCCGTATATTTTATTTTCGTATTTTTTCAAATAGACCCAACATGGAGTTGCAACTTATGTCATCGTATTTTGCACCTTTTTTTTTATGAAACTTTGCAATTGGAAGTATGGGTCTAGAGGCAATATTTAAGGAAATAGCCTATTGTTTTGATATTTATGAATCACACTGTATATATATATATATGTGTGTGTGGGTGTGTGTGCGGACATACTCCCTCGGACACAGCTTAAATAAATATATATATATATATATATATATGAGTGTAATACTGAAAAGGTTAAATAAAGTATACATTCTAATCAGGGTTGGCAAGTTTCTTCCACAGTGGAAAAAACCGCAGAAAAAAACATGGAAAAAACCGGCCGGAAGAAATGGAAGAAACTTATTGTTTAAGAATTTACCAAATAACTTTCAATTTTGTAAGATACAATAAAAGCATTCTTCCTATAACCTTAGGTAAATTAATTCTATTAGACCTATACAAATTTAATTATTTATATATGCTAAATTAATAATTACATCAGTTTTTTAGGCAAGACCACACTCAACATCTGTCTAAAGATCTTCACCATTGGCTAAATGAATAAAAGAAATTTTATCCAAAATACACAAAATCAGTTAAATATTATCCACTACAATTTAACCAGCATATTTTTTAAATTATTTAAACTTTTGAAACTAGTTGAAATTGTACGGATCTTTTGCCAACAGTAGAATGGAAAGCAATTTAAATAAAGCCAGTGCTTTTAATTTACATCAATTTTATTAAGTTAAGTAATATACAATAATTACTGTATTAAAAAAATTCATTAAAATCCTCACTTTCCTTACTGCAATGCAGTGTAGTATAACAAAAAACTTTTTTAGCAGTAGGATGCTGCAATCAGTTTCTCAACTTAGAATGGATGAATGCAAAAGATGAAAAAAATTCTTTCAAATCCTACAGAACTTCAGGAGAGTTTAAAAGCATTTTGAGATACCCATAGATATTTTTAGAACTTTAGTCTTTTAAAATCAGCATTGAGATATGCATGCTAGATGCTAATAAATAATTACAAATTTGTTTATTTGCTGTGTTGCACAGTTTAATATGATGCATTTTTGTATGAAAATGTTACTTTTATATGAAAAATAAAAATCTTGTAGGTAGTTTTTTTTTTCCTCTTTTTATATAAATGGCATAAGTAATTAAGAAAAAACATCTCTTAACCTATAAAGTTGTAAAATCCATCACCAATAAATGTCTGCTGAATCTGAAGTTTGTTATTAAAAAATAACTTATTTTTCTAAAAAGAATATTTTTAATATTAATAAATTTTTCAATTTAGATTTCATATAATTATACATTGAGTTTAATTATTTTACATAGTTAATATACTCGTACTTTAATTTTGAGCATCTGTTTTGTTTTCTGGTGGTTTCTTCAATTTCTTCCAGTTTCTTCCACTGTCCTGGAAGAAACCCAACCCTGATTCTAATTAAGTATAAAGTAATTCACTGCTACCAAAGAATTCGTGATGAATCAAGTACTTTAGAAATCTATTCCAAAACTTTTCACACTAAAAAAACAAAAAATAAAAAAAAACAGTGCATCTAATTTCAAAAATGCAGTTTATTCCAGAAACAGTAGTACAAAATTTTAAATATGTACATATAAATGGAGTAAATGCATTTGAAATGTAAGACAAGTCATATATACACTACAGTGTCTAATCTGATACAGTTATATATACATAAAAAAAAGATCAAGAGTTTATATATATATATATAAATGTAAAAGATTGTTTTAAATGGAATTAAAAATAAGCTCCAAAATTCAGCCAGTAAATGAGCTATGCTATAACAATAAAACATCATAAATTACAGATGTTTCTTGTAGGAAGACAAGTCACAACAAGAGATGACATTGGAGATAAAAAAACAAAACAAAAAACAAACAGAACACTTTGTAAAAGACTTGTTTTAAAAAGAATGGAATGACAGCACAGTTGATTCACCTCATTCGATACTCAAAGCTGGCACAAACTTCAGATAAATCACCTTTAAAATTAACATCTACCGAAAAGTCCAAGTCTCGCTGGAAAAATAAGAAAATATCATTTAATAAATAATATCATTAAAATTGCATTTGTTTACATGCATCTATACATATATATCACAGAGTTCTACCAAGATAGTTTCAGAAGCATACTGCACCCTGCCAGCCCTTTGGTTTACAAAGCACTCTTTTCCCCCCTCATCCAAAAAAATTAACACACTTCTTGATCCTCAGTAAAAAAGAAGTGTGCTTTCTCCTTTTTTGCATTACAAAATTTGCTTACATCGTAAAAACTAACATAGTAAAAACTCTTGAAAAGAGTGCCCTAATTTTTAAATATTAAAAGTGGCTTTAAAACTAAAAGAATAACTTTAACAATCAAAAAAGTTCCCTTAAGAATTAAAAAAAGTGCTCTTTTCTCGCTGGCAGCAAGCACCCTACCCTTTATTGTACCTGAGGAAAACTCTATATATCACACATTAAATCTTTAAAGTTTTTAAATCATGAAAACACAGAAAATTGCTTTTTTTAAGTAAATATTAATTATTACGCTAATATCAAATAAGTGTTTCATTCACTTGGAATTCTCCTCTATCTGTTAATATTTATAGAGAAAAATTGTTTCTTTAAAAAGAAAAGGGTTGGAATAGAATGTGCAATTTAAATTTTTGAATGAGTGGAAAGGCATAATCGTAATAAAGTCTTGTGTATATATATATATATATATATATATATATATATTTTTTTTTTTTTTTTTTTTTTTTTTTTTTTTTGAAACATTTTGTACAAAAATTTTAAAATGAGTGCATTAGCCTGTCTACACTTGACATAACTTCTGTGAATTACATAAAAGGTGCTTTCTTTTAAGTGTATATGCATAGTGTATATGCATCAGTGAGTGAATTAATATATTATCAGAGCTGCCGCTGCCAATCTTAAAACTTTTTCCAAATCAAGCATATTTTGAGCCAGAAATTTTGCTTAATAAATCAAATCAAAAAGCTACCACTTGGAAACATGATATATTTTATTGGCTAAATTTTCCTTTTCAAAACATGTTTATCAGACTTGAGGAGGGGGGGGAAAAAGAGCATAAAGATTGGAAACTGTTTTACATAAGAGAAAAAAAGAGCCTTAGATATCATACAAGATATTCAGCAATGCATGTTAGAACTTTCAACTTACATGAATTACAGCTGAAAAAAAAAAAAAATGTATATGTATGTTGGATAACTCTAGGGCTTAAAGGCAATAATAGTTTAATAATTCCAGGTTACTGACAGATACAAAATAATGTATAATATACAAGTTAAAATTAAAAGGGACTTGGGAGAAAGAAAAAGTATTGGCTGACGCCTACAGCCATAATTATCTTTGGGGCTAGTCTTCTCCTGTCTATTGCCAACGAACATCTACTCTGAACTCTCAGATTGTTCCCTAGGCCAGATTTGTCAAAAGTTATACTTCAGCACATAATTGTTGGGTTGGGCTTTACATTAGATTTCTTGTGAGAACTTAGCTGATACATCTTGTTGCTTAGCATGAGTGTGTTTTGAGAACCCAAAACCAGAACTCACACTCCGCCATTTGACACGTGAACAAATGCAAACAAACAAAACTTTCAAAAAATTCAATTTTTGAAAATCAGAACTGTTTACCCATATTTCTCTCTGACTTAATGAATATTTCTGTAATTTCCCAAACTTTTTGCATCTTTTAAATTTAGAGCATTTTTTATGATTCAAAAGAGCCCTGATCACATTTATTGTTTTATAGCTGATATTTTAGCGATGCTTAAAAAATAAATGAAAATTGTGTGTTGCTACAACTTGACACAGTAAAAAGACTTTCAAACTTGAAATTATAAATAAACAAATATGAATAAACAGATATTTTATTTCATATTCAGATATCTTCATACCAAAGCATGATTTTCGTCTTCTTTTTTTATTATTATTTAACCCCTTACTGCCGAGCAAAAAGGCAAAATTGTAATGCTGTCTTTTCTGTAATTTTTTTTAAATGCTAAAAAAGAAAAAGATTTTTCCAACTTAATATAAAATATTTAATTACGTATAGGAATTTAATCCTTGTGAATATTAATCATAACTTAATGTTTTAAAACTGCATTATATCTGTAGAATTATATTAATTTAAACTATGCTTCTATTGCAGTGAAACCTACATCTTAGTAAACGGATATATCAGTTCACGGGGCTGAGAAGGTTAATATAAATAATTTTCCAGCTTTGATAGAAAAATAATGTCAAACTTGAAAATAGCTAAAAGAAATTCAACTAAAAATATAATATTTTTCCCCTGATGCATTCAGCAGTTTACAGATTTTAATTTTTAGCGTCTATAATGCATTTGCAGGCATTTAATCATCCTAACATACCTTACCTGTGGCCCTAATTCTTTGCGCACCAGTTTGAAATAAGAAGTTTTTCAAAGAAAGAAAATGCAAACTTAATTTTGTCTAAATAAACAATCAAATTCTTCAAATGTCAGTCGTCCAAAATGAATTACATTGAATAGAAAAATATAAAAAAGTCTCACACTTAGATTTGGGTATGTAAAACGTTTTCCCATTTAAAAATAGAAAGGCCTATTGTTTTGGGCATGTCCATTTAAAGAAGGTTTTCGACTATTGCGATTGGCTGTTTTTTTTCCAACTATGCAAATTATCGCATCCGGAACTGATGGCATGTGTTCTTTAAAAGAAGAACGGTTCCAAATCAATTAATAAGAAGAAATTGGGTAGTAAAATATTATCGGTAGACTTGCGTAAAAAGATAATCTAAAAACGAAATAGTGGATGTCTAATGAGGCAAATAGGCAGGGATCTGATGATTCCTGAATCAACAGTGCGATATGTTTTGAAAACTTTCGTTGCCACTGGAGATATAGAGCCAAAACTCAGTACCTGTCGCCCATCAACAACAATGGCTCGAGAAGATTGAATTCTGCGTCAAGTGGTAATGAACAGCAGACCAGGAATGATGACAGAAATTGCATCCCTAAGCATAAGGCGACCAGTGACTCGTAAAATGCCTGCAAAAAGATTGCATAAAATGGGCTTCAAATCTTACAAAAGCAAACATAAGCCGATGTTAACTCCAGCTCAAAAAAGGAAACGTTTTCTGTGGGCTGTGTACCAATTAAAATGGACAGATTAGCAATGACAAAGTGTTATAAGGTCGAATCAATCCCTTTTCCAATTTTGTATGGAAATATTGGTTGTCGAGTCGCACGGAAAAGAAATAACTTTAAACCCAAAATGCATCAAACAAGAGTGCAAATTTTCGTCATATGTTCAAATTTGGGAAGGTTTTGGTTATTGTGGCGTCGACCAAATCGTGCCATATGACGAGACTATCAATGCACAACGTTATCGAGACATTTTGCGGTATCAGTTGTTGCTTTTAATTCAAAAACTTGCCTTTCAATCGGGTTATCTTTTTCAACAAGACTTAGACAAACCGCATTGAGTTAGGATAACAAAAGTCTGTCTTCAACAAAATAGTACCCTGTGCTAGACTTCCGAATTACCTGGACATCAATTCTATCGAGGATTTGTGGCGATACATAAAGAAGGAAGTTCAAAAAAGGACACCACAAAACAGCTACAGTGACAATCAGCAGTTGAAAAGAATTCTTCTTGAAACATGATAAAACGAAATCAATTTCTGAGTGGCAGATGTCTACGCTGCCAAAGGAGGACCAACGAAGTGGTAAGACTTACTAATTACGTCTCATTTGAACATGCGCAAAACATTAGGGACATAAAAAACTTGGGAGGAAATGGATTTTATTGGCCACAAAGTTTGTGTCATTTATTATATTTTGTTAAATATCACTATGAATAGTGAAATGTATTCTTTTTGATTAAAAATAATTTACATAAAATATTTTGAATTATTTTTTACTTTTATTGTCAAAAAAGCACCCATAAACTAATGCGTGAAAAATTAGGGCCATGGGTAAGGTAAAACACTCATTAAAAACTTAAATAATTCTGAATTGAACATTTTCCTTTTCAAAAATCTCAACAAGAACAAAATAAACTTTTAAAAAACCTTATTCTTTGGATTAGGCTGCATGCTAAAAACTCCATATAATTCTTCTCCTCTTTTCACAGTTAAGTACTCATCCAAATAAAAAACAGTCTGCTTCCAATGAGTATACGGAGCTCCTGGGGCTACAAATAGAGTAGTCACATAATTATATAAAAAAATTAAAGGAATTTGCATAAATAAAAACAAGATGATAATTTACCAATACATTTCATTCATAATTAGCATAGATTGATAACTTTTTTTTGGGGGGGGAGGGGGGGGGGGGAAGTCCAATACTGAATGGCTGTATCATATCACAAACAGATACAGTCATTGTTTATGCTCAGTTATCAGGAGAATTGTCTGTAAGATGTCTGTAGACTTGGAGACTGCAAATGATTGCGCGCGGGGGGGGGGGGGGCAAAATATGTGTTTGATTATAATGTTAACATCTGACAAATATTTTACATTTAAAAATGAAAATTACACAGGCAGAAAAGTTAAAATTAGAATTAGTTAGCACAGAATATTTTGTCTTATTGTTTAATTTACCTAACAGTTAATTTAACTGTTCATGTTCAGAAATGCTTTTAAAAAGTGAGATTAAAAACAACTATACTGTTAGGTAAAAACACCACTATTTCTGACAGTGAAGGAAAAGACATGCCGTTCATTATCAAAATGGTTAGAAAAAATAGTTCTTAATTTCTACCTAGAATGTCCTTCAGATGACTTCATTAAATTTAACATTGAAGTTTAAAAAAAGGGATTTTTAATTTAAAAAAAAAAATTATAATTTTTTTAAATTAGTCACATGATTAAACAAGACAATGAATATGCAAATTTGTTGGAAATATCTATGTGTTAAGTTACCATGTAATTAAAGATGCCTTAAATAACTTTTTGCACAATTGTTATCACATGCGATAAAAAATAAGGAATATGTACAAATAGATCTTGCATAATTTTTACTGCACCTAATTTGAAAGAAAATATCTGAAAAAAAGTAATTGCAAAAAACAGCATTTTTTCAGATAGTTTGAAATAATGTTGCATGTTTTACCATTACTCGAACCACGTGCATACAACCAATTTTAATTTCTTAATCAGATATAAAGTCAACTTTTAATTTAATTTTGTGTATCCAAAGAACTACATTTGATTCTTTGTTTTTTGTTTTATCTTTTTTTTTTTACCTGATCCCAGGCGATTTTATGACCAATAATACTGTGTCAACAAACTTTAAATTAGTGTTTCCTGTTGAAAATTAATCAGTCTTAAGCTAGGGCATTTGACAAAGTTGCAGAAAAATATATTAAAAACCACTGGAAGAAAATCTGACGTAAATTAATCCTCTTGTTTGTTAGTGGCATATACAAAATGATGTGTTAAAACTTTTTTTGAACAAATTTATTTTTTAATATTAATTATTAAAATTTTATTGTTTATATATATATAAATATAATATATAAACAATAAATCGTTTATTTCCTAAGTATCTTAAAGCGATTATTTCTTTAATTACTCTTAAGTTTTCTATCAGGAAATCAGATTACATTTTTAAAAAAAATACTTTAAAAAAAAAAAAAAAAAAAAAAAAGGAAGAAAACGTGAATTTTATGCAACCTTTACTTTTGACACCAAAGAAATGTGTAAAAGAGTGTGCAAAATGTGTGTGTAAATATAGTATGTAAATATGTACATATATCAGGGTTTGTATTGCATTTTACTCAAATTCGACAGAAATCGTGAAAATTTACATTTGCATTTTACAATAGCAAGCCAATATTTGACTCGCACATAGGCGTGTTAAATTAAGTAGCAGAGCTCAAATAAAAATCAAGGACTTAAGGACTTTCAAGGACCAAAAGCAAAAAAAGGACCTACAAATTAAACAAAGTAATAAATTATAATATGCGTTTTTTAATAAAGGGTTTCATTTTTGTAAATAAAAGTTTTAAACATTCAAATGACCGGGAAGGGGGGAGAGATTTCAGCATGTGGCAGTAGAAGTTTACAAAATTTTAAAATAACATACAGTAGAAGAAAAAACTAGTCGGATGAGTCAATCCCAAAAGTTTCTTCTACCTCATACATGTTAATACTTCATTTGCATTTTATCAGAATGCCAAAATTAAATGGCAATCTATGCCCAGCATGAGGATTCTAAAGATGTGAAATTCCGTGCATTAGTTCTTGAGATATGACTATTGTCAATTTCATGAAAAACCTGCAAAATGTAGCATAGCAGTGCCACCTGTTGGGTGATTTACAACAAAACCTAATCAGCAACAACTTATGTCAATGTCTAATGGAATCTGAAGTTTGATGAAAATCCGTACATTAGTTCTTGAGATATAGCTATTGGAGAAATCATGAAAAATGCAGCATAGCAATGCCAACTGTTGGGAGATTTACATTTAACCATAATCAGCACCAAAATTTATCAAGGTATACCTGAATCTGAAGTTTGATCAAAATTCGTGGGTTAATTCTTGAGATATAGCTATGACAGAAATTGTGAAAAATGCAGCACAGCAGCACCACCTGTTGGGCCGTGGCGATTTCGGATTGAGGGAAGACTTCAGGTGGTTAACTACTGTTATAATAAGTAACATGTTCAGAAGAAAAATAAAACAAGTGGGTAAGTGTGATCATAGATCGCACAAAGGGTTTCGTTTAATATTCCTTTCAAAACGTCCAGTACATTTATCGCCATGGAACATCTTCTAAATTTTGGCAAACCCTTCCTAAACTATCGTAAAGCTTCAAACAGATTCACCTTGTTATATTTCCTAATTTTGTTCGTGCCACCCCCCCCCCCCCTCGAAATACTACGATATATCACATGACGGGTATCTGCCAAATTTAGAAAAGTGCCCCCTTTGGGGGTGGGGTGAAGTGGGGTAATGGTCACCATGATTTTTGACGCGGCCTGATGTTTAAAATTTTTGTTACTTTTCATAAGCTATACTAAAGTTTCAAACAGATCGTCCAGCTATATTTCCTAATTTTGTTCGCGCCCCTCCCTCACCCTCCCCCCTCGAAATGAGACACGCCATTCTACTTTATACTTCATTATAATTATAATTTAAACTTTAAATACTTTATAACAAAACAGATCGAATTGTTAGATTTCCTACTTTAAATGAAATCGGGGTCTGTTAGTTCCACATTCTACCACCAGGGAACGCACTCTATTCTTAACAAAAGCGTATCTGAACGAAACTCCTTTACACAACCTATCAGTAGATATGTTACTCCAGGGGGTGGCGGTCTTCAGCAAGAATTTAAGATAATTGTTGAAATTACCATTCGGAAATAGTGGTTATTTAACTTTTGACATATTTATATTTAATAAGTACCATGTATCTGAGGACTCCGTAAAAAAAAATGCACCTGAAATGGTATGAAACAAAAAATAAATATTTTGCCCCTCCCCCTCTCTCCACCTGCCCGAAATTTCACGCGCCATTATTTATAAACTTTTTCTTATATGTTATAAACTATGTTAAAGTTTCAAACAGATCACCTTGTTAGATTTCCTACTTTAAATGAAATCGCGGTCTGTTAGTTCCACATTCCACCACGAGGGAGCGCACTCTATTCTTAACAAAACTGTATCTGAACGTAACTCCGTTAAACAACCTATCAGGAAATATGCTAGTCGAGGGGGTGGCGGTCTTAACCTAGAATTTATTATATTTGCTGAAATTATTATTCGAAAATAGTGGTATCAATACTTCTGACATTTTTATCTGGCATAAGTAACATTTATGCTGTATTTTTAAAAATCGGACACCGTTCAGAAGTATACTGCAATGAAACATCACGTAACTGCCTTGTAAAATAAGTATATAATAGAAATAAATCAATTAGTGAAATTAGCGCCCCTCCCCCCCTACCCGAAATTTCACGCGCCATTTTTATAAACTTTTTCTTATGTGTTATAAACTATCTTTAAGTTTCAAACAGATCGCCTTGTTATATTTCCTAATTTTAACAAAATCGCGTTATGTCAGTTCCACATTCCACCACCAGGGAGCGCACTCTATTCTTAACAAAACTGTATCGGAAGGAAACTCCGTTAAACAACCTATAAGTAGATATATTACTCGAGGTGGTGGCGGTCTTAATAAGAAATTAAGATATTTGCTGAAATTACTATTCGGAAATAGTGGTAACTAAACTTTAGACAATTTTATATTAAATAAGTAACATATATCTCAGGACTCCCTCAAAAAAAGCACCTAAAAAGGTCAGAAACACTAACTTTTTAAACAGAAATCTAGCGCCTCCCCCCCCCCCTCCCCGGAATTTCCCGTGCCATTCTTTTTTACACTTTATCTTATGTGTTATAAAATATCTTAAAGTTTCAAACAGATCGACTTGTTAGATTTCCTAATTTTAACAAAATCGCGTTATGTTAGTTCCACATTCCACCACCAGGGAATGCACCGTATTCTTAACAAAAACATATCTGAACGAAACTCCTTTGCGCAATCTTTCCGTAGATACATGGGCCCGGATGGTGGCGGTCTGCGGTAACAAACGCTAACATTTTAAAAATAATTCTAGCTCCCCCCCCTCGAAATATCACACTCCATTCTTTTTTACACTTTTTCTTATGTGTTATAAACTATCTTAAAGTTTCAAACAAATCGAGTGGCGGTCTTAACCAAAAATTTAAGATATTTCCTGAAATTACTATTCGAAAATAGTGTTATACTTATCTCATAGCGCTGTTCAAATATCCCACGCAAATTATTAGATTTTCGAAGCACGTTAGTCTTTATCATAATAATATTTGTCATGTTGACTAACTGGGATATTTAATCAAAAGTAGTTCCTTCCCCCCCCCCCTTTTCCATTCCCACAAACCTAATAAATACAAATTATGCGGTAGCGGGCGAAGCACGTTAGTCTTTGTCATAATAATATCTGTAATGCGCACTAACTGGTATATTTAATCAAAAGTAGTTCCCTCCCTCCCACTTTTCCATTGACACAAACCTAACAAAATAAAATTATGCGATAGCGGGCGAAGCACGCTTTTCAATTTTGCTGGAAGAATGCATCTCATTTTACATCAGCCTCGCACGGACTGAAATAATCCGATAGCGGGCGAAGCACGCTAGTCTTTGTCATAATATCTGTAATGTGAACTTTCCTAATTTTAACAAAATCGCTTTATGTTAGTTCCACATTCCACCACCAGGGAATGCAAACTATTCATAACAAAAGTGCATCAGAACGAAACTCTTTTGGGATATTTAATCAAAAGTATTTCCTTCCCCCCCCCACCCCACCCCCCCCACCCCCACCCTTTCCATTTACCCAAACCTTACAAATACAAATTATACGATAGCGGGCGAAGCACGCTAGTCTCCCCTCGAAATATCACACTCCATTCTTTTTTACGATTTTTCTTATGCGTTAACTATTTTAAAGTTTCAACCAGATCGAGTGGCGATCTCAACCAATATTTTAAAATATTTGCAGAAATTACTATTCGAAAATAGTGGTATGAATACTTACAAACTTTCTTATAATGAATAAGTTATACTTGTCTCATAGAGCGGATAAAACCTCACGCAAATTGTTAGATTTCCCAATTTAAATAATTTCATGTTTAAAAAAGCACGTGCCTCCATTTTATTCTATTCATTAGATAGAAATGAAACAGATTAATTAAATAATAATTAATATCTCAGCTTCTAATTGAGTTATTGCTTTGAATTTGGTATGTATGAAATCTGCGAGAGATTTCCCGTCCGGATGGCAAAAAGTTTTATCAAAAAATTTAATATTTAAAAAATTAAAATATTCCACTACGGAAAACCGCAAGGTCGCCGTCATGTCTGAAGTTGAGCACACCTGCTTTCGCGCCGTTGGAGAAAGTTCATTTGAATCTGCATTAAAAAGGTGGATTGGTTAATTTTAGAAGTTAATTAACCCGTAATTCAGTTAATTACCAACTTTTTCAAAATTTTATGATTTGTTGTTTGATGTGAGGTGTTCAGCTATAAGTACCCAAAATTTCAAATCTCTAACATGTATAGTTTCTGAGAACGGGCTCTGTGACGGACAGACGGACAGACAGACAGACAGACAAAGGAGTGAGACGAATAGGGTTTCGTCAGATGAACGAAACCCTAAAAAGGAAGACTTTTAAAGATTTTTAATTTTGTGAGTTGGGGAGGGAGGGAGCAAAGAAGATACATTTTTTTTATTATTGAGGGGGAAGGGGGAGTTTAACAGACAACTGATAATTTACAGAGCTAAACATTTACAAATAGCGCAAAAAATGAAAATTAAACAGTTTAAACGATTTTAAATTTTGTATGTTTGGTAAGGAGAGGAGGGAAATGTTAATTTCGGTGGGGGGAGGATTAAAACTGTATGATCGATTATTTGTTATAATAAATTAACAGATAGAGAAGTTTTTTTTTTTTTTTTTTTTTTTAAGGAATGATTTTTATTTTTTTAAACTTTATAAGCTGAGGTGGCAAAGGGGGAAGCAGATTTTTATTATTATTATTATTATTTAGGGGGGAAAGAGTTTATTAGATGACTTATTCTTTTACCTTACTAAAAAAAAAAAAAAAAAAAAAAAAAAAAAAACTAAGGAATTTGAAAGACTTTAAATTCTATATGCTCTTTAAGTGTGTGTATGGGGGGGGGGGGGGGAAGAGAAGCAAAGGGAAAATGCTAATTTCGGGTGGGAAGAGAAATCTTGATTGATTATTTATTGTGACAATAAAATGACAAATAGGGCAGAATTTTTTTTTTTTTTTTTAAATTAAACAGTTTTAAAGAGTTTTTAAACATTGAGTATTGTGTGTGAGGGGGTGGGGGGGGGGGGGAGAGAGAGAAATGGGGAAGCAAATTTTGAGGGTGAAATTCAGATGAAATTTTAATGAAATGAATGTGATGGAATGAATTGTTCTTGAAATTTAGGACTGATTACTTATTCACTATAAAGTAACAAATAGAGTAAAAAAAAATTAAGTTTTAAAAATTTAAACTTTGGTATTGTGGAAGGGGAAAGTGAAATTTCTGAAGGGGAGGCAAGGGTGGATTAAGATTTTTTTTTTAATCAGAAATTAAAAGAAATGCAGAAGAGTTTCACCACTGATTACGAAATAATGAGAGTAAAATTGGGCACTTTTAAAAACTTTTTGCATGCAGGTTTTGCAAGAAAATAAGTACTTTTAAGCACCAAAACTTTCAAGGACCATATTATTTAGATATAGCACACTTGTTTCACAATGTCGTTTTTTGTGAAATTTCTTGTATTTGTGAAAATTCTACTCATAATTTTGAGAATTTGAAATTATCGTTATATTCAGGTTCTATCCTTCATACATAAAAAAATCTAAGCAATATGTTCTTTGAGGAGTCCAACTGTTTTGTTACAGGTCAGATTTTATTTTTAAATAATTAAATTTATAAAAGGTTCAATTTGAAGGTGGAAAAATTAAGTGAAAAATCTATTTATAAGACAAAAGAATTTGGTGATGGGTCGTGTTTTGGGATGAAAAGTTTTGTGAGAAACATACTTAACAAACTGAAGTTTTACAGATGTCATGTGCATTATCTAGTAATGTGGTGCACTAGTTAACATTTCGAACAATCCAATTACAATGGAGAATGATGGCAAAACATTAGATAGCAGATAATAAAATATATCTTTACCTACCCCTAAAAATATATTAAAATGCTCTTTAGCCTATATTTCAGTTATTATCTACTTTCCAAATTCTATTCCTGTTATCCTTCTTTCTTTCACAAGCAATAACTGTTGAATCAGATGAGAAGAAATCTTTGGTATTTTTTTTTCAATTAACACATTTTATTGTTAACTGACTAGCAGTTTTATTATTAGCAAGTCATGTGACTCGTAAAATTTTGAGGGAAATAGAAACCCTGTATTTGGCTATTATTAATTTATCATTTTTTTTCCCTTAATTCTTTTTTGGGAAGGGGTGGGGGGAGTGAAATTTATGTTAAGGTGTAATATGTGTTTGATGAAATTCCGTGAATTGGTTGTTGAGATAAAGCACCTACAAAATTTGTGACATGTACGGGCAGACTTTTTTTTAAAAAAAATAATTAAATCATGTTTAGGAAATTAAAAAAGAAAAAAAAAATTTCACGGTTCCACAATTTTGCCTTCTTATGTATATCGAAGAAAATAAAAAATAAAAAGATACTGATAAGTTATATCTACTTAATACTGTTGTTATACGAGATTTTCTCGATGTCTTCAAAACTTATTCCAGTCTATTGAAATTAATAATAATAGTATGCAAACTAATTATATTTGTTGGACTTCACTAAATGTTTTCATTTAAATTTCTATAAACCTTAATTTTCATCATTTGAATAGCTAATTTACTTTTTAACTTACCAATGCCTGCCCCCCACCCCCACCCCCCAAAGGCTGAAAGGGTTAAATAAATATGTTCATTGATCTAATTAAAAACTGAATTAGTGCATGTCATTTGAAAAGGAATGGAGGAGTGTAAAATATTCAATACATAGAAAATAAAATATCCGAAAAGTCAGAAATCTGATATTTAGCAAAATCAAATTTTCAATATTTGTAAATCAATCGATATGCAAAATATCTTCAGATTATTTTATCAAAAATAAAGAAATTGGGAGATCCTTCAAAAAATATACAAACCAGTAGATAAGCCAAGGCGCTTGTGACATTTTGAGAATTCCACATTAAAAAATGTAACAAATGCTTGTATGTAATCATCCCTCTGGATACTAAGAACAAAAGGAGTTTTAAAAGCTAGATCTTCAACTTTTACAGTATACAAGTCAATTTCCTACAAACGAAAATAAACAAATTATAATAACATGCTAACTAACAAAACAATATCATAATAATCATGGATAAACTAAAAACTAATGAAATATTTTATTGCTATAATGTAATCAGGATATATCTATAGGGAAGGTTTGTATTGCAAAAACCATAAACAAAACTTATTTTCAATTACAATATAAAAATTTTCTTTCTAGGAACACTTAACAAAGTGACAACAATAGGAATAAGTTTAAAGAAGAAAAAAAGTAACTTGAGGCATTAACTAGGGATGCACCGTATAATATTTTTGCCTGAATATTGAATATTCGGCATACAAGTAAGCTAAACACTGAATATTTGGCTGGCCAAACATTTTTGAATTTTGGAGTTTGGAGGTATTAAATAGTTAAAATTTACACCAACTTTACATAATATTTAAAGCATACACTTTCATTTTGATAAACAAAAACATTTTACAAGTAAATTTCACATTTAAAAAAATCAATGCTCTGAGTTATTTAAAAAGAGAATCATTTAAATCTTTTTTAATTATAAATTTTTTTACTTCATGGCTTCTTCTGTAAATTAAAAGAAATGAATAAAATTATTCTAAAACAAATATTTTTAAATCAAAGAGAAATTCTGAAAGGACTGGAAGAAAAATTTTACTATCATATATACTGTTTATTTGAATGGGAGGAACTAAAGTAAAACATAAATAATACAATCTATTTAAATGGCAGCAACTCATCAAGAATAATGTTCCTGTTCCTTTTGATTTAACAAGAAAGTTTTTAAATGCATCAAAGAGCAGTGTCTTGAGTGGGGATCATTTTCAGGGGCTCTAAAACATACAAGCTGTTCCTAAAACCTTGCAATAAACTTCCAGGGGATATAATATGGTCAAAAATACAGTGGACATCACTAGAAACAAACTGAATTTTCATCACAACTGTAACAATAATGAAGATATTTTAGTGAGATTTGCATCATATTAATTTTGCTAGTACAAAATGTGATTATATCACTGGAAGTGACTGCATTCTAAATAAAGGAATGTCTAGTGCACTGTTGTTTAGATATGAATGGTGGCAATTTCCAGCACTTCTTGTCATCTTATATTTCACAGACATCAAAGTAACTCTATTGAAAATATAGTTACAATTTCTTCATTATTGTTAAAGTAACAAACAAAAATCCAAATTTAACATGGAGTGAGTGAGATACAATGTATTTTTGACTGAATAAGTGGATTGCAATGCTGGTTTTCTGAACAAAAATTGTCTGTCCTAATGTATATTTTCACACTTGAAAGTCTTTTCTATTTTGTTTAGAAACATCCTGCTTGTGAAAGTGCAAGAGATTATTTACCAAACAATGTTCAGGAACTTGCATTTGTAGATCATTAATTCTTATTAAGGTAGTCAATGGTTAATTTGCTTAAATGATGCTTTTCAATGGCAAATAAATAATGTAAAACATTTTCTTTTATTTAAATATCTTATTTCCAATTATTCTGAATATCTTTATTAACTGATAGTTAAATAGAAGTTGTATAAGGTTTTTAAAAGTTGTTTAAAAGGTTTTATTAAGTATTTGGTTTGACTGAATATTTTGATATTCACCCAAATTAAATATTCAGCAGGCCAAAAATATTTTTAATAATATCCAATATCTTTTTCATTATCTTTTTAAAGAGTCTACAAGAGAAATTTTGAAAAATGTAAGTCCTGCTGACTCTAAACCAATTTGACAGGGTGTCGCACTTGGAGGCCCTTTCTAACTCTTTTTAAGCACCTAGCGGGCTTTATTTTTCTTAAAACTGTTTCATAGAGCGTGGCAACTGTTGTTTTTTTTTTTTTTGTCAATATCTGCAATTTTCTTTCCTTCTGTCAGCATTTACACAGGTACAAAAGCGATAAAAAGACTCAAATAAGTTCAAAATACAGTAGAACCTTGATTATCCGGAGTAATTGGGACCGACCACCTTTCGGAAAATCGAAATTCAGATAATCGAGAAGTGCTTAATAAAAATACATCAATAGCAAAATAGAAACAAGAATAAACTACCTGAATTTTAATTTTGAAATTAAGTACCTTTTACATTTTTCACAAGGGTTTGAAACAAAGTGTTTTTTGTTGAAGTTTCAATTGCCTTTGCGGTGCAGCTCTATCATGAAGTTTTTTATTATTGGTTCACCAGTATCACACTCATTCTGCTGGTTTCTGCATAAAACTTTTTCAGTTTTGCAGCATCTCTCTTCATAACACTAATCGCTGCAATACCAATGTCGTATTCGTGAGCTTATATTGTCATACTATCACCCAATTCTACATGATTTATGATTTGAATTTTTTCTTCTATATTTAAAGTAGTGCAGGGTTTTTTTTTTTTTTTTTTTTTTTTTTTTTACACATGATAAAAATGATAATTTTTACTAGTAAAATCTTGTACGAGAGCTCAAGTTAAATTCTAAGAAAGGGAATCCAAAATATTTATCTGTATTCGGAAAGGACCACTTGCACACAAAGAATGTAATAGTTTAAAAAAAAAAAAAAAAAAAAAAAGCTTTAAGATTGGATTTCGGTTAACTGAGAGTTTCGGTTAAAAGAGGTTCTACTGTATGTCTTTTGAACACGTTATGAGAATGCCCTTTTTTATTAACCCCACCCCCACCCCCCAGTAGCACTTTTGTTCTAAAGTCAGTACTAAAAAAATATATATATATATATATATATACAAGCAAGAAATAAGAGATATGTGCAATCACCAACATACTAAAGGTATAAAAAAAATTCAAAATGTCACAAACCTTTAAAATACAGCTAGAGGTAACAACTTGTTTAGGATCAACACAATCAACCAAGGGCTCCTTAATAGCCACCTTTCGAATGCAACTCATGTCAAAACCATATACACTATCCCACCCTTAAAAAAAAGTAAAGAACACAAAATGTAATTCATGACAAAAGTTTTAATTTAAATGTAATTATAACAATGAAAATATTTTCAATTTTTTAATAAAAATCTAAAAATGACAAAATAGTGCAAAATTTCATATCTAGTTGACCAAAAAAAAAAAAAAATTCTAAACAAAAGTTTAGTATTAATACCTGCAATACAGTACAAGAGGTTGATCCCCCCCCCCCCCTCCACCACACACGCACACACAGATATTAAAAACTAGAATATAATCAGACTAATTTAATATATTTATACATATTATGTTTAAGGGATGGAAAGGATGGATTAAGGATGTTTAAGGAAAGGATGATCACAGTCTTCCACTTCACACTAATTAACTATTTAATAAGGATTATACGTTAAAAAATAGAATACACCTGAATAAAAGTTTATATTACATTTACAGAATCAATGTATTTTAATAGCATTTGAAAATACTCTTAGAGATGTATCTGAGCTGATTTGCCCATGTAAAATTCTGTAGATTGTTTCAAAAGGGGAGGGGGGGGGAAGCAGAAAAACAATTACACACAAAGTGTGAATCACGCTGTTTACACTTTAAGAACACATTTCAAGGTACACTGAAAAGCACAAATTGTAAAACTTTAACAGAAAACATGTACAGTGTATACAGGGCTGCTACACATATAGGGGAACAAAATTCCCATACTTTTCCAGGCATATTTTAAGAACATTTCATTTTAGCAGCATAGCATGTGCCGGATATGCCGAGAGTAAAAAAGGAATATTGCTTCACTTACTCAAAAATACTAAAATACAGAAACACATAGAAATGCCCTTGAAACTAATAAACAACTGGTGTTGAAACTAGTGATGTAACGAATAGTGATTTGGCCGAATAGCCGAATACCGAATATTCGGCGGCCGAATACTGACTTTAATATAAATGACTTTTATTTTAATTGTTTAATTTTTTTTTTCAATTTTAAAATAAAAAATTAAATTAAGGACTAATTGAAATTAATTTTTTGTTTGAGTTTTCAAAAATCATAACAGCTGAATGTATTTTTTGTTATACTTTAAATGTCTTAAAAAATACTTTAAAGATAACATATGACTTTTAAAAATGTAAATAATAATTTAATTCATAATTTTTTATTTAATCCATAGCTAGTTCTAGTAATTTATATATATATACTATCTAAAATAGAACTCATTACCTCTGTAAAAATGAAACTTTTTTTTATTTTAGTAAAATCCTTTCACCCCCTAAAAGTAAGAACTTGCATGTGTCCTGTGTCTTTTTATATGCTTTTTCATGCAACTTAAACTTAGTAAATTTACACTCTGTATGTCAAAAAAAAAAAAAGGTTATTTTCTTAAAATATAATTATTCATTCCATTAAAATATTATATATTCTTTTCTACTACCAAGATATACTTTTCTCTTTTTTTTCTCTCACAATTAACAAGCCCCTCATAATACTTCCTCCACCCCATATTTCAGAATGAGATCTTTTTCTTATAATAATTAATGTATTTAGGTATAATTTTTAATATTGTTTGTCGAAAATATTTAAAATCATATTTCGTTTTGATTTTCTGGAACATATCTAACCAAATATCTTAAAATATTCAGCCAAATATGCCACTATTCGGCTACAGGTATTCGGTCAAATGTCCCACTATTCGGCCACAGGTATTCGGCCGAATATCTGTTCAATATTCGGCCGGCCGAATATTCGGCAAAAGGGCCGAATAGGCCGAATACCGAATAGTGGCCGAATATTCGTTACATCCCTAGTTGAAACACCAAATAATCTCGGTTAACACTTGAAAGAAAGAGGGAGCAGAAAATTGGTACTGGAGTGACCCAATTTAACAATCTTACGCAGGTTTCATTCGTGCTGCAAGGCAAAATGATAAAATTTGTTGTCTCATATCTTTAGAGATGCAGGTGAATCACATTTGAGCTGTTAATTTTGTCATTTCTATTTGGTAATCATCGAAAGTTTCATTTTTTTTTTTTTTTAATAAGAAGTTAAAGTCAGATATTTGGTGCAGTTTAAAAATCTATCTAGTAAAATGGGCAGAGAAATCGGTGCTGAGCCCCAATATTATGTTTAAGAGGACAAAAAGGATGATCACAGACTTCAAACTAATTATTTAATAAGGATTTAGGTTAAAAAATCAAACTACGCTTAAAAAAATATTTACAAGCCTACAATGTATATTTACAAAATAAAGGTGTTTTAATAACATTCTATAACATCTTTAAAGTTGTGTCTGAGTCGCTTGCCAAGATTAAATTAGTCATTTGCTCTTTAGAAGAGAACTGCTGTCTACCAATGGTCAGCATTTTAATTGCCGGTTCGGAGGATGCAGGTTCGAATCCAAGCCTGGCAAAATGTGTAGTATTTTTATCGATAATTCATTTCAATAATGACATATTTTATTAGGAAGAGAAATTATAGGATTTTTATCTTATTATTATTATTTGAATGCTTTATTCAAATAAAATTTAACCCTCAATAATATTCTGAAAAAATAATTTTATATTTAAAATATTTTTTAAGCTAAAATATTTTGTATGTAATTATCAATTAAATAAATTGAGCAGATCTACAATTTTCGTTATATTTTCTGACCATTATCAAGAATATTATATATATGTGTGTGTGTGTGTGTGAGAGAAAAGTTTGTCATTCATTTGCGTAAAAAATAAAACGGAAAGAAAGGAAAATATTCATATAAGAGCTATAAAAGAAATTACCTTGATATCCAGGTTTAATATTTTAGAAATGTAAAATAAAATTCAAGTAATAAAAAATACATAAATATAATTTGTTAGCTGCACCAAGTTTCAAATTTAGGTTTTTAGAGAATGAGATAGATAAAAATAAAATTCATGTCAGATTTTAATGGTAATGTAGTTAAAAAAAAAAAAAAAAAAAAAAAAAAAAAAAAAAAAAAGAAAGAAAGAAAATTAAAAAAAAATATATATATTGTTATAAAAAAAAAAAAAAAAAGAGGCTGTAGTAAGTAAATATAAATTCTCTATCTGGTATTTTTTGTCATAAAAAGCAAGCATAATTGGTTGTAAATTACAAACTTAAAATTCTTTCACTTCATTGAACAGATTAGATTAACAGCACCATCTATCGCCGTAAAGAAATAGGAATCACTTATGTAATATAGAAATTCATTACGTAATTTGTCATTGAATAATTAATTTAAAAGCAACTAATTAAAAATTCAAGAATTTTTCTAATGAAACATTTAAGTTATTTACCGTCAAATCTTGACGGGCACTATCTAGTATTACTAAAATTACTGCAGTAAATTGCTCTAAATGTAACGTAAGTTACCATGGAGTCTAAAACCATAAAAATTATGATTCAAATTCACCAAAAAAGAGATGAAAATAATGTAATATTTGATATTACTCAATTTCATTAACATAACTGTGAAATTAAAAAAAAAATTAAAATCAGAAATACAAGCTTTTAAAAACACATCAATTAAAAATTTAAACTAACATGTAATTTTTTCATCTTTGTACTGCCTATCTTCTATCCCACATACATAGAGAGAAGCTTTATCTGGAAACAGCATGCCATCAGGTTTCTACATGAAAGAATAGTCACATCTCATAAACTCTTCATTAAACATGTGAGAATTAAATACAAAAGTATGTATACAGAATCAATGGGGGGCAGAATACATGCATATGTTTTCTACTGTCTGTGACAAAATTACAAATCGATTCAAAATAGATCTAAAAGCGAATTATATGTTAACTGGATAATTCTTAAATGAAAAATAAACGAAAATTAAATTGATCTAAATTTATTTCCCTAGTAACTCTTAAGTAATTCAAAACCTACAAGATAAAATAAATTAGAGTTACTCATAGATGCCAACATTGTAAAGACTACATGAGGAGTTTTGGACTCTCTTCGGGAGACTTGTATTAATATTTCAAGAGTTATTTCAGCAGCAGTACAGTTTTTTTTAAGAAGCTACTTCAGTCAAATGAAAAGACCTGTTTGCTAATGCTAATGCTATAGAAGAAATTTATAATGATATCTCGGTTGCATTTCAATATTTTTAAATGATTTTTTTTGCATTCGATAGCTGAGACCGATCTGTATGCAGGCCGTTTTTTACTTGTTCGATTTTGATTACAGATTTTTTTTAGGAGCATGCTTTCAGTTTCGAAACCGGTTCCGAAAATGAAAACGTCCTCATTAAAAATATCTGTAAACAAAATCGAAAAATTAAAAAACAGCCTTTGTACAGATCGATCTCAGCTATCCAATGCAAAAAAAAATCATTTAAAAATATTGAAATGCAACCGAGATATCGTTATAAATTTCTTCCATATGATTAGCATTAGCGAACGGGTCTTTTCACTTGACTAAAGTAGCCTCTTAACTATACTTTTCAATAGATTTTACAAATATTATCAGAATCTTCAGACCCCTTACAACTTGTGATTTTTCTGCAACCAGTTGACAAAATTCACAATTTTTTTAAGACTGATTGACGAAATCCAGAAATTTATTTTTATGATCAGTAGACATGTTTATATGAGAAACGTAAAAATTGTTTCAAAGTATCTTTTAATTAGTCATTTTTTTTCTTTGCACCTATTAATTTTAAAACACTGATTTTTCTGTATTCTGCTAAAAATAAAAGAATCACAGAATTCAGTAAAAATAAAAATATATATTGTAACGTAATCTTGGAGAAAGGGGTTTTAAGTTAATTAAATAAAATATTTAAATTAGTAAAAATTAAAATTACTAAAATAAAATTAATTTAATAAAGTTATAATCTTAATTGCAAGAAATCCCCTTGTCCAATGTCACCTTATGGCCGGAACGTAAAGTTGAGTATCATCATTTACGTTTCAAAAGAAAATCAATTAAAAGTTAAGCCATCTAAAGAACTTATTAGTGCAAAATTCTGTAATTTAATTATCTAGATAATAAATATAATGATGATAAAATGACTCACCCATTTAAAGAAAACACAAAACGAACTTGTTCACTTGATATTATTTAAATTTTATTATATACCGATGCACACATAAAAAAAAAAGACAATTGGATCCAAATTGTCAATACTGAAAATACACAAATCATATAATTTTACCAATCATATCATTTAAAACTTTTATGTTGATAAAATATATATTACACAACATCATTTAACCATATATTGGATTTTGCAGATAAGTTATTCCTTATATACTGTTGAAACACATTAGTGACAGTTATGAAAAGGTTTTTACTAATTAATGAAGGAAATCTTCAAATTGTACACGATTCAGAGAATTAATGTTCGTATTGAAATGTGAGTTTTATATATTATTGAAATAGATCAGAGATAGTTATAAAAAGGTTTTAGCTAATTAATAAAGGAAATCTTCAAATATAGGTGAAAACTGGGAAATTGAGTTAGTAGCCAGTGGCCGGTAGACTCAGTTTCATTAGTGGCCACTTTTAAAAGTTAGTGGCCACTATAATGTTTCAAACTTTCTTGGCACCTAGATAAACTATAATCGTTGTATATATACATATTTTCTATAAATCAGAGTTTTATACCAGCCAACTATTCATAATAAGAATAGGGACATAGTTGAAATTCAAGAAAATTACTTTAAAACTACAAAATTGTTATATTAATTTTTTTAGAACATATTTTTGGATTATTTGTAAATGTTCATAAACACAATTATCAATCAGATTACTGTTACTTTCTTTACATAAAAAGTTAGTAACTAAATCTAAATTCCAACAACTAGGTGTATTAAAAATCCAACAGAACACAATAAAATACTATTTCGATTTTAGTTAATAATTAAACGTGTTAACATACCATATACATTACATACAGTGGAAATCTAAGCTGGTGAGTGTATTTCGCAGGATTAAACAGTATCTCTTGCAGAAAAATAAGCCTAACTGATCAAACACATTGAAGATATTGAAATGTCCTTACCCTTTAGGGTCCAATTTTTTTTTTTTCAATTTTGAGAACAAAATTACTTTTATTTTAATAATCTTAATCGTAGCTATCCAAATAGATTTACTGATATAATAGGTTGAGTTTTTGGAGACGTTTGGAAAATCTTGTATTACAAGAGGGTTTAACAGATATTACAACTTTATGTTTTTTGTGTTTTACCACACGATGTTCAGAAAAGTAACCTATATTTTAAATTTAAAGAGTGAAATATATATGTATAAAATAAATTACTAAATGTCCAAACATAAATGAACTCATAAGAAAAGCATAGCCATATACTATCATTACTATGTGTAGATAGTAACAAAAGTAATTTTTAAGACAAAATAATACTTGATGAAAAGACATGTACTATTAGTAGTAAACCAGACCCGAAAGGGTTAAAATCCACTTGCATTTGCATCCAGTGAAAAAAGAAAAAAAGGAATAAATTATCTGAAATACATGTGGAATCAAAGCTGATGAATATATTTTGCATAAAACTATATTTCTTGAAAAAATAATCTAACTGAAGAGCAAGCATGGCGAAAAACTGAAATATTGAAAATACAGCTAAATCGCTGCAATCTTCTTGCGTCCGGTAGGAAAAAGAATTAATCAGTTTGCTAATTAGATGTAATCAAAGTAGAGATGCATATTTCCATGAAAAAAGTTGTATTTCAGTTGGTGATCGGTAACAGATTTTTTTATCGCCACTTGGTGAGTGGCGACTATAGTGGCGATCGATGGCCGATATTTTAATCGCCACTTTTACAACATTAATCGCCACGTGGCAAGTGGCGACCGCTAATTTACACCTATATCTTCAAATTGTTTATAGTTCAGAGAAATAATGTTCATATTGAAATATGAGTAGAAAACGTTCAATTTTGAATTACTGGATTGTGCTAATTTTAATTGTCCAAAGTTTTGACAAATATTCACGAATATGAACTCAAGATGAAAACATCGGAAAGTAAGAAATCTGGTATATGTCAATCAAAATAAGTGTTGTAGTAATACTGAAGAAAACGGTTATTTTACTTGAAGCATATATGAAGTGAAATCTAATTTCCTAAAAGGATAGATTGCTTTATCCTTTATTAAGAGCGCCGCCACTGCTTTATGAAGGAACACGTGGCTCTTCTTGCAAAAATTAGTAGCCGCTGGTTTTAGTAAAATTTTACTGTTGCAAAATCATCATTTCAGAAATGCTGCTATTAGAATACATAGAAGAAAATTTTGAAATTATAAAAAGGATTGACTGCTCCGCCTCATTTGCAAGAAACGTCACCGCTCCTTTCAGCAAAGACACATCCTTCTTGCGAGAATTGCCGCCACTGGTTTTAGCAAAGTTTTACTATTGTATTATTATTATTTCAGAGATGCTATCAATATCAGAAATAAAAGACAAATCCCTCGGTAAGTAGCTTCTATTTTGCAGAGAAAATAAATACAAACTGGAAAAACTCAAAATAATATTTTCATTCTTGCATGCACCCAATGCTAAAAATGATCTCTATAAGCTGGGAGTCTTTTCAAATCTGACGCCACACCCTGCAATGGTAAGCCATGCAATGCTGCCAAACACAACTGCCTCCAACATTAATCCGCAGTTAACTGATGAAAAGTGATTGGTTAATTCTAACCACCTAACACTATTTTAAACAAGCAGAGTCCTAACAAACAATATTTAGACCATGCACTGTGAAAGCTGGCTGAAAAGAAATCACAACTCAGAGTAAGAGAGAATATAAACTAGTATCTTGAAGTTGAGCAGCAGAAATATTAAAATGTGTTAAATGACGACAGACATATATATTTCAGTTCACTTGAGCTTTTATTTAAGAAATGAATCACAGCGAGCACGTAGACTGTGTCTTCTGAGAAATTGGCTAGTTGAATGACCTGAATGTGTCCCTAGTAAGAGACATCATGAAGAATTGCGAAAATGGCATTGAATCTAGTGTATTTGCTCAGTTTGACATGTACCATATTTTTCGGCCTATAATCTGTGGATTATCTGTTAAAAAAACCTCAAAAATTTTAAGTGTGGATTATCTACCAGTGCGGATTATCTGCTGGCATTTTTTTAAGCAGAAGTTCATGTCAGATATCCTGTTTCTACCGGCAGTCAAAATTAAAATGTAAACAGCTATTACACGATTGTTTACTATCAACCGTTCGCGGAGTTGCTCGTGATTCGTTCACATATGACGTGTACGTGCTAGTCAGGGATGATTCTGAGTGAAAAAAAAAATTTCGGAAATTCCCATCGCATTTTCAGAAATACAGCTGGGGAAAATCAAAGCTTTGACGAAATTTATGACCGATTTTTTTTTTTTTTTTTTTTTTTTCCCCCCTCGGAAATGACTGCCTTAATTTTTTGGAATTTTCGGAACAGAATCACCCCTGGTGCTAGTGGGAGTGGCTTCCGATTTTTATGTTATAATTTTTAGCCTTTTGGCAACATGTTTTTATGAAGAACAAAGCGTTTCTCAACTCATCTCTTTCAAAAATTGCAATGCAATATAATAAATAATGTCTAACAGAAAACGAGTTATTTAACACTACAGAATTTAAACTGAACATTATTATAAAGGCGGAAAATGATTTAAAAACAGCAATTATTATAGAATTATCTGTATTCACAAGACAGTTTACATTTTAGATATAAGATTCAAGGAAAAAAAGTATTTATATTATTAACTTGTAATTATTTTATAATTATTTTTTTTCAATTATTTTATTACAATTATCATTTAAATAGAGCAACTAAATAAATAGGGAGGTGGTTTATTAGTAGTACTTTGGAATGTTTAAAACAATGAGTAATCCTTGTATAGTTCGGCGCGGATTATCTGATGAAATTTTTTAATAAGCACTAAAAATTGCGGCTGCGGATTATAGGCCGAAAAATATGGTACTTTAAGATCGGACTTGAAGCAATGGCGGAAAAATTGGCCCGTGCGAATATTTGAAAGAGAGAAAAACAGGAAAATATAAAATTGAATATCTCAGAGTTAATGGATTTTTCTGAAACTTTCAGCAAAATAAAGAGAAAAATATACTTTTCTATTGATTATAGATTGAGTATGCAATATTAATAAATAAAAGATTTTTATATTCGCTATTCTAAACTTAGAGAGAAAACGGCATTTGATCGCAAGTCGCGATGTTAACGAAAAAGTAAACATGTCAGAAAAATTGTAAGAACAGAATATTATTACTGTTTAGTTTAATAAATCTTAATAAACGATGGAAAATGATAGAATTTAACTTTAAATAAGAAAAATTATTAAAATATAGATTTTATTTATTAAGATAAAACATTATTTTTAAGATTTGAAGTTGAATTTTAAATGATTAAAATGTTGAATTTTAGATTAAGGAATATAAATAATTAATAAAATTAGATTATTTTCTATGAGAAATGTTATATAATGTAACATATATTATCAGAAAAATCACGCCACATATTCAGGAACTTTGTGATTTGTAAGGGGTGCAATCCATGTCAATTCAGGCAGCCAAAGAAAAAAATCTTACCTTCATAGTCTCAGAAGTTTTTGAATTGAACATATGTTAAAATTCACGAAAAAATAAGATAACTGTATATTTTTGTTTTGCCCAAAAAAATTCCTGGCCCGAGATACAGGCCGCCAAAGATGGCATCCCGGGCACCATTTCCATTCGCAATTTTCGATAAAAATTTTAAAGTGCTCTATCTCTTGAATGGTGCAAGATTTTTTGTTGCGGTTTTTTTATTTTAAAGATAATATTCTTCTGTTTAAAATGATATACCCAATTTTGAAATATGTATTCAACTTTTCTTGTGGCAGCCTTTTGAAAATCTCAAAAATTTTGATTTTTTTGCTGTTGATTAATACCATTGAGTACTACCTTCCCTGTAAAGGAGAACCACTTTTGATTTTGACAAGTTATACAAGGCGTGTTTAAAAAGTTCGGTGAATGGAAGCATAAAACAAATAAAACAAAACATGGAAAAAAAATATCTTAACTATGTACTAAACACAGCATAAGCGATCTGCAAAGTAGGCTTAATAACCGTCGCACGGGCGAACGCTTTGCTTCTGAAATCCAAATTACTAATTTAAACGTTCCGGAGAATAACTGTGGATCTATAGTTATATTGGCGTGGTGTGTAGACATCTGTGCCAAATAAATATTATTCAGTGTTTGTTTATGAAGTCCACCCCAGTGATATATTTTTCAATGACTGTCCTGGCACAGTTTCTGCCCGGGCAGCGCCGGGCGGGTCAGCTAGTATTAATTATTCATTTACAGATCCTCACAAAAGAATTCCATTAGATAATGGTATAAAGGGAATATTGTTTGTGGCGTATTTTAATTATGCTAAACTCTTTCACATATAATAAAATTATATATGTTGCTGTGGTTTACAAGTTACTTTCTGTGTAATAGAAAGTTCATCGTATTTACAGGGACACACAAAAGATTTCAAATACTTTACTGTATACAAAATACTGTATATTAACGATGATTGCTGGAAGTGCATTTTTAGTTGTGATATGAGTTTTTAAGTTTAACTAAATTTTTCCATATTAATTGCGTTGTGTATATAAATGCTGTAGATCATATACAGGGGTGCACAATAGAAATCATAAGAGTTACTGAGTATGAACAAAAGTGATTTTTAAATGAGTTATGCATTTTTATACTGAACTTCATTTAGTATACTAAGATATGTTTGTAGAATATAGATAAAATGATATACAGGTCTGCGTAAAGAATTAGATATATGGCTGACTATGGATGATAAACTCTGGAAGTGTGATTTCATTAGTTTTAAGCGTGTTTTAGTCTTAATTAAATATTAGCTAAATAGTGGCATGTATATAAAGATAAAGAGAGTATGTAAAATACAGGGTTGTATGAAAGTATGCTTCCGTCTACTGATATGAATTTTTAAAAGTCAAATTCCAACCTATTTATATGTGTTTTTAACACTTTCCAACATAGTTGAAAGTCTTTATGGATTCGGTTTGTCTGCCTGTCTGTCTCAACTCTAACTTGCATTAATATGGTTGTTAGGGATGGACGATATCAGAAATTTAATATCGCAATATATCAACGAGTTAATATTGATATTTGTGATATATCGCGATAACTACCTTAAATTGTGCAAGAATAGAAATTTTGCTAATTTCGAAACATAACTGGTATAATAGCAGCAATTTAAGTAAAACCGGATTTAGGGAACAACTACTCAATGTCTTATACCTATATGTTCACACAGCAACATTAAAATAAGTATATATATTTATTTCAAAAAATTTTAGAAATGAAACCAATGTTTGATATCTGTTTACACGTATACCATTTGTTGCAAAGCATTTTCCTTCAAAAACAGTATGTTTCATATTCTTCCTACTCTATGCATTACTTATCAGCGACATTTTAAGTATTGAAGTACTTTGTGAATAACTGACAAAATTATAAAATACAAACTAAAATAGAACATTCTTAAATTTAGGACGTTGACGATTTTAATTAACACAGGAAAAGAGGAAACTCTAGAAAAAACTAAAATTAATTTAATGCCACATGTGGTGCTAATATCAGACCAGCCAACTTTTGAAAATGAGAAATCGTAGCACATAAAATTAAAATTAATCTGAAGGTTGGTTGGTTGGTTTTTGTGTTTCGCAGCCATCCTTTGACATTTGTAAAAGGAATAAAGGTTTCATTCTTTCAACTCAATATCGTAAATTTTTTCCTCTGAAAATTTTTATACGATTTTTAGAGTTTCTTCTCGTTTAGAAGCTTTTAACATTTGTAAAAGGAGCCTGATTCCAATTTTTTAGCCCAGTGCAGTAAATTTTGACGAAATTCGCGATTTTTTTCCCGCGATCATTTCTGGATTCCCGCAATCGTAATTGACATTTTGCTATCATGATTCTTTTTTGAAATCCGCACTTTTTACCATGAAGTGACAAAATTCACATTTTTTTACCGCGATCCTTTGACGAAATTAGTGTTTTCTTTCTGCTATATTTCGATGAATTTTGCATTTTCTTACTGATCTTTTGATGAAATTACTTTTTCTTTCTGCGAAATTTTGACAAAATTCACGTTTTTACCACGATCTTTTGACTAAATTGATTTTCTTCTGCAACCAGTTGACGAAAGTGACTTTTTTTACACGATCATTTGTCGAAATTCGCAATAGTTTATCGAAACCGATCTGCAAAATTTTCGATATCTTTTCGCGACCAATTAACAAAACTCACTCCTCGTTTACTTGACACTTTTGACGAAATTTGCAATATTTTTCCCTCAATAGTTTATCGAAATTCATAATTTTTTGTGCAAAATAGGCGCAATTTAGCAGCCTATTGAATATAATCACTATTTGTTTCTGAGATATTTCACAAAATACCCGATATTTTTAAACAATCGTTTGAAGAAATTCTCAATTTTTTCCGCGATCGATTCACAAATTGGGAAAATTCCATAAAAGAAAAGAAATTCGCGGACTTCCAAGAAATTTCAAAATATACTCGCAGAAGAATCATAGGTCTGTGGAAGAATCTTCAGGGGGAAATACTGCACAGCAGTTTTCATTATGCAAGACTTTCCTTTTCCGCTTGCAAATCGTGCTATTTTGCAGGCTATTTCAAACCTTGCTCTTCAAAGACCCCCCCCCCCCCAGAAATTTTTAGAATAGCACACCTGTTTCTAAAGAAGGGAATTCCTGTATAAATATTTACTGAAACACGATTCACTCATGGTTAATATACATAAGGAGGGTTTTATGTTAAGTTTGTTTTGCAGCCTAGATATTTTTCCCCCGTGAGCATTTTTTAAATAATGTCCGAATTTTCGGACTGAAGACCAATTTTTTAAAACTTTCGGAAATGAATACTTTGAAATTTTGGAAATTTCAGAACAGAATCACTCCTGAAAAATATACTGCACGGGATAAAAATCACAACTATAAACAAAAAATGCGTTTGTGTTTTTTGAAAAAAATCGTAGTTTAAGACCAATTTTCGTAGCATCGTAGGTTATAGGTGCAAATCGTAGCAACTACGATTTTTCCGTAGCAGTTGGCACGTCTGTAATATACTTGTTATTAAATAGGTTTCAGTGGATGATAGATGCAACAGAAATGTTGCTCTTCAACCTTTCTCTAAAGAATCAATTCATTGTTGGCTGTTCTTAAATACAAAAGGGCAACTTTATGACATAAGTTTTAATTTATTTTTTCGGAAATGCATGAAACTAGCAGGTGTTGTTGTTCAGAAACTATGTAATCAAACTGGTTTTCTTTTCAGTTTTTTCCATTTTTTTTTTGCAAACGCAATAGATCTTTCAGAAAATAGTGTCAAAGGGCACGTTTTGAACGGATTTTCCGTGCGAAAGAAGAATAACCACTCGAGAAAGGGTGAAAAACGTCTTTTTCACATGATCAAAATCGCTTAACTCGATAGGTAATTTATTTATCAAAAAATGGAAAACACAGTTCGTTTCTAAATCGCTTCCAAAACCTAGGCCTTCCAATTTTATGCCTTTACATTTAAAAATGAATTTGTAAATGTGTCACAACGTTTTGCGTTTTTTGAGCAGAGCAGCTCCCTGTATTTATATCTTTCTACAACCTATTTACTACAAGAAAACAACATTGAAACCTTTTTAAAAAATATATAAATACTTAAATCACACTTGAGAATAGTTTTATACTAATTTTTTTTTTTTTTTTTTTTTTTTATAAATATTCATAGCTGAAAAATATCAATACAGAATATATTAAATTCACTCCAGAAAACTTCGCTCTAACAAAAATATGACAAAGAAGAAGTTAATATGAATAAACATTATTGACTGGGAAGCTCTTTTTAAAAACAACCAATCACCACTGTGAAAGACTGCTTTGACCTTGGGGGCTTTTCGTCAACTTTCATTGCAACTTTGCTATAAGCAAAAGGGGAAACTTTAGCGGACTCTCATTGGTTGCTTGCAAGCCGAGAATTCTACCTTCTGAGGTATAGACTCGATGATCACCCGTTATCTTCGTATCAAACACAACAATGAATAACCAATGCTCATGCGTTATTATTCATAATGTATCAATTATCTGGAGTTATTGGAATAGGTGTAGAGTCTAATCACAGTTGAGATGAGAAAGGATGATAAGTGTTATTCAGTATTACGCAGAGAGTCGAACGAACTTTAGGTTTATTGAGAAGGGTTAGGTGTATTGCAATGATTGGGATAGTTTCTATTGCAGATAATCAATGTAAAGGAAGATTATTGATGTTGATTTTCTGTTTTGGATGAGAAAGGAGATTGAAGACAACGGAATAGAATTTTTTTTTTTCAGGTTCTCTGGCGGTGAGTGCAAAATATTATTATTTTATTGAGTTCTGAGTTATTTGGCGACATTTTTTTCGGTGCTCGTGTTCGTAATTGCAGTGTTTGTTAACACTGTTATATTATTGGGATATATCAACAGAGTCAAAGTTTAGATATTGTTATTGCGATAGTTAAGAAATATCAATATCTGCCGATATATTGATAAATAATCCAGCCCTAATGGTTGTATTGCTGTGTAATTGATATATGTTATTGAGATTGTTTTACTATGCAATGTTCTGTAGGGAAAATAAAATATGTATCACTTCAAATGTTATGAAAATCGAATAGAAATTTAACAAGATATTAATACAAGTTTTTTCCATTCTATTTAAAAGTCCTATGATACATAATTGATTCAATGATATACCATGATAGGTAATGATTCTAGGTTGCCATGGTGATTAAGTCCTTTTTAAGATGGATTCATATTACTTCCGTATTACTGAATTTAATATATAGAAGTCAAAATAAATTTTGTATTCATGCCTTTTTGCCCAAGAATGTAACACTATTGCACCAAGATCTGAATATTTATAAAACTAGTTATAGTACGAGAACGCACTTCATTTGCCACATTTGATATTGCAATTTCCAACTTGTTTAGGATATAGCGTAGGCTTACCCTTACAAAATGATACAAATAAGCAAAAATTCAGTGACTTTTACTGGAACTGTATTATACAGTTCCTGTATAATACTGTTTCTTGGCTTGGAATAGCCCCCTGTCAATCAAGAACAAATTGTTACTGTACAAATCTATGATTCGACCCATTATAACTTATGGTTCTGCAATCTATGGATGTGCTACTAAAACTAGACTTGATAAAATTCAAGTCTTTCAAAATAAACTTCTGCGTAGGTTTGTGAGAGCGACCCGCTATGTCCGAAATGACGTCATTCATCGTGACCTTAAAATTAAACCTATTTTTGCTGAAATCAGAAAACTTGCGATGAAGTTTCACAGGTCAATCCCAGCTGTGCGGAATCCTGCGTTAAATGCCATTCAACATTATGATGCAAGAGTGGGGAGAAACCGGAAACGGCCTCTCGCTATTCTCACTCGGGACGATAACTTCGTCCCACCCTCTAAAACTTCCAGAAGAAATCCTTCTGCTGTCACTTAAACGCAGGATTCCCCGGGAAAAATTTTAATTCCCCTAGATTGAAAGAAATTTTCATCTAGAATTGGCATTTCCCCTTTGACGTCATGCAGCAAACTGTTTATTGATAACAGCCGCGTATGTCAACTTCCCTAATTTCTGTTTTATTTTAATTCTATCATTTTATTATCATTTTGGAACTTCCCTTCCTTCATGCATTTTTGTACTTGGGTGCATACTATCCTGTTGCAAAATTTCAGTTTTATTTCTTTGTGATGTTACGATACTCCATCTTGGGCGAGGTTAGGCTTGCCTTCCTCGCTCCAGTCCGGCCTTGGGGTGTTTGCTCACTGCACCCCGGCCAATTTTATTCATTTTACCCCATGTTTGGACTTTTCGACCAGGAGTTAGAAAAAAAAAAAAAAAAAATTACCCGGTCGCAAAATTTCATTTCCCAGTTTATAGTTATTTTTTTTATTAGTTGTTTTCAGCTTTTTAAATTTTTAACTTGTCCCCATTTTCGACCTTTGTCAGTGCCGAAGTGTTAATTGCACTAGCGGTGTTTTTCACTCTTGCTCAGACGTAGCCGAACTGGCTGTCCGAAATGTTAGTATTCTCTCACGGGGATCTAAATCCAGGCCTTTTTCAAGGCTTTACCGTTGGTGCATGAGGAATGCGTTTTGAACCGTGATGAGATGCCAGCACTAGGCTGTCAGTGAAACTGCTGATGAGTTTGCAGCTGGGAGACCCACGAAATGTGATGCGCACCAGGCCTGACACTCAAAATTAGTGAGCTATATGGCCCGCCTTTTTTTTTTTTATAGGTTAGTCAGGCTTGGCTACCTTATGCTATGATTTTTCTGTGCTCGTTGGTACCCTACTGTCTTTGCATTCTCCGATCTTTACCTACGCCAGTAAGTGAAATGACATCGAAGTGTAGGGCAACCAAATTCATTTGGATGCCTTATGCGCCCCCCTTTTGGTGGTTATATTTAACCCCGTGCTTCCAACTCTGGAATGGCCCTCGGGACTCCTCCAGAGTATCCAAATTATACTTTTAGGCCGTGCATTGTTTCGAAATTCATCTCTAGTTCCCTTTCTCATTTTTAGTTGGAGGTTACGCGCGGCGGCGTTTCACGCCGCGTTGGCACTCCTTAAGCACCGCGATGTCATGTCAGTTCCTGTAAAATTCTCTGAATTTTTTAAATGTTTTTAAAACTTATTAAACTCAAAAGTGGAAGTTCTCCTTTACAGTGAAGGTAGTTCCCAATGGTATTGATCAACAGCGAAAAAAAAAAAAATCAAAATTTTTGAGATTGGCATTTTTGAAAAAAATTTTTTTTTGAAAAAACATTTTTTTTTTTTTTTCAAAAGGCTGCCACAAGAAAAGTTGAATACATATTTCAAAATTGGGTATATCATTTTAAACAGAAGAATATTATCTTTAAAATAAAAAAAAACGCAACAAAAAATCTTGCACCATTCAAGAGATAGAGCACTTTAAAATTTTTATCGAAAATTGCGAATGAGAAATGGTGCCCGGGATGCCATCTTTGGCGGCCTGTATCTCGGACCAGAAATTTTTTTGGACAAAACAAAAATATACAGGTATCTTACTTTTTCTTAAATTTTAACATATGTTCAATTCAAAAACTTTTGAAACTATGAAGGTAATTGGGAACCAATTTTCTTTGAGGGTTTTGTGTCAGAATGCAGAGCTTTGAAAATCTTTGTCAGATTCAGGTTTGGATACATGTCAGCGAAAATTTGTTTGCCAAGATTTAAATAGAATTTGCGAATTTACTGCATAGAACTATAGTTCAGGCTGGGGCTAGTTTTTGTTTGGTGCGGGTTGGCATGGGCATAGGAAGGGGGGGGAGGCAGGAACCCCCTCAGAATTCTGGCTGGACCCCCTAGAATTATTTTATAGTAAAAAGACGAGAATTTTTGAAAGATTATTTAAAAGAGCAGCAGTGCTATAATTATAAATGATAAATAATAATAAGAAGACCGAATAAAGACCGCTTCTATGCCACTATTTGGGAAGGGAAGAGGCACAGTCAAAGTCTCGTGATAAACAACAACAGACGTATCAGATATGAGATTGATTCCTTATGGTCTGGAGCCTATCAGGTCTTGATATTTTCACGCCTGAAGCGAGAAGAGGGATACTTTATTGTATGTTCTGCGATAAGGCAACTGCTCTTCTTTTGTATGGAATATACTTGATGGTACAACCAAAGAAAGTCTAGCGTCCCTCTCTATGATTTTTGGTAGAATTCCCACACTAAATTCTAAGAAGCTACATATAAAAATCAGGTTCTCTCTCGTCTCAAAGATAATTTTCTAACTACGCTGTTTTGTGTCGGCTAACATTCCCTGTGAATTACTTGTAACTGGGGGCTACCATCATCCATGTTACATATGAAAGAACAGATAATATTCAAGGGTATGCTTGTTTTCAGATTTTATTTTACAAGAAGGAAAAATTTTTATCATTACTTTTAGTTTTACCTAATCTTCATAAACATCTAATTTTTCATACCTAAGTATGTATTCAAGGGCAAGGAGTGGTTGACAGTAATCACTATCATTATTCCAATATATCTATGACTTCAGCTTTAGTTACATACACACATATTATAGTGCAGTTTGTGAATGGTTAAGAGTGATTTTAGATCATTTCTAATATGAATTTAAATATTCCTTTACTTTCGTATATTTCCAAATCCTGCATATTCCAGCCAAGTTGGCCTGGATTTCACTTTACCTCTGAATTACAGGCCCTCCACATAGCATCCGAATTCCAGGTTCTCAAGGTGTTTGCTATTCAGAGGTTGGACTGTATATGCACAGTGGCGCAGCCAAAATCTTCATCTGGGGTAGATTATAAACCATTGTAACTCATAAAACAAACAGTTTTGTTCTGTTACATACTCATACAGCAGTGTTTAGTGAATATTATGTGATACATAAAAGCCGACATAATGTAAAGCACAAATAATCATAATAATTTTAGCATTTATGGTATTTAAAGTTTTCATAAAAATACATCCTTTTCAGTCCCTAGAAGGAAAAAGAGAGGGAGAAAGAGCAGTAGCAGTAACACACGCATTACTTTGCTGCTATTGCTTCCGTTAATTTTGTGTTTAAATAGAGGCTCCTTGTATGTAGCCGTGAAACAGTTGAATAGGAAACATTTTATGTTGTTTATACTTTACTTTGATTTTTACATGCATTAATATTTTATATGATATTGTAATATTTTTTATGCATCTTCTCAACTTTTAAATGCTGTTGGTATGTTTGTATATGGAGCGGGGGGACCTGAAATCCCACCCTTCACCACACCAGTGTATGTATATAAAAAGTATATATATCCTATATAGAAGTATGTATGTCAGGGTTGCCACAGGTGGCTATTTTTGTATTCTGATTTCACCAGTATTTTTCGAATATAAATTTTGAAATATATTTCTCTTGCAAATTTTGTCAAAGTGTTTGTTAATGATTTCTGTTTTGAGAAAGTGCTGCCAGTTAGAATTAAAAGATAATCACCTGAGACAGATCTGGTATGTCCTTAAAGTGCATAAATAAATTAATTTGTATAAATTTTATAACAATTTTAAATTAATTTAGTGTTTAGTTACATCTACTAAAGGCAAAATAATCATATTTTTATACTTTTAAAATCGAAATTTTTTTTAAAGTCTTGGAAGAGTTAACTCTTCTCACTCAAGAGCACTTATGAAAAATACGAATCTATGCTTAAAAGATAAAAATAAACCTTGTATGAATGTTTCTACTTAACTACATAAATTTCTCATGAATCAAATGAAATAGAGACAAGTGCATTTAAATTTCTATATTCAATCTATTTAAGCAGTTACAGTAAATCTTCTGAATAGCAGATATGTGGTATTCATGTGTGGTAGACATTATGTTCCAGTTGAAAATAGGGATATTTGTATTTCTCGATTTTTTGCAGTTTAAGAAAGGAATCCAAACCGGACATTTTTCAAGTAGAGACTTGCCAATTTTCAGAAAGAATTTTGCCATTGTATTTAAATATGGTACTGATTTTCTTTCAGTTCTGGTTTCAGTTTGTCTCAATTTAGCTAGGACAAATTTTTTTTTTGCTAATTTAGGCCAATGAAAATTAGTTTCATTTGCACCAGGTGGACTACATGTGAATAAAAAATACTCAGACATAGGCATTATAAGTCAACAGTGGAACACATGCTATCTGATAACTCACATGGTCAAACTGAAGCTGCTATAGTACCTCTCTATAACAAATGCACTGCTGCAAGTATTTTGCTGCTTACTGTCAGAGTTGTATAATATAGACGCACGCGCTAATGCCGTGCGTGGAAAATTTTCTGAAAAATTCGGAACTTTGCGGAAAAAAGTTAAGAAAAGGAAACATTTTATTTTTGTAGCTTTTTTTTAATACCAAAAATTTAAAATATTCCCCAATTTTATGTACTATTTATGTATTGTTTGTCTACAATTCAAAGTTTAAAGATTCTGAACATTGTTGTGACATCACAGACCATTTTATTTCTATTTTCCGCAGACTAAAACTTGTCGCCGATTGGTTTTCTATCGGCAGCTGCAGTGATTAAGCTCGGCAACAACGGTTAAATCGAATAATTTTATAGTGTTATTTGTGCGAAGAGATCATAATATTAAGGCTTGGGCTATTTCTATATGCATTGACAAAATAATTGAAAAGAATTCATTTTAAACTACGGTTTAATTCATATCGTCAAAATAATATAACACGTAATTTTATTAAACATTAAATTATTTTGCAGAAAATTTTTGACCCAATATTTATGTGCGCGGAATGTTTTTGGTTTTATACAAGTCTGCTTACTATAAAACATTTTGTTTCTAATTTAGAAATTAGATTACCTAAATATAATTTCTTCACATTATGCCATCAAAAGATATCTTATTAGCTGAAAAGGAATAACTATAACGGGATTTAAAAAAAAAAAAAAAAAAAATTCAGAAAGAATTTTGCCATTGTATTTAAATATGGTACTGATTTCCTTTCATTTCGGGTTTCGGTTTGTGTCAATTTAGCTAGGAATTTTTTTTTTTTTTTTTTTTTTTTTTTTTTTTGCTAATTTAGGCCAATGAAAATTAGTTTTATTTGCACCAGGTGGACTACGTGTGAATAAAAAATAATCAGACATAGGCATTATAAGTCAACAGTGGAGCACATGCTATCTGATAACTCACGTGATCCAACTGAAGTTGCTATAATACCTCTCTATAACAATTGCACTGCTGCAAGTATTTTGCTGCTTACTATAAAAAATTTTGTTTCTAATTTAGAAATTAGATTACCTAAATATAATTTCTTCACATTATGCCACCAAAAGATATCTTATTAACTGAAAAGGAATAACTATAACGGGGTTCCAGAAAAAAATTTCAGAAAGAATTTTGCCATTGTATTTAAATATGGTACTGATTTTCTTTCATTTCTGGTTTCGGTTTGTGTCAATTTAGCTAGGACAAATTTTTTTTTGCTAATTTAGGCCAATGAAAATTAGTTTATTTGCACTAGGTGGACTACATGTGAATATACTCAGACATAGGGCAGGCATTCAGGGGTTGATGCAGGTTTTTATTCTTGGGGCCCTTTTTGTGAAAAGTAAAAGTTATTTTTGTGAATTTTATAATATTTTTGTGAAAAATAACATTTTATAACAAAAGTTGAAATCCAGTTACTGAAATTCGAACCAAGAATTTATTAACAAAAACTTCTTTAAATCCCCTTGCTAAAGTTTTCGTTTTTCGTGACATGGTTTTATTTACAAATTAAACATTTTAAAACAGTTTTTATGAAAAAGAATGTTACGAAAAGGGCCTATTTTATTCAAAGGAATTTTGTGAAGGGGCCTGTTTTATAAAATTTATTTTTGTGAAGGAGCCTATTTTATTAAATAGATTTTTGTGAAAGAGCCCTAAATAGGCCCCAAATTTTGCCTGGATTGACTCCTGGCATTATAAATCAACAGTGGAACACATGCTATCTGATAACTCACGTGATTCAACTGAAGCTGCTGTAGTACCTCTCTATAACAAATGCACTACTGCAAGTACTTTGCTGCTTACTATAAAACATTTTATTTGTTTCTAATGTAGAAATTAGATTACCTAAATATAATTTCTTCACATTATGCCACCAAAAGATATCTTATCAACTGAAAAGGAATAACTATAATCGGGGTTCATGCAAAAAGGTGAAATTTTCAGATTCTAACTAAAATTTTCAGTGGAGTGTTAAAAAAGTGAGGTTATTTCAAGTGGGACTCCCAAAAATTATTCTAACATAATACAAAATTAAGTCATATGTTCAACATGAACAGATTGAAGATTCCTTAATTTGATCATGTTTTGGGTGAAAAATTGGCAATAAAAATTTATTTGACATCTCATCCATGCATATAATGTCCCCAGTAGCAGAAACAGTGCAGCACGGAAGCGGGCGCTGCAGATTATTTTAAACCTTGCAGATTAATCCACCAACTTAAAAATAAATGCTGGGCTTAAAAAATAGCTGAAATTTGCTTTAAGTCTCTAGATTTATGGTATTTGTTGTATCCTTATATTATATATATTCTTTATAAATGGAAATTTTGCTTACTTAAAGTGTTTCTGTTATTTCTTATGATAGTAGGCTTATTGGGTCGCAGATAAATTTTTGTTTGCTGCAGACTGACACAGAAAATTCTGCTTCTGGGATAATGTCATTATATATACACTCAGTATAAATGTAATTTCATGCAAATTTAGAAGAGGGGGGATAGCAACAATTTAAAAAATAATTATAAAGGATAATTGAAAAAAGCAAGAAAGAGACAAAATCTGAAAAATATAAACTGAAAGAAACAAATACAAAAAATTGAAAGGAAAGTGAGACACTCCAAATTCTGGGTGAAAATTTTGTTAGAAGACATTGACTCAAACCTAAAAATGGCATAAATGTCTAAAAAAATCTTACCAGCCACTTGTCTCTGGCAAAAAGAACTGTATCAAGCATAGATTCATAAAATAAACAATAGCCCATCCACTCTGAGATGATGATGTCAACCTTATCTACACCTTCCAATTCTATTTCTTCAACCTTCCCCTTTACAATAGTTATAACTAAGTGAAACAAAAAATTACAACAATTAATTATCAATTTTTATTTTTATGCATTCATTTCACTTTAACCTTTTAACATAAAATTACTCATACTTACTGTGGTCCAAATTATTATCTTTAACAATCTGTTCAGCATGCTCAACAATACTAGAATATTCTACCTATAATTAAAAAACAATATTTTGGTTCAGAAATAAAATATCGTCTCCAAACAACATAAATTTTGTTAGTATAGAATTCAGGGTTGATTGCGAGTTCATGAAAAAATACCTGAAATTTTAGTAAGAAAAAAATTTCACATGGAGAGAGAACATGTAATTTATTGCAGAGAGGTCCAAATCATTTCATTATGAAAAACATTACCTTTAATTATGTTTAGAAATCAAGTAAAATTGATATTTTAGTCTTATTTTATAAATTTAACTAACAGAAAAACTGGAATTCCGGTATGGAAAATGAAATAAACACCTGAATTCAGGTACATTACCTGAACACAATCCAGGGTTGCAAAAAAGCCGGCTAAAATTAAAAAAAGCCAAGCCGGTGGCTTTTATTGGTTTTAACCGGCTTTTTTTGGCCAAAATTGGCCTTTTTTGGCCATAATTGGCTTTTATACAATGAAACATTGTAATTATAAACTACACATTTTAAAGTGTTTTTAATTAGTTTTAATGACATTTAATTGATTTAGAGTTTAATAAGTAACCAATTTCTCATTAATGAGGACATTAATACTGCAATAAAACTTAGATGGTTTTGCTAGTGATTTGTAGTCAGAATTGCAAATATGCCAGCTAAATTTTAAAAGGGCCATACCAACTGCCAATTTTTTCATTTTTACTGCTTTATAAAATTAAAGAGGACAATGGTTAATTAGCTACATGTTTTATTACTTAATTTTAAGAGCTATTAATTTAATATACAAGCCTTATTTTATTTCTAGTAAACATTTAAAATTATACATAGTCATATTAATAAAAACACCATTTCTCACTATTAAAAATATTGCGAACAACATATGCATGAATATGCTTAACAAGCTTTTCAAAATTTTATTTAGAGAATTTTTTCTTCTTGTTTAAATGCTCTATTTTTTTATACACTTATGTACCACTCTCCTCAAATATTATATCCTTTCTAATTTCTCTTTTAACATTTATAACTTAATCTCTCCATATGGACACACAAGAATGTTTCCATTTTGATGTGCTACATTTTGTCATTAATTAAATATAATCTTTAAAATGTGTAGTGTATGTGGAGCTATGTAATATAGAATTTCAAAATACCAGTTTGGAGCCTAACTTATATTATTTTCAATGTTTATATATATATATATATATATATATATATATATATTTTTTTTTTTTTTTCAGACACAATGCCTTCACATTTGCCTTCTAGAAGTTATAGACTGATTTATTTGACAAAATTTAATAGGAATCTATAACTTTTTTAGTAGAAAATATTTATAAGTGTATTAAAAATTAATTGATCCAAATTTAAAACAAATTAACTGTAAACCAACTTTAAAAAATAAGAGCCGGCTTTTTTTAAGTGGTTAAAACCAAAAAAAGCCGGCTGGCTTTTTTTGGCATGGCTAAAAGCCGGCAACTCTGACACAATCACCCCTGAGAATTACAGAATCTATGCCAACAACTATGCCTGCCCTAGAACAGTCTGCAAAATACATGAATTTAAACAAACTGGCTTTTATATATATTTAAAAAAGCTGAAATTAAGGAAATTAAAATGCAACTTATTGAATTCCAATCTGTTTCAATATAGGCTCAATAATTTAACAAATTCAGAAACAATTTGGAGAATATCAAAAAGGAAAGAAGGATCATGATGCAGTTTAAGCAAATAAGGCCAATTATGAAATATGGGCTTGGTATGAAATTTACCATTTTCACAATTTTCTTCTTTAATTATGCGTGCAAGTTAGAATTGAATGATATGAAAACCTCAAATAGAAACTAATTAATTGTCAGATGTCTCCAATTCAGCTAGCATTTCATTAAAAGTAACTACGTATAAAGCCACTATTATAATTAATTATTTGGCATCCAAGATACACTAACAGAAACACCATTTACTTTTTCATTGCTTTCTGAAATATAATTGCTACTATAGTTAATAGGGTGTAATATCTACATGACAACCCCATATTTTTAAATCTTAACGAAAATTCCAGTAATTTTAGTTTGTTTTGCTTTTTTTCCCTCCCAAGTTGCAGTCACAAAAATCTATTTTGAAAAAATTTGGCATATGAATATGAAAAGATCGCTAACTTAGGTCCACAACAAAACAACAAACAAATGCTAAATTTGAGAAAGTTCTTTGAAGCCTAGCAAAACACAAAACACAAATAAGATTTATAAAACATTATTATTATCTTTAATTCAAAATAAACTACTAATTGCTGATATATCTTTCAAATTTTGAGTAGAAAATTTTTGCTTGAAGAGGCTTGAATTTTGTTTGAAAAAGTGTGATATAACTATAACACTACCATCCAGGGAGAGCAGGCTCACAAAATGCACCATGCACTAATTTTGGTTTCTTGGAGGCAAGAACCGGTTTCCTTACGTGAGAAAAGTTACTCAATGAGCACTCGCTTCAGCGGTGTGAAGTTATTGCAGCCTACCAGCTGTTAATGACATAGTCTCTTATGTTGGCAGAAAGTCTACTTAAAACATTTGTTTAAAAGCAGTTCACATGTATTAAAAGATGCACTAAAAATTAATAAATAATGAGTAAAGTGTTATCAGAATCTAGATTTATGTACATCGAAAACATTTCAAAAATTTTTTTAGTAGTTTCTGCAACTTTTTTTCCCCTTATTATTAGTTCAAAAGTAAAATCTTATTGCTTTACTTCTTCATTTGTTCAGTTTGTATTATGGTGTGGTCAAGGACCTTTTTTTGTTAATGAGTTTAATAAATGAATTTAAAAACTATTATTCAGTACTATCATAAATTAGTATAAGTGTACAAAATATGTAAAATGCCAAAATAAGAGTTACCAAAAATTTAGTTCAGTTTTCATTTTAAAATACTGACTTATGATATGAATTAAAATTTCAAAATAAGGGTAATTCTGAAAGTACGGAAATAGAAAATTATCTGGATTATCTGATATTTACAGGACCAATATAATAATGCAAACCATCCGAAAATAATAAGAACATACTATCAGTAGTACATTATAAGAAAATTAGATTAAATGTTACAATTTAGACCATTTTCTGAAAGAGACATTTATCTTTATGGTGAAACAGCAAAAGCTCTTTGATTTCCTAGTACATAAATAAGAATATATGTGATTTTCATGTATTTACTAATGAAAACAACTTTGAGAATAGGTCAGAAATAAGCAACTATGGACTTAATAAATAATGACCTAATTAATATGTGCACAATCTGGTAATGTTCTAATAAATATACAGATACTTTTATTGTTATTAGTTTGTTGAAAATGGATTTAGAATGAATATACAGTTCGTACACATTTCTTTAAATAAAAATGAAGGACTTTTAAGCAGTGGTGTAGTCGTAAAAAAAAAAAAAAACCAGAGGGTATACGCGTATACATTCTAAGCCGAGGGTATACGCTCAAGGCAAAGGGTATACCCTAGTGTATATATACAGTAGACTCCCTCAAATCCGCACAGCTTGGGACCAGAGGTTGTGCGGATTTCTGGTTATTGATTTGTTTACATTTTTGAAACATTAATTTGATTGGTAGTTAAGCAAGGGAAATTATAATGAATGCTTACAATAAAGTGAAACATTAAAATAAGTAAAATATTAAAATATTTATTTGTTTAAACGTAAGTAATTATTAAAATAATTAGAAAAATATTAAATGACTACCGACGAAATCGATTCAATTCGATTTCTAAAGTCCTATGCTGCCATCTATCGGTAAAGCGATCGTAAGATCGATACGCCATCATATAGATATGCTAATTTATATCGAAATCAAAAGTAATGCAAATTTATTTAGTAATAAATCAACTGTAATAACCAAAAGAGAATGATTAACAAAAAATTAAGTAAAAAAACATTGCGGTAGCCGCTGATTTCAACGCCATCTTGAATTTTGTTCCTGCAACTTAACTGTAAATTTCATTGTTTACATCTGAAAAAAATACGCGGATTTTAGGGTCACGGATCTAAGGGAGTCTACTGTATACTATAGCTTTCTTGAGAAACAGAGGGTATACGGTGTTCCTTAAAAAAATCCAGAGGGTATAAGGCGTATACCCTCCACTACATCCCTGCTTTTAAGGACTTTCAAGAACCAAAATCAAAAAAATTTGAGGATCTATAAACTATTCAATATGCAGTTTTTAATACAGGTTTTCATTTTAATAAATACACTTTTTTTTTTTTTATGGGTGGAAAAGTTTATTAGATGCCTGATTATTTACCTTACTAAAGATTTATGAATAGGACAAAAAAAAAAAATTAAAGAGATTTAAATATTGTGTTCTTGGTAAGAAAGAGGGGGGGGGGGGGGGAGGTGTCAATTTTGGTGTGTGTGTGTGGAGGGGAGAATTATATGATAAATTATTTATTGTTACAATAAAGTAACATATAGAACAGAAAAAGTTTTAAAAAGCAACTTTCAGACATTTTAAACTTTGTGAGTGGAGAGGAAAAGCATTTTTTTTTTTTTTTTTTTTTTTTTTTTTTTTTTTTTTTTGTGGAGGGGGTGGGGATTTATTAGATTAATTATTTTTTATTTACTTCACTAAAAATTTACATATAGGACAGAAAAATATAAACTAATGAGTTTTAAAGACTTTACATTTTGTGTGATTGAAAGGAGAGGGGGAGGGGGGAAATGCCAATTTTGGGTGGAGAGGGAGAGACATTTTTATGATTGATTATTTATTACTACAATAAATTAAATAGAGCAGTTTTTTTTTTTATATTTAAACTTTGTATTAGAGTGGGGATGGAATCAAACTGGATAAGCGAAGTTTTAGGAGGGCAGGTAGGAATTTAGATATACAGTATAACTTCAAAAATCCAGCATCAAAACCATCTTTCTCTTCTTTTTCTTTCACACTTTAAAGTTATGGGAGAAGAAAAATAGCAATTCTTTATGAGTTAAAAACTTCAAGATCGAAAGTAAAAATGCAAAAAAATATATTTGAGTTTTTTTTTCATTTGTCAGATGCGATTATCTTCTGAACACATTTTCTGGGAGTTACATCGCTGTTTAGCAAAGGGAATAAATTTGGGGACAACTTCTGCAAATGCATAGCACAATAGTATATCGCTATACGAATTTTCAGCAACGGCATACCTGCCAACATGCCAATTTCGAAATCCTTACAATTTTTATGACATATTTTTACGTGCTTAAAAATGCATAACATATTTACATGCAATGAAAAAAGTAATATTTCATAACATTTACTATGCTGTATTCATTCATGTATAGTCTTTTTTTTTTTTTTCAAAAATAAAAACGTGAGATTTCATAAGAAAATTTTTTTGCATGGGAAATTCTAAGTAAAAAAAAATCTGAAATTCACAGCAAATTTTCTGAAAGGTACAGAACCCCAAACAAAGGGATTGGGGAGGAAAGGGGAGTGCTAATTATGAGTTCTTTCGAAGCCCTTTGACGAAATTTGCGTTTTTCGCGACCTTTTGACGAAATTTGCGTTTTTTTCGCGATCTTTTGATGAAATTTGCATTTTTTCGCGATCTTTTGACAAAATTACTCTTTCTTTTGCGATCTTTTGACGAAATTTGCTTTTTTTTTTTGGGATCGTTTGACGAAATTTGCGTTTTCTCGCAATCTTTTAACGAAATTAGCGTTTTTTCTGCGATCTTTTGACGAAATTAGCGTTTTTTTACGCGATCTTTGACAAAATTCGCGTTTTTTTACGCGATCTTTGACAAAATTTGCGTTTTTTTACGCGATCTTTGACGAAATTCGCGTTATTTCCCGCGGTCTTTGATGAGGAAATTAGCTGTGTTTCAAAGATTTTTGATAAAATTCGTGTTTTTTCAAGCGATCTTTGACGATATTCGCGTTTTTTTCGCGATCCTTTGCCGAAATGCGCATTCTTTTCACTAACCTTTGCCAAAATTAGTGTTTCTCCTGCGATTTTTGACAAAATTCTCGTTCTCTTCACGATCCTTCGACAAAAATAGTGTTTTTCTGTCCGATTTTTAACGAAATGCACGTTTCTTTCGCGATCCTTTGACAAAATTAGCTTTTTTTTCAAATATCTTTGATAAAATTCGTGTTTTTTTCCCGCGATCTTTGATGATATTCGAAGTTTTTTTGCGATCCATTGACAAAATTAGCATTTTCTGCAATCCGTTGACGAAATTCAAGTTTTTTTCCACGATCTTTGATGAAATTCGCGTTCATTTCATGATCCTTTGAACAATTTCGCGTTTTATTCCCATGATTTTTGACGAAATTCGCATACTTTTCACAATTCCTTGACGAAATTTGTGTTTTTTCCTGCGATCTTTCATGAAATTCGCGTTTTTTTCACGATCCTTTGACGAAATTAGTTGTTTTTCTTCACGATTTTTGACGAAATTCACGTTTCTTTTGCGATCCTTTGACAATATTAGCGTTTTTTAACGATATGTGATAAAATTAGGGCTTTTTTCGCGATCCTTTGACAAAATTGGAGGTTTTTCGCGATCCTTTGAAGAAATTAGCTTTTTTTTCGCAATCTTTTGAAGAAATTAGCATTTTTTATGTAATCCATTGATAAAATTCGCCTTTTTTTACGTGATCTCTGACAAAATCCACGTTTTTTCACGCGATCTCTGACAAAATCCGCGTTTTTCCATGCGATCTCTGACAAAATCCGCGTTTTTTCACGCGATCTCTGACAAAATCCGCGTTTTTTCATGCGATCTCTGACAAAATCCGCGTTTTTTCACGCGATCTCTGACAAAATCCGCGTTTTTTCACGCGATCTCTGACAAAATCCGTGTTTTTTCACGCGATCTCTGACAAAATCTGCGTTTTTTCACGCGATCTCTGACAAAATCCGCGTTTTTTCACGCGATCTCTGACAAAATCTGCGTTTTTTCACGCGATCTCTGACAAAATCCGCGTTTTTTCACGCGATCTCTGACAAAATCCGCGTTTTTTCACGCGATCTCTGACAAAATCCGCGTTTTTTCACGCGATCTCTGACAAAATCCGCGTTTTTTCACGCGATCTCTGACAAAATCCGCGTTTTTTCACGCGATCTCTGACAAAATCCGCGTTTTTTCACGCGATCTCTGACGAAATCCGCATTTTTTCACGCGATCTCTGACGAAATCCGCGTTTTTTCATGCGATCTCTGACGAAATCCGCTTTTTCCGTGATCCTTCACGATCGTTTGTTCCGCGCGCAAAACCGTACAATCGTACTATTCATCCGTACACTTAGAACAAAATCCGTACATTGTACAGCCAATCCGTACATTGTACGGCCAATCCGTACAAGTTGGCAACTATGGCAACGACAATATCAATGATGAGGAAAGATTTCAGACTTTCACATTTCTCATGAAAAGATCGCACTTTATGAGCTGATTGAACACGCAAAATATTAAAATGCATTAAATATAAAAAAAAGCAATATGGATGATTGGCTAAGCATTGAAGAAAATGCATCAAGAACGAACTATTTAATGGACAGCGAGATCGCTGACGCTGTGCTAAATAGAACCGCTGATACTGCTAGTACAACTTAGAAGATGAGAATGAACAGTCTACCGAAGCAAAGGTGTCACTAGAAAAATGCATAAATTTGACTGGAAAATTAATATATGCTTTAGAAAAATAAGACTGTATTTCCAAAACAGACATTTTTCATTTGTATAAAATATAAAAAAAAAACTTGTTAAAGAACGGTAAAAAAAATTGAAGCAAACAAAGTTGGCATCAATGTTTCTGAAATTACAAGAGAAGAAATAACTTCACTTTTTATTAGATTTTTTTCTTCTATAACATAGAAAATATTACCGTATTTACCCGCGTATAAGTCGGGAAATTTTGGACAAAAAAAGACTTTAAAGTTGGGAGGGTCGACTTATGCGAGGGTCCTTAATTTTTTTTTAAACCAGAAGTCAAAAATGCCCTTCTGAAAAGCAATTGTTCTCTTTTCGCATTCCATAACACAATGACGCCGTTTACTGTCAATTTCCATACCAGGAGAGAAAAAGAAGAGACTGAGTGACGGGTTTGGTGCTGGAGATGAATGTATGCCTACTACCCCCCCCCCCTCCCCCTCCCTCTGAGAGATCAGAAGATAAAATTCCGAGAATGTATCACCCCTATGTACAACTGAATCGCCCGCAAGTGGCTAGAAATATGTGACTCTCTAAAAACATGTGACCTGCGTTATATCTTGCATGTTCTTGTTAGTACATTTTTTCATTATTTCTTTGTTTGTCTTACTGCACTTTTTCTCCTAGTTTCTACTGATATGGCTAATTTAGTTATTAGAAAACAAACATAATTCATACGCAACTGGATTTAAACTTAAAGTTATTTCTTTTGCAGAAGAGTCTAACAACTGTGCTGCTTCTCGTCCGTTTGGGGTTCACGAAAAATTGATTTGTGATTGGCACAAGAATAGGGCAAAGCTAGAAAACCTCCCAAAATCAAAAAAGGCTTTGCGGCATGGAAAATCGCCTTTTTCAGAACTAGAAAATGTATTGCATGGTTGGGTTGTAGAGTGCCGGCAGAGTGGTTTTATTGTCACTAGAACTGGCATACGTTTACGAGCAATGAAGCTTGAAAAGAAAGGTGTTCCAAACACGTTTTGTGCATCAGAACATTGGTGTACTAGATTTATGAATCATCATGGTTTGACTTTACGCCAGCGCACTTAACTGGCACAAAAATTACCATCTGACTTGGAAGCAAAGATTATGAAATTTCAAAAATGCGTCATTGATCAAAGAAAAATGAAATCTTTTGAACTTTGCCATATAGGAAATATGGACGAAACACCCAATGTGTTTCGACCTACCAGAAAATAAAACAGTGAACTGCAAGGGGGAAAAAAGCATTTTGGTAAAAACGACTGAGCACAAAAAAACCCGTTTTACGGTCATTCTTTCCTGTTTGGCCAACGATAGTAAGCTTCATCCATTGATTATTTTTAAAAGAAAAACATTCTTGAAAAACGTAACATTTCAATCTGGTGTGCTGTGCTGATTCGAGCCCATGAAAAGGGGTGGATGGATGCTGACGTAACAGTCGATTGGCTTAAAAATGTGTGGGGGTAAAACACCGGGAGCTGTTTTCAATAAACCTTTCCTTTTAGTTTACGACTCGCTTCGTGGCCACTTTTCTGAAAAAGTGACAAAAGAAGTGAAAATGACCGTAGATGTAATCCCAGGAGGGTTGACTTGACATCCGTCCTTCAACCTTTAGACGTTGGATTCAATAAGCCCTTCAAAGCAAATGTTAGTAAATATTGGGCAGAGTGGATTTCATCCAGTTGTCTAACATTTATAAAGGGCGGTAATATTACAAAGCCCGACATTGCATTAATTGCCCAGTGGGTTAAAGATGCATGGGATCAAATTCCTTCCGAAATGATCATAAAAAGTTCAAGAAATACTGCATAAGCAACGAACAAGACGGCACAGAAGGTGATGCCATTTTTGAAAGTGATAACGACGAGGAAAAATGTAACGATACAGAGATTGCAAACATGCATCATGATGAGCCGATAACGACGGAAGATTTTTGTGAATTGTTTGGCGAGTCTGATACTGAATCAGACCTTGAATCAGTTTAACTTTGTATATTACTTTAGTATATTATTATCTTCATTATTGTATATTTAGTACTTTTTTTTTTCATATGATTTCGAATAAATGAAAAAAAAAATTAAAGTTTCTTTATTATTATATATTTAGTACACCCCCCCCCCCTCCCCCAGGTGATTTTGAATAATGTATTTTTAAAAAAATTCGAATTTCTTGATCGGAAAAGTGGGGGTCGACTTATACGTGGGATTTAAAAAAAATTCAAATTTTTTGATCAGGAAAGTGTGTGTGTAGGGGGGGGGGGGGGGGGGGGGGTCGACTTATATGCAGGTAAATACAATAATTAAAGTAAGTTTTTTTTTTATTTAACTCTCTTTTTCTTACAAAATTATCACTTATAATGAATTAAATTATGGCTAAAGGCACCATTAAGAATATAGTACTACTTTTGATATTCCTAGTTACTACTTTTAAAATTCCTTCAAAAATCCGGCATTGTCTCGGCCACGATGATACCGGATTTTTGAAGTTATACTGTATATATTTTTTAATCAGAAATTCACTGAAACACAGAAGAGTTTAACCCCTGATTAAGAAATAATCGTAAAGTAATTAAGGATTTCTAAGTACCTTTTGCCGATTTTGCATAACACAAGTACTTTCAACGACCAAAAATTACTTTTGAAAAATTTAAAGACTTTCAAGGACCATACAAACCCTGGAATATTGAGTCACACTGACTTGATGCTTACTTATTCAAAAGAGTTTTTAGATACTTCACTCCAATTAAACAGGAAAGAAAATATAGATTTAACATAAAGCATTTAATTAATTTCTACAATTAAATTTTTTAAAACAATATATTTAATTAAAGTTACACAGACAATTTTTTAATAAATATCCTAACTAAAGAAGAATGTTACTGCGAGGAACAAGTACTTTTTTTAAAAACAAAAGTTAACAAAATATGAAATGAAAAAATTAATGCATACCCCAAAAACTTTGGCTGCTCCAGCTTTTGCAGCAAACATGCATAAAATACCTGTCCCACACCCAACATCTAACACAACTTTTCCTCTAAACAAATGCTTGTTGTGATACATGGCATTCCTATAAGTCATTGTGCGAACTTCATCTTTGAGCATTTCCTATAAAAACAATAATATTAATTACATAAAATTTATCAAAACAAATTGTATGCACATTGCTTCCTTATGGGAGCTCAGTAGCTCAAGATGTCAAAAATTAAAAATTTAAATATAATAATAATAATATATATATATGTGTATATATATATATATATATAATATGTAAAATATATATATATGTATATTTAAAAAAAAAAACAAGGATTGTTTTCTCTACACACTATAAGCAGCAAGCACCAAACTTTTGAACCTCGCAAACTACTAAATTCATAATTTTAAATCATGCAGACCACTAACTTTTGAATAATAAAGATACATTTGTACAATAATTATAACAGTTTCTATTTTATTAATATGAAATGTACCTATTCAACACAACAAAATTATGAATTAGGGGTGTCAAATTGTAATACAGGACATGGGATACCACTATTTCTTTAATAATAATATTTGTCTTATTTAATTGCAGAAAGAGCTTATTTACTCATAACAAAAATCTTTAACAGTTGTTTAATTGTAACAAAATCATTAAAATTAAATACTACAAAATAAGTGAAGCTTATATAAGTATCACATTTTTAATGTGATATTTGTTCCTGCTTGTTGGAAATAAGTTCATGGCATCAACATTGTGACTAGAAAACAGAGAGATATTATTTATACCAAGCCAGTGTAATTTTAACTGCTGTGACTCCCAGTAGCAGAAATTTCCCCAAGTGTCTGCGACAGATACTTCAGGAGCAAAAAATAATCTGCAGATAAAATATTTTTATAACTGAAGCATTAATTAATCAAACAATCACTTACCTGTAGCGTTTTTAGGCATTTTATAAATTTTTATTAATAATAATCATAACTAACTAATAAAGAGCTAAACATAATATGAAGTAAAATAAAGGTTCGATGAAAAAGAATCTGCAAAAGAGAAAAGAAAATCTGCGACGTCTGTCTCCCGTCTCGAACTTTCTGCTACCGGGCTGTGACTGTGACACAATCAAGATGATGTGATCACATGAATATGTAGTTAAATACTGAATCAAAATTCTCGCTGCTTTTTCAGTCAGTAAGGAATATTTACATTTTAGGGAGAGCCAAAAATTAAAAATTGCCTGTTTTGAAGATAAATAACAAATAATATCTATTACTATTAATATAATTGTCAATGCCTTCTATAGTTTAAATTTTCTTTAAAAAAAAAAACATTTTCATAAATATAAAAATTATGATGATATCATGTTTTATTATTACTAGTTTTATTTTTTATAGAGTACAATTATTCAAAAAACATAAAAATCCTAATAATGTCTAGATTTTTCTGCTGACCACCGAAATTTTTTCACGGACCACCAGTTGGCATCCTCCTCTCTAAAATAGATGACAGCAAAATTTCAGAATCTTATCACTATTAGCATGCTATAGCTGTTTTTAAAGCATTTGTAGTACTGTCAAATCTTATGAAACTTTTTTTTTGTAAGTTGAACATCAGCATTCGACCCAGAAAATAGGAAGAAACATCTGAGGCAGAATACAGTTAAAGTTCACTAAAATACAATCTACATAAAACATAAAACTAGTCTTATAAAACTGTCTCGGTTCTGGTGAAAAGAAACTGATTTTATACACTTTATTACTTAAATAAGATGGATCATTCCATTTCAAATCAACACAAAAGTGATATTTTCTATTCTACCTGACCTTCTCAAATTTTATATTAAGCTCATTTGTTAGGATCATACAGAAATTAATAAATAATCAATGGTTCATAAATCACAACACAGGGGGGAAACGAAAGGAAAAAAAAAGTTTGGTGCCAGTGTCTGTCTCATGTCTTCAAAGATGGCCTTGATTCGTCCATCACAGACGATTCTTGATACAATCATATCAGAAAGAGACAGCAATTGATTGACTGGAGTCATCAAGAAATGATTGCACAATCGAGATAATTGCAGAGTTTCTCTTAGACAATTTCAGGAGGGTGCTGCACACTTACTAGAGATGCAACGATTATTCAGCCGAAGCCGAATAATTGGCCCATGCGGCCTATCTGCCGAATATGAAGTCCATTATTCGGCCTTGGCCGAATAATTTTGTAAGAAATGTTTTTATATTTACTCAGTAAAACTTTTTAATTTGACAGTTTATATTCATCATGTATAATGAAAAATTTACTTTTATGTAGTTAATAGTTATACCACAAAATCCAGATTTTAAGCCTCTTTTCACAAGAGCAAAAGCAGTTAAATTTAGGAAGAGGCTTATAATCGAGATTTTTAGAAAAATTATTTTAAAACCTGTTTTTATCAATCATTTAGAAGTATGGTAAATAGAGGGGTGAGAATCTTCCATATTTCAACAGCTTTCCGATTTGTAAAAAAAAATTCTAAATGCCCCCCCCCCCCCTCCCAAAAAAAATCTCCCAAAGAAAAAACCTCTAAGCAAAATTTAAAAACTTCACTTTTTTCAAATCCATTTCTTTGTTATTTTACTGCAACAATATTTAATCAATCATCTAAGTCCCCTCCCCCCCCCCCAAAAAAATACTGCTTCCCCCCCTTTGGCACCAAACATGCACAACTTAACCTATAAAATCTTTAATTTTAATTTCTAAATACTCAATATGCTGTACAAATACACTATAATTACAATAAATAGTTTATCAGCTAAATTATTCCCTCTTCCCAAAATCGCTGCTTCTCTCCCTTGTGTCTCCTAACCCTCATATCATAATCCTCGCCTCCCTACATCTTATGCAGTTTAAAAACAATTTTTTTTTTTAATTTTCCTGCTTGATTTGCGATTTTGTCATAAAAATATTTAAATAGCCACCTAAATTATTTCACACCCTCCCCCCAAAAATGTTTTTCTTTATTTTCGTTGGCCCACTCTCTTCCCCCACCCCCCACCCCCCAACTAATGCAGTATATTTTTTTTTAACTTGTTTTTACTTTGTTTTTGGCTCTATTTAATCATATATATGTAATTCAGGATTTAGAACAGCCAACTGGGGAAAAAAAAAAAAAAAATTGCTTTCTTTCTGCATATTTAGAACTCCCACCACCACCACCATTTGGGGAGAAAAGATGGGAGGAAATTTTTAAAGAGGATGAAGATTTTAGATGAGTGATATTTATATGAGATTATGTAGATGAGATTTTAGATCAATCACCTTACTACGAAAAATAAGAAATAGGGTAGGACTTTTTTACAAATTAAATTTAAGGATTTTAAACTCTGCTGGGTGGGGGAGCCAGGGGAGAAATAAGAACTTTTAGAGAAAGGAGTGTAATTTAAATAATTGATTATTTACTTGTTATTAGCGAGCAACAAATTACCATGATTTTAAACTTATTGTGCTGAGAAGGGAGAGTAGAGAAGGGAAGTGGACATTTCATGCAGAAAAAAAAAAGGGGGGGGGGGATTTCATTAAGGTTATGTGAAAACATGCAAAAATCCACCAAAAAAGTCAAAATTCTCTCCTTTAGATTTTTAAATAAATTTTTTCTCACAAAAAAGTTTGTGAAAGGGGAGGAACGAGCTTATATTTGGGAGTGGATTGATTTTTATGCAGAAGTGTTGTTTCTAAGGTGTCTCCATAAATTGTCTTTATAACTCTGAATAACCTTTGATCTTGGTTGGATATGATTACTAATCTGTATAATCCAGTAATTAACCCTATGCCTACCAAACAGGTTCAATAAACATAAACCCAACACAGAAGCATTCGAAATCATTTTTCTCATGGGAGTGGGAGGGAGAAATGAAAATTTTGTAATTAGACTTTTTCACATAGTTACAGAAAAACCAGATATTTACAGTTTTTTTTCCCCCCCATGAGAAAAATCTTTTTGTATCCACCTGTCGGGTCCATTGGAACCATCAGGGTTAGTTTGAAATCATTATGTTTTTTTATTTCAAAAATCATAAAATCCGTCAAAGGGTTAATTTGAAATCAGAAAAAATGTTACAATCTATAACCACATATACCACCAGGTGCCCCAAAAATGACTGATGGATTTTAAAATTCACTAACTTACAAACTGTGACAGATATTCAAAAAATTCTTGCAGGACGGTTATGTATGATGTCTAGAGTTTTTTTAATGTGATTCTTGATTTTAGTTCGAATTTCAAACAATAGATGTGCTAAGAGCAATAGGTGATCAGTCCAGATCCGATTCTTGGTACTTCTGGATCCATTCAATACATTTTAATCTTTTTTAGCATGGGAGAAGAGAGGGGACGAAAAATTGAGCCTGGATTTAACAGTTATTGCTTGCACTTGCAGTGTCATCTATCGATGCTATTTGTAACTAAAACTGATAATCGCAGCACAAAAACTCCTGACATCTTACATAACACTACTGCAAGAATTTTTTTAATGTCTGTCACCATTTCCAAGTTATTGAATTTTAAAATCCATCAGTCATTTTTGAGACACCCAGTAATATTCTACAAATCTGATCAAATGAATGTTAAGAAAAAACAGTTATACCTGGAATACATCTGGCCCTGACTATTCTGGATAATTAGTTCTACATTATTTTATAATTACAACGTAATTAATATTGCAACAGAAAAATATGTCCTCCATAAATTAAAAAAAAAAAAAAAAAAAAAGCTAACCTCATGTATTCCAAAATGTGCATAAGAATCAAAGTAGTAATCCTTTGAAGTCATTTCTTCTGGTTTATAAGTAGTAAGTCCAGTCATTTCTTTTTGACACCGCCAACAGTATTTGTCATCAGTTTTACTTTCATCACAACTTTCTCCATTTTGAGTAATTTCGACTTCAGTTTTCAGGTTACTTGAACTATCTGTAGTACTAACCTATATAGAAGAAAATCCATTGTATCAGAGATAAAAAAGAATAAGCAAATCTGTTGACTACTACAATATACTCAAAAAACTCCTATCATATATTGAAATGAAAAATTAACAAATATTTTTTTACAGTCTGTTTGGTACTTCCATTTTATACTAGTTAGGCAAGATTGAGAAAAGGGCTTTGGCGAAAGGAAGAAATTTTTTACAACACTTTCTGATACTTCATCCTCATTTACTATTTCATACAAAATAAATAAGCAATTTGTTCAATATTTATACAATTTAATTTATATAACATACAGAAGTATGATTTATTTAGAATATACAGCAAGCAAAAATAGTCAGATAGCAAAAAAAAAAAAAAAATCCTGAAAGAGAAAGAAAATTCTCATAAACAAACTATCTCTCTATTTACGGTTTCATACACATTGAATATTTTATCTAATATAGAAGACTCCCTCAAATCGACACAACTTGGGTCCAGAGTTTTTGCAGATTTTAGAATTTTGTGACTTTCTGGTAATTGCTTTGCTTTCATTTTTTAAACAGTAATTTGAATGTAATAATGCAATCGAAATTATAATGAATACTTACATGTTACGGAACAGATGTGTTATTATCCCTCCATCCACCATCTTGGATTTTTTTTGTGTGTGAATTAAAAACTGTTTTTTAATTAATAATTATAAATATTATATTCCAGTTTTTTTTAATATTATATTAATCTATCAACAATATTTAACCATTGGCGACATTTACTACTTGGCGGAAAAGGAGTTTTCACGCAAGAAAAAAATCCAAGATGGCGGATGGAGGGACAATAACACATCTAAGCCCATGTTACAACATAGTAAAATATAAAAATAATTAAGTAAAGTAATAAACTAAACTAATAAAAATTAAGATAATTTTAAAAATGATTACAATATTAAAAGTAAAGGTCAAATAAATAATTATTAATATATAATTAAATATGCATTAAAAAATGAGATACATTTTCCTAAATTATTCCATGAAACTTGCCTCATAAAGGTACCCTATTAATTCACATCAAAATCATAAAGTTAGGAAGTTTTATTTTAAGTTTTGAAAGGCTTAATAACCAAAAAAGCTTGATTAATACATACTAAATATATTTGGTAAAAAGATTGTGAATACCAGTGACATCAGATCTTAAATTTTTTCAGAAATAAATTTATACTTCCTTCATGAAAACGCATGAGTTCAGTAATATTAACAAGAATTACATATTAAAATGAATATGGAATTGATATGAAAATAAACGTGAAATTTTGTCCTTACATAACATCCGAACTGAAAGTTTCATTGTTTAATCTGCAATGATGTGTGGTTTTTAGGCATTTGTGGAATTTAAGGGCAGATTTGAGGGAGCCCACTGTACTAGCTGAATGGCCCCAGCATTAACCCAGGCCTGTGACCTTAAATGTACCTACCTAAAATCAATGTTGAATGATTTTATAATTTTAACTGTATTCAATTTTTCATAAAATTTTATTTTTTACAAAAACATAATAAATATAAAAACGACCGGAACAGATGCTGTATATTCCCTGGACCGCCATCTTAAATTTTTTCATGGCGTTTCTTGGCTTTCCTTTCTGCCAAGTAGTAAATGTCACCAAGCAGCAATTTATGTGTGTGTTAGGCTTAGCAGGTTTGCCTTATCGATAAACAACGGCAACAAAAAACCACTAAGAAATCCAAGATGGCAGCCGCGGGAATATACAGCATCTTAGCGTTATTATTATTTTTTTTTTTTTTTTTTTTGGTGCCAAGTAGGGTGTAAAAAAAATCCTGATTTTTTTTTTTTTTTAAATCAAAAAAATCAGATTTTTTAAATTTAAATCTGATTTTTTTTTTTCCCTGTGTTAAAATATTAAACATCTATCAAGAATTAAGCATTTCAAAAATGAATAACCCTCCAATTACTAATATAATTGTGTTTTTTTTTTTTTTTTTGCTTTAATTAATAAAATTTTAATTATGTAATTATAGAAATTACAAAAAACTGCAAATTAAAAATTTCTTTAGTAACATACATAATTATGTGCATTAATATTTTGTAATAATTATGTAAACCAATATTAAATACTGCTTATATTTTAAAGTTATTGATAAATTGCATTTGTTTACAAATTGATGTTACAGATTAAATTTTGTAATTATTAAACAATTAACTGTTTAATTAAGAACACAATCTACATTTTTGAAAAAGTGGTTGAAAAAAGGTGATAAATAATAGTTTGATAAATTCATAAAGCAGCCAGTAATTTACACAGGTTCTAAAGTGTATGTATATCAAATTGATCAAAAATTGTAGCAATGTATACAGCAAACTCACACATAATTTATAAATAGATTACAAAAATTGTATTTTTGAAATTTAAATCAGATTTTTTCCCCCACAACATTAAAATATTTGAATAGCTACTAAATATTATAATGTTTTAAAGTTATTTAACATTTAGTTAGATGTTTTTTAAATGCGTAATACTTCTTTTTACACAGTTTAATATTGTTATAATTAACAATAACAAATATTACATTTTTTACAAGTGATTTAGTGATAATTTCTATTACTGATTATAATGCTTTTTCACACTATTTTAAAAAATCAGAAAATATGTGATTTTATCATCTGATTTAAATCAATTGATTAAAATCATTGACACTCTATTGCTATGTTTATTGCCAGCTAGCAGAAAGTGCGCGACGTGCGTCGCAGATTTATTTTGGACCTTGCAGATAAACTTGAGGGGGAAAAAAATATGACAAAAAATATCGCAAATTCGACAGATAGTCGCCAAAAAATATCAATTTCGACAGTCGTTCGCAAAAAAAATCGGTAATTTATAGCCAAACGGTCGCTATAAAAACGCGAATTTCGTCAAGAGCCACGAAAAAACATGAATTTCGTCCCAGAGTTGTGAAAAAAATGCAAATTTCTGTCACAGGATCGCGGAAAAAACACGAATTTCGTCAAAGGATTGCGAATTTAGTAAAAAAATCGCGGAAAGAACGCGAATTTAGCCAAACGATTGTGGGAAAAACGCAAATTTAGTCAAACGATCGCGAAAAAACACAAATTTATGTCAAAGGATCGCAAAAAAACACAAATTTATGTCAAAGGATTGCGGAAAGAACGCGCAATTTAATCAAAAGATCTCAAAAAACGCAAATTTCTGCCAAAAAATTGCTGTACAAACTTTAATTTTATCCAAAAATCCCGTAAGAAAACGTGAATTCCCTTCCAAGGGCACATGAAAAACGTAAATTTCTGTCACAAAATCGCGGAAGAAACTTAATTTCATCAAAGGATCAAAGAAAAAACACGAATTTAGTCAGACAATCGCGGAAAAATGCAAATTTCTGTCAAACGATCGCGAAAAAACGCAAATTTCTGTCAAAGGATCGCGAAAAAAAGAAAATTTATGTCAAAAAGGCGGAATTAAATTTGCGGAATTTCATCGAAAGATTGCGAAAAACACAAATTTCTCCCAAAGGATCACTGTAAAAACGTGAATTTCGTCAAAAGATCCCTAGAAAAACGTGAATTTCGTCCCAGGGGTGCCGAAAAAAACGCAAATTTCTGTCACAAAATTGCTGAAAAACACGAAGATCGTCAAAGAATCGAGGAAAAAACGCAAATTTTGTAAAGAATCGCGAAAAAAAAGCTCGTTTTTGTCAAAAGATCGCGAAAAAACGGCAAATTTTGTCAAAAGATCGCGAAAAAAAACGAGAAATTTCCTCATAAGATCGCAAAAACAAGATTTCGTCAAAAGATCGTGAAAAAACGGCAAATTTCGTCAAAAGATCGCAAAAAAAGCAGATTTCATCAAAAGACTGCGAAAAAATGGCAAATTTCCTCAAAAGAGCGCAAAAAAAGGCAAATTTCATCAAAAGAGCGTGAAAAAACGCGAAATTTCCTCATAAGATCGCGAAACAAACAACAGATTTCGTCAAAAGATCGCAAAAAATACAGCAAATTTCGTCAAAAGATCACGAAAAACAACAGATTTCGTCAAAAGATCGTGAAAAAAACCCGGCAAATTTCGTCAAAAGATTTCGAAAAACCCTAATTCCACCAAAAGCGCGCGAAGGAAAACACATAGTTGGATTTTCGCTCCCCCCCCCCTCTGTTGTAACCTTTCGGAAAATTTACTGTGAATTTCCCTTTTTTTACTCAGAATCACCACTGGTATTAATCAGTAAGAACGCTCTTTATTTTAATACTTATAATGTTCGTACATAAGAAAATGTAACACGCTACTCCCGCAGACAATTTTCAACCCGCTAAATTGCTGTCGCAGACACAACTATAACTTTCTGCTACTGGGGTTTATTGTATATAAAAGAATGAATAACTTGATTATTAAAAGGAAATGATCACATTGTAAGTTATATTAGATTTAAATATCATTTTAAAATTAAATGCTTTTTATGTTTGTTAGATAAAAAACCATGCTTTTTACAAACTATCAGGGTTGGCATGTTTTTGACGGTTTAAACTGTGGTTTAAACTAGAGATGCAACGAATATTCGGCCGAAGCCGAATATTCGGCCCATTCGGCCTGTCTGCCGAATATTCGGCTTCGGCCGAATATCAAGTCCATTATTCGGCCTTGGCCGAATAATACACTGTAATAAATGTTTTTATATTTGGGTTATTCTCTGCAATAGTGCAAAAAGTGCTTCCCAGCCATATAAATGCTCTTAATTTTATTACATTTTTATTTATTTTTATTTTTATTAGAAGATCTAAACATAGTTTATTAGGGGCAGAAAGTAAAATTTAAAAATAAATAAATTTAGTATTTAAAAATATAATATATATCATGCAAACATCATTCCCTCACCTTTCCCCCACCTGTACTACCATATTTTATTGCCTTTCATTCCATCCAGAAATAAAAATAATTAAAAATACCCTAAGCAAAATAAAGTTCTTATTTGATATATTACAAAAAATAATAAAAATATTAATTTTTACTATTATTATATAGTCTACTCAATGAATTATATGTTTCCCCATGTTAGACCATCATTCCCTCACACATTGCTATTATCTCAAATATCTACCACTAATGAGCAGTAGCAGTCTAGCATCCTTCACAGAGAAGAAGCTATTTTGAGCACTTGTCAGTCCAGCAACATAAATTGGTGGTGTAAGATTTTGTTAATTTTACAGAATTTTTTTTTAGTCAGTATATCCGGAAGCGTTTTTATTAGCAGTCATTCCCTCACACAGAATATTAATTTTTTTGTAAATATCAAAAATTTTAATTTTATCATACATTATATATTAAGTGTTTCTCTTAAAGGAAACAGTTTGGATTTCTTCATAATTTTGCATTTTCCCCCTACAACTAGTAAAAATGTCTTATTTCATCATTCCCTCACTTGTCATTCCCTCACATTTTTTATTTTATTTTTTCCACAAATTTTCATTTTATTTTTTTTGTTAAGTCAAATTTTTAAAACAATTTCTGTTGCTATTAAAATCTTCAATAATTGACTGATTTCTTACCATTTATCTAATTTTTATGAAAATTTACATATGCATCATTCAAGTCAGACTGCTGGCCAAATTTACAAGTATTGTAGAGAACAACCCATTTACACAGTATAACATTTTAATTTGACAATTTATATTCATCATATATAATGAAAATTTTATTAGAAATTAACTAACACTTTTTTTTCCATCAACTTTCATACTCCGAATGGGTTTTATCTACCCATTTTTATATAAGAGGCTAATTTAGGAATCATGTTAAAAAAAAAATTATGCTGTATCAGTAAGTACAAAAAGTATCTGTAATAAGCTAACATAATCTGTTAAATTTAAAATTAATCTATTCAAAATTGTTTTAATACAGCTGTAACAAGCTAATTCAATATATATATTTTTTTTTTATCATAATGGGAAGTTTAACATTTAGCCCTTGTTACGTAAAAAAATATTTCTTTCAATAATATTTTGAATTATACCTACAAAGAACACAAATATATGATTGATTAGATATAGATGTATTACATGTTATAAGACATTTAAGTCGTATATGTTGCAATAGTTAAGTTTTTTTTTAGTAAAATACGCTTAAAAGTTAAATACAGTAGAAGATCTTTATAATGCAATTCTATACAACACAATTCTCCGTATAACGCACAACTTCTCAGACGTAAACAATGAATTTTGCTGCTAAAAAGCACCTGCATTTTCACATTGTAAAATATTGCTACTCTCTAGATGACTAAATTTGATACATTAGTTCATACTTTATCTTCTAATTTAAGATCTTTTTACTGAAAAAAAAATATTATTACGATAAACATTTTTGAAAATGTCTAATATAAGAAATGGTTGTGTCAGTTATATTTGGATCCTGTTTATAAAGTAAATTTAACAATGCCTGACCTATATTATGCAAAAATTTATAATTTGGATAACTCTTGGTAACAAGGAATGCAGTAGAAAGATATTCTAATGTATTTTGATATGTTTCAAACATATTTAGCCATGTTTACAAGGTGAATTTAATGATGTGATCCATATAACACAAAATTCTATATAACGCACAACTTTGCGTTTTTAGGTTTGCGTTATAAAGATCTTCTACTGTATAATTTAAGTGATTTTTTTAAGTCTGTTACTATTTCTTATTAAATAATGAAAGAAATGTAAATACTAAATTCTTTTAATTAGTATACATTTACGTTTTAGATATTTTTTTTCAAGAGTAGCATTGTAATGCCTTAAAAAACAGTTAAAATGTTTTCAATAAACGTAGATTGTGATGCAGAAATAATAATAATCAGCATTCTCAGGTGCTAGTCTATTTCTTTTTTTTTTTTTTCTTTTTCGTAAATGTTACCTGCTTCTGAAAATAACCTCTCACTATATATGGTACTTCCTGGTGCAGAAAGGTACTTTTTGGCTAATTGTGAAACGTTTGGAAAGTCTTCCGCATTTTTCGCCCACCACCCCAAAGGACACTGTTGTCTTTCTAGTGGTGGCTGGGAAAGAAAATTACTAATTTGTTTTACTCTTCACATTGAGGCGCACTTTCTGTAGAGGCTTCACTGCTGACAGCAAACAAAAAAAAAAAAAAAAAGATAAATAAAAATTTTGTTAATTGTGAGCTTTATAAAGTCTACAATGATTTCTTTCCACCATTTTAGAGGATATTCCTTCCACCCTTTCTATCAGTGGTTTTTCTTAAGATATTAAGATTTCTTATTTTTTATTTTATTTCATCTGAAAGCTGAAACTTATGTTTCCTAGTACTTTTAAAATTTTGTCATTATTTTAAAATGTAACAACAACACATATAATATCTATTAAAGTGTAACTAGACAGTACCTGATGAGGAACTTTTGCTAAAATTTTTTTTTTTTTTTTTTTTTGGGGGGGGGGGGGGGAAGGGGTCTGAATTATATTATTGAGGCAATTTTTAGGCCGAACATAGCCGAATATTTTTTCACAGTAAAATAATGCTTTAAAAAATTAAAAATTTGTATATAAATAATTTTTTAAAAGAAAACAATACATTTTAATTGTGAAATATACAAGAATTGTGCATATAATGCATACCATATTTTGTTTTTAGGCAAAAGTAAGTTCATTATTCGGCGGCCGAATAGGCCGAATATTCGGCTTCAACTTGGCCGAATATTCGGTATTCGGTTATTCGGCCAAACCACTATTCGTTGCATCACTAGTTTAAACCGTCATGTCAAAAACCCCTTGTCAAAAACCTCAAATACTACAGTGATCTGTAAAATTTCACATTAAATGTCACACATTAGATGTAATATTTAAAATTCACTATTAATGCAATTAGTATATAGTATTAGTAATAATTACAGGGTTGGCAGGTTTTTGACATGTGTCAGTTTATGTCGGGTTTAAACCATAGTTTAAACCTTCATGTCAAAAACCTCAAATACTAAATTGATCTGTAAAAATTCAAATTAAATGTCACACATGACAACATTACATGTAATATTTTAAATTCACTCTTACTGTATATTAGTAATTAGTACACTACATAGTAAAGTATTATTGTTAAGTACAACTTTTTAACAGGGTAAAATTTTTAAATTTTTTTTGTAAAATTGTTTTTTTCTAAAAAGTAGACATTAAGCTCACCTGAGCTGTACATTTTTTCTCTTACTTAAAATCATTTTAATTTCTCTTACTTTTGAGAGCTTAAAGCATTAGCTAGCTTTTTTTATGGGAAAAAAAAAACTTAGAAAAGTGCAGATTTTTTTGTATATATAACAAGGTAATATGCATCGATGTTATTCTAGTTTAGGCAATAACCATTCCATTCAAAATTGAAATTGGATTATTAATTTTAAACATTTACAAAATAAGAGAAGAAATTAAAAAAAAAAAAAAGCTTAAAGTCAAAATCTTTTTAAAACATGCTTTCTTTCAATATATAAAAATGTTTTCGATTTTAAAACTGAACAAAATTGGCCAATCATCTAAAAGGAAATTCCTTTAAGCCCATATTGAAAAAGTGCATAATAGAAGGGATCAAATCATGAAACCATACCATTGTTTGGCTTATACTTTGCATCCCAACCATCAGGAGCCAGGGTTGCTGGCTTTTAGCCAGGCCAAAAAAAGCTGGCCGGCTTTTTTTGGTTTTAACCACTTAAAAAAAGCCGGCTTTTATTGAAAAAAGACAGTTTTTATTTTTTAAAGTTGGTTTACAGTAAATTTGTTTTAAATTTGGATCAATTAATTTTTAATACACTTATAAATATTTTCTACTAAAAAAAATAATAGATTTCTATTAAATTTTATCAAATAAATAAGTCTTTATAACTTCTAGAAGACAACTGTGAACGCATTATGTCTGAAAAAAAATGTATATAAACATTGAAAAGGATATAAGTTAGGCTCCGAACTGGTGTTTTGAAATTCTATATTATATAATAGCTCCACATATACTACACATTTTAAAGATTATATTTAATTAAAACTGTTCTTAACTGCTCTGCTCAACAAGTGCAAAATGTTTTGTCACATTTACAAATTCATTTTTTAACGGAAAGATGTAAAATTCGAAAGCCTGACCATGGAAGCGATTTGGAATCGAACTGTTTCCATTTTTTGATCCATCAATTATCCATTGAGTTATAAAGAGATTTTGATCACGTGACAAACATGTTTCTTCACCCTTTTCTGAGTGGTTTCTTCTTTTGTGCGGAAATTCGGTTAAAAACGCTCACTTTGACACTATTTTCTGAAAAATCTATAGCGTTTGCAATAAAACCCAGAAAAAACAGTGCAATTACATAGTTTCTGAACAACAACATCTGCTAGTTTCATGCATTTCTGGACAAAAATAAATTAAAACTTATGTCAGAAAGTTGCCCTTTTGGATTTAACAGCCTTAATGACAAAATGTAACACATCAAAATGGAAACGAGGAATTAGAAAAGATGTTTTATTTGAGGAGAGTGGTACATAAGTGTATAAAAAATAGAGCATTTAAACAAGAAAAAAAAAAAATTCTCAAAATAAAATTTTGAAAAGCTTGTTGCTATGCATATTTATGCATATGCTATTCATGTTTTTAATAGTGAGAAATTGTGGTGTTTTTATTAATATGACTATGTATAATTTTAAATGTTTGCTAGAAATAAAATAAGACTTGTATATTAATAGCTCTTAAAATTAAGTAATAAAACATATAACTAAGTAACCATTGTCCTCTTTAATTTTATAAAGCAGTAAAAATGAAAAAATTGGCAGTTGGTATGGCCCTTTTAAAATTTAGCTGACATATTTGTAATTCTGAATACAAATTAGGGATTGACCAAATACTGAATAGTCGATTCGGTATTCGGTGATTCGGCATGTAAACCGAATATTCGGCTTCGGCCGAATACTTTGAAGTATTCGGCCGAATAATTGCAGATAAGTATTTTCTTAGAAGTAGAAGAATTCTCTTTTACTTAGAAGTAGAATAGGCTAAATGATGAGTTTCAATATTATGTGCATGAGTTCAAAGTTCAGCTGCGCTACCAAAAACAAGTCAAAGGCCATTTTTAATTACAAAAAAACTTTTTTTTTCTTTCCTAAAATAGTATATATAGGGGTGAAATCAGAACAACTGTCTACGATATAGGAAAAAAAAGTAAGGAATACGGGCATCTTTCCATTACCATTTAATTTTAATTATTTCTACATTAGTTTTTTCAATTTAAATTTATTTAATATGTATTCTCTTTAATATACGCCTCAAATAAGTATATCAGAGTTCATCTCTGTATATCTAAGGTTTATATTAAAGAAAATACATGCATCAAATAAGTATACTCCTATGCCTATCCTATAGCTTTTATAACCATTAAAATTAAAATCGCTCAAATTTATCTTCATCACCACAGTGATAAATATTAATCAAAATATAAATATGTATCAATAATGTCTCAGAAAATAGTTAAATGTACAAATTGATGTGATACCTTTTGTATTTGAGAACATTCCAATTCAATATGTATACCCGGGCGCAGAATCGGCGCAACGCTGCGACGCACGTCGCAGACTCTTAAGAAGATCTGCAGACTATTTTTCAACTATTAAAATTTAGGAAAAAAAAGTTTGCTAAAAATTATTTGCCATGTGCCATAATAATACGATCCGCGCCACGTACGATTGACGATTCCTTCCGATTCCCTTTAAAATATAAATGATTCACGGAGAAATTCTAGACACGCGATAGTGAACCGCTCATTATTGAATGCGCCAATCCTCGTAGGAGTGATTTCTTAAGGGAAAAAAAAAAAAAAAAATCGGTCATCAGTCTGAAAATTTGGACGTTAATATCACGAATTTCGACAAATGTTCGCCGAAAAAACAATTTCGTCAATCGTTTGCAGTTGAAATAGCAAATTTCGTCAAAAGATAGCGAAAAAAACGTGAATTTCGTCAAAAGATAGCGAAAAAAACGTGAATTTCGTCAAAAGATTGCGAAGAAAAACGAAATTTTGTCGTAAGATCGTGAAAGAAACGTCAATTTCGTAAAAGGGCTGCGGAAAAATAACAACTTTCGTCAAAGGATGGCAGAAAAATGCGACCTCCTTCAAATTATCGCAGAAAAAACGCGAATTTCATCAAAAGGCTACGAAAAATAGCAACTTCCGTCAGAGGATTGTGGAAAAAACGAGAATTTCGTCAAAGGATCGCGGAAAAAACACAAATTTTGTCAAAGGATCGCGAAAAGAGCACGAATGTTATCGAAGGATCGTTAAAAAATGAGAATTTCGTCAAAAGATCGTGAAAAATAGGTGAATTTTTCGAATCTTCGGGTGAAAGAACGCAAATTTCGTCAAATGATCGGAGAAAAAAACGTAAATTTTGTCGAAAGATCGCGAAAAAACACATATATCATCAAAAGATCGCGGAGAAAACGAGATTTTTTTTCAAAGGATTGCGGAAAAAACGCGAATTCCGTCCAAGGATCAGGAGAAAAAATGCGAATTTCGTCAAAAGATCGGCGAACTACGTCAAAAGATCGCGAACATCGTGGAAAGGTCGCGAAAAAAACGCAGTCATCGTCGAAAGATCGCGATTAAAAAAAGGCGGACATCGTCGAAAAATCTCGATAAAAAATGCGGACATCGTCGAAAGATCGCGAAAAAATGCGCATTTCGTCAAAGGATCAAGGGGAAAAAAGGTGAATTCTGCCAAACAATCGCGGAAAAATTTGCTACAACATTAATGTTTTCACGAGATTTTTTACAGCTGAATGGCAGGTTAAATATTAGTTAGCCATGTTTTGAGTTAAAGCATGTTAAATTTTGAATTGCACAACTAGCTAATATTGCATTAGAATTACTTATAGTATTTGCATTAATTATTCAAATTTGATTCTCTCAGAATTTCAATCTGCTCCAAAAGTAGCTGTTGTTGCTACAAAATTAGATTTTTACTGCTACAAAAATGGATTTTATTGCTAAAAAATTAGATTTTTGCTGCTCCTAAGTGGCTTTAGTGCACTTTCATTCCTGTATTATCACATCTATATATAATTTTTGATATTATCACACTGTATCAATCTTTTCAAAAATTTTAGAAATTGGTGTTCATATGTTATCTTTACTGTTATTCTGTTTTCTAACGTCACGGAAATTTTGACAAATTTCATGAAAGATTTTTCAGACAATGGTGTTAAAATTTATGAGGACAAAGATAAATTATTTTAAAAAGTACTTTCCTTTTATGTTAATCACAAATACTTGGAGTGTTTAAGTGCATGGGGGATTGGAAAGAGGGCGTTTGTCCTTAAGTTCTGCAGACTGTTTTTAAAGTTTCTACTTGTGTTGCAGACTGCAGAAAAAAATTCTGCTGCTGGGTATGTATATAATTAGACAATCAGTAAATCAGCTTAATGACAACATTGTTTCTTTTTATTTGAATGAACTTTTGTTTTTCTGAGAATCCTTATCCTTAATAATAGCCTGTATAGTTTAATACTTTCATTGGGTTAATTTGGATATTGACTAGTGATAAAATAATAAAAAATAAGTGATGGGTTAATGAATTTGTGAGTTGAAAGAAGTCATTAAATTTTTTTGTGTAATTAGATTTAAGAATAAAAATGTAATTGAATTAAATTATTAAGAATTTAATTTTAATTAAAGTTTATTAAAAAAGCTAATATATGCAAAAATGTGTATTAAAAATTTTTAAGTATTCGGTTGCCGAATACCGAATATTTGGTGTACACTTTGACCGAAGCTTCGGTATTCGGCAAAATTGCTGATTCGGTCAATCCCTAATACAAATCACTGGCAAAATCATCTAAGTTTTATTCCAGTATTAATGTCCTCATTATTGAGAAATTGGGTTACTTATTAAACTGTAAATCAATTAAATGTCATTAAAACTAATTAAAAACACTTTAAAATGTGTAGTTTATAATTACAATGCTTTATTGTATAAAGGCCAATTATGGCCAAAAAAAGCCATTTTTGGCCAAAAAAAGCCGGTTAAAACCAATAAAAGCCACCGGCCTGGCTTTTTTTAATTTTAGCTGGCTTTTTTGCAACTCTGTCAGGAGCAAGGGTTGACTGCTGTATCAGTTGATTCAGCTCGCACTTGAGCTACAGAGAAAATTTATGGATCCTTACCCATACTGATTGTGTATGAAGCTAAAGAATCCCTTTTCCAGTCTTCTTATTTCAGTGCTATAGAGAGGACTCCATTGCTTGGTGGAAAGGTATCATTAAATGCAACAGCTTTTTGAGTCTGCTTCAAAACTTGCTCATCTAGCAATGCTTTTGCTATCAAGTCCTACTAGCTCAGCATCAATTAAGAGACAAACTATTTTCTAACACTTCATACACTCTAAACTCAAAAATCTTTTGGGTGTAAATAGATGTGTGAAACACGTGGTGTGCTGTAGCATGCTGCAGGGTAAAATTGCTTCGGATTATTTAATTGTACAAAATTATTTTCTTCTGTTTGAAAAGTCCAAAAAAAAATATTTTATTGCAAATAATATTTTTTAAATTATTAAATTTCAATAAAAGATCACATAAATCATTGACTTATTTAATGTTTACCTATTGTTAAAATGTTTTAGTGTGTTACATGTATTTGGCAGTTTTCGACGGTTTAAACCAGTTTATGACAGTTTAAACCAGTTTTTGACGCTTGTCATGTCAAAAACCACTTTTTGATGTCAAAATCCCAACCCTGCAAACTATACTGTACTTAAATTTTTCACAATACTCAGGAATACACTTCGAAACAATTATTTAAAGCTTTGTTTTGTGTATTCATAAGTCACAATACCTGTAGAAACTTTCCAAATTATGTTCATCTTACATTTGAATACTTTTTTATATCATTTTAAACATTTAAAAAATTTTTGATTTTAATCAATGATTTTTTTAAAAAAATCACTTGATTAAAATCATGATTTAAATTGCTGATTTAAATCAACTGATTTAAATCGTTGACACCCTAGTGCCAAGCATAGGCAATTTTTATTTTATTATTGTAATTCGAGGTTTTTGCATCAGGAGCTTTGTTTTGAGGAAAATCTAAATGAAAGTTGCATGATCTTTGTTTCGCCTACTACTAATTTAATCAGTTTTGAATCTTTTTTTTTAAATAAACTGAAAAGAACATCATGTGATTGCCATTTAAGCGATTTTGAATCTGCCTTTTCCGGGTCATGTAAAGAAACTTTAGTGTATTGGGCTAAACCAGAGTTATTGCTGAATTTGTGCATTTTTAAGATTGTAAATTTTAGCCACTAACTACGAAGTTACTCTGAAGTTGATGGAGCATGTTGTCAGTAACTTCTGAATTAGTAAGTGTTTCTACTTCTGTTAAATGTTCTTTCCTTCTGATATTTTGCTTGGTTAAAAAATAACTTGTAATGTTGGAATTGTTTGCCAGAAAATGTAAAACTTCACATTAAATGTAAAACTTCACATTAAATGTAAAACTTCACATTAAATGTAAAACTTCACATTAAATGTACTTTTTGTTTGAAATTTTCTTTTTCGCGTAAATGTTTAATTTGGTGACAAAAAGAAATAGCCAAATGCATCAGAGTATGGAATTTTAGCTCCGGAAATATGTGCCATGTGCTAATAAACATGCAGAGTAAATAGCATTGAGCATGTAAGTTGATGACCATCTCAATCTTTATAAAACATAACTAGCTGAAAAGCAAAATATTCACCAAGGACACTTCTTCTGTATAATTACTGTCAATATAAATAAAAAACGTAAAAATAGGATAGCAATATATTCTGATGCTATGATAAATAAACCATAGAATAAACGCAAAAAATTACATCAAAAGTGATCAATTACGGAATTGAAGCCTTAGATTAGAGAGCTTCATAAATGTTAAATGACCGCGAAATGCAGCGTATAAATTGCGTAAAAGTAAAAAATGGCTCATTACACTACTTTGGGAATCAATTTTTGCCGCTTTAATAATCTAACGCAACATTATTACAGCAAATTTATAACTTACATATATAAGTGCTCTACTCTTAAAAATTTTAATCAGATCAACAGTCAATTCAATATTGATCACTCAAAAATTACCGGCATCATGAAACCTTTGTTTTGCATTATGCTAAACATGAGGTAACTCAAAAAAATTAGCACAATACAATTACATAAATCATGAATTTTTTAATATTATCTTATACATACCTCCATTTGATCAGACATTGCACAACTACAAGTGAAAAATCAGTAATTTAAGAAAACTAATAAATTAATAAATGAAATGGAGGGGAGGGGAGAAAGAAGAAGCTTCGATTCAATTACTAACCGGGAGAGAAAGTTCGATATTAAATAACTGGATTAACTTCTTACATATCGATAAGCGAAATCATAGCACGGTATTCAGTAATTTTTATTCCGCAATTATTAAATCGCAAATATTTTAAAAATTCTCGTGGGGACACCCAGAAGGAAAAAAGTTTCGAAAGCAGTAAATTTAAAGATTTTGGACTTTATTAACCGCACAGATTAATAAATGTCTCATAAATATTTCTCTGTAAAATATTTAGGCGTGGATACAAATGAAACGCTTCCCGTAACAACTCGAGTCACAGTAACAAATCCTACTAAACGGGATACAAATGAAACGCCTTCCAGCTTCTGGCGTCACAAAGTTGTGATTGTTGTTATAAAAATTTGCAACAGCGTGAAATCCGCCGCAAGCTGTCACAAGACCGTAACAAGTACTCATTATTCAAGATGGCGGAGATTTTGGTTGTTCGACACCGGCGAAGAAATCAAATACAAAGGCAAAGAATAAAGGATCGGAAAGATCCTTTTTCAATAAATGAAAGAAATTTCATCTCAACATACAAAGTAACGAAAAATGCGGCGAGAGATCTGATCGAGGAAATCAGACCTTTCGTTTTGTTAGATGAAAATAAAAGTTATCCTTTAGAGATTTATGTAAGTTCAAGGATATATATATTAGATAAAACGGTTTTCTCTGTATACGTTTTATACGTATAATCGCGAGCACTAGATTAAATAGAAATAGTTTAATAGTATTATATGCATAGAGTTTGTATATATATATAATTAATGCCCTTATTTATGTGGGATGCACGTTATCTGTATTATGATTGGGAGAATATTGTTTACTATATAATAATGGAATTGATAACATATCGGGCTTTAATTAGTATGTTCATAAGTATTCAAAATTTTTGTTGTCAATTTATGTAGATTTTAAAAATGCAAAATATATGTAGGGTAGAGTGGGGAGGAATGGGACACTTTTTACAAAAATAAGAAAATCAACTTTGTTTGACACATAAACAAAAATTTCGATACATAGAATATACAAAGTGAAACACTTTCTAATGTCCTTGAACAATATAGAAATATAATTTGCGAAAACAATTTCATAAATAAAGAATTGGTGTAAAAACTTAGCACCAATGGACAGGTTCTTACCAAGTTTTTAAGTATTCTTCCACTAAATTTTATCAGTTATCTTATTAGTTATTAGGCAAACAATACTAAAAATTTACAAGTGGCAACCATTGGTACCTAGAATTTTACACTCCTGGTTACATAGATATGGCTAATGTGGTTTAGGAATTTTATTGTATACATACACTTATATTAATAAAATAAGGCTTATAAACACAAGTTTTAAAGCAGATATGAAATCATTCATGCTTTATTAATATTAATGTTGTCCTATTTATTGAATGAAGAATATCAGTTTTTTTTTATTATTAATATTATTTGTCATGTTACAAAACTTTCCTGTTGTTTTTAAATCCACATGACTAAAAAAGGTACCAGAAATATGATTTTTCCTCCTTTTTATATTAATATATTTGTACTCCATATTTTATGTTACTTATAAAAACTGAAATGCTAAAACTATTTTTTTTCGCCTTTTTAAATTAATATATTTATTTGTATTCCATATTTTATGTATGTTTAAAAACTGAAATACTAAAAACCAAAGTTTAAATAATTATAGATTTAACCCTGATATAGTAGCAATTAAATTTGAAATTCTTTTGTGTCATGAATTTTAACACAATGCAGTTTTATGATCAATATTTGTTTTGATCACAATGTGAACAGAAGGGTTAAGAAAATTATTGTTCAATAACACAACTCGAAATACACAAATATTTCACATATCCACAAGAAGTATTAAAACATCTACTTACAATTTTCAGCTGAATTTCTTTCCTAGAAAGATAAAGTATTAGAATACTAGCTGCGAACAGACTACTCCCTGCTACAACAGCAGTGCCTTTGATGTGGCAGTCTTCTGTTGCTCAGCAAAAGGTCATAGGTCTGCGGAGGAGATCCCTGATATGTTTATCACTGCCCCTTTTTTTTATTGAGAATCCCCTTTCTTTTGTTGATGACCACAGATCCTTTGGAAAAGAAAGTTCAAAGAAATATACAACTTTTTGAAGCAAAGGTTATTCAGTTTCTATTTTAGCAGGTATAACAGCTACACAGCTGGCTGAGTCCCCCCAATAACTTTAAAATCTCTATGCTGGTGTTTCTCAACAAAATTTTATAAACAAACTTTTAGGGGCTTGGTCAAAACTTTAACCCTTTCAGGGGCAAGGTACTTGTATTCATAAAATGTTGAAATAATTGAACGACACCACAAGAAAAATTTTTTGTAAATAAGTAAAAGTATATTCTCGCATATTTAATAAAAGTGAAATTTTCATTTTTTTATTTACGGAAAACAACAAACTGTTTAAAACTGTACAATTAAATATCTTGTTAATTCTAAATAAACTTGGTATCAAGATGTTAACTTATAATGAAGTGTAATGAAACCTCATGAAGTTATCTCTGGTCTGTGAACCGCGAAGCCTACTTTTAAAAGTCGAGGAACTGAAGTCTTCTATTGGGATTTTTATAACAGCTGGATGCATTATCAGGCAGAAGTTTCTTTTGATATTCTGTCTGTAAATGTAACCTGCTAGTTCTGTGATATCTTCCATGCCAAGAAATCTCTTGCTGCAACTCTCGTTTTGTTTACAGGTTTGTGTCAGTAGACGTTTCATTCACAATAAGTTAATATGTTGATATTAAGTTCATTTGGGATTTTGAAAGTTATTTTATTCTTACTTTTTTGGATAACAACAGTAATAAAATGTTCTTTGTTTTCCTGTAAATACACTATGACGCAAAAGTTTAGACAATGAAGAAATTCTTACATACTTTGAAAAATATTTATTCAATTTTCAAATCACTGCTTGAAATTAATGTGCTGTACATATAAACAATATTTATAACAAAGAAAAGTGGAATTGTGCATATTGCAATAAATTAAATGGTAACAAAAATAAACTGCTGTCTCAAAAGTTTAGACACAAATTAAATAAAATCGAAATAAACAATTTTTAAAACCTGGTTGCGCATCCATGCTTATGTATTACGTCATATACACGAGATTGCATGGAAGAAACTAAATCTTGCATAGTTTGTGGATCGATATTGTACCATGCATTCTCAATAGATGTCTTAAGTTCCTTTTCAGAAGAGTATTGTCTAGCGTTGCTATAAACTTTGCAACACATGATGCTCCAAAGGTTTTCTATAGGGTTAAGATCTGGGCTACATGCTGGCCAGTCGAGAACTCTTATATTATGGGAATTAAACCAAGATTTTGAATGTTTTGCAGTGTGAATTGAAGCATTGTCTTGCTGAAATTCCCACTGAGGACCCCCTAGAAGCTCAGCAAATGGCAGTAGGTTTTCTTCTAATGTCTGTGTATAATGCTGTGAAGTTTGACGACCACTGGTGAAGGTCAGAGATACTTGTCCATTATAGCAAAAGGCTACCCAAACCATCACCGAGCCCCCTCCTTGTCTGCGACTAAAAAAACATCGAGGTTCCTTCGGCAAGTCATGCCAATACGATAAACAACCATCTGGACCACCCAGATTCCACTTTTTTTCATCGCTAAATATGACTGACTGCCATTTCTCTCCATATGACATATGCTTTCGAGCCCACATAAGTCTTTGTAACTTATGATGTGGTTTCAGAGCTGGTTCCTTCTGCATTTTGCTATAAACGATTGTTCCTTTTTCCAAAATTCGTCTACGAATCGTATTCTTTGATACAGAGAGTCCCGATGAGCTTTGAACTCCACGTACACTCATTTGTTGAGTACTCGCTAGTCTTTGTATCAGGCGATCCTCTCGTACATTTGTCACGCGTGGCCTCCCAGACCGACATTTTGCTTTATATTCGGAACCACTCGATAAAACTCGATAAATAGATTTTTTTGACCTATTAATAATAGCAGAAATTTCAGAAACGCTCTTCCCTTCACCTTTCAACTGCCAAATCCTTGAAACCTCATTCACTTGAATTTCTTTAGCTCTCGGCATGTCGACTATGAAGCGCAATCGTTTGCAGAACTTAAGTCCTCCAAATTTGTGACATCATCGATTCTAAATTTGCATATGCCAGCGAATATTCAAAGAAATTTAGAATAGTGTCTAAACTTTTGCGACAAGCACATTTGAATTTTTATGAAAAAAATTAGTATTATAGCAAATAAAACGACTGTCTTTTGTACATAGCATTTTAAATCAGTTTTTGAATATATTTACAGGTTTTTGTAATTCTGACGTCATAATTCTACATTTTAAAGCTGAATGACGTCATTGTCTAAACTTTTGCGTCATAGTGTATTTTTATTTTATACCTTTGTCTCGAAGTGTTAAATATATTAGAAATGCAGATACTGCCCGAGAAATATTTTGATAGCAAAAAACAACAATAAAAAACAGAGGCATACTTTAAGGAAAAAGAAGTTACTAAAAATAATAATTTCCCGTTGAGATATTTTAAAAATATGAATGCATTATGCAAGTATAGGTTTAACATTAGGGAAGGAATTTGAGATCTCACTGTCCATGACCCTTAAATATGTACACTATGATTATTTAGGCTGACATTTTGGTGCTTCAGAATGAAGACTATTTATTATCAAACATTTTTATGAGCAAATATTACAATATAAAATTTTGCCTTTTTAGCAGAGCTGCAGAGTCGGTCAGATCCATTTTTGAGCAAAAGAGGCAGAGTCGCTAAAAAACAAGCAACTCCAACTTTTTTTTGTTAGACAGTTTGAAGTGAAATTAAACCTATTACAAATAATTTTATATCTATAAAATGAATTATTATTGTTATTTTTGGACTATACCAGTCTACCTGTGTTAAAGATGTGCAGTTTTACAAAGTAGATGAAAACCGTTTTTAATTGAATAATCTAGTAGATAATTTACATTTAGAATACAAGTACTTTTCCTCTGATTTTTTGGGTTTGCGAAAACCAAGGTAGAGAGGTCTGCAAGGACCCAAGGCCTGGAAAATGAAGGCAATTTTTCAAACGGGCCGGGTCAGCAGAATAAAGGCAATTTTTGTTAATGGGTGAGATTGGACTGATAAAAGAGTTAAGCAAGCTGACCGGCCCAATATAACAAATTTGAAAAAATCAAACTACGCCGATAAAATAGGAACAATTTTCAGCGGATATAACCGGGGTGCAGGGCTTAACTTCTATTTAAAAAAGTACCGGAGCCCTAATATTCTGTGATACCAGTGCTGACAACTGTACCATTCACGCCTCCTCCCCTGTCACTCCAATCTGCATATTTATGTTTTGTACATTATTTGCAAAATTTAAAGCAGTTTTTTTTTTCTCTAGCAAAATAAAAATTTTAAATATATCTATCAGCATATACCTAGCTTTCAACTATTCCACTTTTTAGTTATCACTCATTCCGAATAGTAATCTTTGCCTAATTATAATGTTGTGTTTTTTTGCTAATTCTACGTTTAAATATGATAAGGATTAGGATTCAAAAATTGACTTAACACAAAAAAGGGATAGTTTGCAGCTATGCATTTTTATGAAAAAAATGAATGATATTTACAGAAATTATAGAAAAACGGGAAACACTGCTCGATTGCTTTCTATCAGAATAACAATATATGACAATTATATCTACTTGCAAATGAAAGTGACTTTGTAAATGTGTAAAGCAGAGCCTTAATGCTTTAGCATGGGTAGCATTCATGATACAAAATAAATAGAAAAATCACTAACGTGATTTTTATAGTAGTCGTAAGCAATAGAAGACAAAAAACCTCAAGTTGATGCTTGTTGGCTAAAGATATTCTTTTCAGGTTAGATATCTCTTTTTTTTAAAAAAAGAAAAAATAAATTACATCCAGTTAAAAATTATTCTACTGTCACAAAAGAAAATCGAACTGAAAGTAAATTCATTGTTCAGTCTTTTGAGTGGTGCCATATCAATGCCACGCCGACATAAATTTGCAAATATCACTACAACAGAAAAACACGATTTCTGTTTTCACTTCATTCTGATCAAAATAGTATTAAAATGATTTGAAATAGAATATAATACGTAATTTTGAAGGAGGAACTTTTTTTTTCTGTACATGAATAAATAAAATTTTGAATATAAGACCGGCCGGTGCGTGAACTGCAAAAATATATATGGGCAGGCTCGAACTTTTAAGGGTTCGCGCCTTGGAAATTTCGGCCGATGCAAATCTCTAACCAGATATAAACAAAAATTGTAAATTTCTGTTATTTTTGGAAGCCAAAGTACCCGCAATAGTGTTGTAATAGTAACTATTTTCCCTTTTAGGAGTGTTCATAGTTATATAAATATGTAGCACTTATAGTTGTCGTCTGATCCCTCCCGTCTCTGTCTGCATATAACATTGCAAAAACTACCCCACTGAATGGTTTGAAATTTAATAAATACCTATAATCATTGCAGAATTTTGTTGAGTCCTTTCAAATTTTATAAAAATCGAATCAAAACTATAAAAAGATATTAATGAAAGTCTCCTATTAAATTCTATCATACATATTAATTCAATGATATCCTATGATAGGTAATGATTCTAGGTTGCCAAGGTGATTACGTTCTATTTAAGATGGAGTCATATTATTTATGTATTACTGAATTTAATGTATATAATCATAATAAAATAAAAAATAAATGATAAAAGTTTAAAGCATAATAAAATTCTGTTAGCTGAGCACCAGTGTTATATACATACATATACATAAACTGGCTAACAGAAAATTACCAAAAGTTTATAGAAGCAAAAACTATACATGAATTTAAATATTTTTTTTAAGGATATACATTACAAACTTGCAGTGTACAGAAGAAAAAAAATAATTTTAAATTGCTGGGAATTGTAAAAACATCACAAAGAATAGTATTTCCTTTCAATTAAAAAATTATTTACATGTGACTTATAAACAGAAAAAACATTAAAATATTAAATTCATTAATATGCGTTAAAAGCAGTAAATGGCAGAAATTATGTCACATTCGAGATGATCATTTTAACTATTTTTGCAAATTCTAAGACAGCACAGATAGTAATACAGTCGAATCTTGTTAACGTGAACACTCAGGGTATTTTTTTTTTTTTTTTTTGGCTTGTGTTAAAAGTAGTTTGTCTTATCCATATTTAAAAAATATATATTCCATGGAACAAGAATAAATATATGCATACATAACTTCAAAATCTACTGTATTGCTGGTGTTGAATTTGTTTAAGATCTATCCATCAAGAATATAGACCTACACATGAGATATCTCTCGGTGGAAGTCTTTTCAAGGAGAACTGGTTGGTATTTACATTACATACTAAGAAATCTACCGTCAAAGTTATGGACAGCCAACTCGATTTATTTTTACAGATATGAATCTAAGTCATCACTGCCATAGCAATCTCTCAATTTAATTATCATACTTAAACAGCTTTGTTAAAAGAACTTTAATTACCGTTAAATACTTTTTTTTCACCCCTCAATGCAATTCTTGCAATAGAATTTAAAGCTTCATGACAACTTATAAATAACTATATTACATAAATTTCAGGAGGCATCTCGCTGTGAAATATGGGATGGAGGAAGTATTATGAGGGGCTTGTTAATTTTGAGAGAAAGAAAAGAGAAAAGTATATCTTAGTAGCAGAAAAGAGTAATTATATTTAAATGGAATGAATAATTATATTTTAAGAAAACAACCTTTTTCTTTACATACAGAATGTAAATTTACTAAGTTTGAGTTGCATGAGAAAGGATATAAAAAGACAGAGGTTCTTATTTTTTTTTTTTTTTTTTTTTTTGGGGGGGGGGGGGGTGAAATGATTGTACTAAAATAAAAAAAGTTTCATTTTTACAGAGGTAATGAGTTTCTATTTTTGATAAAAATATATATAAATTACTAGAACTATCTATGGATTAAATAAAAAGTTATGAATTAAATTATTATTTACATTTTTGAAAGTCATATGTTATCTTATTGGCATCAAAGTATTTAAAATATTACAAAAAATACATTCAGCTGTTATGATTTTTGAACACTCAAACAAAAAATTAATTTCAATTAGTCCTTAATTTAATTTTTGATTTTAAAATTGAAAAAAAAATAAAACAAAATAACTTTTTTTAAAAGTCAGTATTTGGCCGCCGAATATTCAGTATTTGGCCAAATCACTATTCGTTACATCCCTAGTATTCGGCCTATTAGTCCCTATTCGGCTAGTCGAATATCTGGTATTCGGTTTACCTGTGGGCTGAATATTTGGTATTTGGCCAAAATCACTATTCAATGCATCGCTAATTCACACTATGTAGGTACTTTATTTATTAACCAATGAAAATATTAAATTCTTGAATTGTAAATTCACTTTAATTTACTTGTTACAGATAAATTAATAATGTATTTCAATATTTTTCTACCATTGTTTTAAAAAGCTTAGTGCAGTTTGGACTTCAGAAAGTGAAATTTATTGGCCAAATAATATAAACACCTATGAAAACAAACCAAATGAACTTTTATTCTTGTTTATATACATATATATTACTGTTTTTATATACAAAGTACTTCTGTTTGTAAATAAAAAGAGGTAAATAGCTTCTTTGTATTAGATTAGTTGCATAAATATAAAAAAAAATTAATGTGTATAAGAAAATAAGGAATAGGTCGCCAGAAAATATGCATGAGAAATTTCATTTTCTCGCCAAGGTCCCTATAGTCTGACAGCATGTGCATTTCTAATATATAACACTTTGAGACAAAGGTATAAAATAAAAATATTTACAAGAAAACAACGAACATTTTATTACTGTTATCTAAAAAAAGTAAGAATAAAATAACTTTCAAAATCCCAAATTAACTTAATATCAACATATTAACTTATTGTGAATGAAACGTCTACTGACAGAAACCTGTAAACAAAACGAGAGTTGCAGCAAGAGATTTCTTGGCATGGAAGACATCGCAGAACTAGCAGGATACATTTACAGACAGAATATCAAAAGAAACTTCTGCCTGATAATGCATCCAGCTGTTATAAAAATCCCAATAGACGACTTCAGTTCTTCGACTTCTAAAAGTAGGCTTCATAATTTGCAGACCACAGATATCTTCATGTAGTTTCATTACACTTCATTATAAGTTAATATCTTGATACTGAGTTCATTTAGAATTAGAAAAAGATATTTTGATGGTACATTTTTAGATAACAGCTTTAAAAAGTTCTATTTTCAGTAAATATTTTTACTTTATACTGCTGTCTGCAAGGCATTCTATATTAGAAATATTCCAAAATTAGTAAGAATTATCTTTAACAACTAAATTAAAATGAAGTGGTTCATAAGAGAGTGATTTTACTGATTACAAAAAATTATGAATAAATTTACTGTTTTAACTTTACATTTGATAACCTGATAATGATTAACAAATCAAAATAATTTAGCACATTTACTCAGTTTTATATCTTTTAGAACTGACATGCTTAACAACTTTAAATTAAAATTCGTAACTTTCAGACTAAACTGCACGATTATTATTGCCCAATGTAATCATAAAATTTCCTAACCTTTATATTCCTAAAAACTACTAGGTACATTTTTTAAAAGTTTAGGTAGTTCCGTAAGTGGCTTTTCCAAGCTTTTTTATACATAAAGGATCTTGTTAAAATGTTAAAAATAGATTAATAAATACAGTCAAACACAGACTGTCAAAATGTCAATTTTTTTTCGAGTCATGTTTGTTTTAGAAAAAAAAAAGTTCTGATACAAACAATATATGTAAAAAGCACATATGTATAGCAATAAAAAATTTCATTAGGAATATATGAACATAAATTACTCTTATATTGAAACAATAATAATATAATTTGTACTATAAACTGCAGCATTTTAAATGTCAAAACAATATTTTTAAATGTGATCACAGACACATATAATGTGAAGTAAAGGTATATTCAGGATGGAAAATAGCATCAGTGTAATAAATAAATTTATTTAGTTTACTAAATCTGTATTTAAAAAAATTCATAATTAAGCCTACTGAAAATATTTAAAAAGGCAGTTACTTTCCCAATTGGTGAAAGCATTCACACAATATTAAAATCTTTTAAATGTTAGATACAACTCTGCAATCAGAAATTTCTAGTTATCACTGCAGACAAGATAGTTATAACTATAATCTTAATATATTTTTAAACAAACAAACTCTTCAACATTTTCAGATTTTAATCACATTTACACAAATGAAATCTTTTTAAGCAACCGTTACGCTATATTTCTAAACAAAAAAACTATTTTTTCAATATATTATTTTATTGCAATATTCAGAAATAGACATGCAAACAAATAATTCTTAACATTACCATGCATACTACGTTAAACAACTGCAGACACAGGAGCCTACGAAATACTAGATACATTATTTTAATCGCAATAATAATAATTATTCAGGGCTTACCACACTAATTTTAGCAGATAAAATGAAAAATAATGTTTCTTGAGTACATAGACGGCAAAAAAATTAATTCTAAAGTAAACATCTTACATTAAATAAAAATTAACGTGACGAGCAATAGGATTACCCAATGTTTTGCTCTGAGGAGCTCACGACGGTTCTTCGAGTTTGTTTACGTATGACATCTGGTTACTAGCCAATGAAATGAGCGTATCGTTGAAAATAATCGATACTCTGTAACAACTTTGTTACAGCACTATCTTCATTTGTGACGGTCACAAGTGTTACTTTTGTATCGCTTTTTTCGTGCCTGTTGCAAATTTCAGATTTGTGACGCGTAACTGTTACAGCGTGAAACCGTTTCATTTGTATCCACGCCTTAATCTGTGACCCACGAATCGCAATTCCCTCCGAAAACGACTGTTTATTGGACGAAGGGGAAGCACTGTTAAAATGTTCTTCTCGGTGTTTTTCTTCTGTTTACCCGCGGCTGACGTCACATGAGTAAAGTCGATTGTGACTTAAAACGGCCTATAGAGGCGCACTGATCGCAGCCTTCAGTACCGGAAAATGATTCAAATTAGGATAAATTTTAATTTGCCATCCAACTCTAGCCTGACAAACTGCACCCAAACCGAAAATATTCAGACCCGAACCCAAACTGAAAGAAAATGAATCCATATTTTATTACATTTATGGAAAAGTAATGGACACATATGCACCCATTAATATTGAAATATATAGCTATTTCATTTGAAAAATATTCGGGACTTCCTTTTGAAAAATCGGTTCATCCCGAACCCGACCAAAAAGATATAAAGCGAAACCCGAAAAGCTTAAAGTTAACCTTACACCAACAACAGTGAAAAAAATAGCATAAACCAGACCTGATCCGCGGTTCGAGCTCGTGTAAAATCGGGTTACCAAACCCAATGCAAGACTGTAATTTCCGCCAAAAAAATTTCATTGACCTGCAACCTAACCCCAAATGAAAGAAAATTAATACTATTTATATAAAAGACAAATGAGAATTTCTTTCCGGCAGCTTATAACTTGAGTTCTGCTGAATGGATTTTGATGGAACTTCGACTGTTAGTTAGATAATTTTTCAGGGAAGGTTTTATTATATAGTAGTTCTAAGTTGCTTAGTTATAGAATCATGGAGGAACGTTCTATAATCAGATAAACCCAATATAGAACCCGAGATAAGAATGCACCCTTCGGCAGCGGAGAGTGGAACTAAAATCTATAAAACAATCGTAAGCTAAGTTGAATGAAACAATTTCCGTTCAAATTGAACCCATAGAAATCGATAAAAGAATGTGCCGTTAATGTTCGAAAATAATAATAATGTATAAAATAAACTTTCATAATGTAAAAAGTAAATGAATCGTAAGCTAAGTTGAATGAACCAATTTCCGTTGAAATCAGGCCCATAGAACCCGATAAAACAATGCGACCCCATGCAGTGCAAGACCCCCCCCCCGTAAATTTAACAAATAAACTTTTAACATTAACGCGCCGTTAAATTAACGGATTAATCCCCCCCCCCCCCTTCTAAAGTTAACCACTTACCTTTAACAGTGATGCGATTTTGAATTTACTACTGTGGTGAGTAAAAGTTAAGATAATATTGAAAAAGAAGATTAATATTCGTAAAAGATGGTAGCTGGGAGTGCAAGAAAAATTTTCAGTAGTTTATAAAGTATCCAGATGACTCTAGAACTATGTTAAAGAAAATTTGTAGAGAAACAGGTTATTTTTAAAGAAGTTGCACCAAGGACCTCGAGAAGGCGAGTAATAGGTAATAGGCGAGTAATCGGTGTTAGCTGAAGTCTGAGAAATATTTTTGTCGTTCATGTAGTAGTTGGAGAACCTAAGTAGTTAGGGAAAAAAATGATCAGCACATTTGTAAAATTTTTTTATACACTAGCTGACATGACCATCACTGCCCGGGCTCGTTATAATAACCTTAAACAAATCTCAAATTTGTATGATTTTATATCTTCAGAAATTTTTTCAAATGAACTTACTTTCGGGTGATGCACTGCCTTCAGCAGCATAGAATGCTTCTAATGAACTTACTTTTCGGGACCCCAATGCCTTCGGAAGTGTCTATAGTGTGTTCTCAAAAACCTCTTTCCTAATCTGTGACCAGGGTCCCTGCTACTCAAGGCAGCGTAAACCAGGAGTGATCCACACGCGCCTTTTAGGCAATCGAAAATAGAATTGAATGAGCCAAACCCCATAGTAAATGGGCCTATAGACAGTGTTGAATTCAGACACTTTTCTCCGGGAGGGATTTCTGAGGCTCCGGGGGGGAGACAATTTAGAGTTCCGGGGGGCATACACTTTTTGACCATTAAAAACACAAAGTCTCAAGTCTTTCGGGAGGGAACGCCCCCCTCCCCTCTGAATTCAACACTTCCTGTAGAAACCGAGGAAAGAATACGCCCCGACCGGTGGAAGGTGCACTCCCCTGTGCATTTAACGATTTACCTTTAACATTAACCGTTATTTAATTTACACATGAAATCCCCTCCCCTTCCCGTGCCATTAAAGTTAAACCACTTACCTTGAACAGTAACGAGATTTTTAATTTACGGCTGTAGTGAGTAAACGTAAGTTGATGCCGAAAAAGATTAATATTCGAAAAAGATGGTAGATGAAGTATAAAGAATTGTTAGTAGCTTATAAAGTAGCCGCAGGACCATAGAACTATGTTGAAAAAAATTGCAACAGAATCGGATCATTTTTAAAGAAGCTGTACCAAGGGCCCCAATTAGGCGATTAATATTCAAACGAGCCCCTGACTGGGCCCTAAGGGGTTAGGGTCTTAACTGGGATGTAGAAACGGAGGAATAACTGAATGGAAAGTGCCCCCAAAACGAATATAGGATTAAAAGAGGGAATTTATTAACGATTTACGGCACAAAAACTTCAAAGGGCCCTGTACCGGCCGCAGGGCGACAGATAGATAGGGTAATAGAAGGCCCAAAAGGGGCCAACTGGTAGTTGAAAGCAGAGCCTCAAGATGAAAACATGCTAAAAGGTCCTAATACTTAGCGCTTTAGATGTTCAATTAGTCAAAATTAACCATCATTAGAATAAAATTTTAAAAAAAATTTGCAAAAAATGGAGATAAATCCTTTAAAAGGGCCCTAGGGCCCCAATAAAAATATGGGGGTATTGGCCCGAGGAGAGGAGTCCAAGACTCAACTTTAAAGTTATGCATTGAGAGGGTGACAAAATTAGGGGGTGAAAATGCATGGCACACAAAAAGTTCAAGGCCCTGGACATGGCTTTACGCGGCCAAGGTCTTAACTGGAATGTAGAAAGGGGAGAATAACTAAATGGAAAAAGGGCATCAAAAATGAAGATCGGATTAAAAGAAGGGAAATTTATTAACGATTTATTCGCACAAAAACTTCAGGGTTTTAACTGAAAAGGTAGAAATGTAAGAATAAGTAAATGGAGAAAGGTCCCGTAAAACGAAGATCGGATTAAAAGTGGGGGGGGGGGGGGGCGAGTTATTAACAATTTAGGGTATAAAAACTTAAAGGGGCACAAGTCTTAAAAATTGAAAATCTGAACCTCAGGTGCATCAGGACCTACCTTGGACTATCCTCACCCAAATGTTCAGACTTCTTTCAACGTGTGGTAGATTTCGTTAGCCATCGCACGCAGACACCCACATAGGCTGAGCAAAATTTTCTTTTATTAGTATAAATATAGGCAATTTTATTTATGTGAACAGAAAACTAGTCGGATGTGGCAATCCCAAAACTTTCTTCTATCTCATACATGTTAATACTTCCTGATAAATGCAGCACAGCAGCGTCATCGGTTAGGTGATTTACACCATATTCTAATGAGTAACAACTTACGTGAACTTGTAATTGAATTTGAAGTTTGATTAAAATCCGTGCATTAGTTTTTGAGATAGAGATATTGCGGAAATCGCGAAAAGTTCTGCATAGCAGTGGCACCCATTGGGCAATTTACACCAAAAACTCATCAGGATCAATTTATATCAGGGACTAATTGGATCTTAAGTTTGATGAAAATTCATGCATTAGTTCTTGAGATACAGCTATTGCGGAAATCGTGAAAAATGCAGCATAGTGGGCGATTTACACCAAAAATTAAACAGCACTTATTTATATCAGGGACTAGCTGAATCTGAAGTTTGATGAAAATTCGTGCATTAGTTCCCGAGATAGAGATATTGCGAAAATCCTGAATAATGCAGCATAACAGCGCCACGTATTGGGCGATTTACACCAAAAAGTTATCAGCACCAAATTATATCAAGGACTAACTGAATCTGAAGTTTGATGAAAATCCATGCTTTAGTTCTTGAGATATAGCTATTGTGAAAGTCATGAATAATGCAGCATAGGTGGTTTTTTCGTGATCTCTGGCCCCTAAAACGTAGAAATCCGTCGAAAACCGGAATTCGAAAAATTTCACGAATCCAATACTTTCTTGTAAAAATAGAGGAAAGTAAAAAAGAAAATAATGTTGTACAGCTAAGGTATTTACAGCTGAATTAATTAACAAAATCAGCTATGGATATTTTAAATTAATAATATTGTTAATACTTGCATCTCAGTAAATATGCAATGGATGCTCATTTTGTTATTCTGCGAGTTTAAATTCTTCAGAAATGAGGTACACAAATGTTGACCTTTATTCTTTTGCTTATAAAAAGTAAACTGTTTGATTTTTTTACATTTTTGCTTTACTTATATATAGCTGAATATTTTTTCTTTCTTCTATCTTTACAAGACGATTCGTGAAAATTTTCGAATTCCGGTTTTTGACGGATTTACACGTTTTAGGGGTCAAGAGACAGTGCTGTAGTAGGGAAAAAATATTTGTGGGAACTCACAATTTCATAGAGTAGATGTTGATGCTGCCAGATTTTTGCTAAGCTAAAATCAAATTTAAAATATTTAGCCAAAAGCCAACTTTTTTCAATTAACAGTTATAATTATTACAGTAGACTAATGATTATCCGAGTTAATATGGACCAAGCTCACTTCCGATAAGCAAAAAAACTCGGATAAACCGGATTTACACAAATCGTCACCAACTAAGGAGACTTTTTTTAATACTAGTAACACTTCTTTGGTGTACATTTCCGTTACTTTTAAGAAAAACGGGGAGTGAAATTGTTTATGATTCTATGAGAGTAAGGAAAATTGCAGATGCAGCCTCTTCTTTCTGCTCAAAGCATTAAATAGTTTTTTTTCAATCGAGCTTATACCTTTGGAATGGATCATTTTCTTCTGTTTCAGAGTTCTAACTTTTTATGACTGCTCTTTTATCTTCACCTAACACTTCATTTATAATGGTTGTTTCATGATAATAGAAGCCATTAGTCCATCAGAAGAAAATGAATCGGTTAAAGCGGCTTATGAATAAGTGAAAAGGATCTTCTTAAAACTAGCATAAATTACCGTTTCGCTTTAAAAATAAAGAAAGAAAAAAGGGTTTGTTCGCGATATATATATAATTTTTTTTTTTTTACGGTAACAATTTACATATTTCTGGGAACGGCGTTCCCACCCAAATACAGCACTGGTCAGAGATCCCGAAAAAACATGATTTTACAAAATGTCTGTGTGTGCGACACAAATTTTGTGGGCGCTCTATTTCCAGAACTAATGCACAGAATTTAATAAAAATTTATATTCAATTAGATATTATAGATCAATTATATAAATTGGTGCCGATTAGTTTTTGGTGCAAATCGTACAACAGGTGGCGCTGCTATGCTGCATTTTTCAGGATTTACGCAATGGCTCTATCTCAAGGACTAATGTACGGATTTTTATGAAACTTCAGATTCAGTTAGTCCTTGATATGAGTTGGTGTTTACTACGTTTTGGTGTAAATCGCCCAACAGGTGGCGTTGCTATACAGCCTTTTTCAGGATTTCCGAAATGGCTCTATCTCAAGAACTAATGCGTGGATTTTCACCAAACTTCAGATTCAGTTAGTCCTTGATATGAGTTAGCGCTGACTACGTTTTGGTGTAAATCGCCCAACAGATGGCACTGCTATGTTGCATTTTTCCTGATTTCCGCAATCGCAATAGTTTTATCTCAAGAAGTAATGCACAGATGTTAATCAAGCTTCAGATTCAGTTACCAAGTTGACTTAAGTTGTTGCTTATTAGATTTTGGCATATATCGCCCAACAGGTGGAACTGCTATGCAGAATTTTTTACGATTTCTGCCATAGCTTTACTCAAAAACTAATGCACGGATTTTCACGAAACTTCAGGTTCAGTTACAAGTTGACATAAGTTGTTGCTGAGTAGATTTGGTGTAAATCATCTAACCGGTGGCGCTGTTATGCTGCATTTTTCAGGAAGTATTAACATGTACGAGATAGAAGAAAGTTTTGGGATTGCCACATCCGACTAGTTTTGCTTTAGAACAAAACCAATAAATTGCATCACTGATGCTTATTTCCTCATAAAATTATTTTCAAATGAGTTTGTAAAATCTCTTCAAGACAGTATATGGACAAATGTGAGAAATGTTCAGAATTATTCAACTTAAACACTTTCAATAAAAATGTTTGAGGATTTGTAAATTGGTTACTTGTTTTACAACCCTTAAATTTGTTGTTGGGAGAATTTAGATAATTGATAATTAAGTTGATATTTTAAAGGATTATTAATTTTAGACCCATATTTTTTAACTTAAATTACCAGTCCCCTAAAGTATCAATTTCAGAAAATGATCAATTTTCTCTTTCTTTCATCTAAGGTGTCATTTTGTTTGTGCAAAAGCAATGAATGTGTATTTGTAGTGTTATTTTAACTTCAGGTTCAAGAGGTTAATTTACAGTCCTATTAAAGATGTTATAGTAAAAGTAAATATTTGTGTCCATATAAGGAAGACTTGGTGGGAATATAATCTAATAAAATCATTATTTGATATCTTTCCTTAGAAGTCCCTCCCCCCCCCCCCCCCACCTCCAAAGAAAGCCACCATGCCATTTTATCCGAAAAAAAATCCCTGCCGGCTCGGGCCTACAGGCGGAGGTAGATTTCGAAGTTAAGCACTAAATTCATGAACAAAACTTAAATCAAGATTAGAGATAAATCCAGTTCCTTCAGTACAAATGAGCTCTAGGGAGCTAAACATTTTGTGAAAATTCTAATATATACGAATACACACATACATGCATATGGAATAGGTTTAAAAATGGCTAAAACAAATTCAGAGAACCTCAAAGTGTTAAAATATGTTCCTATTTCCATAGTCGGGTTTTTATCATGTTTTAACACGTTTCTTCAAACTCACATGATGTTACATATTCACCTGCTGAGGTCCATTATATTTCCAATATGATGCAATATATATATTTTTTAATTCGTCAAACTATTTATTTCATTTTGAATTTTCATGCTAAAATCTTGCTCTAGAAAACTTATGACGTAATATTCAATTTGTTTTCAATTCGTCAAACTATTTAATTTTTTTTTCACGTAAAAATCTTGCAATAGAAAAGCAATTGTTGTGGTGAGAATTTTATAGTTTTTTTTATTGTTGGCAGCTGCTATAACAAAAAATATTTATTTTTTCCTGTCCTTGTTGTGCAAGAGCTGGTTTTATCAGAATCTTGTTAAGACAGTATTCAAAATTTTTAACCCTCCCCATTTCCATTCCCTTGGGCCGATTTTGACCATTTTCAATCCCCGCCGAGATATTAGCCATCTCAAAGTTGTTGGCGAGTTTGAAGACGATCCGTGCATAATTGCAACTTTTATCGTGCAGACAAAATTTAGTACATACATACATACATATATGAAACGATAAAGATTAAACCTTTTTTAAAACTTAAACCTTTTTAAAATTTAAAAGTAAAAATTCTAAATTTAAAAGTCCCAAATTTTATGTAACTTTTGTTATGCCGTAGTCTAAGTCTGATTTGCCCCTGTTAACTAGGTTTTCCTACCCAACATTTATTACTTTCAGGCTTCAAAATTGATCTATCTTTAAGAATAAAAATGCTGAGGTAAACGCAATTCTCCGTTTTTGTGGTGAGGCTAAAGATCCCAGATGCCGAGCCCATAAAACGTCATAATGCCTGGATAATTGTTAGCCTATTAAATTAGATCACCTCCTATTTCTGTAGTGCCGCACTCTAGCGGAAATATTCCATATTTAAGACAGGACAATGAAAAACCCGTGGCTTTTTATGACAATGAAGTGCTAAATTAACTGCCGGCCCTCGGCAGCGCATTTGGGGAAATCGTTTCGCGACAACTCTCAAGTCATCTGGACCTAAGTCTTGAATGATCACATGTAATGGAAGGTCCAAACAAAATCTATCTTCTTTGCTTGGACTCATAGTTACTCACCATGAACTGGTTACGACTACCAGAAAACCATGCCGTTCGACGAACCAGCCACGGTTCACAAGCGCCCCTGGACAGTACGGGTATCCGGAGCAGGCCGTTATGCTCTAAAGTGCCCCGTAGTCGCCCCCCGAGTCAGAGCTCCCCCGTTGCCGGGCAACCGCTTTTCATTACAGATGGGTCCCCGCATATATTACAGGAAGTCGGCAGGATTCGAACCTGCGATGGAAACCCCAATGGATTTCAAATCCATCAAGTCGGTAGTACGATGGGTACCCGTTGGGAAAATCCCTATGACCTGCAACGAAAAATAAATGAGTTCAATCCACCAAAAGGTTCCAGAGTCTAATTATTATCCAATTATGCTACAAGTAATGTCACCTCAAGATGTCCTTACATGTAAAGCCGGCTGTACGGACACATGCCGGGAAGTGAACGTCCCGCGACTCCCTATACAAGTCCAGAACGCTCCCGATATATTACATATATATATATATATATATAACCTTTTTAGGTGGGGTGGTTTTGGGTTCCTGGGGTCAGATAAGGAAAAGTTATGAAGGAATTTTTCAAAAGTCGCACCATGGTAACGACTGCAATAGGTAGTATTTCTTACGAAATCTACCTAAAATTTTGAGCCCACCTAAATATTTCCCAAAAGTCCATTATGATTCACCAATGATATTGATACACCTGGTTGCTCAATAGTGGAATAAGGCCCACATTGTGAAAATACATGGCACATGAGGAAATATATAATGTTTATTGGCATGAACTAAATGATAAAAATACAATAAAGGGTTAACATTTAACTATTCTAGCATTTACCTGAATGAGGGAAAAAAAAGTCGATTGGATCTTTGAATTTTTAAAAAATAACCACGCATTTTATCATCAATCCATTTGCTGGTTTTTTTTCGTTTGCTTTCTTTATTGTTCCAAGCCTGAATTTCAAAGATGAAGACAGTCAAAAGCAAAAAATGCAGATAAGATTAATGAAAATATATTTTAAAAATTAATGCTTAAATTTCAAAAAATGTTTCAAATTAGAGAAAGTTTAATGATATGAAAAAAATGAAAGAAAAAAGTACAAAAACTTTCATTCCTATACTTGCAAATTGATACATAATTATGAAAGAAACAAAATATTTAAAAACATAGCTTTCATCTACTTTTGCAAGTACAGTGAAACTTCCATTTAACGAAGTCTCATTGTTATACTTAAACACTTTGTTATGAAGAAAATTCATTAAATAGAAATCAATTCAAATTCATGAAATTTGTATAATAAAATACACATGCATATTCCACAGAAAATTATCTTTTTTTTTTTTTTGGGGGGGGGGGGGGGAGAGATAAAATTTATTATATGTTTAATTTAAGGGTATGATTGGAAAACTTGATATTTTTATATTCTATAATAAAATCCTAATAAAAAGACATTGTAAATTACTGTTTACAAACTAAGTTAAGTACCATTATTATCTTTGTAAAGTCATAATGTTACATCAGTTACACAATAAAACTTACATCAGTTACACGTGTAAATGTTATTTTTTTCTTTTTTATTATTCAGAAATTAATTAAACAAGTTACTGTTATAATTTGGCATTACTTAGTGTTGTTGAGAACATTAAATACCTTTTTTTAATGGGATAGTTTCGATAATTTTTACACTTCAATGAAGGCAGAAAAATGTTTGTATATTTTATGTTACGTCAGTTACAGAATTTTGAATTGCAATTTTTGGGACTAAAAGAGAGATTGAAATAATCTGCAGGTATTTGGATATTAAGTCCTTAGTAAGAAATATTTTAAATTGTAAAAATTTGTTCTAGCTTTATTAGTAAATTTTCTACATAGTTTTGAAAACAAAATTCGATGATCAAATGTTACGTCAGTTACGATGGAATTGCCCTAAAATGAAAAATACAAATAAAATGGAAATATTGGAAAATGTATTTTAATTCGGGGAGTAACTTTTTTTTTTTTTTTTTTTTAATGCAATATAGACATACGACAAGAAATTAATTTGAACAATGTCTAAAAAACACATAATTAAGAGACGTAAACAAAAACTGAAGCGTAGCAGCCTTTTTTCTTTTTTTCCCAGCATTCCAAATCCTTAACTTTAAAAAAGTCTGTAATATTACTTTGTACAGTTTCTTATAAAAAATACTGTTCATAAAAATTTTGGCACTTTTGTAAGTACACGAGCAAGTCATCAGTAACATTTTCGTGAAACTGGAATCCCTTTCTTATCGCATTGAAGGCTTTTAGCATTTCTTCTTTTGAATGGAAATGATTAAATAAATAAATAAATTCATTTTCATAAATCTGCTGAAATAAATTCATATATTCATTGCAACAGCAACCTCTTCATTTGAATGATGTAGTATACACACAAAAGTGAAATGAACTTCATTATATAGAATAAATTTTTCGTAATATGGAGATTAATTTACATGTTAATGGTGTTCAAAGTGAAGGTTCAGGAGAAAATTTCGTTAAGTTGAAAACTTCGTTAAATAGGTGCTTTGTTAAAGGGAAGTTCATCTGTAATAAAGCTCAATGTAAAGTGACAACACAAACAGCTTATAAATTAAAACAGGTTTTCACTAGCAACCATTTTGTATTTGGGCAAAGAAACAACAGGAAAATAATTATAACTCATTTTATTTGACAATGATTATTTACAAAACTTTAAAATAGTTTAAAATGGTCCAAATATGACCATCATGTTATGTACAAACAGAAAAAAAAAGCATTTCTGAAAAGATAGTTTATCATGATATATATTTTTTAAAACTTTAAATGCAAAGGGCAGTTATTTATCAGATAATATGTATGCTTACAATCAAACATAACAAGCAATAATTTATTACAAAATACTCTTAAAATTACACCTTTGGTCACATATTTCAAAATGTTATTTATATATATATATTTTTTTTTTTGGAAAAATAAGTAAGTTTATCTTTTTTTGGATACATTTATATACAAAAAGCAATACGCTGTTTTTTCTTTCTTTCTTAAATAATATTAAAACAGCAGGTAAATATATAATATCTATGTATTCAATAAGTGAACAAAATTGTTTTTATACCGCAATCAACATTACAGACATTACGAAAATCTTAACATATCTAATTTGCTATGCCAATATTTAACGATTGGAAGAAAAAAATCTAACTGAAAATACAAAATTTAGGAATAGGATAACATCTATACATACATAATAAAAACATTATTTAAAAAATTACAAAATGAAACATCTTTTGCGTGAAAGGTCCAAAAATGGTTTCAGTTAAAGAAAAGCTAAATGGAGTCAAGTTATATAATGGAGCTTGTGACATGTCAAATTTTAATTATAAAAAAGTGTAGGCATATTGGAGAAAAGTTTTAATGCAAAAAATATTCATCAGAAATAATTTTTCAGTGAATAGTGATAAAAAGCCAATCAATATGAAAACAAATTATGATATAACAAAAATATTCATGACTGTATTGTTGCTAAAGTTCTTAGCAGATTTGTATTAATTTTAAAATTTTATCAAATTGTCATCATTGAATTATCTCAACAGATGACTCAAAATCATACTTCATCTCAAATGATACTATCAGTTTATCATAAAAAAGTTTCTAGGAGAGGAAAAAAACCCAAAACAATAACTTACTTATCCTTTATTTTATTATTTTTGAAGGAAAAAAAGTTGGTGTTTTCCAAATTGTTGCATGATTTATTTAAGAGCAATCTCCTTCTGAGTTAAACAAAATAGATAATTTTTAACAGTATATGTTAATAATTAAAAAACCTTTGCTTTATACTACATTTCGTGCTTGAATTACAGAAATATATAACTTTTCTAGTTTACTTTCTCATAAGGGGTCATTCATTAATTATGTGAAACTTTAAGAGGTGGGAGAAGAGGGGAGGGAGGGTCACATGTTGTGATGCCACACCTAAAATATGAAAACAATTAGGAATTATTTGCAAGCAGCATAATAAAGTTCATTACAGAAATATGTTCATTCAGGAGTAATAGATATATTATTCCTTTTATTCTTAACCAAACACCAAATTTCAAAAGATAGCAGCAAAAACACACAAGCCCTTGCTAATTTTATAGTGTGTATATTAGGTGGTAATTGATTATACAGGGTGTTTTGTTTTTTTAGAGACAATCCGGACATTAAAGGTGCATCACCCCAACAAAGCGTAAAAGAGAAATTTTTCTCCTGCTGGGTGGGTAACACTGGACCAAGATACTTGATAAGTGTTGCCATTCTCAGCTTTAGTTCCAAGTGTGAAGTGACAGCATTAAAATTTTGTTAGTAGTCATGCTTTTTTAATGCATATCTTTTTTGTTGAGCATTATTTTAAATCTCACACATACCAAATCATACAAAACACGTTTTACGATACATTTCCAGATGTATAGATACCAAATAACAATATTATTAAACAAACTTTTGACCATTTTTGTGTGTATAGCGTCATATAGAATCTGCCAAGATAGCGAAGTAAATGAAAATTAACCTTAGGAAAAGTGACTGATCAACATTTTCACAGGGTTCCTACACAATTCTGATAAAAAAATTTCCTGACTTTTCCAGGTTTTCCCCGGCTTTATTCAAAAATTTCCCTGACCTTTCTCAGTAAACATTCGGCTTATATATTGTTGTAAAATCCTCCACAATGGACTTTAATTTAGATAAATGCTAGAAAAAAGTATGTGTTGTATGAATTTCAATTATTTTTCACATTGTTATATAGTTTGCATAAATTTTACATAAAAATTTTAGATTGGATGAATAATTAATTCAAAATTTCTTCATTTACGACAATAACAGAAATTCTAATGGATGTAGTATATAAATAATTCCCTGACCTATTCGCCTAAATTTTCGAATTCCCTGACTTTTCCCTGTTTTCTCTGACCCGTAGGAACCCTGTTTCAACATCTTTTGTGACTATTCAAATTATGTAAATAAAAATTTTCCATGAATTGTGTATTTTATTTTTTACAGGCTGCATTTAAAAAACCACATGCTGTATGCAACAGTCAGGAAGGAGGGTAAAACTTGAGTATAACAACCTGTGACATAGGAAAAAAAATGGTAAAAAAGTTAAAACATGAAATTTGTGTAATGTAATTAATGGATGACCCCCAAAGTTTTGATTTTAATCTACATTACAAAAACAACAGCAAGCAAGAATTGACATTGATATGAAAAAATAGTACATAAATCCTTTACATAAGAAAATGTGCAAATGTATTTTGTATCTAAAAACTCCATAAGCGAATGAGGCATGAAATATAGTAAAAAAAATAATGTTAGTAAATATCATAAACTTTCACACATTTTGCAAAATCAAGCTCATTAATAAATACTTAATTTTTGCATAAATTTCTTACATGGGAAAAAAAAAAGAAGAGATTTTAAGTTACACAATATCGTAACTTATTTTAATAAATTTACAAAACTTAAAGCAAAAGTCTCCAAAGCGTTGTACCTATAGTTTTAATACTAAAATTGCCATAATATGAAGTTTAGTTTATTTAGCTTAGTCTTTAAATTTGAATTATTTTTCTAAGACCTTTCCATTACAAGATATACTGAGTATTAATGAAAGCATAAAAATAAATGTGACAATAAGCACGATAGATAAATGTAATTTCAATATATATTTTTTGAAAACTAAAAAGTTAAAATAAGGATTTAATAAAAGAAATCAAAACATAATTAACACGTTAACGCCCAGCATCATATAAATGCTTCAGCTTGTCTTAATTTACTTATCAGTTATTGAGACCTATTGGTTCTTTTGTGCAGACGTGTATACCACAGCATTCCTTCTCTCTCTCCCATTCCACAGGCTACTGGTATAGCCAAATTTTCTCATCATCAGATAGAGACTAAAACAACATTTTTTTTATTTTGGAATAAGTCGTTATCTTTTTTCTACAAAAATAATTGCTATAATTGATGTGAATGTATGACCTATAGAACTTACTACCACTACAACAGTTGAAAAAATATCTGTTTCTGCTCTTGTAATGGTAGGTCTTTCTTTTGTGTCTGATGAAAAAGTGCATTTCTTTTTAAACATGTTGCATTAGCTACTTTTTGCATGGTCTATCTTATAAGGGATTTACTTTGGTATTAAGGAAAAAACATCAGAAATTCTTAATTTTCGATGTTATAAAGATATTCTTAAAAAATGTCAGTTAAATAAAGTTTTTAAAAAAATTTGGGCATTAACAGGTTAATGAAGTATGATAATTAATAGTAATATGATGAAAGCATGATAAAAATAAATTAAGGGAAAATGGATTGAAACAAATTTTGAACATGTAAAATTATGTAGATTTTTGAAATGTCCAAAAGTTTACCTTTACTTCTCAGTAAGGATAACAGAGTGTTAGCCAAAATCATCCTTCCATACTTATTAAAATAAAAGCATTGAATAATAAGTTTTCTCTTTTCTTTTTCTCAAACAGACCCAAATTTATTTTCAAAATAAGAAAGAGTGTCACATTTTTATGTAAATTATAGAAACAAATTAAAAGGGCACATGCTCGTAATTTTGAACTATCATTTAGTAGGGCAAATGCATTCCATAAAAAAAGAAACAATGCATTAAAGACTTGTATTAATTAGTTGAAATTGTTTGACAACTTATAAGGTTTATGGAGAAATAATTAAGAAATCAGCTACACAGTATAGCAAAATTTGAAGAAAGATTATAGAATAAGTTTATTACCAAGTGTAATAAAATTAAAACACATTCTTCATTATTTACAAAGGAAAATGTGACACATTTGACAATAAATACAGACTAGTGTTCATCAACTTTCAACAGATAATGACAGAAGATTTTACTTTGAGCCTATGAAAAAAAAAAAAATTGCTTTTGAAAGTGTTATCTTCTGCAATCAATAATTGACTTTATTTAATTGATAATAATACCGATTAATATAAAATATGCAACATTTATAAAATAAAATGAAATTTATGATAATTTTGATGTAATTTGTCGAGCCACATAACCTTGAAAATGAAAAATAAATTTTAATTCCAGTATTTATTAATATGCTTATACCAACTCACAAAATACAGAAAATATAAATATTTGTTTTCACATTTGACTACCAACAATAGTGAAGGATCAAACAAATATATTTTGATAGGGCGGGAGGGGGGGGGGATTAATTTATTAAAATTATAAAAACAAGATGTCCATAAGCTTAAGAAATAAAAGCACAAGAAGAGTAAGAAAATCATTTTTACTGTCACAGCAAAATTATACATTTCAAAAAATTATTTTTTTTTTCTATAATTACTTTGATTTCAAGCATAGGATATTTTCATTCATGTGACATAATAAAAACAAAACTATAAAATATAGATTGTTACCAATTTCAACATAATTACGGTTACAATTACTACGGTTATTTTAAGGTAGACTAGACCTTTTTCTCCTTTAAGAAAAAAAAAGGGGGGGGGGGTGGATACTAGCAAAATAACTTACAATACAACCAATTTCATGTTCAATTTATATCGGCTAATTTATTTCAATGGTAATTCAAATAATATACTCACAATAGAAAATATTCACAATTTCATTATAAATAAATAAATAAAAAACATTTACAAGCTTGGTGTTATAATATGATTCTTGAAACACTTGGGTTGTTTTTTCGAAATAAAGAAATGAGGCTTTTGGCAGCTGTCATAGCATTATAAACATACAAAATATTATGAATGTTGGCTTACTTTGTAGAAAATGCTAAATACAGAGTAAATGACAGGCAAGTGTCACATGCTTGTATGACTGCATTACAGTAGTTATGAATATAGCACTAAATTCTAGCTTTTATATATACTATAATCTGCAGTAGGAGAACTGTGATTAACTAAATACCATAGTTATCAAAATATCAGCACATCAGTAACATCAACATGCATCTTGTTTATAATTTTGTATCAGCAGCAACTGTTTAAATATTAAGTCTTATTTGTATTTTTATAAATTGATTTATAGTGTGACATTCTAATTTTTAGTTATGTGTGACTTGCAATTGTGATTATCTAATCTTACATAAGCTCAAGATTAAAATTTTAATTGTGAATACAAAAACCACGCTTGTAAATGCTATTAAAAATTATTATATTGTTATTTGGATTATAACATGATTAAAAATGTTGATTTTATAATTCTGTTAAGGTTACAGCATACAATTACAATATCCGCAATTTAAAGCGTAATAATTATTGGCAAAAGTGTATACAGATATGGAAGGAATTCTTCATTTAAAATAATTTATTAGGAAATATAAAAATCCAGTAATATTAAACACAAAATACTAAATTTTGACAACTTTCATGAAAAAGAAAATTTTGAGATAAGTTTATGAATAATTATAAGTGACATAATTATAATATTTTACATTAGTTAATAGTTTTATCATCATATTCAATATTTTAAGAGTAAAAAGCTGTACAGAAGTAAAAATGGATTAATAAATTTTCTTTACAAATATGATCATAGTACCATATTTTTATAAATAACTCTTACACCATTTCTCAATTTACACAACGGTGATATGACATATTCATGAAAATACACAGTAACAAATTTTCATTACAATTTAACATAGCACTCCAATATCACTTGTACTCATTCATATTTGGAATAAATAAATTTTAACTTTCGGCTAAAATTTGCAAATTTGCAGTAACAACATTATTATTCTGTTAATTATCCATGATCAAAACATTTTAAAATTATATTATTAAAATTAGAATTATATTTTAATTAAAAAAAACTTTAGATGCTAAATGTAAAAAATAGAAATATCAATTTCAATAAATTAAGACAAACACAAGAATAGATACAATATATCAAAATATCAAAAGTCTCTCTTTAAATGATATTTTTTCAGATTCTAATTTGCACTTCTCAATGATATTCTCCTGCATTTGTTTTTAAAGTTTATATATTTTTTAGCCTTGCATTAAGGATGGAGTTTTAGAAAATCTGAAACAGTTGTCTGCTGTCTACAATTAAAATTAAAAGGTGCTTTTTATCACATTGTCTATTTGTATTTTAATATATTGCACAAAGTACCATCCATTTATTTTTATTGTTTAAGATTTTTTTTGCTACTGAGAATTTAAAAAACTAACTATTTATGGTGGGTTCAAACAAAGCGGTTTTAACCATGGTTTTAAACAACTGTTATATTTCTTTAAAAAAAAAAAAATATATATATATATAATATTTATTTATTTATTTTGTAATTTAAGTGTTTTGAATTATTGGATGTAAATAAATTCTACTTTTAATGCTTTATCTCAGCAGTCAGCATGAGACATAGTGAGACCAGGTCATGTTTGTATATGAGTAAGATGAAAATTAGAATATGTTGGCAAACATATCTGATGCCCTAAAGAGTTATCTTAAACCTTGGTCTACATATGTAAACATATGAAAATAACAAAGTTAAAATAGATAAATACATTCCATATTTAGCATAAAATATTTTCATTTAAAAAGAACGCAGATTATTTACAGCAATTAATAACGTAAGATGATCTTAGACATTATGGTGAAGCTGTAAAAGAAAATTTTCTCTATCGGGAAAATGAAAATTATCCTTTAAAAATATGATAAAGAATGTACGAGATACAAACTTGAATATGTGGACATACAAAAATTTGATGTCAGTTACAGCATTTCAACAATACCAGTCTATTTTTGCTCTTACTTGATGAATCTAATGGCCAAAAATGCTGATTTGGAGTACATTGAATGTTTATTTACTTATTTCAGTCATCAAAGGATTCTTGATAAACAGATTCAAGATATCAAGGTTTAATTGTGTACAGCAATTTATTGTTTGAGCACAAGATAGAGTTTTTACTAATAATGTTTAAAGTATGAATAATTTGAATTTTCCACATAACTGACCGTAATTATTTGAGTTATTTTCAGATGAAGAATTATTACTTAATATTCGACAATGTTTAATTTTATCAAAAATATGCATGTACATATAACAGGACATAATATTTAATAAAAAAAACACAGGTTTTTCATTGTTTTGTCAACCTTGATCTATGAAATTAAAAAATAATATTTTAACTGGTTAAGATATTCACAAATAAATTAAAAATTAAAATATCAACTCTATTGAAAATTTTGAGATTTTAAAAAACATGGTATTAATGTGTATCTGCAGTTTCATCTTTTTTAAAAAAAGAATGCATCTAAATATTCATTAATATAAAATGAACATGGATAATTAACATCTCTTAAACAAATAAAATTGACAGCAACACTAAAAACACCCAGAGATTAAAAACCAAGTCTAATATTTTGCCTTAGTAACATTAAAGACAATTTTTATAACACATGCAAGTTTTAACAAAATACTGCAATTTAGTCTTTGATGTGTTAAAAAGGAACTATACAAATAATTCTTTAAATCAACAGTATATCACATTTTAAAGTGAACAAAAAAATGCAATGCCAATGTATGAAAATACAAAAAGTAATAAAAATGCAAAATTAAACATAACAAATCAACTAAAATATAAATATACAAAGGAAAATTTCAAAAAAATTATTACAATATAATACAGTTAGAGGCTGTTTAGATATGTTTATATGTATAGTAAAATGAGAATGGAAATTAAAAATGACATTACTACATACAAAGAAATAACGATCTGAACAAAATGGCACTAAATGCAGCATTAGCAATATTTGTTGAGCTTTTCCTCCACTGTACTCACATTTTAAAAAGTTCTTTGCATAGTTTCAAAATTCATTATGAATTCCTACTTGTTCACACCAGGGATACTCAAGTATCAAAGCCTATAAACAATTATTGTGAATCACATTGATGAATTTCATAATCTGAATTAACCTTGATAGAAGATAAAAACAAACTTTTTTTTCTTTTGTATAATACACATATTTATTAAACAGTTTAATATTAGAGACACAAAAATATAAGAAAACGAAGGAAGAATAACAATATTATTTTTTAGCCAAAATCAAAAACCAACCTTTTTCAAATATGATATGTCAGATGATCAAAGCATGCAAAGATGAATCAAAGGAACAAAAAAATTAACATTCATTTTGTTATTTTAATATTATTTTTTACAAAAATAAAAATCAGGGAAATACTTTTGCTCAATAAAAGCAATACTTTAAGAGGAACTAAAGTATATGCATGATAAGTTTAAGTCATTTACAGTGTATTTATACATACGAAAAACTGAAGGAATAGCACTAACGCCTGTTAAATAAAGAACATGAAGTTAAAAAATCAAATGACAAAATTGTTTTTTAATTTGAAAATTGTGACTAAAAACAGACCTCAGATATATTTACAAATTGTAATGCATTTTTCGTTATCTGAGCAAGAGAAATTAAAATTTTAGTTGTTTTAACAGCTTAAAACTTTTTTTTTTTTTTTTAAATTGTTGGACAGCAGAGGAAAAAAAAAATGAATTTTTTTAATACATATATTTTCAGCTATACAGTAGGTTTTCAAGTGATACACGCAATATAAAAAAAATTATAAAAACAGGACTTAACAAAGATGTGAATTAAAATGTAATCTAAGAAAACAGACATTTTACAAACCTCAAATTTTCACAGAAATTTACTCTCTCGGCTAATTCAGATTATAGTCTAACTATAACTACATAACTACATTTAGATTACAACTGACAACTTTCCAGAAGAACAACGTCCAAAATTCACAAACTATACACAATAAATAATATTTATGACAAAAATTATGAGCTGGATATTTGAATATCCCTGATATAAGGCTTAATAAACCAACAAAATCGAAACAGATGTATTCTTAGAACACAATTTAATACAACATATAATATGTGTTTATGTGTGCGGCACTATCAAAAAATCCCCATGAATGCACCTTAAAATTTGATTTAAAAAGCACATTCAAAAACAATTAGCTTTAAATGAAACTTCATAAAATGTTCAGTATCACTGTAAGCAAGCTTGGACTTTTTCCACCCATTCTTGGGCTGCAACAGCATCTGCAGCCATGAAATTATATGTCCTCCTAATGGTTCGCAGCTGAAACAAAGAGTAATAAATTATATTATTAAATTATTTACAATCCTAGTTATTTTTAAAGACATTTTTAAATATAACAATTGTTACTTTACTCTACAAATAATTATTGTTTATACACAGGTAGAGGCGTCGTGATGGGGGGAGCTTCCCCCTCCAATATATGTGAACTTGGGAAATTCTAGATTTTTGAAACACTTTCTTTTTTTTTAAATAGTAAAAAACAAAACAAAACAAAAAAAAAAACAGAATTTTTTCTTGTTTTGCCGACTACCTTTCTGAGTTCAGTGACAGTAAGTTAGTTAAATTATAAAAAAAAAATAAATAAAAAAAATAAATAAAAATTACAAAAAGCAGCCAGACTTAATTCTGTCATTGTGTTTCTTTGTGCTACAAAAATATCATACATCTACAGACCTGAATTTCTCTACTGTTGTCCATCAACAATGTCTGTAATCAATTTCCTCCAAAACTTTGTTCCTTTCTCAAAAATCTAAAAATATCATGAGGCTATTTTCATATGAAGTACGATTATGACTGCTACACAATAGAAGACAAAAACTTTCATTGAATGAACCAATAATTCTAATTTTTAGTTTTTTAGTTTCAGTATTTTTCTTTGTAAAGAAACTTTTTTAACGGTTATCATTAAACATACATTGCACAATTGCACATATCATTTCAGTGGGAAAATAGAGCAATATGTTTCAAGTTGGAAAATTTTTGAGTTCACCCCCCCCCCCCCCCCCTTCCGAAAAAATATCTGTAGCTACGCCCCTGTACACAGGCCCACTCTGTTACGTGTGTAAGTGTGCAATGCCAGGGCTGCAGTTGGTGGAAAATATGGCCAACTCTGGCTCCGGGATGACTAATGTATTTATTTTTTTAATTTCATATCTTTGGAGAATCATGGGTATAAGCTGTTAAGAGTCAAGACCAGTTCTTGATTACTGCAGGGGAAAACATTTGAAAAGTATTTTAGTATAGAAAATTTCAGCTTTTATAACTGGAGAATTTTTGTTTTAAACAGGGCAAAAATATTCTTACAAAATATCATTGGAACTTTGCCCTTATGTTAATCGGCTCTGGTCAAGACTGGAAATATTTTGAACAGATCCCCACCACCAGATGCTTTATGCACACTACCCTAAAAACACAACATACATTAAATTTTATATGCGGTAAAATTTAATTATCAAAATGTATAAAAACAAAATGGTTTCAGGTTCTGTAGACCCGAAAAATCCAAAAAGAAAAGAAAAAAGATAACAAAATTTGACCATTTCATCATTATTTTGGTTACCACAGACTCTGGAAAAAAGAATTACAATTTCCTGAAGAATCTGAAGGGGAAAAAAAAGAAGAAGGGTTCTATTACAATGCTATTTCGAGTTCCATGCCCTCCAAAAATAGCAGAAATTTACAATTTTAGCATCACCTCCAGTTATAGGTCTGAATGGGCTGAAATTTCTAGGCTGGGGTCCCTAAAGTTTTGGTCTTGCTCGTTTATATTTTTGCATTTCATGCCAGCTCGCACAAAACTCAGTGAAAACAAACCCAGCCATGAAAAAAAAAATCAATGCAATCAGGTCCGGCCCTACTCAATTTTTACAAAAAAATTCCGAGTTTTCTTAATATACAATTCAGATTCTTTTAAAGAATGCTGCATATAGGAAAATTTTACTGCATATTTAAGATTACGATATGCTCACAAGCTACAGACTACAGAATAACAGCATTAATGATCACTTAGACTCTTAAGACTATTAAATTCAAATAAATAACTTTTGAAGCCGTATATTAAAAAAAAAGTAGGTTTTTGAAAACATTTCTCTGTAATTTATTATAGTACATTTTAAAAGATTCTGTTAACTAAAATTCATTATCGCTTTTATTATTTTTACAAAAGAAAAGCATCCGACAGACGTGTCTTGGGAATAATTAAATCGAGTTATGGCTCAGTCCATCCCAAGTATTCAGGAAAAATGTATACTTGATCTTAGAACGGCCCGAGTCTGCTGAAAAATATTCATCTTAGGCTAAGACATCAGGGAACATCAATTCCGATCTCTAACTTGGAGATGTTACATTTCTGTATCGATGTTCTCAAATTAGCATCAACTCATGCAGCACATTTATACTTATTCTCAGAATGTCCATTGAAAATTGTTCCTATTTTATCAGCACAGTTTGATTCTTTTAAACTTGTTATACCGGGAAAGTCGGCATGCTTAATTATTTTCAGTCCAGTCTAGCCATTTTTTTTTTTTAATCTTCCCAGCCTACTAACAAAAATTGTTTTTATTCTGCCCACTTGACCCATTTGAAAAATTGCCTTCATTTCGTGGTCCTTGGGCCCTTGCAAACCTCCGAGGGAATAGACTATATACTAAATGTAAAATATCTACTAGAGTTTTAATTAAAAATGCTTTCATCTACTTTGTACACCAGACAGTATATTGGGCATCTTTAAGCTGTGTAGTAGGGTGGTCACAAGCAACATGGGGAAAATTTTTTTTAACGTTTTCTTCGGGGGGACCCTCCTAAAAGTTGCCAGTTAGTTAGAAAATGAGATTGGCAAAGTTCCAGCTCAAATAAATAACATTAAACCGTGCCTCATCGAGGTTGAATTCTTGAAAATTTGCAATTTTTGGCAAAAAATTGTCGTTTTTCTTTCTTTACGTGAAAAATATTTGTCTTAGAAACCTGATTCTTGTTTTATTTCATAGAAACTGTTGTTGCCTTGAACTTTTACTCTGATGAAAACTTATATTTAATGAACATTTAGTATTTTCCAGGACAGCTAGTGAACCATACCCTCAAACTCTGCATTTTTGAAACATAGGTAAAAAATGACAAATTAAAATTTTTATTACTTTTGATAATTTTTTGTATTATTTTTATTAATAAGCAAAAATAAGTGAACAGTTTTTGTAACTGAAAAAATATTTCACGAATTATAATTGATTAATAGTTATCTAGTTCTGTGTCTAGTAAGAAAGAGCTTCTCGATTTGTATTGCAGTTGAACCTCTGAATTTCTCTTTTTATTACAAGGCTGTTTTTGTTATCTGTTATGGCTATCTATTTTTTGAATTGACGAAAAATTCCGTAAAACCCCTTCCCCCTCTTGATATGATGGCAGAAATGTAAGATTTTTTAAATTGGCCACATGTCTCATCAAATCATCGACAGTAAGCAGCCAAGTAATTGTCAAGTTTTATGTATTTTATTGTATAATATTCGCAAAATGAACTGAGCGCCAGAGAAGCTGCTAGACTTAGAATACATCCAATAGCTAACCACAGACATTGACTCTGCAAATAACTGTTTCGTAAACAAAAAACTGAGCTCATCAAAAACAGATTTTAAAATTCCCGTTTAGAGAGAACTGTTGTTCACTGGGGTGGAAAACTGCTTCACCATTTTTTGAATAAAGAAAATGTAGAGTGGATAAAAGTTTTAATTAGTTGTGGGGATGAAGAACAGTTACTACGAGTTCCTCAGCTTGAAAATAGTATCGGAATAATTCACGCGAAAGCTGCATTTTCAGCAGTTGAAGAGTGGGAGGAAGTTGGTAAAATCCAGGCAATATTTTTTGATACAACTGCAGTAAACACAGGTCGTCTCAGAGGAACCTGCATTTTTCTATAGCAATTCTTAAAGGAAAAGTCTTCTGTATTTACCATGACGCCACCATAATTTAGAAATTTTCCTAAAATCTGTTCTTGATTGTAAAATAGGCATAATCACTGCCCCTCAGCCAGATATTTAAAAAAAAAAACAATTCTGATTGGGTGGTCTAAATTAAACCAGAGTAAGTATACAAAATATGCTATTGAAGATGAAATACTAGGTATAAATAGTTAATTCAGAAGAAATTTCAAATTTTCTTACAGGAACTTTTAAAAATTAACAGCTCAGGGATGATTATAAAGAGTTTATCCAACTTTGTTTAATTTTTATAGAACTCCTTCTTGCAAAAGACATTTTTTCAGAGCACCTGGTGCTTTCAATCATGTCAGATGGATGGCGACACAGGCCATTCATTCTTTCAAAATATATTGTTTCAGGGATCATCTTTCAATAACAAATTTAGAAAAAGAAGGTATCAGAGATCTTTTCTTATTTTTAATCAATATTTATGTAAAAGTGTGCTTCAATACTTCCACTTTAGCCCCCAATTCAAGACCTGCAAATAATAAAATCACTTGTTCACTACAGAAAATTTGATAAATAGGTTACAGACAAAGCACTTGCTAAAATGACAAACCGCCTTTGGTATCTTAACTCGGATCAAGTTGCATTTTCATTTTTAGATAATACTTTGGAAAAAAAAGTCAACATAAACCACCCTATCTAAACCATTACCACTTAAATCCTTTCCGGCGCAGCGTCCCACGCCGGGACCACCTAATTTTAATTCCAAACTTACAAACTGCACGAAGAATATTTTAATAAAATTTTGCTTTTACAATGAAAGGTTAAATTAATGTGTTTTTAATTTCTAAAAAAGTCGTTTGTAAATTCCGGGGTAGACAATCATTTCATCCTTTTACGAACAGAATTTTTCTGTGCCGGAAAGGGTTAACGTGACAGTTGTAAGGGAAAATAATTTATTTTCTTTATTATGCCTCCTTTCTTGTAACACAACTTTAATAATAAAATGCAATTGAGCATTATTTGCTCTCATTTCTATACTTCCTTTACCCTCCCTTTTTTAAAAAAATTCTTTCAGTTTAAAATTCGATTTTTTTCCTTTTCTTTGGAATTTTTTTTAATCAAGCACTTTATTGGACTTCACAAAATGAAAAAAAGAAAAACAAAAGGTGGAAAGCAGATGAAATGGAATGTTACAATTTTTTTTTTTCGCTTTTTCATAAAAAGTCAATTTTTAGGATTCAGGTGATGTCTGGTCCTGAAAAATGCGCATATTTTTAAATATATACATTTTTAGAAAAAAATGGTGTGTGGTTCTTCAAAGCAAAACTTTTTTTTATAAAATGAGACCTGCATTATGTTTCTAGGTTCAATTGTATTCATTTCATGAAGGAAAAACAGCATTTTTTTGCGAACAATCACGTTTTTTTCAAACTTAAATCTCAATAAGGCACGGGTTAATATTATCCAAATGAGCTGAAATTTAGCCAATCTCATTTTCTAGTCAATTGGCAACTTTTTGGGGGGTCCCCCCGAAAAAATTCGAAAATTGATTTCTTGTGACCACCCTACTGTGTAGCCTGGTATAGTCCAAAAATAAAAATAATAATTCAGTTTATAAATTTGAAATTGCATATAATTGGTTTAATTTCACTTCAAACTGTCTTAAGAAAAAGGCTGGAATTGAAGTCGGCTAGTTTTTAAACGACTCTGGCTCTTTTGCTCAAAAATGGGCCCGACTCAGACTCCGGCTACAAAGCCCTGTACAATGCACACAGATCATAGATGTTTTAAACTTTAAAAAAAAATTTTTTTTAGACATTTGGATAATTCCAGATTTTTTTTTTTTTTAATGTTGACAAAAAATTAGAATCTATATTGAATATTCGATATCAACTTTGTGATAAAATATCAAGGTTATGGGTTCTAAATGGCCAATAACATTGTTGTCATAAATGACGCATAAGTGTGTCAACGGTTCTTAACGATAGTTTTATAAATGATGTATAAATGCGTCAGCGACCCAAATAGTTTTAATAACATGATGTAACACAGAATTTTTTTATGCAGTTAAGTAAATAAAATTAAAAGTAATACTTACATCAAAAAAAGATTTTTCATCAGCTTTTTTGGGTGCACCTTGAACACAGGTTGAAGGTGCAACAGACATGACTTCAGCAAGGTCAATTAATCCTTTACTGTGTGAATCTTCCATTGCATCATAATACCTCAGCTAAATAAAAATAATAAATCAAGAAAAAAAATAAACCTAAAATTATGAAGTAAACAAAATAAACTTTATACCAGCACATCAAACAAATAAATGGTATTAGAAATTAGGTAAGAAAAACTAATAATTTTAAATGTATCCTTTTATTACATTGTTTTTATCTGACTATTAAAAACTGGCAAACAACTTACAAAAAGGATGAGAATGAAGCTGAACTCTTTATCAAGATACCATTTTTATTTATTTTTTAAACCAATAAACAACATTTTTCAGATTAAAAGTAAAAAGAACAGCTCTAGTTGATAGAATAACTGTTGTATATGTCAAAAATGACACATGTTCGATAAATGCAACCTTATCATGCATTATTAAGCATGTACATCACCGTTATGCTGACCGTTAAATGAGACCAGCGTTTTCAGTGAATTCATTCTGCTCAGTCGATCCTTCTGTCGAAGAGGTCATCATACAGATCTCCCTACTTGACATCTTGCAATTTATGACAGCTGGCTGTAAAGATGCTTGAAGTCATTGTCAATACTGAAATATGCTACATGCAATATGTGTTTGCGATACCAACAGAAATACTGCTTAATGCTTTAAATATTGTGATGGCTTGTTTAACAACTGTGCTGTTGAGTGACAGAATATATTTGGCTGGAAAAACTGATGTACAATCTAATGGTTAAGAATGTAAAATATACTACCAATAAATACTATATTCTTGAGAAACATTTACAGATCCATTTCAATATTTTCTATCTTCATTTGTTTGCAAGTTATAAATTTTTTACATTTTTTGTGACTTTTAAAATACTTGACATTTAAACATTTTTATAACACTTTTGAAGACTTTCCATTCTATACTCATGAATCATACTTAATTCTTTGTAAAACTTAAAGAAAAAAAAAATACTTAATCTTAAAAACACAATCAAGTAGGCAAGTGATTACATAATGCAATACATTTTATTTGATCTTAACTGCAGAATTTATTTTGATACAAGAGTATTAAATTTTTGTGGACAAACTCTGAACTAGTGATGGGCAATTTCGATTTTTTTAATCGATTTAATCGATACTATGGCCAACTCGATTTAATCGATACTATGAATTTTTTAATCGATGTCTCTAAGACAAAATAAGGTAATATCATTTTCCTTTTCCTTCAAAAATTGAAGATAAAGTAGTTGGATGTGCCAATCCCAAAACTTTCATCTGCCTCATAAATGTTAAAACTTCAAAATTCGTTATCACGGTGTCAAATTTAAATGATAACATATGCGATCATGAGGAATCAAAAAGCATAGGTTCGTTGAAGTATGTGCCTTTTAAAAGAAAATATAAGCATTGCATTTTCCTAACAAGTCATCGAATTTCGGCTCACACCCTCTTAGGCTAATGTCAGACGAACGTCTTTTTGCACGCTGTTTTCGCTCTTACGCCATCCCTACACATTCGCTAGCATGTGTAGGGACGGTGTAAGAGCGAAAAAAAAGCGTGCAAAAAGACGATCGTCTGATATTAGCCTAGATGTCCGCAATGGAAAATCCCAATTCAAAGAGCATAAAAGTGACAGCTGTTGGGCAGTATACACCCAAGCCTAATAAGGATCTATTTATCTGAAAGTGTAACAGAATATGAAGTTTGATTAAATTTAGTGCATTAGTTTTGAGATATGGCTATCACGAATATCATGCAAAAAAAAAACAGTATAGCAGCGCAGCCTGTTACATGATTAACACGAAAACCTCAGAACAACTTATGTCAATGACACATCATATTAAGTTTGATGAAATTCCGGTCATTACTTCTTGAGATATCATCGCTAATATCTTGTAAATTCTGAAAAACAGTGTTAAATTTAGGGGCTGGTACTGGTGGACAACCCCCCCCCCCCCACGGAACGTTGAAATTTCCCTCATGAATTCAGATTTTATGCTTAAGGGACAAAAGTCCAATCCCCCCCCCCCCCCCCCCCCCCCCCGAAACTCTAGAATGTCCCTCTCCAGAACCATAGAAATGCCTCCCGGAGAAAAATGTCTTAAATCAACAATGCTAAAAAAAAGCAGCATGGCAGCACAACCTGTTATATCATTTACCCGAAAACCTAATCATGAACAACTTATGACAGAATATTAAGTTTGATGAAATTCCGTTCATTAGTTCTTGAGATATGATCCTTAAAATCGTTTAAATTCAGAAAAACGAGTTGAATTCCGGGGGTAGCCCGGAGGGACATGCCCCCCCCCCCCTGTGCAGCATTCAAATGTCCCCCAGAAGGTTTGAGATTTTATGCTTAATGTACAAAAGTCCAATCCCCTTCCCCTCTGAACTGTCCCTCTTTGGATCCGCAGAAATCCCTCCCGGAGAAAATTGTCTGAATTCAACACTGCTAATAAAATCTGCATAACAATGCCCCCTGTTGGGCGCTTTACACCGAAATCTAATATGCAACAATTTATGCCAACGTCTAACTGAATGTGAAGTTTGATGAAAATCCATGCATTAGTTCTTGAGATAGAGCTATTGCGAAAATCGGAAAAATGCAGCATAGCACCGCCACCTGTCGGTAGATTTACATCAAAAAGTAATCAGCACCAATTTATATGAAAGTCTAATTGAATCTAAAGTTTCAACAGAGTCCATGCATTAGTTCTTGAAATAGACCGCCCACAATTTTTTTGTCAGAGACAAACAAATAGACAGACTGACAGATAGACAATGTATAAAAATAGTCAAATCGTATTCCAGACAAGATCTTCTAAAACTATAAATCCTTCGAAAACCGGAAGTCGAAATTTTTCACGAATCCAACGCTTTCTTTTTCTAAAGACAAAAGAAAGCAAGAAAAAATGACCGCATCGATTCTGCCCGTAAATTAAGATCAGAAATGGCGAATTGATTCAGTTTAGATTCGATGCCGATGTCGATCTTTAGATGCGGGCAGAATCGCTATATTTTGATTTACTTCAATTTTTTAGATTCGGGCGAATCGATTCAGTTCAGATTCGATGCCGATTTTTAGATGCGGCTGAAATTATTATATTTTGATTTACTTCAATTCAAATCGCATCGCGCATGATCCACGATTCGTGTTGAATAAATTCCTCTAATTTTACTGTTTTAGTGGCAGAATTGCTGTAAAATTTTGTATAAGAGCCTTTTTTTTTTCTTTCTAGGTTCAGTGTTGAATGGCGGATTGATTTCTTGAATGCCCCGGTCGGAATGAGAGGGGGGGGGGGGGGGGAGATTTTAGAGTTCCGTAAGGGAGGATGCACATTTTTCCATTAAAAAGCATAAAATCTCAAAACTTTCGGGAGGGACATTCCAATGTTCCCCCGGGTCACCCCCTGAATTCAATACTAGGTTAAATCGTTATACTTTTGTTTAGAAGCCTAGTTATTCGGTTTACTAGTTTATTATGTTGTATTTTTCAAGTTCATCCCTTCTAATCCTCCCCCCCCCCCCCCCACCTTCCTTGCCAATCTTAATTTACAGGGCCGTTCAAAATATGCATGCTATTTTAAAAATGCCCAATTCTCGTTCTATTTTATTATAAATCCACATTTTGAAACCTTGACCAAAGATACATTTGAGGTCGCTCCTTCCACCGTTTAAGACTTACCTGTCCCCCGGGGGGCATATTTATTGTTTCTTCCAAACCATCTCGTGTAACATATTGTTGGAAAGCTTTTAACGTCCTGTTTTATTTTCTGTCCTTCCTCCCCCCTCCCTAGTTACACGCTCTTGGCACTTTTTAGCTCACAGGCTATCAAAGCCTGAGATTTAATGCGCCCGTCGGTATTGTATGTATGTATGTATGTATGTACGTACGTAACGCGATAACTCTTGATAGAAATATCCGATTTGCTTCAATTTTTTTTCTATGTTCATTCTGCTAAAGCACTTACCTGATTAGTTTTAGGGGTTCATTGGTTAAGTATAAAGGGGGGAACGGGGGATAGTCCCCCCCCCCCCTTAACTTAGATAAATGGGTTTTTCATGCAGAATTATCAGATTTTCTTCAAATTTTGGTATACCGGTTAATTTTGATAACGAGTTTCTCTGATTATATTTGAAGGTTCATTGTTATAGTCTAAAGGGGGGAGGGGGGAACGAGAGGATAATACCCTCCTTAATTTAGATAGATTGGTTTTGCTATCCGATTTACTTCAAATTTGGTATACCAGTTTATTCTGATAAGGCGCTTCCCTAATTAGATTTGGAAGTTCATTGGTTAAATATAAAAGGGAAAATGGCGGGGGCTATTACCCCCTTAATTTAGATAAATGGGTTTTTGTATCCGATTTGCTTCAAATTTGGTATACCGATTTATTTCGATAAGGCGCTTCCCTGATGACATTTGGAGGGTCATTGGTTAAATATAAAGAGGGGAAACAGGGAGGGGCAATCCCCCCTCCCCTTAGTTTATTTTTCGAGGGGCATTATTCTTTGAAATAAGAGCATAATATACAGTTAGTGTGAATAGCCTGTGAGCTCAATGCCATCAGTTTAACTGGGCACTTTTCTTTTTAGCTCACAGGCTATCAAAGCCTGAGAGCTAATGTGTCCGCAGTTTCTGTATGTATGTATGTACGTACATACGTAACGCGATAACTCTCCATAGAAATATCCGATTTGCTTCAATTTTTTTTTCTACGTTCATTCTCATAAGGCGCTTCCCTGATTAGTTTTGGGGGTTCATTGGTTAAGCATAAAGGAGGGGGGTAAGGGGGCTATTCCCCCCCACTTAGATAAATGGGTTTTTTATGCAGAATTATCACATTTGCTTCAATTTTGGTATACCGGTTAATTCTGATAAGACGCTTCCCTGATTAAATTTGGAGGTTCATTATTTAAGTATAAAGGGAGGAACAGGGGCTAACCCCCCTTAATTTAGATATATGGGTTTTTCTATCTGATTTGCCTCAAATTTGGTAACTAGTTTATTCTGATAACGCGCTTCCCTGATGAGATTTGGAGGCTTATTGTATAGAGATGTGACGGGGGGGCGATTCCCCCTTAATTTATTTTTCGAAAGGCATTCTTTAAAGTAAGAGTATAAAATACAATTAGTATGAATAGACTGTGAGCTCAATGCCGTCAGTTTAACTCGATACTTTTCTTTTTTATTTATTATTGTTTCAGTGAGTGCACTCTGCATGTCAGCGAATGAGTCAATAACTGTTTATGGTTTTTAGATTACTGCTGGGGGGGGGGGGGGGAACAAAGAAAAAAAACATATAATCAAGGAATGTACTTTTATTTATTTGTTAACCAGAGAAAAGTATGTTATTTCATTCTTAATGACTCTAGGATGAGAACTTTTTTTTCTTTTTTTCTTAACAGCTAAATATTTGGTAAACATTAAAGTGAAAGATATTTATAAACTGTAAATGAGATAAGGAGATATATATTTTAAAAAGGGAAAGAAATTTTAGTTAAATATATTATTAAAAGGAGAATTTTGATTATTAATTGGGGGATAATTAGTATGTGATACTTGGTTAATTACATTCATCACAGCTATTTTAAAAGAAGATTTGCAATATTTGCATTTCCCCCACACTTATAGAAGACCCTAAAAAGACTGAAAAACCATTTAAGTTTTTAAATAAATTTAGAGCTTTCAAAATTTCGCTCATCTGCGCATTTTAAAGAATGACGTTTATAGGAAGAAAGTCCCCATCTGTTTGGTTGAAGGAAATAAGAGTTAGAGTAGAAAGTACATCTTTTCCGGATGAAAAAAAAAAAAAAATCATTTCTTTCTTTCTTTTTTTATCTGACCGAGATCTTTTTTTAAAGATAAATTTAAATATGATATAAATTATTATCAAAATTACATCTTAAAAATAATAATTTTAAAAGTTAAAAAACCTTATTTTTTGACTCAAAGGTCTATAGTAGCGTACTTCTGGGCCGCTAACATTGTCTATGGCCCACATAAATGGAGGTGAGATATAGTCGTTACGGCCCTGTTGATTCGCTACGTTTTGGAATTACAGTAAATTCTGTCTAAGGCAGACTCTGTATAAGCCGGAAATCTGTCTACCGCAGAAATTTTTTCAAGTCCCGGCGAACCCATAGAAAATTACATTAATTCATGCTGCATAAGGCGGAATCTGTCTGACGCGAAAACGGAAAGGATTTTAAGGTCCCACCGAAACCAAAATTTTGCATAAGGCGGAAAAAGGATAATTTAAAAATGAAAAGTGTTTTGGTTATTAAACTTTAAAACTGATAAGTCAAATAGCTCAATGTCGAGCATGTTAGCTAAAATTCCGTAAGCTTTTTAAAAAGTTAATTCAAAAGAACAGAAACTTTAAATTTTAAGGAATTTATGCTTATGCCATTTTTTCATATGCAAAATTGCATCTAAAAGTTAATATTTCTAGTAAAATGAACATTTATGAAAATGATTACGTATTTTCGAAAGTACAATATATTATACTTTAGGATTGTACTCAAATTCAAAATTATAGCGTTCTTTCTTATTCTCGAAGTTTTTTTTTTTTTTTTTTTTTTTGTGTGTGTGTGTGTGTGTGTGTGTGTGTGTGTGTGTGTGTGTGTGTGTATAAACTTCCAATATGAATGTATTACAGCAGTACTAAGAAATTGAATAAAGTTTCTCATTTATCTTTAAAAAGACAAAGGATCTTTCAGAATTTCAGTTTTCAACCGATTTTCTAGTCAGGAGAATCAATAAAAGATCGTCCTCTTCCAGGGATTTTTTTTTCTTTTTTTTTTGGGGGGGGGGGGGGGGGAGGGGGGGGGAAAGCTTTTTTGCATAAGCCGGAATATTGTCTACCACGGAAATTTTTCTCAGTCCCGATCGATTCCGCCTTAGACAGAGTTTACTGTACTATTTTTCAGCTTATCTGTGTGAATCAGTGAACATCGAAATATCGATTCAAGTATCGATTCTAGAATTTGGGAATCGATTCTTATTGCGATCGATTCTGTTTTATACGATGTCGATTTTAATCGATTCTCAAATTTTCCAGAATCGCTCATCACTACTCTGAACCCTATCATTAAGCTTTCAATATCGAAAAAAGCTATGGTGTCATTATTGATAATGCCAAAAAATAAGAGCTCTATTAATGTTATTCTTACTAACATCATAAGAAAACATGCTTAGCCAGTTAACTAATATTTTTTTAGCAGCCTTTATTCAATAAAATATTATCCAATTTTTTTACTATGTGCTTTTAATCGCTTTGCGACAAAGTATACTTCTTTAAATTTTTGGGCACCAATTTTTCTAAATATAAATTTTTATATTATTTAATTGCTCAAACCTGAAACTCTGTGATTGAATAAGGTGAAAATTTCTGTTTGAAAATACTGGTATTCAAACTAAAGGATTTTCGACATCCTTTAGAGCCTGCGCATGTGCTGCTCATTGTGAAGGTGTTAAAAAGTACAACAGGCATACACTACATTACCAATATAATACATATTTTATTTCCAAATTTTTGTGCTTTACAACTTTGTTTGACACAAAATAGATAATAAATAATTAATCTGAGTTCACGATTTCATTTACTACTAAGACTAATTCATTTACTACTAATATTATCATCACTTTTCAAATCTCTATCATAATCATACATTCTGAATCAAAAAAAAGAAAAAGGAATTCGTAAAAAAATAATTTTTTTTAAATCTTTCTCAAGTAATGTACATAAATACAGGGTGTCCAAAAAGTCTGGAAATGATCGAATAACTCGAGAAATACATATTGGATAAAAAAGCAGAAAAATACATGTTAACTATTTTTAAGAAAGCTATCTAGTGATAAGTTGACACTTCACCCAGACACCCTGGGGGCCAGAGGGGGTCCAACTTTGAAAACTTGAATGAGAACCCCCATTTTTTTTATTGCAAATTCAGATTTTATGGGGAAAAAAAACATAACTTTTGTTTTTAACATTTCTTTTTTATCATCATAGATGACAATGTAATCGAGCAAATTGCAGTCAGACTAATTTGCTGAGTGGTAAATCCTATTTTCTATTGAAGTTCAGATTTTAAAACTTGACAAAAACTAAACATGCTAAACTAAACATGCAACTAAACTAAATGCTTTTTCCCTCCTTACATCGTGAATAGGAAAGGGACTAATGGTGACATTCTAAATGAATGCGCTACTTTAAGCATTTCCTGAGAACAACCACTTGGTCGTAGTAGTAGCCCCTTTGCCTCTCACAATTCAGAGGGCTGCGTAGTGCCACATTTTGCTTGATTGCATAGGTATCTACAATGATCCGAAAAAATGTTAAATACAAAAGTTATGTATTTTTTCCTGTAGAATCCGAATCTGTAATTAAAAAAGAAGGTTCACATTCAAGATTTCAAAGTTAGAGCCCCTCTGAACCCCAGGGTGGGAGGTCAACTTTGGTATCACTGAATAGCTTTTTTTTTTAAAAATATTTTACACATTTTTCCATTTTTCAATCTGATGTGTATTCCCCAAGTTTTTCGATAGATTCCAGACTTTTCGGACACCCTATATATAAATTTATACAATAAATAAAATAAAAACTCTTGAATGAAAAACAAATCTGCTCATCATCTGATGGTAGAATTAATTAAGGATAATTTACTTTTAGCAATTACCCAAGTTCAGTCAAGTTAACTAGCTAAACAATTAAAAACTACAAAAAGAGCATGTTATACTTTTTTTTAAATTATTAAATTGATGTAAGGTGACCAACAAAATATTAGTTATGATCTCTTGCTAAATAATAATCAATTTTAAATTCCAAAAGTCAATACTTATATAATATTTTTTTCCTCAGTGTTTTAACTTTTTCTGTTTAAGCAAGTCTCTATATGACAATACAAACAACATACTTAGAGATGGGAATGTTTGAAGGAGAGAAAATAAAAGTGAGGAAAAAAACCCCGAATTTTTTCCCCTTTGAAGGATATTATTATTCCCATTCAAAAAAAATTGTAATTTTATTCATAAAACAATATGTTCGAAATTTTATAATAGCTATTTTCTGATAAATTTTAGATAGATAACTAAATGCTACTTCTCTAATTAAAAACGGAAAGTCATATACAAAATTATATCAATAACACCATTACTGAAAGTGATAAGGTTTAAAACAATGTATTTATAATCTGGAAGGTAGCGTCACATTTTCTCAACTAAATTTAACGTTGGTCTGATTAACATCAGATAACAAAAATGCCAGTCAGCCAATGACTACAGGTGAGTTTCGATAATAACATCTCACAGCCTGCTGCAAAGTGAAAAAAAATTATGTCCCAATTATGTTGATAGCCAGGATAGTTGTGGTAACATCTGTAATTGGGGGTGCCATTCATTTAATAGAATACCCTGCAAGTGTGTCAGCTGACTGGCACTTTCATTATCTGTATCACCTAATGTTTTATATGTACCAAAATCCACAATGGTAAAACTGGTTGCACAAATGTGAAAATGCCCCCCAGACTATATAGTACAATTTGGATAAATCATTTCTTTTTATTACTATGTAATGCAATTTTTCATATAATCAGATCACCTTTTTTTTTTTTTTTTTTTTTTTTTTTTTTTTTTAATAACAAACAGCTGAAATTATTTACTCTTTTCTGCCTTTACCTTAAATTTAGATTCTTAGATTTCTCTAATTGTATATTTTTAAAAGTAAATAAATGCATGCAAATAAATTTTATGGCAGAACTTAATTGAAAACAATTTGTATAAGTTAAATATGCAAAAATCAATTTGTTTTATAACTTATTTTAAAGAATTTCATTACCTTTATATTGAAAATAACAAAAAAAAAAAAAAAAAAAAAAAAATCAATAAAAAAATTTAATAGCTTCCAATTCCTCAGATTTTCAATTACCTTTGAACAAAATTTACATTCAATATGAGTGTCTTCATTCTGAATCAGTCTGAATATATTGATTCTACACTGATGGGAAATAAACACTCTGTTGGAATACAAGTCTTTTCATTGAATAAACTCAACTTCCAGAAAATATTGTGTAAAACTTAAGTAATTTTTTATTTATTATTTTTTAAATTATTTTTAATAATTTAAAATTGAAAATGCAACTGATATGATAATTTAAACAGTTGAATGATACATAACAAATAATGGTGCTAAATTAAGCAAGGAAAGCTGCTTTGAAAATTCTGAGGCTGAAAGGTTAGCATTTTTTAACAGTAAATAATAGAAAATGCATTTATTTCTTTTTGTAATGTATTCATGAAAAATGATTTTTTAAAATTTTATTTTAATGTATGTAAATTTTTAAACTGTTTCATATTCCATATTTTCAAATAAAACAGAACTGCAAAAAAAGATTTTGTTTGTAAAAAATCAATTTTTCAAGGCAAAAAAAAAAAAAAAAAAAAAAAAAAAAAAAAATTCTGTTGTGTCAAAATTTTCAGAAATTTCATAACTAAGTATGACAAAGAATTAATTCAAAAGAAAAATATCAAAATTCTTTTTTGAAAATTTTGAGATTTTCATATGAATATACAAATATTTTAATAATGTATGTAATTAACCCCTTAACTGTAGCGTATGTATACGGCTTCAGAGAATACCAGCATAATATTACAAAAACTAGTTGGATGTGCCAATCCCAAAACTTTCTTCTATCTTATACATCTTAATATTTCAAAACCTAGTTACACATGTTAATACTTCAATATTATTAGTTCAATACTATACCAACTTTGATTTTCATCTTAAATTTCGGCTCAAGTCAATTAAACGAACTAAAAACGAGTTAATCTATATCATGATATTTGTTAAAATTATTAATTTTTCCTTATTCTGTCGTTATCAGCTGATTGCGAATAGCCGGCATAGCAGGAAGCGAGTTCCCGCCGATGCACAATAGAACTATGAAAAATCAAGAAAAGTATACAAAAATCGCTAGCACGGAGCCCCTTTACCGCGCAATATTTCCAAATTCAAGGCGAACCTGTTGGCCAAAGCCAAAAACAAGCACAAACATTTTGGTTCAATTGTATGCATACTTTTATACGCTGTTCGATGGTACAATAATGAAAATGGCACAGAGATCGGAATTATAGCTTCCCCTTCTTTCGGAATTTTTTCAAGTTCAGGGAGGACTTGTTTGCCATAGCCAGAAACATGCACAAAAAATTTGGTTCAATTATATGGATAACTTCATACACTTTTCGATGGTACAATAATGAAAATGGCACAGACATCGCAATTATAGTGTCCCCTTCCGGCAGAATTTTTCCAAATTCAGGGAGGATCTTCGTGACACGACCAAAAATAAACACATAAAATTTGGTTCAATTCTATGCATAACTTCATACACTTTTCGGCGGTACAATATCCAAAATGGCACAAAAATTGTACAAAAATCGCTATTACAGCCCCCTCTACGAGCGATTTTTTTACAAATTAAGGGAGGACCTTCTTGCCATAGCCAAGAACTTAAATTTTTTTTTTGGTTCAATTCTATGCATAACTTCATACACTTTTCGATGGTGCAATATTCAAAATCGCACAAAAATCGCTATTACAGCGCCCTCTAATGGCTAATTTTTTGCAAATTCATGGAGGACCTGCTTGCCATATCCAAAAACTTAAAATAAAAATTTGGTTTAATTCTATGCATAACTTCATACACTTTTGGACGGTACAATATTCAATATCGCACAAAAATCGCTATTACAGCGCCCCCTATCGGCGAATTTTTTCCAAATTCAGGGAGGACCTGCTTGCCATAGCCAAAAACTTAAAATAAAAATTTGGTTTAATTCTATGCATAACTTCATACACTTTTGGACAGTACAATATTCAAAATCGCATAAAAATCGCTATTACAGCGCCCCCTACCGGCAAATTTTTTCCAAATTCAGGGAGGACCTGCTTGCCATAGCCAAAAACTTAAAATAAAAATTTGGTTCAATTCTATGCATAACTTCATACACTTTTCGATGGTACAATATTCAAAATCGCACAAAAAACGCATTTACAGCGCCCCCTACCTGCGAATTTTTTCCAAATTCAGGGAGGACTTGCTTGTCATATCCAAAAACTTAAAATAAAAATTTGGTTTAATTCTATGCATAACTTCATACACTTTTGGACAGTACAATATTCAAAATCGCATAAAAATCGCTATTACAGCGCCCCCTACCGGCAAATTTTTTCCAAATTCAGGGAGGACCTGCTTGCCATAGCCAAAAACTTAAAATAAAAATTTGGTTCAATTCTATGCATAACTTCATACACTTTTCGATGGTACAATATTCAAAATCGCACAAAAAACGCATTTACAGCGCCCCCTACCTGCGAATTTTTTCCAAATTCAGGGAGGACTTGCTTGTCATATCCAAAAACTTAAACTAAAAATTTGGTTCAATTCTATGCATAACTCCATACACTTTTGGATGGTACAATATTCAAAATCGCACAAAAATTGTTATATCAGCGCCCCCTACCGGCGAATTTTTTCCAAATTCCGGGAGGACCTGCTTGCCATAGCCAAAAACTTATAATAAAATTTTGGTTTAATTCTATACATAACTTCATACACTTTTTGATGGTACAATGGCGACAGACAGACGGACAGACGGACGGACGGACGGACGGACAGACGGACACACAGACAGACAGACATTTTCTATAAACATGTTTTTTGGAATCTCTGACCCCTAAAACATGCAAATCCGTCGAAAACCGGAAGTCGAAAAAAATTTCGATTACAATACTTTCTTCTATTGAAGATAGAAGAAAGTAATGAAGAACTTTCAATACAGCAGGACAATTTTCACCAACAGAGCTGTGTTTTGCACATGTATGATATGTGCATTTTCTTATTGTTATTTCAGAAAACTAATCGCCGCCTTATTTAATTGTAGAATTATGTTGTTAAATACGGCACTGGAGATCGCGTCAGATTTCGTCGGCAGTTAAGGGATTAAGAAAGTGCAAAAGATTACATTTACATGATAGTGCATTTTATGAAAAACAGGACAAGTGTGAGTACGATTCGCACCCTGAGGGTTCCGGACCATTATGTCATATTACTGTAAAGCTTACTAAGTACTTAGTTTCTTGACAAATATACAAAAAATAAGAACTGCCTACTTATACCTTGATGCTTCTTGTAATTGATGTATCAAAGCCTAAATTTATTTATCAAAGCCTCTTTTATTTAACTTAACTTCATTTTGTATGTAAAGATGGAATTTTTTAATCAATTTTCCACTACTTCCTGATGAGCAATGATAGGCTAGAATTATGAAAAGTCTTTCCAGCCTGTACCGGGAGGAAAGGATAGTTTTCCTGTTCCTTGTTTTTAAGAATTCAGCTAATTTTACACGAAGCTAAAAATTGTGGGACACAAGTATAGAAGACTAGAAGATAGTCTGTCAGAATGACGTGTTTGAATTTTTAAAAGAATGATATAGCATTGTATTATAAAAAGAATTATGAAGTAATAAATTTTATCTTATTTGACTAATAGGGTCAGGTAGTGTAAAAAAGCTATAAAAACAGCCCATCTTTCATCCAAACTTAAGTTGCAAGAAAATTATTAATTGAATTGGTAAAATAATGACATAGAATATGTAAATGAACTTCACTCACAAAATTCGAAGAACTATTTCACAAAAAACATGCAAATTAGTACTAATAATGCTATTTTAAAACATATTGTCAATTAACTATTTTACCCCACAATATGGGGTAAAATAAGTATGCTTAGTTAAAGCTTACTATATCTGTAATTAAGATAATAATTAAACATAAATCAAACAAAAAATGTATTTTAAAATTACTAAAAGTATTATATAGAAGATTAAAATATTTATAATACTTCTCATTTTTCCTTTCTAAATATTGCTTTTTTTTTCCGTTGGTCTGACAGAAAGCGTAAAATCCAAAGGGAGTAAGAAGTAGGAGCCAAAGTAACAGATTTCTTTAAATGAAGTGTATTTTAGATCAGAGAAAGTGAGTGTGCATTACATTTTCTTTAAATTACAATATTTCAATATTCAATCAAATATTACATCTCTTTCTCATCATACTTGTTGAGTTGCAGCATTTGCCGCATGAATTCTATCATGCAACTTCTGACTTTCGCTAGCCATCTTGCTTGCTGCTCATTAATCCTACGCTCTCTTCTTGCAATGGGACTTTCGTCTTCGTTCATTGCATTTAAAAAAATCTATAACCTTCAATTTCTTATAAATAATTTTTAAAAAACTGTAAGACTTCAATTCCTAATAAATTTGTTAGCTAATAGTAAAAAAGAACACATGTTATAAGATTGAAAAATCAAATCTAAACAGTAAACATTCACTCGTGATGACACTTGAAAGAATATATATTATAGGAATAACAATGGAGTCATTCTCAAGAGTCATTCATGGCTGTGAACAAAAAATTAAAACAGCCCGAATATAAAAATTCTAACAATATTGCATTTAATACACACCTTCGCTTGCCTTAAATGAGCATTTTTTCAGAAAGCTTTAATGCACAGAGTTCATTCAGATCGCTATATTGCCAATGAGCTCCATGGTTTATATTTTAATGAATCTCAAAGGAATGAATCGGAAACATTCATAATTAAAGATTGTTTTTGGAATTGTGAAATGATTGTTTTATATTGCCATTGAGCAAAATTATTGCATCCATGGTCTATATTTTAATGAATCTCAAAGGAATGAATCGCATATTGTTTACTATTGCTGATTGCTGGGTGATACAATTTTCAATGCAAGATATATCGAAAAACATGCACATTTTGATGTAGCGCATCACTCAAGTTGTTTTTGGTTTTCACAATCTTTCTAAAAAGTTTATTCTTATACAGCTTTATTGAAAAAAATAGATCTCTGAAAATTAAAATAAAATGGGGTTTACTCTCAAAACCTATATGGTACTTCCCGTTGACCTACAATATTGAAATTTGGCACAGACGAAGGTCTTATAGCATATGTACAAGAAAAAATCCAAAATTCATTAATTTATAATTCTATGTTGATTTATTAAGTGAATTTTCCATAATCAGGATTTCCACAAATGATCTTTTAAGGCTGTAATTTTTTATTTCATTAAGTTAGAAGATTGAAATTTTATTACCTGATGTTTTATAGAATCAAGCACAAACCATCTTTGTTTCCATCCTTTAAGCAAAGCTCCTCTTTTGTACAGATACCCTTCATGTGTTCTGTTTTCAGCAACATTAGAAGAAAACTGATCATAATACTGGCTACTAGTTTGCATTGCTGTAACACCTAGAAAAAAATAATAATCACATTTAACTACTAATAAAAAATTAAAATAGCATTAAAATTTATTCAAAGGAAATCTGTTTGGCATAGAAAAAAATTTAAACTGTACATTCACTCTATCTCTTTCTCGTTTATAAGTATTTCATATTACCTTCTTTCAAACTACGAAATATTAACTACTTGATAAAGAGAAATTATTTGATTAATGAAATAGAAAAAAGTCAATTTGTCAAAACTGTTAACGAATAAGTTAGTATTAACTAAAACTTTATACACTGCAAGAAAAAATACAGATCAAGATCATTATTCACAATGTTTTTGTGGGAAAATTTTCTACTCATTTTTTGGAGGAGAGGGTGGAGGGGGGGGGGAGTAGGAGTAGAACATTTAAAATATTTCTGATGTCAATATTAGTTTTAATTTTTTTTAATTCAAAGCATAAATTATCAATTATTTTCTTCTGCAATTTTTCAACTACTTTGGCGAGCCTTCTTAAAAGAGTTTAATAATCAAGCATGCCCTGAATATTCAGTATGGATTCAATATTCAGCCATACTAGAAAATATTTGGTTTGGCTGGATTCCAAATTATTCGGCCCAACTGAATACATAAAAAAAATTCTTACATAACTACTATATTTAACTGTCTATATTAATAAAAAAAGAAAGTTTGTCGGTCTGTGTGCATGTGTCTGTTGGCAATTGCTAGGAAAATCTACCACACACAAAGGTCTGAAAATTTGGATGAGGATAGACGATAGTTTAAGGCAACTCCAAATGCACCTGAGGAACAGATGTTTCATTTTTTGTTATTTAATGAAGCAATTATTTAAAAACCACAATGAATATTACGAAGTGGCATGAAGACTTTAAGTGTGGTAGGCAAAAGTTCATTCTGCCTTTTTCAAAGAAGGGAAGAATCGGTTGGTTGAAAATCTTACTTTTTTCTGTCTTTTGCAGGCCGCATCAGTTTCATGAGTCTAATAGTGCAATCTGTTTTTAAAAATATTAATATTAACCCTTAATAAAAAATTCTTTTGGCTAAACTATTAAAAATATGTGAAAGGTAAGAATTCCAACTACTCACTTTTAACTCTCTAATAGTATAATCCATTTTAAAAGATACAAATGTTAAATTTTTCAAAAAATAAAAAAAATTCTTTTCGAAACATCGTTTTAAAGTTTTCGTCTTTTTTTTTTTGCAAAGTTAAAAAATCTGCATCTGCTCCAGAAATGAAAATACAAAATAAAGAAAAATAACAGACCACATCTGTGTTCATTTCCCTTTTGAATGATGGTTTTTTTAATTGACTATTTAAGTTTTGTAAATATACAGTACTATTTGACTATTTAAAAAAAATAATAATGCTTATAAAAAAATATTTTTTCAAAAGTCACTCTCACACCTTTAGTTTTTTTTTTTTTTTTTTTTTTTTTTTTCTTCTATTGACTATAAGATTAACATTAGGCAAATTTTGTTTAAAAATAATAGACAATTTTATACAATTACTCTGAAATTTTAATACAATATACTAAAATTTTAACTAATGATAGAGCATAAATTTGGTTCAGAAGTTATGAGCTTTGACAAAAAATAATAAGTTTGAAAATAGAAATTTTTCTCATAGGGTTAAACACTGCATACACTCTTATTTAAACTTATAACGTAAACTTATTTTTGTTATAACGCTCTTAAATTTCAATACATAAAACTAACCTTTTAGCTGTAACAACAGCTAAAAAGTAATTTTTAATAAATACAGGTAAATTCATGCACAAAATTCTTTTGATTTATTTTGTACAGATTACTATTCGATAAATACATATTAGAAAATGTGTATACTCTTATTAATTAATATAAGCAATTTATATTTTAAAAGTAGCATGAAAATATGCATCATGGTGTATTAAAATAGGGAAAAGAATTCATGCATAAGCTATACCTGTCCCTGAAAATATTTAAAACTTCATCAAAACGTAAAATAAAACTGTAAAATTTCAAACCACAGCACTTTCAAAACCATGGTTCTGAATGTTATTCTCATGCAGATGCAGTTTTTTAACCTTGAATCTGAAAGAAGAATATTGTCCATAATATTTTTATAAAGTCCGAAAGGCAGTGTCATTTTTAAACTAACCATTTTTTACAAGCTGATTTTTAGATGTAACTGATCTTTCTTATCAATGGCAAAAATCAGCCTTCAACTGTTGCGATAGCAATGGATGAGGCTATTGTAACCAAAAAATGCCTCATTCAAACTGAAAAGAATGGCAACCCGATTACAGAAGATAGTCGCTGTCCGTGATAATTGATAGGAATTACTAATATTAAATAGGTCTCATCACTCAAACTCCTTCTCATGCATTCTCATATACTTCATACACTCTCGTTTATTCACTTTATCAAGTTTTTACCATATCTTTATTTAAAGTTCGTTTCATTAAACATAAATATTGCATACAATAGTAAATATACATTTATCTTTATTGAACTTATTTCTTTATTTAAAAACAATAGTTAACTTACCTTTAAACAATTCTTTACTTCTTTTAATATAAACTTTATTTACATTTCGAATCTTGCGTTCAGGGTTGTAACATTCAAACACATATCGATTTGGTGAGAAATCGAATGACATAGTTTGCCATATCGGCAATAGATGGCGATGCACCTCAACCGACTGATTCATCAATCGCCGTTAATTATTCATAAAAGACTGTGTTCATGTTACTCCCAGGAACATTCTAGCGAATGGACATATCTCGGCACGTGTGCTAGCTAGGATAGTATTTATACCGCGGATGTTTGTCGTTTCGGCAGACGCACACAAAAGCTTGTAATCTATCATAACGTTTCAAGTTACGGCAGCTGTTTAAATGCACTGCCAGGGATGCCTTGCATCTTTACTTTAGTTTATTTTTCATTTTAAGTAATTAGAAATATTGTTTTACTGAGCATGCAATTGATATCGCTGTAATTTATGAAGTGAACAGCTTTTCACTATAGTTCTGGTAAATCTGATCTAGTCATTTTTATATTTGTTATTTTAACTGTTTTTAACCTACTATTTCTGTTGTTATGAAGATTGCTAATTTATTCAATGCATCAATGTTTATACTAAATGTCAAGACTGTGATATAAATCTTTTAAATAAATACCAGCTCAAGTTACTCATCAAATATCTCAGTCGTTATTTGAATTACATTTTCTAACTTTATTTTTGCTCAACTTTACAAAGTCTTTTACAGAACCTCTCTAGCTTCGAGTTAATAATTTTTCAGCCATAGCTTCTACATGCGTTTGTTAAGTCTTGTTAGGACACTGCTACTTTAAACATACGCTTTAGATAATAGTTTACCTATTATAGTTATCAATATCATTGAATTTTCCGAAACCTGGTAATATTTTTAAGCAGGGCACATTACCATGCTTTTAGAGGGTGCAAAGTCAGATGGGGGCCATAGCAGTGGGCAGGGCCCCCTAGTAGATAAGAAAATAATTTAACCAGAATTTTAAAAGAACAAAATTTTATGTCCTGTTAATAGAAATTTATTAAACAAAAAAGCTTGATTAATTGAAAAAATGTCTTGGAAAAAAGATCGCAATCGCCACTGATATTAGCACTTGATCTTGCATCTTGATTTTTTTTGTAATAAATTCATATTTTTTTCATGTCTCATAAGCTTGATTTCGGTCATATTAACCAAAATTACAGATTAAAATACGTAAGTAATATTGAAAAAATAAAAATAAATATTGAAACACGGGAAAATGAACGCAATAAATAAACAATTTGGTTACAGTTTACAATTGTGAATATTGTACAAGACTTACAATATGGTGAGTTTGCTATAGATATGCTAATTTACATCAATATCAAAGTAACATAATTTTATTTAGTAATTAATCAGGTGTAATAGCAAAAGAGCATGAATAACAAAAAAGTTAGTAAAAAAAAAAAATTGTAACTTCTGCTGATTTCAGCACCATTTTCAATTTTGTTCTGCAACTTACTGTAAGTTTCACTATTTGCATCTGAAATGATATGCAATTTTAGGCATTCATTGATTTTAGGGTCACGGATGAAGGTGAATCTACTGTATATAACATATTGTTCTACGATCAAGCAAATCTGATTATGGCAGATCAGTTTTTTTTTTTTTTAATTCTAAATCCATGCTGTACAAATGGATATTTTATGTTTTTTCATATTTTCAGAAGTGAAGCAGATATGGCAGTTTTAAAATGCAGAAAAAAAAAACACCAGAAAACTTTTAAAGGAACTGGAAAACACAAAAATCAACATAGAATTGAGCTTTTTTTTTTTAAATAGTAAATAATAATATATACATATTTAAATATAGCATTATAAAGAAAAATCTACTGCAAAAAGTGGGCATTTTTTTCTTTTTTTGTATTTTCATTCCTGGAGGTAGATGCTACAGTTTCAAATTGCAGAAAAATGGAAAATTTGAAACATGATGCGAAGGTCTACTAAAAAGATTTTTTGAAATAGTAAATATTAGTATTTTTTTAAACAAAAGGTACCACTGGAGCCATGAAGATAAGGCAAAAATTACTGTGTTTCTTTCTTTTCTTTTTTGGCCACTCTATGGGAGACTTGACGACTGCAATTTCAAAATGAAAAACACTTCAATTTTGTCTCATGAAGAACTGTGAAATATCCGGAGATGAGCAGGCACAATTGACAGAAGGAAGGAAGATCACTATTTTGCGATGTTCATTATGAGTTTTGATTAAAATCTCGGCTGGCTAATTATAAAAAAGAAAAAAAAAGAAAAGAAAAATTTTAGCCTTAGATGCATTTGGACCTGTCTTCGTCTAGCCCCATTCAAACCTTCAGTCCTCTACATGCAAAAAGCAGTAGATATTCTTAGCCATCACCAACAGACACAGACACAAATATCTTTCTTATATTAATATAGATTATATATTTTCTTGTAATTTCAATTTACTTTTCTGACTCTTGTCTTTTTATTCAATTTGCTTCATATTTCTTGATTGTTCTGCATTTTTCTGATTGGTTGATGTCTTCTGCTTTCATACTGGCTATTTTCTTTAACTTGCCTTCCAGACTTGCTCCTGCGTTCAAAGTGGTAGCATACCTTCTATGCACCTGATGAAGACAGACAAATGTCTTTCGAAAGATTTTTGTGTCTCAGGCATTTTTGATTTATATGGTGTTATTAAGAAGTTTTTTTACTTTATTTGTGTATCACACTAGTTTTTCAACATTTTAATCTGTATATTGTTTACAGTGCTGTAGCCGTGAAAAAAACCAGAGAGTATACGCTAAAGTCATGAACATCATGTTGACAGTATACGCTAAAGTCATGAACGTCATGTCGAGAGTATACGCTATAACTTTATTTGAGAAACAGAGGGTATACGGAACTTCTTTAAAAAATCCAGAAGTATATGGTGTATACCTCCATATATCCTCCACTACACCCCTGATTGTTTATCTTCACAAGAAATAATAATTGTGAAAGCAGAAATTATTTAATAGAATTAATAAATTGATTAAAAAAGCATTTTATAATGTGGGAGCATTTTTTCTTTTTTGTAAAATCAGGAATTTCCTATTAATTTAATTAAAATTAATAACATAATAAAGCCTCTAAAATTAGGAATCATTACAATAATGCAAAAATAAAATAAATAGAATAAAATGAGTAAAATTATAAAGGTAAACTGCTGCTTTATCCAATACTTTATATTGCACATTCATTACTGAACCTTTTAGAACACATAATTATGTGTGTAAAATTAACAAGATTTTGCTGCTTATGGGAAAATGATATTATTTTTACTGATTTACAACAGATAGCCAAATTTCTTCATTAAAATTTCTAAAAAATCATAATCTCCCAATATTTATAGGATAGACTAAAGATTGAGATATGTGTATGGTTCACTTTTCATGTATTGATTTAGCACTTAATAGGTAAAATGTAGGCGAAATCTCATTTAAAGAAAACATATACCGTAAAATCTATCACAACAAAATCTGTGCATAATCAGGGTCTACCTTTAATGGAAAAATTTAATAGTACCAATGAAAAAAAACAACAACAACAACAACAAAAAAACAACAACAATATAATTACAATACACAGCGTATGGAAATCTGCTTAAGCTAAATATTTTTCTGTTCCCTTGCATCTTTTTTAGCAAGTTTTACTGTATATAATATTTCAGTTCAATGATAAAAAATAAAAATAAATCAGTTTTTTTAAAAGATAAAATTTGACTTGGAGTAACAGAAAGTCTAGTCATTTCATACAAAAAGCAAAGAAGAGACTCAAAGCATATTTACTTGAAGTAACAGAAGAACTTTCCACACTTCCACCCTTAGACACAGAAGCAGAAACTGCTCCAGAATCACTAACAGACTTGTACTTAGTGCAATTTTTTGGTACTTGATCTAAGCATTTCTCATGACAATTGTAGCCACAATCAATGCATCTCATGCCTATAAAGAGACAAATGATAATTTTGAAAGCAATGTTTCACTTAATTTATGTGGAATTCTCAGAAATTTAAACGTACCTGTTTTCACTAATCCCCACAAAACATGAGAACAATAATCACAGTAAGTTGGTGTAGTATAATTATACTTTTCAAATCTATGAGGATGAGAATACACTTGTGGTTGAGTTGCTTCACCAACCATTTTGCCCCTGACTAAAATTTCAATGGTAGATCTTTTATGAATGGATCTTCCATGGGATCTTACCATCTGCGTAGTGAATGATGATTGCCTCTGAAATTAATATAAAGGTATAAAAAAAGTTTTTTTTAAAAAGCACTCTTTTGTAAGCATTCAATGATTATCTTAAACATAAAGCCTAATTTAATGTAGTTCCAAAAAATTTCCGTTATAATACATTAATTTGCTGTAGGCTCTGATTATTGAAAATTCCTTGCTTGAACAAACTAAGAAATTTATTAACAAAAATTATAATTTTTGCTTTCTGTTTAATGATATAGCAACAGGAAAAAAAAAAAAAAAAGCATCATTTATTTTCTCAAAGTATAATTATAATTTATTTAACATTTTACCCGCCAACGTTCCACAAGTGGAACATGAACTAAGCGATGCTGTATCTTTTTAAGTATTTGTTAAATCCGTTTGAAATTTTAAATATATATTTTTAAAGATATGTTTTAATGAATTATAAAATATTTTTAATAATTTTTTTGTGGTTCCCATCTTGGAGCTTGTTGAAATGTAAAAAAAAAAAAAACGTAAATGTAGTAGGCTCTCCTTTTTCCTGTACCTATAACTTTAGAATTCAAATGTGAGTGCTGTGATGATTATTATTGTATTGTTTACTGTTGTTTATGAAGTTTCATGCATAAATGAATGTTTTGTTTTACTTTGTTTTTGTTTTATAATCATTTGAAGTCCAATGTTCCACATGTGGAATGTTGGCGTTTCAGAGTACAAAATTATCTTATTGTTACTTTTATTAAGATTTTGCTCTTTTTTACTGGGCTCCCTCGGGCAATTATTATTTTATTATTATCGTACCAGTATTATTAAAGAATACATTTTATTTTGTGATACATGTCTCTTGCACCTGTCGCCAAAGTGTATGTGAAATATTTTTGAACCAATAAATGCCAATAAAATCCACAAAAGAATTGCAGTAACATGAAGGAGGAAATCTTGATTATTATAGTGATGGCAAAGTTGTTTGTGTACGATAGAATGACAACAGTGTCGTTACTGTTATATCAAATTGGGAGGGAGCATTGCTAACTCAAAGTATAACATGGTATTCTCGAATTTTGAAGCGAGATGTTTCAATCAAACAACATGGACTGAGATTGTATAATTAGAATATGGGTGATGCAGATGTTTTGAATCATTTGCTTGGGCCGAATCGTCCAGGATTCGATGATAAAAATGATGATGAAATCTGTTTGCAAATGAACTAAATATGGCTGTTGTTACTGCTTAGAGACTGCATTGTCATACAGTAGGTTCAAAAGAAGCCCTAAGCCATTTGAAGTTTCGTCGTGAAATTGCAACTGTTGCCATGAAAGTTGGATTTGATGTTTTGAGAAAGAGAATAGGAGGTCCTACTGCTCTAGTAGATATGGACATTACCACTTCGTCCAGTGGTTATTGCTTTTCATCTACTACTCAAGGAAGATGCTCAAATTGTCAGAAAAACATGAAATGGTGTGAATATTATGGAAAGCGTATGGATGAAAAATGTCTTCAGGCCTTTCATAAACATTTCGCCGTTAGTGACTAGTTAATATGTTCCTAAAATAAAAAAATTTTTTTACATTACCTTGTTTTCTTATGTGTGTAGTGCTGGTATGATTTGGAAAGAAAAATTCGCCAAAATGGACAAATGTTATTCGTACCGCCAACGTTCCACAAGTGGAACATACCTGTAACTCCACTTCTATTTTACATAGCATCCCAAAATTCGGCACCCAACCTTAGAATTAATCTAAATCGTCTCAAAAAATTTTTTCAAATTAATTTGAGAAGATGTTTATGGTGCGGCAGGTAAAAGGTTAATATTAAACTGTTAAATAATAAAATAATATTTTTTAAAATTACTACACTCTTTATTTTTCCAACTTTTTAGAGTTATAATATTTCGTTGTAGCAGTTTCACAGCCATTTGGCATATTTTGACACAAAATTAACTCTATTGTTTTTGTAGCTTGTAAACAATTGTAAAAATGAAGATTATTTGGTTATTTATCACCTGATGCTGGCTAACAGAAAAACATCATAAAATTAATTTATAATTAAGTTCTAAAAATATTGCACTGCAATTGCAAAAACTCTTACATAACTTTTATAATTCCATCATATTAGGAAGTGGGTTAAAAATCAATTTCAAAATTCCATCTTTGCATACAAAATCCAAGTTGAGTTCAATAAAATGGTATAATAAATGATTCCTCCATAAACAGGCAAGACAAAAGAATAAGTGAAACATTATTTTAAAATTTAAAAAAAAAAAAATCTTTTTAGTATTTCTAAATTGATTTATCAGTGTATAATCATAATTTAATTAAAATGAAACTATTAATTGATTAAAGCATATTTAAAAAATATATATTAAGCTCTTAATTTTATATTTCTATTTTCTATTTTTTTTTTTTTTTTTTTTTTTTTTTTTTGCTGTTACAGTTGGCATACTTGTACAAACATGGTTTGACACATACTTCACTCCTTTGTTTTTATAACTCATAAACAGTTATAATAATAAAGAATATTTAAAGATTTATAACCTGAGGCCAGCTAGTGGAAAAATGCCTTAAAATTAATTTATAATTCATCTCTACAAACATTAAAATATCGTAATGTCATCAGAAATGCAATGTCATCAGAAATGCGCCTGTGTACATAATTTTTATAATTCTAGCATATCAGGAAATGAGTGAAAAATAGATTACAAAATTCCATCTTTACAAACAAAAACAAAGTTAAAAGAGTGTGGGGAGTGCATAGATATGCTACAAATATAATAAAAAATAGAGATTTAAACTTATTTCTTTCTTAGCAGTGAATAACATAAAGTTAATAGTATAAACGATACATTCAAATTCACACATTTTCTTACTGTATCTAAAAGTTGTAAAAGGAAGAAAATAAAATCTTTTAAAGTTTATACTAATAAAAACTGTGAATTAAACTTATCAAATCTAGCCAAAATTAAAAAAAAAAAAAAATTCTTTCTGTATGACAACGAAGAAAATCCTCAAATCATCATAAATCATTTTCAATGCACTTCTGCATGTTGTAACTCTTCCCCATTTTTCCATTGTTTTTTGCACTTTGACCATGCAATTAACTCAAGCTACTTTTGATTTTGCCACTCCATCTTACTTGCAACTATCGTCTCAGTCATTTTACATCTCTGGGATACCACTGTAGGGTATTTACTAGAAATATTGTTGAGCTCAGGCTCACAATAAAATTTTTATTTATTCACAAATTGAAAAAATAAATAAATAAATAAATAAATAAAATAAAACTTGCTATTTGAAAAACAAGATTGTATTCTAAGTTTCTTAAAGGGTTTTACAATCAATCCTTTATAAATCAATTTGAAAATGTATTGGATTGTTATTAATAAGATATAAGGAGAAACAATCTATCTGATTTTAAAGCCTTTGCACTGTAAGTAATAGTAACATAATATGGGTATCCTTTTGTCTATCCTCGCTTTTTGTTTGAAGACATTTTCATAAATTACTGGAAAACAAAAATAATGTCTTTTTGTCATAGTTGCACAATGATATTTTAAAAGAATAAGAATTGTGCATTTTACAGATTTCTGCTAGTAGTTGGGTATAAATAACAAATTTGCTATTTTAAACAGATTTTTAGGGACATGAAAATCATGAAACATTGTCATGAGGAAGTATATAGGGTTAATAATTTTTATGTAAGAAGAGATTTTTAAATTAGAAAATTAACATTTTAAAATGTTATTAACAATTATCTGCTGGATACTTTTGGTAATGGGCTAAGGGTCTGATGACACAAAACTTTTTGGGCAAAATCAAACCATCAGGCCCTGGCTCTGAAAAAAGATCCTGAACTAATCTCTAGTTTGTAACCCCATCTGTTGTTTTGTCTTCGTGCAAGGTACCCAGCCCATTTCCCTTTTAATAGTTTATTTCTCTGGTTGATGTCAAAAACTTGTGTCTAATTTTTAGCAATACAACTTATGACTCAAATACAACATATTAATATGAAATGTTAAATAAAATTAACACATCACACTAAATTTATAAGGTAACAAAGATTGATATCAAATGGGAAGCTTGAAATTTTTGCAGAGTTTAGTCATATTCTTTAATTGCCTGAAAAGGTGCAGATTCTGAATTATATTTATAAATGCAGAACTTAGAAGAGAAAATTGCAATAATAAAAATATAAATAGGAATTTTACACAGGAAGGAACTTAATTTACAGAAAGAAATAATAAAAAATCATCAGCAATCTTACAGTTAAAGAATCACTTGAAGGAACTTGTACTTTATCCCATAACATAGACCACTTTTGAGGCAACAAACCAAGCTCTGTTTCTAAGTTATGGATGTTCTGAAAACAAAAAATAGTAATTGATGAAAATTTCCATGTAAATGCCTTATAAAATTTTTATTATGCTTTAAAAATCTAAGCTAAACAAATAATACAAAAAAGGCTGAATAAAAACAAAGTAAATTAAAAACAATTGATTTTATAAACAGTTAATAAAAACAAATAACAAGACTTCAGTATATTCAACTAGCATAAGCCAAGAAAATCTTTCAGCAACATGAATGTTCTTTTACCCTTTAACCAGCTGGTCCAGATTTTTCCGTTTCTAGAAATCATGTTAATATGGTTGTAGACAAAAGTATTTTAAACAATATATAGAAAGAGTTGATGTTAAAGATATTATAGCAGCAAACTGATTAATAAATATATATATCCTGGAATTTACAAGCATTCTTATAAAAATACAGTAAACCCTCGGACGGTGAAAGGGTTAAATGAGGTATCACAAGTATGGTTAACTACAGTAGTAACAGTTTCACAGTACAATCACAGTAAAGATAAAACCTAGATGATGTCATGTGCATGGAAACAACAGGCCATTTAAACTATACTTGAACTTACAGTGACTTGAACTACCAGACTGCATCGCTACACAGCAGAACTGAAATGCATCCATTGAACTAGATTGGAGCACTGAACTGCTGAACTATACTCCTTGAAAGTCAAATCTCGATTCTTAAATACCATGAAACAAGGAACCTACAGGAAGTAGCATGAGAAACTAGTTTTGTTCTCATTTCAGCATGAAATCCTAAGAGTAGTTTAAACCCAAAGCGTTAGGTCTTTTTTTCAGCCACAATCGGATATTTAGGCCTTTTAAACATGAGTTTGGCAGGTGTATTTTAATTAGCCCTTTCTTATCATGAGCCTGTTTTTAATCTTATTCTATACTATTCTATATGATATATATATATATATTGCTTGAATTTGTTAGATTTTTAATTTCAAATTAGATATTCTTCGTATGAATTAATTATGTGCTACCTTTAAATTAAAAGATTTGGTCAAATTTAGTTAAAAGAACTTGTTTGATGTCTTTTGATTTCAAAGTTTTTTTAATTATTATTCAAGTATTATATATGTATATATATAACTAAACAATCAAATTTTGCTCAATTTCCAGTAGATTATCCAACTAATTTAGAATTGACAGAAAACCTTTTAACAAATAATACCATTAACTTTTTAGATCTAAAAATCATTGTATCACAAAACAAAACATTTACTGATCTTTATGACAAACAAAGATTTTCAATTCAAAGTTAATACATTTACTAATTTTAAATTCTGCCTACACATTTCAGTTTACCGTAATATACGACTTAATCATTTGTATAGAATCAAAAGTTTATGTTTATCTCATCTTATAAAAACATTAAACAATTAATTTTTGATGCTTTAAATTATGGTTTTCCTAAGAAATTCATATATTCCTTAATCTACAATTAATTTAAGATCTAAACAATGTATTGTTGGGTGATTTATTGTTTGCTACTATTCACATTTTGTGTATATAAAAAATATATTAAAAAATTACAAAAAACTAAAAATAAACAAAAAAAAAAAAAAATTAAAAATATAAAATATATATAAAAAATATTTTAAATAGGATGGCTGGGTGGGTAGATGTTAAATTAAGGAGGAGGGCAGAGATGTCTGGATAATTTATACACAAGTGTTGTTTTTATATTTATAACATTTAGAAAAAAAAAAAAAAAAAAGAATTGTAGGAATGTTACGTTGATTTTTTCATGGTTCTACTATCAGATTTGGTTCAAGTGAGGTCGTGTTCCTGTGTACTGTATAACATTCTTTAAATTAAATATAGTTAATATGCATCAATTTAATTTACTATTATAGATTTATTACAATTAACTTTGTAATGATATACAATTACACTGGTTATGATATTTGTATTTAAGAGTTTGTAGAAATGTTATATTATGTTGGTATATTACCATGCCCCCCCCCCCCCCATATTAGTAATGATACATTAATTTTATTAAGTGATTAATATAAACAAACTTTTATGTTATTTATAAATTCACTTATCTGGTATTATTAATTCACTTAATTTTAAATACATAATATTATAATGTTAATTGATAATTATCGATCTTCTAATGCAATGTTTTAGTATGATGTTTTTATGCAATCTCAGTGACATTTTAGGTTAAATATTTACAATATAAAAATAAAATAAGGTAAATAAATAAATAATTGCATTTTCTACTTTTATTTATGGTATAATGTAAATGTGGGATGCACTCAACACTATTTCATCTAATTCTACTTTTGTAATTTATAATATATTGATTATTTAATTTAATTCTTATAATTCAGCATGACGGCAGAATTAAATAATTTATTATATTCTAATATAATAAGTTTGCTTGGACTCTTTTTCTCTTTTTTATGTTATTATCTCGTAATTATTGTTTATTTTTATACTCTGTATAACAATCTTTAAATTAATTTAATTTGAATCATTTTAATTTACTCTTTTGATTTATTTTATTTATATTATGCCTTGTAATGGTAATAAATTTTCACAGTTTATCATACATGTATTTAAAGTCTGCAGAAACGTTGCATTTTATTGGTATATCACCATCCCCCCCCCCCATTTTTGTATCGATACATTAATATTTATTTATTGATTATTATAAACAATTTTATATTATTAATAATATTACTTATTCGAAATTATTGTTTTACTTAAATTTAAGTGTAAAAATTAAAAAATAATTTTAATGAGTTTTCGCATATTATATTAAGATATTTATTGATAATTGTCAATATTATGTTGCATATTTTAGAATAATATTTATTTGCAATCTTAAACACATTTGGTTTAAAATACATTATATCTACAGTTATATTCGTTTTTTGTACTAGATGGCAGCACTATACACTATTTTAGTCATGTACTCAATTACTTAATTATATATTGTCTTTCTTAAATATAATTTCTTATATTTCCAGCAAGAGAGTAGCATTATATAATTATTTATTTTGTTCTATTATTATTAGGCTGCTTGGACTCTTAAATTTAACTTATAATGATCATTATCTATTAATTATTAATTGTTTAATATTAAACACTTCTTGTAATTTCTAACAGGATCAATATTATAGAATGTAGTAATTATTATTATATGGACTATCTGAAGCGGTACAAATTGTGTTAAGGTGTTATTTGATGATTATAAATATTAAGTTGCATATTTTGGAGTAATATTTATCTGTAGTCTAAATGACATATTAGGTTTTAAATATATTTAATCTGTTATATTCGGTTTTTTTCTATCCTAGATGGCAGCATTAAACAATATATTAGTCAGTTTCTTGATCATTTATTGTCTTTCTCAAATATAACATCTTATAATTTCAGTTAGATGGCGCTTTAAATAATTATTTATTTTATTCTAATATTATTAGGTTGCCTTGGACTCTTAATTTAAAATTATATTTGTTATTATCTATTAATTATTTATTGTTTAATTTTAAACAAATTCCTGTAATTTATTCCAGAATCTTTATTATCGATTGTAAATAATAATTATTATGTTAACTATCTGTTGCGGCAACCGTGGCATTAGCTTTTAACTGTGTCAGTATTTAAGCGGGATTTTAAGCTAAAGTACGTAATCTGTCTGTGACAATGTTACTGTCTTGGCTGCACTCGTGCTGGGTTTGTATAAGATTTAATTTGTTTCATTTTTTAATTGTTTTTATGGTAGTGGATTTCACATTGTTTAAATTTTTTACATGGTTGTTTCATATTCTCTGGTGCTTAGTCGATTGGGTGCATAATGGAATTCAATATTTGGTTATTGCTGAATTCCGTTACAGAAATCGACTATGTTTTTTGCTTATAAATGTATTTTATGTGCCCGTGATCAAGTGAAATACCTTATAAGCTTCCGGCTTCATTCATCCATTTTATCTCTTGTATGCTTATGTTACGGCTTTTTCTGGTTCAACATTATTTAGCTGGATTTATTATCTATTGTCTTTAATCAGACTATCAAAAATTGTTTTTTTTTTCTTTTCTTATATGTTTCATATCAATTTATTGCCAGCAACATGCTAGTGAATTTGTTGCATTTAATAAAATTCTGTATTACTAGTTACATGTTCCTTCTCTATTCTGTTAAATGTCTGAGTTATGAATATTTGCTATAGTATAAATTTAATTTCAATTATTGGAAATCGATGACGATTTGTTATAAATTATGGTTTTATGAAACGCTAAGAAAAGAAATTATCCTTTAATAAACATCTTAATAATTATTAATGATTTTAAAATCAATTTACCAAAATAGAAGTTGATTGACATGTTTACATTGGAAGATTTCTTTAAATGCAACAGTTATTAGATTCATGATTATAATTAGAGTTAAAATAAACATTAAATGATTCTTAAACACCATAAATAGCAATTTATCTTTCCAAGTATGACAGTTATTGGATTCAGTTAATCAGTATGCAATTAGTAAAACATCAGTATATAACAGTAAACAACTCTATTGGATTCAGTAATATATCTTTTATTTCACCCCTTACAAGACATTTTAACAGGACTTCAGTTTTTTTAAGTTAGTTAAAATTATGAATTAGTTGGAAATGCTATGATGGTAATGTTTCTCAAGTTTGTCAAGCAGGTTGTAGATAAAACTGTGTTAGATATTTTTTTTCTCAAAAGGATAAGTTTTAGGGAACGGTGAAGTTTAGTTTTCTTGGCCAACTATTTTTCCTTTTAGTTTTATGCAATTGTATCACATGATTTAAGTTTAGTTCTTGAGTGTGTTTCTGATGCGCCCAATTAAGATATTTTAAGGTTAGTTTTCCTTGAGAAGTTCAAAGTTAATATGCTTAAAACTCAATATATTAATATGTTTTAAACTCAATATAATTAAAATTAATAAGATTATTGAATTAAAGTTAATGTCTGTTTTAGAAAATTTCCCTTAAGATTAAAATATTTCTGTTACAGTTCTTTGGTACCTCTATCCTTGACATTCAAGTTTTTTATTTATCAGAATGTCTGATTTTTTAACTTAAGAGTTCTTCATATTATGTGTAGAGGAAGACTTTTTGGAGCTTGATTAGCAGGCATGATTAAAACCCCTGTTATAGTTTTTCAATAGTTTTTAGCATTTTTTTTTTTTTTTTTTACTTGCATGTTAATGAAGACACGTTTGTTTTTATCTGATTCTCTCAATGTCATCTCTCAATGCACTCTGCACGTTTTTCCTTTTACAGCATATGAAATCATCTTGTGACCTTTTTATGTATTTTCATGAGCATTCTTTATTCTTAACCCTTTATGTTGTTTGTCTGTATTTTTCAGTTTCCCCAAAACAACTTAAATGAGCTGCAGACAAAATATTTTTAACAGAATTGTACTTTAAGAGATATGTAAATGAAAGAGATATGAAGTGTATTTTAGAAACAAACAGGGCAAGAAAATTTAAATTAACATTAGTTTTACGAACATTTTTATGAAAATGCAGTAAAGCCCTCAGACACTCAGAAGGTTAATATTGATAAGTATGAACACAATACCAGCATATACACCAGTGTTGAATTCAGGAGGTGGCCCGGGAGAGACAGAAAAAAAAAAAAAAAAAAAAAAAAAGAATATTTGCCTCTTACTCATATACATAAATACTGTATTCATTCACTTTGTATAGAATACATTAACACTAATTTTGTGGGAAGAGGGGGAGGGAGAACCAATGAGTAAGGAATGATCGGAAAAAAAGGGAGAAAAGAGACAAATGCAAAGAATTGCAAGAAAAGCAAGCTATTCTAAGGAATGTAAATTAATTTTGAAAAATAATATAAACAGTCAAATATTTAGGTCAAAATTGGGGACCTGGTAGCTGCATGTATGTTTATAAGCATAAGATAAAATCTTATGTTGATAGTTATCCAGGGTAAAAGAAAGGTCCAAACAATTAAAATAAATTTTTATTTACAAAATTGAAATATTAAAGAGATAATGTAATTGGAAAAGGAAAGGATGTGGTATGTTCCTTTCTTTTAAAGAGTTTAACAAGGACAATGATTGTCAAACTATCTATATCTTAAGCTACTTAAAATTGCATATCAAGATAATGCAGAAAAAGTGCTAAATAACTAAAACTTTTACTATTTATTTTTAGAGAGAGAGAAAACAAGCGTCAAATAGCAAATACTATTTTAAAAAATACCTCTAGGATCTGTGTAAAGAAGTCTGGTTGCACAGCTTGCAAGTTATCGTAACATTTGTTTACAATTCGACGAGAACTAAAGCTGTTACTTCCATCAGCAGCTTCTGATTCTTCTTCTCTTTGTCTCTCCATAGCAACAAGCTCCAAGTCATAAGAAGGTCCATGAGCTAATTCTTCTTCTAAGTAATAATCCCAGATAGAAAGATTGGAAATATTTGAATATGGTCTCAATACCTATTTGAATTTGTAAAAGGAACATTTAAACTAAAAAAAGTTTAATTTGCTGCACATAACAAAATAACTATGCAGATTAGCAGTTTTAATGCATATGCAAAAAAAATAAAATAACTTAAAGAATGTCAAAATATGTTAGTCAAAATAATAATTATAATAATCATAACATTTCCAGCTTCAACAATATTTTAATGCACTGCAGATGGAAAAAAATTCAAATTTAAGCTAAAAATCAAACTACTGGACAATCCCCCCCCCCCCCCCCCCACACACACACACTCCTTGATAAAATTTCAAATTCTCGATTTCAAATCACTTTGTTCCATAAAAAATATTTCCTGTACTTTCAGAATTAAATCAATATATTTTTCCATCTAAAAGCATTTTTTTCTTATTTTGAATTCCTAATTCTGAGAAATAGTTAAAAAATATTTGAAACTCGTGACTACAGTAAAAAATTTCTTAGAAGTGGGCATTTCCTTTACAACATATAGGACTTAAATAAATGTCTAAATTATGGTAGCAATAAAATACCAAACAGATGATGATGATGGTGAAGCAAACAAGCTGCATTTATACACTTTTGCACAATATACTTAAAAATACACTTAAAATATTGGTTCTGAAGTATTTGCATTAATTGCCCTTTTAGAGTAGCCCATGTATATTAAAAAAGACAAACAAGCAACAGACTTTGTTAGCAGATTATTTTTGCTGAGGTTGTGAGATGAAATCTCAACGTGTTTAAATTATGTTACTGTTTTTTTTTGGCCTTATACATCGATGTTCCTTAAACTTAAATCCATATTTACTTTTGCGCGGGCGATTCGTTTCGACCACACATCGGCAAGTTCGCTGACGTTCGGCTGCCCCTGGCATGGGATGCTTCTCCTTTGAACTTTGTACGATTGTGATGACGTCATCGGAGCAAGCCTCTCACGGCATATGCATTGAATGGGTGTTTATCTTTCGGAGGTGTGTCTATTCGCCGTGCGTGGAGCAAATGAAAAATAAGCTTTTTAAATGTTTTCTTTCGGATTTGTTTATTAAGACATTACCTAATATTTTAAATTCTCTAATAGATTTAAATCTTTTCTTTCAGTAACTTTTGAAGTCCCCGTATTCTTACTATAAATTAAAAATTCCGTTAATTTTAAATCAGAATCTGTTTTGTTGGTGATCTGTGATGACTTAGTTCTTGTTTTTTTAAAGATCGCAAGCTTCGGCTCCGGTCTATCTGTCTGCCGATGGATGCGGAATCCGGTAAAGAGTTTTTCGAATACGATGTCTATGATTTTAACAACTCCTGTTAAATTATGTCTTGATACTGTGGAAAAGATTTTAATTTACGTTTTTAATCAATACTAAATTTCATTTATGCTGCACTTTAATTTTTAAAAGAAATATCTATCTTCAAGTGGAGTAGATGCTTTTATTGGCAAGAATTAATTTATGAACGGTGACCAACGGGAAGCCTTATCTTCTCTTCTCAAGATGAAAATAAAGGATTGATTTATGCTTATAAGTCTCCTCTTCATTTATTTTACAGACGACACGATCCAAGTAAGAAGTTTCATTTATTTCTATTTTTTTACAATTGCTGACCTCAAAGAACAGAGGGTTTTATTGCAAACATTACACAACGCATGTTACTAAAAAGAACTTCAAATTTATTTTTACTTTTAATTAATGGCCCATATTATGGATTATAATATATTACAAAATATTTCCATCACAGAGGTATGTTATTCTTATTATATCCCTTATATCTATTTTATTTGGCTAAATAAAAGATATATCAATAAAGCTAATATTTTTACTTTAGAAAAATAAATATTGAAAATACTTTACTTCATTGTTATTATTATTATTAAAATAATGTGTTTCATGGTTTTCAATTTTCTACATATTTCTCTAAAAATTATTTTAAATTTAAACCTTGATATTGTAAAAAGCTCCCCACCTCCCTTCCTACTTCCTGTGAGATTTGAAAAATTGAAGTTTGACAGTACGTAAAACATACACATTATTTTATCTTTGAATCTCCTACAATATGAGACTTAAAAAGATGTGAAGATCACATTACATACACTTGGTAATAAAAATTAAAATCATTTTTTTAAAATGCTGCTACTAGAATTTTTGCAAGAAACACAAAATATTTTTGGGAATAAAAAAAAAATATATATATATATAATGTAAAACTTATGTCTTAAACAAAGAATATCTTACCCCATCTTCATTACAAGGCATGTACCAAAAATTATAAAATATAGGGCAACGAGACCACATTTTTTCCACATAATCCCAAAAGGATGGTCCAAGAGAAGGAGAATTACTCAAGGAATTTGTCTTTAAGGAAAACCCAGTTTCTTCATCTGAGCCACCATCCAAACCACGATGTCTAGAAGAGCGATCTTCAAGTAGCCACCCAAGCTCTACTCTTTCACATTCACTGTCGAGTAAGAATGAACGAAAGCGACAGGAAACATAATGATAGGCCATAAATTTGAGGAAATACTGGTTAAATTCAAAGGATAAGGGAAACTGCTTGTGAATCTAATAAAGAAAAAATAAAACTGATAATTGCATCTTGATTTAAAGCACTTTGAAACAGTTTATAACAAAAATATGCATAAATATATACAGCTAGCTCCAAGTCAAAAAATTAGAAAAACAGAAAAAAAAACTATTTTGAAAAAAGGTTTTTTATATATCCTTTAAACAACAGGTAATACAGTATAGTGTTTTTAACTTCATTTAGAAGAACTACACAATTTGTACGGAATATTAGCATAAAAAATAACAGAAATAAGACAAATGTTGAAATAATTATTCACAATTTAAGAAAATCAAAATATTAGAATAAGGTTTACCTAATTCAAAATATTAGAACAATGCATTGTAAATCACATTTATTTAAATACATAAGTGACTGCTTAATATTTTGTAATGTCACTTTTACAATTTATAACAGTGTGAACTCAATTTGGCAAGCTATCTGTAAGTAGCTCACACTATTTATGGCCATATTAGTTTCATTCTGGAAACAAAGCCAACATAGCCTTTTTGGCACAATTGCTTGAAGTTTTGAGTTATTCCTTCGAGGGCAGCTTGAAGAGAGATAAAATATAACCTATTTTTAAGCAGAAGATAGTCATTATTATCCTATAAGAACATTTGAAATCAGTTCAGTAGTTACAAAATAACTCTGATTTTAGAATGTTTTCTGCTCATTCAATTTTTGAAATTTTAGAAACTGTTCTGAATGAGCATGTACATCTTAAAAGTAATTACCATGTCAAATTTCACATTTGTAACCCCAACAATTCCAAAAGATATCATATTTAAAACATTTTTAGAAAATTTCTGTTTCATTTCACTCTATTAAAATTTCTTTTAGAACGATTCTTAGAATTTACATTTACATCTCAAAGGTAACCATTTATGTTAAATTTTATGTTTAGCCTCTACATATTCAAAGAAATTGTAATTTTAGAATGTTTGTCACTCTTGTATCTCTTTAGGGATGGTTGCACAGATATAAAAATATAGCCTATTTTTAAGCAAATATTATTATCCTGAAAGAAGATCTGAAATCAGTTCAATAGTTCAAAAGCAATCGTGGCTTTAGAATGTTTTTCTCTCATTTTATCCTTTTAAATTCCAAAATTTTAGAAACTGTTCTGTGCTAGAATTTACAACTAAAAAGTAACAGCAATATAAAATTGCAAGTTTCTAGTCCTAACATTTCCAATTCCTCAAAAATTTTCTGTTCATTTTGCCTTTTTAAATTTTGAATTTTTTAGAAATAGTTTTAATGAGCATTATTTTGAAATAACCACCATGCAAAATTTTGAGTTCCTATTTGCAACAATATCACAGAAATGACAATTTTAGAATTTTTTTTGCTTCTGTACGCTCCTCTGGAAAGGTGGTAGAGATACAAATAAAATATAGTATATGTTGGAAAAGAGACAGTCATTGTCGTTTTGCAAATATTGTTCAGTAGTTCCAGAGATTACTCACAACATACAAACTTTATATAATATTAGTATAGATATTTACTTTTACCCTTAGTTTGCTGTTTCTATTTACTGACTTTATGAAGTAGAGATCAAAGAAATAAATAATAATAAAATCTAAGCAGTGAGGCCTTTTTTCTGTTTATTTTATATACAGAAAGAATGTATATAAAAAAAGGGCTTACTTGATGTACTGCATCCAAAAACTGAAGAAATATTGGAGCAAACCCACTGGCCAAAGTAGCAGCTGTATGGTTGCTACGATGAGTAAATCGATGACCAAAAGCTAACCATTCTTTTTCAATTAAAACCCTGAAGCCCTCAAATGTTCTATAGTAAGGATCTAAACATATCTCAGCAAGAGAAATAACCTAAAAGAGAAATAAAATAAATATTGCATGTCTTATAAAAATAATAATAAAGTATGATGCACAATTTTATATTATCTCAAAAATACATTCTGGATGAACAAATCAGTAATGAACTTATGTTTGTTTACAAACTAACAGGGTGGTCATAAACAGGAGGAGCCCAATCGCCCCCGAAGAGTGAAGACAAAGTTGTGGCTGATGATGTAGTTTGGTTCTTCTAGTGTGAGGATAGGATAAGGGAAGATCGTGGTTTTCAATGTATTTAGTTGTGTTTTACTTCAATATCTCAAATTTAGCATGAAAAATTAAACTTTTAAAAAGAGTTAAGTGAATTGCTCTTTAAGCGATTGGTTTTGTATTTTGAATGAATTATTATTTTAGCAGCACAAAATCATCTTAAGTAGATTTAGTTTATCTATCGTTAATAGCACAATAAGCAAACTAGAGATACATTGAAAGTGATTTTTGTCGAATACTGAATATTCAATTAACTTTTGCACTGGAAATGCAGTATTCAGCTAAAGTTTAAATTTCAAGATTAATGTTTCTTTCAGATGCAGACAGATTAAAAAATTTTTTTGATGTGTACTCAGTGTTAAAAAAAAAAGAGAAAAAAAACCAGAAATTTCATTATGAAAATTAAGTATTTTAAAAATGAATTACAAGTAACTTTAATATAAATTTTAGATTCTAGGTAGAAATAAAATAAGCTATTTCTTAACACTTAAAACACTTTCCAACATAGCTGAAAAGTGTTTATGAATTCAATTTGTCTGTCTGTCTAAAACATGTCTGTCCATGATCTATAAGACACGTAAATATACTCAGATCATCATGTAATTGACATTAATGAGATTTATTATATAGTATGTTTGGTATTGAAAATGAAGTGTGCAGAATTTAAATACATTTACAAGGATACTCAAAAGAATTCCTTTACATTACTGTCTATGGGGATAAATCATTTGTGGTGTATTTTAATGATGTCATACTATTTCAAACATATTGAAATTGATATATATCATGGAGGCGCACTGCAAAAGGCTTACTATATAATATAGTGAGCATAGGATTCATCGTTCATTTACAGGGACATGCAAAAGAATTTGGTTACAGGATTGTCTATTAACAGTAATTGCTGGAAATGCATTTTAAGTTGTTCTACACGTTTTTAAAATTAAACTAATATTTTGCCTATTACTTGGTGTGTATCAATTCTATAGATCATATACAGGGCAGCATGAAAGATCTCAAGTACATTTCTGTTTATTGACGGAAATAGGGGAATTTACAGCCGTACTATGTGTTTCCTAAATCATCTAAATTTTAGCATACTATGTGGTATAGTATATATAAATCTATCGATCATAAACAAGGCTGCACAAAATAATTATATTTTTCTGACTATTTATGGTAATTCTTAAAATTGGGTTCTCAACTGTGTTATGCATTTTCCATATTGTTTACTTAGACATTTTTCACCTTATTAAACATTGAAGTTTTGTTTATGTATTCTGAAATTGTTGGAAAGGGTTTCATAATCTATGCTTAACACAATGGATCAACATTCATGCTTTTTTTTAAAATTTACTACGCCTTTTCTTCGGCATCAGCAAACCCATTCTCTTTGCAGATCGAAATCTTGAGGAAACCGATGAAACAGAACATTTTCTCTTTAGTTCAATACATATTCCTACAAGTAGCAATAGCACAAGACGGCATTTTTTAATTTGTTTACACCCTTTTATATAAAAAATATATGTAACTTTAAGTAGACTTTTAAATCGAAAATAAGAACCAGACAAAATTTGATTCTTTGAAATAGTTTCTCTATCCAGCCACATAAGAAAATGACTATCTAAATTTTCTCTCCTGAGCAGGAAATGACTGATGTCACACAGAACTCCCTCTATTAAAAATTAATTTGCATGATTGTTCCTGTTAGACAGTTAATATGAAGCAGTGTTTTCATAATCAAAAGTTTGACCACGTTGCTACAAAATTTTGTGCAAATGATTTGGTATGTGCCAATTATGGTGGTTCATATACAGTGAAACCTCCCTGAGCGACCACCTCCCTGAACGATAATTTTTTCATGGAACGAAATTTATTCCCACAGGCTCAATACTAATTTTACCTCCATTTAGAGATCATCCCAGTTGAACTCCCTCCATGAGCGACCAATTTCTTTGAAGAAAACTAAACAAATTCTGTTTTTTCCTGGTCACTTGAAAAAGGTTTTATTAAAAAAATAATTCCGGAGAGCGCATTATTCATCAAACTTCTAAACTACGTTTAGAATTTTTTTATTCTGGTAACTTTTAAATGTTTAAACCCCTTTGTGCCTTTTTAGGCAATGAATTTAACTATGATGACAAATTAAGAATGACGGTCAATAAACTCCTCTGCCCTATTCTGCCAGGAAACTCTCAAAGAAATAGATAAATTAATGAAATCATCATTATTTGTTCCCATCCAAAAAAAATTGCATTTATTTACTGAACTTCGAAAGGACTTTGATTTTATCTTTTATACCTTTTGTTTCAAAGTAAACCTTGATGTATTCATTTTTTATACTCTGCAGTAATTAACTTATGTAATTACCTTTTGTTTTGATACTTAAATTTTCATATTTTTTCCTAATGTGAAAAATAAATTTTAGTAACATTAATTGTTACCTTTTTCAACAATTAAAATCTAGATTTAAACATGACCTCCATTAAGCGACCATATCTCTGAGCAACCAATTTTTATTGGAACGGAATGAGGTCGCTTTTGGGAGGTTTTACTGTATTTCATTAAATTGTAAAAACATGTTGAGATACATTAATTGCAGCGACTGTAGCTGAAGTCATAAAAACTGCTTTTCCTATCTTTTCAAGAAAATGTAAACCATATCAGATCTATCTTACACAAAAGAATCCCTTCTAGACATTTCTTCTTAAATGAGATATTTATTTTCTTACAAAAGGCATGTTAGTGTCAGGTTTGCTTAATATTTATACACTTATACACTTTTCTTAAAATTTTTTAGTACTACATTGTACCATTTTTTGTGTGCTAAATTAAACTTTTCATTGTATACAAATGCTTTTAAAAATATATTTCCTACATACACATGCTTTATTCAAACAAATAATTGTTTTCTTTTAAGAGATAATAATTGTAAGGCTATGTTTCTTTTTTTAACTGACTATTTCCTTAAATTAGTTTAGATAGTCTTTTAGATAGTTAATCCTTTAATTTCATTGTCGTAACTTTTTTGGAGGAGAGCAAGAGTAATTAAAGTTGATTACATTTATTGCAATTTATTTAGCAAAAATATTAAGATTTTTTTTTTTCCTTTTATGACAATTATGGTTACATTAGCATTATGCTTCTTTAGTAGCAATTGTTTTAAACTTTTTCTTATGGGTCTTTTTTATATTTTTTGCGATAAAACATAAGGTACTTGTTATTTTTGTTCCTTGAACACTGTTATAAAGTATTATAGGATACTCCAATTATGAATGATTCTTCATTAGTGGCAGAATGGTTTCTATTACTTTCATTTATTGAAAAAAACATATCCATTGTAAGTATGATGTAATTTTAAATACAAAATACTTAGTTTTGAGATAAGATGTACGGATGTAATTAAGTACAGAATATCAAATATAGAAGTGATTGAAAAATGAAAATGTTTTTATTAATCTTAGCCACTTGCATATAAATAAAATCTTTCAATAAGGCAGTTTTTGCTTCAACTATAATGTGTAATTTTTCTGAAGTTTCTGCAGCAAAATGTAAATTTACCTGAAAATGGTGTAATATATAAAAAAACTGGTGAAAATTTTATGAAAACACACACAACACGGTAGAAATGAACTGTTAAAACAAACATAGCAGACTGCAGATCGCTGAAATGAACCCTAAAATGTATCACAATGATTATATTGTTCATTATTTAATAAAGTACCCTATGATTGAAACAAAATTTTAAGCAAAGTTACAAAATTGCAAATAATAACATGAGATGTTTATTGCTTTATACATAATTTTTAGTTTTCGTAAAAACAGAAAGTCACATTAACCTAGATCATTCTCTGAAGATGAATGGAGATGAAAGTTGTAGAATATAAAAATTGCAAGAGAATCTACTTGTACATTTTTTTTTTTTTTTTTTAATTTCTACATCATGGAACATTCTCAAACATAGTTATATAAACATGTAAATTTTGCACTGCCAAATGAAATGTCAAAATACCACTTCTGCAAAGCGATATACAATATGATGATGAGTGATGAAAAAAGATTAAACTGTGAACCTATACTGCAAGTACTATCATAACTCAAAGGATTTTTATTGTAAGATAACAGTTTTGTACTCTACATTTTAGAAACAGCATATATATAACATACCTGAGAAGTAACATCCCAGCCATCTTCTAAACAAACCATTACAGATGAACCTTGTACATCCATTAAATCAACAACTGCACCTGATAACTGAAGAATGTTTTGAAGCTGAAGGGGAGAAAAAAAAAAAGAGACTTTTTTCACCTTTCTTCGATACTAAATACAGTAAAACCTGTTAACATGGAACTGCAAGGGAGGGGATTTCTTTCTTAACAGATAAATTATCGATTATAATTGTATTCTTTTTTCCACAACTGCGAAATTTTCTACATAAAACAGCATTATATTATAATCAGGTTCTCTTTTTACAGGTTTTACTGTATTTTTTATATTATTGAATTAAAGATTAAAATAAATGGTTTTCAGTTAAATGCAACATTTAAACTCCAAAGCAAAATTTAAAAGATTTTAATTTCCATGCCAATACATTAAAATCATAGTAATAAAAATAAGCAGCATGAAAGTTTTATATAAAAGTACTGTTTAATAAAAGTTAATTACTGTTTTAACATCCAATCCCTTAAAAAAAAAAAAAAGTAACAAACACAAGCGAGGAGGACATTATGTAAAAATGTAAATCTGTAAAATATCAAAGCCATATATTCTGAAATCTGTTTAATGGAATATTTTGCTGTTTTCTATCCTGTGACAACTTTTAAAATCAGAATGAGTGTGTATTTTTCATACATATATAATATATAAATATACTTTTTTTCAGTGTTTTTCCCCAGAACTTTTTCTCAAAAAAGTGGTATACAGTATATTGGCTTCTGCAAAGAGTATGGTATCATAAAGATTTCTGATAAGCACGGATGCAAAATTATAAATAAAAATGATTTAAGAAGCATTTTTTACTATTGTTAATTCAATTAACATAATAATAATTTAAAAAAAAATTATTAAAAAGGTATAAATATGTCAGAATAAACTAGTCAATTTTGATTAACATCAACACATACTGCTTGAAGTAGACTATATATGAATTAGTTTTTTTTTCTTTTTTGAATCCTCATTGTAGACACTTTTTTACAATCAAAATTAATAAGATGAGGCCCGACCGGTGAATAAGCAGAATGTTCAATTGGATCTGTATTGTGTGATTACCTAAACTTGTTTTATTCTTTTTCAAGGCAAAACAAAAATGCCTTTTACATTTTGCAGTGCTAATATTATAGTTAGATACAACAGAAGCTAATTTTGCCAAGTTTGGATAAGATTATTTTTTAATGTACATGTTGTTCTATCAAAAAATGAAGCAAACAATATTTAGCAATAAAAGCACAGTTTGTTCAAAATGTAACGCTAATTACAAACTACGTTTTCAATCAATAATGGAAAAATGCTGAGTAGAGTATCAATGCAATGTTATGTATATTTGTCTTTTAACTTCCCAAATATAAAAAATATATATGTGATTGTGGTTAGATGTTCTCACAATACTAACATAAGCAACAAGTAAAGTCAGTAAGTTCCCATGAGAAGTAGTGACCACAATTAGAATTAAACTACTGATGCATATTTTTGCATCTCTGAGCTTGGGAACGAATTAACAGCCTAACCGCAGATTTCATTTCGAAATGACCAAGATCAGATGGATTTAACGAGCTGTTAGACGGAGAGACGAAGTTGTTACAAAACCATACGAGTGGTCCGGTAGGAATCTTGATGCCGTGGTTGGATTTCCACAAAACCCCCCTTCCCTCCCATACCTTTGTAAATATCTGTATTATTTTGAAGTGTAATAATATATCCAGAACCATTAAACTCCTTTTATTCCTTAATTATTGCCTTATTCTTCCATCACATATACATGCACATAATCATTTCACGAACAACCATGAGCAAGCTGTTTTATGTCACATTTTTTATTATCTTGGCACTTCTTTGTGACAATTAATTTACTTAAGTAATTGTGAAAAACTCATGTAAGTGCTGCAATTAGAATAGAAATAAAGTCACTAAAAACATCTACACTGAAGATTCTAAGTATGGAAGTATATGTACAATATACAAGCAGATATATGTACCAATATACAAGCAAAATTTTAAAAACTTGATAGTTTTCACATAATTTTAATCAAAATCTTTTAAAATTTGAAGCAATTTTTTTGAGCAATTCATAAAATGTTTACAAATTTTTAAATATTACATTTAAAATACGATCACATAACTGAAACACTAAAACTTATAGAAAATGCATATCTAAAAATGAAAAAGTAATTTAATAAATAAATAATGACACAATTTCAACATTTACCATTAATAGAAAAATGAGAGAATTGCTGAAATAAGAAAAAGATGTGAATGTTATTACTTGATTTAACCATTCAGAATTTTCAACCGCTCTTAAAAACATTTGGTCTGGATCAGCTACGGGAGCACTAGGAACACAAGCCCTCAGAAGTTTCTTGAAACTAACTTTCACATGCCTTACTTCAGGAAACTCAACCGGTATAAAATCACAATTTGGAAATGACTCAGCTTTGATTCCCTGCAATAAAACAATTGTTAAATTATAACTGGCATTAACTATAATAACATTTACTAGAAAAATGAAGAAAAAAAAAAATCAGTGTAATTTAAAATTAGGTACTTTTCAGTATAGGGACCTTGGCTTTTTAAAAGAAAGCTTGGTGCAATTCGGGCTTCGAAGAAAAGAGATTTGTGGCCAAATGATATAAACAGTCATGAAAATAAACCTGATGAACTTTTATGCTTGTTTATATATATATATGTTACGAAACAATTTAATGGGTGTAGTTGAAATATCACATCGTGCTTATTACGTATTACTGGAGTCATACCACATTTTAATCAGCCGTTGGTGATATTATAAGCAATCCTACCACTTAGCACAAGCATTGCTAGCGGAGGTATCAACTCTGAAAATATAGCAGCTGTAGAGCGATGATAATATTGGTATAGTCCAATCAAACACTTATTATTTCATTATGAAAACAAGGCAGCTTGAGTGGCGAAAAAAGGCGTATGAAGAAATATGGGGTTTTCCCAATTAAACACATGGAAACGTAGTCATAGAACAACTGTTTATTCCATCAGAACATACCAACACTGAACAATTCCCGCAGATGAAAAATCAGAGCATTTCACTCGAGCATAAACTAATTATGCTAAATAGATGTTAATTTACGAAATGAATATTCCACATGGCTAAGGACACCGGGTAACAGGTTTTGTAAACAATCACAGCACAAAAAAAATCTCTCGTTCTGAGTTCATGCTCTCGCTATTTATGAGAATGCGCGGAGGAATTCCGATTGAAATGAAATCTTCAAGCTATACCAACGAAAATCACGAACGAGCCTCGAAGTGAAACTGGGATCCTGTTAGAAAATGCTCTTTTGTTTTCAAGAACATCCACCAGATGGCAGCATCAGACAATCATTTTTTATTTGATCTACTGTGACAGACACTCAGTTCAGTGAGTGTTGCTTCTTCCCTTATAGCAGTTGGCAGCAAAATGCTGCTTGATTAAAAAAAATTCAATAATATTCCAAAGGAATATAATATGATAAAAAAAAAACTGCAACAAGCCATAGTTCAAAGTATTTCTTTGTGTTTGTAAATAGTCTTATACATCTGTTTTGTTTTTATTGTGAAGTGTGATCTGTACTGTGACCAGCATATATATTATTCTAGTGTATTCAATCTTCTAATAAATGTTTTTTGTTCATCCAAAGAAGAGTATATTTCCATTGAAACACATCAAAACATAAAGGTAAAACTTTTAACTTTTTTTATTGTTTACCTATTGAGGAATTTCGTATTCATGCCTTCCATATGGAATAACATTCTAACAGTCGATTATGAGACTGAACTTATCTCAATTTTAAATATAGTAATATAAAAGAAGAAAATATAATATAATTAAATTCAAAGAAATAATTATTTTCTGAATGTTGGTATTTTTCACAAGTGAATGATATAAAAGAAAATTCAAAGAATTGTTCTTATTTTGAAACCAAAAGTGTATTGATAAGAAAAGAAATTATTTTGATTTTGATTTTGCCAGTTTCTTATTGAAATTTTATTATATAAGTTGCAAATGTAAATTTATGTTTTAAACAAAGAATTTAACATTTAAGAACAGTTTTTCTGAAATCAAAAGTAACTTCAAAAATTGTTCTCAAGAATTTTATTTTGTTCTTATTTCATCATTAGCATTATATTTGAGTTTATAATTGTTGTTTTGATGTATTAATAAGAGAAAAAGTTTTATTTTCTGTGAAATAAGCAAATATTATTATATCATAATGTCTAGTATTAGAGAATCTCATTATGTTGATAAATTAACTGATGACAACTATTCAGTTTGGAAGTTTAAAATAGAGCAATTGTTAATCAAAGAAGGTTTGTATGATGTTGTATTTGAACCTAAAAAGGAAAATGATGATAATTGGGTAAAAAATGATAGAAATGCTAGGGCATTAATTTGTTTAAATATCTCAGATTCACAAATTGTTCATGTCAGACATGCTAAAAGTGCTAAAGAGACATATGATCAATTGAAATCTGTTCATGAAAGAGTAAATTTAACAAATAAACTTTATCTTCTTAGGAAGCTGTATTCCACTAAATATAATGAAAGCATTAAAATGCAGGATCATATTAATTCTGTCTTAGAATTAGCAGAAAAATTAAGAAGTATAGGTGAAGTAATACAAGATGATAATTTAATAGCTATTTTGCTCTGTTCCTTACCAAATTCTTATAGTACCTTTATAACTGCTATTGAAAGTAAATATGAAACAGATTTATCATTAAAATATGTTCAAAACAAATTAATTGATGAGTATCTTAGAAGAGTTGAAACTAAACAAATTTCAACAAAATTTGAATCTATTGCTTTGAAGGGTAATAGGGATAAACCAAAGCATTTGAATAAGCAAAAATTTTGTTCTCATTGCAAAAAGAATAATCACAACCGTGAAGATTGTTTTCACTTAAAGGGTAATAATACTAACAAAACAAAACCAAATTTCACCCAAGATAGATCACGTCAACAGTTTAAAAAACCAAACAATTTCTCTGCCTCTACTGCTAGTCAAAATGAAAATCTATCAGATTCTCAAAACTATCATGAATTAATGGAAGAATCAAATTCTTTGAATTTTGTTATGAAATCTCAACAAAATGGAAATAAAAACAAAAATTTGTCTTTTGTTATTGATTCAGGTGCGTCTGTTCATTTAGCTAATTCCTTGGAACTGTTCTCAGAATTAAAAAGTTCGAATAAAGATACAATTACAATTGCTAATGGAACTAAATTAACTGCAAAGGGAAAGGGTAAATGTACTTTTAATATTGAAACACTTAATGGTCAAACAAATAGAGTTACATTGGATCATGTGCTTTATGTTCCCGAGTTGGATAGTAATTTATTATCTGTCCAGTCTTGTACTGAGAAAGGTTTTGTTGTAACATTTAAAGATGATATATGTTTAATTAAAAAGGGCAACATCTTAGTTGCAGATGCAAAAGCTGATGAGGGGTTATACAGATTAAAAATAATACCTACAAATGAAAAGGTATATAGTGCTTCAGAAATATTACCCGTTTGTTCTAATGTTAACTGCATTCTAAAATGGCACCAAAGGCTGGGCCATAGAAATTTGGAATCCATCAAGAAAATTCAAAAGGATGATTTAGCTTTAGGTATTACTGTGAATAATTGTTCTCATAATACTGAATGTTCAAGTTGCATAAAAGCTAAGTTAACAGAAAAATCATTTCCAAAAGAAACGCAATACAGAAGTAAAAAACCACTTGATTTGATATACAGCGACGTATGCGGTCCTGCAGAAACAAAAAGTATGGGATCAAAAAGATATTTCGTTACATTTATTGATGATTACTCTCGTTATACACAAGTATATTTTATTTCTTCTAAAGATGAAGTATTTGATAAATTAAAAGAGTATGTTGCATCAACAACAAACAAATTTAGATTGAAGATTAAATCTTTGCGTAGTGACAATGGAACAGAATATTGCAACGAATCTGTCAAAGACTACCTTAAAAACTTAGGAATAAATCATGAAACAACGACGCCATATTCACCGTCCCAAAATGGAGTTGCAGAAAGAAAGAATCGCTCGCTTATTGAAATGAGTAAAGCCATGCTTATAAATGCTAAATTGCCAAAAACATTCTGGGCAGAAGCCATAGCTACAGCAGCCTACTTACAAAATAGATTACCCACAAAATCAACTGAAAAGACACCATATGAACTGTGGAATGGGCATAAGCAAAATTTGAGTCACCTTAAAGTATTTGGATGCAAAGCATATGTGTATGTTCATAAACAGAAGAGACAAAAATTTGACGAAAAGGCCACTGAAGGAGTCTTTGTTGGTTACGATTTAAGAAGCAAAGGATATCGAATTTATATAGGTGGTAGAAAAATAGTGATAAGCAGAACAGTGAAGTTTTTTGAAAATATGAACTGTGAAAATGTCTTTCAAGAAAATCCTGAAGAGCGAATCTCAGATTTAATGCATTTAAATTTTTCAGAAGAAAATCTTGAAAATGATAGTGATGCTATCCAAATGGAAAATACTGCAGAAGAAATAAATACGGATGAAAAATCAGTAGATAGCCCAACAACTGAAGAAAGTGAAGATAATTTCCAGAGAAGAATATCTAACAGAGAGACTAAAGGAATTCCACCAGAAAGATATTCTTACAAAACTGAAGACAGTTGTTCCAAAAATCAAGATCCTGAAACTTTTAAAGATGTTTTACAATTACCAGTAAAAGATCAACAGAAATGGTTTCAAGCTATGAAGGAAGAATTTAACTCTTTAAAGGAAAATGAAGTGTTTGAGCTTGTTACTTTACCCAAAGGCAAGCACGCCATTGGCTGTAAATGGGTTTACAAAACAAAACATAATGAAAATGGAGAAGCAATAAAATGCAAAGCCCGATTAGTTGCCAAAGGTTTCGCTCAAAAATTAGGCACGATTATGATGAAACCTTCTCTCCTGTCGTCAAACATACAACTATTAGAGCTTTTCTGACCTGGGCAGCTTATCATAAAGCCAGAGTATTTCAAGTAGATGTTAAAACAGCCTTTCTACATGGTAAACTAGATAATGAAGAATTATACATGCATCAACCAGAAGGCTTTCATGATGAAGAAAATAAAGACAAAGTCTATAAATTAAAAAAGGCTATATATGGTCTTAAACAAGCCGCCAAGTGCTGGAATGAAGAAATAGAGAATACTCTAAAGGCATATGGATTTAAACAAAGTGAAGCTGATCCATGTTTGTTCATAAAAGAAAAATCAAAGAAGACAATTCATCTCATACTGTATGTAGATGATATGCTGATGAGCTCAGAAGATGAAAATGAAGTTAATGAAGTAATAAATTACTTAAAGAAATCTTATCCCATAACATCACTAGGAGAAGCAAAATACTTCTTAGGTATAGAAATTTACAGAAAAGAAGATGGAAGTTATTTACTTTCACAAAGAAGTAAAATAACTCAATTAGTTAAGGATTTTCAGCTTGAAGAAGCCAAACCAACTTATACCCCAATGAAAACTAACTATTATAGTTTAGATAAAGAAGAAAATCTTTTATCATCAAATGATAATTACAGACAAGCTATAGGAAGTCTTTTATATATTTCCTCATGTACAAGACCTGATATTACCGCTCCTACACACATACTAAGTCGAAGATGCAATAATCCAAGAGAAAAGGACTGGAATGCTGTTAAGAGGGTAATAAGATACTTAAAAACAACGAAAGACCTTGATCTCCACATTTCTTCAAAAGAATATCCTAATATAGTTGCATACTCGGATGCAGACTGGGGACAAGATGCTACAGACAGAAAATCCACCTCAGGAAATGTAATCTTCTTAGGCAATAGCTGCATTTCTTGGTTCTCGCGAAAACAAACATGTGTGACGTTATCATCAGCAGAAGCTGAATATGTGGCACTGTCACAAGGAACTCAAGAGGTGCTATGGATCTTAAAATTATGTAAAGATCTCAATTTACAACAACATTTTCCTATTAGAATTTTTGAGGATAACCAATCTACAATTAAATTGGTTGAAAGTGAAAAATTTAAATCCCGCACTAAGCACATTGATACAAAGTATCATTACATACGAGATTTAAAAACTGAAAATGTTATAGATGTCAAATATCTATCAACAAATGAAATGATAGCAGATATAATGACGAAGCCACTGCCAAAAGCCAAATTTGAACTTTGTAGAAACCTTATCCACCTGGTGTCAGATTCTATCACAAAACGGGAGAGATGTTAGAAAATGCTCTTTTGTTTTCAAGAACATCCACCAGATGGCAGCATCAGACAATCATTTTTTATTTGATCTACTGTGACAGACACTCAGTTCAGTGAGTGTTGCTTCTTCCCTTATAGCAGTTGGCAGCAAAATGCTGCTTGATTAAAAAAAATTCAATAATATTCCAAAGGAATATAATATGATAAAAAAAAAAACTGCAACAAGCCATAGTTCAAAGTATTTCTTTGTGTTTGTAAATAGTCTTATACATCTGTTTTGTTTTTATTGTGAAGTGTGATCTGTACTGTGACCAGCATATATATTATTCTAGTGTATTCAATCTTCTAATAAATGTTTTTTGTTCATCCAAAGAAGAGTATATTTCCATTGAAACACATCAAAACATAAAGGTAAAACTTTTAACTTTTTTTATTGTTTACCTATTGAGGAATTTCGTATTCATGCCTTCCATATGGAATAACATTCTAACAGATCCGACACTCAGCCAATGGAGAGCAATCAAGAAACGTCACAGGAAAGAATCCCAGCACCACTAATGGAATGATTTCGATGTGAAAAGGCTGGAAAGAATCCCAGCGCCGCTAATGGAATGATTTCGATGTGAAAAGGCTGGTGCCTCGCGGGCGGGAAAATGAGATGAAATAGAATAAAAAGTAAAAATGGCTTTGATAAATATTCGAAAAATAAGTAACTGCGTTCAGAACTTTACAGTTTGGTAGACGATGAAGGGATTAAAAGTTTAGATTACGTTTTGGAATAAATCTATTATTAAGATACGCGTTTTTAAAAATAGAGGAATTTAGCTAGAAATAAATAATAGAGCATATTTAAAAAAAGGAAATAATGAATAGGTCGGCAATTTAGAATAATTTAAATGAATAGTAAAAGTAAAAATTTTTATATAACATATATATATTTGTTTTTTATATACAATTTGCTTCTGTTTGTATATAAAATAAATGACTGCTTTATATTAAATAAATTGTATAAATATTGAAACAAAAAAACAAACAAACTTGTGTATATGAAATAGTGAATAGGTAGTCAGAAAAAAATCTTGCCAAATTTCCTTTCTTTATCTTGCCAAGGCCTTATATTGGAAAAGTACCTAAAACTATTTGGCAATGCAAATCCCAGTAATGAAGTTGATTCTCATAAGAGAAATATAGCTTATCTATGATTGTGGTAGACATTTTCTTTCAAGAACAAAGTAAGCATTAGAACTGAAATATACAACTTTTGTCCTACATGACATAAGGGAGAGAGTTACGCCATACTAAATTTTGCCTTAAAATTTATCTTGCATTAAGAAATATTCCAATAGTAGCCTTAATTGATATTGAAATGATTGTTGAAACAGTCACATAACAAATTAAAAAAACAAAACAAATTCAACTGGGTGCTTACTTGCTACTACTAACAAATTTATAAATTTTGCAGAAATAAAAAGATTTTAAGAAACAGTTAGGTAGCTTTTTTATATTAATTAAGGAACTTAAAAAAAAAAAAAAATTGATGCGCATAAACTACTGATTCGCACAACAACAAAATCTGATAGTTCTCTGTTAACAAGAATCCATTGATACTAGGACTGGACAATTGAAATTTCTCAAATCGATTTAACACTGATTTTACCCCTTTGGAATATGGAACCTATTTTTTCACTGATAGTGATAAATAAGGTCTTTATGAGCTCCTCCCCTCCCCCAAGTTGCCCTGTATTATGTGGTATACTTAGTCTATATTTTTTCAAATATTTTGAAAAGAGGTATCTTTTACCTATAGAAAGTCCCCCTCCCATCCTGGGGGTGTGACAAGGGTTGTGTCATATCAGATCCAAACACAAAGATTCTGTTTAAAGATCTATACTTATAGGGCCTAAAAGAATTTTTTTTAATCTTTGAAAGTAATTGTGAGCCTTAACAATTTTCTTCGAATTGGGTCCCTCTAAAGAGAAAAACAAATGTACCTGTGATTCCCTACTGTTTCTTCTATCTACTGTCACGGCGACTAGACAGCTGCTAGCCTCCAGACTTGATTGACATGCAATGGTTTTATCCTCTTCCCCCTCCCTCTCGAATTTGTTCCCTTTTAAACAGCGATGGTAGACACTAACCCATTTCTAGCCTTTGTTTCTGAAAAAGGAATTATACAGAATCTTATTATTTGTCACGAGTTTTTCATAAAACTTTTTACAAAGATATAATGATGAAGTGTTCCATATAGTCATTTTAAATTTCATTTATATTAAAAATATTTTAACTCTGTTTTTGTTTATTTAAAATCAGTTTTATGAGGGAGGCTAAGAATCCCTTGCCTCTCCCAATGAACCATCCCTGCTAAATATGCTTTGACATGCTAGGTGGCGGTAGTGCATATTTCAACACAAGTCGATTAATTATCGATTATGCCACTAATTGTCACTGCATTAGTACGAGAAAGGATTGTTCCAGAAGGGGGTGTTTACCGCACATGAAATCTTTCTCCACCTATATATAGCATGTTAAGTTTGTATATTTCGACAGCTTTCTAATGGGTTGTTAATGTCTACAACAGGATGCCACAACAGGAGGAAGTTGGTCCTTTTCTGAGAGGTTTAATCTAGTGTCTTTCCTAAATAGTTTATGAATAAATTGGTATGATTTTAAATGAATTTATGGCTTTTAACTAAACACGTTATAATAGTTTTTAACTTCAAGTTCATATAATTAAAAGAGTTTATGAGATGGTCTTTAATGTATAATGAAACTGTTATTTATAAATGTAACAGAAAGCCTGGAGTTTAAAACTTAAAACTGTGCAATTCCAAGACTTTAACAAATAAATGACCAACAAAGTTTAACAACAGACTTTAACAAATAAATTCGATGATTTTAAGAAATAAAGAACTGGCCTTTTAAAGATGTGTCTGTCTTTCACACACACTTTTTATAACACTATTACAACTTCCATATATAGAATGAAGTTTTAGGAAGATAGAATAAGTTTTTTGCTTTATTTGTTATTTTTTCATTATGGTATGGACTTCTATAGCAAAGCTTTTAGCTGATTTGATTAGCATCAAATACTTTGCTTGTTTAATTATTATTTTATTACTAGCAGACCTGCCCAGCGTTTGTAAATAATAACCTTAAACAAAACTTAAGTTTGTATGATTTTTATCTTTGGAAATTCTTTTAAATGAACCTAATTTTGGAGGCCTCATTGCCTTCCGCAGCGTCTAGTGTGTTCCCATCAAACTTCTTTCTGAACGAACCTGTGATCTAGATCCCCACTACCTATGGCAGCATTTACCGGAAGTGCCCAAACGTGCCGGAGACAATCAAAAACCAAGTTGAGTGAGCCAGAGCTCGTAGGAATCAAGCACACAGATTCAAAAAACGAATGGACCATTAATGTTAGAAAATGTTGGTAACTAAAGTCTAAGATAAAATTTCATAAGACAGAATTTAGCTGAATTGTAATCTTAAGTTGAAGGAAGCAAATCCCGTTGAAATTGGGCCCTTAAACCCAAGGAAATAACGCGCCGCCAAGGGGTGGAAGATGCCTCCTCACCTTGTAAATTCCATGAATTACTGTTAGCATTAACACGATATTTAATAAATGGGTGAAATCCCTTATCTAAAGTTACCTTTAAAGTAACACAATTTTTAATTTACGGCTGTAGTGAGTAGACGTAAGTTGATGCTGAAAAAGGAGAAAAAAAAAGTTCGTGAATGGGACCATTTTTAAGGGAGCTATAACAGGGGACCCAAAAGAGCTCAACTGATAGTTGAGAGCAGGGCCCTAACATGAAAACCTGTTTAAATGTTTTAGTACTTAGCGTTTTAGACCTTCAATTAGTCAAAATTAATCATAGGGTATGGAATAATCATTAGAATAATATTTTAAAGAAATGTGCAAAAATGGAGTAAATGCTTAAAAAGGGGCCCTAGAGCCCCAATAAAAATATGAGGGTGTTGGTCTACGGGGAAGAGTCCAAGACTCAATTTTAAAATTATGCAATGAGAAGGTGAGAAAATTAGGGTGTAAAAAATGCATAGAAACTGGAAAATAACTAAATGAAAAAATGGTTCCAAAAATGAAGATCGGATTAAGAGGGGCAATTTATTAATAATTTATGGTGCAAAAGCTTCAAGGGTTCTTGTACCGGGCCCCAAGAGGGGAGGGACTTAAGTGGCATGTAGTTTGGTATAAATACACTTTTTAGTAGTTGTTAATGTAATCTGAGGACGCTAGAACTATGTTAAAGAAAATTGCAAGGAATTCGGATCATTTTTAAAGAAGATGCACCACCAAGAGCCCCAAGACGATTTATGTTCAATATTGGTGGTAGCTGAAGTCTGAAATATTTTTTTGTCATTAATGTAATAGCTGGAGAACCTAAGAAGTTGTTAGAAAAAAAAAAAGCTAGTGAATCGGACTATTTTTAAGGGAGTTATAATAGGGGGCCCAAAGAGAGCCAACTGATAGTTGAGAAAAGGCCCTAATATGAAAACATATTACAACGTTTTAGATCTTCGATTAGTCAAGATTAAGCATAGGGTATAAATTAATCATTAGAATATAATTTGAAAGAAATGTGCAAAAAATGGGGAAATGTTTAAAAAAGGGCCCTAGGGCCCCAATAAAAATTTGTGAGTGTTGGTCTAAGGAGAAGAGTTCAAGACTCAACTTTAAAATTACGCACTGCGAAGGTGAGAAAATTAAGATGCGAAAAATGCATGGTACGCAAAACTGGACTGGGCCCTATGGGACCCTAGATGGGCCCATGGTCTTAACTGGAATGTAGAAATGGGAGAATAACTGAATGGAGAAAGTATCCCAAAAATGAAGAACGGATAAAAACGAAGCAATTTATTAACAATTTAGTGCACTAAAACTTCAAGGACCCTGTACCGGGCCCATTGCAAGGATGCCAGGGTCTTAACTGAAATGTAGAAATGGGATGGAAACTGAAAGGAGAATTCACACCACAAAAAGACGAAGATCGGATAGAAAAGAGGCATGTTATTAACAATTTAATGCACTAAAATTTCAAGGGGCCCTGTACCGGGCCTCTTGCAAGTGTGCCAGGATCTTAACTGAAATGTAGCAGAAACAGAAAGGAGAATTCACCCCAAAAAAGACGATGATCGGGTAGAAAAGAGGCGTGTTATTAAGAATTTAGTGAACTAAAACTTCAAGGGGCCCTGTACTGGGCCCCTTGCAAGGGTGCCAGGGTCTTAACTGAAATGTAGAAATGGGGCAGAAACTGAAAGGAGAATTCACCACAAAAACGATGAAGATCGGATAGAAAAGAGGCATGTTATTAAAAATTTAGTGCACTAAAACTTCAAAGGGCCCTGTACTGGGACCCTTGCAAGGGTGCCAGGGTTTTAACTGAAATGTAGAAATGGGGCAGAAACAAAGGAGAATTCACCCCTAAAAAGACGAAGATCGGATAGAAAAGAGGCATGTTATTAACAATTTAGTGCACTAAATCTTCAAGGGGCCCTGTACCGGGCCCCTTGCAAGGGTGCCAGGGTCTTAACTGAAATGTCGATATGGGGTAGAAACTGAAAGGAGAATTCACACCAAAAACAAAGAAGATCGGATAGAAAAAAGGCATGTTATTAACGATTTAGTGCATAAAAACTTAAAGGGGCCCAGGCCCTTAAAAAATTAAAAAACTGAGCCTCAGGTGGCATCAGGACCTGTCTTGGGCTATTCGCATCTAAATTTTTAGACTTCTACGTGCAGTAGTTTTTGCTAGCCATCGCACACACACACAGACACACAGAGCGATTTGTTCTTTTATTAGTATAGATTTGAACAGGCTTTTAACTCAATTGTACAAACATACAGAAAATAAGCAAATGCGAAGTGAAGATTTCCGCTAATGCAAAACCTAACTTCTTGATTTCAAACAAAGCTTTTGGAATCATACTTTCGCTCATTCAAATAAAAATGTCTTCTCTTGTTAATACAGAAATCTCAATTCTTATGCTTAACTTTTAAGCTTTCATTTTTATACCTAATGTATATAATGTCATGTAATAACCACCTGTAAACTTTGGTCAATTTTCTTATTTTCACTTTTCAAACACTCACTAGATGGCACCAAAAATGTTAAAATTTATTAAAATTTGAAATAAAAAAGAAAAAATCTTTCAATTCCTGAATAATGCTTATAAAGATAAATTGAAAAAAACCATCCATGAAGTCTATTATTTCAAAAAATGCCTTTAGATGGCAGCAACAAACAAAAATATTCCAAATGACAATATCCGTATTTAATTAATCATTAAAAATCAGGAATTTTCTTTATATTAAATACAGATTTGATTATATGAAATGTTAAACATTAATTGTTATAAATGTGCATTTTTAAAAATATAAGTGAATAATTCTCTGGATTTTTTTTAATTGAAATTACGGGTTTTTTCTGTCTGAAAAAAAAAAGAAAATTTCTTTTAATTAAATCTATCTGAAAATAATGTGTAATAATAATAAAAATCAAAATTTTAAAGCTCCACCTGATAGATTCATACCACAATCTTTCGTGTGGAAGATGAACACGTTACCACTGTGCTATGGGTCCTCTGCAATATACGCTGAAATTATGATTATGTTTTGAAATTGAAAAAGAACAAATTTATTTAATTAAAATAATTTAAGACATTTTCAAAATTTTATGATTTTGGGTATGACAGAGGGTATTCATCTCTATGTAAAAAAGAAATTCAAGTCTGTAACTTAAATAGTTTCTGAGTATGAGTGCTGTGATGGACAGACATTGAAGTGAGACTATAGGGGTTTTGCAAAACCCCAATTAGCATCACCCAACACAAACAACAGGTCTATTGATGCTTGACTAAATTCGGGTTACACAATCTGATGTAGGTCTCTATACGCAGTCAGCTGCAGTACTTTAAAATAAAGTATTTTATTTAATTACAGAATAATAAAAATAAAACAAAAATATTCAAATATTACCCAAACATGTGACAAAAAAAAAAAAAAAAAAAAAAAAAAAAAAAAAAAAAAAAAGCAAAAGAATGCTTCAGCATATAAACTGGAATTTGATGAATTTGAATTTTAAATGTTAAACTTTACTTTTATAAAATTAAAAACATGAATATATTCAAATAATGTACAGTTTTATAATAAAATAGGTGTAAAAAACAATTAAAAGATTTTAAGACATTAAAACCAATCAGCAAGGGGTGAAGTGAGAAGAAGATATCAGTTGAGTTCTTCTCACTTCACCCCTCTTGATGATGACCAAGGTTTGGTCGAAAGCGCTCAGGACTCCGGTGAATTCTTTTATATTTAACATCTGTAATTATTTTTTATACCTATTTTAGTAATAAAACTGTGAATCATTTGAATGTATTCATATTTTTAAATAATATTTTAAGGTGAATTTGACGTTCCTTTACATATAGATTTTTCTATATACACTGCTCAAAACAATTAAAGGATATTTGAAGTTTTATATAAAATAAAGATATAAACGAAATTTTTTTTGCCGAAAATAGAAGAAGAGAATCACAAATGCAAATTTTTCTGGTTTTCAAACTGTGGAGTATGCAAATTTTGAGTTCGACGTCAAAAACGTCACTTCAGCAAATGAAACTTGACTTTCAACTGGATAAAAGAGAATGAAGACAAGGATGATCGGCATTCAGTGATTGCTTTGTTTCGATGAGTACGATGTCTCAGCGAAGTCATTTGACAGATTCAGAAGCTTTGAGAATTGTTGGTAGGTTAGAAGGGGGCCAAACTCAAGCCGAAGTAGCGCAAGCCATTGGAGTGTCACAAAGTGTCATTTTCAGGATCTGGAACCGTTTTTTGGAGAGTGGATGTGCAGGCCGAAGACCAGGGCAAGGTCGTAGACGGGCAACAACGCCCAATGAAGATCGGTATTTAGCGTTAACAGCTCGGAGACACCGAACCATGAACGCTACTCTTCTCCAACAACACCTTCGCTCGGCTACAGGCACCACGATTTCAACTCAGACTGTCCGAAACCGGCTCCATGCTGTAGGTCTGTATGCTTGCCGACCGATGGTATGTGTTAGATTAACATCAAGGTATCGTCGCGACCGCAGGGAGTGGGCAACCGAGCATGTCAACTGGAGGAGAAATGAATGGAGCAATATTCTGTTTTCTGACGAGTCCCGTTTTTCTGTGCATCCGGATAATAGGCGTATTTTCATCTGGAGGGACCGTGGCAGTAGGAATAATCCTGCGTTCGTGCACGAAAGTGTCAGATTTGGAGGTGGAGGAGTGTTGGTGTATGGTGGCATCTCCATTGACGGGCGCACTGACCTCTACATCATTCGAGATGGAGCTCTGACTGGTCGTCGATATAGGGATGAGATCCTCAGACCTATTGTAGTCCCTTACGCTGCAGCAATCGGAGATAACTTCATTTTAATGGACGATAACTGCAGGCCACATCGTGCAAACCTGGTGAAGGATTTCCTTTTCGAGGAAGGAATCGTTCGAATGGAATGGCCAGCATGTTCTCCAGACATGAATCCAATCGAGCACGTTTGGGACGCTCTAGGAAGACGAGTTTCTGGCTGCCAACAACCCCCACAAACTCCCCAAGAACTGGAAAGAGCTCTTCTGAAAGAGTGGGGCAGAATACCCCCAACTCGTCATTAATAGCCTCATTGAGTCCATGCTTCAAAGGTGTTCAACGTTGCTGGCCGCCCATGGAAACCATACCCCCTACTGAAAATGATTTTCTTTGAAGAAAACACCTTTTCTTATTCTTTTTTTCTCATATGCACAAATTGTGTTTTTTTCCTTTAGTACACAAATGCGCAATAAAATGCATTTTTTTCTGCCAAACATGTGTAATTTATTCTCATATAACCTACTATGTCTGTCGACCATGTATCAATCAGCTAAACAGTTTACCAGATACAAAAACCACCTAAAACTGCAATATCCTTTAATTGTTTTGAGCAGTGTATTTAATTACTTTTTCTTTTCAACCAGAAGCGCTTAATCAATTTCCAAAAAATAATCTTATTTAAAAAAAAAGAGCAAAATAAAAAAATTACTTTTTAAACTAATTGGATATTTATTTTGCAGAATTAGCTGAAACTGCTAATATTTTAAATTCTAATTATTAAAACTGATATATGATAACAGGAGTGTCAGAATTTAATATAATAGCTCTTTGGAGATCCTGGCTAAAGTCTGAGCAGGAAATTCTGTGAATGAATCAATCACATTTACTCACAGGTGAAGTAAAAATTATATATCACTTTGGCGATTATGGTTTCATGGACAAAAATTGTCTGCCTTGATGTCTATTATCAACCCTGAATGATTGTCTATTTTGTTTAGAAACACCCCTTTTTGTGAAAAAGCAAGAAATAGATTATTTACTAGACAATGTTCAGGAACTTGCATCTGTACATCATTAATTCTTATGAAAATACTCATTAAGGGTTAATTTTTTTAAGTGATACTTAACAAACAGCAAATAAATAATGTAAAAACATTCTCTTTTATTTAAATGAGATTCTGTTTCTAATTATTCTGAATGTCTTTATAAGTAGACAGTTAAAAGTAGAAGTTGTGTAAGGTTTTAAAAAATGTGTTTTAAAAGTTTTTTTTAAGTATTCGGTTCGGTCGAATATTTCGGTATTCGACATACTGAATATTTCGATATTCAGCCAAACCAAATATTTGGTAACATGGCTGAATACCAAATATTCGGTGCATTCCTGCATTAAAACAGTGAGAAAGTCTACAAATGATGGTTGTGAAGTATAATGTTGGCATTTTACAGTGTGTCACATGCGAAATTGCAGTTTAATAACTTCAAACTTATTCTGAGTGAGCTAATGCAATTACATTGAAAGGAGACTGAAATGACAGGGACAGTAGAGTAGTGACAAAGTTAAGAAAATTGCTTCTGCGCACATAGTAAGTTAACCTTAGTAGGACTGCAACATGACACTTTGAACTAAGCAAAAGTATGTTACATCATGACTAAATCATAAGGAAATTTTAAGTATGGGACAGCAGGGACAAGTAATAAACATATTCTTATCTTTCTCAGAAGATGAATATCTTCTATTCTAATGTGCAATATATTTCCCAGCTGATTGAGTTTTTTCTTGTTTCAAGTTTTTTGTTTCCCATTTAATAAAGTTGTTCGTTTTTAAGGCTTGTCAATGTGTTATTAACCATTATTTTATACCACACTTACATATCAACATATGTTAACCATTTGCAAATAAGATACATATATTTAGGTCCTGATTTTTTCATACAACTTTCATAAGCTGCACAACATTTTACAATATTTAACAATTATACTTCTGTACTGTCTATTTGACAGTCTCAGGTTGTTTCTATTAGTTTTAATTATAAATATCAGCTTTATTATAGCATTTTAAGTTTTAAAATGTAATTTATTCTGAAACTTTGCACCACGCAGCAGATTTAAAGCCTAGGTTTAGTTGATACAAGCAATGGTTACAATGAATTAATGTAATATGCATTAAATAAAAAAAAAATTAATGATCATTATGAAAATTAAATACTAGTTTTAATTTTCAAAATTCGATTTTATACATTGTTCTTAGTATATATGACTCCCCAGATTATACAAAATAGAAAAAAAAAATTAAATATCGCTCAATACACAGGTAAAACTAATCTTTAAAAAAAAAAAAAAAAAAAAAACTTATAATGAAGTAAGAAGAATCGTACAAAAATTTCATCCATGATCTCTCTATTTTAAATTACCTTAATCTGAGCTTTTTCTCCAAATACATATAAGGCAACTCTGTGCAAAGTATGGGTAGTGGCATCTACTACATCAGGAATATCCGACAACCTCCCAGTTCTAAGACTGAATTCTGAACCAAGACTTGTTGTAGAGCCTTGTCTCCTTTCTTTAAGACTACCCCACCTAAGTTCAGGGAAGTTGGAATTTCCTCTATTCATTTTGAAGTCCATTTTGTTAGTACTAACTCCTAAAATAATAAAATAAAATCATGATTTAACAAATACCTAAAAGAAATAAAATGGGAAATTAGAAACATACCACACATTCCGCTTAATGCCTGCTAGTCACTCCGAATTTCCCTCGGTAATGTTAAGTCTATGGGCGTTTGATGCATTCTTATATTTAAAATGTCTCCTCAGGATATTAATATTTTTAAGTTCTTTTTTCTGTGAACACTTCTTAAAGGATGTCTCTTTTTTCCTTAGTTGCAAAAATATTTCTTAAATCTTTGCTTAATATAATATGAAGAGCTAAAATTTTACCCCCAGTTTGTTCACTTTTAACATATAAAATATTAAATTAAGCATAGATTTTAGAAATATTTTGACAACTACAAAAAAAGAGACATCCTTTTTAAATATAAGAATGAATCAAATACTCATAGACTTAACATTACTGAGGGGAATTTGGAAGCTGAGTGACTAGCAGCTTTAAGGAGAAAAACTAATAAGAGCATATTCAAGGTTGGAGTAGCTCAGATGAGGTTTATTCCAACCTTGAACATGATTTATCCAGTTGAAAATTAAATAAATAAATAAAAAAATCCTTATCTTCATTATGAAATAATAAGAGTGTAACTGTACACTGAAAATATAGTAAACATTGTTAATGTTATAACATAATAAGAAATAGAATTACATCAGAAAAAACTAGTTGGATATGCCAATCCCAGAACTTCCTTCTATCTCATATATCTTAATATTTCAAAAAGTAGTTACAGATGTTAATAGTGCAATATTATTAGTTTAATACTATACCAACTTTGATTTTCATTTTAAATTTCTGCTGCAGCCAATCAGAGTAAAAACAAGTTAATCTCGATCATGATATTTATTAAAATCAATAGTTTTTCGTTATTCTGTTGTACATCAGCCGTTTGCGAATAGCCGCCGATGGAAAACAGAACTACGTAAAATCCAGAAAATTATATAAAAATTGCCATCACAGTGCCCCTTTCCGGCAGAATATTTCCAAATTCAAGGAGGACCTGCTGGCGATAGCTAAAAACATACACAAAAAATTTGGCTCAAGTCTATTCATAACTTCATACACTTTTCTATCATAAAATAAAGAAAATGGCACAAAAATCGCTATTACAGCAACCCCTTCCAGCAGAATATTTTCAAATTCAAGATGAAACTGCTGGCCACAGCCAAATACATACACAAAAAATTTGGTTCAATTCTATGCATAACTTCATACACTTATTGATAGTACAATAATGATAATGGCACAGACATTGCTATTACAGCACCCCCCCCCCCCCTTCTGGTGGAATATTTCCAAATCGAAGGAGGACCTGCTGGCCATAGCCAAAAACATACACAAAAAATTTGGTTCAATTCTATGCATAACTTCATGCACTTTTCTATGGTACAGTAATGAAAATGGCACAAAAAATCACTATTACAATGCCCCCTTCCGGCAAAATATTTTCAAATTCAGGGAGGACCTGCTGGTGCTGGCCATAGCCAAAAACATACACAAAAAATTTGGTTCAATTCTATGTATAACTTAATACACTTTTCGATGGTACAATGGCGACACACAGACATTTAGTATAAACATGTTTTTGGGGATCTCTGACCCCTAAAACGTGTCAATCCGTTGAAAGCCGGAAAATTTTTTTGATTACAATACTTTCTTCTATCGAAGATAGAAGAAAGTAAAAACACTTATTATCATTAAAATAAAAAATGCTTATGCTAAAAGAGATTACAATAAACAAAGACATTTTAATAAACAGACCAACTAGTTTTTTGTACACACAATAACGGTGGCACTCTCAAGATCAGTAATGCTATATAAACTATTTTTGAAAAACATTTTTAAATATTTACTTTATAAACAAATATCATGACATATCAGATATCATAAAAGCAGGCGCATTAATAGAAATGATCATCTGTAAACATGATTTATTTTATCGTATTTTTAAACTAGCTGATCCGCTTGGCATTGCTCGAGTTGGATGACTTTACATTCTGAAACGAAAATCTTTCCAAATGAATCTATTGTTAAATGTTCTGGTCTGTTTTGATTTTACATTTTTAAAGGAAATTCTTTCAAAATGAACATATAATGTGACGTGACATAAAACATAATAAATGACATAAATGAACATATAATAATGTTGAGACTCTGCCTTCAGCAACACACACCCTCGGATTTGTATGATTTTTAAATAAAAATCTATCCGAATGAACCTAGAGTTCAGTGCCCTTCTGCCTTAGGCAGCATACACTGGGCATGCTACACATGTTCTGATTCGTTTTTCTAATATTTTTAAACGAAATTCTTTCAAAATCAACATAATGTTGAAGAGCCCATTGCCTTCAGCAACATACACCCGCAGAATTGTATGATTTTATATTTGAGAGGGGGGATTTGCAGATGTGCACTTGTAAATGAAACTCAGAGATGTCATTTTGTGTCAGACAACTGCGATAGTGCATCATTTTGTGATGTTCATTATGATTTTTAATTAATATTTCGGCTAGTTATCAAAAAAGGACAATCTGAGCTTTTAGGTGCATTTGGACCCATCTTCGTCTAACATCATACAAATTTTCAGACCTCTATGTGTGCTAGATTTCCCTAGCCATCAGAGACAGACACACGGACAAACATTTTCCTTTTGTTAGTATAGATTTATGAAGCACCAAATTCTAGGTAACTCAAAACAGGCTGATTCATTGTACATGCTCTTGCTGCACAGGTAGATTTTGGTTGATTTGTGTATAATAAATGGCATAGCAGATATTAAGATTTCAAATATGAAACATGCTTATATATTTCATATATGAAATGCCATTCACCAAAGCTGATGGAACCTTGCAAAATTATATAGGAATAAGGTAAAAGTTTAAAACGAGGATGAAAGTACATATAGCAGATATCATAAACATTAAGAAAACTACAGCTTTAGCCAGACTACATCATAACATAGAACTTTTAGAGATGAATTTAAAAAATAGTAAGATAATTTATCCATCAAGATTTTATTCTCCACACATCCGCGAATCAATAGAAATCTCTATGTACAGCAAAAGCATATGTAATGAATCAGTGTCTTTCGAGTTACTTAGAATTTGGCGCAAGATGCTTCATAAATTTTTTTAAAATGTAAAATAAATCATGTTTACAGATGATCATTTTTATTAAAACACAGGTTTTTATGATACCTGATATCTTGCGGTGTCTGTTTATCAAATACATATTTAAATTTTTTTTTGCAAAAATAATTTATTTATCATTACTGATCTTGAGAATGTCACCGTTATTCTGTGTAGAAAACTAGTTAGTCTAAATGGTTTTTAAGCCTTTATGTTAACTGTAATCACTTTTATCATATGTGTTTTTACTTTAACAAATACAACAACTATGTTACACAACAACAACAAATTCTCAAATTTTAGCAACCCTCCCCCCTCCCCCCCACTCAAAAAAGAAAGACATTAAGAAATCAGTTAAAAAGATTACATACATATAAGCATATATGAAAATTTAGTATTGTTCCTACTAGTTTTACAAAACACTTATCTTCATTACATAAATATTTCTATCGTATATATTAACCCTAGATCTACCGGGAATTTTATTCAAGTTTTAATAAAACGTTCTACACCAGAATTTTTATTTAAAACTATTTAACTTATTTATTTACCTTATTTTTGTCTGGTTTATATACTTAGTTTATTTTAAAGAAATTTCTGGTTTGAATGAATATTTTGTATGTACCTGTCGGGTCCAATGGACCCGTCTGGTAGACGGAGGGTTAAGGAAACTTATCCGGATGCTGAATCTCAAATTTTTGGATCGCTCAAAAAAAGTACAAAAATATTTTTGTTCAACAAAACAAATACTATTTGTTTACAGAATTTAACTGAAAATAACTTTATGAGAATAAAATTTTTAAATATTCATATGTAACACAATTAATAAAAGTCTCAAATTTAGTTACAAAAAAATTTGAAATTTAATCTCAATCTCAAAACCAACTTTCTTTGAATGAATATTAGTTAAACAGTAGGAAATTTGAAACCAAATACCCTTTAAAAAAAATTGACACTATTTATATTTTAATGCTAATTTTATCATTTAAAAAGTTTAAGTTTTAAAGATTTTAAAATAGCTTGAAATAATGTTAAATGCAATTAATTATATTTCAGATAAAGGAAATTTACGAATGGCAAATAAAATTTGAAAAATGCAGCACTTCAGTTTATAATCCTTTGCTTAGAAAATGCGACAAAATTTTTAAGCAATACAATGAAAAATCACAGAGTGAGTAGCAAGGTTTTGGAAAAATTTAAGGAAGGAATTTTACTACGAAATAAGAAGCATATTTCTATTATGTATTACACATTTCAAAAAACTTACAAAAAAAAATATATACAACACTAAAATATATCTATTAAAAGAAAATTTTAATTCACTTTTATCCATTTTTACTTTTGCAGCACCTTGTGATTTCATTATTTATTTATCATTATGGCAAAATAGCAAATAAGACAATCTTTTTAAAAAAATTAGAATTTTAAAGATTTTGATGACATAGAGGTACAGGGGCAAAGGAGTGAAAGGGGTTAGATGATGCAGATCATTATAACTTTTGGATTTAGAGTAAGTTTTCTGCTAATTATTAAAATAACTATTAATGCAACACATTTTCAAAGTATTAGTTTTAATAATATTAAACCTGTGTACTGGTGGGATTAAAATGGGAGGGAGAGGGGGGTAAATGTTTCAGGAGATTTCAATGACTGATTATTTCTATTACAAAGCAATAAACAGGGAGTAAATATATTTAAAAAAAGTGTTGGAGGGGAAGCAAATTTTGTGGGGGAGGGAAATTTAGACCACTGATTATCTTTTGTTACTACAAATAGCACAGTAAAGAAAAAAAAAAGAGCTTGAAGAATTTACTTCGCGTAGAGGATGAGACAAAAGGGAAAGGCAGGAATTTTGGTTGCTGGTGGTGTGTGTGTGGGGGGGGGGGGGGGGGGGGGAGATGGAGGATTTAGATGACACACATTGTTTCTGCTTTACTTTTGCTACATGTTAAGATTGCTTTGCTTTATGTTAAGATTTTACTATTTATTGCTACTCAAAAGTAAAAAAAAAAAAAAACACAAATAGGATTTTAAGGTTTTTAATTTTGTATCGCAAGGGGATGGATACTTTTAGAAGAGGATTTAGATGGTTTATTTATTCATTGTTTTTACAAGTAAAAAAGAAAGAAAAAAAAAACAGAACATATCAAATTAAAAATATTAAAGAATTTTAAAGATTTTATGCTTTGCGTGCAGGAGAGAAACAACAGAATGAAAATTTTGGAAGGAGTAGAGGGAGGGAGGTGGATTTCGATGAAAATTTAAAAATAGCACAATAAAAATCTGCGAAAATACAAACAAACCCTATCTTGCAAGAAAAACAAAGCAATATATACTATTTTTCTTTAAATATGCAAAACTTTGGCACAATTTTAGAGGTATACAAAAAATTTTAGGAAATTAAAGAGGAATGTGGGCTTTAAGAATAATAATTTAAAATGACAGCAAATTGTTACAAATGAGATGATGATACAGCTACATAAAGTTTAATTTAAAAAGTTAAGTATTGCTTAAAAAGTAGACAGCATGTTTTAAGCTAATTAATAATAGCCTAAATTATCATGGTTTACACTCTTAACATATGATGGAAGTTTTGAAGGTAACTCATTTCACTATACATACAAGATAAAACCTATCGGAATTTGACAAAAGAAAATGTTTAAAAAGGAACTGTTAAACTGAATTTATAATAAAACTACAAAAATAATTACAATAAAAAATCAATCTTGTATTGGCTAGTTCAACTCTTAAAACAAATATTTTTAACCAAAGTTACCAAAATACTATTTCCATCAGCTTCAACTTTTCAAGTTATTGAAAAATAAAACTTTGTTCATGTACATAATCAGTAGCATGTAATTCTAATGAAGTTATCATTTCAGACTCTAATATTTGGTATTACGAAATGAAACATCAGAATCAGAATGTTACATCATTTTGACACAATCATATATATTAAAAACAAAATTAAATATAAATATAAAGTCATTTTTACTGTTGCAAAATTTACATGCATACTTCTCATATTTATATTCATAGGCTATTCATAAACATATCTTCAAACTTGACATCACATTTGTCATAATGCATTATGACAATTTCATTATTCCTCAAATTAACTTATTGTCAATTAACTATACGTCAATTTCTTTTTCAAAATTTTCTTCCTTTATTTAAAAATGCAATACCCTTTTCTAAACCTACTTCCTTTATTCAAAATTCCTTATCTTTAATTAAAAATCTGATTGATAATCTAAATTTCATAAAAATATGAAAGTACTGATTTAAATAAAAAAGAAAAAACAGTGTTTAAAATTATTTTAACTTCAAAACTTGAGTCTATATAAAATTCCTTTTTTATAAAGATATTTCAATCTTTCTTTTATATTTTGATAAGTTTGATTTTTAAAATAAAATATTAACGATTCTGTATTATTTATAAATTCAATTGTTTTATTTTGAATTTAAATCACAATGCATTTTTTGCATTTTCAATCAAACTAAAAATTCATTAAGTTAACTAACGCACATGAACTGATTTGTATTCAAGACACAGTTGATGACTTTTTTATCATATTTCAAAAATTACCACTCATTTAGATTATCATTAAGATTTTTAGTTTTATATGAGTTCAAATTCACAGTAGTGTAAACATAATTTTGCGTTCGGATTTTTTTCATTTTCCATGCCAAAAGCTTTTTTCTTCCAAACCTTTTAGTCATTTTGAATTGGACGTGGGAATGTTCGAGAAATCTTCTTCATAGTTAAGGATGCATAGGAAAGATTGATGCTATGCTTGGTGTGTTTTCAGATCGCTGCGATGTGCTGTTTAGCACCTACATGTTTCACATGTTGAACATGGCTGAAAAAGGTGCCAGGTAGCCAAAAAAGGGTATTTTGACAGCCAATCTTGCTCCTGCGATCCGGGAAAGTTCATCAGTTTCGCGTCTGATTCTCATGCAGACATAATTTTTTTGTGGGAACATGACAAAGTTCCCTTTCAATTTTTTAAAAAAAGTCAGCATCATGCCTTCTTCCTATTGAAGTTTTTTTTTTTACATTTTTAAAGAAAATTCCATAATTCTTTTAAGAAATCAATTTCTAATTTTCTATTTTTTGTAGTCAACTGATTCCACCTCCATTTGGCACTTTATACCATTATATTAAGTTTTAAATAAATGAGCATGAAATTACCAGTGGTTTTTCCTGTGGCTTTTTCAAGTACATCCTTCATGAAGACAAAAATAAATAAATAAGTATCATTCTACAGCCGTTTGAAGGCAAGAGGTCTGTAAAGACTACCCTTTTTATAATTGAAAATTGGTGGATCATTTAGCAAGACTTTAATTAAGACAAAAACCTCAACCTGAATGAATGTGAATAAGTAACTCTTTTAATGAACTGATAAAAATTATGGATTATGAAATAAGCAAGACATCAGAAAAATTTAATTCAATTAGCAGAATAAAAAAAATGCAACAGAAAATCTAAATGGTTTAAAAATAAAGAAATAGAATATTTTTTTATTATTATAATGTTTGGCAGTTACAAATTAACTTTGCATGTGAACATTCACTCTGTTAACTTTATAGTCTAATCTCAGTACTGGTGAGAAAAAAATCCAAATGTTTATGTCTTTTAGGTGCATTTATAGTAAAATATTTAATTTTTTCAATGAAAATGCTAGTTTCTTTTAAATATGACATCATTTTCACTCACTGAAGCATTTTGAGTTCCTCTGAGATTAGTGTCAATATTGAGTTTGAGACACTAATCTCGGAGCCGAAATGCCGAGATGATGTCGAGAGTGAAAATGACTCCACATTTCAAAGGAAAGAAGTACTTTCAATGAGCATTAACAAAATGAAAAATACTGAAAAGTGACAACTTTTTTTTTAAAAGTCATTTTTAATTGTAATGAGAAAATGGCATGAGTAAAGATATTGTAATTATTATTTCCCCTTTTTCTAAAACAATGGAAGTAACACAATTGCCACCATTTTGAAGAAATTTCATTAAAAAGTTTTTAAATTACAAATGGAAATATTTTTAAAAATAGCTGGTGTGGGTTCATCTACAAATAACCAGCTTTAAATTTAAAAAAATAATAATTAAAATTGGTTCAGTATAAAAACCAGGATAGATGAAGAAAAAAACGCTTGCATATTAAATACAGTAGACTCCCTCAAATTTGCGACCCTAAAATCCACATATTTTTTTCAGATGTAAACAGTGAAACTTAGAGTTAGTTGCAGGAACAAAATTCAAGACTGTGCTGAAATCAAAGGCAATCGCAACTTTTTTTTACTAATTTATTTGTTAATCATGATCTTTTGGCTATTACAGCTGATTAATTAATAAAATTATGTTACTTTTGATTTTGATGTAAATTAGTGAATCTATAGTAAAAATTCACCATATTGTAGGTCCTGCGCAATATTTGCAAGTGTAAAGTTAACAGAATTGTCTACTTATTTTTCTTGTATTTGTTTTCCCAGTGTTTAAATTTTTATTTTTATTTTGTCAATATTACATATGAAGTTTAATATTAATTCTGGTTAACATGACCAAACTCAAGCTTTTTCGTGAAGAAAATATGAATTTCTTTTTTAAAAAATCAAGATAGTATCAATGACGATTACGATCTTTTTTCCAAGACATTTTTAAATCAATCAAGCTTTTTTGTTTATTAAATCTGTCTAAGCATGACATAAAATTTCGCTATTTTACGATCATGATGTAAATTATATTCTTATTCAAGATAAAAGTACGGAGCAACAGTAGCTTTCACACAATACCTGCAACTATAACTGTTAAAATTGTATTGTTTATGTTTACTTTTTTTCATTCGTTTCTGTTTTAATCTGAAATGATTTTTATATTTTTGTGATTTTGTACATGATTCTGTCTAATATGGCTGATTCTAATATTTCTAATGAAAAAAGACAGGAAAAAAAAAAAACCACATTAGTTTGACAATAATCCAAAAAGTAGATATAAAAAAGCTTCATTCTGGTTTTAAGGCTACATTTTCATTATTTTACATAATTTTAATAATTTACTTTACTGCAAACATTCATTATAATTTCCAATGCTTAACTACATACAAATTATTATTTTTTTTAATTTAAAACTGTGACCATAAATCAGCAAAATTCTAAAATCTGCGGAACCTCTGGTTTCAAGTCGTGCGGATTGGAGGGAGCCTACTGTATATGGATTAAATAGAGAAATACAAATAAATAAAGATAGTGTATTTGAATAAGAAAAGATAATTTGTATCAACTTACTCCGTCCTCCTTTACCACCAGATGATCGAAGGCTGTTAACAGCTTTCTGTAATGGGTTACTTCGTCTAGCAATTTCCGGTGTGAGAGTGGGGAAGTTATCAAGGCCTCCAACTCCCATTACTAATGAAGTGATACTCAATGTAGAATCATGCATATCACCAGAATATGCTGGTCGCATAGTAGAAGACGGAGTAGAATTTACTATTGCACACATGAACTTTTCTTGTTCAAGATGCACAGATGTTTCACTAGATGTACCTTAAGAAAAAGAAAATGGTAAGTGTAGAAAAACAGTCTAATAAAATATAATGCATATATATACATAAACAACATTCTCATATACTTTTATAATTTTACTCATATAAATTTTAATAGTTATTTTCTTCCGAATAAGAAAGAATTAAATCCTGCTTGGCATGATTTCAAAAAATTACCAGATTGGTGATTCTTAATTGTTTGTTTATATTTTTCATACTGTAACCCTAATAAACAAATGGAAGAATGTTGCCATTCTGATTGTTTCAATAGTTACAGATAAAGAAATTAATAGATTTAGAGAACAATAGGGTGCCTTTATATGAGTGGCGACATACCGGATATAAAATTTGATTGGTTGAAACAATTTTGGGGAAAAGAGTGCTAAATATAAAATTAAACCTAAAAACAGATTTTTTTTATAGACATTGTTTTAAGAATAAAATATAAATATTTCACAAATTTAATATATACATAAAAAAAATAATATGAGCAGCAAGAAACAGCATTTTTGTGCCCATTTCATCAATATTACAAAAAATATTAACAATCACTTTGAAGTTGAAACAAAAAACAAAAAAATATATAATGCGTTAAAGCAACAATCACTAATACACACATAAGCACACTGCACCTATGAGAGAAAAAAAATATCACTGGATACAGCAACCACGTTGTTGAGTAGCAATCTAAAAAATGCATGGAATTTGTCAAAGCCACAATTCATTAATGTACATGTGAGCGGCTTTGCACGCATGAAGAAAAGAACTTCACTGGATGCAGGAATCTCATTATATTGGAATCCCAAAAAATGCAAGAAATTTGTTAATGCCACGATCATGTATGAGTGCTTCATACATAAGGAAAAGAAAAGACAAGCGGGTAAATGTGATCACAGATCTCACAGAGGGTTTCGTTTAATATTCCTTTCAAAACACTTTATCCTTTTGCAAAACCTGTTGGTTCCACATTTCGCAACCAGGGGGCACACTCTATTCTAAACAAATCTCTATCCAAATGAAACTCTGTTTTACAACCTATCTGTAGATATATTAGTCGAGAGTATCAGGCCCGTAGCACCCGAGATAGGTAAGCGTCCCCTGGCGATAAAATGTGGAACTAAAATATGTAAGATTATGGTGCATAATATGAAAGAGCAGTCAAAGGGCTGTGCAATGATATAACACATGAGGGGTGTTGGCAAAAGTTAGAAAAGTGCCACCTGGGTGAAAAGGGAAGGAGGTTAGAAAAATTGCTTAAAATAAATAGAACCCAGAGGGGTAAATAATATAAGACTTTTGAAAATTTTATGATTTTTTCTGTGATTGCAAGTGTTCTGCTATAAGTATGTAAAATTTCAAGTCTTCAGCTTAATTAGGGGCTGTGTTAGGAAAATTGCTTAAAATACACAAGTTAGAGCCCAGACGGGTAAGTATACGACTTTTTGAAATTTTTTATAATTTGCGTGTGATTGCAAGTGTTCAGCTATGCGTATGCAAAATTTCAAGTCTCCAACTTAATTACTGCTGGTGCATAAACATTTGTGCAGTCAGTTGAAACTGATCTATAAGAACAGAAATGTAACTAAGCATTACAACATTTTTTTAATGTTTTTTCTCTTTTAATATCATGACGTCACTATTTAGTGGCATAATTGTTATTTTAATTAATGAAAGAACTAATAAATCAGTGAAACGTCATTGAAAATGTGAAACATGGATTTAAGAATCATTCGATGACATAACAAGCATCTCATCACAAAAAATTATCATTGGTTAGCCTCCAGACTTGGTGCATTTATAGCCATATCTCAAAACTTAGTTAAATCGGTCACCAAGCAGTTGTTAATTTTGCAGTTTACGTGTTATTTTATAGTTTATCACATGGTATAGCAGAACATGTAATACATTTTTAATACATAAGAAAATCAGGAATATGTTTCTACATTACATAGATCAACATGTTTTCTGCCCTTTACCTGATGAAAATGTTATAAAGTAATTGTTCCCAAAAATTATATATTTTATAGAGCATTGAGTAAAGCTATGGTGAGGAAAGAATAAGTTCCATGTAAAACAAGATAAAAATAATATTTAGAGAGTAGTTAACTTAAAAATATAAAGACAAAAATAAATAGGTACTTCTTTGATATAGCACCTCCTTCCCCACCAAGGACAAATTATCAAGTGACAAACATATACACCCATTCAGATGGCTGCAGTTTTAAAGAAACAACACATGTTTATGCTATCGTCATATTGCTTTTTCCTTGATGTTCCAAAACATTTTTCATAAGTTTTTTTTAATTACATGTTGTCTCATTTATTCTTTGTCTATAATTTTTTTTTTTTTTTTTTTTTTATAAATATGGAAAAGATTTTTGGCTTACCTGGTACTGAGATGGGTGCAATATCATTTATACAAAAGTGAGGGCTTTTACCTGACAAAACACTATGAAAAAATGGACGAAACTGTATGTTACTAATGATGGAGCTATACGAAGATGCAATGTAAAGAGTTGTTAAAAAAAAGGCCTCCATGTTGGAAATTGGTTAGTGGTTCGAGAATACCGTTCATAACTGCCTTAAGGTTTATGTACTGTTAGGCAGAAGAATTAACATCCATAAAATGATGCAAGAAGCAACTATACATGGGTGAAAATGAAGATTGGAATAACTAATTACAGGAGAGAAGTATCAAAAAATTAAAAAGTTATTCTTGTGAAGTATTTACAAAATTGTTATGAAACATTAGTATACATTTATGCATTTGTTATAAAACATTGTAATACATTCTTATAATTAGCATAAAATATGATATTATTTAATGCAATGGTATTTGTTATTATATTTCTATTATACATGTATGCTGTTTATGCTTCATGAGCTTGACTACAACCTTGGTGAAATCGATATCGTAATTGTGGGGGATGCTATAACAAAAAAGTACCAATAAATAGAAGAGATTTTTTGTGTTTTTTTTAATAAAGTTTTTAAATAAAGCTAATTAAATTTTGAAAAAGACAGGAACTACTTTTTCATGAGATTTTAACAGAGAAAACAACCTTTTGCTCAGTTCTAAGGTTTAACATTATAATATCATTGTGATTTTAAAATAAACTTTATAATCTACTTACTAGTTGAAGATGGATGACCTTTCAACATTCCTATTACACCTTTCCCATGAAAACTACTAGCTCGTAAAAGTAAAGACTTGGTCCGAGGATGCCTCCAAGTTATAACAGGAAATCTGCAATTTTAATATTAATAATACATATATATATATATATATATATTATTTTTAGATTTTTAGATTTATCTGCACAAATCATTTCAAATCTAGGCACTTACTGTTCAATCTAGAGTCACTTGAATGTGTAAACTATCTGACAATTCTAGCTAACTATCCAGCTAGAATTTCACTTAACATCATGCAAAATAATATATTTTTATATGTGTAGCTATACGAAATTTCATTAGTAAAATGCTTTCTAATTTATTATTGAAATCCACATTTTTCCTACTTACAATCTCAACGCAGAATACAATATCGAAATGAAATGCGGAAGTTTAATAATTGGAACAATTATATATAATGAATATAAATAAGGCCTTTTTGATTCACTTTTTTTTTTATCAATAAAAAAACTTTTACATTTCAAAGGTACCAGGGATTTTACACTTCCTTCTCTTTCACTACAGAAAAGTTGTGACAGACTTCTCCAACCACAGAATTTTGACCTTCCTACAATTATGGGTCTGAGAATATTAAAGCATTTGAAATGGAAATAAACAGGGAATTTCTTTATTTTCAAAGAATTCAACATTGAATTTGGAGCATGGAATATTGCTAGGTTGTGGTGCACTGCAATAAAGGTTTCATGTAATTTTCATTTTAAATTTACAACTAATGACTTGTATGATACACCCACTAGTCAAAGAAATATAGTCAATTTCTAAATAAACACAGTTTATTGAACAGACGTAACAAAACAAGTAACACCGATTTACAATTTCACACTCCACTATTCAATAACATTAAGATGCTGTTTAAGTTTTCATATTAACACAAGCGACACACATATATTTATTTCACACCTTCCCTCTATGGGACTTTCTCGTCAACTGAACTCAGTTTGTGGTTTGTGCCACAGTTCGGCGTTGGCAATTTTCTGCTTGGTGGTCGCCAATACCTGGCACTTCGCCACATCGAAGCTAATTCAATTGTTACAATTGCAGATAAAACTGCTTGGCTTAATTTATAGTATGAACCATATTTTCAGAACAAGAATGTAATTTACCCTTTTTTTAAAAAAAAAGCAGAAATCCACTAATTAATGAAGTATATTATAGTTAATGTACCTACAAAGATCAAGGAAAATAACAGCATAAAATTTTGAAAGTATGATGAAAATGCATCGATCATACAATAGATGATGGATATATACATCTGTACTATAATCTCAGATTTAGAAACTACTTTTCTGCTGAGAATCAGCTGGAGAGTGACAGAAAAGTTATGAATAGTAAGGATAGAATTTTGCTTGACAGTATCATGTGGGCATGCCAAAGTAAAAACAAAGAAAGAATTTTGTGCATGATGAAAAGACTAAGCCATTTTAAAACATTTAGAAAACGTACTGTCTCAAAAACTAAAAATCAGGCACCTGACTTAACAATGCATGTTAAATAAAAATAAAATTAATGTTTGAATTAGTAGTAAAGTAAAGTAAATTTTATACCTTCTTCAATTGGTGTAATTTAATTAAAACTTATAAAAATCCCATAATCTAGATTCACTGAAATGCTTATTAATGTGATTTTAGACAATGTAATACATTTAGAGTTTTTCTACAATACAAAATGTCCTTGGTATGATATTAGTAATAGAAAACAACATTTCCTTTAAAATTAATAAATTATAAATAGCTCAGTTCATTAGAAATAATACTAATAATAATTCAAATCTGTAAACAATCTCAAAAAATCAACTTTTCTAATTTTCGTAATTTCTTATATTTATTTTCCATATTTAATTAATAAATTATCCTTTATTTAAATTTCCTTTCATTAATAAATTAAGTATTCTTCTATATTATTAACGTAAATAATATAGATTTCACATTCTCAAACTTTCTGAAAATCGAACACTTGCATTTTTTCTCGAAAGTCTTAAAAATTAAATTTTTCATCTTACAAATAATTTAATTTCAGGGATTCTACATTTATCCAAGAAATAAAAACATTACTACTCTCTTTGCTGTTAAAATTTCACCAAATTTCAATTAAAACTTTGGCAGTTATGCAAAAAAGAAAATTTTCTTATTTGTCTAACTTTTAAATAACATGCCGGCCATATTCCCGATATTTCTAAATAGCCATCTTTTTTTTTACCTTCTCCCTCATTGCAAACAATAGCTTTAGATCACATGATCTGTTGTACTCCATTCTGCATCAGAAAGAAATGCTTACATGCTTTGAAGGTCAATAATTGCTAAGCAGGGAAGTTTGAACATTTTGCGTTCGGATGTAATCATTGCCACTTTTGCTAAGTTATAGTAGAAGTGAGGATGATGTTTCTCTCAAATCAATGGTTGCTAGGGATGCTCAGGCAATGTTTTCCTCAACTCAATGATCGCTAGGCATGCTAAGTGAGTGTGCAATATTTGAAGTAAGCTGATTGGCTCTTGCGTACAGCACATCTCTTGCAAAGAATTTCTCTATATGGATCTTATGGATCTCTTCACCCAATCAGAATTTAAAAAGTAACCATTGGTGTAGGAATGAGTGAGCTCAGGGTCCAGAGCTTTGAGGTTGAGCAGGCTTTTGTCGGTCAGTCAGCTCGTGATCATCATCAACAAATGTACTAATAGTGTGAACACACTAGCAATGTTCTTCAAATGGAAGCTATTATATTCTGGAATTACCCTAATTTTCTTCAAAAATAGAGTGCTTAGTAAAACAATGGATTTTGCATATCCTCTGTGATCTTTCATCAATGTTCATGAACAAGTACGGTTGAATTTTCCATGCATGAATAATGGAGTCATCACTTTATCTCAAATTTAACAAAATTTACTCAAGCGTAACTTCAGTTAAACAGACATCAAATTTTCAGTAAATATCGTTTCCTGTGTCTAAAAATTTTTATTAATTAGGCAAATGTATGAAACATAGTATTCCATCATAAGAAATTACTCCAGTTTACTTCCAACAATCTTTTCTCTTCCCAAACTCACACACTGTGAAAATATGTCATCAGGATATATTCTCTCATAAGAATGTACAATATGTCATTCTAATAACGTCTCTAACTGGAAATAGTGCAAGGACTATCTCATATCGAATATTTCTCTAACGAGAAAAAATGCAGTTATCTACTTAAAAATTTCTCTAACTAGAAAAAGTGCAATATCTACCCTAAAGGGATAAAAGTGCAATAACTTTTATTATTTAAAGAACTCAAGAATTTACTCAAGTGCTATATTTTTTCGATTTTTGTGAGATTATGAAGTTATAATACAGTAGAAGATCTTTAAAACGCAAACCTAAAAACGCAATGCATTGCATTATATGGATCACCTTTCACACATCATTAAATTTACTTTGTAAACACGGCCAAATATGTCTGAAACACATCAAAATATGTTAGAATATCTTTATACTGCATTCCTTGTTACTAGGAGTAATCCAGATTATAAATTTTTGCATAATATACATCATTCCACACAGTGTTAAATTTACTTTATAAACAATGTCCAAATATACTTGGACCAAATCATTCATTATATTACTATTTTAAAAAATGTTTATTGTAATAATAGCAATTTTTTCATTAAAAAGGTCTTAAATTAAGAGATAAAGTTGAACTAATGTATCAAATTTAGTCCTCTAGAGAGCAGCAATTTTTTACAATGTGGGAATGCAAGTGCTTTTTAACTGCAAAATTCATTGTTTGCGTCTGAGAAGTTATGCATTATATGGAGAATTGTGTTATATAGAATTGCGTTATAAAGATCTATTGTATTTCCTTATTCTTGCTCTTATAAAAAAAGATGTGCGATTCAAGTATTTAATGCTCAGGTTGATTGATGTATGAAATGATTATATACAATAATTCAGATTTTATAAATAAACATGTTTGTGAACATTTACTGAATTATGTTTATGAAAGATCATACAAACACTACTTATCTGCAAATGGGTGAGTTAATTCTTTTAATTTGGTTTACTTCATTGCATTTTATTTATTTTATTTAAAAGATGGTTATAAAATAATAGGCGAATATTGTAAAAAGAAATAAAAATAAAAAGTTACAAAAAGTGAATATTAAATTGATGAATTTTAAGACTGATTATCAATTTTTTTAGGTCGATAAATTGATATTATAATTGTTATGATTTTCACTAATCACTTATTGATCACTAATTCTCTTTCTGAGTGATATTTTTGATATTTGCTTGATAACTTTAACCTTTGTTTTGCTTGTTTACATTTTTTTTTGCCAATACCACTCCAACATTTCAGTATAAAAACATGAAAGAAAAATAAAAAATATCAAAGAAATGTAAATAAGAAAGAAAAATCATCCATCAAACATCTATATACAGAATGGAACCATTTATCCGGAAACCAGTTAATTGGAAAACCAGTTATCCAGGATGCTATTTCTAATAGATTTTAGAATCTTTGCAGAAAAAAGTGTCATACACTGTCAGTTTGACATATGCATTGCTAGAAACAATTGAATAATTTGATGACAACATTTAGTATTTGAAATAGAAACATACAGTGAAACCTCCCAGTGCGACCACCTCCCTGAACAACCATTTTTTCATGGAACGAAATTTATTCCCATAGGCTCAATACTAATTTTACCTCTATTCAGAGATCACCCCAGTTGAACTCCCTCCATGAGCGACCAATTTCTTTGAAGAAAATGAAACAAATTCCGTTTCTTCCTGGGCACGTTAAGAAGTTTTTATTAGAAAAACAATTCCGGAGAGTGCATTATTCATCAAACTTCTAAACTAAATTTAGAATTTTTATTCATTCTGGTAACTTTTAAGTGTTTAAATCCCTTTGTGCCTTTTTAGGCAATGAATTTAACTCTAATGACAAATTAAAGATGACGGTCAATAAACTCCCCTGCCCTATTCTGTCAGGAAATTCTCAAAGAAATAGATAAATGAATGAAATCGTAATTATTTTTTCCCATCCAAAAAGAAAAAAAAAATTGCATTTATTTACTGAACTTTGAAATAAAAGTTGTAGAAGATAAAACTGTAAAATCAAAGCAAATGTCAATGTATTCATTTTTTAAACTCTGCAGTAATTATCGTATGTTATTAACTTTTGTTTTGATACTTAAATTTTCATATTTTTTCCTAATGTGAAAAATAAATTTTAGTAACATTAATTGTTACCTATTTTCAACAATTAAAATCTAGATTTAAACATGACCTTCATTAAGAGATCACCTCTCGGAGCGACCAATTTTTATTGGAACGGAATGTGGGTTGCTGTAGGGAGGTTTTGCTGTATTTAGTTGTATTTTAGATGTTTTAATTTTTATGCAGAGGAAACAGAAGAATTTTTGTTCCCAATGGATTCCCATAAATTACCTTCTTTCAAACTCTGATTAACTTTTGATTTTTCTTGCATCTAATTTTTAATCAAAGTAATCTAAAAATTTAAAATCAGAAATAATGCCACAACCACATATATTCCACAAAACTTATCAAATGGATGCTGCTTTAACACGTAACTGGAGACATGAATTTACTTACACGATCAGAGACATAGAGTCAAAAAGACTAATGTTATTTTTCTTTTTTGTCTTTTGTAAACAGCATTGGAATTTATTTTGGAAATGCAATATATTCTGGAAATCATGTAATAATATAAGAACTACTTGACGGTACTGAGGAGATGATTTTATTCAAGGAGAAAAACAACGTGATAATCAGAGCCAAAGAACAACGCGGAGTCATTTTGACTCCCGTCTCCAGTTACGGGTTTATGCCCAACCAGTTAACTGGAAAAACCAGTTATCTGGAATACATCTGACGCCAACCATTCCGGATAAATGGTTCTGTACTGTATATATAAAAGAAAGTCCTGACAGAGAAATCATCAACGCACAGCCCAAACTACTGAACCGAGAAACATGAAAATTGAGAGGAAAATATTACTTAGGATTTAGGCAAGCAATAAGAAAGGATTTTCTAAAATTGCACCCTTCTTAAGAGTGAAAAAAAAAATCCTTAAAAAATGGTTTTTATAGTTATCTGACAAATGATGAGTCATTTTAATATATTTTGGTATGCTGAATCGATTGGCATCAAGTAAATTCTTCTAAGTCCAATAGTTCATGAGTGCACATTTTTTAATTTGACAAAGTCTTTGGCGTCAAAAACCTCAAAATTTCTAACACTGTAAGTGATAATTTCTAAAAATATATCTGTTACTATAGCAATGGAAGAAATTAAAATTAAATCTTTTGCAAACTAATTCTTTTGATTAACCCTTTATCTACCGACAGTACTTATAAGTACCATTAAAATAAATTGTTATAAAATCCATTTAATACATCAATTAGTAGCAATACTGTTTAGAATGAGCTATAGATACATTACTTTATCTTGTTCCAAAAGCATTATTGGTTACACAAAACAGAAATATTTTTAAAAGGGATATTTCTTTTGCCTTTGCGTCTTTTCAGCTTTCCAGCGCTGAGGGGAAGGGGGGAGGAATTTTTCAATTTGGAAGTTTTTCTATATTTCTATTGTAAGAGCATTCTATTTGTACATTTCCTAATTCTACAAAATACTAAGAACAATATTTAAAATAAAAGATTTGAGTAGGGTTATAAATATTGCACAAAATCCCTATAAATTAAAATTTAATGAATACTTCTAAAATTTATTAAATGATTATGTAAATCTTCTAATTTTGTTTAAACAATTCACGAAAAATGCTTTAGAAGATAAAATTTTCATGATTTCATAATTCAGTAGATAAAGGGTTAAAGAATTGAAACAGCTATTTCAGTTAGGGGGAAAAAACTTACTGATTTTATTTAAAATAGAAAGAAAAAAGTTTTAATAAGCAATAATATTATAAAATGAAAATATCCAATTTAAATATGAAAGCAATGTTTGTACAGCTTAAAATAAGTTTTCATTGTCAAAGATTGCAATTGAAACAGTATCTGTCAATTCATCATTTGTGTCTGGATAAGAAGAAAAAATATATCTGAAATTTTGATTAGATAAAATCTGAATGACGTCAGTCTTCTATTTCATGTTTTTTACAAAAGGCTGAATCCATATCAACTCAGGCAGGGGGGTTACCTTCATAGTCTCAGAAGTTTTTGAATTGAACATATGTTAAAATTTAAGAAAAAGTAAGATACTTGTATATTTTCATTTTGCCAAAAAAAATTTCTGGCCCGAGATACAGGCCGCCAAAGATGACATCCCCGGCATCCTTTCTCACTCGCGATTTTCGATAAAAATTTTAAAGTGCTCTATCTCTAGAACGGTGCAAGATATTTTGTTGCAGTTTATTTTATTTTAAAGATAATATTCTTCTGTTTAAAATGATATACCCAATTTTGAAAAATGTATTCAAATTTTCGTGTGGCAACCTTTTGAAAAAAACATTTTTTTTTCAAAAAAATTTTTTTTTTCGAAAATGCCAATCCTAAAAATTTTGATTTTTTTGCTGTTGATCAATATCATTAGGAACTATCTTCACTGTAAAGGAGAACTTCCACTTTTGAGTTTAACAAATTTTAGAAACATTTAAAAAATTCAGAGAATTTTACAGGAACTGTATATATACAGTTCCAGTAACAGTCACTGAATTTTTGCGTATTTGTATCACATTTGTAAAGATAAGCCTACTATATATCCTAAACAAGTTAGAAATTGCAATATCAAATGTGGCAAATGAGGTGCGTGCGTACTATAACTAGTTTTATAAATATTCAGATCTTGGTGCAATAAGTTACACTCTTGGGCAAAAAGGGCATGAATACAAAATTTATTATGATTCTACATATTAAATTCAGTAATACGGAAGTAATATGAATTCATCTTAAAAGGACTTAATCGCCATGACAACCTAGAATCATTGCCTATCATGGTATATCATTGAATCAATTATGTATTATAGGATTTTTAAATAGAATGAAGAAAACTTTTATTAATGTCTTTTATGTTTTAATTTGATTTTCATAGCATTTAAAGTGATACATACTTTATTTTCAATACCGAACATAGTAAAACAATCTCAATAACATATATCAATTACACAGCAATACAAATTATATTAATATAAGTTAGAGTTCAGACAGATGGGCAGACAAATCGAATCCATAAAGACTTTCAACTATGTTGGAAATTGTTAAAAACACATAAATAGGTCGGAATTTGACTTTTAGAAATTTATGTCAATAGACGGAAGCATACTTGAATACTTTCATACAACCCTGTATTTTACCTACTATCTTTTTATACATGCCACTATTTAGCTAATATTTAATTAACATTAAAACATCCTTAAAACCAGTGAAATCACCCTTCCAGAAATCATCATCCATAGACGGCCATGTATCTAATTCTTTGCATGGACCTGTATATCATTTTATCTATATTCTCCAAACATATCTTAGTATACTAAATGTAGTTCAGCGTAAAAATGCATAACTCATTTAAAAATCACCTTTAAGCTACTTTCATTCATACTCAGTAAACCTTTAAGATTTCTTTTGTGTAGCCCTGTATATGATCTACTGTCTTTATACACACAACGTAATATGGAAATATTTAATTAAACTTAAAAACTCATATCGCAACTAAAAATGCACCTCTAGCAATCTTCGCTAATGTGCAGTATTTCCAAAAAGGTAAAGTATCCGAAATCTTTTGTGTGTCCCTGTAAACACTATGCACTTTCTATGACACAGGAAGTAATTTTTTGTAAACCTCTGCAATAAAGTATGTATCACTTCAAATGCTATGAAAATCAAATTAAAACATAAAAGACATTAATAAAAGTTTTCTTCATTCTATTTAAAAATCCTATAATACATAATTGATTCAATGATATACCATGATAGGCAATGATTCTAGGTTGCCATGGCGATTAAGTCCTTTTAAGATGGATTCATATTACTTCCGTATTACTGAATTTAATATATAGTATTATAGTAAATTTTGTATTCATGCCTTTTTGCCCAAGAGTGTAACACTTATTGCACCAAGATCTGAATATTTATAAAACTAGTTAATACTATGCACGCACCTCATTTGCCACATTTGATATTGCAATTTCTAACTTGTTTAGGATACATAGTAGGCTTGTCCTTACAAATATGATACAAATAAGCAAAAATTCAGTGACTTTTACTGGAACTGTATATATACAGTTCCTGTAAAATTCTCTGAATTTTTTAAATGTTTCTAAAATTTGTTAAACTCAAAAGTGGAAGTTCTCCTTTACAGTGAAGATAGTTTCCAATAGTATTGATCAACAGCAAAAAAATCAAAATTTTTAGGATTGGCATTTTTGAAAAAAAAAATTTTTTTGAAAAAAAAAATTTTTTTTCAAAAGGTTGCTACAAGAAAAGTTGAATACATTTTTCAAAATTGGGTATATCATTTTAAACAGAAGAACATTATCTTTAAAATAAAAAAAACCGCAACAAAATATCTTGCACCGTTCTAGAGATAGAGCACTTTAACATTTTTATCGAAAATGGCGAATTGGATATGGTGCCCGGGATGCCATCTTTGGCGGCCTGTATCTCGGGCCAGGAATTTTTTTGGGCAAAACCAAAATATACAAGTATCTTGTTTTTTATTGAATTTTAACATATGTTCAATTCAAAAACTTCTGAGACTATGAAGGTAAGATTTTTTCTTTGGCTGCCTGAATTGACATGGATCATACTAAAATCTTTTAAGTTTTATTTTTTAAAAAAAAGGGTCATTTTTAAAGATAGAAGCATTAACTGCTTCCAGGAATTAGGAATTAAAGATTATTCTTAAGGAAATTTATATATCATTATTATTTCCATAAATGCAACAATTTTGAAACACAATGTGCTTGCTGAAATAAAATTTGGATGGTTGTTTATTATTATATATTACTTCTTTATTTGTTTTCAGTTATATCTTCTCTTTTCTTTTGGTTTCTGTTCATAGGATTCTAAGTTAATCTTCGTTAATTGAATACCTCACCAATTGGCCTATTAGCTACAATGTTTAAAAGCATTGTAAAAGCGAAACTTTCATCATGAATCCTATTACAAAAAATCATATCATCTACCATATATATAAAACATAAATTCAAAATTCAATCTGACTGTTTATAATATTTTGATAGGACTTAAAACTGTTAGTTAGGTAATGCTTACAGATAGATTTTAGTGTATAACACATTGTTCTACGTTGCTTAGTTAGAGCTACAAGAAAAAGTTCTAAAATTAAGTGAATCTGATTATTAAAGATTTATTTTTTTTTTAAATACTACTGGACAAATTTTGATGAAAGTGGCACTGTTAGATAATTTTTCAAAATTGGTTTTAGTATATAACCACGGCCAAACTCGATCGCCTGCCTTATATGGCCTTCACAATTCCCCTTACTTTCAGAATCATTAATGTTCTACTCTCTCCGGCAAATGGCGTGAATACAAACATTAAATAGATTTTCTCTACTGTAAATAATGCTTATTAAATGTTACTTTTACATATAAAAATACAGAAAACCTCGCTCTATATGCGTTATAAAAGATATATATTATATGTATACTTTCCCTCAGCATTCTTTATACTATAAACAGGAAAAAATAAAAGATTTAGAGATAAATAAATCCAATGCTTTAAGCAATTAAAAATATTTTAATTAACACTCTACTATAACATCAAAAACAAAAATTATAAGTAAATTTTTACTTTTATTTACATTTAAATTCTTGATTATTTAAAACATTGAGATATCTGACCGTAAAATACACAGGAAAATTTTTTTTTAATAATATTTATTAGTTTCAAAATAGAAAATTAACCAAAACTTTTTCAAAAAACCAAACTCTACTCAAATCAGGATAACTTTTTAAAACATTTAATTATTTTTACACCATACTTTGGATGGAAAATATAGGTATATAAAGTTGATTGCGGGCAATTGTTTCAATAATTTTAAACATTGGAAGTACAGAAGATGAAGTGCATTAGGAAATAGAAAAATAATGATGCAAATGATGAAAAATAACAACACAGCCAATCACTGGCAACCACCCGTCGCCTAGAGGCGGGGTAACTTGCTTCTCCCACCTGCCTCCTTTGCAACAGCACTAAATGAAAGTGAAAACTGAAGTACGCACGTCACAGATTATAACGGTCACAGAGTGGAGCTTCAATATGGCCGTTATAGGGGAAATGAAGATTGTAAGGTGCTGCTGACCAAAACTTTAAAAAAAATCTAAAGTAGCACTACTTAAAAACAGAAAGAAGGGTAAAATGATTTTTTCAGTGCAAAGGGCATACAAAAATGAATAGGTGGTCCGCAGGTTGGACCACACTGATTTAGGGGATAAAGATTAAAGTCACATGTCAAAAAACAAGAAATTGAATGGTTTAACTTAATTTGTAAATACTTTAAAATGTATTTGTGATATGCACATCCTCAGTCTTCAATAAGCATTAAGTTTGCAAAAATGCAAAGCATATAAAGAATCTGATCAGAATTATATTTTGTCTGGGAAAAAAAAAAAAAAAAAAAAAGCTGATAAAATTCACAAAAGTGAAAATCTAGTAAAGATAATGTGAAACTTAATGTCAGTTGAAATTAAAATTTATGTGTCAACATTTCCCTAGAAGGCAGAACCATTAGAGTAATTTGTATTTTACTCTGCATGTTTTATGCAAAAATTTTCAATGTTATTATGGGTTGATTTGAAACAAAATTATCTATTCTGATTTCAAGTTTCTTAACTTACCCTTAAAAGAAAATGCATTGTAATTACTTATTAAAACAATTATCATCTTAAAGATTTTTTTTTTTACAAACTTCTGTTTCAATAAACAAATATAATAGTTTATATGCCACAGTTCAGATACCATAGTTTGAACACTTTTATGTTCAGCAAATTCAGGAGATGTTTTTGAAACAGATGATAAGAAGAGTAACCAATCACTCACCCTCACACACACACACACACACACACACACACACACACACACACACACAAAAAGAATAACAGTTTTGAGGAACTTAAATAACACAGAAAATTATTAAATCAAATGATTTATGTATGTATATGAGAATCCACCTAAATAACTTAACTTGATGCACATTAAAACTTACAAGGCTAAATTTTAAGTGAATTCATAGAATAATAATTAAATAAATAATTAAATAGCACACCTGCCATGCCTATGACAGCGACATATCTTTCTAATACTATCATCACTCACATTCTGTGGGACAACTAAAAGGGCAGGATAACTGAAAAGATAAAAAATAAGAGTTTAAATAATTGGATAAAGTATCTATTTTTGAAATTATATAAGAACAGAAATTTAGCTTGGAACTTAAAGGTTAGAGACTAAATCTGGTCCATTTTACTTATTATACAATGAACCTTTAATCCTTTTGCCCACACCACCTTAAATTTTTAAAAATATTTATTTGCAAGTATTAATCCAATACTGGGTTGACTTTTTAGAAACAATACAATTAAACAATCCAATATTTTCTCCCATTATTTACTAATGCCTCTTAAAGCAGTTTTCTTATCCTCTTTTATAAAACACACAATTATGACAACTTAAAAAGGCAGAAACAGAGAAAAAAAAAAGAAAGAAATAATAAATAATAGATTACAATTTAAATAATAAATCACAAAAGTAACAATAAATATACTAATATATATTTTTTAATAATTCCATTTGAGCTCTGGCCATTATGATTTTAAAATGCACAAAAAACAAAACATATAAAAACAACCTGCAGAAATTAAATTTTTTGTTAAAATGAAAGATGCCATAAGTACCACGAAAGTACCAACAACAAACAGTTATTATTATTATTATTATATTTTTTACAACTTTATCTGGATCCCAACAATTGAGATTTTAAAATGCCCCAAAAAATTAATACTTTTCTTCTGCCTGTCAGCTACATGCTTCCCCTGGACATGCAATCATAATGCTGGCAAACTAAGGAAAATTCAACATTGTCTATTAGCCTTCAATGAGGAATGTTTAATATCTTGATTAATAATCTTAAAATGAAAAATCTGAGTCTCGGGTGCATTGGGGCCCGCCTTTGTCTATCCTTGTTCAAATTTGTAGACCCCTATGTACGATAGATTTCCTTAGGCATTGTCAACTTTCTTTCATTAATATAAGTTTTCACCTCCCACCTTTATTTATCACTTTTTTACATCATTTAAATTTTCCTTTCCTCCTCACTATACTAGACATGTCTGTGTTGAATACAGACATTTTTCTATCTGAAAAATGTCTAAAGCCGCAAGGAGCAAATTATAGAGTTTTAGAATAGGGAGGAAAAGGGTTTAAATTTACACTTTTTGGCCTGTAGTAAACATAAAACCATAAACCTTTCAGGGTTAAAATGTCCTTCCCCTTTTCCCAGGGCCATCTCCTGAATTCATCACTAGTCATATCAATGCTTTCTGCTTTGCTTTCTTTTTCTCACTTTAGTTTCTTATGGGCTGTTATCTTCCACCTATCTTTTTGTATCACCTATCTTCTGTTTCCTATTAGTCTTGGTCCTGCTCTCATAGCAGCAGCACATTTTTTTCTGGCTAAAGAAGTCTTGAATTTTACAGTACATTTAAGAAGGTCCTCCCTAGAACTTTTCTTATGTTTTAGTAAAACTTACATGAATACAATGGGAAGTTGCATCTATATACCTCATATCTGTCATATGTACTAGGATGGAATATAACTCATCTTTATTCATGAAAAAAAAAAAAATCAATTTGCTTATTTGTTAGCTAAGTAATCTTAACTAACAGTGAGAGATGGCCTGCCCCCCCCTAGAGCAATGAGATCCTTCCCTGGAAATTTTGAGATTTTGTGTTTTCAATGGTCAAAAGGTGAAATTTCTCTTCTGGAACTCTATAATGTCCCCCTGGAGACACAGAAATCCCTCCCGGAGAAAAGTGTCTGAATTCAACAATGTATAACTAAAGCAAAATAAGTTCTATGTCAACTTCTTTTAAGATGAATCAATAAGCAAAAGATGAGACCTTTTCAAGTGCAATTTATTTTTATGAAATCAAAACGCCAGGGTGTTTGATATGTGATAAAATTCTACAGTAATATAATTCTTATTTCACCATTCTTAATACATCAAATTATAAACTCAAAATAAAAAAATTCTTTGAAAGTATACCTTCGACAAATTGAATAGGTGCTATTTATTGAAGATATTCTAAACCCCTCAGATTTATTCTTATTGCCACCATTTAGAACACCTAAACCTAATCTCTGGAAATCTTTACAATAACTTCTTTCAGAGAGCTTTTCCAAAGTCTTGGAATCCATGTGCTGAGCATAAGTGGGGATATGTAGAGTTGAAACAGCAAGGTCAGCTTCATCTATCACTGAAATTCAAAAGTATAAATCAAAGGAATGCATGAAAATAAATGTATTTATATAAGTAATTTCAAAATTATTTTATCCACAATTTTTTTTTTTTTTTCTGAACTGTATACAGCAGTCAAAGACAAGTCAGTGTATTCCGTAGTTTACCTCAATAATGTGAATTCTTAGCATTTTAGCTTGTGTTTTGCAACTGCTTAAAAGTAATAACATCTCAACATCAACTAAAGATATTTACACAATATTAATAAAGTATGCTAACCTATTTTCAGAATTTAATTTGTCTTCTGGCTTTACCCACATTCTTCTCCAGCCCTTTAACAATTTTTCTAAATTTCTCATGTTCCGAAAATTACAATGATACTAGGGGGCTCAGCCTTCTGCTCACCAACCCCCGTGAATTGCAATGCAATTCACATTGAGTCCACTAAGCAATCCCATCTTGCTTGCCACTATTTCCATCAACTCTAGCCAGAATGACTATTATCATAAATCATTTTAATATATGAAATTTAAATGTATAAAAAAGTAATGGAAAATTAAATGCAAATAAAAATGCATTTTTTCACCTATAATATTGCACAGCACAAATTAAATTCATTTAAAACTTTTTGAAAAACACTACAGAGATGCTATGTATAACACTAAAGAAATATAAATGTCTTCTGCTGGGTCTAAAAACAATCTTAATCAGAAATCTGATATGCTGAATGCAAACGTCATCATAAAATGAACCAATGGCATTGCTATTCAAACATTGATCAAATGATCTGCTTTTAAAAAGAAATTCTCTCTCTGAATTTTGATTTGCTGAATGGGTTGGGTAAGGTGACCATAAATTAAGCACAGAGAATTGTTGCCAAATAGCAAGCTATAAATTCAGCTTTCTTTTTTGCACCATGTAAGAGAAATATATATTTTCAAAACAAGTCACAATTTTAAAATTTAACATTTTTTGCCAAAAAAAAAAAAAAAAAAAAAAAAAAAAAATATGTTCAAGAATATAGTTATTTATTTATTGAATTCATTTTGATCTTCATTCATACCTTGAAATGACTGATTAATTTTATGCAACACATGTAAAAAAATAGCAATTATTTTTTATAACTTTAACTAAAAAAGAAAGGAGTATGTTATATGAAAAACTTATTTAATTTTGTTTAAGAAATTTAAATTATGTAGAAATTTAAAAAATCATTATTAGCTCAAATTGTTTCTTGACTCATTCTTCCTGTTGCATAATATCAGAATTAATTTAAATAACCCGGGGTCTACAAATTTTATAAACACATTATGATGCACTAATCTCAAACAATGGAAAAAGTTAATACCAAAAAGTAAATTACTTGATAAATCATCTTCATACAGAGAAGATGGTCTTTCAGATTCACCATCGAATCCCACAGATGGTGTCCTTCCAGGACTAGGTAACGTTCTGGAGTCATGGGGACCTCCTTGTATGACATATTTCTGCTTTCGAGAAGATGGTTTTGGTTTAAAGCCAGCTTTCATGGCAGTTTTCAAAAGAGTTTTCTTTGCAATAACCCTATAGAAGTAAAAATGTATCATTCTTGATAAATCAAAAAACATGATAAATATTCAGAAACATACTTTGACCAAAAAATAACCAAAGAATTTAATAATTTAATCTATTAGAAATGACATACAGCATTACATTATTTGCTTCTCACAGAGATACGATTATAAAAATGACAAAAAAAAAAGGTAATTACACTTGATCTTATCATTACAGCATATATATCATTTAAAGTAACCTTAAAAATCAATATTTACTCCAATTTATGATATAAATAAAGAGCAATAAACAAAATGTACGCTTTCAAAAACTGGCCATGTAATTAATTTTTTATCCCCAGTTCTTCTGTAAAAATATAGTGTATATTATGCTTATAGAAAGTGTAAAATTCTTTAATCGAGGTAATTCATTTATTTCATGCTTAACATGCTGTTATGTTTTTCTTTTTGCAAAGATGCAAAAGAAATTACTTTTATAACTTCATATATTAACATATAAAACATGAGCACAAATTTATGATTCTTTAAAGATAATAATAAAAAAAAAAGCATTCACTTATTATGACTACATAGATACATTTCCTTTTATTTTATTTTTTTGTTCCTCTTTACACCTGTATAAATACTATAAAATTAATGTCACATAAGCCTAGTTCAGCCATGGGACTAGGTCCGATACCATTTGTGGTAATAAACTATGAATAAGTTAAAATAAAGTAGTAGGATGGTGCGGTTAAATTGAAATACTACTTGGTTGAGTTTTAATATATATACTATGCCTTGAAGAGTAAGTGACATGAGAAATAAATAATTGAATGAGATTAAGAACTTGAAATGAACTTGTTAAAGGCATTTACTATTTGCAAAGGTATTTACTTCATGCAGTGGAATTTTAGAATATGAAAAGATTTGCATTGTGTTTAAATAATAAATAAAGATAAGCAATAACTTGAACAGGTCTACTGTTTTATCTTTAGCAGCCATAACTATAAAATGCATATAGAAAGGTTTAAATGAAGGCAACAGTTATTGAATTAATAAATATTTTTTTAGAAAATCCTTTTTTGCAACAAAAATAATTAATGTTTAAATACTTGGAGGGAGTCATCTTGTACTGTAAAAATTACTTAAAATTACAATTAGGCATAAAATGGAGAGGAAAATAAGGCAAACAGTCTATGAAGATCACAGAAGCATTTCTCGCTATTTTGTGCATGGCATAACTTATGCTGAGAAAACACATGTTGGGTCATAAAATTTGACAGAAAAAAATTATATGATGCAAAAGATTGAAAAAAAAAACTGACTTGGTATTTAGCATTAGAATGGTTTAAAAAACTACAAAATTAAAGGAAGGTAAGGACTCATTTGAACAAACAACATCACGACTCCCAGAACATGAATAGAAAGTCTCTGAACTATATGTTTGCTTCCTGAAACTGAGCAAATCTCTGACTGAAGAACACTATCCCTGTACAAACAGAGGAAAAGAGGGGTTGCCAGAAGAAAGAGGAATGACGCCAAACTACTGTACCAAGTGGGAAGAGAAAAACATGGAGGGAATGGGCAGAGTTGTATAATATAGACGCACGCGTGCATGCCGTGCGCAGAAAATTCAGAACTTTGCGGAAAATTTTTTAGAAAAAAAAAAAAAAAACTTGATTTTTGCTTTTAAAACATTTTTTTTTTTCATACCGAAAAATTAAAAATATTCCCCAATTTTATGTACGGTTTATTTATTGTTTGCCAGGGTTGATTCTGTTCCGAATTTTCTGAAAATTTAAGACATTCGGTTCCGAAAATTAAAAAAAAAAATCGGCCATCAGACAGAAATTTCAGGCATAAAAAAATATCACTGAAAAATATTGCGAATTTCAACAAATGGTCATCGAAATAAAACTAATTTTGTCAATCGTTCGCAGAAAAAATCACCACTTTCGTCAAAGCATCGTGGAAAAAACACGAGTTTCGTCAAAGGACTGCGGAAAAAGCGCGAATTTCTCCAAAGGATCGTGAATAAAATAAAGATAATTTTTTAAAGAATCGCAGAAAAGACACAAATTTCATCAAAGGACCGCAGGAAAAAAAACGAATTTCATAAAAGCATAGCGGAAAAAAACGAATTTCGTAAAAGCATAGCGCAAAAAAATGAATTTCGTGAAAGCATAGCGGAAAAACCCTGAATTTTGTCAAAGGAGCGCGAAAAAACACAAATTTCGTAAAAGAATCACGGAAAAAAATTTATTTCATCAAAGGGTCGCGAAAGAAACACGAATTTTGTCAGACGCGGAAAAAGCGTTAATTTCGTCAAAGGATCACGCAGGGGTTGATTCTGTGCTGAATTTTCCGAAAAATTTAGGCAGTCATTTCCGAAAATTAAAAAAAAAAATCGGTCATGAATCCGAAAATTTGGACATAAACTATATCGCGAATTTCGGCAAATGTTTGCCGAAAAAGACCAATTGCGTCAAATGATTGCGAAAAAACGGCAAATTTCGTCAAAAGATAGCGAAAAACAGCAAATTTCGTCAAAAGACCGGGAAAAGCCGCAAATTTCATCAAGAGCTCGCGAAAAAGCAGCAAATTTCGTCAAAAGATTGTGGGAAAAAAAACACAGTGTCAGGAGTGGATTGCCCCCCCCCTACTCTGTTGTAACTTTTCAGAAAATTTGCTGTGAATTTCAGAATTTTTTTTTTTTTTTTTTTACTCAGAATAAAACTACTGTTTTAATTTCACATCGTCAAAATAATATAACACGTTATTTTATTAAACATTAATTTGCAGAAAGTTTTTGACCCAATATTTGCGTGCACAGAAAGTTTTTGGTTTTATACAAGTCTGGGAATGGGGGTACAAATCCAGTGTGCGCTACAGAACAGAATACGGAAAGTTGAAGGGAAATGCAAATCGCAATGGATTTGTAAAGAATTCGCATATTTCAGAGAAGATGCGGTGAATTGCTGAAAGGAATAAATCATGTTCTCAAAATAAAATGAGACTTTGAAGCAATAAAAAATAAAGAGGGTAAAGACCAATGTCAGACGGGCGTCTTTTTTGCTGCTTTTTGACCTTACGTATTATCCATTCACAATGCTATAGCATTGTGTCTAAATGACATGAGTTTTAGACGAACTCATGATGAAAGATGGAAATAGGGAACTTCAGATGCATGTATGTCAAGAGTATGAAAATGACTTTTTTTGCATTATTTACATTTGAATTCTGTAAACAACTATGTTGAACTGAAATTAAAGTATATTATCAAATTTGTTATATTAAAATCAGAGTTTTATAATACTTTTAGTAATAAATATATTGAATAAAAATGATTGCTCACAAATTAATGCATCATAATGAACCACTGACAACAATTTTAATGAGGGGAACTGAAAATCTGTCTCATTGGGTCCTACAAAATGTATTGTGCCATTTGTATTACTGCTGCACACCAAAAAAAAATTTCCCTGGAACAATTCATGACAGTATTTGATCAACCGATTTTTTACCCTTTTCACTGGAAGATATCGTTTAATGCATATTTTAATTATGAGCGATATTTAAAAAATTAGCAGAAAATATCGCAAATTGGGACGACGAGAGGAATTAGTAGAAGAGGGTCATCTTTGTTTTCATAAAATTTTATTAAAGTTTACAATTTTTTAAGTTATTTTATTCATATAAACTAATAGTTTTCTCTTCAATATTTGAAAAATGTCTACACTTAGGCTTATAGGAATTTGAACACAAATGATAATATTCTAATATCAGTAGTTACATTCAATAAAAATAAGTCATTTAAAAATGTTGCACCATACATGTTCAAGATACGTTGAGACAGACTGAAGTAATTTTAACAAGGTTAGAAAACGTCCTCTTGAAATACAAAGATTCAGAAAGAAATACTGTGACTTGAAAAATCGTACTTGCCAAGTTCTGAAAGATAAAAATCTGGAGATTTTATGTCAGAAATCAGAATTTTTTTTTTCAGTGAAAACTTATTAATTTTTAAATGTAAACATATTTAGCACAATAATTTTAAATAGGAATTGCTAACTAATGAAGATTAAACAGAAGTATATTGCTCTCATTCAAATAAGACAAATATATGTACTTCTTATATGTAGAATGCACCTAAGCATATGATGTTTAGGATGTTTCAAAATACTTTTAAATTAACTACATATAACAGGGGGAAGTTTTTTTTTGCCATAATCACATATAAAACTATTGTGAAAGTCTTAAATAAGTTTCAATAGTCAAATTATTAATAATTAAAATCATGTCCATAGTAAGAGTCAAAAAGCATTAAGTATTCATCATTTATAATGAATCTAACTGTAGTTTATCACATAAAATACTGTTGATCAATGAAACTGCTGATTAAGTATGCCTGATTTCATCCCTGAATCACATCACATTTGAGGGTAAAATAATAGAATATTGAGAAATCTGTCAAAAATCAGGCGTGCGGGAAGACATGTGAAAATCAGTAGTCTCCTACTGAAATCAGCAGACTCGGCAAGTCTGAAAAATTCATTTGAGAAATCAAATTACAAAATCTAACAAACAGCTTTATACAGAGAAAATAATTATTGAATAGTTCAGCAAAATAATTTTCCATTTCAAAAAATGAACTTTTTATTGATTAAATTTAAAAGAAAATTTTATTAACTCTTTAAAAATTTCAGTCATTTTAATGTACAATTTTTTAAAATCTTTATAACTTTAATTGCAAAGATGCACACAAACTTTTAAAGTTGGCAAGTTCATTTGAAAAAGTACAAAATAGGTTATAAAATTATTTTTACAGAGGGGTTGGACTGTGTAGCATAATACAGTCCACTCCCCCTAATCTGCGACTCTATAATCCGCAAACGCCTATAATATGCACTATATTTCAGATGTAAACAAACAGTTAAAATCTTTTTTTAAGCAATATAAAAGTTTACTAATCTGATGAATTTATTAAAAATTTTAATAAATTTTAAATGCATTAAAAATTTTTAATGTATTTCTGCATTTATTAGAAAGAAATGTTCTGGGTACCTTGTAAATAACTATTAGACTGCTATATTTTGAACACATTTGTTGGCTATATAAAAGGTAAAATTGTTTTTGAAAATAGGTTAGCTTTTTTGGATTTGTTCTAGAAAAACAAACTTTTGTTACTTATCAAGAAATCCTGATTCTTAAAAGGCTTCAAGATTAAACTGCAGAGCATAAATTAAAAGCTATAAAGCAAACTATTGTCACTGCGATATTTAAAAATTAGAAATGTTTCTATTAATTTTGTATTACTATATTACTTAAATTTATTTATAATATTGAATATAAATTTTTTTATATAAAAAAAAGCAATTTTTTTCATTTCCGTGTTATTTATTTACTATATTTGTTGATAAATTCCAAATATTAGAATGTAAACAAAGAAATGACCTATAATCTACAAAACTCTTTGTCCCGACCTGTGCGAATTAGAGGGAGTGTACTGTATATAAGAAGCAAAAAGGCATACCTTAAAGTAGCATTCTTCTCTTTTTGCTTGTGTAATGGAGTTTGAGGAACAACATGACCACTAAAAGCAAAAACATCAAAAATAGTAGAAGGTGCTCGGGCTCTATTTATGGATTTTCGAAATGTTTCTATGCTTTCTGATGTTACTTCTTCATCAAATGCAATTTTGATAAGCTGAAGAATATGAAAATAGACATATGTAAATAATATATATATACACATAGTTACACAACTAAACATTTTTCTATTATAAATAACCAGTCCAGTTATTCAGCAATCAGTGTATCAACAATTTAGAATGATGTGAAATTTATTATTACAGAAAACTGCTCATGTAAAAATAATTAATTTTATCTCTATAATAATAGCCTAAGTCATGTGACTGTCATCAATAGTTCCGGGCTGACCGCTTCACTTTTTATATGTCAGGTCACCATTTTTTACATTTTTTATTTTTCGCGTGGTAAATTAAAACAATGCTTTCATATTGAAATTAAAAGTCATGGTTTTTGGTGTTATTTATTATTTTTCTTTTCTTTTTCTTAAAAAAGGGAAAGAAAAAGTGAAAGTCATGAATTTCAAATTAAAATTATGTATTTTAAATAAAATAAGTGAAGTTATTATATTTTAGATGAATTTAATGAATTATGAAAAAATGCGATTGGAAAGACAATGTTTAATGATTTATCACTTGCGCCTGGCTAGCATAAAAAGGTACTACTTAGTTATACCATCGACCCATTTTGCCAAATTATATAAATCGCCAAACCACTCGCCAAATTATACAAATTGACATAATTTTTATTTTAAATAGCGAAAGAACAAATAAATTAGTATAACATTAATAAAAATACAAATAAAATGTCGAAATAAAAATAACTTGATGACGTAAACACGTGTAACTTCCTTAAAAACAAGCAAATATGACATTTACGATCAACCATTATTGATATTTAATCTTATAGTTTGGCGATATATTTTTGGTCGACGGAATAACCAAGTAGTACCCATAAAAATACGGAGTTCTTGATTTCTCTACTAGAAACTTCTGATTTGGCGAAGTATTGAGAAAGTAAATTAAATTTTGGATAAAAGTAACATGGTACAATGCTTAGCACACATCTAACGAAGACCAAACTGTTCGCCAAGGGCGGCTAGTTTTAAAAGAAGTCTATATAAAGTTTTTTACAAATTTAAGAGACTCAGAAACTCTAAGCATTTTGGAATTAGTTTGAGTTAATAAAAAAAAAAAAAAAAATTACCAATGATGAAGGACGGGTCAAATCACAGTTTAATCAGAAAATTAATTTCTATCACTATCCTTACTGAGTGTAATAGTCTGGGAGCAGTGAAATTTTTGAGTTAACCAATAACCATTTTATACAAGCTGGTATTGACTCATGGTTTATTTAAAATGGGCCGGGCCGATAAAAAAATAAATGGCCCGGGGCGGGCTGAGCAAAAATAAGCGGGCTGGCAGTCCCAATATAACAAGTTTAGAAGGACATAACTACGCTGGTAAAATCTGAACAATTTTCATTGGACATGAGGGGGACAAGAATAAGTATAAATATGCTGCACAAACCAATGTTAACTTATGGAAATTACAAACCAATGCTTATTGTTACTATTCTGTATTCTACAGATTGCAAACATATAGTAATCTAAAATAGACAGAACATAATAGTAACCAATCTAAAATTTTCCATAATTATGGATACAGTATTCTTTAAGAAAAATTTAATTGTATGTTAACAAAAAAAAAAAAGTTTTTTTTTTTTTTAAATAAGAATTGAATACGGTCAGCCCAGGCCTGTTTTATTGGATTTTTGAATGGGCCAGGCTGTGAAATGCAAAATTATAAACAGATATGCCGAGCCTGGGCTGAACTTTTAGTTTTTACAGGGAAGGCTGAGCCTGGGCCTGGAAATTTCAGTTGCCCATGCAGACTTCTACCTGGGGGTCTACAAGGCCAAGATTGAATTTATACTATTTTCTTTAGAAGGAATTTCTGTAGCCTTGAGGGGGGAAGGGGGGGGGGGATTTCAACACTAAAACTTTTAGTCTCAATTTAATAAGCATAAAATCCCAAATCTCCAGAGAGGGAGACATTTCAATGCTCTAGAGGAGAAAAATGCCCCCTCCACATCCCCTTGAGCCACACACTGAAGCACAAGCCAAACATTTTAACTGAACATATATTTTTTTCGTATAGTCAGTTTAAATATGCATACTGTTTCCATTTGCCATAGAAGCAATCATATGAAACATACGATCTGATTATCCCTGCAGGAAAAACAAAAAAGTTTAAAGTTTTTTTTTAACTTTCTCGATGCCATGAACTGATATATCCGTTCACTAAGCTGCAGGTTTCACTGCAATAGTAGCATTATTTACATCAATATAATTCTAGAGATATAATGCTGTTTGTGATGTAGCAATCACATTTATTATTTATTTTTTAAATTGTAATGCAGCATTATTATCTCATGTTTTAAACTATTTATTTTCAACGCAAAACATCGTTCAAATCGCTTTTTTTCTTTCCTTTTTACCGCATGTAATAGAACCTTTGATTTCAGATTTTCCCCCTCTTCCTCTGTTCTATTTTTAGAAACAGCGTGACGTCGACCACGTCATATTGATGGTGTGTCTCCCCTCTTGCCTTTTGACTGTAGTTTCGTTTTTCCTGTGCTGTCATTCGTTCTACAGTTCATACGCAAATTTTAATTTAACAAATAGATTTAAATCATTTCTGAAGGTAGTTTTGTAAACCCCTTTTATGTAGTATATATATCAATGCAGCCAGTTTTTTAACAGATTTTAAGATAAGATTTTAAGATTTACGAAAATATGTATTATTTTTGACAATGTGATTTGTCTTTTTTGAATTTCGGGCCTTAGCGCCTAAATTCAAAGAGCGATGTTCTTCAATAGCTGTATCGCGATATCTAAAAGTTTATCTTCGGTCTCTGGCTTTTTTTAATTTAACGCATATTTGATTTTGGACTTTTTATTATCAAGACCTTCTTTAAAAAGTGATTTTAACCAGCATTCATTTTTATCATGGAATTACTTCAAGTTTTTAATAACTCTACGTGGAACGTTCATCTGATGTGTACGGTGACCTACTTCTCCTAATTACCTTCCACCTCTCAAAGTGAATCAATGAATAAAGAAGATTTTTTATAACTGCTGTCTCTTCAATGTGTCTACTGTTGTCATTTAAGTAAGACTATTCCTTTTATTTTTACTGCAAGGCAACCTTATCATCTTAGCTATACGATCACTCTTATTTACGGCACTCCAGATTGTTTATTTTATCCAACAGCAAATTAAACTCTTTTTATTTAAATAATCCTCCTCAACATATTTTTAACTTCGTCACATTTTGGTTTCCGTGACAAAAAAAGAACATTTCGGCGTTGTTGCTTTTTGATTACAACGTAATGCCTTAAAAAAATAACTTAATGACTGTATTTTTTCGCTGTAATTTTGACGATTGGTGCATTTTTTTTAAAGAAGATTTTTGTTCTCAAACAGATGAACTGCTCTTTTAAATGGAATTCTGAAAATGTTTTAGCATTATAATTGCTGTTATTCTTTATTTTGCAATAATTTCTGTTCTTATAAAAAGAAAACGTAAGTTTTTTATCTTAGAAGAAATTTTGTTCCTGACTGAATTTTCTTTTGCATAAAATTTTGAAGATTTGCTTTATTGAAATATAATGAAAGAAATTCAAAGAAATTGTTTTAAAATTATTATTTTTTAATATGGAGTTTTAAGAAAATTATAATATTCTGCTGTTCTCCGATGGAACATTTTGCTTTTTTAACGGCTGAAGATCGATCAAACATCGTAATGAAAATTTTGTTCTCAAGTTCTATCTGCAATACTTATTCCATGATTTTAAATTTTTGAGCATAGTATAGTTTAAAAAAAAAATTCCTTTACTGGTTTTCATTTTGAGATATGTCTTGACAAAATTATTGCTGTTTTTAATTGAAGAATGAAATATTATTTTAAAAATCAAGAAATTTATTTATTTCTTCTCTAATTTATTTATTCTTATGGTGCATTAAAAGATATCTATCATAGAAAATCTTTAATGAATTTTGAAATTCTGAAATGAATTCTAAAAATTGTTCTCTGATTTTAAGAACAAATTTATTTAACAAGAGGCTATGGTTTTTCTATTCTCATTCTTATATTGGGTTTTTAAATTTTATTTTATGGCACTTATATATTGAAATAAAATATTTAATGAATTTGAAGATATATTATGAAAATTAAGATATTTATTGAAGCAAATTATTTTTTTCCCTTGGAATCTGTGATAATTATTGAAGTTTAAATTATTTTACTGAAATTCTTCTCATCTATTACTTGCAAAGGAGCTGAAGTTCTTCATGAAATTCGTAGCTGTAATATATCCTGCATGATTTTTTTGAAGTCTTCTCTGCTTTTAAATGTATCAATTTATAAATTTTTATTCCAAAAATACCTTCAATAACTTTTTATAAAAAATATATCTAACTTGTACTACCTTCCACTTTTGTCTCAAGATATTCTTGTCATTTAGTGCACGATTTGACTGCTAATATCGATTTTGGTGTTTGGTGAGTGCAGTGTTCTTTTACTAATTTAAATTTCAAGAACTCTGTTTGCTTTCTACAAACTGTTCTCATCGTAACTCTCAGTGCTTCAATTTTCCAGACTTATGTGGCTTCATCAAAATTTAATGACATATTTTTTTTTTGCTTAAAGAAGAAATTAAAAAAATTTATTCTCCTGTATCATCCTCATGACTGAAATAATTTGAAATTTTTTTTTATTCTACATGATTTAAAATGACAATAGTTTTACTCATCTTTCTTATTTACATTTGCTTACCTACTGAAGTTGCCTTCAAGAGTGTTGTTATTAATCCATTTTTTGAAACGCTTCTTTGGTGTATGGAAATGATGTTCTGAAAATATTATAATACATACCTGCAAAAAAAAAATTCTGTTCCTGATGCTCAGTAATTAATTAAAGATTTGTGCTCCATTTTCGGCTTTGATGTTCCTGGTGAATTCTCAGTGATTTATGTAGTAAAATATCCATATTTTTTCTGATCTTCTCCAGTGTGTTTTTGAAGTTGGTTTTGAAGCTAAATCAGTATTATATACATATTATTTTTTTCATGAACAATAGAATTCCCCAGTCAACGTTTACTTGTGAGCGGAAAATTTTCATCCTTACGTAGGGGTAAGCGGCGAAGTTTCATCCTCGCATTGGAAGTGTTTGACTTCGACATCATACCATATTCCACAACTATTTATCAAATTTACTGTTATTTGAACTACAGAAAATGTTTAAGCTCAAGAATGTTTGTTTATTTGCTTATTTCTGAAGATTTTTGTATGTCAATTATTATTATAGTGCCTTTTCCTTATTTCATAACCCAATTGCTTCAAAATTTTTAATCTGCCATATGCCTCACTTTTTCAATTTTATGCAAGAAATTATTTTAAATTGATCATGAAGATATATTTTTAAATGAAGAAAATTTTTATTTGCACCTTTTATACGAAGAAAAGCACAAAGTTCTTAGTGGACATATTTACCAGCGCATCTTTTTTTGAAGTGTTCGTCAGTGAATCTTCAACAATTCTCTAAGAATCATAATTAAAAAGTGCTTCTTCACTACCGATTTTGTCTACTTGATCTTGTCCTCTACTCATCATGGTGTATGTGTTTATATCATCCTTAAGTGAAGTGTTACTCCTGAATGTACCACCATGGATTGTCTTCTTTTTGCCAGCAGTGTCTACCGATTTTTTCTTCAAAGTATATCACCATATTCTGCTAAATGTTCATAATTGGTGATAATGTTGTTGCTAACTGTGCCTTCTTTTTTTTTTTTCCAACAAAATAGAAGTGTTTGAATAGTTCACAGTACTATTCATATCCAACCATTTGTGGTTTATACCAAGACCTTCTTTACATCTGTAAAATACACTATTTTTTTTTCTTTGTCTATGCTGATTATTTGATTATCTCTTGCACAAGATCTCAGAGGTCTCTTGTGCGCATTGGAGTCTGCTGTATTTTTGTGTTTTGTATAAATGTGTTTACAGAGTTACTGAATGTGTCCACTGGCCATGGTATCATGAAGGATTGTCTGTTTATTCTACAATATTTTTTTAATTTTGCAGCTCTTTAATTTAATTTCAACTGTTGTTTAAAGTTAATTTAATATAATTTTTCCTTACAAGCATAGAAATTTAAATTTTATTAGTAAATTATTGAAGGAATTAAACTAAATATTTTTATGGTACACTTGTTTGGTAATTAAATTTTTTTTTTCCTGATTATGACAATTTTTTTAAAAAACTATTATTATGATTAATGAAATTTAAGTCCTAGGTTGTCGGAATATAAAAGTAAAATATTCTCGACCTTTCTCATTGCAATTTATTTTTATAAATATGCGGAAATTGATTAGTAGAAATGATTTATTTATTCATTTTGAATGTTTCAATATTATGAGAAAATTGATTAGTAGAAATGACTTGTTCATTTTGAATGTTTCAATATATGAGAAAATTGATTAGTAGAAATGACTTGTTCATTTTGAATGTTTCAATATTATGAGAAAATTGATTAGTAGAAATGATTTTTCATTTCGAATGTTTCAATTTTATGATTTATTTTTCCTAGGCAGTCAGAGTATATTTAGATAGGGTACTTCTGACTTTATGTTGCTTTACTTTTGCAACTTTATAAATTTTGATTCATAAGTGTACCTTATTTTTTAACTTATTGAATTCAAATTTTTTTAGTGGTCTCTTTTGGCTAAAAATTTATTTAGCTTTTGGATTTATTATTAATTTTAAAATGTTATAAAAGAGTAATATTTTAATTTGTAGATATCATTTTACACAGGAAGGTGCCTTTCTTTGCCTGTGATTGCAATGGGGCTTGATATTATTATTATTGTATACTATCATGTTATGTATACTACTTGAGTTGACTCTAATTTGAATGTACTACTTGATGTATATTCTTTTTCTTTCTCTTTAGGTCACTGTACATGTACATTCCCTAAATGTGCACATGCACTTAAAATTTTTATTATGACTTTTAAATTTTAACTTAAATTTTATTCTACATTTTTTTGCTTCTTGGCTTTTAAAATTTTGTTTTCCCTTTGTTGAAAAAGCTCTCAAGATTTACCTTTTTTACATTTTGGTCATCCAAAATTTTGTTCGGCAAATGGGGGTAATGTGATGTAGCAATCACATTTATTATTTATTTTTTAAATTGTAATGCAGCATTATTATCTCATGTTTTAAACTATTTATTTTCAACGCAAAACATCGTTCAAATCGCTTTTTTTCTTTCCTTTTTACCGCATGTAATAGAACCTTTGATTTCAGATTTTCCCCCTCTTCCTCTGTTCTATTTTTAGAAACAGCGTGACGTCGACCACGTCATATTGGAGGTGTGTCTCCCCTCTTGCCTTTTGACTGTAGTTTCGTTTTTCCTGTGCTGTCATTCGTTCTACAGTTCATACGCAAATTTTAATTTAACAAATAGATTTAAATCATTTCTGAAGGTAGTTTTGTAAACCCCTTTTATGTAGTATATATATCAATGCAGTCAGTTTTTTAACAGATTTTAAGATAAGATTTTAAGATTTACGAAAATATGTATTATTTTTGACAATGTGATTTGTCTTTTTTGAATTTCGGGCCTTAGCGCCTAAATTCAAAGAGCGATGTTCTTCAATAGCTGTATCGTGATATCTAAAAGTTTATCTTCGGTCTCTGGCTTTTTTTAATTTAACGCATATTTGATTTTGGACTTTTTATTATCAAGACCTTCTTTAAAAAGTGATTTTAACCAGCATTCATTTTTATCATGGAATTACTTCAAGTTTTTAATAACTCTACGTGGAACGTTCATCTGATGTGTACGGTGACCTACTTCTCCTAATTACCTTCCACCTCTCAAAGTGAATCAACGAATAAAGAAGATTTTTTATAACTGCTGTCTCTTCAATGTGTCTACTGTTGTCATTTAAGTAAGACTATTCCTTTTATTTTTACTGCAAGGCAACCTTATCATCTTAACTATACGATCACTCTTATTTACGGCACTCCAGATTGTTTATTTTATCCAACAGCAAATTAAACTCTTTTTATTTAAATAATCCTCCTCAACATATTTTTAACTTTGTTACATTTTTTTAAAACACTGAGTAATGATTAGTACTCTCAAGGGTTACATACATATACATAATTAAGTTTTTTATATCATGTTGAAAAAATCATGGTTTTTTTTTTTAGCATTTAATAAAAAAATTAAATATAAAAATTTTGCCCTTTTGCTCAGCAGCCAGGAGGTTAATAAAAGCTTTCTATTTTAAAAAAAAATCAAAAAATTCACTTAAGCAATACATTTCAATTATTTGAGATTTAAAAAAAGAATAAATATTTATTGTTAAATTTCTGAAAAAAGTTAGAAGCTATGATGTTGCAAATTTCATATTTAAAAAATACAGTTTTAAAATTTACAAAAAGCGTAGTTTTTGTGATAAATCATAAACTTTTCTCTCTTTTTAAATACAAGATTTTTTTTTTCTTTTAAGATTTAGGATGCACACTTGAGAAATGAAACTTTGTTTTTAAGAGGTAATGAAAGTCGGTTCATATTTTTTTTCAAAATAATTACTTGTTGTTTCAGTCTTGCTTCTTTGATTTGAGATTCTTTTGCAAATATTATAAGTGTAGTGAGCTTGTGTTAGCAGACTGCCAAGTTAAAATTGTAGGAAGTGAATTCCAGTAATTGTCATTTTAAAATGCACTGCTCATATTTTACCCTCTTGTTACACAGGTGGAAGATATTTGTTCATTTGAGATATGGATGATAGAGATGAGACAGGCTCAGCCCGGGTCCGACACGGGCTCAGGCTCGATTTTCATACCAGCCTTCGGGCTCATTTTTTTTTAACCTAAAAATTTTATTTATTCCCGTATGGAGAAAAAAACTTTTTAAAAATTATAAGAAGTAATATATTAATATATAATCATCAAAATTTCTTGTGTTCCCTATATTATTCTGTTAATGCTTTTTAAGGTGTGTTAATATCTAAAATTTATTTATGTTTCTAAAGTAAATTCAGTATTCTTTATTTTTATCTCTGTGAACCCGGGAGAACTCACTAGTGAGAATGCCCAATTGCTTTTCTTTTACTTTACATTCATATAATATCAACTTTTTTTGGTTGGCTTAGTACTTTTATTCACAAAATAGGTAAAATAATTGTAAAACATTTTGAAATTTTAATTAAAATGAAAAATGATTTAAATAAGTCTTAGAAAAGTACGACTGTGAGAGAAAATCTCATGCAGCGAGTTCTCACGGGTTAAAAAGCTGTTATTCTTGTAAAAGTAATTAAATTACTCCTTTCATAATAATCATTAATCTTTCAGTTTCCTGTGGTTTCAATAAATAAATGAGGCATCTGTCTGTTATCGCCTACTTCTCAACATTGAAAGGAATATTTATTAGCTGTATAAGAGATAAAGTGGACATTAGCGTGTAATGAGAATGTTTTTAATGGGAAGGAAGTTTCAGTTAAATATATTTGTAAAAGAACAATTTTGGTTTTAAATTAGGTATAATTATATGTGATGATTGATTAATGTTACAACATCACAGCTATTTTAAAAGAAATTTGCAATATTTGCAGATTTATATCATTCACGCTAAGGCGCCAAATTAGTAGAATATTTTAAAATTGGATCATTTATTTTATTTTATTTTATTTTATTATTTGACAATCTAGGTGAAATACGGCAAAATATGAGAATCCTTTTAGGGACTTGTCTTTTGATGAGATTAAATGTAAATGTCATAAAACTAATTATATGCTTGGGAGGAGATATTTCATTTAGAACAACTTTTATGCAATTTTTATTAAACTTTTTTTTTGGTTTACATTTTCGGTATCGGGCTTGGGCTCAAATGACAAAAAAATGTTTTGGGGTCGGATTTAAAATCGTCAAGTTCGGGCAGGCCCGGGCTTCGAAAAGTGAGCCCGAACTCATCTCTAATGGATGAGAAATTAAAATGTGACATATTAAAATGTAAAAATGAGAAGGGGATGATTTAAACAATGATGAAAAGAAATCACAAGTCAACAGCGAAGAAAATACCATCAAGGAAAAGCAAAAGAACATAAGAATACTTAACAATATGATTTATGTGCACTTGTAGGTACAAATAACAAGGAACAGCATGTTTGTTATTAGTCAGATCCATATGCATACTGTCAAATGAGTGCACATGAAACCAGCAAAACACAAACAGTGTGCAAACAAATGAACTAACTTTTTAAAAGGCAATTTAAAATAACTGAAAACAAGTCAGAAATTAATTAAAAATTTTGCAACTGATTCCAATAATAAAAAGGCCTTTTTTGTCTCATATCAGATACCTCAGACAATTGCAAAGAATTTAATTCTATCTACTGGTAAGGCAATTGTCCCAAAAATAATAAGAGAAAAAAAAAAGTGGGGGGATTGATCTTTTTTTCATTATCTAATGATACTGTTAAGAACAGAATGACAAACTTATGTGAAATATTGAAAACCAATTGAAGAAAAGTGTAAAAATCAGTCCTTTTTTCGCAATGCAACATAATGAGAGTTTAGATATTTCCAATAATGTTAATTTGATAATTTGCATTCATTATACATTTGGTGGTAAGTTACGTGAAAATTTTTAATTAGCAAATCCCTTCCAAATCGCACAATAAGTGCAACGCTATTTCATATGCTTAGGAAGTTTCATACAAGAAAGAGAAATAAATTGGTCAAAATGTATCAGAATAAATACAATTGGGGTTCGACCTATGTCTAGAACTGTTAATGGTTTGATTAGCTTGGACACTTGCAGTTTGAACACACTGTTGTATTCATCATGAATTGCAAAAAAAAAAAAAAAAAAAAAAAAGAAAAGCCTGAAGGTCATTTCTTGTAGACTTTTTAAAATTTTGAACGAAGAAATTGACAGCTAACACAAACAGCTACATTTGCATACAGAAATTAGGTTACTATCACGAGGAAAAGTGTTAAATCATATTTTGGCAGCTAACACAAACAATTACAATTGCATACAGAAATTAGGTTGCTACCACAAGGAAAAGTGATAAATCATATTTTTGCACTGCATGATGAAGTAAGACTGCTTTTAATGGACTCCAAATTCCATTTGAAAGATCATTTCAATAATTTCTCCTGACTAGTCAAGGTGATGTATTTGACAGATATTTTCAATTTTCTGAATCAAATGAATTTAAGTTTACAAGTTACATTAGTACACATTTTTAAAGGGATAGAGAAGACCAGGACAAAAAAGAAGCAACAATAAAAAAAATTCAAGTGCTAATTGATTTGAAAGAATTATTTTTCAACCATTCCCAACATTATTAGATATCTTTACAAACCTTTGAGGATAAAATTTCCTTCTGATGTTATTGAAAATTTTGTCATACAGCTGAAGCACTTGAAAAAAACTTTAAACTTTAATTTCCCACTCGAAGTATAGGTGCAGATTCCCAAAATCTTTAAGGAGCCATTGGCTCCTAAAGCCGAAAAATCCAGTCGCCACTTTGGCTCCTAACCAAAATCTAGTGGCCACATTGTGAAACAAACTTATAAAACAATAGTGTTTATATGGAAAAAACTTAACAAAAAAACTCAGGAATTCAAAATGAAAAATAATTTAATTAATAAATACACATATACAACAAAACACAGACTAATTACAACAAATGTGTATAGCTAATTTAATCCTAAAATTTTTGAAACTTTGATATTATAAAAGTATAATATAAATCTGGAAAAATCAGACGATAAAGTTGGACAAGACACAATTGAATAACAAAACATGTATCAGCTAAGCAGTCATGATAATGGGAAATATTAGGAACACTTTATTTCTTATTTTGATTTTGTCATATAAAAGCATACATATAAAACAATTTAAGAATGTGTAAGATTATTTTGCACTATAAAAATCTCGTACTTGCAGAAAACATTTACAGAGCAAGAATGTACCTCATGATAAGTATTTTTTCGTGCAAGTTTCTTTCTCTTTTTGTTCTTTTTTCTTCAGAGTTCAGAATCCTCTATCCTTGCGACTCCATGATCCAAAGCCCTTAAATAATCTCCATCGCATCGGGAACTTTGGACAGTCTTGTGAGCAGATCTGCAGTAAAGGAGTATTTATTTCAACTCTGGATTTCGGACGAAATCTTCGAAGAAATACTTGCTTTCGCTGGTGTCCAAAGGAGAAGCTTTACCATTAGCACGCTTGTGTGCCGAGCTTCGCAGCTGCTAAGCTTTGTAGTGGAGCGGACATGCGCAGAATTATATTCGAACATAATGTTAGGCAAGGAAGCAATACATCACAGTTTCAGCATTCACGATGGTAACGGAGATCGCAAAAATTCCCTGACTTTCTATCAAGGTCATATTTGATCTCGGCCAGGGAAAAGAGCAGGTTCTTTTCTATTAGCAAAAGAAAAAAATATATAAAAATTCCGCGACGGGGATTGGGAACACTAGCGAAATTGATCTCTGGCGATTAAGACACTGAAAGTTAGTCGCCACAGCAAAAAATTTAGTTGCCACGTGGCGACTGGCAACCGTAAATCTGCACCTATACCTCGAAGTCAGAAAATGAGTGAATGAGGGATGAAATTTATTTCCAAGAAATTAGTGAAACAAAAGCCTTTACATTTTTAAAGCAGGAACAACTTGAAAAATTAATTATCCAAGCGATGGTTCCATGAAAATTGTTTTCCAAGAGAATAGCCTTCCTAATTTTTGGCTGTACTTGAAAAAGACGTATGCAAAACTGGCAGAAAAAGCTACCAAGCAATTATTTCCTTCACATATTTGTTTGAAAAACCTTTTTTCAGCCTAGTGTACATAAAAAACAAATTAAAAATGATTAGATTTCAAATCAGATTTACGGATGCATGTTTCAAACATTACACCTGATATTGCAAATCTAGCAGCATATTTCTCATAGCAAATAGCAGTATGTATATTTTAACTGTCTTAAAATCTATGTTATAACCGTTTTTGTTATATTAATGCAGCTGATTTTTTTTTTTTTTTTTTTTTTTTTTTTTATGATGTAAACTAAACATAGCATATGTGTAATGAAAAACACATAAGGCGTCTACATTAAAATAATTATCTTATATTAAGAAAAACATTGGCTATCCCCAAAATGCATATTATATCAAAGGGAGTCTGCATGATCACAAAGATTAATAAGAGCTGCTACTCTAGTAAATTATAACACAGCAAAATCATTGTATTTATTTTTTATTATTATTTATTTTTTTTAAAGAATAATGAAAAATTGGGAGAAATACTGCATGTATATCAGCACAATTTTATCCAAATCTGATCTGGGGTGAGGTTAATGCTAATATTCTTTATTTTTTAATTTTCCTTTACTCCGTGTTTCGGATTAAAACTAGAGGTGGCCCAATCAACAGAAAATTACATTATGGATGTATTTACAAATTAATTTTGCATATATCGAGATATAGTTGAATCCAACAAAAAATAAATAAAAACACACCCATGTGTCTGTGTCACTGTATATTAAAAACTACCTACAGAATGATATTCTTTTACATTATTCGAATCAGGAAAATAGATAGCTTTTCACCTATGCTTTAAAGAACAATATACAGCAATTCTAAGACATAGAACAAATTAAAATCATAAAACAATGGTACTAAATTCACCATTCTTTACAAGCGCAATAGCAGAAGCACACGATGAATAACTGTCAACAAACTTATTATTTACTATTTACTTATTATTTAATTAATTTCATTTATGTAGAATATTTACATGCTCCCACGCTTTGAGATGTCTATGACATGATTATTATTATTTTGTTTTAAGTGCAAGATTCTCACAGTTTTGTGCTCTATTGGAAAACTCAGAATTTCATTCATAGCACTGTTGCAAACCTGCAATCTAAAATAATAATTCAGTAACAATATTAAAATTAAAATTAAAAGGAGTGATTCATTATAAACTTATGAAATTTTGTAGCATAGAAAAGAGGTCTGCACAGACTGAAATATTCATTCCAGTGCAAAAAAAGCTAAAAGTTTGGCTTTTGGCACAGCTATTCCATCACTGCATTGTAATTGATCAAGCCATTGCTGAAAAATAATATTAATTTCACGGTCAGACTGGAGTGAATATGGAAGAAATTTCACTTGGTATGTTTCAATGGAACTATATATGACAGCAAATATAAACTCTTTAAATAAAATATACAGTATGTATCAAACTATACACTATTGAAGTGAAAAGGTTACAATATTACCTTGTAGTTATTAGTGTATTTATTTCTCCTGGAAGTAACTACTAACATACACATTATTAATGTGTTGATTTACTGAGTAACATGTATAATGAAAGGGTTCAAAACATGTTCTAATTCACTAAAGATGATGTTTATATTGTTTAATGTTCACACAGATTGTCACATACATCTGAGGAAAAAAGTTGTTGCAGATTTCTGGAAAAGGAGGAGGATATTATTTGTGTAATGAAGACACAGTTCTTCGTAAATCTTTACAATGTTTCAGGCGATGGAATCAGGGAAACAAGACAGGTATGGGAAGTTAATTACTTTGAAACAGCACACTAATAGAACAGTGGAATTTCATAATAACAAACAGCATAAATCAGTGTTGAATTCAGACACTTTTCTCCGGGAGGGATTTGCATGGCTCTGGGGGGGGGGGGGGGGAGCATTCTAGAGTTCCGGGTGAGAAATTGCACTTTTTTTTCTGAAATCAACACTGGCATAAATAGTATTATCTAATTAATTCTCCACCAGAATTGCTCTGCTACTTTTTTCAAACTCCATTCCCTTTCACAATCATTTCCACAAGACTAAAAATAATATTAAATTATGTATATTTTTACCTCTATCAAAAAACCTATTTCCAATAACAACTGTAAAACACAATACTTATTTCACTACTGGGAACAATAGACTAGAAATGTTCCATTCACAAACGCATATTTGTGGTCGAGATGTATGACTTTTGGTACAGTACATTTTAGTGCATATTGCATATATATTATATTTAAATAATCTAAAAATCTAAAAATATGTATGCTAATCACTTATAATGAAACAATGCTGAAAAATGCTATAAAAGTGATAAAATACCTTTATTTAGATTAACGCTCATTCCATAGCACAAATGCCAACATTTACAAAATTTTCAAACATTTCCAAGTTTATCATTTTTATTGCATTTTTTAGCTTAGTAAAAAAATGTTAAAATTAAATGTTTTAAAATGTCACTAATAGTGACATTTAACTATAAATAAAATTTTCTCTGAAATGAGAAAATTAAACAAATATTTCATTCTCAAAATACATGCATAGATTCACCTGGGCAATGACAAGTTAAAGGTAATTGTGGTTGTCCACTTTAAAGATAATTTTGGTTCAGTCCACAGTAAATGACAATTATGAGCTAATTTCTATTTTTTACAGGTTAATAAATATACCTTCTAAGTTATCGCTAACATAATTATTCTCCAGAGTAATCAACAATTAACTACGTAATTGGTTAGACTTTTAATGTGCATTTATTCAAAATCATACATTCATATATATGGCTATCTGTTTTTATAATACAATGTTCTATAATAAAATTTCCACCAGCTCCGAAGAATAACTAGAGAGAAACTGAATTACATTATCAAGTGCCGACATTTTAAAATACTAGGTATAGGTCTAAGAAGAATTTTGAAATGCCAACAAACAGTTTCCAGAAGATTAGTCAAAATATGTTACACATGAAACTTATGTAAAGAAAATTAACAAATTTAGTACTATTATAAACATACATAATACATATTGAAAACAATTTTATCAAAATTATTGAAGCATCAGTAATCAGTATGATACACTAAAAATGACATAGATAAATGGTACTGTAGTTTAGTAAAAAGAATAAATCAAATGTAATAGAAAGACAACACTTACTTCAAAAGTATTGGACCTTAATTGAAGCCCTTCCTGCAAAAACTGATCTACGTGTGTTAGATACTGTACATTCACTCTTTTCTCCTTTGTTAATGTTGCAATGGGGAAGCTACGTACAATAACTTGTTCACATGCTGGAGAGAAAAAAAATGGCTTTTAAAAAAGGGGAAGGATAGCAATAAGTAAAAATAATAATATAAAAAATCACATAATTTTATATACCACTGCCATAAAAAATATTAGTATTTTAATTTAGTACCTATAAATAATTTTCAAAAGAATGTTTAATATGTTATTACATTAAATATTTATTGACAAGACTAAAAGATTTTAATAAAGTTAATATGATATATATGGCTATTTAAAACTTGGGCATTTTACAACAGATTTAAAACAGAGACAATATTTATCGAGCATGAAGTAGGAAAAAAAGAAAACTGCTTTTATTATAATAAACATTTTTGTGAATATGTATATCTCACTTGAAAAATAAAGTTAATATTGCTGCAGTTAAAAAGTATGCTATTAGCAGTACAAAATTATAAAATATTCTAGATTTTTAATATAAATAGTATTTGCTTTTTTTAAAGGATTGCAAATAAAATACTTAAATTTAAAAGAAAAATAAAATATGGCTATTACCGAGGGGATCACAAGGTGTTCCCTTGAATATAACTCTGTAATTAGTAATAAACACAGCACCTTCAGCAGGTAACAGACTAGGACCTCCCAATATACCACCAGTGCCTTCTTCTCTACCATCAGGAATCAAATATACACGTAATCCTTCCATTAGGAGCTCTTCACCAACTAATAACATTGGTGTCAATATCTTTGGCTAGAAACAAACAAAAACTGATTATTTTAACAAACAATAAAAATTGAGACATTATATTCACACATGATGTAACTATTATATTAAAGTCTGACTGTACTTCATAGCTACTCCTCCTATAATACTGCAAATTTTGCAATCAAACTTATGTCAGTTGTTCATATGCACCCGAGGATGTTAAATAAGCTCTCAGAATTTTCAAATAGTTCTGACAGATTTTTTTTTTTTTTTTTTTTTTTTTTTATAAATTTTAGTGAAATTTCTGTAATGGTGAACTAAATTGTTGTAGGAATTGAAATGAAAATATTGATATTTTTATACCTTTTTGTTGCAATTTTCTCACTAAAACTGAAAAAAAAAAAAAAAAAAAAATCTAATCTGAGTACATACTATGCTAAGATTTATCATCTGTTATGCAAGCTGGTGAACAAATATGTTTGGATTACTATGTTTGTTTAAATCTGTTTAATGATTTTTAGCTTACATTTTCTTTAAATAAGTATGTTTTAAAGATATGATTTACATCTACTTATTTATTACAAAACAGTTGTAAGATTGCAATATTATTAATTTGTGTGAAATACCCTTTTCCAAATTTGGAGAAAATGTAAATGAGTGACATCTGTTAGAACGTGGAGCTATTGTAAACTTTAATTTTCAGTATCCATATTAATGATACAATTAATTGAGGACATATGAATCATCAGATATTAGACATTTTTGCTGAATTTCTAAAATGAAAACACTGAGTTTGTGTACCACTTGGACAATCATGACCTTATATGCATACTTTCCAGTAGATGTTGTTTAAAACTGTTCTCAAGGATTCTACAAATGGAATGCTTTAACGAACATAAATGATGTCATTTTATAAAAAAAAGCATGTATTTTAATTCTTAAAACTGAAATTCTTTTTGCATAAGTGCATCATTTTCACTCCAGCAGTTTCAAAATTCTTTTTAGAACAAAATGCTTTTGACAAATGATATAATTTTTGAAAATAAGATTATCGAAAACATATACTGAGAATATGCAACTTTTTATTTAAGTTTAGAGTAGCTTTATAAGAGAGTGATGAAATATTTTCAGTTAGCATGCTAGATCGGAGCTTGGCGATTATTGCAGGCTCATCTAGTTCCCAATAATGTCAGACTTCTCCTGTTTTCAGCCAAAATTCTCCTGACTAATCAAGTTATATTTTCTATGTCATATTTTCTTATCAAAAGGCATTCTATTATAATTTCATAAACATAACATAATTTGCATGATGTAATTTTCATAATTTTCAGTTAACCTGAATTGAAAAATATGACTTATTATAAAAAAATATAAAACATTTTTTAAATGTAGAATACAATTAAATTTCTCTTGCTCACAAAAAATTGAAGGTCCTTTACAGTGAAAATGCAACACAATGGGTTGCTATGCAACTAGTTAATAATAAAGTAATAAAATTAGTGCTTTAAAATATGGGGTATTTGGGCTACAGACATCCAAAAGTAATGGCTTATACTGGAAGACCCACACATGATTATCTATAAATTTTAGTTGCACTAAAGGAGCAAAAATGTCCTTTTAAATGCAATTAAAATTTATAAATAATCATGTGCTATTTTCTCAGTATAAATAATTACTTTTGAATATTTTTAGCTAGGACAGCCTGTAATTTTCTACTGGAATGAAGCAAAGTCTGATATAACTGCATTTATGTTTACTTAGGAGATTTTTTGTGTACTGTCCACATATTTTTTTAGTAATAACAGATTGATAGTATAGGCAGGTGTTACATTTCCTGTCCACAAATGCTTCATATTTCATATGTAAATATTAAGATGAATTTGAAATTAAATAAAAATTTGGAAATTATCCAAAAGCATATGCAGAAAAGTGTGACACCCAAAAATACATCAGTTATTCTTTATTACAATAGAATCTCATTACAACAAATGTCACTTAAATGAATTTTTTTGGTTTAAAAAATAAAATTTTAATAGAAAAATAATTCTTATGCTTGTCATTATAAATATATTCACTTTAACAAATTTCCCATTAACGAAATTTTCAAATTAATGAATTTATTGAAGTCTTACACAGAATACTCATTCCTGTTTAGCAAATGCAGAGTTCACAACAAAAACAATCTTTATACGAAAACTGGAATTAAAAAAAAAAATCCTTTTCACAACCCCATGATCTTCAAATTTTCAGCATAGCTCACAGCTTTTTTTCGAGAGATGGGATAAAATTGCTTTCTTATGTGCATTCTGAAAATTAAGAAACTCTTTCTTTACATTTAAATTTAATCGCTTTTCTCCTTATAGTTTCTTCTGTTTACTTTTAGTCTTGTTTTTTTTTTTTTTTTTTTTTTTTTTAAAGTAGAACGTCCAAATAATTTATTTTTGCACCAGTTCCTTACCTTCAATCATAAATAGTACCTTATTGAATTTCTAATTTACAAAAATTCACATTTGGAGTTAGATAACTGGTTTTAGCTGGAAGAAGGCATTTTGATGTCACGAAAGAATTTATGTTGCTAATTCTGCACTATGTACTATTTTAAAAGATAAGGAGAAAATTTTGAAGCTTTCTGAAAGGTCTAATATGTGCCCAAACAGGAAACCAATGCAACTTGGAAACTACTAAATGATTTATGAAAATATATATACTTGGTTTAAAGATTTAAAACAAAACAAAAGTCCATTTCAGGACCTGTATTACATGTTAAAGTAAAAAATGTTTCGCAAGCCATTCAGTTTGGCTGTTTTGATTTTGTGATAGGCATGGTATGGTAGAAAAACAAATTTCTGGAGAATAAAAAGTGCTGCTGCATCGCGAAAATAATTTCAATGCTGATGAAATTGCTTTTGTATCAACTTCAATCACGAGAAAGTCACATCATAGCAATGATAGTAAAAAACTGTAAAAGCAAGAAAAATCCTAATGGAAAAATTTCGGTTTTGTTTTACTGTAATGCTAGTGGCAAAGAAAAACTAAAACCTTTTAAAGCTCTTTTGGGAAATCTGCAAACTCCATTTCTTAAAAATGTGAAAACACTTTCATGTTATTATCTATGTAATAGTCATGCATGTATGATTCTAAATATCTTTTTTAAGTGGCTTAGAAGTTTGAATGAACAAATAAGCAAAATCAAAAGAAAATATCTTTGCTCAAATAATGTTGCTGTACATTTAGTTACAGCAAATTTATCTAACATAAAAGTAGAATTTTCACCTCCTAAAAGTGAACTTCCATTTTGCAACCTATAGATCAAGGCATTATATATACCGGCTGAGCCGTAAGTTTGTTACAACTTTAAAAACTCATAAAAAAGGAAGAAATTATGATAAAGGAGTGCAGTTTGCAAGAAAGGGCTCAAGGTAGTTTGATTATTTTAGAAGCAAAAAAAAATTTAGTTAAAAAATCACATGTAGAGGGTGCTGACGGTCCGAAACGTAATGAACAGGACAACAATACGCTTCATTCATTTGTTCTTCCCATAACAAATATTCAACATGACCTTCAGAACATTCTACAACACAATTGTTGTCCTGTTCATCGTGTTTTGGGTCATCAGCGCCCTCTACATGTGATTTTTTAACCAAATTTTTTTTTGCTGCTAAAAAAAATCCGACTACCTTGTGAGCCCTTTCTTGCAAACCCCACTCCATTATCCTAATTTCTTCCTTTTTTATGACTTTTTAAAGTTGTAATGGACTTTTGGCTCACCCGGTTTAAAAAAATGTCACAAAGAAATTTGGGCACCAACTAATAGAAAAGGTTTTTCCAAAGTTAAAAAAAGTAGTTTCTGCAATCGTGAATACACAACGGACAATTGGTGTGTTACATAGGTTGACCGATACTATGTACCATAATTAAAAACTATTAGAGAAATTACAGTCATACATTTGACAAATGAAGTGCAAAAGACTGCATTAGAGTTTACCTAATGCATTAAACTTCGGTTGATCTCTTGACCACTATTAGAGAATGTTTTTAACTTTCATCATCTGCTAATGATTAAATTGAAAGAGTCGCTGCATGCCCTGACCTAACTACAAATGGTATTGTTGAAATTTTAATAAAAAAAGGGAAAGCAAATGATAGTGAGAGTAAAGTTGATAACTGTTCATCTAGTACTGAAAATTGTGTTTTATTAACAAAAGAAGCTCTGTCAGACATGGGAACATTTAAAAAGAATTTATCCCAGCAAAACAATGTGCTGGAAGCATTTTATATAACATTAAGTAATATAGTTTATTTTTTTTTTCTAAGATTTGTTTGTCAATTTCAAAAAAGAGGAAAATTTCCTACTTTTTTATAAAATGATAATAACAGTATTAATAATTAAAGGTTACAAAAAGAAACATACATCAATGTGAATTTTTAACTGTTAGATGTATAAGATAAATTATCATTTTTTTTTTTTTTATATAGTTACGACTAAAATCTTGAAATTTAATGAATTTAATAGTTATCTTCTGACAAATAGGTTCACTTTATATCTATTCTTTCTTAGTATGTTTGCAAAAATTTAATATAACTTTAGTAATAATACATATTTTTATTCAATGTGTACCCAAATTCAATTCTTTAAATCCGCCATATTGCAAATTCACATTAACGAATTTTTCTAAATAAAAAACTTAATCGTTGGTTCCAAGAAATTCATTGTTATGAGATTTTACTGTACATACTTAATTATTAATCAGACAAACCAAAAGAAAAAAAATTAATGAAAATTATAAAGTTTTTGTAATCATAATAATTTTTTTCTTTGGTATTATGAAACTTTTAAAACAGGGGTGCCAAATTTTAACTTCCTTGGGCCACATTTTCAATGAAAACTTAGTCCTGGGACATACTTCAGGGGACAACACTTGGTTAAAGCTGCATACATATATCATATTTTTGAAAATATAAAAAATATCTGATATTTTAATATATACTAGCCAGTGCTCATCAAGATTTGACAGTAAATAACTTGAATGTTTCATTAGAAAAATTCTTCAATTTTTAATTAATTGCTTTTAAATTAATTATTGAATGATGAATTATGTGACGAAATTCATAAGACGTATCACAGTCCATAACTTTTAGCCTCAAATCACAGTGTTTATCTTCAGTGTATAAAATGATCGAATCAATATGACACACCCGAAATAAACTGTATCTAGCTCTTAATATAGACACAATAATTTTTTTAATTGTTAATAATGCTGAAAGAGACAAATAATATTAACTTTGTGAAATAAAGAAAAGCTTATTTACAGCAAGATCGAATAGCAGATGAACTTAAAACAACTTCAACCTGTGATGTAATAGTTCAACTGAGCGAGCATCTTTGCGCATGTGCAGCGCGTTACTTCAAAGGCAGACTTGTACTTATATACTGCACATGCACAACTGTAGAATTTTAATTTAAAATTACGGCTAATTAATAAAATATTTCAATAAACGAATGAACGATAACAATTCTGTGGCCAAATATCTTTCATTTAAAAAAAGATTGGTGTAATTTGATGCAGTAGTTTCTTCTCACGGACTGTCGAAAGAAAAACGCTTAGCTTTTTAAATATATAAATTCTATATACATATAATATTTTCAAAGTACTCAACTTATTGCTGATTGCAAATATTTTCAGCATTAGTATGAATTAGAAACCAAAACATATTGTACCTAACTTACTTAATAAAACAATATTGTAAATGTCTTTCTCTTTCTTATTTCACTTACACAACATAATTGAAGATTAACTTATTGAAAACAGAAACACTTTTTTCTTTTTTTTTTTTACACACATAAAAAATTTTTGACCCCCCCCCCCCCTTATGATATCATACGTTATCATTCGTCGACCCCCCACCTAATGATATCATTATCAATGTCTAAAAATTCTTTTATTTTTAGATTATTTTTCTTTCTTTTTATACGCTTGCAGTACACATATGATTATACATTTATTACTCGCATACTTTACAGATTCAAGAAGTCAATAAAGTATCAATAAATGAAATAAATTTATATCAAATAACATCTAAAAGAGTTTAAAAGTATTTAATAATAGCTTATTGTTACATAATGCATTCAAAAGTAATATTGTCTTCCTGCACTTGCCCCCTGCCAGGAGAAGTTAAAAGCAGAGTTTATCAACAAAAGAGTGGACAACATTCTTTGTCTTTCTTTACTGGTAATTGCAAGTATCACTTCCAGAGTGTAAAAAAATCATGATTTTTTTTTTTTTAAATAAAAAGAATCGGATTTTTTTTATTTAAATCAGATTTTTTTGATTTTTTCCCCTGTGTTAAAATATTAAACATCTACAAAGAATTAAGCATTTCAAAAATGAATAACCGTCCACTTACTAACATAATCTATGTTTTTTTGGTTTAATTAATAAAATTTTAATTATGTAATTGTAGAAATAAAAAAAAAAACTGCAAACTAAAAATTTCTTTAGTAACATATAACATTATGTGCACTAATATTTTGTAATAATTATATAAACCAATATTAAATACTGCTTATATTTTAAAGTTATTGATAAATTGCATTCAATTTTAAATTGATGATACAGATTAAATTTTGTGATTATTAAACAATTAACTGTTTAATTAAGAACACAATCTACATTTTTGAAAAAGTGGTTGAAAAAAAGGTGATAAATAATCATTTGATAAATTCATAAAGCGGCCAATAATTTTACACAGGTTCTAAAGCATATGTATATCAAATTGATCAAAAATTGTAGCAATGTATACAGCAAACTTGCGCATAATTTATAAATAGATTACAAAAATTGTATTTTGAAATTTAAATCAGATTGTTTCCCCACAACATTAAAATATTTGAATAGCTACTAAATATTATAATGTTTTGAAGTTATTTAACATTTAGTTAGATTTTTTTAAATGTATAATACTTCCTTTTACACAGTTTAACATTGTTATAATTAACAATAACAAATATTACATTTTACAAGTGATTTAGTGATAATTTTCATTACTGTTTATAATGCTTTTTTACACTATTTTAAAAAAATCAGAAAATATGTGATTTTATCATTTGATTTAAATCAGTTGATTAAAATCATTGACACTTTATTGCTATGTTTATTGTATTATAAAAGAGTGAATAACTTGATTATTAAAAGGAAATTATGACATTGTAAGTTATATTAGATTTAAATATCATTTTTAAATTAAATGCTTTTTATGTTTGTTAGATAAAAAACATGCTTTTTACAAACTTACTGTACTTAAATTTTTCACAATACGCAGGAATTACGCTTAGAAACAATTATTTAAAGCTTTGTTTTGTGTATTCATAAGTCACAATACCTGTAGAAACTTTCCAAATTATGTTCATCTTAGATTTGAATACTTTTTTTTTGTCATTTTAAACATTTAAAAAATTTTTGATTTTAATCAATGATTTTTTTTTTAAATCACTTGATTAAAATCATGATTTAAACTGCTGATTTAAATCAACTGATTTAAATCGTTGACACCCTAGTGCCAAGCATAGGCAATTTTTATTTTATCATTGTAATTCGAAGTTTTTGCATCAGGAGCTTTGTTTTGAGGAAAATCTAAATGAAAGTTGCATGATCTTTGTTTCGCCTACTACTAATTTACTCAGTTTTGAATCTTTTTTTTAAAATAAACTGAAAAGAATATCATGTGGTTGCCATTTAAGCGATTTTGAATCTACTTTTTCCGGGCCATGTAAAGAAACTTTAGTGTATTGGGCTAAACCAGAGTTATTGCTGAATTTGTGCATTTTTAAGATTGTAAATTTTAGCCACTTACTACGAAGTTACTCTGAAGTTGATGGAGCATGTTGTCAGTAATTTCTGAGTTAGTAAGTGTTTCTACTTCTGTTAAATGTTCTTTCCTTCTGATAATTTTCTTGGTTAAAAAATAACTTGTAATGTTGGGATTGTTTGCCAGAAAATGTAAAACTTCACATTAAATGTAAAACTTCACATTAAATCAAGGTTGGCAGGTTTTTTTTTTGTCATTTTAAACATTTAGAAAATTTTTTATTTTAATCAATGATTTTTTTAAAAAAAATCACTTGATTAAAATCATGATTTAAATTGCTGATTTAAATAAACTGATTTAAATCATTGACACCCTGATCACTTCCAGCATATTATGCTCCTGATTTCTCTAACAGCGAATTATATGTGCATAAAACAGAAGAACCGGAATGTCAAACATTGCGGTATTCCAAATTTTGGAATGAAATGATTTTATAAACATTTAATGGCTTTAATAATAGCTTTGTATTTTCATAAAAACATTTTAAAAATAGTCATAGTAAAAAAGGTGACAGCCTATTTGGATGTAAAGAAAAAGTTACTGAAAAAAGAACAGTTTGGTTGGATCAAAAATGATAACGATATCAAAAAGCACCCCCCCCCCTTCCCCCCTAAAGTTATAACCGTATATGCACAGCCCCTATAGGATTCACAGGGCTGCCACTGCCTAATGGCATAAAAAATAGTTACTTAAGTAACTTACGACGAAAAAAAATAATAGCCAAAAAAATTGCATTCTTACTTAAAAAAGGAGTGCCATAAATATGATAACCAAAACTGTTTCATGAAAATCTACATGTTCTATGTTTTATGCTACAATGCAAATTTGCTGCTTTTTGTACTTTTATTATTGAATTACACATTAATTATAAAAAGAAAACAAAAGAAAGGAAGAAAGAGAAAAAAATGAAAGAGAAAAAAAATGAAAGAAAAAGCAATTTTCTTAAACTAACAACTTATATGTAGAATCAGAATGCAGTTTTGGCAATATTCGGTTTTTCCAAAATAAATTGAACATATACTTGTCTTGTACTTGAGAATTACTATGAGGTAACAGCAAACAAACAAATTTTTATTGCATGTTATTAGCTACAACTTTAATTTCATTTTGCAAACTAAAATTAACTGAAGTGGGAAATTCGTCTACAAAACATAGTTATATATATATATATATATATATATATATATATATAACATTCATTTGATATATATATAAAAAAAGACATATGCAACTTATGTGCATAACAGATCTATTCTTCACAAGAAATTTTTATAAAATCAAACAGAAAAATTTGCATAAATAAAGCCTGATTTTATATCCACCAAAGGATTACATAAAGCCACCTGAATAAGAAAGAAAGAATAGCAATATTCTAAATTGTTATTATCAACATTTTAAATATGTTATTAAATTGAAAAATTGTGATAGAATGCACGATTTTCTTATTTTTAAATAGCATTTATTTCAGCTCGTTTATTAAATTCAAATTTCTGGTATAAATTAAAATCTACAGTTAACCATATAGGGCTCACATAGTTATTGTATTGTTAAATAGCTTTAAGGACAACAAAAAATAGGGACAAAAATACTGTAAAGCATATGGGTTATAAAAAGAGTTAAGAGTACTGTAAAGTACATACCAAACCAAAAATCAGTAGTTTTTCACTGAAATTTGGTTGATTGACGTCACTGTGCTACATTTAGATTGAAAAGAATAATTTCTTTAGTTCAAATGGAAGCTTTTATAAATTTTAAAAGTTGACATTTAAACATTTTTTTTTTTTCCTTCCCCAAGGACAATTTGGTGATTAAAATGGAAGTTTTTTCTTTTCTTTCTTTTATTTGGCTGACTGTGCCAAATATTTAAGCATAAATATTCGATCTCACTACTTCACCAGAAGGTAGTTTATGAGTTCTCATTCCAGCAGCTTCAAATATACTCTTTCAGAGCAGCCAGCCAGCTACAAATTAGCCTTTACTGAAGACATTGAAATCATGTCTTCCGCACTATAAGACAAAATGAAAGCTTTAAAACCCTAGCATTTCTGGCATGACTTTTCACAAAGAATTATGTTTTCAACGCTCATTTGGACACACATGAGCTGTTATAATTGTTCATTTGACTAAAATGATATAGAAAATATATTCTTCAAAAAACAAATTTATATTAGCATAATCATGAAGCAATATTTTCAATATAAGTATTTTAAAATCTACAAATTCCAAAAGCTACATGAAAATTTCAATATTTCAAGAAATTTTTCGATTTTCTTTCAGGCTGTGAGTTTGACAGCTCTACTTAAAAAAAAAAAAAAAAGAATAAATAAGAAAAATAAATTGAAAATAAATGTACAGTTAAAGACAATATTTCTAGAGCATAAACTAATTCTTTTGCAATCTGTAACCGATAAAAATCACAAAAGCATTGATTCAGAAATATTATTAAGATTTAGTAGAAAATTTTCAGTGAATAATTAATAAAAATTTTGCTTTTGAAAATTGTTAGGTTATAACATTTGAAAGGGCCTTTTCACTTAAACATCATACCTTAGTAATAGGAGGAAGACGTTTGCTTTCTTTGTGTACAGCTTCAAGAGTTTCCATTTGCATTGCAACGACACCTAACAAAGATGTAGAAATATTAGAATACAGCACTTTTTATTTACTATTGAAGAACTTATTTCAAAACACAGAAGGAGACAATTTAGAAAATTAGTCTAAATTCAACTTTCATACTGCTCATGTTGAAAAAATATATAATTTACCCACATTTTGAACAAATTGCATAGAGTTGAAAACTCAACCACACAAAATTCTTAATAAATTAATAATGCTTAATATTATTATATTTCAATATGGATAAGTAATAATAAGCAAACTTAAAACAGAATTATAGACACATTAAAACTGCATTATAAAATATGGGAAGTGTGTGTGTAAGGGCAGGGATGATAAAAAAAAATTGCACATACATGTCTACTAATCCATAAGACATCAAGAAATATCTCTGACTGGGTAGTGAAACATTTTTTCTTTTTTAAGTATTTTTCAAAACTTTTCTTTATTCATTTTGAATAACAAGGGGATAAACCCAGGCTTTCTGGGTTACAGAATATCGGTGAAAACCATCATACATATTATTTCTGGTGTTAACATCCTTTTTTCTCTGCACATATTAAAGGCACAGTGATGAATGAGGTATTTTTTGATAGGTTCTGTAAGTGGCTTTTGACGTAATATACTTCCATATCATTAAAACATGTTGTATGATATAAAAAATAATTGCAGTTAATTACAAATTAATGAAAAAATATATCAGCAAATAACCTCAAAGACTGCAGTGGGAAAGCCTCGCACGGGTCTACTGTTTTTCTTAAATTTATAATTCTAACAGATTTTTTTCATTTAATATATTTTTTTTAGAATGCCTGCTAAATAGTACAAAAATTCATATTTATATGAAAAATAGCAATAACGCATTCAAATAAAGTTTTGAAATGTATTTAAAGTGATACTTTCATATTGTTCATTGTTATTGTTGTTATTCATTTGTTGCTATTTTAAACTAAAATCAAGTATCGCAGTAAAAAAATCTCCTGATCAGGGGTAATTCTGAGTAAAAAAAAAACCTCTGAAATTCAAAGCAAATTTTCTGAAAGGTTACAGCAGATGGGGTGATTCCCTCCAGGAACTAATTATTTTTTTACAGGTCGAGTTAGCTGTTTTCAATTCAGACCGATTTCAGGCTGAATGTAGATTCCTGCAAGCTGCATTTGGGTTAACCTGTTTTTTTTTTCAAAAGTTAGTTCAGTATATTATTTCAGGTTAAAAACAGTCAGGAGTTTACAGCCTAAGAAACTGCCAAAGATCGCTATTTACAATTGGCCTTTTTGATTCTGTTCATTTAAGTGATTTTTTAATTTATCAGTGCGACTCTATTATGTTTTACAGACTCTCCTTTTAAAAGATACTACATATATTTTATCCATAAATGCTAAAAGATTTTTAGATAAATTAAAATGTTTTCAGTTTTCTATCATCCAACATAAAGTACATATAGAAAAACTCAGGAAAGAAAAGATAGAATAAACAAAGAATATACCAGGAATCATTTGATGAAGAGCTTTAATATGAGCTTCAGTGACTCCACTGTCAGTGCACACTTTGTCAACAAATCTGGAAACAAATTTTATAACATTGGCTCCAACTTCAGAATTATCTTCCTCAAATCCACTTTCTGCATCAGCACTGTCAGTTTCAGCCATACTGTAATAATGAAAAGAAAAAAAAATTCTAAAAAGCAAATACTTGGCAGGAATTTAGTAGTAACAAAATACATGAAAAAGGGATTAAAAAATAGGAGGGAGCTTAGTGCCAATGTGCTAAAATACAATAAAATTAAATGTTTTCAGCAGACAATTGTTTCAGAGTTTTTACAAAAGCAAAGAAACTAAAAACATATGCATAAGAATATTAAAATGAGGGGAAACAAGCAAATAAGCTCATGGTCAAAAGCAAAGGGTAGCATTTTAACATAATTTGTGCTTTTTTATTATGTTGTTTTTATTTTTACATTTCAAAAAAATACTTATTCACTTTCTATAGAAAATTTATAGTAAACATAATCTGTCACCAAGCAATACGGTTTAATGAGAATAATGCATAAGCATGGCGTCACATTCATTATTGTCAATTGCGACACTACATGTTATATGAGATACACATATCCCATTTTCCTTTTGTGGATGTAGCGGACTTAGTTTTATTAATGAAGGATATAAATTAATTGCTAATTCTCCATTTTCTCTTGCATTAAAAAAAAACATTATAATATTTGAGATCATCTACATCAGGCAAACACAACCTTTCTTAAAATTCAATTTTTTTCTAATTTTATTCAGATTCCACTTCTCTCCCCCCAAAAATATACAGATTTTTTTTTTTTTTTTTTTTTTTTTTTTTTTTTTTTTTTTTGTACACTATCTATAAAAAGAAAATAAATAATGAATTGGTACTTTATTTCAAATTCAGGCACCTCTTCCCTTCATTTACAAAGCACACCAGCTTTAAATCTTTAATTTTTGATAATTTCAGATATTTTCATGTTAATTTAGAGGAAACTGAATATGTTATTAATAGAAGGCGATAAGCTGTAACATCAAATTTTTTAAGTATACAAATAGTATTAAAAAGTGATTAGTTTCAAAAGCAAAAATTTAACGGTTCTTTTCATCAGGCAAAGCATGGCTGTGCATCCCTTTTTAAAATCTATTTCTGACAGTAATAATACAAAAACCTACTTCATCAGGTGAAGGATCTGAATAAGGCAAACATAAAGCTATTGCTTTTAAAATAGTTTTAAGCACTTAAGCAATTTATTTTGATTTAATTCAGACCCCTTTTGTCTGCACCAAAAGTATGCAAAATTTAAAATCTTTATTTTATTTTTGCATTATCTCTTAACTAGTATATAATCCCCGTCAAAAATGACGGAAAGTGAATGATAAATCTTAGAAAAATATTTTTTTAACAATTGTTTTGGACTTAAAAAGATGCTTCATGCATTTTGTTAATCAAAAAGTATTATGCATTGATTTTTTTATGATTAGAACAAAGAAATTATGTAAACTACAACTTAGTCACCAGCGCTTAAATGAGCCATTTCCAGCTACACATTCTATGACGAAAATGCTTGTTTAGGTTCCCTCTACATTAAAACTTTTACAAATATTTTAAGACCAGCATCGGCGTTAACCTACATATTTTTTTTAATGAAGCATTCAAAGAATCATTCATTTGTTTGCAGATTTGCTGGAATTTGAATCTGAATGGCAACAGTATCGTTTGTTTAGATCTGATTTCTATGTTTATAATAGCTTAATTTTAATTTAGAACTTAATACATTATAAAAGGATATGATACACATGTTTTATGTGAAAATATGCTGAACAGACATGATTTCAAGTAGAAAAAATTATCATTTAACTGTCATATGTTAGGATATGTATTTCATTAAGCCTAACATGGTGTTTAGCTATGGTCGATTCGCAGACCAGAGTGATTCGCACCAGCATGTCTACCAACAGTTTCCTGCACTCTGATTTTATTATAAGTAGATTAATTGTAAAAGCAATAAATAAATAATCATCTGAATTGGTGCTTTAATCCACGTTTCAAGCATCCCCTCCCTCCTCCACAAAGTACACCAGGTTTAAATCTTTAATTTTTGATAATTTCAGATACTCCTTTTCATTTAAATTAATAAGAAAATATTTTTTTTAATACAAGGCAATAAACTGTAATATCAAACTTTTTAAGCACACAAGAAGTTTTAAAAAGTGACTAGTTTCAAAAGCATAAATAATGTTACTAAAAAACAGCATTTAAGACCTCAAAAATAAAAAAAATTCTCAAAACATTATTGAAAATAATAAATCCAAGAACTTCTGCACTGGAGAATAAAACACTTGTATCCCATTTTTAAATAAATAAAATAATAATAAAAATGAAAATAAATTTTTTATACAAGAAAAAAGAAGATTCGCAATACTGATCTAAGCATACGCTTGACAGTGACAAATAAGAACGAAGCTTGACGATGATGATGTCACAGAATTTAACCTGTTCGAGACTGGCATCTTTTACACAAATTTCATTCATTTGGCACCACTTTTTCTTAAGTTACCTTTAGCTATGTAATCATGCAAATGCTCCAGTTAAATAAAATAAATCTTAATTTTCTTTTTTGCCAGTACGAAAAAAAAAATTCTGTCTACAGCTTTTGAAGGTGCATATATGCACCCATGGTCCTGAAAGTGTTAAAGGTCCAGCTGCTGTGGCCTGCCTTATAAATTTGGTAGAATGTCCTTCCAAGAAGGCAGAGTGCTAAATTAAAAAAATATCTTTTTTATCTTGCATTTATATGGTCTGAGTCTGAGATTCATAATTCAGCAAAAATTTAATATCTCAAGCCCTGACAGGTCTAAAAAATGGTTTTGTCTCCTGAGGAGACAGAAAGCACCTGTAACCTATGCCTATGCCCAAATATTTCTATCACTACAAAAAAATTTCTCTAAGGTGCTGATAGACCCAGATTCCAGAGAACAATAGTTTTGTTTTTCAGGAAAGGTAATTTTTACAGAAGTTTATCAAAATTATGTAAAGTTTCTTCTCTGAGGTTCCAATAAATTCTAAAATCTGAATAAATAAATAAATAAATAATAATAAAAATAAAAACACCTAGTTAAAATAATACTAATAAATTGGGTTTAAGGATGTTTAAATAATGTTCTGAAGTATTCATATACTAAATTTGATAGTTCTGCTGCCAATGATTTTCCTGTACAGAAAAGTATTTTCTTTATTTATACACTGCTTGTAATATATCTTCAAGATTTTTTAAAACAGAGGAACAAAGCAATAAACGTTTTACACAAGAAATAAATATTTTAATTGAATTACCTGTTTGTAACATTACTATTGCTGTTACTTTCCCTTTCTAGATCATTAGAATTTTTGGCACTTTTACTGACATCTAATGGCACACGTAATGCAACCATACGATTAGCATAATGAATTGCTTGACTATAAACAGTTGATTCTTCATTACACATTAGCTCTTTTTGTTGCTCAACAGTTAAATTTGGCCATAGACGCATCTAAAAAAATAAAATTAAAGAATTTTACTGAAAAGTAAATATTGCATTTCAAACATGAAATAAATGGCTCAATTTAAAATAATTTCATTGAATACTGTATAAGGAAATTTTTACCTAAATGGATGCCAGACAAATCATTGTAAAAACACTCAATTTTAAAGAACTATGTTAGGCCACCAAAAAAGTAATACGAAATATTTATTGAACAGCAACAACAAAAAATATATATCATACTGAAGATTTTTTAACCCTCCGACTGTCTTGGAAAAGGGCAAAATTGTAATGTTGTTTTCTCTGCATTTAGTTTTAAATGCTAAAAAAAATTATTCTTTGAACATTTTATAAAAAAAACTTAATAACGAATATGAATGCAATCCTTGGAAGTCATTGTTCAATGTATTAAAATACATTAATTTAATAGAATTATATTACTTTAAATATTGCTTGTAATGCAGTGAAACCTGGAGCTTAGTGAATATATTAACACGGGCTTGTCAGTGAGGGGGTTAAATCTAATTTAAAAACACATACAAACTAGTATGTTGTGGCCATCACAAAAATTTCTTCTATAAAAACCAAATTGTCTGCAACCGAAATTAAATGACTATCTATTCGTTCTTGAGATACACCTAACGTGGAAATCATGAAAACAGAGCATAGCAGTGACAGCTGTTAGGCAATTTATGCAAAAATCTAATTGGAATAAATTTATATCAAGGTCTGACTTAATTTGAAGTTTGGTTAAATTCCGGTATTAGTTCTTGAGATAGAGTGTCCACAAAATTTGTGTCACATACAGACACACACACATTTTCTAAAAACAGTGAAATTGTGTCCAGGACCTTCTAAAACATAAAGACAGAAGAAAGTAACACATATGTATTTCAAAGAAAGGAAGGATAGGAGAGTGAATAATGTCTCAAAATCACTTATTAAATTTTAAATATAGCATTAGTTAAACTATATAAAGAATTTTTTAAAATATCAAATACAAAGCTTTACCATATTTTAACCTTTTCAATAATATACATATAAGTGTTAGTGTTGACTCTAGAAAAAAAGGGCCGCCGGGCGGGAATTTTTCAAAAAGGGAACACTATTCTAAAAAAGGGGGAACACTATTCTAAAAAAGGTTACATTTCTTCAAAAAGGGAACACTATTCTAAAAAAGGTTACATTTCTTCAAAAAGGGAACACTATTCTAAAAAAGGGTACATTTCTTCAAAAAGGGAACACTATTCTACAAAAGGGTACATTTCTTCAAAAAGGGAACACTATTCTAAAAAAAAAGCCTATTTTTTCTCAAAAAGGGCACACTTGTACGTTGTTCACTAAAAATATTTTGAACCGGTTTGTTTAGAGGACCTAGGCGATATTTTCCCGGTATCAATTGAATTGCCACAGGGCAAATAGGAAATGTTAAAAAGGGCAGCCGGGCACATCAGAAGGGTTTAAAAGAGCCGCCGGGCGCTGTGCCCTGCTAAAGCGGCTTAAAGTCAACACTATGTGTATATATATTTTCCCCCGTGACCCAATAAGTATGCCCATATATACATAAGCATTTTCATACTTTGTTATATGAGGAGTAAAAGTACATTATGTTTTATTACATACAATATATTAAGATGACATGATGACAAATTAACCCTCTGACTGCCCAGCAAAAAGTGAATGCTATAAAAAAAAATAATTTTTCAAACTTGATGTATAAAACCTAATTAGGTATATGAATATAATCTTTGAGAGTATTAATAATTACTCAATGCTTTAAAACCACATTATATCTGTGGAATTATACTAATTTAAATAATAATTCTATTGCAGTGAAACCTACAGCTTATTAAATGGATATATCAGTTCACAGCACTGAGAAGGTTAAAAGTCATACCACTAAAAGTGTAAAAAATGCGATTTTCTGAAAAGCAGTTGATATAGATGCATTTGTGCTGTAAAATAATTTTAAATGTTACCCACTTCTTTTTTTCCAATAAAACTCTCTTATAGTACTTGATGAGTAAAAAAAAAAAAAAAAAATGTATTCCTTAAATTGACATAAATTATTTATATCCAATACTTGATTTTTGTTGAAATTTCTCGATAAAATAATTTCATTAATATACTCATGTTTGAAAATTAAGAATCGAATAATTTAGATACATACAGCAGTTCAATGCAAGTTGATAATTATTATTCCAAATTAAAAAGCAAATCTTTCTTGAAATATGTTGTTTTCTGTGATTTTTGACATTTTTCTCCTGTGAAGTGATGGCATTAGTAGTACCATAAAATCTTTTGTTACTCTTAAATTGAAATTTTACTTTTCTATGAAGTTGGATGTTTATATGTGTTGTTTATATATACAAATAACAAAAGCTGTATTTGAATGTGGATTATCACTAATTGCACAAAAATTAATGTTTTATAAAGTCAAATCATTAGCTGGCCTGAAATGAATGCAATTTACATGACTGACCCATACAATGAAAGTTCCACAAAAAATTCTTGCAAGGATTTGACAAAGGATCCAAGCAACTGCAAATGTTTCTTCAATGATACAGTAATGTATAGAATGCTCATTGAGTACAAAGTCTCCATAAATCTGTCAATAATTATCTGAAGATGCCTATCTGACATGTCAGGTGAATTCAGAAAAGTATTAGCTACATGAGTGCAAATATTCTTTTAAAAACTTTTCAATGAATTCAGATCTCTATGCTTGGAAGTGTGCCAAACGTTTTTCAATATTGCCAAGTCATAAATGAGCCTGTTAGTTATAATATAGAGAACATTGAATTAAAAACAAATAGTTCAGTACAAAAATTGAGAAGAAAAGTTCCCAGATTTTTACCATTAATGGATAGGGTTGAATATTTACCACAGTATGAATTTCTATGAATTTAACACAATTGAATTACAAAAGGGTTTTTTGTAATTAAAAGAAAAATACTGTGCTAAACTTCAAATAATGATATGTGCAAGGAAATCAACATACAGAAATAAATGAAACATACAGTAATGCATTGATGATTAAGTACTACAGATTAATACCTAGTTACAATTTATAGTTTAGATAAATTTAAAGAGTACAAACAGTTTAATTTACTAAATTATGCTTTTTTTTTTTTTTTAAGTTTAAGATTCTTTGTCTATAGTTGCTGCAGAAGCAAACTTAAAAATTCAATCTACATTGTGCTGTAGAGATTTCTAAATTGGTCAGTTCTTTTACATTCATTTTTCAAAAAATTAGGTAATTTCACATTGAAATAAACGGTCAAGTGCGAGCATTACTTGCGCACAGAGGGTTCCGTAAAACAAATATATGAATTTGTAAGCGTATTATAAAAAAGAAAAAACGTTGCTAAAAGAATACTAAGACTTTGTAAAAAAGTATACAACGTAGGGTTGGGTATAACTTAGAAATATATTATTATTAGAAATTATATATTATATATTAGAAGTGTAAATGGGTATACCATGAAAGTTCAAAGAGATATGGAACCTAAATAATATCAAATATAGCTATTCGTATAGCTCTTTTTTTAATATTATCCTAATCTGTTTCTGATGAACTTAATTCGGTACTGACAATAAAAGCAGTGCACAGTTAAACTTCATTTGGCATTTCATGAAACTAAATTCAGCGTAGTAATAACCTTTATTTCTACAGTGTAGCTAAAACAAAACCTTTGTTCAAAGTTTAAATTTGGCATTGTGCTAAGCATGCTTCGAATTGAAATCTCAAAGTTACAATGCCGCCTTGGTCAGTGACGCGTTTTTCCAGATAGGTGTTTAATTAACTTTTAAAGTCACTCAACGCGTATTGAGAGATTCAATCAAAGCAAACTATCGCGAATCCCACAGTATTTATGCGATTCATTCTGATTAAATCTTTTGAGGGCGATGCCCTAAAAAAACGGACACCTAATTTTAATTCCAAAACAAACGGCACCAAGAATATTTAATTAAAATTTTCCTTTTATCATGTACTTGAAAATAAGCAAGTTCACATTTTTTAATAAATTCATTTATAAATTCTGGTGTCAGTTCATTTTTTCATAAGATTATAAATAGAATTACTCTGTGCTGGAAAGGAGTAAGTGGTCGCAGGGCTCTTAAAGCTTCAAAATTTAAGAAATTTTAATTATTTTAGATGTTAAACTCCTATCTTTTCTGAATATTTCGATATAATTGTTTCCTTGAAATTCCCATTAGAACAGAAGTTTTGGCTTTTAGAATTATACTCGCTCAATAACTGAAGCGGCGTTTCCGAAACTTTAAAGTCATTATTTTCCGAATGACGTTTTTTGAACATAACGCGCAGGATACCTCAAAAACTTCTGAATATTTTTTCATGAAATTTTCAAAACATATATTTCATGTTAGTCTGTATAAACTGAACCTAAAATTTTCTTTTTATTGTTCAAAAAATATTTTTTTAGGTGATTTTACTGTTGAAATTTTCAAAATTTTGTATTAGCTAAATGCAACATTGCATTAAAAATATAAAAATGCTTTAAATACAAATTTATTTAAGTTCAGAGAAATTATTAGAATCTGAAGTATAAGTAAGCACCAAAATTTTCATCCTAGTTGCAATATTTATTTTGTAATCCTGCGCGTAAACTGTTATACCAATTTTTTGTTCGACAAATGTCTAACAGTTTCGAGCCCCCTATAAATACTAATTCTGTATCTTGCATTTTTTAAATGCATTAAACGAAAGAACATACTTATATCTTTCATCCCAATTAAAATTGTGTTTTAAAATCATATACATTTTAAGACATTAAATGTTGAAAATGGTCTTTTTTTCATTTTTTCCACTTTTTAGAGTCCCGAGACTCCTTAAATTAGTATGTTTTTAACAATTTGACGTTTATTGCTTTTATACTGTTACTGGGCATTACATTACACATATATATCATTAAAAGTTGTTAACTAGGCATAGAGTATGCCGCCCCTGTCCTTGTGTATGTCCAAACTGACCGTACCTTTAAGGGTTAATATCTCGACTAATTACCGATGATTTTTTTCGAAAATTATTATCAACAATGCTTTTATTCTTCTGCAACGATAGGTATATTCAGCGATGCTCAACAATTTTTCTGAATGCCCGTAAATCGAAATTTGTGTATAACAGAAAAATGCTAATTACTGAAAAACTATGTGACCTAGGGTAATCGCTATAATTTTCCGGCAAGGTTTATATTAACATCTACTACCTCTAATTTTTTCATAATTTTAGTTTCAGTAGATTCGGAATTAGATGGGGGGGGAACATATTTTTGCGCTACATTTTCAACAATATCTTTGAAAATATAATACCTAAAATTAAAAGGAATGTATTTTTGAGTTCAGCGTTACAAAAGCTTTCACAGGATACCCCAGATGATATACAAAGAAAAGATTTTTTTTTTCAAGTAGCATAATCAGCCCCTCTACTTTTTTACTAAATATATTTATGAATGCTTATTAATCTGAAAATATGTGGGTCAATGGGCCTTATTACTTCCCCGAATTTGAACTTTCCATGTTCCATAGTTTAAAAGTAAAATGGCTGTGACAGACAGACAGACAGACAGACGGACGAACAGACACAGGAGTGAACTTATAATGGTTCCGTTTTTACTTTTTAAGTACGGAACCCTAAAAATTAGAAAAATCATTAGAAGATATATCATTCAAAGCTCTAATTTTCCAGAATCTTCTTAAACTGGAGTGCAAAAAGTCAAACAAGAATTTGGAGACATTTTAAGATCTGCAAAAGTTGTAAGCTCAGACCACCATGTGTTTGCATCGCATTATAAGTTCTTCTTCTTACCATTAGTTTCTTCTTTCATGTTCTCATAAACAATCCTCATCAATAGAAAAACTTCTCTTAATATTAATATTGTCATGGGTTAATACCATCATCAAGTGTTGCATCATCACAAGTTCTTGATTCAAATGACATGCTGAATCAAAAATTTAATTATCTCTGCATTTCTTTTATATAATTTCAACTTAGATAAATTTTATGCCTTAAAACTTGTTTACTTAAGCTAGTTTTTTACTCTACAAGCTGAAATAGAACAAAAACAATTATTTTTGCATAAAATGAGCATCAACTTTGTTAGTTTTTTCAAACTATGTTCGATTTAAAGCAACAGTTGGATTGACAGAATAAACAACTATTGTTATTACATACAGTGGCTAACATTGGTTAACTTATCACCTGTTTAGCAACAATTAATCTCATAGAAAAGGTGAAAATGTAAATATTTTTTATATCTTGGCAGTTTCCTTGATTTTTGAGTATTTTTACAAAATGCACTAATTTTCCCTTATTTTTTCCAAATTGATAAACTTTTCTGATTTTTCCTTGATCTGTTGCCCATTAACAGTATCATGTTCTCAGATGAAGAAAAGTCAATCAATTCAAAGCAAGTGCATATAATTGATGAATTTATAGAACTAAATACAACAAATGGAATATAACTGAGCATTATTAAAGGATTCTGAGGTGCGCTACATTATGATTGGCTCTTGAATAACTTTTGGCGGGTTTGATAGCAATGTAACTGTCATGATACTGGTTCAGCAAAATTTTTATCTTTTTAAAGGCCCAAAATTTTGATTTATGAACAATAGTGCATTCCCACATAAAATTAATATTGTCAATGTGTGTCTTGAAACAGAGGATAACCAGCAGACAGATTTGCCAGCAATGTCATTTAACCTAAATCCAAGTGAGCATGCTCAGGACATGGGTGCAAGAAGTCCATCCAAGCCAAGACTGAAAACTTTTCTGAGAAGGGAACCAATTTTGGTGTTGCTTGCACCTAACATTGAGACCTGATGCATTTTGTAACCCTATACATAAAAGTTAGAGAACCGATAAAATTCCTCTGTTAAAACCATTTTATATATTTTTTTATACTTTTAATTTTTTATTATTGGATTTTTATTTGTATATTTCACACTAAAATTGAGTTAAATCTCCAAATATGGCACAACAATTTTTTGCCCGCTTTATCCCTGGAGTATATGTATGGTGCATATTAAAATTAAATTAGATTGCGATTTGTTTGATAATTGATAACATAAGAAACAAGAATTAGGTTTTTTTTTCTATGCAGACAATAAATGTATAAATAGTAAATATATTTCTATTAAAAGCTTTCAAGATCAATGAAAACTATTTTTTTGTGTGTGTGAAATACAAAATAAGCAAATTATTTTCTTTTGAATTTGGATGGGATAAAGTTTCGAATGTTTAAAATGAAATGTTATTGTATTAAATGTTGTGTCTTTTGGTAAAAATAATCATAAAGTAAATAAATATTTTTATACAATTTAGAAAATTTATTGTGCCTAATTAGGTTGGATATTACAATTTCTATTGAAGTCCAAACAACTGCTCACACACGACAAGCAACTATGACATTCGGCTAGAGATGCCGAAAAAAAAAAAAAAACTTTTTCCCTGCCAAAAATGTGAATATAATGTTGTAATTTTTCAAAATCAAATTCGTAGGTTCTTGAAGGAATTTTTAAACTTTTTTCAATATTTTATACTTATTATTGGCTAATTTGTATTTTTTAATGCTTTTCTTTAAAAAAAAAAACTTCTATGTTAATAGTCAATAACTGATTTAGAAAATTGCATTTTTAGAAACTTATGCTGCTGTAAAATCAAAAAATATGATTTTAACAGAAAAATTTTATCGATTCTCAAACTTCGTAATATAGAGCTTTAAAATGCACCAGGTCTCAATGATAGGTGCGAGCAGCACCAAAAGGGGTTCTTTTGTGAGTATTACGAATAACCAAATGGAAATGGACTAGACGATTTCTATGCCTTGCATTATGGCTAAAAATTGATGTCTTACAATAAAAGAAAGTGATTAAAAGTTAATGATAGTTAAAATTGCCACTATTTAAGTATATAAAATAGAATTTACTATTAATCAAAAATCTTTCCAAGACTGAAATCAGTCCAAAGACTGAAGACTTGCACCCATGGCTCAGGATATACTTAAGAGATGGATTAAAAGATTCTCACTTTTTCAACATTTTAATACAGATCTGTGCATATAACGTTAATGCAGGGGTAGATAATTGTACAACAGGAATAGTTTAATATCTTGCTTGATGAAGTCAATTTGATGCATGGATTTCTATCAGCAGAAACCTTATTTTGTACTGGCATTTTACAACAAAAAATATCTAACAAATCTACTAACATTTTTAACAAAACTTTAAAATTTAAACATCAATCTGTTTAAAACCAGTTAATTTTGCAAAAAAGATTGAAATGAAGATAAAAACTTTGATAATTTATTTTATCCACAACTGATATTTATTATTATTGTTTTGTTTGTTTTACCAAACTGATTCAAACTAAGCAGTTTTATATGTCTAAATTGGTATAATTCTTAAATTTATGAAGATAACTGAAGCACAGATAAAAAAACACTTATGAGGATGTAAACCATAGAATGTAATGTTTACACAATCCTTAATCATTTATTTATCCTGAAATAATATAATCCAAATATTAATTTATGTGCTTTAATATAAAAATTTTGTGGATCGATGGGAAAAATTTTTTATTCATCATTGTCGTGTCATCCAGTGCTATCTGATAGATAGATGGTGATGTTCCCCAACATGGTTTATTAGTTTATAAGAAGTTGCCAAGCTAGGACATCGGCCAGGGCAGCTTAGTAGTTAGAAAGCAACAGCACGCTTGGGACGCTGTGAACCAAGGTTCAAGTCCTGGTCCCGGCTAATTTTTTACTCCAATTGGTTTTATTGTATTAATTGTGTTTATAAGTCTGTCTTAATATATGTGTACATTTAATAATAAAGCAATTAAACTTCATTTGTACAAGACAATGTAGTGACAAAAATCATGATCAAGATATCTTTACATAACATCATCTCATTAAACTCAAATTAACTAAACAAAAATATTTTAAAAGACAATTTATTTAAGGAAAAAAACTTTTAACTTTCGGAAAAAAAAAAAAAAAAATTACCTGCTCAGCTGCAATTTCTAATGCACTAGGTTCAGGTTGCCTTCCTAGATTATTGTTATTGCTGTATGAACTGTAATTTCTGTTGTCATTTCTACTACTCCATGAACTATTCATATCCTTGTTCTAAAGATTTGAAAAATTAGAAATTATTAACTTACACTTAAAACTTTATGAAAATGCAAACTAAATAATGTAATACAGTAAAGCCTCGATTATCCACGAGCAGATGACCCGCGGTGCGGTTTATCCACGAAGCGAATTTTGTTTTTTTAATTCAAGCCAACAGCAAGGAAAATACAATAACCCCTACTAATAAATATAAACAGAAAAATTCACGTATTTGAAAGTAATAGAAGAATATTTCTAGATTTGGTTGCCATGCTCGAAATATCAGATATAAAGTCTTGATGTCTTTTCTTGATTTTATTAACCAAACGTAAACATAGCAATTAAAATATTTAACAATTAAATAAGACTATTATGATAAATTCCAGGAGAGAATATCAGGAATAACTTCATTTTCAAGATAAAAATTATTCCATACTAAAAGAAAAACAATAGTTTACAATTTAGAATAAAGAAAGGGTGTTTCCAAAGCAAGAAGCAAAAACAAGTGACTGATTTTTTTAAAAAGGTGTAACTCAGCTCTTTTTGTATAGTATGTATGGCATTGTTTCTTATTTAGTGTTCTTTATTTTAGTGACTTAGATGTAAAGCAAAGGTTTCTGATGTACTATGCATATGCATGTATTTTAAACGTTTTATTATGTTTTTTGTATGCTAAAACATAGTTTTTGTGTTGAATTTTCTTTTCTTTTTTTTTGTGCTTGCATCCCATTTTCAGTCTTTTTCGGGTTATAAGCAATTTTTGTTGTCCGCGATGCTTTTGCCACCCAATTCCGCGAATAATCAGGGCTGTACTGTATTTACAATTCACAGTTTTGGGAATTGTAGTTTAACATGAATGTGCACATTTTAGTTACCATTATCATTTATATACACTGAAACTAGGGATGGATGGGTATATCTGGCTGATTTTGAAATATATAAAATACCATTGGATATCCAGATTGCAATCATTGGATATCTGAGCACCCCGCAGTATACCCAGCTCTATATATGTATATTAGGTAACTTCTATCATAAAAAGTAAAGAGCTACCAATTGAAATTGTTCAGAGGGAAGCAATTCTGGAAAATTTCAGTACATTTTCATATTTTATGAACCCCAGACTCCAAAAGTTGATTTATATCTCAATTTTATGACATGCAATAGCTCTTGTATTTAGATTGGGATCAATTTGTGACTGGGAATGTGCACAGGACTTACCCAATGTCTTGTCTGAGTTTATTGGCCAGCTTTATCCGCAATCTTGTTTAAAAATGGCAGCCACTTAAAGATTTCAAATTCAAAAGGATGTACAAAAAATATTAGAAACATAAAAAGTCTTTACCCTTGATACAAGGGTTCTGGAGCATTTTTTGTTTTGCTTTCTGTCTTAAAATTGAGTATAGCAGTTTGAAATTCGATGGTGGCTGATTTTTCCAAAATCAAGTTCCATTGATGAGTTTTAGAATATGTTTCTTGCAAATTTAAATTAACTGTTGTAACTATTCACTATTGTTGGTACTCTCAATGCTTAAAATTACACAGTCATAACTTGCAGTATCAAATTCTTGCCATTAGCGATACTTTGCGAAATATAGACAAATTTGGCACCAAAAATAGGTCATAATAAATTAAGCCAACTTGACGATAGCAAACTCATTTTTTTAAAATCTCCATTCAAATTCAGAATTCACAAAAAACTATGAATCTTCTATAATCGGGTTCCATGCATTTTACCTTCATGTGTTTCAGTAAAATTAGCTGAATTCTTAAAAACAAGAAATAGGGATGCGAGATGAGATCTCACATCTTTTGTCCACCTATTCAGAAGCCTTGCCTGTTCAGTGTAAATGCAGATTTGTTTACAATGCGCTCTGAGTTTTTCTTTCTTGCCGATCGTCACCTTTGAAGTGGACTTGTAAGTTTTATTTCACTGATGCTTGGTCATATGCACATCATTCATTTCTCCTCTCTATTGTGTCTTTCAATGCCATGGTTGTGTGCATGCTCAGTAGGTATTTTGGAATTCCTTCTATCTCAGCACTCGCGATGAGGTCAGAGACATGATGTGTCTTGCATAACAAATTGGAACATTTTAGTTTCGTTTTCATAATTCTGATTCATTTCTCGTGTTACAGTTGGCTTTTAAATTTAATTAATTATTTTAAATCTGTCGTGTAATTACTTTTCTTGACCCGTAACGATGTTTAAATACTGTTCCTCTTAATTTTTTGAGTCAGTTTAGTTCTGACGGGCTGTCGAAACGGGGTTGTGATATTTTTTTATTATGTTTGCCACTATGCATTTTAATGAAAGTTGATCTTCAAAAAATTTGCAAAGATTTCTCATAAATATTGATTTAAGTGTCTACATTTTAAAAAGAACATTTATAGTTGTGAATAGGGAAAGTTCATCATAATTCTAAATAAAGACTATTTTGGACTTCAGGAATATCTCATTCCTGTCTCCGTCTCAACATGCTTTTTTACTAAAGTAAGATCTTTGAAATTTTCTCCATCTTAGTGACCTTAAAGAATAAATGTAAATATTTATTTAACGGGTTGTTGCCTCCATTTATGCAAAAATAATGATTTAACCAGCGGCAAATACAATTTTACGATCATGCTAAATTCTGCATATAAATATTCACATCCCAAGCAAAACTAACTTTTCTTCCAGGTACAAGCCAGAAGCACTTTTTTTAATGCTACAAATTTGTAACAAACTGAATAATATATAACTTTTGATAATTTTTTATGACAAAATTGTTTTATTTTATAAAGTATATAATTTAATACATAGCAAGTTCTGCAAAATACATAAATTATGCAATTTAGACAGGTTGGCAAATTGCATTCATAAAACTGATTAATATAGTTATACACAAACAGACTGAGATATAACATGCTGCGCTAACGTTAAACATTCAGAACGGAATGACAATATTTTTGCCATGTTATATCAGTTTTCCCGCTATAAATAAGTCAAAAATGGATTTTTTTTCTCCCTTTAATTTTGTGTATAAGATAATAATAAAAAAGTTTAGAAATAAGTTATTTTGAAAAAAAAAAAAAATGCAACTACTATATTTTATATTTTACACATTATGAGAAAAAATAATAGATTATAGTCATATTTTACTCAACCATTACCATCTATTGTAAAAAATAGTAAAGTAAATTAAAATACACATAAAGAAAAGGAACACGTGGAATCGAACTACTAATCTTCTCATGTTTTGAACTCTGTTCAAGCCTTCCAAATACGGTACGTTTGGCTTGCGTGAATTAGATTCAGGCAAGGGGTTATGATTTTTTATAATATAACAATCCTGCCACTTTAATTCCGAGTTTGTGTAAAAGTAAAAAGATGAATTAAAAAATGATGATATGCAATAAATTTTAAATTTTATCAATCCCTACTTAAATTACTGCTAGAAATATATTTTTAATCAAGTTTTTGAAGTTGAGTAGAATTAGGATTATTGAATATCAGGATTATAAAAATCTTAATAATGTTGTTTTTAAGAAATCACTTTAAATGTAAAGAAAATAGAAGCACCCAAAATAAATCCAAGAGAAATTACAAAGATGCATATTATGAATCTCACTTATTGATTGTTTCAAAATATATGTTACCCTTCTAGAACAGTGTCTGAGGTGATTAATATCAGACAAATAATTTCAGATTTTAAAATATAATGTTTTATATTTATTTTAATCTAACGCAAAATGACTATAAATTTCTATAACCATTAAAGAATAGTAATTATATAATTATCAGGCCTTTACAAGAAATAAAAAAATGTGCATCTCTGAAAATCATATAAAATAGGACATTTTCATTGTAAGAGACATGCTTAAAATCAGAGAAATTTGTAACACATTTATAATCGTATTTCACACATTAAAAATGAAAAATTTCATCTTAAAAATACAAACAGTTTTAAAGCAACATGTTTCATTAATACATGATGATCATATTACATACCTCACGTGGACTTACAGGTGATAATGTGGACTCTCTGTCACTAATGGGTATTCGGTGAGGAACATAAAGAGCACGTATATCTCTTTGAACATCTTGATAAAAAGCTGCTTCCCAAAATTGCTGATTCTGCCATACAGGATGTTCTTGTATGCAGGTATAAGCAAACTGTATCACACCAGTGCACAACTTCTGTGAATAGAAAGTGATAAAATCTATACTATATATCTAACACATAATAAATAAAGCAAATACACAGTCAAATGTAAAATATGCAAATAAAAATGAAATATCTACTTCACTTAGATGCTGATAAGTTAATTATTGCTTTATGTGTACAATCAATTCAATATTTAATTATATGAGGGGATCCAAACCGAGCTTTCTTGTGTTACAGAACATACTGTTCAGTATATACAGTATAAGTTAAAACCTTTTCAGGATTGCCACTCAAATCTTGAAAAAAAATTCCTTGTGTTTTCCCTGTACTACAATGTGTTTATTACTATGCTGAGTGGGCAAAAATATATGCGTGTATGTATACTTCCAACATTCGGGAATCAAGCACGTGCCAATTGCATCAGCATTGTTTTGTTTTTGCAGTAACAGATGCATGCACGATGAAGGGAGAAAAGCGAAGACAAAGAGCGTTATGTGCAGTCGCAGATGGATGGGATGAGCACAGTCGCTTTATGGATTCAGCCATATGTAAGAAGAGGGGGTGTAGGCAGAAACGAGCTTTTATGAAGTTTCGTAGAAAATAAATTTTTGCATCGCTTTTTCCTTTTTTTCTTCTGCTGAGCGAATTTTTTTTTTAAAGAAGAGAAAAAATAATTTCTGTTTTAAAATATCAGACACACACACACACACACACACAAAAAAAAATTCCCTGTGTTTTCCAGATTTTTTAGGAAATTTTCAAAATTCCCTGCATTTTCCCTGTTTTTGGAGGGGAATTAAAAATTCCCTGTGTTTTCCCTGTTTTCCAGGTGGCGTGGCAACCCTGCTTTTTTATTTGAAAAAAAAAAGTAATAAAAAAAAAACATAGCTTTAGAGTAGAAATCCATTTTCAGCTATTATGTTCCATATCCAATAATATTCTAGCAATGCAGTTGATACCCAGGGTTGCAAGAACTCTTTAATGCAACCCTATATATGATCTGTAGAATATATGCACACCGCATTATAAACTAAAAATTAGATAAGTTTAAAAAAGCATACCACTGCAGAAAACACTTCCAGCAATTATTGGTCAGAGTGGATCCTATAACTAAATTTTGTTGTGCATCTCCTGGAAATGAACGGTAAATGCTACACACTCCATAATCTATAGAAAATGTTATAGTGCACCTCAGTAATGCACATCAATTTCATTGTTTGAAGTATCATTACATCATTAAAAAAATGCACTGAAAATGATTTCACCAACAGATCATAATGTAACAGAATTCTTTTGTTTTTCCATTTTAATGAACTGTAAATGCCACAAACTTAATTTTCAATAACAAACATTCTAAAGCAAACAACAATAGCATATAAAAATTACATGACAATCTGAGCATATTAGTCTAGAGTTATGGTTGTAGCACACGGAAGTCATTCATCAAACATTTCACACAACATAACATTATAGTCAGCAAAACTTGACCTTGCTAAAGGAGAGAATTTTGCTGCATATTCTTCAGCAAAACTTCACCTTGCTAAAGGAGAGAATTTTGCTGCATATTCTTATTTACACAACTTTTCCAAGATCACAAAAGTTGGATATTCATTCAGTGCTCGATCGACAGAACCAATAAGAATGAAGTTAGGAAAGCAGGACTTCAGAAACAAAATTCCAAAGATATGTGAACTTCTCAGCTAACCCTACTCGTTCAACACACCTACAAACGATAACCCTACAAAGTTTGAAGAACCTATTTACCCAACACGCTGAGCAAACATGTTTCATAAAATGTTTGCTGTTTAACTTCTTTTATCTAATATGTTCATTAGAGCACGGCCAGACAGACAGACAAACCAAATTCACAAACACTTTTAAACTATGTTGGAAAGTGTTAAATAGCATTTTTATGTGAAAAATCAATTTTACTTATTAATTTATTGCATGGCATAAGGACTTGCTTAAGATTTCCCTATATATAGCAAGTTATTGATTCTGATTATTTCATTTGCTTAAAAGCATAGTTCGATGACTACATATCTGTTAAATTATACAGATAGTATGTCATATAAAGATTATTTTATTTATTGATGAAGTCTTAATTTGATTTTGAATTATTGTTTTAAGTGGAAACTGGTTAATCTTCTGTAATCAAGCTGCACACAATAAATTAAAAAAATTATGTTGATAATTTTAGATTTTCAAAATTCAATTAAAAATTAAATTATCTTTTAGGCTGTTTTGTTTAAATAGCTTTTTTTTTCCCCTAACTTTGGATTTCTCTACTTTTGTCAGGCAATAGTTGCAATTTACCCCATATTACTTATAAAATAATAATAACTGTAGTATTCAATTGACATTTTGAGAAAGTTTTTTTTTATATTGGCTTGGCGCCTGCTGATGTAAAGACTTTTTCCTTGAATATTCATGAATATTATGTGTAAAATTCAATATTATAATGTACGAAAACAGTTATTTAAACAAAACAGCCTAAAACATAATTTAATTTTTAATTGAATTTTGAAAATCTAAAATATAGCAAAAAAAAAAAAAAAAAAAAAAAAGCCTTTTGCAGCGTACATCACGCATGCCATGACTGTTTTTGCAAATGAACCTCAAAGTTGTAAGATTGTCACATTTATTAAACAAAAATCTTTCCAAACCTATATTAAACTTTTAATTCCTGAGTAATATAAACCATGCACCAGCACATCACTTTTTTAAAACGTGAAAAGAACGTATCTACCAGTGTGTTCACAACATGCGTTAAAACTGGATGCCAAAGAACCAAGCAATTTTTATTCTCTTGGAAAGTATGTTATATCTTTGATTTGAATTGCTTGCTACCAGAAGATTACCTTTGTGTGATTCTTTTATTGTGAAATTCGGTTCAAAACATTAAGGTGGGAAGGGATAGACAGAAATTTTTTTTCTAAAAAATGTGCCATATAGTTTTTTTTTTTTTTTTTTTTTTTTTAAATCCTTAGCAACGGGATTTTGAATGGACTTGATTACTATAACTTATAACTTGCATATATATTTTTCGAAGAATATAATGAATTTTAGCAATCACTTAAATGAACTTTTTCAATAAATAAAATATTTTAAAAACGAAAGAACTATATTACAAAAAGCTAAATTATCTATATATACATACACAAATTTTGAACATAAAAAAAGAGAACTTACTCTGCAAAATGCCATAGCGAGAGGTAGAATAGCAGCAGCTACCCCATATTCATCCATACAGGAGTCATCCTAATATAAAAAGAAAAGTTATCTGAAAGGATAACATTGATAAAACAGTTCTCTCATCATAATATTTTTATAAATAGAGCAGCATTCTTTTACCGCTACACTAGTCAGCTTATCTAAACAAATCCTAATTAAAACAAAATTTATTTGTGAAATAGACCTCGTGTTTTAAGCAATATGGACCTTTACCTGGAATATCCTTCTGCATTGCTGTGAAAGATACGAATGCCATTGCGTTACTATATTTTTTAATATGTCAGACTAAATTTGAGCTGTTAAGAACCCTTTTAGACGATCACTTACAGTAGTAGAATTTCATAAATAATGACAGAATGGTATGCAATATACTAGAATCATCTCTGAAAAATTATCCAACAGTAAAAGTCCACAAAATTCCTTCTAGTAGACCTTTATAAAAATACTAATCTTTCATAATTGGGTTCACCTGATTATAGAACATTCTCCCATAATTTTATAACTAAGTAACATAAAATGATATGCAACTTATTAAAACCATTCCTGAAAAATTATCTAACAGTACAAGTTCCATAAAAATCCATCCAGTAGACCTTTTTGAAAGACTAATCTTTCATAATCAGGTTCACCTGATTATAAAACTTTTCACCATAATTCTACAACTAAGAAACGTAGAGCTGTATGTTATACAACTAAAACCTCTGAAAAAATATCTAATTAACAGTGCAAGTCCCATTGAAATCCATTCAGCAGATCAAGATATAAGCAGCCAGAATGAAATTCCTATTTCCATTTTATATATATATAGTAGACGATACTCCCTTTCTTTGCATCTGCAAAGCGTTAAGTATTGGTTTTTATGGAAAGAAACAAAAAATCTGTACCATTTTCTTATTAAATAAAATCAGATGTGAACAAAATATTGAAAGACTTGCTTGCACTGATAAAGACAACATTTTGGTCATTTTTCGTGTCCTTGCTAGGGATAAAGAAACGTTGTTAACTCTTGCTTTTGAAAATTTTCATAAATATTCATTTTAACCCATCCAATGTCATCTATATGTGTGTTGGATAGTATGTTTATACATTGTGTACCCATAAAGAGAGCTGAACATTCCTATGTCTTGGTGATAGTAAAAAGATTAATGATCTTTTCAATCATTTTAGATAAACTATATTTCTTGTTTAATAAATGATACAAATAAATTGGAAAGAAAAATTATAACAATTAAAATATAAACCATTGATATAATTTTTATAATATTTATAACACAAACAGTTTCATTTTAAATACTGATTAAATATTTATAATTTCTACATTAATATTTATTTACAATATCTGTAAAATTTGTAATAACTGTTACATAAAAAGCAGTAGAAATGAGACTGTTGAGATTATTTTTCATAACATTTAACTTCATGAAATCATATTCAACCTAATACAGTAAAAATTTTCATAATGGACACTTCTGGATTACAGACACCGGTATATAGCAAAACATTTTTGCAATTTCCAACACCTGTATATATGTACACTTTTGCCTCCAAATAACAAATTCTGCTGTCCCAAAGAATCTTCCAGTCAGAGATTTTACTGCAGATATGTCTTAAATATAAATTTGCTTTAAGTTTTTTATTTATTAGTTTTCATGAAGAAGTAAAAAAGACATATCAAAAGGTGAGTAATGGCAAGAGATACTTGTGTGCATTCTTAAACATTTCCACAGGCATCATAGATTGGAAAGTGTTGTAGCTCCATTCTAATGAATCAATGCCACTGGGATCTAACAATATGTAGGGGAAAAAAATTAAATCTTAGCAAAGTTCTCTCACTGACTTTAGTTAAGAAAAGAGAGAGAAAAAAAAAAGTTCTCAGAAATCTATTATGACATTCTACACAAAAAACTATAAATAGTACTGATAATAGAAATTAGAACAAAAGTTTATCTCGAATGCTTTTTAATCTAAAGTTATATAATTTACAATTAAATGGGTATGAGATAATTGAAATATTTTTCTATTAAAGAATAAATTTAAATATTCTTACTTGCAAAGCACAATTCATAAGCCGAACAACTAGATCAAACTGCTGGTGCTCAAGCATAGCTTTATTTCCGGTGACATGGAGCGCAAGTTCTTGAGTAAGTGCCAAACGAGCAGTTTTATTTTTGAGTGCTCTAAGAACAGCTGGAAAAGTCTGCAAAAAACAAAAATAAGCATTAATTATCTTTGAAATAAATACTGGATGCACATAATTATATATACATTTCATATACAAGGACAGTGCTAGAGGGTTGTCCAGTCCAGGATAGGGGAAAATGCTCCCTGTTGGGCATATCTACTTCACCTAATCAGGATCAAAATTCAATTTTCGCCAGGGGAAAATGTTTTGACTTTTAGATTTCGACACAATATGACCTGGCACGGGGTTCAAACTTTTTTTTTTTTTCTGCGAGTCGACTAAATTAATTGTTTCAGATGAATCAAGTTTTGATTTTTGAGAGGTGTGTCTAAGTTAAGCGGATTATTAGAAAAAAAAAATGTCCAAAATATTGTTCCAGATAAAATTCTACCCCTTGCATAAGGTCAGGCAAACTGAACTCAAACTTGTGGTTCGGATCAGGTTGATAGCTAATCTTTTTTGATTATATCAATTCATTAGTCCACACAATTTCTTATCCTCCAATCAATGCTAAAATGAGAACAACAAAGCTGTCAAAGATGAGGTATCCCCCACCCCCCTTTTTCTATCTTCCCAATGTCTACCATATCTAAAGATCAACCATTTGTTTGTGGGGCTGAGGCAAAAGGAAAAGAAAAAATTTATATGGCTGATTATTTATCATGGCTAGAAGTCAAAATAACAAATAGAGCAGAAAAATTGAAGAGCTAAACTTTGTGTTGGCAATTGAAAAGGAAAATGGGGGGAGGAGGGGAAGCAAAAAAGGCAGAAATTGATCGAAACATGGGAGATCCTCATCTAACTCACCTGGTAGCACACTGTATAAGAATTACTTATATGAGATACATGAGGCGAGTTACTTTTTTTTTTATTGTTAAAGCAGAAATCGGTTGAAACATGCGAGATCCTACATCTAACCCACCTGGTAGCATATACATAAGCAGTTTTAAATTCAGGCACTTTTTCTTTGGGGGGGGGGGGGGGCAGTACAGAGTTCCGGGGGGGAAATTTCACTTTTTGACCATTGAAAACACAAAATCTCAAATCTTCTGGGGGGGGGGGATATCCCCCACCGGGCCACACCCTGAATTCAACACTGTACATAAGAAATAAGTCTTAAAGGTTAGGAAAACACTTTTTTTTTAAATTCTTAAATTTTCTTAATTAAATTTCTATGCTTAAGACGGTTCTAAATATTTTTCCTCAAAAAAATTTCTAACACATTCATGGACTTTTTTTTTACATTGGCATGTATGACTATCAAGGTGTTGTAGAAATGAATAACTTTTATTTATTTTTTAAACGTTTCTACAAGTTTATTTTTTTTAAGCGATTGTTACCCCATGATGATTATTTCTAGGCTGTCGTGTTCCGAAAATGTGTTCAAAATGTCAACGTTGAAAAGCCATATCTTATAAATTCTTTGCTTCATTGAAAAATGGTAGGTGATTTTTCAGGATTTTTTTATATATAACTGCAGCTTCTAATTTCCTGTGTCTAAGTTTAAATTTGATTTTGTGAATGTGTCAGAAAGTTGCAAGTTTGGATTTGAGGACTGCCTTAACAACAAGCCTTAAAAAAATATATTTCCAAATTTTTTTGGGGGGGAAAGGGATGTAGAGGGTATTAAAACATTACACAAGGGGGAAAAAAAAATCTCAGCCGATATGGCTTGAAAAGAATAAAATACAGACCTGGTCTGACCTGAATCTACAGGGAAAATGATAGACATCTGGCCCGTCCCAGAAAGAATGAAGTTCAAGTGCAGTCCAAGTTTTCAAGAAACAAAATTAAGCCTGAATCTGGACATCTTTAATAAAAGAAAATTTTTCTGAGTTCGGCATTTAGGCTGAAGTTAACCCTACCTTCTGGGCAAATTCTGGCACTGCCCTGTTCATGTGATGTAATTCTTTAACTTAACAAAAAGTACAAATAAACTTAAAATAATTCATGCCTATTTAAATCAGAAACTCAATATAGCAAAATTAATTCTATACAATCTTGCATTGAAATATATTAGTTGAACCTTGCTTTGTTAACATGAACATGCCCCATACATAATGATTATTCCAAAAAAAAAAAAAAAAATGTTTCAACAAAAAAAAATTTCTTCTTTAATTTTGTGCATTATAAATAGTCACAAGAATGAAAAATCATGCATATAGCATAGATTATAAAACACTTTCCAAAACATTCAGAATACCGTAACAAAACTTTACAATTTATTAAAGTGAAAGATATCTAAATAAATAATTTAGAAAATCTATAAGCATTTGAAAACAGAATTTCTGCAATTACCATGAATAGTATGAAAAATATCTGAATTTTTTTGTGCAGCCCTGTTCATGATCCATAGATTCATATGTATATTACATAGTACACTAAAAGTTAGTTCAATTAAACACATTTGAAATTTCCCATTCAGCAATTTCCGTCAATAAGCAGAAATGCATTTGAGATCTTTTGTGTAGTGCCGTATATGATTGACAGAATTTATACACACCAAATAATTTGCAAAAAAAAGTTACATTTTAAAACACGTATCACTAGTGAAAATGCATTTCCATCAATTATTCTTCATAGAGCAGTACTGTAGCCAAATATTTTAGTATGTCCCTGTAAATTAACGATAAATTATATGCATACCAGATTCTACAGTAAGCTTTTTGTAGTACACCTCAGTGATATATAGAAATTTCAATATATTTAAAATAGTGTAACATCATTAAAATACACTGCAAACGATTTTTCTCCATAGGCTGTAATATAACAAAAATTTTTTTTGAGTGTCCCTGTAAATGAACCGTTACTGCTACACATTTAATTTTCATTAGCGAGCATGCCACAGTAAAGACTATAATATAATAAATTGCATTACATTACACATTTGCAAGAAGAAAATATACTCGCAAAATAGAGCCACTGATTTTTCTCCTGCCTGAAGTCAGTTTGGGCATTTCAAATATGGTTCATTTCAGTTGCCTGAACTAGATTTGGACAACACTGGCAAGGGGTTAATGTGAATTACTTTTAAAATGAATTGTTCTCGCAATCCCTGTCAATATGAATATGAAGATTTAGTTACTAAAAATATGAACTACGAACAGCATGAACAAAATTTTAACTCCCCTTGGGATTCATGTTAACAAGGTTCAACTGTACATCAAATTTTCTTAGATTAATTAAAGTTCCTGAAAGAAACTAAACATTAAATTTTTGGAATTATTTACAATTAAAACAGGCACTTCAAAGTAATTCTTTAGAAACAACAGTTCCAACTCATTTATTAAAAATAATTTTAGATTTCAATCAAATAAAGTATTAAAATATCTGACCAAACTTTTCAGGGGTGGAAAACTGTACCTTTCTTGCATCAGAAATTTTATTTTCAAATATACAATTAACGCAATTCCGAAGAACTTCAAGACGTCTAGTACTATTAGTGATCAAGCCTCGATTTTCAAGCCAAGATACTTGAGGTCCCATAGGCACTATTCTTGGCTGCTGAGGCTTTATTGCAGAGAGTCTAAAATAAAATAAAAGTCATTAGATTACTAAATTTAAAATATCATAAGTATCAACTTATTTTTTCATTTTTTAAATAAAAAAAATTAAATGTTTAAAATAGCTTTTTTTTTTTTTTTCTTTTTTTTTTTTTTTTTTTTTTTACTGTGACCAATTAGCAGGGGCATTAAGATTATTCAAAATTTTAGGGATGAATTTTTTCCCCAAATTTTAGGGACAATTGCGATATTTTTAACATGATAAGTATGTAATAACAGTATTTTTGTGCTAGTCAGGCACATGTGCCAAACAATGTTCCCATTATTCCAATGAATTCAGCCTTGTTCCTTTTGCTTGTCCTTGGTCCGAATGAGGGCATTTAATTTGGAGCAATGACTGGCTTACTGCAACTGTATTAATTAAAATTCTGAGTTTCTGCATCATTGAGCCTAACCAGAATGAATGAATACTCTCCTTCTCTCTCTCTTTTGGATGTTCTTGGTGAACTTGGATGTTCTTGGTGAACCTAGAGAACAAGAAGTAGGAGGTAGGAGTGATATTGAGTAAAAAAGAAAAAAATTCTGAAGTTGACAGCAAATTTTCTGAAAGGTTTTTTCACAATTCTTTGTCAAAATTTGCATTTTTTTCCGCAACCTTTTAATGAAATTTGCATTTTTTTCTGCGATCTACTGACGAAATGTGTGTTTTTTTTTTTTTTTTTCACGATCTTTTGACGAAATTTGTGTGTTTTTTTTTTTTTTTTCACGATCTTTTGATGAAATTTGTGTTTTTTTCACAACCCTTTGACGAAATTTGCATTTTTTTCACAACTCTGACAAAATTTGCATTTTTTCACAATCTTTTGACAAAATTAGTGTTTCTTTTTCATGATCCTTTGACGAAAATCTTGTTTTTTTCACGATTTTTTGACGAAATTCACATTTTTTTCATGATTCTTTGACAAAATTTGTTTTTTTTTTCTGGGCTATTTTGACAAAATTCGTTTTTTCTGCAATTTCATGAGGAAATTGGCGTTTTTTCTGCAATTTTTTATCGAAACTTGTTTTTTCCACGATCCTTTGAAGAAATTCATCTTTTTTTCATGACCTTTAGACAAAATTTGAGTTTTTTTCATGTTTTTTTTATCGAAATTCACGTTTATTCTGTGATCTCTTGATGAAATTAGTGGTTTTTTTTTTTCCCCCCGAGATCTTTTTATATGTTTCGTGTATTTTTGCAGTCTTTTGAAGAAATTAGTGTTTTTTTCCCCCGATCCTTGGACGAAATGAGCTTTTTTCACTATATTTTCTTTTAATTCGCTCTCCCCACTCTCCGCATGATCCTTTGATAAAATTTTAGTTTTTTCACAATTCTTTCTCGAGATTAGCCTTTTAGACGAAATTTGAGTTTTTTCTCAGATTCTTTGTCAAAATTTGGTTTTCTTCAGCGATCGTCTGACGAAATTTGCAGTTTCTTCATGACCTCTGTACAAAATTTGTGTTTTTTTAGCAATTTGTGGACAAAGTTTGTGCCTTTATGGTGACCATTTGTCGAAACTCCCAATATTTTTTGGGGAAATTTTGGCAATCTCAAAAAGCGATTTACGAAGTTAATGAGCTAATATATTTTTTTAGGAGCAAGAAGGAAATTTTGGGAGAATTTTAGGGGCTACAAAAATAGTTAGGAATTTTAGGGAGAATGCGAGCCCTGAATTAGTAACACTGAAGATTTTTGACAAAGATGATTCACTGTTAAAATAAAAGTGATATTTAAATAATTAAGATTTTCAGAACTGTAGTATCAGTATTTTGATGACAGATTAAAAACATTGCAAAATTATTACTATTTTCTTAAATATTCGAAGAAAAAGAAACATATTAAACCCTTTCAAATAAGCATCCTATACACAATTTTCCTTATTTTTAAAAGCTATTTCATAACAGTAATCTTCCCCTTATTTAATCTTTGTTTCTCAATTATTTTGTTCTCAAATGTCATTTAAATGTTAACATTTTAAAATATTAAAAAATTTAAGATTTTTTTATTTATTTGTTTTGTTAAAAGAAGGGGGGGGGGGATTTAAAAAAATCATTATTTTAAAAAATATCAAGTTATTCGAAAGCTACACAAGCTTAAATATTAAAAATAATTCATAGATGAAACAGCACTGAAAAACTGGCGATAAACCGCAATTAAATAATAAAACTTTGTATAAATTACCATAAAAATATAAAAACACATTGGATGCATTTCGAGCTGGAAATTTTGACAGCCTGTCATCAGCCGAAGTAAACACGTGTCCGTAAGGGGACCAGGTCACAAATGTACTAAAAGGTAGAGAATAGAACTTACAAAGCATGCAACAAGTGGCGCACTAGCTGAAAGGTAAACAACAATTACAGAGGAGCACATGCAGAAGAGGAAAGTGCTGCCAAAATGATAAAAATGGGAAATAAAAGAAATACATAAGTTAAAAGAAGTAAATTAAAAATAAAACAAGAAAAACAAAAGAAATAAATGATATATACATATTTTTAACAAAATAAAATGAAAAGAGACAAGAGAAGAGGGAAAAGAATTATAAAAGTACTTTCCAAGCTGAAGAGAGAAAGGGAGAGGGTGAAAGATCAACCAAGTTTATCAGAATTTTTATTTTTTCATATTTTATTTTTAAAAATTATGATAAACTTGGCAATGATCTCTCATCATCTCCTTTTCTCTTTTTAGCTTGGAAATTACTTTTGTAATTCCTTCTCCTCGTCTCTTTTCATTTTATTATGTTTAAAAAAAAAAATCTTATTTCTTTTATTTTTCTTATTTTTTTTTATTTACTTCTTTTTTTATTTTAATTAATTTTATTTATTTTTTTCCCCTCTCATTTTGGCAACACTTTCCTCTTTTGCATGTGCTCCCCTGTGATAGGTGTTTTATCTTTCAGCAAGTGCCACCTGTCGCATTCTTTATAAGCTCTACTCTACTTTTCAGTTCATTTGTGACCTTGTCCTTTTACAGATATATGTTTACTTTGACTGATGATGGGCTGTTAAAATTTCCAGTTCAAAATGCACTCTGTGTGTTTTTATATTTTTATGGTGATTTATACAAAGTTTTATTATTTAAAAATAATTCATATTCAAAGTTACCAACATTAACTTTTCAAATAGGTTAGTTATTTAAAAAAAGATCATCAAAAGTTCATGAATATGCTGAACATTGCAATAAGATGAACAAATATGGCAAAATGTAACTTCTTACTTTGCCCTGAGTGACTGCTTTGACATTCCTTCATCTATAATATCCTGAACCATTTTTGAATTTATGAAAGGAAAAGTAGGTTGATGAATACGAGTGAAAGCTCCTTCAGTAGGTTTTGGAATTTTCTGTACATAGGGCTGAGGATTCGGGTTTTCCTTTAAAAACATTAAAATAAATATAATTTAAAATTTTCACTAAAACTTACACTTATTTAAATATAAATCATCCTACAGACTAATTTATTTACTGTCTGCATTCTAATACAGTAGACTCCCTCAAATCCGCAACCCTAAAATCCACAAACGCCTAAAAAAAACCACACACCACCACAGACGTAAACAATGAAACTTTCACTTCAGATGTAGGGTGAAATTACAAACAAACTTTTTTACTTTTATATCATTCTGTATGTATTTTAAATGTAATTCTCATTATTGGTTATTAACCACTTCACTGGCGACAGGTATAAGGAAACAGTGCTTTTACCCCCGAATTATCTCGGGGCAAATGGTGAAGTTGTTAATGTGGCTAAACCTGAAATAAAACTTCCTTATTTTACGATCTTGATGTGAATTAGTGGGGCATGTTTATGAGGTAAGTTGTATTGAAAAATTCAAGAAAAATGTATCTTTATGGTGCAATTTTAATTAAATTATTTACCTGACCTTTACTTTTAATATTTTAATCCTTTAAAAAGTTATCTTACTTCTTATTATTTCAATTTATTACATTATTTTAATATTTTACTATATTGCAAGTATTCATTATAATTTTGATTGAATTATTACAATCAAACTATGTTTAAAAAATGTAAACAAATCAATGACCAGAAATCCACAATATTCTAAAATCTGCACAGCCTCTGGTCCCAAGCATTGCAGATTTGAGGGAGTCTACTGTACTAGGAAATTATGAATTTTTACCTAAAAATACAAAAATCATTACAGAAGCAGTTAATTTGTGTACACACATTCTGAAGACAAATACTTACATTAAGATATAATTGCTGTGCCAATTCTTGGATATGCAATATAATTAATGATGAATTTTTAGCTTCTGCTTTTAATGTATCCTGCATGCTCGCATATACCTACATAAAAATGACAATTTTAAAAGAGAGCTGAAAATCTGATAAAGACAATTTTAAAAAAGAGAGCTGAAAATCAGATAAAGCCTATTCAAGAATTTTAACCCTCTTTATTTTAACAAAATGAATAATTTTATTAAAGATTTTCCCACTTACTTTGTTTTCAACATAATATAATTAAAATTTTGATATCATCAATAGTAAAGCATTTCTTAAAAGCCGTATTAACTGAAATTATGCTACAGTTAAAAACCTGTAAAAATGGGAATCGAAAGAAAGAGAAAAATTTTGTTTCTGACAGGTTTATCTTAGGAGCTAGAATTCTGGTTTCCTTATCATAACCAGGGAGGGTTGGCATGAAATTTTTCCAGTCAAGAATAATTTATTTATTTATTTTTTTTTTTTTAATATAGGTTCGGTTTTTATTGCTTTATAAGATTGAAATACTGATTTCAAATTATTCATTTTACGCAACATCTTTTATTTCAAATTCAGATACACATTTATAATGAAGCTTTTTAGCAATATCTTATGACCATTACACAGGAATTTCCATTCTTTTTTTAGATACAGTTTATTTTAGCTAACTAAAAAATGGAATATTTTGTTATTTATGTTTAATAGGCAAAAATTACTCTTTAGAAAGAAACAAAAATTTAGAAAGCAAATCAATTAAAATTAGAACTCATATTTAATGTGTAGTTAGAAAAAAATGATTATTTTACTTGCTAAGAATAATCAAATTTCTCATATTCACATAAAGTATTCAACAACAAAACAATGTAGTAATATACTTTTAACTAAAAGTCAAATAGGTAACAATAATAATCTGAAAAGTACACGAAAATAATTTACTTATTTAACTAAATTATACATTATAATTATTTATGTAGAGCTTTCCAGTACTAAAAACAGGAAAACATTTTTTTTTTCTTCTGGAAAACATACTTACTTTTTTATCATAAATATTTTTAATACAATAATTAAAAAAGCAAATGATAGTTAATAAAAAATGTATGAACAAATCACTGAGTTTATTTACCTCATCAAAAATATCACAGACTCTATAAGGAGGACCTCGTTCAGAGACAAAAGTATTATAGAACATGCAGTCTAAAACTTTATTCAGAAAGTCACAATCTGAAAAAGTTTGTTGCCCAAGAAATGCAGCCTATAAATGTTCAAATCTGATTTAATATTTTTAGAAAATACTGAAATGTAATAAATAACTAAAAACAAAGAAATTACACTTTTAAGAACAATACAAATCAAATTATGAAAAACAAAGAAATTACACTTTTGATAACAATACAATAAACTGGCCAAATTCGGAATTAGGGGAAAGCTGGAAATTGTTTTAATCCCTTTAGTTTAGGTCTAGAATGAATGTATTAAGTTTTCCCCCTCTTACTAGGTGAGTGTTAGAAAATATGTACAGATTTATAGTCGAAAAACATGTTTTTATTAATTACCATAACAATACCTTAAAAAAAACTAACTCTATCAAAAACATTGTCAATACAAATGTTGTACAGCTTAAAATTATGAATAAAATGAGTACCTAAACTTAATATTTTTGTTGAACATTGAGCTCACAGTCACAATTCTACTTCAAAGTTTTGCCTAAATCGCTAATCAAGAGCTTGAAGTCAGAACAGAGGAGTGTGAGATGAAATCTCACAGTGTTTAAATTATGTTACTTTTTTATTTCTTTTGCCTTATACATCGATGTTCTTTAAACTTAAATCCATATTTATTTTTGCGCGGGCGATTTCGCTTCACCGCACATCGGCAAGTTCGCTGACGTTCGGCTGCCCCTGGTATGGGATGCTTCTCCTTTGAACTTTGTACGATTGTGATGACGTCATCGGAGCAAGTCTCTCACGGCATATGCATTGAATGGGTGTTTGATCTTTCGGAGGTGTGTCCATTCGCTGTGCAGGGAGCAAATTAAAACAAAGCTTTTTAAATGTTTTCTTTTGGATTTGTTTATTAAGACATTAGCTAATATTTTAAATTCTCTAATAGATTTAAATCTTTTCTTTCAGTAACTTTTGAAGTCCCCGTATTCTTACTATAAATTAAAAATTCCGTTAATTTTAAATCAGAATCTGTTTTGTTGGAGAGCTGTCATGACTTAGTTTTGGTTTTAAAAAGATCGCGGGCTCCGGCTCCGGTCTGCCGACGGCGATGAATGTGGAATCCGGTAAAGAGCTTTTGCGTAAACGATGTCTGCGATTTTTAACAACTCCTGTTAAATTATTTCTTAATAATTTCTTGATTCATGCTGCACTTTTAAACTAACTAAATAACTTGATTTAATTTATGAACGGTGACCAACTGTGGAAGCCTTATCTTCTCTTCTCAAGATGAAAATAAAGGATTAATTTATATTGTTATCAAGTCTCCTCTTCATTTATTTTACAGACTACACGATCCAAGTAAGAAGTTTCATTTATTTCTATTTTTTTACAATTGCTGACCTCAAAGAACGAAGGGTCTTATTGCAACATTACACAACGCATTGTACTAAAAAGAACTTTCAAATTTAATTATACCTTTTAATTAACGGCCCATATATTGGATTATAATATATTACAAAAATATTTCCATCACAAGGAGGTTATCAGTCCACCCTACTTCTAATTTATTGAGGCATTTACGATGTTTTTGTAATTATTTTAGGTCTTTATTTTGAATATTTTGAGAATTATGATTTAACCTCTTGATTACGGGCTTTAGCCCAGTGGTAAGGGATGAAAGAAAAGGCTAAATTCTGAATTAATTAGGAGAAAGCTGGAAATTGTTTTAATCCCTCGACATAGGTCAGAAATGAATGTACTAAGTTTCTCCCTTCTGCTAGGTAAGCTTTTTCCACCTCGAACAAATTAATAACTTAAAAAGTGCATTTATTCATGATTTTAAGCATATTCCAAAAATGATCGGAAATATTGTTTATTATCTCAGATATTGTATTTGAAATATGCATAGTATTTAATATGATGTATATAGAGTGAATAACAGTGCATATGTATTAGAATTAAGGAGGTTGAAAATAAAGTGTAAGGATTTGGGGGGGGGGGGAGAGCGAACAAATGAGTGTGCAGGAGCCTTGTCGCTAAAGGAATTCAAGGTCAACCAATAGCACGATTTTAAACTTCGATATTTTACGAAAAGGACTAAGATGGTTTTAATAAAAATGATTTGTGACTAGTATATGAGAATCTTAAGTTAAATTCATAAAAGTTTAAAACCTTTGGAATATTGAAAAAAAGTATTATAATCTTTATGTAAAAAAAATCTTTTTTTTTTAAACTACGATTTGAGGTTGACGGTATCAGTTGTGAAATGACATGTAATATTGACATTCATGTATCTTTTTCTCGATGAGTACTAAATTATAATCCTCATATATATAAAATAAAGCCCTAACATAATTACAAAAACATTGTGAAGGCCTCAACAACTTTAAAAAATACATGTTTATAACAATTGGAGGCAGGGCAGATTGATAATTTGGTCTCTCCTGGCTTCAGGCTCTAATTAGCGATTAAGGCAAAATTTTAAAATAGAGTTGCGACCTTAATGATCAACAAAAATATTAATGTGGATACTCATTTTATTCAGAATGTTAAGCTCTACAACATTTGTACTGACAATGTTTTTGATAAAGTTAGTTGTTTTGAGATATTGTTAAGGTAATTTAAGCATAATATTATAAAACAGTGTACAAAAAAAAATTAAAATGAATTCTACAAAAAGTTTTGTGCTGTAAGTATGTCAAAACACTAGTAAACAGTGATGGCAAAATTTTCCTGAACATACATAATTTTTGTGACTTAATGCCTATATGACATTAAATTTTTAACTTTTTTTTTCATTACAAGAGAAAAACAAAATTCGAAGACAGTTAAGTAAAAGTTCAGTAAAATATATTTTTAAAAGTCCCAAAAATTGCTTAATTGCATTAAAAGTTTGAAACAAAATTCATATAAAAAATATTTTGTTACTTTGACAATTTAACAGCTGTAAATTTAAAACAAAAATAACAGCATGGGCAGCAAAACTGATAGTGTGCATATACAAAGCTGGATTTTAAAAATAATTCTTTAAAAATGAAATTGAAAATTTAAATCTCTCTGAAGCATACCTGTCTCCCCTTCTATAAAGTATTTTTGTATCAAGTTTACATAGCTTGGGTTCTTCTGTGATAGTGCTAAACTGTTTACAGTAGGGTGTCAATGATTTTAATCAGTTGATTTAAATCAGCGATTAAAATCATGATTTTAATCAACCAATTTTTAAAAAAAAATCATTGATTTAAATAAAAAAATTTCTAAATGTTTAAAATGTCAAAAAAAGTATTAAAATCTAACATAAACATAATTCGAAAGTTTCTATAGGTATTTTGACTTATGAATAAACAAAGAAAGAACTTTAAATAATTGTTTCTAAGCTTAATTCATGAGTATTGTAAAAAATTAAAAACAGTTGAGTTTATTAAAAGCATTGTTTTTAAGTTTTTATCCAAATTAAAGCAGTTTCATTTAAAAATGATATTTAAATCTAATATAATTTGCAATGTTATGAATTCTTTTAGGTAATCAATTTATGCATTATTTTATATAAAATTATACATAGTAAGTGTAATACATTTCTACAAGTAAAAGAATAAATAGTAATTAATAGCAATCTCAAGTTAAAGAAGAATGAAAGAATGACATCTTTTCAAAGCTAAATTTAAATGAATGCATAAGAGAAAAAGAAATAATTGGTATAAAAATGCTAAGCTCAGCAAGAGCTTCATCAGTATAGGTTGAATAAATGTTTTTAACTTTGTAACTTATATATACTAAATAAAAAATAATTAGGGATTGAAAAGGCAGCAAAATGCTAATTAATAATTCACTCTGAGAGGTAATAGTGCTGTTACTTAAATATTTTGAGGATTTCAGATATAAGTGGCTAACTTATATTTATCCTATATGAATGGGTTTAACTCATTTTCATAATTATTTTGGTTATCACATACAAACATGTGTGTAAGTTTAGATTTTGGTGGTTTACAGTAATTTTCCTAAATACAAATGTGAAACAAGCTGCAAATAATATTTGTTAGTTTTGTTATTTGTGTTACTAACTAATGAAATTACTTATTTGCAGTTTTTATTAATCCTGTAATTGTACTATTTCTTCTAGGATTTTTTTTTTTTAAATGGTGCTGCACCATGCCCCTTTTGAAATTGGCAAAATGCACTGTGCCTTAAAAAAAAAAAAAATAGTTGAAATTCACCTGTAGTTATAGCCAGAGATTTCTTGTAAAAAACTTCCCCATTCAACAATATTTCTAAATTCATACTTGCCAACTAAATTTCGGTAAAACTCAGAAGATTTTGAGTTAAAAATCAGAAGATTTTGGCAAAAAATCAGAAGAAATCAGAAGATTTTTTAAGTTTTATAACACTTTCAGTAGGGATTAAAAAACAGCTGAATCCTTATAAATAAACAAATTTCAAAGAGAAACTAATAAAATATTCACTAATTTGCAATTACACAATATATATTATGACAAAAAAGAATAACTTGAATATATTAAAAATTACATTTTTTTTTTTAAATAGATATTCTACCTTTCACATTAAAAGACACTTAAAACTTCTGACTCCTAATTTTTTTTTTTTCTTTTTTTGAGGGTGATTCTGAGAAAGAAAAAAAAAAATATCTGAAATTCACAGCAAATTTTCTGAAAAGTTACAGCAGAGGGGAGGGTGTGGGGGGAATCCACTTCCGACACTAGCTATGCGTTTTTTCCGCGGTCCTTTGACGAAATTCACGATCTTTAGCCGAAATTTGGGTTTTTTTCGCGATCTTTTGACGAAATTTGCCGTTTTTAGCGATCTTTTGGCGAAATTTGCCGTTTTTTCGCGATCATTTGGCGAAACTTGCCGTTTTCCACGCGATCCTTTGACGAAATTGGCGATTTTTCTGCAAACGATTGACAAAATTAATTTTTTTCGGCGAAGATGTCGAAATTCGCAATATTTTTGTCCGAATTTTCAAATTGGTGGCCGATTTTTTTAAATTTTCGGAAATGAATGCCTTAAATTTTCGGAAAATTCGGACCAAAATCACCCCTACACGTCGTTTATGCAATCTTTTGACGAAATTCGCGTCTTTTCCGCAATCGTTCGGTGAAATTTGGGTTTTTTCCGCGATCCATCGGTGAAATTTGGGATTTTTCCGCGATCTTTACACAAAACGCCCGTTTTTTCCGCGATCCTTTAACGGAATTCGCGTTTTCACGCGATCTTTTCACAGAAATAGTGTTTTTACGTTATCTTTTGACGGCGCTTTTTTTACCCGATCTTTTGACGAAAATCGCGTTTTTTCGCGATCTTTTCACGGAATTCATGTTTTTACGCGCTCTTTTGGGGGAATTCTCGTTTTTTACGCGATCTTTCGACAAAATTTGCGTCTTTCCCGCGAACCTTCGTCGAAATTTCGGGTTTTCCCGCAATCCTTTGACAAAACTCGCGTAAAAAGCATAAGAAAAGGCCGAAAATCGGAAGAAAATGACGAAAAGCGGAAGAAAACGCATTACGCGCGTAAAATCGGAAAACATGCTGATTTTTCGGAAGAATTCTGAAAAAATCGGAAGAGTTGGCAGCTATGCTAAATTCATGTGGCCAAGATCTTGCAAAAATATGGAACTTTATTTCTTTAGAAAATACAGGACATTATTAAAATATGTTATTTAATTGTATTTTTCAATTTGTTATTTATAAAATTATTAAAACTTAGGGACACTTTATTTATCATACTAAAAATTATTCTTTTTTTTTTCTTATATCATTACTAAACACATTAGACATTACTAACATATTTCCTCATGAAATAGTACCCTTTTTTTGGAACTAGCATTCTGTCCCTTTTTCTTTCTAAAATGAACACTACATTATTATCATTTTAATAATTAAGGCTTAAAAATGTATAATATGTTCCTAATTAGAGAGTTAATTGTTTAATAATTATTAATTTGAAGTAGTGTTAACTATTTAATATAAAATGCAGTTAATAATTTTAATAAATATTAAATATCACTAGTATTTATAAAGTTTTACATAATTATTACAATATTAATGTATTATGACATTATTATATGATACTGCCTAATGAAACTACTAATTTGCAGTTTTTATAATTTCTGTAATTACTAACTAATAATTATAATTTTATTAATTAAAGTGTAAAAACATAGATTATGTTAGCAATTAGTGGTTTAATTGTTTTGGAAACCTAAAACTCTTGGTAGCTATTCAGTATTTGAATGCTGGGAAAAAAGTCATAAAAATCAGATTTAAATTTTAAAAAAATCTGATTTAAATCAAAAAAATCAGATTTTATTTATTTTTTTTTTTAAACATGATTTTTTTACACCCTAGTTTACAGATAGACAAGTGAACTCTTTCTTTTATTATTCTATAGAAAACACTATAAAAACCCAAAGATCATAAATTAATACATTGAAAACATTGATTTAAGTTAATATATTTAACATTTTTGTATGGCAGTAGGTAAAATAAGAGATTATTTTGCTTAATTGCCAATAATTTTTCTTTGCTATCATTTATAATGTTATACTAGTTTTTCCCAAACAATTGAAGAGACATAAAATTGATTGCTCTCATCATTTCCTTTAAAATTTGAATTTTTCACAAACCATTCTATGTAAGCATCTATGCTTTAAAGTATGACTTCCTAACATCTGTGACAAATAAGAATACACCATAAAACCCAAAACTTTCCAATAATTTGCGAAAAATTGTGAAAATGTGATTTTTGAAAGTTTTCCCTCTCCTCCTTTTCACTTTCTTAAAAACCCATTTAAAAATTTAAAGTTTAAAAAAGTCTAGCAAACATCTGTACGTTAAAAGTAACCTCAGTGTCAAATTTAAAGTTTATAGCCTCGACAGTTTTACAGCAAGCATAATTTAAAAATATTTTCCACTCACTTTTAAAATTTAAAATTTTTAAGAACCTTTTGGTACTTTTATGTTAGTTAGGTGCAAGTAAACTGCCAAACATTGTTCCCATTTCCATCAATCACATTCCACTCATTTAATTTAAAATATAAAAGTTTCACTCCTTTTATTTAAAATGCATAACTTTAAAACACATATATTACATACATTTGAAATAAATGCCTTTGACCAATTTCATTTAAGATAAAAAAATAAATAAATAAAAAGAAAGAAAATAATAAATTCAGTTGGATGTGAGATACTGGTGAAGCACAATAGAGAAAGATGTGCAGAACTAAGCAATTTCTCGAGACTTTGGCGTGCACATTTTTTTCGCAGGCATTCGGCTTTTGAAAACAAAAATGTTTATAAAATTCTTACGAGATAAATCCTACTTATTCAACTTTGAGTATTTACAATACCCTAAAACTGATATTTCAGTTGAACAAACTTCTGAAAATAAAGGGTTCTGTTTTGAATCTTTTAATGACTGTTAGTATTTTCCCTTGCTATAGCACATTTGATTATAACAAACTGTATTCATTAAGGTTTGAATACAGTCGAACTTGGATAATTCGAATGTCTTTAATTCGAATTCGTGGATAATTCGAAGTTTTTTGTCGGTCCCTTGAAACTTGTATTCGGTTACTGCTAAAAAATTTTGGTTATTTCGAAGTCCAACTTCTTTAATTCGAAGTTTTTACCCTTTCAAAAATGACAAAATCTAGTTTCAATGCAGTTTATTTGAAAAGTGTCCAGAATATTTTCAGCTATTGTGGAAATTTCGAAGTACAACTTCTTTAATTCAAAGTTTTTACCCTTTCAAAAATGACAAAATCTAGTTTTAATGCAGTTATTCGAAAAGTGGCCGGGTTTGCAGCTATTGTGGAAAATTGTTTAGGGAAGTGAAGGGGGTGGGAGAATAATCTTATCTGTTCTACGAAACAGAGCAGGGATAAAGGGAGGCGGAACGTAGAAGTTCTAAACAATACGAACATTGCAACAGAAAATGATGAAGATACTGAAGATGAGGTAGAAGAACAGAGGCCAATTCCAACTTCAAGTGAGGCCGTCTTTCATTTAGCGGAATATCGTCATTATGTAGAAGGACAATCTAACGTGAGTGAAGCTGTGTTTCGAGCTGTAGGTACCCTTGAAAATTTTGTTAAAAAAATCAAGTAAGCACTTTAAAGCAATCTGAAATATCTCAATATTTTAAAAAGCTGTAGTTTTTTTAAATTTAAAATTAATAAACGTATTTTTTTTCGCAATATCTGTTGTGATTTATTATTTTACGACATAAAAATATTTTTTGGGGGATAATTCGAAGTTTGGATAATTTGAAGTTTTTCAGTGGTCCCTTGCACTTCGAATTATCCAAGTTCGACTGTATATATAAACAGCTATGCAACTTGTTCACATAAAAATTAGATGAAACCAGAAATTCCCACTACATATGATCCCAGGGCTCTGTTAAAATTGGCAGTTTTAGAACTGAATTCCAAATACCCTGGGATCATAAGATTTTTAACATTTGCAATATCAGTCCCAATTTCAGAAGCTGTTTGGGAGAGCTAGGGCTCATTGATAAGTTACATAATGGTGAAAAGACCAATAGCAAGGAATGGAAATATGGAGGAAGTAAGCAAAACTGATATAAGAGCTTTTGTTGCATTAAATGATCCTCCACTAGAATACAAAAATACTATTTTATTTCATTTTAAGTAACATTTGATATTATACATGTATATATAATTTTTTATATTATCACATTGTATCAATCTTTTCAGAAATTTTAGAAATTGCTGTTTATATGTTTTTTTTTTACCGTTATTCTGTTTTCTATCTTAACAGAAACTGACAAATTTTATGAAAGATTTTTCAGACAATGGTGTTAAAAATTTTTAAGGACAAAGGTAAATTATTTTTAAAAGTACTTTCCTTTTATGTTAATCACAAATACTTGGGGGTTTGAGTGCATGTAATGTAATGCAAGGGATTGGAAAGAGGGCATTTGTCCTTGAGTTCTACAGACTGTTTTTAAAGTTTCTACTTGTGTTGCAGACTGCAGAAAAAAATTCTGGTGCTGGGCCTCTAATATCCATAGCTGAGATATTGCATTAGAATTAATTCCAATTACTTAACAGATCTTATTAGATGATAACTTAATTAACTCTAAAAAAAAAAAAAAAATCTTATTTGTAGCTTTTACAAAAGTGTAAAAGATATAAATGATTACTTACCTTATGAAAGGCTATGAATGGTTTAGGGTGAATTCGTATGATTGTTAGACATGAACGATAACCTTGAAGTAGTTGAGCAAATGCTCTTAAAAAAATTGATCGAATTTCTTTATCCTACAAAAGAAAATCATAAATAGGTTAAAAAAAAATTACACACATCATACAAGTAACAGTTAGTATTGAAGAAAAAAAAATCCCATAAATACAGCATTAATAGATTATCAAAATATTTCAGTCCAACTGAAAATTATGAGGAAAAAAAATAAAGAAAATATTTAAGGAAGAAGTGGCAAAATGCGATAAGCAAAACACAATAATAAAAAAAAAATAAGTGAATTGTGAAACATACAACTATACTGAGTCCATACAAAATTAAACATATAGACATGCTTCTATATAGACAGCTATCAATTTATTTTAATAAGAAAATTTCAAATATCAACACAGAAAGCTCTAAGAACCATAATTTTATTAATATAAAAGGGTATATTCCTTTTGCCTTAGACAATTATTAAAAACAGATACAACTATAATTTCAGGAGCAATTAATTACACTACTTGACAGGTTTGTTTTATTTTTTGCTGGAATAACAGCTTTCTGCTGCACCCGATGAAGTCTCAAATTAATTATTCCCGAAATGGTAATTGCATTTTAAAAATTACTTGATCCTGAAGGAAAAAAATCTGTATTTTTTTTTCCAGTATGTTTTACTGTTGCTGTTGTTTCAGGAATGATTAGTTCACTTTATCAATAACAAGTATAGTGGGAGCAGAAAAATGGGCACACAGATAAATAAACACAACTATGTTACAAAATTTTTTTATTATATGATAGTTTAGATTATTTTATTCAAGAAATTCTAATTTACAAAACATATAATCATTTTTTTTATTATCTTTTCACCATTTCAGGTAATAAACTCTTGTTTGTAATCTTTTCACATCAATGAAAAAATAAAACTCAAAAGGTAAGAAATACATAATGATGCATGAATCAATGAGTTTCCATTCCATGATATTGATTGAATAGTCTTTAAAAAGAGTTTCTTGATTTACTGCTAACTAACTACATTTTAATATGAACTTTAGAAACCAATAAATACTGAATTTTATAATTCTCAAGAAATTTCATTTTCAAAATTTCAATTTTTCAAAATTCTAGCAATAGTCCCTCAAAAGACTAAAGCATTAAGTTTGCAACTGCAAGCTCTGCAATAAGTTTTAGGCTTTATCTTTTATGAAAAGCTGAAAATTGCTAAAGATAACATGCTAAAAGACTTCCATCACAATATAACCTTTGACTAAATAATTTTACTTTACTAAAACTTTTCATCACTCGACCATACGTTCTAAAGGATTTTAAAAGTTTCTCTGATGTCAGATTAGTCTTATTTTTTGACTCTCAGACCAGTCTAAAACCGTGCTTTCTTAGAAATTGGATCATGTTTTAGATTGACATTTTCATAACACTTTCCGCATAATTATTTCTTTATAACAAAAATCCTATCTTTACAAAAATAAAATTACTGTACACTGTCAATGTGTAGCTTATGTAGTATGTTTCAATATTAAAAGCAAAAGGGTAGCTGCAATATTTATTTAACAATTTTTTATTTTTGTATGAAAAGAATTTTAATCAAGTGATAGAAAATGAATATGAAAACATATTAGATATAATAATTACCTTACATTAGAAATGAAAGATTATTATTATTTTGACATACAATTTACTCTAAATTTTCTCACATTTATCCTTTACGAATGTCCCATTTTAAAACTCTCTTCAACTCTCCAACTTAGATAATGATTGGACAGATTTTATCAATGATGGTATTCAAAACATTGGTCAAACTGTAGTGTATAGAAAGGAAATGCAGCCTTCTCAATAACAGAGATACACTGTTATTTTAAACAAGTTGTTAGTGGAGAAATATCGGTTAGCCCATTGGAAGATATCAAATGTACTTTCCTTTTGTAGAAAATCTTATTAAACTGTCCACTTAATATCATAAGGAATCTTTCTCAGATGAAATTTTTATTAGCAGACTAGGGAGCGGTCTTTTATACTGAAGCCCCAGCTGCCCCCCCTTTTTAATCCTCATGTTAAGAACTCTAACCATGAAGTGAATTACTTTTCCAGAACTTCCCAACCAATGGATTTGACGAATTTGAGCTACACCAATCAGAGAAATACAACGATGTTGAATATTTATAATACGTAATTTATCACATTGCTAACTAAGCGTAGAACCAACGGAGTGAAAAATGTCCAAGCCGGGAATCGAACCCGGAACTTTTGGAATAGTGCTCCAAATGCTCTACCATTTAAGCTACAAGGAGGATACCCAGCTTAACATCTCTCGCTCACATATGTTGGTAAGGCTGCAACTGCAGCACAAGATAGAATAGTCTTCATGAGATTTATTTTATAATAATTTTACAATGTATGACAGAATACAATTTATTTATTTTGTATAATGTGTATTTACTTATTTCATGTTAATAGTAACTTCATTAGGGAGTTATGTTAATTTTGCTTCCCAAACTTAATTAGCAAAATTCAAACCAAAACTTTTATTTTAACACGAGCTTCACAATACAGTCAACTCCCAAATCCATCACTGTATAACAGGGCTCACTGATTTAAATCAACTTGATTTTAATTGTGATTTAAATCAATTTTTAAAAAATATTTTAATATAAATTCAAGATGCAAACAAACATATTAATGTACTTTAATATAATTTAGTTTTATATAACACGGATAATTAATCAGTTTTTAAAAGGATGAAGCTTAATATTTGTCAAAAAATAAAGTACAATGTAAAGTTTAGAAAAAATGGTTTCAAATTTCATTTGAATCAAATTGTAAAATAAACTTGCAACAGTAAGAAAATCTAAGCAGGAATATATTAAATGTAGGAATATTTACTTGCCTGTTACTTTGTATTTAGAACAGCTTTTGCAAGTTTAAGTAAAATATGACTTTGCTCGTTACAAACAAACATTGAGCTCAACACAATTATTATCCTATCTTTTGATTCCCCATTATGCAGGAGAGAAATTAACAATCTCTGAGAAAATATCAGCATTGTTTGCTAAAGAGAAATTCTCTACTTTGGTGATGACTATTATATTAAAGTTTGAAGTAAAGTTTGAAGTAAAATCTGAACCATTCAATGAATTTTGGTCTCAATTTAATGTAGTGAAAGAACTCTGTCTTTTAGAATGGTGGAAGACACATGTTACAGTTATCGGAAAGGATAATACTAAAAAACTTAAAGAATTAATAATAAACCAGCTTTTTACTGCAATAGCTTCATCTGCTTTAGCAGAACGACTGTTTTCTGCTTTCTGTTCGGTACATACGAAAATTAGGAACTGATAAAGTAGCTAAACTCGTTTTTCTGTACCAGCACTTTAACAATAGACAAAAGTTAACATCTTAACTTGCTTCCAAAATTATTTAAAATTTTTATATGCTGCAGTTATTTTAACTGAAAATATGTAAGTTGGAATTGATTTTTGACATCTGATTTGTAGCTTTTCATGCAGTTTGTTATAATAAAATATTTTGATAGGCTAAAATGTTCAATTTTAATTATTTATGTAAATTGTATAATAATATTAATATATATTGGTAATACTTTTAGAGCATGTGTGTGTGTGTCTGTATATATAATTTTCATTTTATAAATTAAAAGCCATAAAATAATAATATTGTGTGACTTTTTTTTAAAAAATCAGACTTTAAAAAAAAAAAAAAAAAAAAAAAAAAATGAACATTGCTGTATAATTTGCCCTTTATTTTGAAATGTAATAAACTTTACATTCTTTAAAAAAAAATCCCAAAGTAACTTTCCAGAATTAATATTTTTTTCTATATTAATAATCAGCAATGAATAGTAAAAATTAGTGGCTAATGTGAACATTAAAAAAATAAATAGATTGAATATTTTTTCCAGAATAACTGAAAAGTTTTCCAGGTTTTGGGGAAAATTACACCTTTTTAGGTTTCCTTGTTATTTTAAAACAATTTCCCTGGATTTCCGTGTTATCCTAAAAGTATGAACCCCATGTAAACAATGAAAATTCTATTCAATGGTTAGACCTATAGAACAAATTTAATTTGATAATGATTTTTTCAATTACTAATTTTGCCAAGAAAAAAGACCAACCAAAAGCAAATATTAAAAGAACAATTACAGTTTTAAGCTAAATATTAACAAAAACCATAATTGGTTGAAGAAAAAAAAACAACAAAAAAAACTAAACCTGCGACTGTACAATCCATAAAGGATAAGGCCTACAGTACCCAACTCTGTTTACTTGACCCTCAGCCCGAGTTGCAATGCAGCATGTGCCCCAGCCAGGTGGTCAACCCAATGCGAGACCCTCGGTGTTTAGTTCCCAAGCAAGCTTGGTATTCATTTTTATCGACCCCGAAGGGATGAAAGGTTGAGTGAACCTCGCCCAGCCGGGAGCAGAACTCGCGACCTGTAGCGTGGCAGACAGGCATGCTGACCACTTCGCTACTGAAGAAATTAAATTTAACAATAATAATAATCGAATTAGCCTAAACAAAGTACAGTAGAACCTCAATTATCCAAAGTAATTGGGACCGACCCTCTTTCGGAAAATCGAAATTTTCGGATAATCAAGAATGCTTCAATTTTAAGATTAAGGAGAAATATATGAAATATTTCTTATTATGGTAACAAGTGCTTGATAAAAATAAAGCAATAGCAAAATAAAAACAAGAATAAATTACCTGAATTTTAATTTTGAAATTAAATACCTTTTACATATATCAGAAGGGTTTAAAAAAATGTTTTGTTTGTCGCAGTTTTGATTGCCTTTGCTTTGAAGCTCTATCACAGAGTTTTTTAATATTATTAGTTCACCAGTATCACAGTCTTTCTGCTGCTCCAGACATACCAAACCTTTTGCAAAAACGTTCAAAAGCTTCATAATTGCTAATTTGTTCGTTTCCTTCGTTCCATTCTACATCTTACGGAGCTCAAGTTAAATTCAAAGGAACTCTAAGAAAGGGGATCGAAAATATTTATATGTACTAGTAGTTCGGAAAGGACTGCTTGCACAAAAGGAATATGATAGATTAAAAAAAATGCTTTCAAAATGGATTTTGCACACAAGGAATGCGATAGTAAAAAATAAAGCTTCAAAAATGGATTTCGGTTAACCGAGAGTTTCGGATGAAAGAGGTTCTACTGTATTTATTTGTAAAATTTTTGTATTTGGTACATCTGTAAAAGATTTCATTCTGCAGATGTCATCTCATAACCAGAGATAATAACTAGCTGTAGAATAATTAAAAAAAATATTCCTTATAAACCAAAACTTAAATTACTACTGTGTGAAAATTTAAAAATTGATATGGCCAATGAAATTTGCACATAATTCTATTTTTAACAAATTACTCTTGCACAATATTTTCTTTTGCACTTTCATGCAAATATATAGTTAATTTTTAATCTGACTAAACGAAAGTATATATAAACAAAACAATGATCTATAATCTGCCAAATTCTATAATCCACCAAACCTTCAATTTGAACGCTGTGCAGTTTGCACGGGGTTGATCGTACTATACTTTCCATAAAATTATAAATACAAACATTTTTTTCATGAAAATAACAAATAGCACTAATTAAATTTTTCAGGGTATCTTCAAGATAACTTTTCAGTTAACTTAAAATTAAAAACAAAATAATAATTTGAAATAAAAAAGCAGCATTCAATTGAAACAAAAGCTTATCATCATCAGTATTACTAGATGTTAGCTAGAAACAAGTGTAATTTGAAATTTTGCTCTAACTTGCAAATATAAATTTTAAACATAAATCAGCTTAAGGGGGCTGGTCACTTGGCTTCCGATTTCCCCCTCACTAATTTAAAGTCTTTGGGCATTTGATGCATTCATATATTTAAAATATCTCCTCAGGAAATTAATATTTTTAACTCGTATTTTTTGTGTACACTTCCTAAAAGATTTCTCTTATTTTCGTAGTTCTCAAAATATTTCTAAAGTACAGACTTAATTTCATAGGAAGTGTTAAAATCTTACTCACAGTTCGCCTGCTTTTAACATATAAAATATTAAGTTCAGCATAGATTTTAGAAATATTTTGAAAACTAAGAAAAAAAGAGACATCTTTTAAGAAGAGCACACAGAAAAAAATATGTTAAAAATATGAATTTCCCGAGTAGATATTTTAAATATACGAATGCATCAAAAGTCCATATACTTAACATTACGGAGGAGAATTCCGAAGCTGAATGACCAGCCCCCTTAATTGGTATAAAATAATAATGGAATTCAGTCTTCTCTAGTTAAAAGTAAATAACACAAAGTTAGCAAAAACAGATTTTCATTTGTTTTAATTAAAAACAACAAGACAGTGCAATTTTAACAGTCTTTCTTTAATTCCTATAAACTTAACTTCCTTAAAACCTAAAAAAAGAAATTTAGAATTCAGGGCTTTCACAAGCAATAAAAATCTGAAAACAAGGAAAACAGGACAGAAATAGTGTTTTCACATAAAAAGAATATATATAAAAATATATATTAAACGTGAAAAAAGACTGTTGAATCTCATAAAAAGAGTTGCAACTTAAAAAGGAACAAAGAAACAACAGAAAGGAAAAAATGATAAATATTAACTTACAAGCATATGTGACTGAGATGGTTTCGATTGTGCAGGAGGAAATGCATCATCAGCAGTTTTTAACTCGGGGCGCAAAACCTATATTAATTTTGATAGAATTATAATTTTTTAAAGACCAAATTTATTTTTCTATTAATTTATGCTATTAGAAACACATAACACATTGAAAATATACTTTTAAATTTTATTAGGTTAAAATAAAAAAGGGAAATTAGCATTTTAGAATTATAAAAAAGTGTTTAACATCAGAAACAGAACATTGACAGAACAAATGCCAAGTACATAAAATATCCAGTAGGACAGATCGTGGGCAAATTAATTCTTTTTATATTTAGGATATCTCAAAAAAGAAAACAATTAGAAAAAGAACAATTCAAAAAAGAAAACTCTATTAAGTGGCTACTTCAGTCACCTGAAAAGACCCGCTCACTAATACTAATCCTATGGAAGAAATTTTTAAAGATATCTCATTTGCATTTCAGTATTTTTAAACAATTCTTTTTGCATTGGGTAGCTGAGATGGATCTGTACAAAGGACGTAAGGGACATTTTTAACTGTTTTGATTTTATTTACAGATATTTTTAATTAGGACACTTTCATTTTCGGAACCAGTTTCGAAAATGAAAGCATCCTCTTGAAAAAATGCTGCAAACAAAATTTAAAAAGTAAAAAAAGGGAGATGTAGAGATCAATCTCAGCTATCAAATGAAAAAAATCATTTAAAAATATTAAAATGCAAACGAGATATCTTAAAAAAATTCTTCCATAGGATTAGCATTAGCGAGCGAGTCTTTCTAGGTGACTGAAGTAGCCCCTTAAAGGTAATAAGCATATATAAATAAATATATGTTTTGTTTTGTTTTTTAAATTTATTATGACATTTTGGATGATAAGTTAAAAAAATAAAAGAAAACACACACAAAATAAATAGATTAAAAATAGATATCATAATTATAGTTCCATATAATTCACAATTTCTTTCAACAAAATAAAATAAAAATTGAAATTAAATGTTTAAAAAAATAAACTGCATTTTTCTAGATCTCAAAAAACTACCAAATTAAAATTAATATGCCTATAAATAAAAAGAAAGAATGAAAATAATATATATATATATATATCATTGTTGTTGTTTTAAAAATGCATTATTTTGTTAAAATTTTTCTGATGGCAAGTTAAAAAAAAAGAAATAAAAGAGGACACACAAAAGTTTTATTTTTTTTCTTACAGAAAAATAAGACAGAAGTAGGTATTTAGATGTTAAATTAATAAATTGTGGATACACTATAGAGTCATTCCATGTCAAATCAACACAGTTTCAGACCAAAATCTCCCTTGACCCCTCGGATTTTGATGAAACTTGGTTTATCAAGTGTCTTTACATAGTTATGAAAAAAAAAAAACTAAAATTATTTTTTTAATAAATTTAGTTTTAATTTTATTAACAATTAAATACAGCATTTTTCATTAAAATCTGCTACATCTTGAATCACTTAATTGCTATTTTCTTAAAAACTAAATGTGATACAAACTTGGTTTAAGTATCATTTTAAAGCTCTTTTTATTAGCTTTAATTTGATATGCAACATGACCAAATTTGTTTTTTTGAAAATTCAAATGTAAATTTAAATTTTTAATTTCTCAAAAAGCAACATTTTAAAAATTATCAAAAAATTCTCAAATTTACTTCACATTGTGTTCTTACATTTCCCCAAGTTTCACAATGGGATCTTTATGGGATTAAAATATATAGGAAATTTAATTTTATATGTACAGTGATCATTTTAAATTACTTTTCAATACCATGTTAGTTTTTTAGAAAATATTTTCTATAATTTGTTAGATACAATTTAGTATCCAATTATACATATATATATATATTAAATAAACTTTTGGAATTGTAAATTATCACATAAATTAACATATGGATCTCTTATTTGGTTTTAATAATGAAGAACAAATTATTTCTTTTAGAATTAGCATAATAATGTTCTAGAAAGTACTTCAAAAGAGTGTTTGTGGGTGTATACTATGCTTGTGGGTGGATCCTTTAGATTGACTGAATAAAATGCGCATAGGGGCGGATCTTAGTAGGTATTACTTGGCCATATCTACATCTTTGTATTGTAAGAGTTCATTGTCACATATTTTTGTTGTTGTTCTGGTACTTAAATATTCATAATAGTAATTTTGTTTGAACAATCTGCAAATTGTATTTTTTAATGCAGTAGAAGGTTGTTAATTACAAAGCTTATTTGTTGTTAGCATAGTATTTAATATTCACAATGGGTTCTAGAAGAGTTGGGACTTTAAATTGTTTTAATCCATCAAAAAACCTCATCATTCCCATGTGAGAAAAGGACTAAGAACTGTTACGCCATGGATGTATGCATTAATTCCTGAAATGCCTGCAAACTCAAAAGTATGTACTAACTGCAGGAAGAACTTGTCGGAAAGAAAGAATGATAGCAGTGCAAATGATCTTCCCAGTATGAGCTACTGTGATTTGAAACCTAAAAGTAATTTATTTGAAGACAGTGATCCTGAAACTTTAAATGAATCTTTGAACATATTTAATTCGTCACTTGTGGAACTAGGTGAATCACCAATTTATAGAAAAAAAGCGTATTCAAGTCAAAAAATGAAAAATATAACATCAGCAGTCAAAAGAAAATTTCTAAGAAATGCCACTTCATCTGATGAAGATCAAAACAGTGATTCAAAAAATAAAATATTGAATCATTTAAAGAATGTGTATCAAAACTGTGAAAGCAGGGAAAAGAAAGTTATGATACTTACTTTGTTGCCAGAAAATTGGAGCATAAGAAAAATTATGAAAGAATTCAAAGCTTCAGGTTTTCAGGTTATGCAAGCCAAAAAACTCTTGCAGCAGAAGGGTATTTTGTCTACAACAAATCAAAAATCAGGGAAAAACTTGCCGAAAGAGACTTGGAATAAAATTATAGAGTTTTATGAGAATGATGTAGTGAGTCGACCGATGCCAGGTATTAAAGACTGTGTTTCAATGATGGACAAAGATGGTAAAAAAGTGAAAGTTTCAAAAAGATTAATGCTCTGCAATTTGAAAGAAGCATACAAGCTATTCCAAGAAAAATTTCCAAACATCACAGTTGGATTTTCCAAATTTGCTGAGCTGGGTCCCAAAAACTGTGTCCTAGCTGGTCAAAGTGGAACACATGCTGTCTTGTGTATGCACTATCCACCAGAACGTAAAGCTAATGACAGAAAACTGCAAGATAAATTCCATCACAAAAGGTCAGATTAAAAGCTATAAAGATTGTTTAACGAAAATGGTATGCAATCCAGCATCTATTGATTGCTATTTTTCAAACTGTGTCTCTTGTCCTGGTGTTAATGGCATTAGAAAAATCTTAAAAGATGGATTTCAAGAAAATTTGATTGAAACACTAACTTTTTGCCAATGGATTTCGGTTGCAACTTAGAAACAGTTCAGAAGAATGTGCAAGAATTTATTAACATATTCTGTGAAAAACTCCACGTTCTTCTTCGTCATGATTTCATTAGTAAGCAACAAAGTGCTTTTATGAGTTACTAAGGAAAATCTATTAACTTCTGAAATGGCTGTAGTTTGTGACTTTTCAGAAAATTATAGCTTTATCTTACAGGACGAAGCACAATCATACCACTGGAACAAATTGCAAGCCACAATACATCCATTTGTGGTATATTTTAAAGAAGAAAATGATATTAAGCATTGTAGTTTTGTCATAATCTCAGAATGTCTTGAACATACCATATCTGTATACACATTTCAGAAAAAACTTATTCAGTTTTTAAAATCTAAATTTAATGACGTGAAGAAACTTTACTATTTTTCAGATGGCAGTGCAGCCCAGTACAAGAATAAAAAAAATTCACAAATTTTTGCTATCGCAGAACTGATTTTGGAATTGAAGCAGAATGGCACTTTTCTGCTACAGCACACGGCAAAGGACCGTGTGATGGAGTAGGAGGTACGGTGAAAAGGGAAGCAGAAAGAGCAATCCTACAAAAGCCTTACCAAGACCAAATAACTACGCCATTTCAGTTATATGAGTGGTTAAAATTTCACTTATCTAAGACAATAGAATTTTGTTATGTTACCCAGAAGGAGTATATAAAAACTGAGCAGCACCTTGAACACAGACTCAGCCAGGCTGTGGCAGTACCTAATATTAGAAACTTTCATGCTTTTATCCCTTCAACATGTGGGACAAAAATGAAAACAAAGTTATTTTCATTTTCACAATTATCAGAAACCCATGCAATTATTCCTGTTGGAGAAAAATTAGATTTTGAGAAATTAACTGGTTACCTTGTTTCTTACTACAATGATGCATGGTGACTGAGTTATATTTTAGATGAAAATGAAATAAAGGTTACCTTTCTTCATCCACACGGACCAGCAAATTCTTTCATTTGCCTTTCTGTACCTGATGTTCTGTGGATTTCATCAACTGATGTCATTTGCAAAGTAAACCTTACTACACCAACTGGCCGTACATATACTCTGCTACCAGATGAAACAAACAAGATTGGAAAAATGTTTACAGATTTCTTGCAGTCAAGAAAAGATCAAGTCTAATTTATTTTCGAATAAATGAAAATTAATTTTACATTGTGAGGTGGACACAAATCTTTCATATAAATCAGAAAATCATTTTGCATAAAATATGATATGCATATGTATGTAAAAAAGACATTGCCAAAGTAACTTAACTTTTTCATACCATATTTTCATGTTCTATTTACATTAAATTATTACATAAATTATTACAAACAAAGTATAATATTTATATTTTATCTGCATTTTAAAAGTTATCTATATTAAGTATTTATAAAGTAATATTAGTAGAAATATTAAGAATATATATATAGTGTTAAGTATATATAAGAAAGATTAAACATGTATAATATAAAGGTGGCCATCTAGAATAAAAAATGAATCAGTTCATATATGGGATGTTTGTGTCAGATATACCTCACAAAATAAAATAAAATTTAAATTTATATAATAAAATAAATTAGACAATCTTGTAATATAAAAGGATCTATAGTGTTTATAAGGTATATATATTTGTGAATTATCAAATAACAATATCCAACTTTTCATTTCTTATTGTTTATGTTCTAATATATTTAGAAAATGGAAATATTTATTTAAAATGTGAAAAATGTTAGTTTATGGCATTTATATAATTTTTTCATTACTTGTCATCAGTTGAAAATGAAGATATTGAAATACCAAGTTAAAATTTTCACTTTACATGTGAACTTCAACTTCATGTATCTTCTGATCCCATACAAATCCCATCATAAAACTTGGGGAAATGTACAAGGGCAATATGAAGTCAATTTGAGAATTTTTTAAAAAATTTAAAAATGTCGCTTTTTGAGAAATTTAAAATTAAAATTTAAATTTTTAAAAACAAATTTTAAATTTTTTTGTCATGTTGCATATCAAATTAAAGGTCATAAAAAGAGCTTTAAAATGACATATAAACCAAGTTTGTACCACATTTAGTTTTTGAGAAAATGGCAATTAAGTAATTCAAGATGTAGCAAATTTTAAGGAAAAATGCTTTAATTAATTGTTAATAAAATTAAAATGAAATACATTTAAAAAATAATTTTAGTGTTTTCCTTCATAACTATGTAAGGACAGTTGATAAACCAAGTTTCATTCAAATCTGAGGGGTCAAGGGAGAAAAGGTGTGTTGATGTGACATGGAATGACTCTGTAGTTGAAAGCAAATTTTCATGCAAACAAGACAAACATACCCCACACATATGAGAATACAGCTGAGTACTTAAAGGATCTGGGAGTTTAGATACATTAACACAGTCAGGAACTACAAGTGATCCTCCATCCAAATCTACAATAATCACATCTAACTGAAGAAAAAAATTATAAAAGCGTATATTAAAACTTTAAACATATATGCATATAGCATTTATGAAAAATATACAGACTATATAAGAAAGAAAAACCTTATGTAGAGCATAGATTATTAAACACTTTCCAACGCATTCAAAATACTGTAACAAAACTTCACCATTGAATAGGTGAAAGATTGTGTCTAAGTAAACAATTTGGAAAACACATAACATATTTGAAAACTCAATTTCAGCAATTACCATCTATAGTCAGAAAAATATATGAATTCTTTTGTGCAGCTATATGATCTACAGATTTGTATATACAATACATAGTATGCAAAAATTTAGCTCAGTTAGGAAACGCATAACAGTTAAAAATTCCCCTTCAGCAATTTCTGCCAATAAGCAGAAAGAAATTCACTTGAATTCTTTTGTGCAGCCCTGTATATGATCTGTAGAATTATACATACCAAGAAACATGCAAAAAATTAGTTAAATTTAAAAAACCCTACCACAAATGAAAATGCACTTCTAGCAATTATCGCTCATAGGCAGTTTATGACAGACTGTAACAATTCTTTAGTGTGCCCCCATAAATTAATAATAAATGCTATGCATACCATATTCTACAGCAAGCATTTTGTAGTGTACCTCAGTGATGTATATCAGCTTCATTATGTTTGAAACAGTGTGAAATCATTAAAATACATCACAAATGATTTTTTTCCATAGGCCATAACGTAAGTGAATTCTTTTGAGTGTCCCTGTAAATGAACTATACATGCTACAGATGACATTTTCAATAGCAAACATGCCATAGTAAACCTCAATAACATACAAGGTGTGCTTGGAAAGTTTTAAAACAGGTGTTGGCACTGCACAATACGAAGAGATGGGCTTTATTTGTGCATGTGCAAATGAAAGCCTGTTTTTTCCTTGAAATCTTTTTAAAAAATCACTGCAGAGTATTTGTTCAGTAGAGAGTGAGAGTCTTGTAAGTAAAGACATGTTTTTGCTTTTCGGCGGATTTATCAATTTAGAAAATAAATGAAAAAATGGAACAAAGAGTTTGTGTAAAATTTTGTTTTAAAACGGGGAAATCAGCTTCAGAGACTTATGATGACCTCTAGAAAATAACCTTTGGGGATAAATGTCTGAGCAGATCAAATGTTTTTATCTGGTTCAACAGATTTTAAAATGACCATGAATCAGTCTATGATGATCCCCAGTCTGGCAAAACTTCAATTTCAAAAACCAAGTAGAAAAATGAACATACATGTAATGAAAGGAGCTCATTACTTTTCCATTGATATTATACTTTGAAATTTGTTTTTTTGTAGGAAGGATATCACTGGCAGTTTATCTTTATTGAATCTTTGTAAAAAAAAAAAAAAGGGACTCATTACTTTTTCATTGACATCATCTGTTAAAATTCACTTATTGTGAGATATTACTGACAGATACTTAATTTTACTTCACCATTTGCTTTCATTTCGTTTTAGAGTGAAGACATGGATAGATGTTAAATCATGTAGACACACAGACCAGTTTATAGAGGGGGCCCACCTTTATTCTTTTTCAGTACTAAGTATTATTTTTGTTAGCCAGGGCTGAGTTGCAGGTAAGAGTGCGACTGATTTAATTTCTACATCATTCAGAGAAATGCAATAATGAGTGATATGAATTGAATTAGTAATCCATTTATTAAATAAATGCATGATTTCTTGCACATGTTGCTTTTCATTTCGTAATTCAGATTATTCCTAGTAAGGGTTAAAAGAGTCAAAATAAGACAGACTTTAATTTTAAATAAATAATCAGCTTTTGGTTGATGCCTAGGTTAGCCTAATATAAAAGTACTCAAACTAGCTCCAGAAAAACTGACCAAAGAAAAGTGAGAGATGCGCTAAGATTAGCAATTTTTATCTTAAAATGACTTTGAATTTAAAGTCTGAACATAAAAAATGTCAGACAGAGAAACAAACTACCAGGGGCAAAAATGTTTTGAGTATAGAGTTAGGAAAAAAGAAACTGAGAAATTTAACTTTGACTTTTAACTTCAACTTTGCATTTTAATAAAGTTTTAATTTCTTATCCTTTCATATATATGATTATTAATATTACATTATATAATTTTTTTATCAGAAAAAAAGTCTGGATTTTTTTTAATTGGGTGAACCCGACCTCAACTTGCAAGAGTCAAACCCGAAGCTAAAACCTACACAACCTGAAACAGTTAAAATCAACCAAACCTGTAACGAAAACAATTAGCATTAACACAACCTAAATATAAAAGAACTTGCAGCTTGGAGGTCATTAAAGGCTCTTATAAAAGATTTTTTAGAACATCACTGAACTATTAACAGGCACGAAAGTGGGAAATTGGAAAAAAGGTGGAAAATGTTTTCTATCTATACAATAAGGCCAACCTCATATAATTTAGACACATTTTAACAGTTATTCATACAATAAAATGAATTATAACTATACATATGATTGTTTTTTTCTTTTTATAACTTGGAAAGTATTAAAAAAATAATAATAACAATAAAAGTGTAAATGCATTAAAGCAAAAAAAAAAAAAAAAAAAAAAAAAAAAAATGGAAACAGTTTGCTAAAAGTATAAGTTCATCTGAATGTATCTGTAGTACTTATGTAAAGTATAGATTAATTTTTCAAAATAAATGTATTTTTTTGAATGATTTGACCGAACGATTTTTTACTACGACTTTAATTAAAAAAAAAAGAAAAAAATCTTTAATCTTTATATATGCACGCTAAATTGATCCTTACTCCAGAAATACATTTCCAAAAATGCATCGCTACCTTATGGAAACTTCCTTTCCCTAGTTAAAGAACTTCATTTACATTACTTTCAGATGCTTATAATAAAAGTTCGCCTTTGATTTGATAGTACAGCAATTCAGAAACAAATTCCAAGGATTTGAGTAGACAAAATGTCTAATTATTAAGTTTTCTAGACACCCCCTCCCCCCATATGCTTCTAATATTTTCTTTGCATTAATCTGGAGAATGTCCAAATGTTTTTTTAAAAAGGTGGAATTCCTCCTTTAGGAGGAACTCTTTCATGCCTGCATTAATGACAAGTACCTACTTAGTTACTGACTTTTTGAAAACCTATCAAGAATAGGAAAGTAAAACATCACTAAAAATACACTTCTTGCATTCACATTTTCATTTTTTTCTCTACATATATCGAAATGTTCACTGATAAACAAGGTGAAAGATTACATCATGACATTAAGAAGATTGAAGAATATTACCAAGGTTGATGGAATGTATCAATGATGGGACACTACTGCTAGTTTTTAATGCAAAAAGGATACATCTCATAAACGCAAATCTTAACTAAGATTGGTATTTTGTTTTGTCTTTTTAATACATTTTAATTACTAATCATATCACGGAAATGGTTATAAAATGTATTATAAAATTTTCAATACTACATTCTTATATTGAGCAACAAATTAACTAAGAAATAGCTGTCTTTTTTTTTTTAATGTTACTAAAAAAAGTAAAAATTTGTAATGCAGAATTATCACCATAGCAAAATATGGAATAAAATATCAAAAAAATTTATGTTTCTTACCAAATCAAGGACTTCATTTTTTAATGAAGAATGAACACCCATGATGAAAGGAGTTGGTGTACTCAATACTTCGATTAAAGCTGATGGCAATAAGGGTATATATACATGACTGAAATTGGAGAAAATTATGATTTTATAAGCATAATATAAAGACAGTTCTTATATAACAAATGGATTTTAAATAAATAAGGAATAAATTAATGCAAAATGAAAATTAGATTAACATGTGTAAAATATTTGGGATAGGTGGTTAACACTCACACACAAAGAAATCTTGTTTTTAATAAATACAATAATTAAAAATCCTTAGCATACAACTAATGGATTGATTTTTTTCTGTCACAGTACTTTTTAGCATGGTTAGCTGGCTTTCTGAGCGTTGATCTAATTTCCCTTCGTAAGTTATTGGGTACTTTCATTTTATTTAAAATATTGTAAAAGAAACAAAATGTATATGCATTGCTACTATATAAGAAATTGCTAAAATTTATTGCCAATCACATTTCTTTTAAAATAGTAGTCTAATTTATTATACATTAGCAAACATTAGGATACAATAATGTCTATGAGCATTTTCTTCATTATATACAATGACTATTTATTTTAGAATAAAATAGAAGTGCATGGTCATGTAAAGTGCAGTACTATGTAAAAATTTTAAATTAAGCTTTGTTATATAATTGAAACCAGAAATATAACTGAGTATAAACTAACACTTCCATATTTCTAAGACACATAATTACTTAAACACTTTTGAAGACATTTTGAAATAAAAATATAATATCTGCTGGGTAAGAGAGGATAGCTAATTGAAGAAAATCAAAGTTAAAATGATATCAGCCATCAAAATGCAGAGTGTTTGTTTTACACACACAAAACTAACATCAGATCTTGTAAATGCTAAGAAGCAGTATAAACATATAACTTATTTATCCTACTAACATTTTTGAACAAGAGTAAAAAACCATGCATCAATCATAATTTATGATTTCTAACATTACTAGAATATTGTTATGAAACTTCATTTTTTCATTTGATGAAAGAAGATATCTAAATGAAAAAGCCAGGAAATGGATAACACAGTTAAGACTCCATTTTCAAAAGTTACCTTACCATCCACAGTTGTTAATATATTTGAATTATTTTGTGCAGCCCTCTATATAATCAGTAGATTGTTATACATATATCTTATTGCACTAAAATTTAATTCAACTTTAAAATGCATAAAAGGGCTGAAAATGTTTTTCTGACAGTCACCATCTATAGACAGTAATATATCCATATCCTTTTATCCATCTTATGCATTGGTATGCAAAAATTAAGAATGAAATGGAGAAATTGGCATAACAGCAGAAAGAAGAGGCAGAACAGACCAAAAGACCAATCAGAAGATCAACTAGGATGAGGTGTGGTAGGGTATGAGTCTATATGCATTTTGACATACTGTGGGGATTATAGAAGGGTATAAAGCATGCTCCCAGTGAACACCCAGCATTTCTGTGAAAGCTATTGCACGGTGTAGCACTAGATTGGTTTGAACATCGTTGAGTTGCTGCCTCATTGTAATGTATTCAACAAGCAAAATCCTGTAGACAACATCTAGATGATTTGACTCAAGGTAGGATCATTGGGAAATTATAAGGTCAAAATGGAAATAAGAGTAAACGAGGAGTATGGGATCACTCACAGCAGTGTGTCACAAGCTTGGAGAGCGTTTCCAATGACAGGAACAGTTTTTCGAGAGTTTAGTAGTGGTTGTCTACAAGCAATCATGGCAGTAGACCAGGGCTTAATTTCTAACAAAAAAAGTACTGGAGCCCTAATATTCTGCAGTACTAAAACTGTAGCATATCACCCCCCCCCCCCTCCATCACTCTAATCCGCATAATTGTATTTCATACATTTGCAAAATTTAAAGCATCTTTTTTGTCTTTAGCAAAATAAAAATTTTAAATATATCTACCTGCATATACTTAACTGTCAACTATTTCACTTTTTAGTTTATCACTCCTTCCGAATAAAAATCTTTGCCTAATTTTAATGTTAATCGCAGAATTCTGCAATTAAATAAGGTAAGGATTATGATTCGGAAATAGTGTTAACAAAAACAGGAAATGTTCGCAGCTATGCATATATATATATACAAAATGAATGAACAATTAATAAAAACCTTTATCAGAAAAATTTTTAGAAAATCTTACACGCCATTTATCTCCATCTCCTATGTGTGTGACACATTATGTCACATATAAATGTTTTGATAAAAAAGAATGCAGAAACTTGGAGATGGGAGGAAAAGGAAAGGGTAATTTAGGCTTTGGGTTTTCAGAATCGCTATTGCACTGGGCTTCAGAGCCCTGTATTTATGAGCTCTGGTGAATTCTGACTAATATTTAAATATTTACTAAAAACAGAGAAGTACCGTAGCTGAGCTCCAGTGGGCTTTGCCGCAAATTAAGCCTTGCAGCAGACGATCAGTATTTTGTCTTACAGGTGAGAGGAGACAGACATTTACATCCGGCAGCAGGAGAAATCTCAAAAACATGCAATGGACTATGGATGCCTGAAATGACATTTTACCATGATCAGGAAGCTGCACAAAGGTGGTTTATTTGCACAATGACCAGTATGGTGTGTTCCATAAACAGCGACTCATCACAGATGTCATTCTCTGTAGTGCTAGGAACACAGAACTGGACAGATCAGCATTATGGATGAGTGCTTTTTGCAGTTGAGAGCTGCATTAGTCTGTCTAGCGATTCTGGACATATACACATATGGAGAGAGCAAGGAATACGAAACTACCACTCCAACATCATCAAAAGGGACGTTTGGAGGTGAGAAATTTCTCGTTTAGGAAAGTATCATGCTTGGTAGCAATATGGACCTCCACATCTTCCATGGAGGTTCAATCACTGGTGCCTGCTATTGCACAAAGGTTCTCCTTCCTCAGGTTTTTTTTTTTTTTTTTTTTTTAAGAGGTGCTATGGGTCCTTAGTTCTTCTTCATGGGCAACAATGCTACACCTCATCGTACAGTGGCTATCACAGAACTGTTGGAGAGTGAAGATATTCATTGCATGGATCGACCACAAAGTCCTTGCACGTAAATGTAACCAAACACATGCATTACATTCTCAGGAGATGCTCAGTAATATGCCACCGGCAATGATTTCAGACCTGTGGTTACCGGTACAAGAAAAATGGGTCACGATCCCTCACCAGTTCATCGACAACCTCGTATTCAGCATGGATAGAAAATGCAAATCCTGCAGTGCTCACCCATATCCCCTACTAAAGACTGGATTTTTCTTGCCAGCCACCTGTCACATGGATGTTTCTGTCTTCTATCTAGTTATGCTCAAAGCTATCTTTTCTCCTATGGTATCCTTTGGTTTCATTTTTCTAATGTTCTGTTCCCTTTTCTCATTCTTACATCTTAAGGATTTTATGGTACGATCTGTGTTGAATTGGAACCCCTTTTGCACAATGTTACATTTAAAAAAATACCTGGTCCTTAATTTTTGCACACCAGTATGCATTAATTTATGTTATACACATCACATAGTAAGCACATCAATAAGGTTTAGTTGAGTTAAAAAATGATTAAGATAATCAGATTGACCTCCATAATATATATTAATTTCATGATATTAGAAACAATAAAGAATTGTGAAAATGCACTTCAAAACACTGCAATAATGCAATCAAAATTTGTCTCTCTGTAAATGTCCAGTAAATTTTACACATACCAACAGTGCACACCACTCTCATAATGTAACATCATCAAATTATACTTTAAACAATTATTGCCTAAAGAACATAATGTATTCAAATATTTTTTTTATTATGAACAATGGATATACTCTCTATTTTTTGTTGAAAATTATGAACATTGATTGAAAATAAAGAACATCTTGTAGTGAATCTCAATATCATATTAATTATGATTCAAATCAAATATATTTACTAAAGTTAGGATGAACTCAAGCACTTAACTATGTAGGAAAAAGGGTTTGTAAATATCATGATATTTTTGAAAATATCAAAAATATCTTGATATTTTTTTATATATATCTGATATTTTTTATATATATCCAATATTTTTTGTACATATATATCGATTATTTTCAAAATAGCCTACATACTGATGGCTACAAATATTTTCAGGTAAACTTAATAAAACAAAATTCTAATTTTTTCCCCCTTATTCAATAAAATTGAAGGTCAACTAATTGAAAACAAACACAATTTGCTTTTTACATTTACGAAATACAAACTATATGATATAGTATTAAGTATCAAGAAAATTTTGTTTTATACAATGAAATTTCAAATACAAAATAATTTGTTTTTAATTGAAAAATTTTAACATAAATGTAAGCTTATCTGTCGTTCATTCCCTAATCTGGTGTGCAGTTTAAACTGAACTAAACCAGATGAGATTCTTTGTAATGAAGCTGTAAATAAGTTATTTAAATTAGACAATTTATTTTTCAATGGCTGTTCTACGTAAATATTGTTCTGCATTGCATAATTAGTAATGGTTCAATATTTAAAAATTCAGCTTCAAGCACAAAAAAAGTCACTGCTAGAACAAAGGTTCTTTATCAACAGAATGATCTACATCTACAATAGAATGACACGGTGAAAAATTCATTTATACTTAAATATCAAAAATATCATACTTAGAAAAGAAACTAACTATTTGAAAATATCAAAAATATTAAACAGGATATTTTGAAAATAAATATCAGATATATATCAGGATCCATTGATATAAGAGGGTAACAATGAAATTTTGAAACAGTGGCAAAAAAGATTATTCGTCAGACATTTAAATTTGAACTCTTACTTTGCAGATGATAATTTGTGGCAAGAATTGAAATTTAGCCATAGCAGAATAAATTTTAAAAGAAAAGAAAATTGAGTTGGCACAAGAGCATTATCAAGCTATGGTTTCCTATGACTTAAGAGTGGGGCTAAATCAAGAAAAATACCTTCAATGTCTACAGTTAGCACATAGACATGAAGCTCCATTTTGTGCCACTCTATTGAGAAGGTTTTTTAATTTACAAGAGGTTGAAATTCTCTCGCTTTGATGAAAAACACGCAGGAACACCTTTATCAGTTGAAGTAACAGAAAATGTGTTGGCTGTACAAAATGTTAATTGATAATACCTGTACCTACTAAATGATACAGAAGCAATTTAACATTGGATTCACAGCTATACATAAAATTATTCATGATAAATATGCATATTAAAAATTTATTTGTCAGTGGGTTTTCCATAATTTAACAGAACACCAAAACAGGGAGCATGTCAGAATCAATAAAGAAAGCCTAAAATTATTTAATGAATACGGCCAACTTATTATTTCTAAAATAATAGCTAGTAATGAGACGTACATACCATTTTTGACATGCCAACCAGGGCTGCGGAATCGGTGGGAAAAATGGCCAACTCCGACCCCTATTCTGACTCTGGTCTGGCAACACTATTACTCTTTCTGGGATACTAGTGTTGCCTGTTGTTTAAAATAATGATGGAATATAAGAAAAATAAAGGTAAAATCTCACTATTTCGGCATTGATTATCTTTTTAGGGCTTCAAAAATAAAATAGAAAAAAAATTGTATTTTCCGCCTTATTAATTTTACAATTTCGCATCTGCAAAACCACGAAAATCCAACTATCGAAGTCTAAAGAACCCAAAATGGAAATTTTAGTATTTTGGATCAGTAGGCTGAAAAGAAAAAGTGAAATTGCTACAAACTAGTTGTTATTTTGCTCCTCCAGACTCAAAAAACTTGTATGGAAAGGAGGAAAAATAAAGATGAAAATTTTATTATTTTGGAAATAATTCGGATCCTGTGGATTCTAACGAAATAATAAAAAAAAACTGTATTTTTTAAAATTAAGTTTACAATTTTGGCTTTATTTCGGGTTCTGCAGACCTAAAAAATCTGAAATTCAGAAGGTGAAAGATAACAAAATTTCACTATTATTACTATTGTTATTTTGGGTACAGCTGATTCAGGGGAAAAAAAAAAATTACAATTTTATCTTATTTTGACTCCCGTGCACAAAAATAAATAAATAAAGGAAGGGTATTTTAGAGTTTTGACTTTTGGTCACACAGACTAGAAACATTTGAGAGGGGAAAAAAAGGGGGAAAGGGCTTGTTTTACAATGCTATACCTGGTTCTTAGTTCTTTTGCCTTCAAAATTAGCACAGATTTATAATTTTTGCATTACCTCCGGTAAGAGATCTGCATAAAACGAAATTTTAAAGACCGTCCCCTAAAACTTTCCACCGTGCTTTTATATTTATTCTCCCTCCAATCACGCCTATTGCCTATTGTAAATTGCTCCTATTTTATCACCGTAGTTTGATTCTTTTAAATTTATTATATTGGGCTTGTCAGCCTACTCAATTTTTTTATCAGTCTGATCCAGCTCATTAACATAAATTGTCTTAATTTTACTTATTAATTCTACTACTAATACTACTGTTTGAAAAATTGACTTTTTTTCTGGGCCATGGGTCCTTCCAAACCTTTGTACCTCGGGTTCTATCCCCAAGCCCCAAAAATATGAGGGGAAGTACTTATATACAAAATGTAAAATATATACTACAGTTATGAATTAAAACCGTTTTCATCTAATCTGTACATGGGTAGTACTCTATACCTACACCTGTATCTACTTTGTACACCACAGTAAATCGGTCATCTTTAACTTGAGTAGCCTGATATAGTCAATAAATGACAATAATTCATTTTATAGATTTAAAATTACATATAATTAGTTTAATTTCACTTTAAAATGTCTAACAAAAAAAATCTGGAGTCAGAGTCTGCTTGTTTTTTAGTGACTCCGACTCTTTTGCTCAAAAATGGGTCTGACTCTGCAGCTTTGATTCCAACACATCAAGAAAGCAAATCATAAATCTATGAAGATGACCCCAAACCAAACAATGATGAAAAGACAACGAGCAATGAAAATAAAAAATATGCCGTATTTTTCAAAAGTATAGCACTGGCCAAAGCCATAAAGTTAGAGGGACAGAAGACAATTATGGGTAACCGATAGATCACTAAGTGTCTTCCAGAAATTCTTCAACAGGTGAATGTTAGGGAAACCTTGCTTCAACATGACAGTGCATCCTCTCATTTAGCAAAGATTAGAGTTGAATTTCTTGAACACAAAACACCAAAGTGATAGGATATCCACCCTATTCCACTGATCTTGCTATGTGTGACTTTTGGCTATTTTTTAATCAAAAGAAATATATATATATATATATGAGTGTCTTTTTCAACGATGAGACTGATGAGGCTATAAAAGCATATTTTTCATCTATTCCAAGAAATGGATGGCTTGAGGCATTTAATCTTTGAAAAATTCCTTTACAAAAGTGCACTGATCTTGGAGGGAACTACTTTAAACAATCCTGGTTGGCAAGTTTAACTTGTGCCATACAGCTGTATCGCAAAATTTTTCAATGTAACCCTCATATATTACCAAACTGTTAGAAAGTGTTAAAGAATAATACAGTATGGAACCGTTTATCCAGAAACGAGTTAACCAGAAAACCAGTTATCCAGAATGATATTTCTAATTGATTGATTTCAAAATCTTTCCAGAAAAAGTGCCATACAGTGCCAGTTTGATATGTGCATTGCTGATACATTACCACATGCATGGTAATAATCTAGGATTTGAAATGGAAGTATATTTAGTGCATTTTTATTCAGAATTGCTGTTTCCAAGAGATTTCCATAAATTGCCATCTTTTAGACTCTGATTAATCTTTGATCTTGATTGGACCCAATTCTTAATACATTTATCTAACAATTGGAAATAAGAAACAATGCCACAGTCACATGTATTCTACAAATTTGATCAAATGGATTTTACTTTAATGCCCAACCAGTTATCCAGAAAAACTAGTAATCTAGAAAACATATGGGCCCAACCATTCTAGATAAATGTTTCTATACAGTATTAATAAATATCTGCAATACAAAAATTGCATATCAAAATCATATCAATTCAGACTACTTTTTTAATGCAAAATGCAATTGTAATTTAAATTGCAGTTTTAAATGAAGTAATGATATATTTTAATAAATAATTGAAATGTACCTATATTTAAAGGGATACATCAAGGCAGTGACTGCATGACAAGCATCTGTAAGGCGAGAATAGCTACTGGAATGAAAAAGTATTTTATGTTCTGTCATAGCAGCACAGAACAAGGTTACTACATTGTGTATACCTAAAAGAAAAAATATGAAATGATAAAATATATTAACTATAAATGCAATGGTTGATTAAAAGCATACTGATAATATCATCACAATTTTTACAAAATAATTTATTTAATATCTATTAATAGTAGTCAGTAGTGTTTAATAGAAAGAAAGAAAAATCAAATGAATAAAAAATATTTTTATCATGGATCCAGAAGATTCATCAATTTATTAACGATTTGAAATTACTGAATTATGTAAAGTTTGAGACTTCCCACAAAAAAGCATACAGAAAACAGCTCAAAGGTATTTAGTAAAAACCTTGATTAGCAGAAACATATAACTAAAGTTGCATTGAAGGCCTTTTCATATTTGAAATAACATACAGATAAGATTTCTTTTATTTTAAACTGCAGCAAAATTGCAACTTATGATTTACAAAAGAGAATTTCAACTGTAAACAGGGTAAGATTGAGTCCAAGAATAAGGTGCAGACTTTGGGTTTTTAGAGGTCATAAATATTTTAACCAACTTAAATTGTTTTATCCGTGTGTATGGTACTGACATCACTATTTAACAAAGGATGAAACAGTAAGAATTCAAAAAAGAGGAAAATAAGCGAAAGTTAAAAAACAGGTTAAAACAAGAGAAATATATAAACATCAAATTTTCGAGATTTTTATGTGTGTTGTATGTTAAGTGTCTGAAGAATGTATGAAATTTTTTTGTTGAAATACTGAGAATTAGTTACCACTATTATTTTTTAAAGAAATTTTCATCTTATTTAATTTGCAAAATTTCTACAAATACATATGTGAGATGAAATCTCACAATGTTTAAATTATGTTACTGTTTTATTTCTTTTAGCCTTATACATCGATGTTCTTTAAACTTAAATCCATATTTATTTTTGCGCGGGCAGTTTCGCTTCACCGCACATCGGCAAGTTCGCTGACGTTCGGCTGCCCCTGGCATGGGATGCTTCTCCTTTGAACTTTGTACGATTGTGATGACGTCATCGGAGTAAGCCTCTCACGGCTTATGCATTGAATGGGTGGCTATCTTTTGGAGGTGTGTCTATTCGCTGTCCAAGGAGCAAATTAAAACAAAGCTTTTTAAATGTTTTCTTTCGGATTTGTTTATTAAGACATTACCTAATATTTTAAATTCTCTAATAGATTTAAATCTTTTCTTTCAGTAACTTTTGAAGTCCCCGTATTCTTACTATAAATTAAAAATTCCGTTAATTTTAAATCAGAATCTGTTTTGTTGGAGAGCTGTCATGACTTAGTTTTGGTTTTAAAAAGATCGCGGGCTCCGGCTCCGGTCTGTGCCTGCCGATGAATGTGGAATCCGGTAAAGAGCTTTTGCGTAAACGATGTCTGCGATTTTTAACAACTCCTGTTAAATTATTTCTTAATAATTTCTTGATTCATGCTGCACTTTTAAACTAACTAAATAACTTGAATTAATTTATGAACGGTGACCAACGGGAAGCCTTATCTTCTCTTCTCAAGATGAAAATAAAGGATTGCTTTATGCTTATAAGTCTCCTCTTCATTTATTTTACAGACTACACGATCCAAGTAAGAAGTTTCATTTATTTCTATTTTTTTACAATTGCTGACCTCAAAGAACAGAGGGTTTTATTGCAATATTACACAACGCATGTAACTAAAAAGAACTTCAAATTTAATTTACCTTTTAATTAACGGCCCATATTATGGATCATATAATATATTACAAAATATTTCCATCACATTTGGTGCCGCAAAAACGGTGGTTCTGAAGAAAAATTTAGATTGATTTGAAGAAAATCGTAATATTTTAGAACTTTTGTTCTCAGAATAACTTTTGAAAAATTTTTTGATGTGTTCAATAGTATTCAAGATTTGTTCTTTTAGTGAATTTTGAGAAATATGGAATATTTTATGTAAGAATTTTTGCATAACTACATATGACAATATTTTTTTTTAGTATTGGAAGTTTCTGTTCTCAAAAAATTTCTTGCATAGATTTTTTCTACTTTGAAGAATAAAATTTTATAATTCGAGAATAATTTTGTTCTGCTCCATCTTGAAGAATATAATATATTTTGCTAAGTTTCCCATATTTTTTTTAAACAATTATTTAAATTAAGATCAATTTCCTTCTGAAGAATAGTCATATTTTTGTTGATGCACAATTATTATTCCATTTAAATAGTTTTATTTGAAAGAATTTCATCTACATATTCTTTTATTTGTAATGAATTATTAGAGAACATAACTTTTTTTAAGAATGATTATTTGGTATATATATTTTTTTCAAATGAATTATATATTGTTCTTAGATAAATTCTAATGAGTTTGAAATAATAAAATTGTTCTCAGAACATATTTCATATTTTAAGAGGCTATGACTTTGGGTTTTTTAATTAAAATTTTTATGGCACTATTAAATTGCAACAAATTTACAAATTCTATATATATTTATAAGAAGCATTATTTTTGAAATCATGATTATTTGTGCTGAAAAATTTTATTCTAATGTCATACTTATTATTCTGAAGCTGAAATTCTTCACAGAAGTTAGTAGTTGCCAATATCCTATATAACATTCTTGGAGATTTCTATGCTTCTGTTCTACAAATTTCAAATCAAGATATTTTGTTTAACAATAATTTGAATACAAGAGTTTGTTTATAGATTTATTCTTATGCCATCTGGACTGTGATGTTCTATTATAATTATACAGTTTGGCTTAGTGCAAAGATAATCTACAATTTATAAATTAATAATGTATGCATTTAAGAATATTTTCACATTTATTTCACAACTGTTCTCATGTTGTTTCTAAAAGAAATCTCAGCTGACAAAGTTTTACATTTGAAAAATTCTTGTTGCTTCTTTTTTTAAAAATATATTCTTATGGCAAGTTGTAATTTTGAAATTGGACCTTTCTACTTCATCGTATGTGCAGACTATGACAGTTTTCAACAGACAAGATTCTCATGTTGCTCTCAGGAAAAGAATGAAAGCAGCATTATTTTTTTTTACTCTTGAGAAGAAGTAGGCATGGGGCTACTTCATTCCTGTTACAGTTATATTCTTGAAATTATTTTACATCATCTACTTAAAAAAAATCTTATGGTTTTATGCAGTTTTTAAAATAAGTTCTCATATTGTCAGTATTTCTCTGCAATAATTTTAACTGTGTGTCACTGCTGTTTCGCATATTTAAAGACTGTCTCTCTACATATGCTGCTCTTCCAACCTGTTAAAAAATATATATACTCACCTGCAAAAAACTTTGCTTAATTTTCAAGTTTCTTACCTGATGAAGTTGGCCATTCACTGATGTGTTGTATCCATTTGTGCTGACCTCTTCTCTAGTATTTTCCTTGTTTGATGATAGAAGATAAATGTATTAATACTTACCTGCTCAACTCATTGCTTTATAACAATAACTTTTAAATTTATGCTTCATTTTCAACGCTGAAGTGATTATTGAAAGGGGTCATGTCATGTTTGAGTCATTTATCCGTACAATGTCTGATTCAATTCAATATCTTCGATGTTTGTCTTTAAAGCTAAATAAGATATACGAGTAATCTCAAATGTTTTCTCAACTAATAGCTGTCACAAGACCTGATTATGGAAGTGTTGTTGGTTTGCCTTTTCTCTTGTGAGATGTAATTTATCCTTACTAAGTGGATTGGTTGACTTGTCTGCTCCTATAAGTCAGTGTTGCTATTTTTTTTTTTTGCAAAAATTTTTTTTTTTGCTAAATAAAGAAAATTTATGAAATATTATAAAATTAGTTACTTTCAATATTGATTCTTACATATACCTATAGTTACAAGAGTTGTATTTTGATTCAGGAATTCTCAAGATCAATTTATTTTCTGTCTAAATTCACCATATTTCAAAAATTTTATTGTGCCTTTGTTTTCATTTGTGAATATACCCAAAGTCTCTAAATTTTATGTTGTCATATGCCTCATATTTTTACACAAGTAATTAATTGAATGAATTCTGAAGATTTTATTATTATTAATGAAGAAATTAAAATTTTTTAAGCATCAAATCAATTCTTATACAAGATTTCATAAACAGAAAAGAAAAGCACAGTTCTTAGTAACTATTTAACAGCGCCTTTTGATGTAGAAGTGTTCCTTAGTGAATCTTCAAAATTACTAAGAAGTTTTAAGAAAAAGTGCTTATTGATATCATCACCTACCTACTTATGTCTCATTTGTTTACCCAAGATGTGTGTGTGTGAATCATTATCGATTTTTCACCAAATACAACATCATTTTGTCTACTTCAGTGCTCTATAATTCGTCCTTTTAGTGTGTCCGAAAATAGTGATTGCTGAAAGTTAATGATTAGCTTCAAAGGAAGTGAAGTACACAGATGTTGTGTTGTCGCCAAAAAAAAAAAAAAAAGTTCTCGTCCAATGTTCCTGTAATATGTCTATTCAACTGTTAAGTTGATGTTGCCTTTTTGTGTATGTCATCTAGAGATATGCACCTGTTTCTACATGGTAAACACTATGTTTACACCTTTGCAACAATACACATAACTGATGTCTTTTTTGTGTACCAAAACTTTCAGCGTGTTTTTTAACATTCTGATAACATTTATTTATTTTATTTTTCATGCAAACTTTAAATTGTGTTTATAACGCTAAGGAATCAAGGATCTGTAAAGAAGGACATTGCTGTTGTTTTTGCAGTTATGGGATGGTATATTGTGCTATTTAGTGTATATAGTTATTTTTCTTTTTGCACAAGGTGTCAGGAGCCTTGTTTATGGAGATCCAAGCCACCTGAAATCTTGAGTAAAACATGAGTAGTCACAGCGTATATTGTTCTATGATTGTGGATAATAGTATATTTTTTTTACATAATTCTCTTGATTTTTCTGCATGAAGTATTTTATGTAAATGATTTATAATATTTATATTATGGTACACTTAAAAATTTAAATTTCCCATGATAGTGTCAATTTTCTTTCATTGTATATGAAAGCATTTATTTTTTTCTGGGGATCCCCACCCACCCACTCAACCAAATACTTACTTATTCTTAAAACCATGGTTTCTCGGTTTGTCTGTTTATCTATAAATTTATGAGTTTATCTTTATGCATATTTAAAAATTGTATTAAGTGATGTCTCATATTTTAAAGAATAGTATATACTTTGAAAATTTTTGATGAGTAAATAATACAAAAAGTATTGGTGTTTGTTGATATATTGCTTTTGCAATACATATTTTCAGGTTTTATGAAAAGTAGTAAGAGTATATGTTTCAGCAATATAACACTTAATTCCTTTTAGACATGTCTCTCTCATATATATATATTGTTGCAAGTACTTTAACTATCTGTGTTTTACATGTGAGTGGTCATTTAGTGCACGATTTGGCTACTTGTTCATGTGGAGTACAGCTGGTTGTTTGAAGTTAAATATTTAGTACTAAATTAAACTAAATTAAATTGAATTTAAAAAAAAAATGATGAATATCGTATTATGAAAGTGTTACTAAAGATACTTTTTATGTATGGCCAGTTTAGAGTAATTAAAAATAAATGCTCTATTTTATAAATTGTAAGTCCTAGGCTGTGATCAAATACTGAAGTTATTTTGATCTTTGTTGCTTATAAAGTGCAACTTTTCTTACATGGTATACCAACTTAATGAAATGTTTGATATTGAGCTCATTTTATATATGCCAATTCTCATTTTATATATGCTAATTCTGATTTTTGTTTAGCATTTTTACTTAAGTAATACATAGGATTTTATATATGCTAATTCATTTTCTTTAGCATTTGTACTTAAGTATTTGTGAAGATAAGTTTATGACATCATACTGCAATTGCCATAAATAGAAAGATTTGGCATTTTTATGTATACTTTTTGAATATACTATGTATACTTTTGATGTATTTTCTTTTTCTTCTCTCTTCCCTTTTGGTCACCACTAATTTTTATTTGCAGCAGTTTAACTTTTGGCTTTACTTTAATATTTTATCTTTTTTCTGTGCCTTTGGCATCTAAAATTTTGTCATCCCGTTTCTGTAAAAGTTTTTTATTTCATTTTACCTTTTACATCACTTGCTCTGCCAAAATTTTACTCGGTAAATGGGGGTATTGTGAGATGAAATCTCACAGTGTTTAAATTATGTTACTGTTTTATTTCTTTTAGCCTTATACATCGATGTTCTTTAAACTTAAATCCATATTTATTTTTGCGCGGGCAGTTTCGCTTCACCGCACATCGGCAAGTTCGCTGACGTTCGGCTGCCCCTGGCATGGGATGCTTCTCCTTTGAACTTTGTACGATTGTGATGACGTCATCGGAGTAAGCCTCTCACGGCTTATGCATTGAATGGGTGGCTATCTTTTGGAGGTGTGTCTATTCGCTGTCCAAGGAGCAAATTAAAACAAAGCTTTTTAAATGTTTTCTTTCGGATTTGTTTATTAAGACATTACCTAATATTTTAAATTCTCTAATAGATTTAAATCTTTTCTTTCAGTAACTTTTGAAGTCCCCGTATTCTTACTATAAATTAAAAATTCCGTTAATTTTAAATCAGAATCTGTTTTGTTGGAGAGCTGTCATGACTTAGTTTTGGTTTTAAAAAGATCGCGGGCTCCGGCTCCGGTCTGTGCCTGCCGATGAATGTGGAATCCGGTAAAGAGCTTTTGCGTAAACGATGTCTGCGATTTTTAACAACTCCTGTTAAATTATTTCTTAATAATTTCTTGATTCATGCTGCACTTTTAAACTAACTAAATAACTTGAATTAATTTATGAACGGTGACCAACGGGAAGCCTTATCTTCTCTTCTCAAGATGAAAATAAAGGATTGCTTTATGCTTATAAGTCTCCTCTTCATTTATTTTACAGACTACACGATCCAAGTAAGAAGTTTCATTTATTTCTATTTTTTTACAATTGCTGACCTCAAAGAACAGAGGGTTTTATTGCAATATTACACAACGCATGTAACTAAAAAGAACTTCAAATTTAATTTACCTTTTAATTAACGGCCCATATTATGGATCATATAATATTACAAAATATATCCATCACAACATAAAGCAAATATATATATTTAAAAATAGTGGTAACAAAAATTCCTTAAAAGTTGGAGATAGGCATGTAGCGTCCTAAAATTCCAGTCACAAGCCACCATTGTATATAAGCAAAGACAGAAATAATATTAACCCTCCGAGAGTCTTGAGGACTTTCCTGCATTTTCATAAAAATGCTTATAAAAATAATCTTAACGTAAATTTTCTTTCCTTGTTTGTTTCTAAAATACAATTCGTACCCCTTTATTTGATATTACATTTTAAAATACCATTCTGTTTAAAATATTTTTTTTCTACAACAGATTTAAGTTGTTTTGGGGAAACAGAAAAATATGTCCAAGCCGCTCAGAGGGTTCAAAAATATGGAATGAAATTGCAAATTGGCTAGTTCAGCTATGACCATTGGCCAGTCCAACTTTAACCAATGTTGCACTGCAATATTGGCCAATGCAAATAATTGATATTGCCCAATATTGAAGAAATCTAGCTGTGAAAATTGGTCACTTCGACTTTGGCCAATATTGTGAAATCGCTGTTTACAATATTGGCCGATATTGCTGTGCTGTTGGGGAAAATATACAAAAAATATTTCTGTCTTCTATTATACCTTTTTTTTCTTTTCTCAAGTTATTTTTTAAAAGAACTAGATAGTACCCACCATTTTGACAGTAAACAATTTGAAGGTTTTGTTAGAAAAATGCTTAAATTTTTAATTAGTTGCTTTTAAATGAATTAAGTATTGAAGTTTTGATGAATTGGTATATTGTATAAGTGATTCCTATAAATTTAAGACAATAGATGGTGCTGTCAGTCTAACCTACTTAGAGAACCTATGGTTGTAGGTTCTCTAAACCTACTCAATGAAGTGCACGAATGTCTAGTTTGTAATTTATAACCAATTGTGCTTCTTTTTATCAGAAGTAAAAATAGAGCTAAAAGTAGAGTATTTATTTTTTACTTCCACCTTTTTTTTTTACGGAAAAGAAGAACAAACTTTTTTTTGTACACACACGCATATAATTCTTGATATTGGTCAGAAAATAGCACAAAAATTGTAGATCAATTCAATTTATTTAACTGATAATTACATGCAAAATAGTTTTAATAATTTAGCTTAAATAGTTTTAATATAAAATTAGTATTTTTTAAAAATATTGTTGATTTTTAAAGTTTTATTCACTTGTAAAGCATTCAAATAATAATAAAAAAATATATATATATAAATCATATAACTTTTCCTGAAATAAAATATGACATATTGAAATGAATTATTGGCAAAAAATATTTCAGAAATCATTCTGCCAGGCAGTGGGGTTCAATTCACGTTCTATAAAAAAATTCACAGCTTTAAACTGACGCCTTAGACCACTATGCTAATCGTATCTCGTCATGCTATTCTTTACAATTGAACAGGTGCTAGATTTAATTTCATGCCTGTGCAAATGTGTCAAATTTGCACTGAAGTGAATTTTTTCCTTAGTGTTTTAATATATATAATGTCTTAAGTTATAGGTACATGTTTTTTCCCTCAATTGTTTCCAAGCATAGAAAGTTTTGGGTTCTGTTGATACAAAGTCCTTCGGTGTATCTTCAATTTCTTTGTAATAATGAAAATTTCTTGTGTTACCTCTCAGTTAATTGATGATGATCCACAAACGAATCCTCAAAATTTAGTATGCAAATCAGAATATATGTAACGTACACAGTTAATAAAAACATATGAAATCAGCTTAGTGGTGTGAATCATTCGCTGGTCAAGGGCGCACTAATCCTTGAGTCAATAGGTAAATTTGAGCCTAATAGTAAACACACTTTGAAAAATGCAACCTCAATCATGACTCTTAAATAAAATGAACTTATGCATTGCAAATAATGCCATATCTTTTATTTATAATTAGTAAATTAATATAAATACGTAATATGATAATGTTTCAATGTAAATTAGTTTTATAACAAAATTATTTTAATTACTATTACTCAGGGCTGTGGAGTCTGTGGGAAAAATGGACGACTCTGGCTCCGGGAATTTTAACAGATCCAACTCCGAAGCCCTACTATTACTACCATTTCTCAAATTCAAATTTTGGTTAAGTTGGGTTTTACGGTATGTATACTGAAAATTCCAAAGATTCCTAAAACTAAATACAAGATTTAAAATGATACTATTTTGCCAATTTATAAAAGTTGAACAATCACATGCGATAACAAATCAACTATGTCAAATCATTGCCTTGGAATGATAAGGTTCATGCATATCAGCATCAGCAGAAGAAAATACAGTAAGAGGCAAGATTTTGGAACTGTTGTCCCCGTAGTCTGCAATTTTGGATATATTTTTGAAAACTGAATAATATAAAAATGAAATAAGCTAAACTAAGACTTTTTTTGGCAGAACTCCCCACACACAATAATTTTTAAAACATATCAGATAAAATCAATACAGAAATTTAACAATTAAAAATATTAAACATTCAAAAATAAACTTAATTTTATCAGCATATTCCCAAAAGGAGAACTGGTACAATCTCTTTTTTCATCAAGAATGCTATGATCCCCCAATCATGCAGTCTGACACCTTTTGTTTTGATGTTGGATAGTTTACCATATTAACCATAAATAGATTGTAAGTATAATATAGGTGTTGAATTTTATGATGCATTCTAGTTGTTTACATTATTGAAATTAGAGTTCATGAATCAATAAGCTTACAAATACTGCACTCAACAATTTGTCTTTACAAACCATTTTTCAAACTTCGCTACTTTTATTCGAATGGTTAGAGATTTGTTAACTTAGGCTCCAAAACTAATCCCTACAGATATGTACTAACATTTTAAAAAGTAATATAACCAGTATCTTCTAAGGTAAGACCTAAACCAGGGCTGTCCAACATGGCATCTGCAGGCACAATGGTGCCTTTTGGAGATTTTGTTGGTGCCCATTCTAATGTTTCCTGTTACTAGCTTTTCAAAAAAATATATTTTAACCCCTTCTTGATGGGCTTCCCTTACACTTTTTTTAATTATGTACCACTTTTTTAAATTAATTTTTTGCTTACTTTTTATTGATGAAATGTGATTAATTAAGGCAAATAATTCTGTTAAACAGAAGTGGATTTCAAATTTAAGGATTTTGTGCAGCATATGCATGCCGCTGTTTGTGAAGAGGTTTAAGTTTTTTTGGAGTTTTTTTTTATCAATGATATTTACATGGGCTTTCTTTTTAATTATACACACGATTAAAGTTTCTGGTTCCCTTTCCCTAACAGCATGTTTGACATAGGTGCCCTCTCAGAAAAATATATACATTTAAATTTACTAGTATTCATATTAGCAATAGGTAGTTCTGTTAATTATTTTTACATGGAATTCTTGAATCGTAGGGGCATTTAATGGCTAACATTGTGAGACATATGTGATGTACCTTATAAGACACAGTGTTGCCTATTTAGCACATTTTTTACTCAAAATATCTACCACCACTTCCATACAGAAATCTTAGTTTTGTTTAGTTTACAGACATAAAGTAAAGATTGCTAATAAAAAATGATGGCAGATATTTTGAATAAATTAACGCAATAAATATGTGACACTCGGAAAACATGTGTATATCTCGACCACTAATACAGTGTGACAATATTGTTGCTTATTTTGAATCAAGAGAAGAATGGCACCCTACATCGTTTGCAATGGTTCAGATATTCCCCTGCTTATGGAAAGGTTGGACAGGTCTGACCTATGTTGTGCCACTGGGGAAGAGGAGATATGCTTGAATGCAAGGGGAAAAGGAAGATAATCACAAAATAAGAGAATCTTCCTTAAAAAACAGTAGACTGGCAGGTATGCTAAGACAATGAAATTTAACAGAAAATATATGTTTGGTTTTTTTTCTTGTAGATTGCCATACTTTCTTTTACACTACTTACACTTATATGTTTTTTCTTGCACATATTTGTATAAACAGTTTGCAAGGTAAGCAGAAGCAGGTAAGTTTCATACTTAACATACTGAGTAAAGAAAATTATAAAACATACCTAATTCTTCAAACAACTGAAATACTGTTGTTCCGGTAACAGGAAGAGTTGAAATTAAAGGTGGCTGCAGAGCTTGCCTATCTCCAGCACCTATAGAAAACCTTACTTGTGGTCCACCTGTCAAAGACAAGGAAAATAAGTTTCAGTTAAACTTAAAAAACAGTAAAACTAATGACATAAGAATGTTATTGTAACAAGGTAAAATTTAATCCAAATGTAGAAGTACAAAAAAATACAGAAGTCTGAATAAACTTGCAGGTTGGCTCGGGACAGTTTCTTTTCATTAGACTCAGGCCAGATGAAACCTATAATTCATTCTATTTCAGTCACATTAGGTTCACAACTTGTATACAGCTTTGAAAATTATTTTTCTTTTGCTAATTTGAAGGCTTCACTCTTGGAAAATGTTAAAATAAATGTATGTAAATATATGAAAGGATAATAAAAGAAAATATTTTTTAAATTTTAAATCTAAATTAAATCCTTAAATTATTTTTCTAACTTTAAAAGCTAATGCTCAAAACTAAAGTTAGCCATATTAAGTTTTTTTTTTTTTTTCACAGCAAAGCATTTACAGTAAAACTCGGATATAACGCTCACCGCTTAAAACGCTTTCCCGCTTTTTACGCTCATTTGTCCCGATCCCTTGAACCATACCCATAAGAACAATGTAAAAATTCATTGCTTTTAACGCTCCCCGCTTTTAACGCTTTCCCGCTTTTAACGCGCTTTTTATTGGTCCTTTGAACAAAGAAATCCCGGATATTACGCTTTGGTGCTTTGGTTTGCATCCGAAGTTTTCATTTTCTCGCCCGTACACACACAGAGAGAGTGAAAGTGGGGATGCGTGGAATTGGCAGCCAGCCAACGCCCAAAGACTATGTTAAAAAAAAAATCAGCTAGCCCTGCGGTTTTCTTCTCATTGGATCAGAGATTAAAAGAATTTCTTCCGTCCATCACAGTAGCACCTGTCTGTCTCTTACTTCATACAAATTGTTCCCGCTTTTTTCATTTACACATAAGTAAGCAGTATCGCTGGCGACTCCAATTAGAGGCAACATGGAATCTAAGAGTATGAAAAGAAAGACGCTGACAATTTCAAAAAAATTAGAAATTCTAAAAAATTATGACAAAAAATCCCCTATTGTGAGCCAAAAAGATTTTGCGTTATCTATGAATATCGCACCGTCGTCCCTTCGGACACTTCTTCAAAACAGAAAAGATATTGAAAAAAATGCTGCTATTGGTGGCTCAAAGAAAAAGAGAGTGAAAACAGGAAAATATGAAGATTTAGAAAAAGTTATGTACGAGTGGTTTCTTGAATCTAGACACTGTAACATACCTGTCAGCGGATCCATAGTTAAAGAAAAAGCTGCAGAGGTAGCTCAAAAGCTAAGAATTGAAGATTTTACTCCATCTAATGGGTGGTTAGACCGATTTCGAACCCGCCACGGCATTGTGTACAAGAAGATTTGCGGAGAATCCGCTGCCGTGAACACAGAAAATGCAGAATTTTGGAAAAAGAACAGTCTTCCAAGGCTTATGAAAAACTATGCCATTTGTGATATTTATAACGCCGACGAATTTGGCTTATTTTTTAAAGCGATGCCTGATAAATCCTTAACATTAAAAGATGAGCAGTGCCATGGAGGGAAGCTCAGTAAAGAACGTGTTACTGTGCTTGTTTGTTCCAACGCCGATGGGAGCGACAAACGCAAGCTTCTAGTGATTGGAAAATCGGCCAAACCTCGCTGTTTCAAGAACATCAAACGACTGCCCTGTGACTACGCACATCAACGTAAGGCTTGGATGACGGGTCCCCAGTTCATTAAATATGTTTCTGATTTTGATGTCGAGATGCGGAAGCAAAATAGGCATGTCATACTATTCGTAGACAATTGCGCAGCGCATCCCCAAGAAATACCAGATATTACAAACGTCTCTCTGGAATTTTTACCTGCAAACACCACAAGCATACTTCAACCGATGGATCAAGGGATCATAAAGGTTTTAAAACAACATTATCGCAAACGTATAGTGAAACGATTTCTACATGAAATGGAAAATAAAAGTAGTCGATCTTCTGTAACTCTCCTCGACGCCATGAACTACCTTAGCGCTGCTTGGGATGCAATCGAACCTAAAATAATTCCAAATTGCTTTAAAAAGGCAGGCTTCATAACAGACGCCAACTATAATATGGATGCAGCTGAAGAGTGGTCGGATCCTATAGACGACGAGGACTGGCAAGCTGTTTGCGAGCATCTTGCAGAAAACGCACACAGCCTTCAGAACTATCTTAACATTGATAAAGACGTTATCACATGCAACGTTAGGAGCATTGACGACATTATAGGGGACACTGTACAGGATGCCGCAGAAGAAGAGGACCCTGATGAAGTTGCTGATGGCGTTGTTCAAGAGCGCATCCCAACGATAGCTGAAGTAATGGAAGCTTTTAGCACTATCCGCCTATACACTGCTTCAGTAGATACCGCCGCTTCATATGAAGATATATTAAGACATATAAACAAAGCAGAAAACTCTCTTTTGTGTAGCCGTTCGTCCACCCGTCAGACGAAACTCGATGAGTTTTTCTCTAAAACAGAATAAACAGTAAGTGAAAGTTTATAGTCCTCATAGTGGTGCTCAAGAATACAAATGTTACATTTTTTTTAACAAAATATTATTATTAGTTTCTTTCATAATTTTATTTTATGTTTAATATAAGGATAAAGGTTCCTATTAGAAATGTTAAATATATTTTGTAGCTTTTAATGTTAACAATTCTTTTACTTATTCTGATTTGAAATAATAATACACTTTGTAAACACTATGTAAATTTGTGGTATTTAAAATGAAGGAAACGTTTTTGTACCTATGCTGTGGAGTTTCTATTTTAAATAATACACGAAAATGATTCCCTGCATTATTTAAAGCAGATAATCTAATATTCTCAATTTTAAAATGTCGAAAACTTTCTCCCGCATTTAGCGCTTTCCCGCTTTTAACGCTCTTCTAGCCCGGTCCCCCGGAAGAGCGTTATATCCGAGTTTTACTGTATTCCAAACTTCAAATTCTAAATAACTTTAAGATGAGCATTGATGAGGTAAGTGCAAATCTCCCTTTTCTGTCGTCTGCAAGAGCTATTCCCGGACAGTTCTGCACACACTGGTCCAGTTATCAATCAAAAGATCCTAATCCAATCATTAATAATGTTAAACATAGCCTTTATGCTAGTCCCCTACTTGGAAATATTAGAAGCATTTTAATAAAACTATGTAATTGCCCGATAAACAATAAACTTTAATAAAGCAGAGAACATTTTTTAACTAATGGAAAATAATGTAGAAATATAATGCAACTGAAAAGAAAATATTAAAATGATAAGGTGAGCATGAGCAAGGAAATGAAGGTCTACAGGAGTCTGTCCAGACTTTTCCTCCAGGGTCCCGTTTTTGTGAAATTGTGAAGAGCTTTTTTACATTTGTGAAAAATCTAGTCCTAATTTTGTGAATTTGAAATTATCGTTATATTCAGATTCCTTTTTTATATATTTTTAAGAAGATATATATATGCAAAATACAAATATTTTCTTTATATATGTGTAAAAGTGACAGGTCCGATTTTACTTTTAAATGATTAAATTTGTGAAAAGTTTAATTTAGAGCTGGAAATTTTTTTTTTAATGGCCTATGTTTAAGGTAAAAAGTTTTGTGAAGGGTCCTTTCTTAAGGTAAAAAATTTTGTGAAGGGTCCTGTTTTGAGATGAAAAATTTTGTGAAGGGTCCTTTAAAGAACACAATTTCTTCCTAAACAGATCCCTGGTCTAGAATACTAATAAATGTTTGCTGTGGCTTTGGCTTTTGTAAAACAAACCTCATAACAATAAATTGAATTTTGCACTAAGGCATGATCACTAAAATATGTCAATTGGCTGTGAACCAGACTACAGAATTTTCCCCCAATGAAAACATTTTAAAGAAACATTTCAATTATTTAAAACATCTCCAATTCACAGCTCTTCTGAAGTTACACTTATCAGTTTTAATAATTAAAAAAAAAATTGAAGAGTAAAATCATAAGTTTGCTGACTTTTATAATAGATATTTTACAATTTGCAGAATGGTGCCTGAATCTTTTTTTAAAAAGCAAATTAATATTCAGCGAAGATATTTAATGTCACATATGGAAAATTAACATTGAATCCAATATCCAGTCAGCAATATGCATATGTGACACTGTATTTTGCTGGCATACAGTAAAACACTATGAGAAATCAGAAGTGTGACCAACATTTCATTTCTGGAGTGACATCATGACATTATTCTACAGCTAATACTGAATGTACATGAAAAACATAGAAATCAGGGAAATAAATTTCATTGTGACAAATGCTTAGCTATAGAAATAATATTTACAGTTTAATTAGTTGAATGCTGCATGCCTAGAGGCAAGTAGGTGGATAATTAACAATAAATAAGCGATAAATAAATAATAAATAAAAAAATTTTAATAATGAATTCTACTTTTTCAAGTTCATTTCAAAATGCATTACATAAATAAAGCATAGAGAACTTAAAAATTTATTATCTCTTTAGAAATAGATTATGTTTTATATTTTAAGTAAGTAAAAATTAGTTACCAGCAGGGGGCACTTGAACACAGCCTAAAATATTACCAATCAGTGTTTCAATCTGTACAGCAATATTGTCTATGTACACTGTATAAATAATACCCAGGCAATTCTGAAAAATCAAAAGAAGAGTTAGAAGACACAAATTTAAAAAATAATAATAATAAATAGTATAAGGTATAATAACTAATATACTGTTCTAAAAAACATTCAAAATAGGCTTCAGGGTGTTTGCTACACGAAACGAAAGTATCATATAGTAAAACCTGATAAGGTGAAAACACAAGCGACCAGAGAAAAATTTTATTTCAGACAGGTTATATCGCTTTTAGGTATAATTGCATGGTATTCCTTTACACAGGCTTATGGGAAAAACCAAATGACATAATATGCACTATGATGAGTTATTATATGCCCATTGCTTGACCCTCTTTTTTAAAAAGTGCTTCTACTCATCAACAGCCAAGTGTCAATAAGAATTTAATGGAAAACATACACAAAGGTTTCATGTTGCAGATATATGTGCAGATATTAAACAAAATTTGTCACCAAACTACTTGATCTAACTCAAATATTGGCAGAAGTTTGAAGGAACAGATTGTTTTTTTTTTTTGTTTTTTTTAATCAGAAAATAAGCAAATATAAATAACAAATAAATAAACATCAGTGCAATCAAAAATGCAATTTTGAAGCCATTATAATTTTTTTTGTTCTACAGATTAAAGATCCCAAATCTATATACATTTTTTCAAAATGCAAGAGAAAACAGAGAAATAGTAGTTAATTTATATCTTTTATTACAAATACTAAACTGACTTTTCATAAAAATAAAGCAAAATAGAATATGTACATTGCATGTGACATGCAATACTGAAATCGATAACAATGAAGATGTCTCACTTTCGTATTATCATTGTTAATCACATTTTAATTACAGTGACAGATTACTGTAAATAATCGACAGCAAAGGAAACAAATGCCATTGGGATAATTTTCCTGTAGTTTAATAATTGAGGGATATGATATAAAAGAATTAGCAAAATTTTACTATCACAAACAAAGTCTTACCCGAAATGCTGAAAAATAATCAAGCCTTGATACTAATACTAAACACTTTGGGGCATACATAATAGAATGATGCTGTACCAGACCCCCAGAGGACTCCACTGCTTCCTCTTCACCCTCTTCATCAGGTGGCTTACTAGGTGTGATAGCCACAGGCTCATTGAAAGATAGACATGCACAATAATGTCGATTTGCATCAATGTCTGTGAGAACAGATACAAAAAATGTGGGTTGCTGACGAACTGTAGACAGAGTCCATCCTTGAGGTTGGCAAAACTGAAAAATAAATTATAACCTATCACATACATGCCCATGAAATTAAACAACTAAAAGAAACATCAAAGTTGCACTAACAATAATACAAGTTAATTGTGACAATATATTATGCTATTAAAGTCGAATCTCTATTTAACGAAGTCACTAATCCCGGAAAAAAGTTCGTTATATGGAAAATTCGTTAAATAGAGATTCACCCTTTAAAATACTTTAAACTACATAAAACAGATTTTAAATTCATAAACTCTAAATATTTTTTAATTAATCACATTTTTAAATAAATTATACCGATTTGTTTTATTTATTTTACCCACCAATATCCATCATCAATTCATTTTTTCTATGTGTTTAAATCTTTGAAATCTGCAAGGAAAACAAAACATTGTTGGGGGAATACCCTGTATTTTCTGTTTAAAGTTAATAGTTTTATATTAAAATTAAGGAATTTTAATGACATTATCGTATCTATTATTATTATAACAAATAATTTTAACCATACATTAACATATGCGCCCTTAAATTTAATTTCCGAAAAAATGTTAATTTTGCCTGAGTTCTTTATTTAAAAAAGTGCTGTCTCTCATAATACATCCTGCATCTTTGCAATGCACCAAAAACCCCTTCATGCTATTTTCTTTTAACTACAATCCGCGTCAGATTGTTTCAAATGATTTTAGCATTTCATCATACGAAGTTTTGTTAATTCCTACATAATGAACATTTCCATCATCATCATATTCGTCTTCATCGCAATTCATTGCTGTATTCTTTTCATTTTTCACACTATCAAAAATAGCCAATTCAGATAGTGTTTCCGAGGTCTCAGTTTCAGAATTAAGTGAAATACAATGATCAATCAGCACATCAATGCTAATTTCTTCTTTTTATCTCACTGTATCCACATTTTTTTAAGTTAAGGGATTATCATCTTCGTCCTCCGTACTTACCGAATTCTCACTGCTGACAAAGAAGGCGCCTGGTAAAACCAGTTCAAGGCCATTGAACATCATAAAATGTGTTTAAAGAAAGAATAAATTTGAAATGTTCAGAAATATTTTGAGAAATGGGGAGAAAAAAAAAATTTGATCAAAAGAAAAAGTTCGTTAAATAGAGAATGAACTTCACTATTTGGAGGTTATTTTATGAAGAAATTCGCAAAATGTTCTTAGTTCCAAGAAAAGTTCGCAAAATAGAGGTTCGTTACATAGAGGTCCGATTGTAACCTATTTTAAAAAACACAATTGCTTATCTTTTAAGAAGATACAACCCAGGCTTCCTGAGTTACAGAACATAGGTAAAAACTATTTTTTTTCTGATTCTAACACATTTTTTACAGGTAATATATTTTTACAGATTGTCCATTAATAACACAATAAAGCATTTTTATATGAAAAGTATCAATAATGTATTCAAATAAAGTTTAAAAATTTATTAAAAGTGATACTTTTGTATTAGCCACATGTCAGATGTTACTATTGCAACCTTTTTTATTCTGATAATTTCAGAAGTTTAAGCATGTCAATTAAAGTAGTGTGTTACTTATGTTATATTATTTTATTTATTTATTTATTTATTGAAGTTTTAATTTCATTCTGGAATATTAGCCAGAAACAAATGCTGAACTATTTATATTGTGTCAAGTACAAACAGATTAATCTTCCATAATCAGGCTGCATGCAATAGAGATACATTAAAAACAGTCAGTAAACTAAGATACAATTTTCAAACAAATTATATTTGAAAGTACTTCATTTTTTTCTATTCAAAGGTGTAAAATTTTAAATTGTTCGATTACATATTTGTTAAATTTGTGCTTTATTTTATATCATTTATTTATTTATTTATTGATGAAGTTTTAATTTCGGTACAGAAAATTAACTGGAGCCAAATCATAAACTTTTTATATTGTTTAAATGGAAATGGATGAAATTTCTCTATATAGTTCTTCCATAATGGAGTCTGAACACGATGGAGATATACTGAAAAAATTCATGGTTAAAATTTTCTTTAAATTCCACAATAAATGAGTAAATTGCGATATTGTTTTCAAAGAAATAGCATTTTTTTCCATTATGCAAAGGTGTAAAAATTGAGAATGCACAATGTTTAGAAATTAAAAGTTGTGGTAGAAAAAACTGCAAAACTGAAATTTAACCATTAGGTGTTGTTAACTTCAAAATGATGTCAGCGTTACACATGGAAATGTTTGTCCTTTATAATACAGATTTGTTAGATAAATAACAGTAAATTAGCTCTTATGAATGTCAATAATATAAAAATAAATAGTAATAATAACAAAATCATCAATGCATTATATACATATATAACAAAATGTTTTAGTGGCAAATGTAAACCTTTAAAAAATGAAAGAAAAAAATTACATACTTTATTGTCCTGACAGATTTTTCATGACAACAATTTAAATGTATTATGTACAAAATATGAAGTAAATTAAACATTTTTCTAAGGATATAACTTCCAATTTATTTCTCTAGTTCATTTTTTTTAAACAGAAAATTTTAAAAACATATATTTAGAATTTATTTTTGGTATAGAACTGCAACAAAACACATAATAATAATATATACCATTTTTCAAACAAAATATAAAATAACAAATTTTTTAAAAAGGTGCTTCTGGACCAATACCTTGAAAAAAATAAATCTATTTTTAAAAGTTTATTTTTGATTACTATTAAATATTAAAAGCAATTAACTGAATGCAAAGTAGTAGTAATTTAAAATTATGTCTGACATTTAATTCACATTTCTAATAAGGCATAGAACCAATAGAGTGAAAAATTATCCAGGCCAGTGTCCGAACCCGCGTCATCGAACCATGGCCAGGATAATTTTTCACTCTATTGGTTCTACGCCTTGTTAGAAATGTAAATTATAATTCATGAATAAAATTTCAGATTTACTATTTCTCGGGTGTAATTCATCGTTTAAAAATTGTAATATATATAAAATTATATCCTTCAGAAGAATAAAAAATGGAAAAGTCAAATTTTTATTACTAATGTTAAATGTTCCCATTTTATTTTCTAAATTCTTTGCTGGAGTATTCATATGCTGCTAACAATAATATAGATGAAACAAAAATTGATATATATCATAATTAATTGATAAAAATTAATAATAATATAATCAGCAAATTACAGACCATACTTTGTTTAAAGACATAGTTGGGGGTTGATGCAGGGGTTCTTCCTTGGGGAAAGATTTGTGAAAAGTGAAAGTTATTTTGGGGAAATTTATTATATTTTTGAGGAAAATAACATTTTGCAATGAAACATGAAATCCAGTTAACAGTGATTCCATAGTATTTGCCCTCAAAGCTTTGAAAAAATTTTTTTTAACAGTAATAAAGTATTATACATCAAAGCAAGAAAAGCTTTTAAAGCTAGAAATCTCTTCTATCAGAATTTATTAATAAAATAATTTTATCATAGAAAAATAAAATTTTAAAGCGCTTTATTTGTTACAACACAAAAAAATCTGCATGAACGTGATATTTTGTTTTCAACAATAACTTAAAAAATATTTTGTTTAATTAAAAAAATTTTAGGGCATTGGAATTTCCTTCAATAACAACATAACATGAAATTGTAAAAAAATAAACAATAATAATAATCTCTTAAAATGTTTAATTAATTAGTTTTGTCTTGTCCTGTATGTAACAATTTAGAGAGGGTTTTTTCTTTCTATTTATATTAATAACACCAATAACAGCTGCACAGTTTTTTTGTTTTATCTTAACCTATAGTAAAAGAATATTGGAGCATCTAATATTTTTAAATCTTTTAATTTATGAGCTAACTTAGTTAAATAAAAATGTGTCACATACAGGACAACTTTTATAAAAATTGATTTGTTTTTTATGTTATATTTATATAATGCTGTACATAAAAAATATTTACAGATTGCTGACATTAAAGTTAATGAAAAAGTGCCAATGACAATTTCCGTATGTACCAAGGAGAAATAATGGTTGCACATTAGAACCGTACACAAATCACTTTATTTACATGTATTGTGTATTAACGTCTGGATTCTGGAGAATTTCAAATTCGAGACTTTGTACTGTATTAATATTCTCTGAGGTATAAAAATTGTTTGAATCAGGATTCAAAACATACAAATCTATCAAAGTATGTTTTTTTAGCAACTACATATTTTTTAAATTTATATTTTTAGAACACTTTTCCAAGTGATTAAAAATAAAAATCTTTTAAATAATAAGCAAGCAAGTATTAGTTTTACATATTGAAGATCCAATTTAAAAATTAATCTTACCAATTCTATGCCATCAATAAATGGGGTATCTTCCCAATCTTGCTCTGGGAATCTTTGTAAAACTTTACCAGAACTCAAGCCACTTCCTATAAACAACAAAAATTTTAATTAACAAGAAATAACAATAGAAGAGATTATATAAAATCTTGAAGTGCTGAAGAAATTAATTGAAAGAAAGATAAAATACAGTACAGCCCCGATTATCTGCAGAATTGGGTGGCAAGGGCATCGCGGATAACCCGAAAAAAGACTGAAAATGAGGTACAAACACGAAAAAAAAAAGAAAATTCACCATAAAAACTATGTTTAAGTGTACAAAAAACATAATAAAACGTTTAAAATACATACATATGCACAGTACATCAGAAACCTTTGCTTTACGTCTAAATCACTAAAATAAAGAACAGTAAACAAGAAACAATGCCAAATGTACCATACAAAAAGAGCTGAGTTATATCTTTTCAAAACAAGTGGGTAAGTGTGATCACAGATCGCACAGAGGGTTTCGTTTAATATTCCTTTCAAAACACTTTATCCTTTTGAAAAATCTGTTAGTTCCACATTTCGCAACCAGGGGCGCACTCTATTCTAAACAAACCTCTATCCAAACGAAACTCTGTTTTACATTCTACCCGTAGATATATTAGTCGTGGGGATTTGGCCCCTAGCACCCAAGATAAGTAGGACCCCTGGCAGTAAAAAGTGGAACTAAAATATGTAAGGCTATGGTGCATAATATGAAAGAATGGTCAAAGGGGGGTCGGCAAAAGTTGGAAAAGCGCTACCCAGGTGAAAAGGGAGGAGGTTAGAAAAATTGCTTAAAATACACAAGTTAGATCCCGGAGGAGTAAATAAAGACTTTTTGAAAATTTTATGATTTGTCGCCTGGCCTCAGGTGTTCTGCTATAAATATGCAAAATTTCAAATCTCCAATTTAATAATCAATCTCCAATAATCAATAATTTGGGCTCAGTTAGAAAGAATTGCTTAAAATACGCATGTGGGAACCCAAAGGGTTAAATGTACGACTTTTTCAAAATTTTATGATTTGTCACATGATGGTATTCAGCTATAAGTATGCAAAATTTCACGCATCCAACCTAAATAGGGTCTCACTTAGAAAGAATTGTTTAAAATACACATGTGGGAGCCCAAAGTGTTAAATGTACGACTTTTTCAAAATTTTATGGTTTGTCATTTATGTGAGGTGTTCAGCTATAAGTATGCAAAATTTCATGCCTCCAATCTAATGAGGGGCTCATTGAGAAAGAATTGTTGAGAATTGAGAAAGAACTTATCGGAGAAAAGGAAGTTTCTTAAATTGCCTTATGCAAAAGAGGTTTTATAGGTAGTTTCAGAGTTTTTCAACTTTCGGTTCAGTTCATATATAATTCACGAAATTTTCAGCTCGTGATTTCACCGATATCTTCCTTTTCGCGAAAATTACAGCTCGCGAAAATAAATGCTTTTACAGTATCTCACTGTGCAAAATATTTTTGATATTCTCAGTCAAAACAAGTGTAAATGAAATTTTCAACTGTTATTGACTGTGCCATTCTGTAGATAACTTTTATCACTGGCAGTAACTTTTAGCCAAAGAAAACAAATATCTTTTCTGAGTTTTATGTTTGAAACTTTCATTTTTAAATGTAGAACTAATACTTATGTAGGACATAATTACGTTATTTACAGCTTCATTATGAAAGAATATTTTCTGGTTTTAGTTTAGTTGAAATTGAACAGTACAACATGTTAAGAAATAAAAAAGAAGACAAGCTTACATTTATGTTAAAATTTTACAATAGAAAAAAACTATTTTGTATTTAAAATCTTGTTTTGAAAAACAAAATTTTCTTGATGCTGAATCTTAAAGTTTTGTGCAAAAAGCAAATTGTTTCAGTTTTTAATTAGTTGGTCTTCAATTTAGTTTTAAGTGAAAAGAAAAAAAAAAAGAAAAGAAAGGAAAAATGCATTTTTAGAATATTTTTTCATTATGTTTTCATGTTTTAAGCACAATATGTGTTAGTTTTTAATTTATATTATGCTTGAAAATATTTATTATCAGTTGTTCAGTAAGTTGATTATTTTGAAAATATCAGATATAGGGTAGATGTGCCAGTAATGGACACCCTTAAGGAATTCCTTTTAAAATTATTTTTTTATTAATAGTTATAATTATTATATTCCAGTTTTTTCAATATTATATTAACCCATCAACAATATTTAACCATTCTTATAGTCTCATTTCTCAATATGAATCGAAATTTAATTTTAAATAACAGAAATATATCAAAACACCCAAAAGCCCAGTAATGGATACCCCATAAAAAGTAATAAATATAATTGTTTTATGACTGTATTTAGAACCAGAATTTAATGAATACATACTAATGAAACAAAATAGTTATTTTCAAATAAATTTAACAATTAGGATACCAGTAATTAATCAAATATTAGTGATAACCATTTACTGTTTGCATCAATTATTGTAATTATTAAAAGATCTATGTTTTAATTATTTTAGATGGATAATTTAAAATACTAAATATCAGGCCATTACAGCTATCAAATTATTGAAACAGTGGGGGATTTAAAAGGTAATAAAAAAAAAGTTTGGGAATATTAGGGTTTAGTTTTGTCTCACTATTTTTAATAATTAATGTTCCAGAGATTATTTGATATAATTTATAATAATTAATATTACAAATATGAAAGAAATGATATTGTGAGTTGAATATTTTAAATATTAAATAAAATAATTTCAAAATAAAACTGTAGAACTGATGTTTGAGCCCACTGATCTGCAAATTTACTAGTTTCATGAATATTACCTATAACTTTAATATTACTTTTTTTTTTTTCTTTTGTCAGAGGTGAATAAGGAAACATTTAAGACAGAAAATAGATTTTTAATAGCTTCTGTAACTTAATTGTTTTTATTTAAACCAGGGTTGGTAAAAAAAAACAGGGTTTTTTCAAAAAAAACCAAAAAACCTAGTTTTTTATTGTTTAAACCGGGTTTTTAAAAATATATTTTCCTATTACATATACATGCATATTTATTGTTAAAAATAAACATTGTTGGATATATAAGTAATATAACTTCATTTAAAAATAATTTAAATTAAATAATTACAATCAATTGTGTAGAAAATTGAAATCATTTAAAATTTAAACATTTTTAGTAAAAGCTATGTCTCATGTTCCCATGAATAAAATGCTCTACATAGTGAAACATTGATACCTTGGAAATCTTAATTAACAGTCTTTTGATTACTAGTACTATAAACAAATATATGGTGTAGTTTCATAAATATAATACTTTTCCATGGCTATTCAAAATAATTTCTTTGAAATATTTGCAACCTGAGATATCTGATTTTTCTATTAGAACACTACATGAACAATTATTATCTTTTATTGAAAGTAAAGCTTTTTATAAAAAATTCCTGGAATGACTTGAATTTTGCAGTAGGATCTTTACACGTTTCAAGAAGTATTGTGTATTGTCATTTGATACTTCTCCTCAGAAACTGCCATGTTAAAAAAGAGGCTACAGTAAAATAAACAGAAATACCTATTTACCAGCTTTTTAGACTACTGAAAACATTGATCTTAAAATGGAAAGTAGATTTATAAAAGATGTCATCCACTAAAACATTTAAACCAGGGTTCGCAAAAACCCGGGTTTTTTTGAAAAAACCCAACCCATATGGGTTTTTTCATGAAAAACCCAATTTTCCCCGGGGAAAATCGGGCTTTTTCAAAAGTACAATATATGCGATATTACATTATTGTATTCTATATTATTTATACATTATATATACTATACATTGTCCCTTTGTATACAATATAATTGTAATACTATTTTACAAGTTATAAATTGTATAAATTATATGAATTTAAATTAAGTGTCATAAATTGCATAAATTATATGAATTTAAATAATTGTCAGTGTAACTCACAAAATAAATTTTAAATATAATAGAAGATAAAGAATTGTTAATTTGCTTTAAAATAAAATAATGAATAGAATATTAATATTTAAAATTTATAAGTAGAAGAAAAAAAGGTGTAAATTAGTCAGATGTGCCAATCCCAAAACTTTTCTCTATCTCATACATGTAAATAATTCAAAATTCGCTATCACAGTGCCACATCTATGCTCATCACGAGGATTGTAAAATATAGGAAGGTTCATTGAATTGGATGCATTTAACAAGGAGATGAAAGTATCACATTGTTTCAAACAAATCATTGAATTTTGGAACCCATCCTCTTAGATGTCCATAACCAAGATTTCCAACCCAAACAGTATAAAATCAACACCTGTTGTGTTTAATTTACATCAAGTCTAATAAGGATCTATTTACATGAAAATGAAACAGAATATTAAGTTTGATTAAATTATGTGCATTAGTTTTTGAGATATAAATTTTGCAAAAATCATGAAAAATTCAGCATATCAACCCTACGTGCTGTGCAATTTACACCTAAACCTAATCAGTAACAGCTTACATCAACGAAAATCTTGAGATATTGTGAAAATCATACAAAATGCAGTAAAACAGAGCCATTATTGGGTGATATTCACCAAAAACCAATCAGCACCAGTTTATATCAAGGTTTAACTGAATCTAAATTTTTATTCAATTTCGTACATTAGTTCTTGAGATAAGAGTTATTGCTGAAATCATGAAAAAATGCAGCATAACAGCGCTACCTGTTGGGCGATATATACCAAAACTTGATAAGCAACAACTTAACTTGTAACTGAATCTGAAGTTTGATGAAAATCCGTGCATTAATTCTTGAGACAAAGCTATTGCAAAAATTGAGATAAATGCAGCATAGCAGCGCCACCTGTTGGTCAATATACACCAAGCACTAATGAGCATCAGTTTACATCAAGCTCTAACTGAATCTAAAGTTTTGTGAAATTCTGTGCATTAGTTCTTAAGATAGAGTACCCACAAAATTTTGTCACATACAGACAGACATTTTCTAAAAACCATCAAATGATCTTCAGGACCTTTTTAAAAACGTATAAATCCGTCGTAAACTGGAAGTCGAAATTTTTCACAAATTAAATACTTTCTTCTTGTAAAGATAGAAGAAAGTAAAAATAGATATCTTTTATTTTCAAGAATATAGCTGATTTGAATTTTTTATATAAAGACATTCTTATGATATTATTGCCTTTACCTATAATTATGTACTATGTATGTTGCCTACTATGTTAGTAAAGTATTTCAGTGTGCTAAAATACATTTTTATTTTACTTCGGGTGTTTATGTGATGGCTTTTATATATTAATTTTTTTTTCAAAATTTACTGAAATGACTTAAATTCATTAAATGTATATGTAGTTTAAAAATTTAAATATTTCTGAAAATTGAAAAAACCCACATTATGGGTTTTTCAGTGGGCTTTTTCGAACTGGGCCCAGCTTTGCAAACCCCGATTTAAACAGCCATCGGACTTAATACACAGGATTTTTTTCTAAGCTATTTTATAATACGTATTACTTTTATATGTCTAAACTAAAAATTAATAATATA